>OY743156.1:8810343-10060343 GCA_963555695.1 Dasypolia templi
GATCATTTCATTGTTCGTGTGTCTGTCACACATTTTAAAATTCAATAATTTCATTTCAGATATAACTCCATATATTGTTAGTACTAGGTACTACTGTTGAGTTTGAGGTACTGGTACAGCCCGACCTGTTACAAAAATTTTAAAGAGTTATTGGGTTTTTACATCTAGAATTTCTCAGTCGCAGCCCGGAGTTAGGATTTGTGCCCGGTTGATGGCAATAGGCTCGCCCCCTATTACATGGGACTTAAGCATAACTGGCGAAATGTGGGTGTATATAATATACTATAGGTACACCTCTGCCTTACCCTTCTGGGATTACAGGCGTGATGTTATGTTATGTTGTAATGTTAGTAGGTAGTAGTATAACTTAGCCTAATGTTAGTGTTACAAAAATTAATAACAATTATGATACACGCAAGTCAACTCAAGTCAAAGCACATAAAATAGCACTTTTGTACGTCAAATTTTACATTAAAAATAGAATTGATTCTAGGCGCCCCATCCAAAAGGTAGTTTCGTATGGAGCAAAAGGGGCAAGAAACTCCACCGTTACTCTTTTAAAATGTTTAACAATATGTTTATACATTAATAATATATCTATATGCACCAAGAATAAAATACTATACCACAATTGGCAAAAAGTTATAATAAAGCATAGTCATATAAATTAATCACGTGATAGGTACATGGTGCTCACATATTTACAAACAGGAAAAGTATATGATTTTCCTAAAATATTAACTAGGAATAAGTCAGTGTGTGGATTGAGTAAAAAACAACAAATTATACAATTACATTAGCAAACAGAATGATTTCGTCTTGACTGGATTGTCCTATGGAGGAACCAGCATCATGTTTCCAAGCATTCCCATCTTGTATATAATCCTCCAATTTGTAATATTTTTGTTTACAGAGTGTACTTTTTATATGAATTTTAAATTTTCTAAAATTTAATTGCAATATACTATCATATACAATATACAATATACTATCATCATATAATTGAAATATACAATATACAATATACTATCATCATATAATTGCAATATAATATCACAAGGTATTTTGTTGTAACTTTTAACACAGTACCCCATAAATGATGTATGTACTTTAGCTAATCTGAAAAATTGTTGATCTTTTTATCTTTATTTCTGGTATAAAAATTATGTCTATCACTTATTTTATTAAATAGATCTAGATTTTTATTTACATACATAATATTTTCATAAATGAATTGGCAAGGTACTGTCATAATATTAATCCCTTTAAATAGTTCCCAGAGAGATTCACGACGAGGAAGATTGTACATGGCTCTGACAGCTCTCTTTTGCAAAATTAAAATGGATTCAATGTCAGCGACCCGACCCCACAGAAAAATGCCATACGACATAATGCTGTAGAAGTAGCTAAAATAGACCAAACGCGCGGATTCTATATCTGTTAGCTGTCTTATCTTTCTAACAGCATAAGCGGCCGAGCTTAGCCGCCCCGCAAGATGTTATATGTGGTCCGCATTGTAATTTCTCGTCCAGCGTGATTCCTAGGAAAACAGTGTGATTAATAAATTCCAGTTTTTCTCCATTCAATATGATGTCACATTCGCTACTTCTTACATTAGGTAATTTAAATCTAATGCATTTGTTTTTTTTTCATTTAGAACCAAATTATTTACCGTAAACCAATCTTTGACTTGAAGAATCGTGTTATTCACGTCGTCCAGATTTTGTGACCGTCCGTCTATTTTAAAGATCAGTGATGTGTCATCTGCAAATACCACGGTTCTTCGGTTGATTTTTAAGTAATTGGGGTAAATCGTTAATGTAAACTAAGAAGAGGAATGGACCCAATATTGAACCTTGAGGAACGCCCATTCCCATTTCATACCCTAATGAGTTTATGCCGTTCACTTGAACTTTAACCTTTCTATCATTCAGGTATGATATTAGTAAATCAATAGCTGTATTCCTAACCCCATAGTGCTCCAGTTTCAGTAGAAGGTCACGAAAGATTCCAATGGCATCTTGTGCTTCTTCCCAGGCGTTAAAAATGTTCTTTCATTAGAGTGACACCAGCGCCAGTGGTACAAAGCCCTTTGGTGAAACCATACTGTTGTTCATGAAAGATGGAGTTTTGATTAAAGTGACGTAACATTTGATTCAGCATCAACTTTTCAAATACCATACTGAGAACTGGTAAAATTGATACAGGCCTATAATTGTTGAGTTCTTTACTATCACCGGATTTGAACAAAGGAACTACTTTACTGTGTTTACACCTTGGTCTACACTTGTGTTAAATATGACAGCTAAATAGGGCGCCATGGTTTCGATGATAGATCTACAGACCTTTACAGACATTCCCCAGAGATCTTCTGTTGATTTAATTTTAAGATCTTTAAAAGCTTTTGTAACAGCCTGGGTTTGTATGCTGAAACCTAAAGCCTTTACATTCTTTCTAAGTAAGGAAGCACAGAGGTCGGGTGAGGAATTTAAAGCTTCAGTAGTTTTTAGTGGGATTTTAGCAAAAAAGTTTATAAATTCCGGATTCTACATCTGAGTTGATGGGGCCATGTGCAGTTTCTAAATTATATTCAGTATTACGCTGTTTTTTCCTACCTGTTTCATTATTTTTTTATTATTTGCCAGGTTGTTTTTATTTTCTCATCAACAGATTTTATTTTATTGCTAATATATAGAGCTTTGACAATTCTGCACACATTCTTAAAAGTTTTAGAATTACTTGCTACATAATGATTAGAGCTTGTATTATTCATATGTTGCTTTAAAGATTTTCCCTGCTTTTACGAATACCTGGAGTCGCCCAATCGCTAAATAAGAACTTTGCGTAAATACTTTTTGTTTTAGTGTAACAATTTCATTGTGTGTTTAATAGTGAAAAGAACTCGGCATAGAACTCATTTTCCATAGCATAATCAGCCTATTATGTTCCCACTGCTGGCACACATGCCTCCTCTCTGTGAGAGGGAGTGGGCCGTAATCCACCACGCGGGCCCAGTGCGGGTTGGTAGATGTCACATGTCTTCGAATTGTTGGTTCTAAGACATGCCGGTTTTCTCACGATGATTTCCTTCACCGTTTTGAGAGCAGTGGTGATGAAATAATTTACACAAAGTAAAGCGTCTGTCTGGGATTGAACCTACGACCTACAACTCGTAAGTCGCGGCCGTTAGCACTGGGCCACCACTGCTCCAGAACTCATTTGGGTCACTTAAATTATTAAAACTTTGTACAAATAATTTGCTGGCCAAAAGTTTTACAATTTCTCTAAACTTTTACTTGTAATTGTCTTAAACCTTATTTGAATTTCATATAAGGGCATGTAGGAGCAAAATGATCATATGGCAACTTCTTTACATTTTTTTGTGTAAGTAATCGCAGTTACAAAAAAATATTATCTAGAGTCTATGTGGCAGAAGAAGCTGTCACTCGGGTTGGTTCAATAAAAACATTTGACAAATCAAATGACCGAAGAAGACTTAACAATCTGACAGTATTCAAGTGATTTTCTAATAAGTTAATATTGAAATTACCACATTTGATTATTGACTTACTACTAGCACTAAGTTTCTTTAGCACATCTTCCATTACATAATCATACACACATAGATCGTGGTAACCTGGAGGTTTGTATACGCATACTATAACATGCTTATCAAGCTCAACACAGGACGATTCAATGATGTATTCAACAGACAGACTGATGATGTATTTTCGTTCTTTAGATTTAATCGTGTTTTTAACTAATATTAATGACCCGCCATGTATTATATGTTTTCGGCTGAAATGGCTACACAATAATTTTCATAGTTAATGTACAGTATTTGATAACCTTTTAACCAATGTTCTGTTAAACAAATGACATCAAACATGGTACTTTCCAAAAACAATTCTATTTCTAGCACTCCCGAATGCCCGTTTCAGTTCCATTAGGAAGAGATTACTTTCCTGACTAGTAATAGCCTCCAAGGATGTCGGTATTATAGGTGGATCCGCCTTCGTACAACATGAAGATTCATGATTGCTCACTATGTTGTTAGAATAAGAGGACAACACAGACTCGTCCCTAATCCTACAATTTGTTATATTAGTTATAACTGTTGGAATACGACAAAATATATCCGTCCCACTTGAGTAGTTTGAGAGTCTTTCTCTTTCATACACTTTTACATTGTGCATAACTTTAATATAGTTAAGACGCTAGTGTTCCGTCTGGACCAAGCGAGAACGTACACACGCCTCTCCTGCCGAATAAAGAGAATAAATTAATAAGTGGAAATTATAACTATGGCTTTCATTGGTTCTCAAAACCCCAACAGGTTATGGGCCCAGTGATTTAGACTAAACAACATTCTAAGTAACTTTTAGTGGTTCTTTAAGTGATTTAATAAAATGGACAAACTTAAACTGAAAAGAAATATTAAACCGTTTGACGGGGACAAATATAGTGTGTGGAAACTTAGAATACGTAATTTATTAAATGAATTTGAAGTGCTTAATATTATTGATGAAGAAACTCCTAGAGAACCGGACAGTGAGTGGCACAAAAGACAGAGAATCTCTAAGAATACGATAATAGAGTATCTATCGGATTCATTGCTGGGACTTACAAGTGAAGAAAATACAGCGAAGGAAATTTTCATGAAGCTGGATTCCATCTACGAAAGGAAAAGCATAGCGACTCAATTAGCTTTGAGGAAAAGGTTATTGAATTTAAAGTTAAAAGAAGAAAACCCCTTGACAAAACACTTAAAAGAATTCGAAGACTTTTTAATCGAATTAATTGCTGCGACGGTTTTTTGTTTGTTTGTTTGGCATCTCGCAGGTCAACCTATGAGGTTGTCGTCTGCTTAAGCGGACTTGCCTGTGGTTGCCCTAATAAATTAAGGCCTCCAGCCAGGACTTAAACTTAAATACTAACTAAAACTAAGCGACAACGCTAAGGGCACCCCCTGTGGGGTACGAACCTCGGCTTAGGGCGTCGCTGGAAGAGGGTAGCAAATGACTAGCTGGATCAGGATTGATATTATTTAGGGACGAATTTAAAGCTACAGGCTCAGCGGCGCGGGCTGGCTCGAGCAAGGGTCGGGAGGGGCGTGGATATGGGCGTCGCGGCGGGCCTCGGCGGCGAGGACGGTAGGACGTCGATCGGGTTTTGGGCTTATGTAGTGTGCTGGTGGCCTTACTACTCTCCTGGAGGAGGGTAGTGGCGTCGTCGGGAGCGATTAAGATATGCCTTGGTCGGCGAATATTACTAATGCGGGAGGGACTATAGCGAGCGGCCGCTGAAATCAGGGGGTTTGAATGTTTGGTGCCACAGTCGAAGAAACGCTTAGATAAGCGTTTCATGAACTGGTTTATGGTTGGCATTTTTAGGTCGACGTGAAGATCTATGTTTCGGACATGGTAAGGGGCACCCGTTACCCTTCTGAGGAAACGGTTCTGGAGGGTCTGATCTTATGGAGATGTCGTGGGTGAGCGTGCGCAAATACAACGCAGGCATAGGTCATGATAGATATAGATGCGCAGTTTACATTTTAACGACAGTTTGCTTCGGGCTGTCAGTTTAAACTGGAGTCTACTAAGAGCGAAGGAGACGCGCGCGCGAACCGCTTTGATATGTTCCTTAAAGGTAAGGTTCTGATCTAGGATCACGCCTAGGTACTTGACTTGCTTTTCCCAAGGGATCGGCTTGCCGTACATAGTAATCGGGCTGGGAAGGGGGAGGGGGAATCGACGACGTCTCGAGAAGAGAACCGCCTGACTCTTATCGGGGTTGACCTCGATTCTCCATTTCCGGAACCAAGCGCCTAAAACGTTTGCGGAGGTTTGAAGAGTACGAGCTATAGCGTTGGGACAGTGACTGGTATAGTAAATGGCAGTGTCGTCAGCGAAGAGAGCCAACTGAGCCTTTTTACTTTTTGGGATATCGCTGGTGAACAGCGTGAAGACGAGAGGAGATAATACGGAACCCTGAGGGACACCGGCGCGAATAGGATGAGGGGACGAGAGTGCTCCCTCGATGCGATAGCGAAAGGTGCGATTCGACAAAAAGTCTCGTAAGATGAGCACGAGACGATCTGGCACTCCTAGTTGGTAAAGCTTGTATATCAAGCCGTTGTGCCAGACTTTGTCGAAGGCTTTCGCTATGTCGAAGAATAGCACACCCGTCGTCGCGTTACGCTGCAGACCAGCGCATAAGTGTTCTACGATACGGTGGACCTGTTGGGTGTCCGAGTGTTGGCTTCGGAAACCAAACTGCTCGTTGGGTATGAGGCTCTTTACTTCGGCGTAGTCTTTGAGCCGCTTATAAATAAGCCTCTCGTAGATTTTGCCGAGAACATTGAGTAAGCTAATAAGGCGGTAGCTGGAGGGCTCAGACTTTGGCTTGCCTGGCTTTGGGAAGCTTGTATAAAAGGAAAACAAGCATGTTTGCCATTTAATAAATCAAAGTCAAAAATTATAAAACTACCTCTATTTAATGTGCATACTGATGTGTGTGGTCCCATCACTCCTTCAACACTTGACGACAAAAACTATTTTGTAATTTTTGTTGTCGCACGTAGTGTGTGTACTACGTGCGACATACTTAGTAGCTCATAAATTTGACGTTTTTGCTACGTTTCGAGATTATTTTGCAAAGAGTAAAGTTAATTTTAGTTCGAGTATTGTCAATTTGTATTGTGATTGTTCACGCCGCGAACCAGTCCGCGGGGCCTGAGAGGGGCGCGCGGGAGAGGGGCGCATGCAGCGCGCAGTACGAGCCCGCGCCGGCCACACACACCGCTACGAACTCCGACGCGAGATCACGTACTCGTATATCATAAAATAGCAAACAACAATTAATTACCTATGCAGAAACGCAATAAAAGTTATTCTAATTGTATCACAGAAGCATCTTTAATATTCATCAACCGCACAACAACCACCTCAAGAGCTGCTCGTTAACATCAGCTTCGACAGTGATAATGGTGGTGAATATTTGTCAAACGAAATGAAAAAGTAATGTGTGCAAAAAGGTATTAGATACCACTTAACAGTGCCGCTTACCCGTGATTTGAATGGTATTGCCGAAATAATGATAAGAACAATAACAGAACGAAGTCGAGCCATGATTTCTGGTGCTAAATTAGACAAAACGTTCTGGGGTGAGGCTGTGTTGTCAGCTACATATTTAATAAATCTGTAAGTGAAACAGATATGCATCAAAACAGTTCTTCATTTCAAAATAAGTTGACTTTATCTCGAAATAAACTGACTCCAAACAGTCAAAGAAAAAGTGAAAGAATTAAAAACTTGCCCACCGTATCTTATAACGAAAATGAAGATGATAATTCTACGAACTATTTGCCATACACAAAATCTTTAATGTGAAAAATACCTACATCTTATAAAGAAATAGCATCCAGGAATGATAAAGTTTTATGGGAAAATGCTATTTATGAGAAAATTATACTCAGCTTCGTCCTCGAGATTAGCATTAACACAATGTAGTAACACGTACGGTGTTGCCTTTGCGCACTGAAAGTTAAAAGCCCTATACCTAAAACTAAAAAAATAAGCGTTTATTATAAAATTTTTAGGTGAGGGTAGACATACTTCCTTTGCTCGATGCCCTGTTCTATTGCTCATTCAAAGTTCAGTGCTCTGCCGGAGCGCACACAATTTTCTTGAATAATTATTATCAGTGTTTTTAAAGATTTGAAACGTGTCATGGGGAAACGAAAAAGACATTTAGTACAAAAAAGCTAAAGAAAGGGGAGAAGAAACTTCAGCATGAGACAAGATCGAAGACGAATTCCAGAGGTTAGTCAAGTGTTATATACTACGTAAAATCGTTGTTATATTAACGTTGCATAATCAGAAAGTTTTAACATTGTGATAAGTCGTTGCGGTTTGCTTTTGGGGTTAACACTTCGGACTCGTGTCATAAACGTTATATGTAGCGTCTTTGGTTTATATTACGTGCAAGGCTAACATTGCGATCAGTTATAAGAACTGTTACCTTGTTAGTATACATGAAGCTATACGGATGATGCGGACAGTCTTTGGGATTGTCACTTCACGGTAGATTCTAAGCCGCACGCGGTAGCTATCTATATCCATAGATACACCGGCCCACCTGCGTGCGCTTATCTTATTGTTTTGAACTAATTATCTTCTTAAATAACACACACTCTTCCCGACTACGATGAAGAACCTTTATTAGGAAGTTGTGGAATTGGAACCAAAATATAAAGATCAGCTATACATGAGCACTGGTGATCTAATTCCTTCGATCAGTGTCTTGGACCCAGTTCCCTTAACCAGCACTGCAAAACCAATTCCATCCACAAGTACTTCACAGCCACAGCTCCCTTCCTCGGAGACTGATGTCCTTATTGCAGTTGAAACACCTCCAGGCATCGAGCTGGACTCGAAAATTTTAGAAATAATTGGAGAGGAGCCGTCTGTGGAAAAGATCTACGGCAATTAAATTCAGACTGACCTGGCTATCGGCTACAGCATGTGGCTACTAAGGGGTTGTCCAACGAACTTCGTAAGGAGTTGATAGAAAAATACTTACCTCTTAGTAATTTCGCTAGCTAATTGACTCGCCGGAATATAATTTGGAAATTAAAGCAGCCATATCTGAAGTGGTCTTAAAGAGAGATAGGGGTATTGAGATGTCACAGGTTGTGCCATTTCATGCTTTACATTGCATGCAAGTAATGATATTACTCTTATATTTGCTAAAGAGGACACGGAAATGGAATTAATACAAATGAACACTGTACGCCTTCTTTGTGATAAACAACACTCGGACTCAACACTCCGCCGGAACTTTATTTTACATAAATCAGACTTCAATCAGACGATTAAAATTGCAAAGATAACTACAAAAAAAAATAAGCAGAATTAAAATCGACCATATCTCGGCCACCCATCAACAAAACGAAGACAGTGCCGCCCCCGCCTCATTCGACGTTCTAACAGCGGAACAATTTAAACTGGCGGGCTCCTCCCCCGAGTCGCAGGCAAATGGGGACCCAGAGGACGAGGGGGCCTGCACAGAGAAATCCGCCCTCGAGCACTTAGCGCGGGTCATATCGAGGTCGGCAGCAGACAACGCCCGCAACACGGTCAAGCTACCGCAGTCGTCGCTAGATGTACCGGGGTAAGCAATTATGGCACTCTTTTATGACACCTGGTCAGAACTAACTTCTGACCTGACCGTTTTATCATGGATTTCTGGATATAAAGTACCGTTTTCAGTTCATGTCAAACAGTATTCTAGGCCCAGTAAAAGAAACCACTCTACACCAGAAATACAACATTTCAAAAAATGTATTGACGAGTTGATTTACACTGATGCTATCTCTCATTGCAACCCTTATCAAGGGCAGTTTCTATCAAGCATAATATGTATATTTGTATTCCTAAGCCGAACGGCAAACATAGATTCATACTTAACTTAAACTTATACTAATCTTAATCAATTCATAGAATCACGACATTTTAAGCTCGAAGATTTACGCACAGCAATTAAACTTGTATCGGAAAATAATTTTAGGGGAATGGGAGATTTAAAAGACGCTTATTTTTTAATAAAAATTCATGATGATGATAAAAATAGTATTATCTTAGATTCGAATTTAACAATGTTTTGTATGAATTTAATGAGTTCCAGTTCGGCTAAACATTGCACCTTTTGTATTCACTAAGATAATGAAATGGGTTGTCGGGCTGCTCAGATCCTGTGGTTATACTCGTATTTCTAGTATTTATTTAGATGGTTAGTTGCATAGTGGCAATTCTTATGTGTTGAGAAAACATAGTGGTGACTCAGCAACTATTGTCAGCTTTAGGGTTTATCATAAACAAAGATAAATGCTACTTATCGCCTACGACATCATGTAAATATCTTGGTTACATAACTGATACTAAAAATTCAAATCGGTACAGAAAAATCTATAAAAATTAAAAATAACCTTTCGAAACACGGTGTAAAATAAGGTCATGTTATACATATCGTCAGATATTGATTGGTGGCTTAATGCATTAGATAACCCTAGTAAAATTAAATATGATGAGTACTGTCTAGAAATTTTTAGTGACGCTTAGACTAAGGGGTGGGTCGCGGCGTGTGGAAAATAGGCAGCTAGTGGGGCATGGACAGTTGAAGAACGATCACGAGAAATAGTCGCTGCCTTTTTTCGGTTTAAAAGCTGTTGCTGTAACAATGAAAAGTTGTCAAACACTACTTCGCATTAACAACAATCCTACATAAATCGGATGGGAGGCATACAATATCCACATCTAACACGCATAACAAAGGAATTATGGGAATGGTGTCAATCTAGGAATATTATTGTGTCTGCCATCATACATTCGTGAGGCAGATAATATAATAGCCGACGCGGAATCACATAGAATTCATCCAGACTTTTTGTGTGAATTTAGCGACTCAGTTTTTTACAATATAACAAACACGTTTGTTTTTCCTGATATAGATATTTTTGCTAGTTGTGTTAACAAAAAAATGTCGTAGCTATATTTCCTGGTTCAGAGATCCAGACGCCATGGACATAAATGCATTTACCTTATCATGGTCACCCAACCTTGGTACCCTCTATTCAGGAAACTTTTTGTAACATGTGTTTTGTATTTTGATCCAAGTAAACAAACAATTTTACCAACTTCCAGCAACAACAATGCACACCCTCGGTTTACCCGCATCGGGCTCTTGTCCGGGACTCGTTGCTGCGAAAAAATGTCCAATCACCTGCAATTGGCATAATGTTATCTTCCCTCTCCGGTACATCGATAAACAATACGACACGTGTCTTAATTAAGAAATTGTATAATAATTTTTGTTTAACTAAAAATATTTACATTTTCGTGGCATCAATCAATGATGCGATTCTATTTCTGACAACATTGTTTGAGTCAGGTGCCAAAAATGGGACTTTAAACAGTTGTCGATCGGCGTAGGCCTTAATTCTGATTGAAAAAGTCAGCGATAGTAAAGTTCTAAAACGCTTCTTTGATGATGTCTTCAGACTTCGACCACCCTTACCCAAGTATAGCACAACTTGGGATACGTCTAAAGTCCTAAACATTTTGTCCTCTTGGTATACTAACGATAGCTTAGGTTTAGATAAACTTTCACGGAAATTATTCACTTTATTGTCCTTGGTTACTCCACACCGAATGCAAACTTTAGCAAAAATATGTATAGATAACATTAAATTTCATGCTGATAAGATCACTATTAAAATACCTGATATTATAAAAACATCAAAGATAGGAACCGTGCTACCAAATCTTATTTTATCTTTTTTCCGCAAAAACCCCAGTCCTGACCGTTTTTAGCTGATCTAGAATTGACTAGACCACTTCGTGGTAATGTAAATAGCCTATTTTTCGGTGTGAGGAAACCACATAAATTTATTGCTGCACAAACATTGAGTCGGTGGGTTAAGACTACGCTGGGAGAGTGTGGTATAGGTAGATATATCTATCTTCACAGCTCACAGCACCCCACATGCTGCCACATCTAAACTCACAAATTTGGAATTACCTTAGAAACAATTACAAAAACCGCGGTATGGAGCGGTTTGTCTCAGGTTTTTATAAAATTCTATAAAAGAAATGTACAAATTACAGAGGAAGATTTTTTATTTGCAAGTTGAATAATCAACAATTGGAATAACAATTAAGTATTTATTACTGATAAGTACATATGTTACTCATCTCTTCAGCCGAAAGACGTCCTCTGCTGGACATAGGCTTTTATCTTAATTAAGTTCATTTCAACTGAGCTTGTTAAAATTCTATTATAAGCAGAACTATTTATTTCATTAATTTCTATCTTAAACGAATGTGTAATACTTTATTTTAAATAATCATCATTTTAAACACATACCTAATGATTAAAATTGGTTACCTTGTTACACTAAAGTGTTTCAATGATATTTCAGTAACTCTCAAATTCTACATTGTGTTAATGCTAATCTCGAGGACGAAGCTGAGTATAATTAATGATTAAACGAACTAACCTGTACGTGAAGTTCGATCATAATTATACGATGGCTTCGTCCGAAGAGATTAGCAACCCACCCTCCCTTATTTATTTTTTCCCCAAAAAGAAATATCCCTTGGCATTCCCTGAAATATCAGAAACAGGAGTTGAGGATCTATACTCTGAACTAAATGAGCAATAGAACAGGGCATCGAGCAAAGGAAGTATGTCTACCCTCACCTAAAAATGTTATAATAAACGCTTATTTTTTAGTTTTAGGTATAGGGCTTTTAACTTTCAGTGCGCAAAGGCAACACCGTACGTGTTACTACATTGTGTTAATGCTAATCTCTTCGGACGAAGCCATCGTATAATTATGATCGAACTTCACGCACAGGTATGTTCGTTTAATCATTAATTAAATCACTCACTGAAAATGAAACCTGGACACTGGTACGAAAATCCCCAAAATAGAAATTTCATCGATTGTAATTGGGTATTTACAGTAAAAAAATGATAGATTTGGAAAACCACACGAGCTTTATAAGCTCGTTTAGTAGCTCGTGGTTTTAGTCAGGAATATTTGGTTGATTATAATGAAACTTTTGCACCAGTTGCAAGAGTCGCAAGTTTTAGATTCATATTAGCTTTTGCAAATCAATTTAATTTATTAGTCCACCACATGGACGTAAAAACTGCATTTTTAAATGCGAAACTAAAAGAAGAGATATTTATGAAAACTCGTGAAGGAATCCCAACTGCAAATGATTTAGTATGCAAATTGAACAAATCATTGTATGGATTAAAACAGTCTGCACGCTGTTGGTTCCAAATGTTAGATGCGGGTGATATTCTTGAAAACATTTATGTTGTACTTTATGTCGATGATCTTGTAATTACAACGGCTAATTTAAATACTATGAATTAATGAACAAGTTTAAAATGGTAGACTTAAAAGATATCCGTTGTTTCTTAGGAATCACAGTCGAACGATATAATAAAAAAGTAACATTAGACCAGGAAATGTACATAAAACCAGTAAAAAAAAAAATCAACATGATTGAAAAACTGTCAATACACATAGGGAAACTAAAATAGATTATACCGCATTGAATTCAAATGAAACAACAAAGTCACCTTGTAAAAACCTTATCGGGTGCTTGATGTATATAATGGTATGCACTCGTCCTGATTTGAGCTTTAGTGTATACATCCTATGTAGATTTGCTAACAAAAACGTTACGTTACTTAAAAGGTTCAATGGATCTCAAGTTAACTACGTGCGAAGTGACAATACATTTAACGTATTCATTGGCTTTGTTGATTCTGATTGGGGAAGTGATGAAATAGGTCGCAAAAGTACAATAGTTTACTTGTTTAAATTATTTGAACAATGCACAATATGCTGGAACACAAAGAGGCAACTCACAGTTGCGGCTTCATCCACTGAAGCAGAGCATATGGCTATATTTGAAGCTGTTAGAGAGGCCCTGTGGTTAAAATCGTTAGTGACCAGTATTAAAATTGAATTCCCCAATGCAATTCCTATTTATGAGGATAATAATGGGTGTATAAGCATTGCAAGTAATCTTACGAGTCACAAACGATCAAAACATATAGATATAAAGTATCACTTTTCAAAAGAACAGGTGGAGAAAAAAGTTATTAAAATTATTTATGTTTCCACAGGTAATCAGCTAGCTGACATACTAACGAAGTCATTACCGACAGTGCGTTTTTCACACATGAAAACGAAACTCGGTTTAATATAATTTTATAGAGTGAATAAGGTTTACTTGTAAACTATAAAGAATCTAATCATAGATAAGAATCACTTGGTCTGATTAGGTTTTCCTGGGTTTTTCCTAATCCTGTGCATCGAATGGTGGACCATATAAACAATTGTACTCCCAGATAAGGAAGGTGTGCGATATTATTATTGTAAATAAAATTTGATAATTTATTTTGAGAAAGAGGATTTATTTTGAGGGGGCGTGTTGGAATACGACAAAATATATCCGTCCCATATGAGTATTTTGAGAGTCTTTCTCTTTCATACACATTTACATTGTGCATAACTTTAATAAAGTTAAGACGCTAGTGTTTCGTCTGGACCAAGCGAGAACGTACACACGCCTCTCCTGCCGAATAAAGAGAATAAATTAATAAGTGGAAATTTTAACTATGTCTTTGAGTGTTTCTCAAAACCCCAACAATAACCTTATTAATATTATATGCTATCAACATAGCAATCATATGTATACATCTCCAAGACAGAGATAGAGTTCTCTGAGTTAACTTAAAACTACCGACAAACTTGTTAGTGTCAAAAAAACAATAATGTGTCACTATGATAACATGTCAGCATGTGAATAGTACTATTCAACTTATAAATATAATTGATTTCATTATCTGATAAAGTATCAGAATAAGTGACTGCCTCGTTGGTCTAGTGGTCGCAATCGCTACTGCTGAGCATGAGGTCCTGGGTTCGATTCCCAGGTCGGGCAACGTGTTATTGGGTTTTTCTATCTGGAATTTCTCAGTAGCAGCCCGAAGTCTGGATTTGTGCCCGGTAGATGGCAATAGGCTCGCCCCCTATTACATGGGACTTAAACATAACTGGCGAAATGTGGGTGTACTATAGGTACAGTTCTGCCCAACCCTTCAGGGAAACAAGGCGTGATGTTGTTATGTATCAAAATAAGTTAAAGCACACAACAATATTACCCTATATTTAGCTTTAATAAGGTATCCACACAATCCACTACGTCCTTTCTGGTAATACCGGTACTATTACCTAATAGCAAAACCATTGTAGAATAATTATCTAGGTTTGTGTTTGCAATTCTTTTAATCATTTGTTCAAAACTTATGTTATGATAGCTATGGTTGGTAAAAGTATGGCTTAAGTAATTGTGTAATTTTTTTCCAAAGCCTGAGCCTAATTCGTAATAAAATATTATGGACTTTTTATTTGTATTAACACGGGTCTCTGCTGGAAGAGCCAACACCGGTGGAGACAAGTCAAGCTCAGGCTGAGGGGAAAAACTTATAGGGTACTTCCCGTCGACCTAGAATGATGAAATTTGGCAAGAAGCAAGATATCACAGTACAAGTAAAGGAAACAGTTTGAAAATCGTTAATTTGCAGTTTTATCACATTTGAAAAATTTACCGTGACCGTAGGAAAGACAAGAAAAAAACAATTCATCCCCACTTTAAGTGAAGGGACGTTGTCCTAATTTTTAGGGTTCCGAACCTCAAAAGCAAAAAAGGAACCCCTAAAGGATCACTTTGTTGCCCGTCTAGCTGTCAGTCTGTCAATATCCGTTTTCGCAGGAACGCGTGAAGGTATCAATGTAAAATTTATATCAAATACGCAGGTCTACGGTCCCTTAGAGCTCTAAAAAACTTGAGCTTCTAAGTCAACGCAATAAGAAAGAATCGGCGATTTATGCGACATATTTTGACACTCTCACATAAATCAAAACCTTTATGGGTACGTCCTGGTTACCTAGTATCATGAAATTTGGCAAGCAACAAGGTCTTACAGTACAAGAGAACCAACAGTCCGAAAATCGTTAATTTGTAGTTTTATCTTTTTTTTTGTGATTACAAACTTACATTAGTAGTTGGAAAATTAACCGCGCTGTATATTGATGTATGGGAGAACATGTTTTTCCACTACAATGTTAAGTTTATTATTGGGATAAATACATCCCAACTACGGAACACTTCATTTTGCGTATTCATGTTTCTCTCACTAGGTCATGGTCTGTTCACTGAGGGCACCAACTAGTTAGACCGTATTCAAATAGACGTAGTACGTGCAGGTTTATTTAAGTCACATTCACACTCTTTTTTACTGAAAATGAACTTCTACAAGACGCACTTTATTATTCGTCGAAGAGGTCACTGATGGTTATTTCCTGTATGGCACCTACCTTAACTTCTGCTTTTACTTTTAAAAGAATAAATGAATAATACAAAAATACTTTCCCTAGTACTAAGTTGCAATATTCCCGAACGACATTGTATACTTTTATGCCAGAAGAATGCACGTCTCCTTTGGAAAAACTCAATACAGGGTTAACCGCGGGACGGGCTTATATCAGCAAGGTATTGTAGAGGTCTCAACAATATGCATAAAATGATATGGCCTTTTTAGACATAAAACAGTCCTTCAAGTTCAAATAGGTGTTCTGAAACAATATTATGAGATACATAAATAATTCTGAAGTTAACCAAACTCGATACGTTTCGTGTTGTTTGTGCTACTTTGTTTGTTTTCATATTTATGAACGATATCCATGGAGACTGTTATGACGATTTATTTAAAACATGTTTAACTTAATTGTTATGATGACGGTTTCTCTCACATAATTTTACTTGGGGTTGCTGGGGAGATGCTCTACAGCGAGCCATAATTCAGTTGCCTGTACCTGATGACCTGTCAAGGCACTTTTTTTTTTTTTAATATACTAATTCGGTACACATTGCGTACAATTGTGATATGAATTTCTAAACAGCAAAATAGATGATGGGGTGACATGTAATGATGATGTGGGAGACATGTGACATACGCAATCCATATTGTCTTTGTTCCCTGACCCTTCCCTTTGAACTTCAAGCAATGGGCAAATTGTCATTTTTTTATTGAATGCATGCGATGCTTTCGGCTATTTTCTGCTATTTTCTGCTTGAATTTTATGTCATTTTATTTTTGTAATGAGCATTTTGTCTGAACCTACTGAGCGTAATCAAAAACTGATCAGAAAAACTTAATTATTTTACCTAATCGTGATTAAATCATTGAAGCTGTTACGATTAGCAATCAATGTTCTAACGTACCTACGAATTGTCAGTTTAAACTGTTGGTTTATTAATTGGTTTTTGGCAAACTAATCACAAGCCAGAAACACTACGTAACTACCTAAATCTGACTCAAATTCAAACTCAAAGCATTTATTTCAATTAAACCATTAACAGGCACTTTTGTTATGTCAAGGAGTCGGTCAGTTTGAAATATGAAGCTAGTTGCCCATTCCAAAGCGTAGTAGGTACCTATGGAGCAGAACGGGCAAGAAACTCCATGGACGCTCTTTTAAAAAATATTGCTCTCACAAATATATTAGTTACATAATTAATGTTGATACTATAGGTGAGAATGATGCAAAAAAAACCGTACACGTTAAGAGCGTCCAGAGTGCAGCAAAAATAAATAAAAACAATCCAAAAAAATATTGTTAATAAATAAATAATTAATTAAAATAAGCCGTGGCTTGATTACCAATTACCGACACACAATTGTCATAGGAATTAGAACACAAAGCAGAATAACGTTTCTTTTATATTAACAGACACAAATGTAGACAGTGGTAGACATTGAATCTAATTCCATTAGGGGCGCTTACGGAGTGTTCAGGTTAGTTAATTAGTGTTTCAACTAATTTCGGCAAGACCCCGGTGGGTAATATACCTGGGGGTATGAGTGTGTTATCCTTGTATTTGCCCGTAAATATGTTAGTCTGAAATTAATAAAAACAATACTTTATTTAAAACCACACCATAACGGCTGAACGGATATGGCACACCATTTAGACTAACTAGACTGCTTTTCATACTGGATTACAGATGAAGTCGCAGGTAACTGCTTATTTATAATATTAGTACGGATTGCTGTGCCGAGGTTATTCGAAGTACGTTAGATGTACCCTCGCAGTTACAATCAAAATCCTATACCAACTTGAATTAAAGCTCCGTACACAAAAAAAAAAGTTTTTGTCAATTTCTTATCTAATTGTGAGACAGCTTGAAATAATTGAAACAGTATGTCTCTGTGCCTATAAAAGTACAGTTTCAGTGGCGCTAAGCAATTCGTGTCAGTCACAGGACTTGTATTTAGTTTCATCACTTTTGCGCTCTCGAAAATATATTTTATTTTGCCTTTGATTTACTTAATGAGAATACTACCGGGTTTTAAAAAAAATAGGTTTTTCAAAATTATTTTTCTTCTTTGCTTTGTATTGAAGTTGAAAAAAGTGGTTCAGCTACGTGTAAGATGAGCATATATATATGATGTTGATGATATTTTTAATGTTCAAGTAGTATATGGTAACAAAATGATCAAACGTTAGTCTCTGGTCATTTTTGGTTAACATGTTGCGAATATTTGTGATTTTCCATGAATACTTCATTTATTTGAAAAATCCCCTTCAGCCACATTAAAAACGAATACTCGACTTTTCAAATCAAAAATAACTTTGTTCAAATTCTTTTCACTTTCTCGCAAAAGTTGCACAAAATTGATCAAAATCTGTCGATTTCGTGCGCGGCCCCTTAGGCAAAATGACCGAGACATTGAAACTTATTTGTGGGCGCACTGTTCACCTCTACCCAATCCTTCGGGTATACGCATTCTGTTACAATATTATGTGATGTGAATCTCCTATCCTGAAGTCCAAATTGTAATTTATATGGTGCAATTTAAATGCACTCCATTTTCATATGGGGTTGAACAGCAACTACAGAAGTCCACCTGTTACGATTCTCATAAAGAATTATTCAAAAGAGGTATTCAATTTAGGGTAGTTTCAATCAACCCCTCCGGAAAATAAAACCTTGCTTTAATACACAAAAGAAAACGAAAAATGTTTCCTTAGAGACGTCTTTTTCGCAAGTCACAAGTCAATGAACCATGAAAGGCGTCAGTCAAGGTAAAAGTCTGTATAGGGTGGATGACTCCGTGAAACTTGTAGGGGACACCTATTAGGATTCCATCGGACCCCAACTAATGCCTTCATCTCACGTACCGACAGTGTCCAAAAATACCATTAACAGTGCTCTTGATCGAGTACTCGGAAGGTATACCTAACGAGTAACCTACTTATACATTTTTGAAATGTTTTTGTAACCATATTATTTAAAAGAGTGTCGATGGAGCGCTTTGCAACTATCATCATATTTCTGACTGACCGACTCCTTGACAATTCGAAAGTAAGTAAATGGTTTAATTAATATAAATGCTTTGAGTTTGAGTACCAAACTCTGTTTTGGCACTGTCTCACAACTTTATTCGTACTGGTGTAGTCAAGGCTTAAGCCCGTGAGTCTGTCTGTCCAGGGTGCCCATGTAGTATGTACCTACCTGTCTTTTATATTGTAATTCGTAAGAAGTTAGATACTCACATTTTTACAAGGCCGTACAAGAAATCTATATATAAATGCGGATTATCGACAAAAACGAGCAATAAAGTCTTAAAACACCTACAGAAACTTTATTGCGCAAGTCCCCAGTTTATTTCAGAAATAGGGAATGCCTTACAATGGTTTATGAACGATCGATCACCTTCATAATTATTAGCATTAGCATTCGCGACATTTAAAAGGTAAGTGAACTGACCTGGTTTACGTGGCACGTTTTAGGCAAGTCGTTTGTGATTGCTTATCTTTTAGGTGACATAGATTAGTTCGTAGGTTAAGTTTCCTTTGATTTTAACGTTTTTAAGGTAAAATGTCGTGATTGGCCAGTGATTACGGTCTCGCCTCTGATGCACGAGGTTGAATGTAGGCACTCTTTTTTTTTGGATGGGAAATCATCAAATGACTTCTCCCGCTCTGGGTGGAGTGGGAGGGCGTGTCAAACTTTTACTGACTAAAACCTACCCGTGTTCCTTCAGTTGCCTGTGCCAGGGCCACGGTATCTCTTTCGAACAACCCGCTACCCTGGCAGGCTTCGGCCCTAACGGACCCCATCAATTAGTGCTGACATCTCTTTGAAGCGCGCATGGAACACGACGCGCTGTCGACTCGGGCCTAGTCCTTACCGGACGTAGAGCTGCCCATTGGTCGCCGTCCGCAAGCCCAGGGCGTCTCCTGCGACGACTAGCGGCTTGAAGGTGCAAGGCTCTCTCCCTCACGCGCTACATCTCTTTCGCCTGCATTATTGATTCGCAGAAGGAGGTGACTTGATGGGAATCAAGGAAGATGTTTCAAAAATTGCATCTTCTGCGCATTTGACAAAGATGTATTGTTATGGATGGATGGCTTCCGTAAAAAGGTCTTTGAATGGTATCCACTGATTAAACTTTCCGTGAAATACTTGTATCTCCAACTTTGGTGTTGTTCTTTCTCTATAAGCTCAGGACCACATCTTGGTGTTTAATGCTTTCTTCAGATCGATATATTGGTTTTCGAATCTTGTATAGCGCTCTTCATATACTGCGTTTTTGTCCCCGTTGAGTTCACACTCGATTTCCCAATGGAGACTGTCAATAGCAGACCAACGCGCATGTAACGTTTGCAACGCATCCTGGAATTTCCATTTTTCTGTGATAAATTCCACTTGAATGTTGGCGACAGCTCTCATAAAGGCTTTGAAGTTCGCCGACTGTTTGCGTAATAGGTCGTCCAGTTTACTGTTGGAAACCGTGTCCCTCTTGTTAGGGCTTTGTTGTTGCCGAGGAGGCGATTGATCCCTCTTGTTGGTCTCAATCGTTTTACTGGTTTCTTCTTCCTCCTCGCTGTCTGGTTGCTCTTGTAATTTCTTGTTCGATGTACCTGCTTCATCTTGTTCAGAGGCACTTTCAAACGGTGTCGGTTGCACCGCCCATCCCCCTGCGGAACGTTTATGCGTCGACAGTTGCTGATTTTGTTGGAGAATTAACTTGACCTCTTTATAACACTTCAATGCTGTGTTATATAGATCGCTTGTACAGTAAGGATGACTCGCACTTACTTCTGTAGACAGACGGTCATGGTTGAACTGGAATTCACTCCATTCGAAGTTTTCCAGCATTTGCATACGCCGTTTGAAGTAGTCCAAGTTCTTCCTGTCCCAGCCATCCTTCTTGATGTTGATGCCGATTTGCTTGATGTTTTCGTAAAGTTCGCGCTGATTCTCGTAAGTGTTTGCTGATGACGTCATGTTGCCAAACTTTCCGACGGATTGACGAACTTTTGCTTTGAGAAGTAGTCTGTTTCTCCACAGTCCTGGTTCTTGGTATTGTGAAACCTTTCTCTTGTATGATATTCGCCTTCTCAATTGATTACTGGGGCGACTCGCTTGTGAGAGACCATTCCAACCGATTCGCGACAACACTAAATTGCTCGAAGGACCAAATGTTGCGGTGTAATGCCCAACAGTGAAAATGTTATGTACTTGTTACGTATGTTATGTTATGTAAATGAGTAGACGAACGATTCAATTGATGGATTTATTGCTACTGAATATAATTACACAATTGTTTCACTTAAATGCTATGTTAGAAAAATGCACATCTAAACAACGTCGATGTGCATTATTGAGTGTGACGTACGAACTCCCACAAAGGTCAATGTACAGCGTAGCTCGTAGAGTATATATAAGGCCTAACCCTACAAAAACACAGGCTTGTGCTTTCCATCTCCGCAACAGTTCAGCAATTCGTGCTCTAAACATCAACTGGCAAGCTATAGCGAATGACAGAGCATTGACATTTAAGAGCTATTGTCTGACAACGAAGAAAAAAATCGGTTCCCGTAACAGCTTGCTCAGGCGCCTAACCTTAACCACCTGGGGTGCTTCACCTCAGGTACTCCGGACCACTGGCCTAGCACTCTGTTTCTCTGCAGGTGAATTTGCGTGTCCAGTCCAGCATCGTTCCGCCCACGCCAAGAAATTAGATGCTGCTCTGAACGAAACATCACAGGCTGCCTCAAACCAGCCCCGGTCAGTGCACTATACCCCACAGCTGGCATAGCATCTCCACAAGTCCGGAGAGAAGTTGAATACGCAGTGGAGAAACACAAACAAGAGTCTGACAGTAGACACCCTCTATTTGGTACTCAACTTCCAAGACAACGGCTAAAAAGCAGCCACAATTTCCTGAAATCGACAGCGTCCCTACCAGGTCCACGCTCGTTGTAAGCTGTGGCAGGATACCTTTCCTTCAAACGAGCATCTCTCTGCAGGGTGCAACCTACTTGGAAGTCCCTGAACCGTCTCCAAACCCAAATGGGAAGGTGTAATTCAAACCTCGTAAACTAGGGATACTCGAACGCAACGGCAGCAGGGTGTGGATTTGGAGCCAAGTCACTAACTATGCTCCACCTCCCATCCTGACATCTGTGCCCAGAAACATGCAGCCAAAGTGACCTCTGCGCTGACACCGATAACCGTGCCATTGACATGAAGAAGAAAAATTACTAAAATGCTTTTCCGAGAATCACATAGGACATACTGATTCAAAGAGTGTACATAAGTTTCTTGCCCTTTCTTCTCCATAGGAACCTACCACGCTTTGGAATGAGCAATTAGCTTCATCTCACTGACTGACTGACTGACTCCTTGATCTTTCAAAAGTGCCTGAAATTGGTTTAATTTAAATAAATGCTTCGAGTCTTCGAATATCTAAAAGTAAGAACAGTTAGAAACTCAAAGCTGCGTATTGATGCATAATTAAATGATGCTCCCAATATTTACTTCTACACTGAAGGACCTTAAAACGCAAGCCGTCGGGTAATTTAAAAATAGGTTTATAAAACAGGCAGGCTATGTAGAAAAAAAGGCTTGAAGTCAGGCATACCTAAATAATTAATAAGGCATTCAGGCAGAAACACTGAATCGGTTTTATTTTTAACTGACACGGTTAGAATGCCATTAAGAAAAACCAGAATTTTTAACTTGTAAATGCACGAAAAGTCAGTGATCATAAACAAAACATGGGTTTTGTTTATGATCACTGACTTTTCGTGCATTTAGAATGCCATTAAGAAAAACCAGAATTTTTAACTTGTAAATGCACGAAAAGTCAGTGATCATAAACAAAACATGGGTTTTGTTTATGATCACTGAAAAGATCAAACATTTTTGACATTCAAGGAAAAAGTATGGTTAATATGACGACTTGTTCCAACGACTATCACAGTAGAAAGAACGTTGGTATACCAATAGCCAGGTGCGTGTACGACCTACAGAAGATTGCGGGAAAGACCTGGATGAGACTCGCACAGATCAGGGAAGCATGGCACAAAAGAGAGGAGACATATGCTCAGCAGTGTGTAGAACAAGGTTGCCAATTATGATGATGATGATCACAGTAAAGTAAGGTAAGCATATCGCGATAAGTCCAGCTTCACCTTTGAGATCGATCTATCTGTGCAGTTACCTATTATTTATATGCGATGGACATTTTATTTTAAGTTTGTGTTTCGTGCTAGCTTTGACTCTTCAAGTATCCAGTGAATAACTTATATTACGACCAACTTTTCTGTACAATTATTGGTGGCGCTGCGCGCTGGTTGTAAACGAAAATCAAAAAGTAAAACAAAAACCGATCGTGTGTCCCATTTAAACTGTTAATTCGAAACACGGCCGTTGGTCGAAATGTAGTACTTTATCGCCTACTGTCTGATGAGATAGTTGTCAAAACGAGCCTACTTAGAAAAACGAAAAAATATAGGCGAAGTTTTGTTTTTATAGGCAATACATAGTATCCCTGATGTTTTGATTATTAAAGATATGAAAGTAACTATGTCTGTCTGTTTGCCTGTTACCTTTTCACGCCTACACCACTGAACCGACCATTATGAAATTTCATAATAATCGGTTGAAAACCTGGAGACAGACATGGGCTATACTTTTCATCCTGAATATACAACTTGTAGAAGTTATACATAAACAGTAGGTTCTATAGATCACAAATAACTATCAAAATTATCCGATTACGTTTCTCCTCAGCAGTTTATTTTCAATATACCAATTTAGATCAGATTAAGTTAATGAAAGGGAGAAAACCCCTTCTAAAGAAAAACTTTTCTAGCAAAAGCTAATGAGATCTGAAGTTGATTGAGCGAGTTGATTGAGTATCTTCAATATTTGTTTTTGTAAGAAAGTTCTATAGAAAATATGAAGAGCGTAATTTTGTTTAATAATTTGAAATTGGTGTTAAACATGACTATTAAATGATAAATGATAATTTTATTTCTGTAAGTAGGTTTCTATAAACACTTTTACATGTCAGTTATATTTAAAATAAATAAAAACTGGTCGGTGTCTCCTATTTCACTACTCTGAGGCGAAAGGCCGAAACAAACTCAGAGATCATAGTCTCTTTTAAATTCCAGACAAAATCTTGGTCAGATATGTGAAGACCATGTAGATTGGTGTGTGCGACTTATCTCATAGATACAGATATAACTTACTGCAATAGGGATGATGACTAATATTAAAAATTCATATGATTAAGAACAAGTTGGGTTCACAAATATCTGTGTAATGTTTCTATGAAAAATACCTTGACAATTTGAAATATCTCGAAGTTTTAAACAAATAAGTAGGTATTGTCTTCGGAGACTCTTTGTTTTTGGGTGGGAATTAATCCAATGACTTCTCCTGGGTGGAGCGGGAGGTTAAGACGAGTTCCTTCAGTTGCCTGTGCCAGGGCCCCGGTGTCTCTTTCACACATCCCGCGACCCTGAGGCATCCGTATCCTAGGTCCTATCGTATCCCGTCATTTTGTGCTGACATCTCATTGAGCCACGCGTAGAACACCACGCGCCGTCGACTCTTGCCTGGTCCTTACCGGACGGTGAGCTACCCATTGCTTGCTATCCGCAAGCCCTCGCCTACGATGGCCGGAAATCTGCTGGCAATTCCCGACGCCCAGGGGATCTCCTGCGGTGACTAGGGGCGTGAGGGTGCAAGAGGTGGAGAACTCCCTCTCGCGCTCCGCCTCATCCTTCGCAAGCATTACTAATACGCAGAAGGAAGTGACGGCTTCCTATTCGCTCTCGCTCCGAACCATGACCAGGACCAGGGCCGTACGCGAAATACCATCGGTGCCCCGCCCAAGCTGGGCAGACCAACGTATGCTCCGCCGCTTTCTCTGGGCGATCCACACAATGGTGAAACCCGGGCCTTACCTCCCAACTTATACGAAACAGGAACCTACCGAAATAAACATGTCCGGTAAGTACCTGTGTCAGGTGGTAGGTGAGGACGCCGTGGCACCTCTGCAACCACTCTTCAAAGAGGGGACTTATCGCCACTATTGCGTGCCCAGCACTGGGTTGTGAAAATCGCACCCTCCATTTCGCCATGAGATCCCGCCGGAGCTCTGTCCGCTGTGCCGCGAGTAAGATATTTTTACTGCACCACCGAAACATACCTATGAACAGTTTATATTATAACATTTTATTGATGTCTAAGTTTGTATTGAAATATGTATATCATTATTGTAAGGCTTTTTATTTTATTATTTAAAACAAACAGTAGCATATTAAGCATAAACAGTGTTGTCTTAAAACTAAACTTAACAAATATACTACCCACAACATTTTCCACAGATTACTATAGTATATAATAAAAACAAGCTGTAAGCAAACGTTAGCTGTTGCAGGGTTAACTTAATGAAAAAGAGGTTAAAACAGTTAAAGGGACAAACGATAACATAGATCTAGATATATATAAAAAACTAAAAAAAAATTTGCTCATGAAATTTAATTTTCATGCCTGTTTTATCATACAGGACCCTAGCCTATTAATAATGATACCTACATAGTGTAAAACCTATGGAGTAGGGAATACAATATTGTGAAACATTGTCACTGCCAATATATTCGTGAACTCGACTGTGCCTTGGAGAATACACATAAATTAAATAAGAACAACCAAAGAAATCTATTAAATGAAATTAATGTATCTTTGGCCCAGTCTGATATAGTGTATTGTATAACTAAATGAGGTGGAGCAGTGAAATCTAGTTTTCTAGGGTTAGAACGCGCTCAAAGAGCGAATCTTATGGTGATGTACTTTATAAAAAAATGATTCTCTACTGACACGCTTTACGAATTATTTAATCTGTTGTCTAACGTAAAATTGTATATCCTTCTTATTATCCTCAAAACGCACAAAGAGATACCATATGGTGCTAAATACTAAGAAAAAGAAATAAACACTGCGTAGTAAACGTTCCCATATGTAAAACAGAACTTATTTATTTGTTTACTCAGGGACAACAAACAGCAGTGTATTAATAAGTATACATAGGTTAGAAGTTAATAGAAGTAACAAACACACTACTCACAACGTTATCTACAGATAACTAAACAAATCTACTAGTTGTTAGTTAGAACAATATAAAAGAAACAGAATAAAAGTAAACATTGCTTAATTATTAGACTTCTGATCACTTAAAATAGTTACAATTTCTTTTCTAAATATAGCCTTGCTGAGAAACATAATATCAGTTGAGCCAAACTGCCCATTGTAGTTGTCAACTAATCGATGCAGCGGTGAGCGTACGCCTGAGTTAGTTCTACAGAAAGTAGTTGCAAAAAAGTGTCTCGAGCGAACTTCCCGAACATGTACGGTACGAGGGATCAGGTAGCACAAACTGTTCACTAGATCAGTACAGTCGAATTTATTACGACATGTGTTAAATAGGGTCATCATCACAATTTGCCAGTAGACAATGTAAAAAACGCTCACCTTTTATACAATAAAATTAACAAACTAGTTTCTGTAAATTTATGTTTTTTTTTTATGTACACAAAAGGTAAGGCGTCACAGTTTGAATTATAATGATGCAGTGTTACTTTTGCAACGTGTGACTTATTAATAAATATTATTAGAGTGATGTTATTCGCTTATTTAGTAACTCATGTACACAAAAAATCTTTCTCTCTCATACACAAACGCACACACATACACTGAGGCAGAAATGTAACAATTGATCGTTTTTATTTCCTTTTTTTGTTTCTTTTTATACGTATTTGTCGTCGTACGTTTATAATGTAAGGAAAGAGCGGAGCCTTCAACTACAAGCAAATGCTTGTCGAGGAGTCTCCATTTGGGCAAAGAAAATTCTATGCCTAAATGGAGACTCCTCGACATGCAATGTAAGCCAAAGAAGCTGAATGAACTAAACTTTTTTAAAATTTGGTATTGGTGTCTGAAATGGTGTTTTAAGTAAAGAACCAAAAAGATTGAGTGGATCCGTCCAGTTTTATAGTATTGGTATCTTTTCATCTTTTATCATACAACGTTTTTAATGAACTTGGTCTAGACCCTAGACACAGAGGGCTTAGAAAGTGAAATTCTATCAGTGACAAGGATGGTGGAAAAGTAAATAAATGCCGTGGACTGAAATAAGCTACCGAAAACCTACGTCAATCCTGTTAAAAGCCGTTGAAGAAATACGAATGCTGCCTCATTATCTTCACGCGAAATTTTGTCTCATTTCGTTGCGAGACACTCAGATTTCGAATACACGATCAAACGGATCATACAAGAGATCCTTACAATCAAACTCGAACTCAAAGCATTTTTTTTTTCAATTAAACCATTTACAGGCACTTTTGAATTGTCAAGGAGTCGGTCAGTCAGAAATATGAAGCAGAAGAAATATTCATTGTTACGTACTATATGTATTGTGAGTACTCTGGTCCGAAGTAAAGAATTTATAAATTTTAGGATTTTGTGTTTTCACTTTTACACGTCAATAAACCAATCACAGGCACTTTTGAATTGTCAAGACTGAATAATTACCTATGGAGAAAAACGGGCAAGAAACTCCGCTTTTAGCGATAAGACTGCCCATTGTGTCACCCTATGTAAAATTTCTACATTTATATCTGTAAGTACATCGTATGGTGTGTATAAACAATGTGTTTTCCATTAAACCAGCAAATACAGAAACAAATAATAAATACTAGTGCCTTTACTAGTGACCCATTTCAATACACTCTTGGGTCTTGAGGCACCACGTTATTTTACCACACTTTTTATTCCATAATGTGTTTGTAGCTTAAAAGGAAGGCTTCGTGTTCTTTTTAAATTGAACGGTTGGAGATGGCTATTAATGTGTCAGTCAGAGGCCTTAGCAAAAACGTATGACGTAAACGTGACGTAAATTCGAACGGTTTTTGAATAAAAAATACAACTATCCTGTGACATTTTGATGAATGCGAGAGACAAGTACAATGCGTAACGCCTAGAAAAATTATGAATTAATTCAAAAACAAAGTAAATGTTATGTGCAAAACGAGTATTTTTTATTTTAAGATCATTCGTATTCACTTTACGTTAACTCCATATTCATGCATTCATCGTGCTAGACACTGTCCGATGTTCGTTTTGAAATTGCCATTTTTGAGCACAAGATTTGTTCTGTTTTGACGAAATCATTCGACGGAAATATATCAGAATACAATAGTAAAATTTTATGAAACAATCTCCGAGCTACCGCGACATTCAAGCGGAGATCAAAAGCGAAGGCAACGCCCACTTCAAATTAATTACTACCCTAATTATAATAATGAGCAACTAAGGTTGTGAATGTTCTAATAAATCTGAATTTCTTGGAAACAATTCGGAATAAGCAAAGAATTGTCGAAAAGCGAAAGTGCGTAGAATGTAGAGACGTTGCTGTGGTCAGTTAACTAAAACAGTTTTTTTTTTTTAAGAAGTTCCCGATTATTATTCCGATATTCGCACACACACACACACACTCCTATATTAAGGAAAGAGACAGAAGAAGGGAGAAAACCGCATGAAGCGGGCATCACGCTTTTTCCTTACGAGACGATTTAAATCAGTCAACACCTTTTTTATATTTTCAGCGGAAAAAATGCCTATCGCATACCGCGCCGTCCGGAGAGACGACGTGGTTATGTGGGGCTTGCACCCACTAATGACTCCGCCTGTGCATCTACTTGCGCCTTGATGGGTGAGCCGCGAGAACTGAAACGCGTGACATTCGCGGCCCATCCAGCGTGGCCCACTTCTGGGCGACTTCCTCGGCGATGTCCGGGTGCACTGGGACATCACCACAACTCCAGGGGCCATGCAACATGAACGATAGAGTCCCCGATTTATCGTCCGCTGACCCCTGTTATGGCGGCATCAAGTAGGCGTTTCGCCGTCTGCGCCGTCCTGCCCTTCTGCGACGAATCGGGTCAGTGAGAGAGTCTGCCTCCCTGACCCGCTCCACCGCTTCTTTCTGAGAGATAACATCATCGCAGAAAGACGCAACCACCTCCCATACCCTTTCACTGCCGGCCATAGTTCTAATAACCGCAAGCTGCGTTAAGGAACTGCGTTCCAAAAACAAGAGGTAATTGATATTTTATCGTATGTTAGGTTAGGCTTGTCGATGTCAGTCCGTGGATGGGAGATAATTAATTAAACAACCCATCTGTGACTCGGTAAAGCCCAAAAGTCTGACAACAAGTCCGTGTATTGTGTTCCCTAGTAACGGGGTTGCAGAGGTCAGATTGGCGTAATTATTACCAGGTACAACAATAACAGTATGTCAAACGTCAAACTTATATTTAAATGACAGCTGCGCGCACAGATTATCAAAGGCTAACGGCGAGTGAGCATTCGATGCCCGGAATGTTACTATTTTGTAAATTTAATTAATTGTATTGTTATTTTATTGAACACTTATCTAGTTTTTATGTGTATGTATTTTATTTTAGTCTTAGCGTTTGCTGCACTCCATGCAAGATACTAAAATTCAGCTGCATCGACTAGTTAGACTAAAACTCCACCCCTACACTTGTAGTTGGAAAAAGGTGTTTTTTTTTTCAAACATGGTTATCAGCTGTGTATTTAGTAAATAGTGAGAAACCTAACCAACTTCCTCATTATCATTACAGCCGAGCGACGTTTCGGCTCCATGAACCAGCAAGCAGTATGTCCTTCACACAAGTTACCTTGGTAATACTTGGCCTATTTAAACAAATTATGTGGGTTTATAAACAGCAGTACAGTAGAAACAAGTAAATAATTACATAATTAACAAACACCTACACATAAGGTCAAACAGTTACGTTACAAAGAATACCACACATTTCCTTCCTAACCACAGAATTGAGCGAGTAATGACTTCGTAAGTGCGAAAACGAGATAAAGCTATACCTATAGGACGTCTCGCGCCATCCCTTGTTAGCACTTTAAGTCAACAATGACTATTGACCATTGAACGAAGAACGACACCTTCTTAGGTACACTCTTACTGAATGAATGGCTCCAGTTTGAATTTCAAACTTCTTAAATTGTTCCTGTGAACCCCTCAAAATCGGTATTCATAGTCGTTAGATAAAGGAAATTATGTGGTCCCTCGAATGAGTGTGAGTCGAGGTGATACGTCACGAATACGTCAATATTCAATAAACTCTTCAAAAGACATTAAGAAAAAGACAAAAGATAAACTCACTACTAAGTTATTTGTTGACTACCTCAAGGAAGCCTCAAGGTAGATGCTGAACTCACCTCGAATGACGAACTGTTTGAGATGGGGAGTAAAATTGCAACTATGAATATCAAACACCCTAAGTGAGGTTGAGTCAAGGAATCAAAATCAAAAATCAAATTAGGCTGAGAATCAGCTCATTTCGAACGTCAAAATTACATAAGACAGTCCCCCAAAACGCCCGCCCTTCACCACTTCCTAGTGCTTTAGCTGGGAAGAAGAAATGGCGCAACAAACTCCCCAGCAGCACAGCCGTGTGTTCGGTTAGAGAACTGGATTTTATACAATACGAATACGTGCACACATGTAAATTGATCGAGCTTTCATCTTGTTAACCTCTATGCTTAGTTTATCGTTGTGCATTATTACCTCATTATTAATCTATAACTTACAGATGTTACCTTCGATAAAAGTCTATTAGGAAGGCTATTAGCAACTTGTTTATCACGAATGTAGTCCATTATTAGTCGTCATAGTCTAAGACGCGCTGCTCAGCGACTGCGCGTTAATCAGTGAGGGGTGCGAACGAGTAAGTGGGTCGTGGGTAGGGATGGCAAGTAAAAAAAAGAAGATGTTATTGAACAAATGTATTATTCAACTTTGTTCTCCTAACTATCCTAATCCTAACTACATTATTATTATTATATTATATTTAATAAAATATTTAATAATGTGGAAGTAAGTTTGTTTGTTTGTCGACGCTTTCACGCAAAAACAGCTGAACGGACCTGGGTAAGGACATAGGCTGCTTTTCATCCTGAATCGTAGACGAAGTCGCGGGTGACAGTAAAAAGACCCATCACATAGCGGTCAACAACGCATTCTGTAGGTACATAAAACTAAGTAACATAGCACTAAAATGATTGCTGAGATACGAATTATATTTTAGTGTAAAAAGTTGATGTTAATGCGCAACGTAACACACGCAAAACACTGCTAAGCAGACTCACAAATTGCACGCTATTTATCGTGATTATTTGTTACTCCCTTAATATGACCTCTCTAGTAAAACTCTATTCTGTTTTAGCCAATGGCAACTAGTTATTACATCTAAGATCGTCTCGGACTCTCCACTTACCGCCCACAACTCCTTGTTAAAACAATGCTTACAGCGGGAATCGGTGCTACGGCTAATTGCCACTTCAGCATGCTTATTCTTTGTCGGCTATTATTTTTATTTTATTAAAGATACAAAGGCGGACTTAATTTCTTAGACATCTTCTACCAGGCAACAAAGGGTGGTGAAGAGACAACATGGCAGTTGCATCATTGAAGTGAAAACTTCTTTCGGTGTGTTCAGTGATTTTTGGTAGGAAAAAATCTAATGGGTCCGCCTCATCGACATGATTATATTAACCGTATATCGTCGCGATTAGTATGAAATATAGCGTTTGGCTAGTAGTCAAAGCATGTTTTCGTTTTAAGTTTTCATTTCTTTCGGCAGTCCCCAAGACGGGCTGGTTTTTTTTATTTTCAAGTTGTGTCTGTCCAGATGGGTCACTAGCGTCAACCCTATCGCGGTCACGCAACACGGTAATCAGTTACAAATCTCTTTTAATCTGATTAGACACCGTCCGTCTTTTCTATGTGGGTGACTACTGCATTGTCTTTGGTTTGCCTTATCATGGCGTGATGTTGTACACTATTTTTCTTAGTAGAAATTAGTGCTGATTAGTGTACTTACCTAAATACTTGGAAGATGTAGTTTCGATAAACGTGTATTATAGATATTTCAATAGAATATGGAATGGTATGATGATTCTTGAAATGGAGATCTTGTTTAGTATACAAAACCAGAATAAAACTGCAGCGTAAAAAGCAGAGAAGAATTGAGCTTGGATCGCAATGCATGATGGTGATTTCTGACCCATGGAATGCAGATTTGATCACAATCCCTCTTATTTATAAACTTTGCTTAAAGTTAAGAGATATACGTATATACGTCAAAAATGGATGGATAAACAATCGATAATCATTACTTATCTTTAAGCAACGTTTATAATAAGGAGAATATTTCGCAGCCATTTCTAATAATTAAAGAACCATTTCCTTGTACCCCATAAACTATAGGGTTATCCGTCTGTGTGCATGTTTTGATGATAATGCATAGTTTAAAGAACATACGATTTCGGCGTTAGTGTTTAGTGTGATAAAATCCCCTCGGAATCATAAGTACTCATTACAAAGAAATAGGATTACTTAAAGCGTGGATTATACGTGAAATTTGTGTTTTCATTGCTATGAATGTTTTCCTCACCGGAAGCAAGTAAAGATAGCTTCGAACACGCGACCACACGATTTCCAACTGGGTTTAATATTGTATACAGAGTGGCAGGGACATTGACGCCGTAATGAAAACATGAATCCAGTCCATAACTCTAGCTATTGCCTATGGTAGAAACTTTTCTTCGGTTATCAAAAAAATCATTTGCTGTTTCACATAAAAGTGCAATACCTACGCGGTTAAAATCTATGGAACTAACTCAATCTCAAAGTCAAAGCATTTATTTCAAATAAACCATTTACAGGCACTATTGAATTGTCAAGGGGTCGGTCAGTCAGAAAGATGGGCCCAGGCACACATCCAGACTCCGGGCTGCTACTGGGAACTTCTAGATAGATAAACCCAACAACACTTTGTCCGACCTGGGAATCGAAACCAGGACCTCATTCTCAGCAGTAGTTCTTGCGACCACTGGACCAACTAGGCAGTCCTACAAAAAAAAACTCATAAAAAAATTGTTTATACATAAAATTGGTTCAATCAGTCATGTTGAAATTATACATGTGGGAAAGATACTAAATAACAAAAAAACAAAACAAAATAAGCCGTGGCAACTATGATATGACCAGTCCCAGGCCCTGACGGCGCCCGTTCACGAACATGACTTATGGATCAGCACCATTGAGGCCAACCATTTTGAAGGGAACTTAAAAATCCAACACACACGCCACCGCCAGCGAGACATTTGAGTGAGCATGACATACTCTCAGCAGCCAGGGCACATACAAGTCAATGAAAGACGTACCCGGAAAATGGTAGCTTTATAGTAGGTACATAGTGCTCACCATGTGTTTTACAATTTTACAATACTAAGAGATTGAACATATACAGTGCAAAGATAGTATTTACAATCTTCAGCAGCTCCAAAAATATTTTCGCATGCTAATCTATAAGTTTAAGAGTAAGGGCGCATCCTTGTACAGCAGAACCAGCGTTGAGTCAAGCATTTTTGTCAGCGATGCAATCCCCCAACTTGTATTATGCTTGGCTGCATAGTGTGCGTTTAATACAAGATTTAAACTTCGTTACATGCAGTTAGAATACGTATACGAGACAAACAAAAAGGTTTGTGATAATAAAAGTTAATGTTCTATAGATATTTTTTTTAATTTTGAAAGTACTCTCCACTAGCCTCTATACAAAGTTTCATGCGTTTGAACCAGTTTTCGAAATACTTTTTCCAGTCCGCCGTAGACACCTCGTTTACAGCCTGCTCGAACGCCCTCAGCGCATCGTCCGGCGACAAAAATTGTATCCCTTTGAGCAGATTTTCTATTTTCGGGAATAAAAAGAAGCCACACGGTGCAAGGTCAGGGCTGTAAGAAGGGCGACCCAGGAATTTGACCGGCGTACTGTCCAGGAAGTCGCTCGTTTTGAGAGCGGTGTGCGAAGGCGCGTTGTTGTGGTGGAGCAGTAGCCGGCGGAGCCCTGTGTTTGGTCGCTTGTTGCACACAACAGAGAAAACTTTAGTCAAGCATTTGGTAGTTTACCATTCAGCGTTGATGCTTCTTTGGTTCCGTAAAGGAGTTGACACCAAGTAGCCAGTCAAATAGAAAAAGCTCGACATAAATCTTCCCGCCGCTTCTAGATCGCTTCACTTTGGTAGGCGTTGATTCGTTTTGAAACACCCAAACCGCGACTGTCGCTTCGATTCTGGATCCAAGACTTATGTCCAGTAACTATGTCGTAAACACGTCGAGACGAGCCTGCTTCAAATTTGTTTATCATATCACGGCACCACTCCACGCGGGCCTGCTTCTGAGCATCGGTGAGGTTGTGCGGCGCCCAGCGTGAAACTATCCTTGTCATGCGAAGATGCTCGTGTTTAATTTCGGGAAGGCTTCCCGATCCAACCTGCAGTATGTGCTGAATCTCTTGATGCGTAGCTCGCCTATTGTCTTGGATAAAATGTTCTCTGCTAGCGCGTTTTCTTCAAAGGGCGACCATTTCTTTCTTCATACCCCAAAGTTAGTCGACACCACTTGAATTCGTTATACCAACGATACACGATTGCCTTAGATGGGCTCTCATCCACGAATGCCATTTAAAGTCTTTTTTACGATTCGTCCGTTTTCAGGCGACACTTGAAATCGCAAAAAAATTAAGCGCGAAAATGTTTCCGGCGCAGATCCATTTCTTTATGAGACACGACAATTTAAATTAGCTCACAAACAATGTGGAGGGAAATTTTGAAATTAGAACGAACCTATTTTTACTTACAAATAATCATATTTTCAAAATAGACTATAACTGGCCAATCTCTCATACATAAAAACTTTATTTCACAATACTTTCTGAGTGGCCTGGTATTGTAACATTACCCTTACAACAACAACAGTATCCCATGAAGGATACTCAGTACTCTGAAACCTGTACCCTAATTGTGCAATATATTTTCAATCGGAATCTGAATCGTTTTGAAACAGATTGCTAATCCATTACTTTATAAGTACGAAAAAAATATGCTCAACAATGTAAAGAATTGACGCTGTTGATTTTAAGAAGCTGCGAGAAAGAAAGAAGCTAAGAGGAAGACTGCGTTTTGTTAGCGATACCCACATTTTTACAAAAAAAATAAAAAAAACAAGTTGTTGATTGGAGGGATAGTCTGTGGTACGGCGCGGGCGGCGATTACCAATGGGAACCTTAGGCCTAACTGATGTTAACATTATTTAATAGTAAGAAGAAGTAGTAGGTATTGATTAAAAGCATTTCTGGAAATTGAAGACTGTGTATCATTAGACCCGACACCGTCTACAGTTTAGAGCACTGGAGGCCCAGTGGTAACGGCCTCGACTTACGACGACTTTAATTTGAGTATATAATTTCATCACCACTGCTCTCAAAACGGTAAAAAAAACATAGTGACGAAACCGAAAAGTCCTAGAATCAAAAATCGAAGACATTTGACATCTCCTAATTTACACGCATAGGGCCCACGTGACAGATTATAGCCCATTCCCTCTCGAAGAAAGGAGGCCTGTGTGACAGCAGTGAGAGCAGGCTGATTATGCTATGATATATTCTTATGACTGTGTTTTAGCCGGTGTTTTTCTGTTTGTGTTTCTTCACTGCGTTTGCAACTTTTCTTCGGACTTGTGGTGTTGCTATGCCAGCTGTGGGATAAATTGTGCTGACTGGAGTCGGAATTTGGCAGGCTGTAGTCGTTTGGTAAGTTTCGTTTATAGCAACATATCCTTCCTTGGCGTGAGCGGCATGCATATTCTCCCGCAGAGTAGCAGAGTGATAGGCCAATAGTCCATAGTACCTGAGGTGAAGCACCCCAGGTGGCTGAGGTTAGACGCCAGAGCAAGTTGTGTCGGGAACCGACAAATATCATCCCTCTGTCCAGGGCGACTCCCAATTAGGTAGAATTACTGCAGTTTTCGATGGTGACACCTTGCCAATCAATGTTCAGAGTGCGCCATGCCGAATGGTTGCTGAGATTGAAAGCGCATGCTTTTGTTTTATGGGGTTCGGTCTGAGACCTTTATCAGTGTAATACTTTTCGAGAACATCAAAGCCTGCCTCTAGGATATTTTTAACGTCCCCAAATGTATTTGGGTAGCCAGGGCGAGGTCATCAGCGTAAAGGAACCTCTCTCAGTGATGAAAAGATGTTGAAGAGAATGTGCGCCAAAACCAATTTACCAATAATCTCTTGACATTGACAGTATCATATGCCGCTGACGAGTCGACAAGGACGACGCCAATGATTTTTTGCGCCTCACATCTATCTCTTCTGTATATAGCGACTGTCGGAAGATTTCAATTACGGTCTAAAAGCGATTGAGTAAAGTAGTTCGAATAATTTGAACGTATGGCAAGATAAATAGTTTTACTGGTTTAAGCAATGCTACAACTTGAGCTTTCCTCCAGATATTGGGGATCTCCGAGCATTAAAAGCAGGCATAAAAAGGGTAAGAAGCCATGATGCTCCAAACGGAAATAGGTTATTAAGCTGTTCCATGGAAGGACGGCCAGTCCAGCCACTTTAGAATTCTTCAGCGCCTTTATAGCCGGGATATTTTGCGGGGAACTGTGGAAGAATACGAACATTGTGAATTAATGCTCACCCCCCAAAGCAAATAGCGTGATAATTTAAATCCAACTGACCAGACTTACATGAAATATCTATACAAAAATCAAACAATCTATCCAGTAGTATTTGGATGAACATCAGACAAAAATTCTCAAAACTGTAAAATGATAAATGATTTATTTTCTGTAAATAGGTTTGTAAAAACACTTTTACACGTCAATCATAACTATTTTAAAAACTAGATGAGATCGGAGTTTCCTATCTGACTACTCTCAGAGGCCACAGTCTCTTTTAAAGTCCAGACATAATTTTGGTCAGGTCATGTGAAGACCATGTGGATTGATGTCTGAAATGGTCTTTTGAGGAAAGAACCACACAGAATGAGTGTACCTGTCCAGTCAGTGCACGCATTTGTCAGTTGACATGCAGCTCAACACAGAACTAAAGGAGCTAAACGATTCGACGAACATTTCCAAAGAAAGGACATTTGGGTAGGCCGTATATTTATTATATATTTCCGGCATTCGAATTGTTCCCAGACCTCACACCAATAACTTTTTTCCAAAAAATTCCAATGTACTGTTTGACTTCGCTAAGATCTAGCTCTTGCCCATGAATTCACGAGGCATTTCAATTTGTTTTCCAACTATTGAGGCGTATAGTAAGTAACAAAATGTTCATGGTTAAATCAACCTCTGTTGAGTTTTTTAAGACGTGGTTGTTTCCAGATACTAGCTCAATCACCATTGCATTTGTATCAATACAATTTCAGTTGAAAACATACAAAGAATCGCTTACCTTCCTGTTTCGTTTTATGTTTTTTATTCTACTGATCTTATTTATCTGTATGCACGTGTTACTGTGACAAATAAATCTATTTTTAATTTTATTTTTTCTTTTTCATCGGATTCAGGTTCCGATTTTCTCTATACTAAAGCTCGCTGCATAAAGGCTGACACAGATGGGCGGACCAAACCGTTCTTTGTACCAGGCTTTGTATAGGCATGTAATGGGCTGCGGCCCTACGCTGCTCCCGGTGTATGTATTATGTTTTTTAATATATATTATATTGTATTGTGCACTTATTTACTGCCCTCATTTCCAAACATCGCTGTCGTACTGAGGTTCGCCGTTAGAGAACCCAATTCAGAGTTAAGCTCGCCTTTGTACATTAGTTGTCATCGTAATTTTGTAAAAAATGTACCTGTAATTTATGCATACTATCTTTCTATATAAAATGAAATTATGTTCGTTGGTTAGCGCATCACTTGAAAACAGTCAACTCAGCTTATCGCAGTCCACTGCTGGACATAGGCCTCTCCCAGGCTGCGCCACAACATCCTGTCCTCCGCCTTCCGCATTCAGCCACTGTCTTGAGGTCGATGGTCTCTAGGTAGGAGGCGTCCCACATTACGCGTGCCGATATGCGTTCTCCACTCCAAGACTCGTCTGCTCTACCATCCATCGGTCCTTCGGCAAACATGACCAGCCCACTACCGCTTCAGTTTCCAGATAATTTAATTTCTGATTATATCCCTTAAAGAAACTCAAACTCAAAGCATTTATTTCAAATAAACCAATAACAGGCACTTTTGAATTGTCAATGTTGGTCGATCAGAAGAATGAAGCTAGTTGCCCATTCCAAAGCGTAGTAGGTACCTATGGAGAAGAACGGGCAAGATACTCCACCGACACTCTTTTAAACCAAATCAAACTCCGAGCATAGTCCATGAATTTATGGACCAGCCCAGGTGTTGGTGTCCACGTTTCGGCACCGTATGTCATAACGGGCAGGACGCACTAGTTGTGAACGGCTACACCAAATTGACTATTTTTCAATGAAAAATGTTCATAATAGTCCAAATAAGGTTTTTGTGAATAGAATAATTTAAAAAGTTTCCTGGGAAAAAACAAACGGGAGAGATTGAACGTCCTATTTTCAATGTGTTTATGAAATTTGAACAGAACGTCTGTCGGGTCATCTTATAAGAAATAAGAATACATGCTGCTGTAAAATGACCTGGCCTTAAAAATCATACCTGCTATTAGTAGAATTAACCGAGGTATTGGAGCGACTCCGGCGGTTGCAGATGGAGTCACCGCAGTTGACTACGCCGCCCTTTGTGGTGATGCTGAACGTCCGGAGACGGTACAGGTCATCTGACACGCGAGGGTTGTACGGCTTCTCCGGTAGCGAGCAGACGCGGGGCCGTGAGTGTTCCACCACTGTTGAAGAAAAATAAAAGTATGAGTACAAAGTAATATGCAGGGTATACTGCGGAAGATGGATCAATTGTACACTCAAACTCAAACCATTTATTTCAATTAAACTATTTACAGGCACTTTTGAATTGTCAAGGAGTCGGTCAGTCAGAAATATGACACTCTTTTAAATAATATTGTTTTTACAAATTTATTAGTTACATCATTAATGTTGATCCTTTAGGTGAGAACTATGTACAAACATCGTACACGTTAAAAGCGTGCAGAGTGGAGCAAAAATTAAATAAAAACAATCCCAAAAATAAATTATTAAAATAAGCCGTGGCAGCTAAGGGATAACCAGTCCCAAATGACGGCGCCCATTCACGAACATGACGCATGGATAAACAACATTCAGCTCGACCATTTTGAAGGGAGCTAAATGATCCAACACGCGTCACCGTCAGCGACACGTTTGAGTGAGCATGACATACTATCAGCTGCCAGGGCACATTCAAGTCAACATAAGACATTACCCGGTAAATGGTAGCTCCATAGTACAAAGTACTCACACCTGTGCTATGCATTTATATAACATAAAGAAGATTGACTTTATACAATGCAAACATGTTCGTACAATCTTCAGCAGCTCCAACAGTATTTCAAATGTTAATTTATTAGTTGTGGTGTGGAGCAGTACCAGCATTGTGCCAGGCATTTTTATCAGTGATGTAATCCCCTAACTTATAATATGCCTGCCTGCACAGTGTGCATTTTACAAAAGATTTGAATTTCGTCTCATTCAGTTGAAGTATGTGAGGAGGTATTTATTGTAACATTTTAAACAGTACCCCATGAAAGATGAGTCTACTTTAGCCGGGTTGAACTAATAGATCCCGATTTCTAGTACTATAATTATATCTTTCACATCTTTTACTGTAAAGATGTAATTTTTTTCTTACGTACATGATGTTTTCATATAAAAACTGACAGGGTACCGTCATGATGTTAATATCCTTAAACAGTTTCCTTAGAGAATCGCGCCTGCGAAGATTATTTATGGCTCTGATGGCTCTTTTCTTGATGTCTGCAGCTCGTCCCCAAAGTAAAATACCGTAAGACATGATACTATGAACGTAACTGAAATAGACCAGCCTCGCGGTACCTACAGCAGTAAATTGACGGATTTTTCGTAAGCTGCTGAACTTAGCCGTCCTGCAAGAGAAGTTAAATGAGGACCCCATTGTAACCTTGAGTCGAGCGTGATCCCCAGGAAAACAGTTTTAACGACTTCTAGTTTCTTTGATTCAATACTACCACACAGTTTGACATTTGACAAAGAAAATCATGCAATTATTAGCAGTGATCCAATTTTGGACCAGTAGTAGTGCGTTATTAACGTCGTCAAAATTTGAAGCAGGTCTATCTTCGTTTAAAATTAAGGTTGTATCGTCAGCATATAACACCATTTGTTGTTGTTTTATTAATAAATGGAGTAGGTTATTAATATACACAAAAAAGAGAAAAGGACTCACTATCCAGCCTTGTGGAACACCCATTTTTAATTTTAAACCAAGTGAATCGACACCATTTATTCGAACTTGCCATTGCTATTTTTTTGTCTATTATTTATATAAGATTTTACTAAATTGAGCGCAAGTTTTCCAAGTCCGTAATGCTCAAGTTTCAAAAGCAAGGTTTTTGTGATCGACGCACACAAATGCCTTGGCCTCTCGGCATTTGATTTACAAAAGATTTCATTAACAAAAGATTTCTATGCCGTCTTGGGCGTGTTCCCACGCGTTAAAAATATGTTTTAATAAGATAACACTGGCGCGCGTCGGTCGTACAACGCCCTTTGGTGAAAACATATTGTTGCTCGTGAAGGATTTTATTGGTATTGAAATGATTGAGCTTTTGATTTAGCATTATCTTTTCAAACACCTTGCTAAAAACCGGCAACACGGACACGGGTCTATAATTATTATTGTATTTACTGTCCCCGGATTTGAAAAGTGGTATTGGTATTGCCCATACTGTATTTCATTAGATCCGAGAAGACTCCTTGATCCACACACAAATTAAATATTAAGACTAAATAAGGAGCTGGACTAGCACTAATTTGTAGTATGCTTGTTTGCAAAGTGTACTCTAAAAATGAATTTTAAAGGAAATGACCTCACTGGTCATAGGCGAATGCCTAAATCAATGTGCAGCCAATATTGTTTTATTTTTCCAATTGTTGTATTCTATAGTTTACACATAAAAAAGTTTCACGAGTCTAGAAGGTCAGGAAAGGTTAAGCAATCAACACCGCCCATAGACATACAAAACACCCAGGTTTTTGCTGGTGCGTTGCCACCGTTTTCCTGCCCCAAACCCTGAGCTTCCGGTTCTCTCACTCACCATTCGAAGCGTAGCAACATAATGTTGGTAGGTACTTCAAGTTGGTATTCTGTAATAGCCAAGCCAATTACGAGCTACAGTCAGCTATTGACGTAGAAGAGCCGGACAATATGAACATGCTGCATGTGCTTGTTGAGGTAGTGGTACTGTTGGCTGTGGTTGCGGTGGCGGTGGTGGTGGTGAAGACAGTGGTGTTAATGATACATGGCTGGCGCCACATTCTCTTGTGCCCCCTTTAATTAACTGACGATTTGCTCGAGTCTAACACACCCAACACGCATAGATTGTTGCCACATCCTAAAAATATAATGACTTATTAATATCCCTTTTTAAATGCTATTATAATGTCAGGATCATTGCTCATTTATTTACCTACAGACTAAATATGACAAATACAACATAGTATTGTGGTTGAAAACAATCACATAAAATTGCTGCACCAACAGTATTTCTCATCATGAATAGCAGAATATAAAACTTACACTTTACTGACCATTTTATCATTGTGTCAGACTTCATAGCTGTCTTGTTGCTGAATAGTATTATGGCAATGTAGTATAGGTACATACCTGATTGTACAACCGTCGGGCAAGTCTCGCTTGCAGGGTTAAGGTTAGCGTAATAATATGTTCGTGAGCACATTCGCAAGAAGCTGGCAGTTTCATCTTAAAGGTAATGTTTTCTCATTGGTTGTTTTATTTGTTTTAGTATAATTATATATTTATGTATATGTATTTGTGCTTATATTTATATATAATTAGGTATATATGTATATCTATGTATTAGATTAAATATTTATTCCTTGGTTTTTTATAAATTGCACCTACCACTGCTTGTCTCTGCATCACCCAAAGGTTGACTGGTAGAAAATGCCTATGGCATTAAGTCCGCCGCTGTACAAAATGTGCGTGAAGTATAAATAAATAAATAATATGCCTTTGAACCCGCCTTACGAATTAGCCCCAGTTTAGGCACCTGTAATATCAATTTAACGTGGATACTAAATGGCGATCTGAAATCGTTTAATTGGTAAGTGTTTTTGTCGAACCTTACACACTTTAATCGAAATCAGTAGTTATTTAATGAAAACTTAACTGCAAACCATATTTTTCAAATCAATTATGTTTTTTCAATAAAAAAAACATAAAATATCGACTACTTAATTCAAAATAAATCTGCACGTTTACATGACTATAAATTTACGTACACTTATTATTAATTGAACAAAGTTAAAACGGTAAAATTAAAAACAAAAATCTATTTGAATCTCGATTTTTGGTGAACCGATTTATCATACTTTAACTCAAACCAATAGAATTTTCGATTTTATGAAGGAGATTGCTGCTCATTTAGTGACGGACACCTGTGTAGGGTACACCGGTGTTCGCCACTTATGTCAGATGCATTGTCAAAGAAATAATAACCCTTTTTTAAATGATGTTCGATCTTAGAATTACACACACGTGTCAATAAAAACCTAACCTACCCTGTAGACGTGTCCACTAAGATTAATGTTATACAAAACAAAGCATACATATTACTTGTCATTCAAATTCACTTGATCGGAAATAAATAGTTCTTAATTTATTGCTCCCATGCTGTGTTTACCGGATGAGTAAGGATAAGTACAAAGGAAAATCAAAATCGGGAAGTGAGTATATAAGAAAAGCAGTAGCAGTATGTTAATACTGTTTTTTCAGACATTTGAATAATATAACCATGATAAATTATATCTTTATTTCTAAATCTTAGTTTAAAAACTGTAATCCTGCACATGTTCCCGAACTCTAAGGCTGGAACCAGTCATGTCCTTCTCTTTCATTTAATTGCAAGATATCACAAGGTATTTTATTGTAACATCACCTTAGCTAATCAAATTACCTGGGAACCTGTTTCTTACAGAAGATAGAGGTTTAACATTAGATATTTATACCAATGCGACAACGGTAAGATCTTTCTGATTTCGTGTCATGTACCAGTATATAAAGGTATTTCTAATGTAAGAATTTCTCCGGAGGTACGTTTAAAATCCCCAATAGGACTAGGGGATCTAAAATAAATTATATTTGTGGTGTTATCAACAGTGGTTTTATTACAGCTGTCTCAAATCTTTATAATAATTTATTTTCGAAGGCTCTGTCAAAAAGCTTTTGAAGTAATTTTAGAAAGGATTCACTCTTTTCATACCAATGGAATATTACATTCTTTTGTGTGATCATTAGACGCCTCTTCGTGAAACTTAATAACGCGTTTACATTCTCCTTTATCTCGTCTTTTCTATTTGTATAATAAATATGTAAAGAAATACAATAAATTGTCTTAGTTTATACACCACGGTGTTTTCAGCCTCGCCACGGGATCTAGAGGCAAAAGCTCTACCGCACATGGGAGAGGGAGTGGCGCGAGATATCACGACACAGCGGACAGAGCTCAGGCGGGATCTCATGGCGATATGGAGGGAGCGATTGTCGCAACCCAGTGCTGGGTATGCCACAATAGCAGCGATAAATCCCATCTTTGGGGCTCAAATTTAGTCGTCGAGCAACTTCACTTTGATTATGGCCTGCTTCGAGCAAGGCAATAACTTGAGCGGCTTCTGCGGGCGTGGTATCCATATTTTTCCGTATGCTTTCAGGAGAGATGTTATCACGTTGACCTTCGGCAACTGAATAAAAATCCTTTTTTTTTGTTTTTGTGCATGGCATCTCGTAGTTGACCTTGAGAGGTCGTGACTACTTAACCGGACTATAATTAAAAATCCAAAATCCGATTTAAAAAAAAAACTGTAACTGTGGTGTGTGGATGCCAATCTGTAGTGAGTGCAACTTAATAATTAAGTGCTTCGATTAGATTATTTCAATCCTTCAACCCGAATGATCTTCTAATTTAGAATTAACTTAAAAACGTTTTTCATTTAACCTCAATTTTCGGCGATGAAGGAAAAGAAGTCAGATTTAAAGTAAAAAACCTTCTAAATACAGATTAATGTGTCACTTATTCCTTTTAGCGAATGATTGCGTAAGAATTTAAGCTGGACATGGTTTGTTGACACTTTTAGCTCACACTTTTCTAACAGACTGTAAGCCTACAAAGTCCTTTGTCGCACCAATGCGCTTCGACTCTACTCTATCACCAGTGTGAATCGACCCTTGAGATTCTAAGACACCACGTTTTTACATCACTCGACATTCCACGTTTGTTTTGGGAGGGAAAATGTATTAAAGCTAAATCATAAATCGTTCATTTATTTATTCATTTCATCCTCCCCTTTCAAATCGTTAATTCATTTATTCATTTTGTGAGCATAGGGTAATGTCATATTATTTTATTTAAAAAAAAAACATGTTGGTCCCGCCAAAAGGCGTACGAAATAGTTTAGGTAATCGAATATCAATTAACAAAATATAAACAAAGAAAAAAGTCAATCGGTAAGTAGATGTCACAATTACATGTTAAACACAAAAACTTGATAAAATTATGTCAATAAATTGTGACGGTACATAAAGAAATAGGTATTATTTCGTTAAAATTTCGTCTACAATAATAAATGCCAAAAAAAAAGTCAAGAACGAATATCGTTGTCTCATAAGAGCAACATTTTAATTACAGACAGTAAAAAATATTTTAAATTTTCATTAAGATAATCATTAATTAAATACGCCTTGTTATTCAGTAATTTTAAAAGCTTTCGTTTAAACTCGTAACATGGGGGTTTTTCACTTAGTTTCATTTAGGTCCGTATTACAGAAGGAAACTCAAGCATTGATCTCTGTTTAAAACTTGTTTTAAGTCTTTTTTGAATTTTAGAACGTTCCTCAAGCATAGATTCATCGATCATAGTTCAGCTGAGTTATGCTTTATTCTAGATCATCGCTCAGTTTGTAAATCGAACCCAAGCAGTGATTTGATCTGTAATCACCCAAATGTGGTCGCGACCGCGCTTGAGCATCATTTTGTCGTGTCAATGTCAATTTTTGTTCTGTTCAAGTGTATGCGTTGCCGAGTTTTAAATATTGTTTTTTTCTATATTACTATCTTTATGGATATATTTGTAGAAGTAGATAATAACAATAATTTATTCAACGACGATACAAATAGAAGGTTGAATTTTAGCGTTCCTCTCAGATATTTAAGGGATACACAGGACCCTTAAAATTGTGAATATTTCAAAAAGAGATACAGGTTTTCACAGGACGAGGTGCAAAATGTAATTCTACCGATGATATACGACGATTTAAGAAAACCACACAAACAGGGGCATCCCATAGCCCCAGAACTGCAAATTCTTGTGTGGTTACATTTTTATGCGACGTCTTCATTTTATTTTGACTGTTTTATTTTCACATTTAATTACCTTCACCACATTCACTTCATGCTATTCAATGGATTGTATAAACAACATGAATCAATAACTTAACTTTTTTGTGTGGTGATCTTTCAAACTCTTCCCAACCAGCTGCTTCAAACATAGTGGCGAATGTCTCTCGCCTAATGGCTCTTCAACATAGACCAAAATATTAAGTATCCACAAGATATAGTCTCGAGCGCAGTTTCAGCAGCTGGGCCAGTATGAAGGATATCCTGGCTTCAGAAACGTAGATGGTGCAATTGACTGCACACACATAAAAATCGTTAAAACTCCAGCACCCTAATTGCGTAACACATTTTCGTAAACGATTAAGACTAATCTGTTTGATGTTGACAGTTCAACAACATTCATTGCGTTATTTACATTGTTGAGCATATCTTTTTTTCGTACTTATGAAGCAATGCTTTAGCAATCTGTTTTAAAACGATTCAGATTACGATTGAATGTGTATTACGCAATTAGGGTGCAGGTGTGGAACAAAATGAAGAAACAGATAATCTTATTTTTCTATAAATGGTTAGGTTCAGGTTAGATAAATATTGATTAAGTACATAACTATCAATATTTTTGTTGATTGTTATGTACTTGTTGTTCAGTTGTTGGTCCATTTGGCCACTTTATTGTGGCAAGATGGGCAGCACACATGATAGCAGAATTTTTCAAATGTGCTCCTTACAAAATCAGTATATTCAGCAACAACACAATGGTTACCTTGTTAGTGACAGTGGCTACCCATGCCTTAGGTTTCTTTTAACCCCAATGAGTACACCAACAAGGAATACCGAAGTAATCTTCAATAGAGTTCATATCAAAACACGAAATGTGGTTGAAAGAACATTTGGTAGATGGAAACGGAGATTTCATACCTAAGTCGAGGGCTGGGCAATAAACTGGTTTCAGTTTGTAACGTAATCGTTTTTTGCGCTGAACTTTTTAATATATCATTATCATGCAACGATTCAATGCCAATAAACGATGAACAGAGTGATAGCAATGTAAATGAAATTGACATGGATCATCCTGAAATTCAAGGGACTGTTGATGGGTTTGCATTTAGAACTACCATAATAAATAATTATATTTAACAAGCTGTTCGTGCCCGGCGTCGCCTGGGGTGAATTCACAAAAAAAAAACATATTCCTGACCTTCCCGGTGGATTTTCCAATAGTTTTTTTTTTTTTCATACAAACCTTATCCTGACAAATACACATACAACAAAAAAAGAATTAGCCAAATAGGTGCAGCCGCTTTGAAGTGATGCGCGGACAAACATTTGAGCCTCGATTCAGCTGAGTTTAGATTGATTACCGTTCTGGAATAAGAACGATGCTCAAGTATTGATTCTATACTTAAACGGTGATCGACTGATTGACGATCAAACAGGACTTGAGGAACGTTCTGTAATACGGACCTTAGTATTTTAAGAAACAATCAAATAAACGATTTGCTGAAAACCATGTCAACAGTTTTAACTAGTCTTGTGCCTGCTCGGTAATTTTTAAGATCGCTCCGTACTAGTTCATTTCGGACAGTGAACTAGTTCATTCTATTAGTTCTAATAGCTCTATTCGGTCTTTGCTCTCGGTGGTCAGCATCTGATGAATCTGATCTCATTCTTGCAGATTCGGTCGGTCGGGTTCGGTTAGCATCGTCATTCGTCGGCTATTCTCTCTCGTTCTCATTCACAGACATCGAACGTATCTGTCAAACAATCAGTGACTGTTTCTCATTTCTCGTTCTCGTTCGCACAAACGATCGCGCGGTTTTACAATGTCCGAGATCGAAAAGACCTATTAGACCTAATAGACCGATTACGAGTCAGCGTTCGGAAACGTTTCTTTTAGTACAGTGCGAAGATACGTTTCCTATTCGTTCATCGTTCATGAATTACACAAGACTTTCGACTTTTTAACAAAATCAATATCAAAATATTATATTTCACAAACAGTTATGCATAATAGCATAATCATCCTACAACGTTCCCAATGCTGGGACTAAGGCCTCCTCTCTATGAGAGGGAGTGAGCCGTAATCCACAACGCGGGCTTAGTGCGGATTGGTAGATGTCACATGTCTTAGAATTTTTTGTTCTAGGACATGCCGGTTTTACTCACGATGTTTTCCTTCACCGTTTTGAGACCAGTGGTGATGAAATTATTTTACTCAAAGTAAAGGGCCTGCCTGGGTTCGAACTCACGACCAACAATTCGTGAGTCGGAGCCGTTACCACTGGGCCACCACTGCTCCACTTATGAACACATGGGCACTTATGAAACATCAGAAACTAGGTGAACGGTTCCAATTGGTCGTATCCTATGGGGAAGAGCCGGCAAGAAACTCTACGGTTGCTATTTTTAAAACAATTGGCTTTTACTATGATTTCAAATAACTGTGTTAATACTCGTAGGTATGGGAGGACAGTGTAGGCCTGTCAACAAGTACCTTATACTAAACAAATAGACAATGGTCTACAAATCTTCAGTCTACAAGGCCTTTTTTTTTCGGGTGAGAAATCATCAAATGACTTCTCTCGCTCTGGGTGGAGCGGGAGGGCGTGTCAGAGTTTTACTTACCAAAACTCACCCGTGTTCCTTCAGTTGCCTGTGATAGGGCCACGGTTTCTCTTTCGAATTTCCCGCGACCCTGAAGTCTACAAGGCCTACAACGTTCTCACATTCACAAAATATAAAAGAATATAATAAAAGAAAAAGAAAATTAAAAACCTATTTCAATTAAAAAACGTCGTCTACGACGTAGCGACTACGCAATTTGTTCTTATTGTTGCCAGTACTTTTTTCAACCCCTGATATTTAATGAGGGGTGTTATAAGTTTGACGGCTCTGTCGTCTGTCGTCTTTGTATCTGTGTGTCTGTTAGAACGCAAATTTAATTGGGGTGGTTCTGAGTTATGTTTCATAAATCTGTTCCGCCATTTTTAAGATAAACAACTCTTTTCTTATTGGTGTTCGGTTTTCATTGCCATTACTAAAAATAACGGTGAATAGTTTCTTTATTTGTTTAAAAGAAAGCGCTTATCTCTGAATCAAGAAGTCTGATTTGAAAAAGAAAAATTGCTATTGATAGCCCAACCCTTGAGGAAGGTAATAGGCTATGGATATGAACATCACGCTACGACCATTAGGAGCTGAGAAAAAGGAAAACAAAGTAATAGCGCGGGCGAGCAATTGGTTGCGGCGCGAAAATTCACACGGGTGAAGTCGCGGGCAGAAACTAGTTATACAATAAAACTGTTCATTGGATGGTAAAAATTGCATAGTTATTAAAAGTGATACTGGGGTTTTAAAATTTGCAATTAAATTATTTGTTTTTACTCGTTTCTGCAACGGTTTCATATAAGCTATGCAGCATGGTTGTTAACAGTCTGTTCTCAGACGTACCACGTTAAGTACCGTCAATCTAAGAAGCTCTTGTCGTGAATCTAGAACATAGCCTGGAGAATGCTTTGATATTTTATGACATCGCTTAGGCCTCGGTGTAGGTCAGTGCTACGGCAGCTACGCCGTAGCATTGGCCTACGCCGTAGCTGCTACGAATTTCTCGTAATAAGTAACAATTTGTATCCATCTGTTTCACTTAAATGAAAACACATCCTTCCATAAAAGCCAAAGTAACTTTGTACGTGTCTGTCTGCTATCCTTTCACGCCTTAACGGCTCAACGGATTTGGATGAAATTTGGCTCACAGGTGGACCATGACCTGCGTTAAGATATATGATAGATTATCCCGGTAGTACATCCCATTGGGATAATTTCCGACCATCACGTGGGCAAAGCCGAGGTCAAAAGCTATTATAACAAAAACAGTAGGTAATCTTAAATCACAACCTAAAACCGCAGAGTAGGCGTTCCATCATAATGTTTTTTAGATGACTGCCGAAAATAGCCGAACAGCCCCGATGGCCCCTAATAATGTCAGTACTTTCGTCTTAACTGACAAAATTATTTATTATGTTGACCGTGGTAATAACAAATAGGCTTAATGATGAAGAAGGCAAGATATTTCGCGTTTATACACTCGTTGGAAGTTTGGAGTAAATTGTAATGAGGTGAATAATTATGATGATTTCTGGTTTTTGGTAAAAATAGGTCAAGGTTTGCATACGGGGACTGCACAACCAGGAAAAAACGATTAAAACCTGACTGCTACTAACGAGTTCAAACCAAGATATTTTTTCAAGCAGTTTGTACATCGTTCTCACTTATAGTGTCAACATTAATCGATGTAACTAATATATTTGTAACAACAATATTATTTAAAAGAGTGTCCATGGAGTTTCTTACCCGTTCTTCTTCATAGTGACCTACTGCGCTTTGGAATGGGCAACTAGCTTCAAATTTCTGACTGACCGATTTCTTGACAATTCAAAAGTGCCTGTAAATGGTTTAATAAATGATTTGAGTTGTGTTTGAGTTTGAGTTTGCAGTCTGATGCAGTCGATGGCATCAAATCTGAGATTAAAGTAATCAAATCTAAAATAACTGCCACCAACTGCATCAGGCTGCTTGAAAAGTATTTTTGCTGTGACGTAGTAGGGTAATCAAAGTGATAGGAGAAGGTACCATTTCACAGCCAGAGTTATTCGTAAACCTGACTCTTGAGATGAAAATCCTATCAAGTTATTGAGAAATAATTCACAACAAATTATTTATTGTTTCTTTTATTTATTAAACACTATATCCAATATTTGAATATGCCAAGCTTTAGATTATTTCGATAGTTCATCGTTGTTATTGCCAATACCTCACGTAATACTTAAGTAAACAAAGATAATCTGTAATCCCAAACTTCAATAATCCCTCACAACATCAACACAGACCACAAGACAATAACCTTAGTTACTGATGACCGCTTTGAGTAAATCTCGGTTAGCATGCTGTTGAATGTTCAACTTTCGGCGCCAACCCGAGCGTTGAAAATCAAACAGCGCTCATGAACTTAGGTCTCGTCTGTCTAGTGTTAGTGAAAATGGGTATAACGGTCACAATACTCTTAAAATTCAAGCATTCTTCATTAATTTAATGACCGCACTTGGAATACGTCGATCATAATGTTAATGATCTTAATTAATGAATTATTGAACTGATCTTTTAAAAAGACTTTCTTAAGAGAGCTTGAGAATATTTTTCTAATGATACAATGGAGATTAAAGACATTCAGAGAAAAAATAACACTCAGGAGTATGGTATACACACAATATAATCGCAAAAAACCATATCCATTCAACGTGTTTTTGTAGAGAAAAAAGAGGGTGTTTACTTATAATATGTAGAAGTGAAAACTTACGACTGGAGCCGAGTATACCCGATTCAGTGTAATCCACTCGAACGTGACGGTTCAGTTTCGTACAATGTTCAGAAACAGCGCAAAGTGCGCCTAAAGAAGTTTTTACGTGAAAAACTTACGCTGATTGCTTAGGAAATGTAATTTTACGAGCAGCCACATTAGCCACACAATCTAGTAGTCTAACGCAGCTCGCGTCGTCTCGTCGTTGCATAGTCTTGTGATAGAATTCTTGTAAATCAAGAACGCCAAGGGCGACATGACTTCGCGATATTGACATTATTTTGTCATTATTTGACATTATATAAATACCTACAATTTGAATTTAGATGGAAAAGAAAGAAAATTTGATTATTCTGCACAAACAAAACGCACATTCAAGCACGCGCAATTTCAACTCTTTATTAGAGGCTTTTGTGAACAGGATATTAATTCAGATTTGATACAGTTGAAATGGCAATCATGTCATTTGGTTTTTAATTTTATTATACTTTTATTAGATTCTTTTATATTTTGTGTATGTGAGAACTTTGTAAGCCTTGTAAACTGTAACCTTTGCAGACCATTTTCCATTTGTTAAACACCTGGTACCTGTTGCCAGGCCTACACTGTCCTTCCATACCTATTAACACTGTGATTTGAAAACACTGTAAAAGCCAATTATTTTTAAAAGAGTAACCGTGGAATTTCTTGCCGGCTCTTCTCAATAGGAAATGACCAATTGGAACCGTGCACCTTCTGACGTTTCATAAGTGCCCATGTAGGTTTATGTGAGTTTTTTTTTTAAAACGGTTTTGCGATATCTACAATTTCAACACAGGAGCCATGCCACACAAAGAAACGTATTTTTCTTCTATACTTCTCTACTATTCACAATCTCGGTAGTCTCCCCCTTTCTATTCGTATCATCTTTCACAAAGTTCATCCATGGTTCCTCTTCCTCTACTCTAATAGCCGTTCACATTCATACTCAGAACTTTCCTAAAAACATTTTCCTCATTTCTCCACATCACTCACAACCAAAATTAATTTGGCCACAACCATAACATTCTCAAGATTTGCAGTCTCATAAAAGAGTGCTTTACTTGAAAATAGACAAATGCGACTATCAGCCCTGACCTATTTTATTACTTTTCAGCGAGCTTCATTCGCTTTCAATTGCATTGCACACATATTGCAGTGCCGTATCCTCTATATGAAAATTGCCGTGAACAAAGGCTGCCTGCCCAGGGTGCTCCAGATGTAGATTGTACTCCAGAGTATCGGTTTTATTACCCTAAGGTTGAATGTGACTTGCAAGTTAAAAAACGACAAGGTCTATGTGTCTTCAATCTAGTGGGAATTGTTGTCAAAAGGACTAAACACCGCTCGTTCAAGGTATATACACCACAGTACACGCTCTCGTATTCAATGACCAAACAGTAATATACATGATGTAATTAGTAGGGTCAGTGAACTCAATAACAAGTCTTGCATGTTAATGACATAATGTGTTGATGGCTTCATTGTAATGCTAATGCGGCTGTAGATGCAGAATGGATGTTTTGATGGATTTGCATTGATTGGAGGAATACAACCGTACTGAGATTACTCAACAATCGATACATTTACGTAAATTGCACCATGAACAGTTTTGTTAAATGTGCTTAGCACCCTGATAAGATTCAAATGTTATTAAGCACAAACGTGTCAGGTTTGATGCACGCAACAAATATTTTGTTCATGCGTGTGTACGCCATGCTACACACAGTACCTACAGGCGTGCGAGTTTGTTTAAAATAGGCATACCTTGTTTTCGCAGTGTCTTTTGACGTGAGTGCTGAAGAATTTCTAAGATTCTTAAACTGGAAAGTGTTTAAGTATATTAGAACTTCACTCCATTGAATCATTTTTAAAAATCCTCACTATTTGCAACATTTTAAAAACGCAAATTTTATTTCTTGTGTTCTTAATGACAATGACTGTAATTTAATTTATTATTATTGTTATCAGCCGTTTGTGTCCCATTGCAGTGCAAAGGCCTCACTTGCTCCCTTCCACTTATCCCCATCTGCTGTTAGTGGCCAATCTTAATAATGATGACATAGAAAATAAAAAAGCTGGTAGTTTTATAACGACAGGCCTTAAACAACAGTTTAGGTAACTAAAGGCGTGTATGAACAAATAATAAGAAAATGTGTAGAACAGAAAATTATAAGAGGGAAAATCTGCCAGTTTCTATACGGCCTACTTACTTTTAAGAATAAAACTTAAATGTAAGTAGGCCGTTTTTATTACAATTTGTAATTTATGTTTTTTCGTCCTATTAAGAAAATTCTTGTCTTGCCCTTGAGGATATCCTAATTAGGTAGGAATGTTTCTCTTTCATAGGTTTTGTACCCAGCAATATAGTCCAAATTGGATTTTCGTTATTGAATTTTTCTTTCTTAGCTAAAACCAATAAGCTACACAGCGACACTACGTAGCTCCGTCCTTGGTATGGCATGATTTTGAAAACCTACCTACATTCATTCATCATTACTTTGTTTGGAGACCAAACGAAGTATTAATAATGTAGGTTATTAAGGCGCAACCCCGAGCCCCGAACCTTGCGATAATGCGTTATTCAAAATATATTAACTCATTAATTACATGACACATCACGCTTTGTTTCCCCGAAGGGTTGGGCAGAGGTGTACCTATAGTACTCTCACATTTCACAAGTTATGTTTAAGTCAATGAGTGTTCAATGAGTTATGAGTAAGACATCAACCGGGCGCACATCCTGACTCCGGGCTTTTATTGAGAAAACCAAATAGAAAAACCCAATAACTCGTTGCCCAATCTGGGAATCGAACCCAGGGCCTCATGCTATGGGCACGCCACAATAGCGGCGGTAAGTCCCCTCTTTGAGGAGTGGTTGGAGAGGCGCCACGGCGTCCTCACCTTCCGCCTGACACAGGTCCTCACCGGACACGGTTGTTTCGGGAGGTTCCTGTTTCGCATAAGGCGGGAGGAAACGCCCGGGTGTCACCATTGTGTGGATCGCCCGGAGGACACGGTGGAGCATACGGTGGAGGTATGCCCAGTTTGGCGGAGCACCGCAGTGTCCTCGCGGAGGCGATTGGCGGCGGCGATCTCTCGCGTCCGGCCCTGGTCCAGGCCATGGTACGGAGCGAGAGGGAATGGAAAGCCGTCACCTCCTTCTGCGAAGCAGTAATGCTCGCAAAGGAGGAGGCGGAGCGCGTGAGGGAGAGAGCCTTGCGCCCTCACGTCCCTAGTCGCCGCAGGAGACGCCCTGGGCGTCGGGAATCGCAAGCAGATTCCCGGCCACCGTAGGCGCGGGCTTGCGGACGGCGAGCCATGGGTAGCTCGTCGTCCGGTAAGGACCAGGCCCGGGTCGACGGCGCGTTGTGTTCCACGCGCGCCTCAAAGAGATGTCAGCACAAAATGATGGGGTCCGATAGGGCCGACGCCTCAGGGTCGCGGGTTATTCCACAGAGAAAACCGTGGCCCTGGCACAGGCAACTGAAGGAACACGGTGGGTTTTAGTCAGTAAAAGTCTGACACGCCCTCCCGCTCCACCCAGAGCGGGAGAAGTCATTTGATGATTTCCCACCCAAAAAAAAAAAAAGAAAAAAAGGGCCTCATGCTAAGCAGTAGCGATTGCGACCACTAGACCAACGAGGCAGACTCATTAATTAAGACCATATACATTTAGACATAAATAATGTGTTTTTAAATATAGTTTATTACCTATATTTAAAAGCACATTATTTATGTTCGATACCCTATCATCACACGGCACGTTCTTATTTGTGTTTGTGTGTTAAAAAATACATTTCAAATATCCTTGTAAAACAGTGGAAAAAAAATGCGCATATGTTGGTAAAGGTGACGTTCTAATAATTTGAGGATAACACTAATGAATAGATTATAAAAAATCTTAACAATCCACGTTTTATTTTATTTCAAAAGATCGCTTATTATTATTTTTTAAATTCAGACGATAAAAAAGTGAATACTATGATAAAATGGCGTGCGCAGGGAACGAGACAGAATGAGACGGAGTGGCGGGACGGCGAAGGACCGAACGCTCAAGGTCATTTGGTCGGGAAAGTGCATTACTGATACAAAATTAATTGGAACGAGTACCTAACATTATTGTTATCATACAACATTTTCAAGTCTTAGATACAGCTGACTGGGTAGGAATTGGCCATTACCTGAAATCAGTTTCCGCTGAAATTTAGATAACCAGAATGTCAATCCTTTTCTGTACCTACAGGAAATAAACTGATCAATATAAGATACCATTGACAACGAACAGTAAAAGTCTGTTCCATTTTAGTTTTAGCTTATATTTATTGTCATAGAAACAAACAAAGTCGACAGGAAATATTGAGATATTTCATTTCCTGCGATCATATTCCGTACTTCCTCCAGGGACAGGTTTAGTTAAATAAGTAATGGTCAATGGAAATGACATACAAACTGATATTGCCCATCATTATTATTATTATTTCGTTTATTCATTTACTCGTAGTTCCATACCTAACACATTTTTTGAATATTTCTTAAAATAGATTAAATAAGTATAAAAAACATTTAAAAATGTAAAAGTAGTAGCCCACCGGTATCGGGAACAGAGTCCAAGCTACCGGCGGTCAGGGCTCCAGAGAGAGGAACCCCCTGATGGCAAGAGACCGGACGGCATGCCTATATTTCCATGGTAGGTGGGTGGGCCTTTAGTATGGGATACAACAATGAGTGTTCACTCATTCAACATCAAAACCTCAAGCGGCGTAAGTATAATAACCTCATAGGGGATCAGATTAGGGGAATAACTCATATTTTCGAGGCGGTTGGCGTTGAAAACCTCGGACCGGTGGTCCAAGGGCACATGGTCTCCTTAAAGGAACTTGACACAACCCTTGGGGTTGGCTTTTACCTAGGCCAGAGGCATTGCCTTACAACGTGGTAATGCCGCCAGTCTCTTGGGTACACCAGTCGACAGCGATGCGGATGAATTTTTTGACGCTATATTTTAGATTGAGAATAGTTTTAGTTAAGTTATGATACAATTTTGTTCTTATTAATTAGGTATACTGTATTTTATAAATTAATTAGGTATTGGTATGAAATAAAAAAAACAAATATTTTATAATATTTAAAGTGACTTTGATATAATTATGTCGGCTCCCTGGTGTCGCGGTCCTTTGGTAGGCGTACGAGGGGCATAAGCTAACTTGCAGAGGGTCCTTAGTGAGTCCTTTATGAGTCATCAAGCGACGATTATCCCTGTGTGCACTGTGCAAGTGCACCCAAGGACAACCCCCGGTTGTTGTCGGACAGTTGCAGGATATTAAAAAAAAATACTCCATAGTTAACCAACTCAAACCCATGTTTCAATGGTTAAGATGAACTGGTTACCAAGAACTATGGAAGGGCTATGGTCCCTGCCTGACCGATGTTTTATATATTAAATACTTGGACAAAATGGCAGGGCCTGACTTGCACACTCAATAATGGGCCCCCTTTTATTAAAAAAGTCAGAAACAAATGGAATAAGAGGACTAGCACTGCAGTGGATTTCGTCTTATTTAAGTGTTAGGAAACAATACGTTATCATATATAAAGTTAACGAAAACTTTCTTTCTTCCTATTCTTCTGACTCCAGGGAAAATATATGCGGCGTACCTCAAGGGAGTGTCTTAGGACCCATTTTATTTATACTATATATAAATGACCTACCACTAGTGACTAATTATAAATGTATATTATTTGCAGATGACATTTCAATTATCGTTACGTCTGACAAGAAAAATAAATCAAAATCTGATCATGAAATGGACATTAATAATACTTTTGACAATATTTTAGAATGGTTACAGACAAGAAATTAAGAATCAACTTAGACAAATGTAATTCTATACAATTTAATAAATCTAAACATAGTAAATACAATTTTAAACTTAATATTGATAGACTGAAAGAAGTTACACTAACCAAATTCTTGGGTGTACTCATAGACCAAGACTTAAATTGGAAAGTACATGTAGATAATTTGTGCAAAAGGATCAATAAATTTGCATATGCTCTTAGGCAAGTTAAGAACGTGACAAATAGGATATCGGCAATTACTACATACCATGCTTATGTAGAATCAATTTTACGTTATGGGCTTATTTTGTGGGGAAACAGTACGGATAAGGACAGAGCATTTATTGCACTAAAAATGCGTCAGAGCCATCTGTGGCCTCAATTCTGATGAGAGCTGCGAACCGTTTTTTAAAAAGCTAGGTTTATTACCACTTCCCTCAATTTACATATCCGAAATCTGTAAAATTTGTGTACAGTAATAAGGGATAGTTCAAAAGAGCGTATGATGTAATCTCTCGGCCAACAAGAGATCCCCACAGACTTATATTAAAAGAAATCCTAAGTCAGCCAAGTATGCGAAAAGCTGGCTTGTGATGTGTGTACGTATTTACAACAAAATACCAAAAGAACTAAAATTACTAAATAATACTTAAAAACAAACTATATAAATAGCTGAACGGACAAAACTTTTATGATATTAAAGATTTTTTTAACATGAAATTATAAAATAGTTATGTACAGGTATTAATGAACATGTAAATGATGTATGATCTTAATGACTATTATTGTATCACCAATTAACCTGTGACATTGTATAAGTTCACCTTTAACTTGTATTTTAATTATTTTGCATCCAATTGATACAATATTCTGTATAGCTAAACATGTGGACATTTTTATCAAAACCAGACTGTAACAACTTTATACCATGTTTAAGGCAAATAAAGACTTATCTTATCTATATTATCTATCTAAACAGTCGGTAGCACAAGCGGCAAGGGGGCAAAATGTGCACTACATTTTAAAAAGAGTGGAGAGGTATTCCACAGCTATCAGGATAATCCCGAAATATGGTTAAGATCCCTACCAGCATCTTACTGTAATACTTTCTTCTTCCGCGCACATTCGCTCTTGTGAATCTCCACTTGAGCCGGCCAATAAAGGCATGAATGAGGTGGGACATCTGGTCCTCGTCAGTGTTCACTCTGGCCGGTCAATAAAGGCGGGCCAGAGATGTGGAACAAGACTTCTCCCGGGAGATAGGGTCGCTACTGCCCAACAGCTCGCCACATGCTGCCATGCGGGTTTCTGTATCTGTCTTGGTCTGGCTCCTCACCCTAGACCTGTTCCGGCACAGTTCCTCACCGAGTTCAGAGTTGCAAGCCCAAGAGCAAGCAAGATACGGCGGTGCGGTTATTATTATTATAGCCCTCCTATTACTATTGTATACTCCACAAACTGACTTAATAGCTGCTTAATCAGAAATAAAACAAAATGCAAAAATAAACGGCAACATAATTAAATCCATATCTTTGTAACACCCACATTCCCTCCCAATAACGGGATTAACAATACCTACTCGTAATTCCGGGTTTCCGAGAAACATAAGAATAAATTTAAACAAAAGAATAATTAATTCACTTTTTTCTGAGAAGATCTTTCTGTCTTCGAACTCGCAGTTTATCTGTGGAACTGATCTAAAGAGGTTGAGAGGTAGTTTTTATTTCTTGTTGTTATGAAAATGGGTAGCAGATTTTTTTTGAAAGGTCAGTCGTATTTGTTTAAATACATAAGTATGATAACCCGGATCAATGCAACCGCATGCAACAAATTGTTAAATATTTGACAGTTCTATATTTGTCGTGGTAGCGTGCAAGCGTAACAAACAAACAAACACACTTTTTTATTTAAAATAGTTAGGAGTTTGAGGTGGCTCACAATGGACCTCATTAGAAGGCTTAAAGTCACCCAAATGGCAATGAAGAGTTCTATGCTTGGCGTTTCCCTACGCGATCGAATCAGAAATGAAGAGATCCGCAGGAGAACCAAGGTGACCGATTTAGCCCAAAGAATTTACAAACTTAAATTTACACTGGCATTGGCCAGGGCACATTGCTCGCAGACCAGATGGCCGATGGGGCTGAAAGGATTTGAACGTAGCATTGGAAGGCCTCCCACAAGGTGGACCGATGACCTTGTGAAGGCCGCAGGAATCAGCTGGAAGCGGGAAGCACAGAACCGGTTGAAGTGGCGGTGCTTGGGGCAGGCCTATGTCCAGCAGTGGAAGTCTTTTAGTTGAAATGATGAGTTAGGATATAGTGAGGAATTGAGGATGAACCGTCTTACCATCTTATTCATAATAAAGCAATTCGCTTTATAAAACTATTAGAACTTTTTTGTCCCTTTCTGTCAAATTAAAATGAAATTTGACAGAAAGGGACAAAATAAATCGATAGATAAAAAAGGTTTATGGAGCGATTCGTTTTAATAGAACTTTTTTGTCCCTCTCTGTCAAATTAAAATGAAATTTGACAGAAAGGGACAAAATAATTCGATAGATAAAAAAGGTTTATGGAGCAATTCGTTTTATTATGAATAAGACGGATAGACTTAATGTTTAGCTTTTGAAATGACAAAAATTCTCAATGAAACAATTTTCTGTGGCACAATTATTAATTATGGCTTGTTCCTGAGGTAAGAATATGAGTTATATGTGTAGATAAATATATGTTGTATGTATGTATGTATTAAATGAATTTGTAAATGGTACACTACTGACTACCTGCAGTATTGTCTCTCCTTCTCCCCTAAATCCATCCAAAGGTTGTCTGTAAAAGATCACTTTTTTATCTTTACATAATAAAGAGTATTCTATCTAAGAAAGTGTATTATCTACTTAGGCAGAGACTCTTGACAATAGTCACTAAAGATCGATTCAACACTCTCAAATCAACCGATTTGGTTAGCAACAATTTACTCAAAAACCCAGCAATCATTTCCTGCATTACTGATAACAATAGCACTAATGCGCAATTGAATAAATTCGATCAATACCTTCGGTAAGTATGAATCGATTGAAACGAGAATCGAACACGACTGGGTCTTCCTAATCTGCGACTCAATGTACCTGCGGCGAATGGAGGAAAGAACATTTTATAAGATAACTATTGTATTCCGGTTCCAAAATTGAGTTGTAAGTCGAAGGCAACAGGGTTGATGTTACAAAAACGTTTGTTAATTTCAAATAGTTGATTTCTTACTGCCACACTTACAGATATTACTTAAGAGCCATTTCACAAAATTTGAACGCTCGAGTTTAGCAGCATTGTGTAAGTGTGCGTAGCTATCCACACATACACAATACAAGCAGTGTAGCGCGAGTGTCAAGACGGGCCAAACAATCTTGAGTCATTGTAATCCTAATGCACCTTGGTTAGAGATTTATGAAAATATTTTTTTCATTTATTCCGTTTAATAAAGCTTTCTAGACTAATAAAAAAAACACAAATATAATGTTATGTAAAGTATATAATAGAAATTAACAGGGAAACAATCACATATTATTGACAAGTTATAATGACTATCATTTTCGTTAAATGAATATTTGTCTGAAATCTTGCCTTTCTAGGGTCTATGATTTCTGGCAATACGCAGTTTTGGTAAAACCGAGTCAATTTCGGAAGCATTTTTTCCACAATACAGTAGCCCTCTAAATTTCATGGCGATTTGACGCCTGTTCTTTTAAATTGTTTAAAAATAGTTTTTTTCCTTGTTCATAATCTGCGGCGTCCATATCCGGTCTTTCACATTCCTTTCCGTAATGAGCATCTACAGGATTGTAATTTTTTTTTTGCGAGCACTACCTCTTCAAGCCATTACTTCTCGAGTATTCTTGGCATATCTCCTGGCTTCCAACTCTTACCATATAAAAAAAATTCAAAGAATCAAAATGTTGTAGTCGTAGCATAAGTAAGCGTTCACGATACGAGCGCTCGAAAATCGGGACGCGGGAAAAAATGGCACAGGTCCTTCCTCGATGGGCGCTCGCGCCGTACTAATCGGTGCTCTTTTTTTTTTTTTTTTGTATGGCATCTCGTAGTTGACCTTGAGAGGTCGTGACTACTTAACCGGACTATCCTGTGGCTACCTTAAGCGGACTCAAAGCCTCCAGCCAGGGGCGTAAAACTACTTACATTACTAAGCGAACGCTCGCTAAGGGCATCCCCTGTGGGGTACGGACCTCGGCTTAGGGCGTCGCTGACGGGAGGACAGCAAGATGGGACAGGCTGGATCTGGATTATATTATTATTATCAGGGGAATTTAAAGCTACAGGCTCAGCTACGGCGCGGGCTCGCACTTCGTCGAGCAAGGGTCGGGGGGGATAATCGGTACTCGCTTATGCGTTGAAATTTATTCAAATTTAGAGTAATGTAAATATTCGTATTATGTCCAATTATTTGAAGGGATTTTAATAAAACTTATGAATTAGTTTTGTTAAAGAACACATTTTATTTCGACGTAATTTTTAAAATGTAATTACGCTTTATTCAAACAAAAAAATTACGATAAAGTAGCGATAGAAAACGAAAAAATTTACCTAAGACTTTATTTTTTTGCCAAATCATGTTATTAAAAATCGATATTCTACTACTTCATGTGTCGACAAAATTATATGTCTGATGCATTATGTATTTTATTCAGTCAAATTTATAAATATTAATGATAGTTATAGGAGTCTGAAATTGACTCTGCGATGATTTTTCAGTAAACTCATTGTGGGAGATTAATTACCACAAAGTAAACAAATAACTGACAGACTGTTTCAAATCTATTAACTTTTTCCAATTATCTTTTTGAAAACATGGACAGGCAGTTGCAAGTTGACGCAGTTTATACAGATTTCAAAAAAGCTTTTGACAAGGTCGACCATGAAATCCTACTGAATAAGATTGCGTATAATGGTATACGAGGAAATTTGCTTCGCTGGTTCTCATCCTATATAAAAAATAGAACACAAAAGGTTGTCGTGAATGGTCATCAGTCTGATGCAGTGCGTGTAACCTCGGGTGTTCCACAAGGTTCAATCTTGGGACCACTACTATTTATTTTATATATAAATGATATAGACAATTGCTTTATAAATACTAAGTTTCTTATATACGCTGATGATCTAAAAGCGTATAGGTCTATACGGACTGTAGAGGATTGTCGACAGTTCCAACAAGATCTGGACAGTCTCTCTGACTACTGTCTCAACAACAAACTACATCTTAATCTCTCTAAGTGCAATTGCATAAATTTCACAAAGAATAAAGTAGTTATCAACTTCAAATACTCGTTGCACGACACAACACTCAGTAATGTATCTGCTGTGAGAGATCTTGGTGTGTTAATTGATGATAAGTTGTCCCTAAACCAACATGTAGGAAACATTATTAATAAAGCATTTAAGATGTATGGCTTTGTTATGAGATCGTCCGCTGAGTTCAAGCGGGTCTCCACATACCTTTACCTATATAAGACCCTTGTACGGTCACAATTAGAATATGCCGTCCCTATTTGGAACCCGTTTTACCAGAAATATGTAGACGAGATTGAAAAAGTCCAGCGTAAGTTTCTGCGAGCCATGCATTACAGATGCCACAAAACGTATTTGTCGTACTCACAATTACTTGATAAATATAAGCTGGTCAACCTGGAATCTAGACGTAAATATCTAGAGGCTTCTGTATTGTATGGTATTTATTGTTCATAGTGATTTTGATTGCATCGATCTCACGAGCAAACTGTGTTATGTAGTTCCACGCACTGTTCATATGCGTAGTATTCGTGCAGGTACCCTATTTGCTGTCAATACATGTCGTACTAATTCTGGTTTGCGCTGCCCTATCCGTCGAATGGTTGAATCTTATAATTCTAATTTTGCTAATATTGATATTTTTGTATGCTCAAAATCCAAATTTAAATGTAATGTAATGAAAATTATTATTAACCAATAATATTATGAATGTAAGCTATTCAAGATTTTATTATTTATTTGTTTTTAGTGTTAATTATTACTCAGTTGCCAATCAATGGGAACTTCTATTTTGCATGATGTAATTAATTATTATGAATGTGATGTAATTTTTTTTACTACTTATTTATTACCTATCTAGTGGCACTCATTATCATATTTTCTTTGTAAATATGCGGATAATGTAGTGGGCTGCAATATTGTTAATATTTTGTATTGTCTTTTCATTGTTCCAACACATATTGTAGCTGTTTATTGTCCCTAAATAAATAAAATAAAAATAAAAATAAAATAAGTTTTCTCATATGTGTTACATTAAGTATAAATACGTAAGATTGGTCTTCGTTTTACATGTATTCAAAAATGGCAGAGTATTACCTAAGATGGTAAATTATTCGACTAAACTCTTAGATGTTCACGCGAAAACGTGAAATGGCTCTTAATAAATAAATTCAAATTCAGTGAATGACATTTCTGAGTACGGCAGTGTTTTTAATATTTACTTTAACCTATTCGAAGCTATTTTTATAACTTAGTTTCAATTAAGTTGGAGGAAGTTGGAGACTGTAAATAAGTTTTAGTACGCGACACCTTTCTTTGGGTGGGAAATCATCAAATGACTTCTCCCGCTCTGGGTGTAGCGGATGGGCGTGTCAGACTTTTACGGACTAAAACCCATCCGTGTTCCTTCAGTTGCCTGTGCCACGGTATCTCTTTCGAACAACCCGTGACCCTGGCAGGCGTTGGACCTTAAGGACCACGTCAATTACTGCTGACATCTCTTTGAGGCGCGCGTGGAACACGACGCGCCGTCGACCGGGCCCTGCACATGTCCGAGGCCATGTGTTTTCATGTTCCTCGGAACGCGCCACAGTCGGTTTCCCAGATAACAACAGGAGGGGTTCACATCGACGTCGAGTCGACGATGAAGTGCCTGGGACTCGTCATCGACAGCTGGTGGCACTTCGTGGAGTATTTCCGACATTTGGCTCCTAGACTGGAGCGGGCTGGGGCTGCCTTGAAGCGGCTCCTGCCCAATTTAGGGGGTCCAATTGCTCCTGCCGGAGGCTCTACGCGGGGGTAGTGTGGTCCATGGACCATTCCGGGGTACCGGTGTGGGCGCGTTCTTTGAGGCGCCAACCAGCCCGCCGGTTGAACGCGTTCCAAAGGGTCACGGCCGTCTGGCTGGTCCGGGGATACCGCACGGTCTCCTGTGAGGCTGCGAGCCTACTTGCCGGATTGCCACCATGTGATCTGGAGGCAAAAGCCCTCGCAAACGTGTGGGAGTGGCGCGAGGAGGCAAAACGCCGGGGTGGACTCCGCTGCCGCGAGAAATCACGGTACAGCGGACACAGCTCTGGAGGGATCTCATGGCGACATGGAGGGTGCGATTGTGTTGGGCACGCCACAATAGCGGTGCTAAGTCCCCTCTTTGAGGTGTGGTTGGAGAGGCGCCACGGCATCCTCACCTCCGCCTGACACAGGTCCTCACCGAACATGGTTGTTTCGGGAGGTTCCTGTTTCGCATAAAGCTGGAGGAAATGCCACCATTGTGTGGATCGCCTGAAGAACATACATATTCCTGGCCATCATAGGCGCGGCCTTGCGGACGGCGAGCAATGGGAAGCTCGCCGTCCGGTAAGGACCAGGCCGGGGTCGACGGCGCGTCGTGTTTCAGCACCAAATGACGGGGTCCGACAGGGCCGACGCCTCAGGATCGCGGGAAATTCAAAAGAGAAACCGTGGCCTTGGCACAGGCAACTGAAGGAACACGGGTGGGTTTTAGTCAGTAAAAGTCTGTCACGCCCTCGCGCTCCACCCAGAGCGGGAGAAGTCATTTGATGATTTCCCACCCTAAAAAAAAACAGCCCAACTTATAAAGTTTACGGTACAATAAAAGTGTATTTTACCATTTTAATATATATATCCGGGATTATAGCAAGAAAATATTACCCTTTTTAGGAAACATATCGCCAGCCCCAGTTTCTCTGAAGTTTATGAACCTGATGACGTAAACAAAGCATTTTTTTTTTTACTATTTAAATTAATATATGATCTCTGTTTCCCAGTTGTTAGACACAGAATATCTAATACAACAGTCACAGTCACTAATATAACATACATGTTACTATAGTTACACCAAAGTGGATTACACGTGGAATAAAGCTTTGAAGTAGAACTAGACGATCTTTATTGAGGCAAATAGACTGACTCGAGACAGTGACTCAAAAATGGCATTCAAGACTTTCTCGTAAAGATATCGAAGCGATAACAAACTAACACAGAAAGCACAGAATTTTTATTTTATTGGAACAAGCACTAACAAGTCTAAGGTAACTTGGAAAGTTATTAAATCTATAAAACCTAACTTTCCTAAAAGTAGTATTAATGAGATTAATGTAAATGGCAAATATATAACAGAACCCACAGAGATAGGACAACAATTTAATGACAATTTCGTATTCTCAGTTCAACCGTATGCTAACTATTCAAAGTCAAATGATTTTATCACGCCAGGATCACACAAAACCATTTTATGTCACCAACCGTACCGCCAGACATAACTACAATAATAAATACTCTTAAAAACACTAGCAGTGCAGACTATGATGATATTAACACCGGAGTAGTCGAAACAGTTGCTCTTATTATAGCACCCATATTAAGTAACTTAGTAAGTAAAAGTATTCAGAAAGGCATTTTTCCCGATAAGCCAAAGTTTTCAATAATAAAGCCATTACTCAAAAAGGATGATAACACAATAGTTACCAATTATAGGACATACTGATACCAATTAAAAAAAAACATGAGAAGTTATTATATAACAACATGAACAGATATTTGAAAAAAAAAATGCAAGGAACCAAACAAACAACAGCAACATTTATAAATCTTTAGAAATAATACATCATAACATGGATACAAAAACAGTGATAGCGAAGTTTACGGACATGACTACGGCGTTTTACGGCTTTGTAGACCATAACATGCTTTTGGCGGGACACAGCTCGGATCTTTTAAAACCTTCTGTGTTCACGAAATAAATAAATATGAATTTGAAAAAGTGAAAAACATATAGGTAAGTTGCGAGCTGTATAAAAACAAATTTTTCATTGAAGATAAGTAATGAACTCCGGGGTAAATAATACCTAGATTTTGTAGAAAAGCAGTATTAGAGTAGTCTACCGAAGCTTACCTACATTAAGTCAGACGTCTAAATAAATCTAATACAAATATGTAATAAGTTTATATTGAGTTTTTCCATCTGGAATTTCTCACTAGCATCCTGTAGTCTGGATTTGTGCCAGTTCATGGCAATAGGCTCTCCTCCTGTTATAAGGGACTTAAACATAACTAGCGAAATGTGGGTGTACTAGGTGTACCTCTGCCAAACCCGTCTGAGAATACAGGCGTGATGTTAAATATTTTATTCAATTGAGCCTGCACAATTACTGACAAATGCTTGCAATGACTGGACAGGTTCACTCAGACACCGCAGCAGGCATTTCAGAAACCGATCTACGTGGTTTTCATATGATCCGACCAAGATTATGTCTAGACTTTAAAAGAGACTACAGTACACACTCTTTTAAAGTCTAGACTGAGTTTGTTTCGGTCTTTCTTCTCAGAGTAGTATACCGCGATATAAAAGGAGACACCGACCTCATCTAGTTTAAAAATATGATTGACGTGTAAAAGTGTTTGTTCAAACCTACTTACAGAAATAAAATCATTCATCATTTAAATAATGAAAATAGTCTTAATAGTTTCTTCGTGGGTTGAGAAAGTGCGAGTGAGTAATCTAAAGCCATATTGGTTGTTATACACTTATTATGCTTTTCGTAAAGTCTTCAAATCTTTTATATTTACTTCTAATGATTTTGCAAAGCAATTCTTCAATGATATTGTAGTTAGTTATATCTGGCTTTCAACACCCTGAGACTTTTACATACTCAGGATTTTGTTTTTTTAACTTTGTCATTAAAACCTTTAAAACATGAAACTGCTTTCGCAGAAGTTTAAATTACTTAAACACTCTAATATTTACATGTTGTATGTTTCATTAATATGAACTATAATAAAGTTACTATTTATTATTGACGACAGTCCAGTATTTTTCCATAAACACCACTATATTATTATGTATAATTATTTTTAAACATATATTAATTCGGTTTTAATATTATTTGTTACACATAATCAATCTACTTACCTATATTTTATATAAATATTTACAAACACGATTGAAATAATTTACATCCGTATGACGTCCTCGAAACATTGGGTCTAGTTGAAAACCAGCGTCAGGCACTTTGTTGTCTGGCATTTATGCCGAACTGGGCCTATTTGGCGCAGCCATGAGACACACAATACTATTTTCTTCTGTTTTTTATTTTGCGTGAATATTGTGTGCCTTTTTATTTTTTTGGGTGGGAAATCATCAAATGACTTCTCCCGCTCTGGGTGGAACGGGAGGGCGTGTCAGACGTTTACTGACTAAAACCCACCCGTGTTCCTTCAGTTGCCTGTGCCAGGGCCACGGTTTTCTCTTTAGAATTACCCGCGACCCTGAGAATATGGTGTGCCTTAACCTTTAATTTGTTTCTTTCTTCTTTTTCTTTCTATAAATTAACATGAATCAAACTGAATCTTTTTTTAGTTTATCGTGATTTTTGGTACCTATAGGTAGTTTTACCAGGCCACTCAGAATGTTTTATGTATGAGACACTGGCCAGTTATAGTCTATTTTGAAAAAATGATTATTTGTAAGTAAAAATAGGTACGTTCCAATTTCAAAATTTCCCTCCTATTTGTTTACGAGTTAATTTAAATTATCGGGCCTCATAAAAATGGATCTGCGCCGGGAACATTTTCGTTTTTTTTAAAGATTTTACGATTTCAAGTGTCGCCTGAATCCGGACGAATCGTACCTACGATAGACTTTAAATGGCATTCATGGATGAAGGCCCTTCTAAGGCAACCGTGTATAACGATACACGGTTGCCTAAGAAGGGCGTATAACGAATTCAGGCGAGGTCGACTAACTATGGGGGATGCAGAAAGAAGTGGTCCCCTTTTGACGGCTGTTACGGAAGAAAACGTGCTAGCAGTGAAAAATTTACTCCAAGACAATAGGCGAGTTACGTATCAAGAGATTTAGCACATACTGAATTGGATTGGATTGGATAGAGAAGCCTTCACGCAATTCTACACGTGCATCTTCGCGTGAGGAAGATAGCTTCACGCTGGTTGCCGTACAACCTCACCGATGTTCTGAAGCGACCGGGTCGAATGGTGTTGTGATATGAAAAAAAAAATTGAAGCATTCTCGTCTCGGCATGTTTACGCCATCATTAAAGTTCATGGATTTATCAATACGATCCAGAAACGAAGCGCCAGTCGACGGTTTGGGTGTTTCAAAACGAATCAACGCATACCCAAGTGAATCGATCTAGAAGCGGGGTGAAGATTTTGATCGCGAGCTTTTTAATTTGACTGGCTACTTGGTGTCAATTCCTTTACGGAACCACATAAGCATCAGCGCTGATTGGTATACTACCAAATGCTTGGCAGAAGATTTCTCTGTTGTGAGCAACAAGCGACCAAACACAGGGCTTCGCGGGCTACTGCTCCACCACCACAACGCGCCTTCGCTCACCGCGCTCAAAACGAGGGACTTTCTGGACAGCACGCCTTCAAACTCCTAAGTCACCATCCTTAGAGCCCTGACTTACTACCGTGTGACTTCCTTTTATTCCTGAAAATAAAAAATCTGCTCAAAAGGATACAATTTTTGTCGCCGGAAGATGCGCTGTCAGCGTTCGAGCAGTCTGAGGTGCGAACGAGGTGTCTACGGCGGACTGGAAAAAGTGTTTACCAAACTGGTTCAGATTCATAAAACTTTGTATAGAGGCTAGTGGAGAGTACTTTGAAAATATTGAATAAAAAAAAACATATGGAACTTATTTTTTCATAAATCTTTCTGAGTGTCCAGGTCGTGGAAAATATAAACTATGATCACTCCTGATTCCCCGGGTTGGGCAGAGGTGTAGAGAACACTGTAATTTCGCCAGTTATGTTAAGTCCCATGTAACAGGAGGCGTGCCATTTCTATTAACTGTATACAAATCCAAACCTCCGGCTTCTGTGATAACATTCGTACCTGATGGTAAACCTTATTACATTTAAAACATAAACAAAACATAGATTTATTTCATTAGAGCAGACCCTATACCGCTTTTATCTCATTTCACAAAAGCGTATAAAAAATGCGATACAAGTAAACTAAGTAAAAGTTACACAGGCTCGAAGTCCACCAAGTTAAGCTAGAGTTAAGTTAAATAATTGGAAAACTTCGGTTTCAAAGTATCACAGTGCTTAACAATTTTAAAGGGAACTTGTAATCAAATTGTAAAGTGGGTGGTAAAGTTATCTACTTAAGTTGTAGCATAGCACGGTTATTGTTTAACGATATTGTTTAACGTGTATATAGTAGGAAGATTTTTTATTGTCTGTTGGTGAAACAATGTTTAAGCTACATAATATGCTTAACGTATAAGGCTTTTGATTTATAACGTCATATAAAATTATGCTCCTAATCTGCCCAGCCTGGTGAGTTACTCAATACTCAATATCTTTATTGCTTTACCATAATGTGTACTTAGGTGGTAACTATATAGTTTAAATCACTAAGGACCGCAGGGTAAACACCACAGCAAAAAGGGTAAACGCATGGGTAAGCAAAAGGGTAGGAGAGAGGAAGCCCAGTTTCACGAGATAATCAAGCAGTAAGCAGACAATTTTAACTTTACCATAAACAAAGTCAGGAGATCGCGAATAAGATAACTTTTCGCTTAACCATTATTTTGTATTATCTGCAAAATGTACTTCAATATTTTAGATTATATTTAGAGTCCAATACATGTATTATACGAGTATCCTGTTTATTCATTTATTTATATTGTTTTCTTTGATAAGTTTTTTTTCCATATTATTTAATTATTAAATGTATTATTAATTGAAATTTTTGTATCTTTTTTTTGTTATATTATTCAATTGTGATTATATTATTTATTCATTGTTACCCTATCACTTATATATTTTAAACATACCTTTAGATTGCGTGATTATCATTCATTACTGTTTTCAATTATTATTCTTATATTACTTTTTATTATATTTGCAATTTCCTTAACATAGTATTTTTTTTATATTATTTATGTTATAGATATCATTTACATATTCGTCTAATAGTAGCATTTGTTTATTAGTATTTCTTTAAGTTTTGTTTTAAATGTTATTAATCTTTTCTTCTTTCTTTATTATGTCTGGTAGTTTGTTGTATATTTTTATAGACATTACGTAGGGACTTGTAGAATGCATGCAATGAATAGGGTTTGCAGCTGTCAGTTTGATCAATGTTTACCAAGATTCTAACTAATTTATTTTGTAGGGTATAAAGTGTCAGGGTAAAGTTAGTAGAAACTTCAACGTTCTATAAATTGAAGTAAATTATTAAACCAAGGTAGGTACTTAGGTATACCTAGGAAAGCGGTTCCATCATGTTTTAACGGCCGTCATGAAAACCTGTAATTTTTACTAGTATTTGACAATAAAGTGTGAAAAAACTCTCTGTATTTTGACAGCCGTACAGCTACGGTGTCTCAGAAGAGCGGTGACCGCTGCAAACTCAGAAGCAAGGCCTCACAGCACAAGTAAAGGAAAAAGTCCTTAAATCGTTAATTTGTAGTTTTATTATTTTCGGGGTTCCGTACCTCAAAAGGAAAACACGAAACACATATGATCACGACCTTGTTCGCCTGTCCGTCAATCTGTCAAGACCCATTATGTCCGGAACGCGTGGAGGTATCAAGTTGAAATTAATTTCAAATTAAATACGGAGGCCAACGGTCCTTTACAGCTCTAAAAAATCAAGTTTCGAAATCAATAAAACATACGGCAATTTATGCGACTTATTTTGATGGTCGCAAATAAATTAAAACCTTTATAGGGTATTTCCCGTTGACATAGAATCATCTTTAGCAAGAAGCAAGGTATCACATCACCTAAAGTATCAAGTAAAGGAAAAAGACCGAAAATCGTTAATTTGTGGATTTTATCACATTTTATTACTACATATTACGAACTGACATTTGCAGTTGGAAATTGACCGTAACGTATATCAATACAGGGAAGTACATGTTTTCCACTTCAATGTTAATTTAGTTTTTGGGATAAATACATCCCAACTACGGAACCCTTCATTGTGCGTGGTTCGACACGCACTTGGCTGGTTTTTACTCATGTTAACAACTTGCTACTTCTTAAAACCAATAAGTCCAAGTTAAATCAGGGCTTCTCCTCAGACTACCAAGTTAAACTTAATAATAAACATCGTACCGTACAAACACAACTTTCTTTATATGAAGACAGATTGCTTTAAAAGTTGGACGTATGCGTTCGTACGTCGAAGTTAATCCAAACAGAACTTACTTGATTTAGATAGCTTGCAGTCAAATGTGTGAGCACGATGCTATTTTAGAGCCGTAATAGGAACGTGGCTAAATACTGACAGCAGCACCGGTCGATTTAATGATAAATGACTTTTTTTCTGTAAGTAGGTTTGTACAAACACTTTTACACGTCAATCATATTTTAAAAACTAGATGTGGTCGGCGTTTCCTACATTACTACTCTGAAAGAAAGGCCGAAACATACTCAGAAGTCACAGTCTCTTTTAAAGACCATAAATAATCTTGGTCAGATCATGTGAAGACCATGTAGATTGGTGTCTGAAATGGTCTTTTGAGGAAAATGAGCAGAATGAGTGGACCTGTCCTGTCAGTGCACGCATTTGTCAGTAAACATACAGCTCAATACAGAACTTAAGGAGCTCAACGATTCTATGAACATTTTGAAGGTTAAGCTACGCTTGCTGCAGTCGTTCGTGGATGGGTAACCAACCATTACATATCGAGACCCTACGTACCTCGGGAAGCACGTGAAGCCGTTGGTCCCAGCAGTCATTCGTAGATTTTTTACAGTCGTTACGGGAAGTCATAGGCCCAAAAGTATTACAGACATTCTTACCAAGGGTTATCGTGTTACCCAGTAACTGGGTTTTGGAGGTCTGATATGTCGACTACCTATCAGACCTCCAAAACCCAGTTACTCTAGTAAAATACTGGTATTTAGCTGCTTCTGGTTAGAGTGGAAACCGACCCCAACTTATATGAAATACAAACAATTTAAATAATTTAAACGTAATGCTCTATACAGAGTTTTTTTGTACCCCAACATCCCGGACATTCAGTATTAAAAAAAAAAAAAAAAATCCTAAACAATGTAGTACATAAATAATTCAAACTGTTGTCTAGGTTGTCAGAGTTATATTTGCACATAATTAATTCCTCAGGAACTAGTACTATATTGTTATACCAATTTTCTTAAATTTACAAGCTAACACTAATATATATATTGTAAGAAGGGACTAGCTGAGTTGGTCACACTGTTCCTGATACCTACGACCAGCTTTACTACGCATAAGGGACTTGGTACGGATCGGAAGTGCGTGAACTAATCGGGCTGTAAAACATTTAAAGTTATAATTGTTTTTTGTTGTTTTTTGTTGGCTTCACTTTTGATTTGAATTTCTTTAAATCAGAAGTGGGATTACGAAAGTAACTCACGGCCTTATTGCGAACTAATCTGATAAAAAATTTGTTTGGAAAGAAAATTTCAACACTGCGTTGTCTGTGTGCCCCTCAAATACAAGTGAATTTGGGGTAAATTGTGGCATTTATTGTAAATAGTGACGTTTCTGGCGATTTCATTTAATTAAATGTGTTTTAGTGTGTTAGGTTAGGTAGTTAGGAATATTTCGAACATTGCATTGTAGTTAAAATATTGCGTAATCCTTTGTTCTTTGTTGTCTATAAGTAAGCTTGCTTGTGCGACTCGGTAACGTCATGCCAAGAAAGCTGACGAACGAAAACGGTAGCGGTCGCGGGGAATACCCGAACTCGAAGAACTACTTCTCGACTTAATCTGTCCTGCAGTAGGGACCGTGAATGTACTTACACGTCATCGGCTACACACGCCACCTACGTCTCGTAGCATTCGTAGAACTCGTAGCACATATTCGTTACATAATATGTTAGGTGCCATTCTAACACGGTTAAATGCGTTTGAAGCGAACAAAATAACAAATCTATCGGTTACGCCTCAACATAATATCAACCCGGGTAAGCGCGGTGATACCGATCTTCAGGTAGAAAAGGAAGGTGAAACACCTCCGGGCACGCCACCACCTGGCTTGACACGTCATTATCAGCATAGTCAATCTCATTGCGTTACAATAGCTGCGTCCACGGGAGACAGACCATCGCAGGCGCTGCTCGTAAATGAACCACAATCGGAACAGTTAATGACCAATGTGTTGGGTAATGCGCTACGTTCTCTTAATGATGCGGGATGATCTAATCAACCGTACTATATTTCAAATTTTGACCCCGCTCTGCATGACATTGATGTTTGGTCTTAAGAGGTAGACCGTGCTAGAACAGCAAATAATTAATTGGAACGATTAGGAATGTCTTTCTCGGATCGGTAACTGTTTGAAAGGTGACGCTCGAACATGGCACAACGTGTGTCACAAACGATCGTAGTTGGAGAAATTAAAAAAAAGAGTTCAAGCCATAATATACAAAAAAGGTGACGTAGCTAATATTTTGTTTGACGCTATGAAAACTAGCTCTGTCCATTATCCAACATACGCTAATTACGCGCGGCGATCATTACTTCGTTGGCGTATTGTGGCAGGTTTGAGTGATGAATTGATATCCGCAATATTCATGTTATTGGGAACCCCAAATTCGAGCTGCAGCAACCAATGCGAATTTGATGCCACATGATTTAGTTAAATTTATGTCTATTTATGTTAAACTTGGTACTAACACCTCCTAAAGTGATTCAACATAGCATGCAATTCATAATCGCCGATAGAAAACGATTAAATGAGGACATTTTAATTTGCGAACAACCGGGTCGAAAATCTTAAGTCTTTTGTGACAAGTAGCAAGTACATGTACTTGCTACTTGTCACAAAAGACTTAAGATTAGCTTCAATGCTAATGCTCAGACATCCAATACTTAGGCTACATCTACTCCGGTTAAAACAGAATCGTGTTCCTTTTGCAAAAAGCCCGGAAGGTCGAAAACTCGAAACTAATATAACTTAATTTTTTGTCGGAAAATGAAGAATACTCTTAAAAGTGACATCGTAGTTGCAGTTGTACAGGTCGTACCTGTAGACGTTTTGATTAATAGTGGATCAAGCATATGTTTCTTACATTTCGTCTTCGTTGATGAAACACTCTGATAACTCTTGGAAACCAGCATTTCGTATCTTAAAAGGGTATTGGGAGCCAAGAAATAGAGTCTACTTGATAAATGATATGTAACCTTGCCTTTTGAATTTGATGATGTTAATTTAGATGTAGATTTGTTTGTGTTACCAGCGGAATATATGAATACCCCACCCCAGTCATAACAGGGACAGACGTACTGAACCGTGAGGACATTCCCTACATTGGAACTCGAGACCGACAGTATATTACTCGTCATATTAAAAAATATGGTTCGGCTAATGCCCCTGTTGTAGCGTATCATCTCAAACACTCTTCGCGGATTTAATTGATTCTGGTAAAATCCTTGTTTATATTGATGACGTGCTAATTTTGAGCAATTCGACGGATAAGGGCTTAATTTTTTTGCGTGAAGTACTCAAAACTTTGATCGAAGCGGCTTTTTCTGTATGAAAAAAAATGTTCATTTATATCAAACAAAGTCGAATATTTGAATCGCTCAATCAGTCAGGCTTGTGCAACCAAGCCCCCTTAAAGTAAAAGCTCTAGTTGAGGCCCCTGTACCTACCAAAGAATGTGAAACAGTTGCGTCAGTTTTTGGGATTAGCCAGATATATTCGTAACTATATTTCTGGTTTTGCGTCAAAGATAACTTGTAATGCACATCTTACAAGGAAAGGAGTATTGTTTGAATGGGGTGCTAAACAGAAAGCGGCTAGGAAAGACATAATTGAGCACCTGACTAGTGAACCAGTCCTTGCTATTTATGACCTAACGTTGCCCATTGAGGTCCATGCAGATGCTAGCTCGATCTGTTATGGGGCATTATTACTCCAAGTACACAAACCGGATCATAAGCGCGTAGTAGCTTATTTCAGTAAATTGACTCAGGGTTCAGAACCAAACTATCACTCATACGAGTTGGAGACTTTGGTCAAACCTATGCAAAATTTCAGAAATTATCTGGTCGGTGTGCCTTTCCTGGCTATAATGCCCTCAAGTTAAAAAATAAAAAAAAGATTTGATGCCGAGAGTGCCCAGATGGTAGATGTATTTGCAAGATTTTGACTTTTCTCTTGAACACCGTAAAGGTACTTCCATGTCACACGCCGACTATTTAAGTCGGAATCCAATAAGTAAGGTTCAGATTGAGAAGCCTCGGAGTTGGGCTCAAATAGCACTAGCCGCAGATGAGGAATCTTTGACCCTCATCGAAACGATGGCAAGTTAGATCCCAACCAATATGTTAAAAAGAATGATCTTCTTTATCACCCAGGCGAGCTTTTCGGTAGTGAACTGTTAAGCTTCTGTGAGGAGCAGTGCTGGAGCTGTGCGGACCTGGACTTATTGCCGCAAGGTACGTACACTTTCGTGAGTGACGCGCATGGTTGCCACCGCTGGCTCGACCACTGTGTAGTTGCTCGTTAGTGCAACTGTGTTGTATGATACGTATTGGTCAGATCACATGCCTATACAAATAACGTGCAATTTAGATCTGATTAGACCTACAATTATTGTGACACCCAATCTGAGCAAAAACCTTGAGATATGGGGTAAACGGGATGCTAGTCAAATAAGTCAGTACAAAGAAATATGTCATGTAATGTTAAGGGAAGTTAATTTTCCATTAGAATTTAACGAATGCGCTAACGGCTATTGTGAGGATACCAATCACAAAGTCATATTAGACAATATGTATAAAAGCATTGTGTGTTTATTAACAGAAGCTGCCCAATGTCCCAGTAATGAGAATGCGGGAGGGGGTAGAAGTAACAAACGTGTTGTCGGTTGGAATAGGTATGTTGAGCAGGCTCACGCGGACGCCCGACTTGCTTTTCAAATCTGGAGTATGTCTCGTAAACCAACTTCTGGTTCTGTGTATGAACATATGTAAAACACGAGAAAGGTCTTTAAATCTAAGTTAAGATGGTGTCAGAACAATCAAAATAAAATTAAAATGGACATCATAGCTGACAATCATAAAGCAAAAGATTTTTCAAGGTTTGGAAAAATTCGAATAGGTTGAATCCCAGGCCGGGCCTCCCCCTGAGCGTGGCGGGGTGACATGAGCCTACGGCTATAGCAAACTTGTTTGTGAAAAAGTATAAAACCGAATCTCCTCGTGGCTCCGCATCGCAGGTGGTCGATGCTGAGGATTGTCTGATGGACTTACCCACGGTCCTAATGTGTCAACCCCAAACGGCTCAAACATAGCTACCAATAACGTTGTTATACTTGCGCCGTTTGAGGTTTTCCGCTCCTGCAGCAGCCGCCCAAAATAATGAACAGTAGTAGTAACTAAATAATATATAACTAGTACTTAAATAATGAACACAAATAATATAAAAAGAAAAATAAACTAACAGAGGATTAACCCAAATTGCCTTTTTTAAATGAACTATATATGAATTGACAATGTACGCGAAATACGCGCTCGGAAATGTGGACACAAGCCCGGATACATAACATATAATATAACATCACGCATTGTGTCCCCGAAGGGATGGGCAGAGATGAACTCAATATAATTAATAAGAAAAATTTGTATGAAGCTAGTGTTAAAAATCCGTTTATCTATTAAACCACAAGTTAAATCCTAATATCCTTAAAGGGATTTTTTGAATAAAAAGTTAATGATTTATTGACATATCACTGTGACTGTATCTAAATTACCGTAGGCTGATAAAATTTTCGTTGTTCCTAATTGTTAATTTTATTGTTAAGGTCGACTCCGCACTTCTCACCGTACGGCCCTGTAGAGCTCATCACCAGACTGGACACTCTCCCACCATTAATACAAATTAATTTCCATAAACTAAACTACCTTGTCTCGACTGGTAAAGCTAGGGGACAAGGATGGGACACAAGATGTTGTTAATTGAGAATTCACAGTTAAGAAACGTTAGTATGTACGATTCTACCTTCCATATGTGTGTAGTTACGGATCAACAGTCGTCAAAATTCAGGAGCATTAGATTCAAGTAGAAAGGCCTTCTCCGCTTCCCTATAGTCAAACGAAAATGACAAATATCTGTCAGGGTTACGGATTAAGAGATTGACCTGTAGTGCAAGAGAAGATATAATTAAAAGCGTAATTTTGGCTGTGCTGGAACAAATTATCATTAATAGCACTGCATCGACATTATCTAACTGTTTAAATCATAATACAAATCAACCGTCAACAATAATATAATTTTCCAGTCACATTATTAGTAAAGATAAAGTTTGACACTTACCAAAGATCTCTTTGGAGGGAATTAGATAACTACTCACTTACGAAATACAGCACGTATTACCAATTTCACCTCTACCACAGCTCACAATACTCACCAAGCCTCATTACTTACCTACCGTGCCCTATTGTGTCTAACGCCTTCAATGGTCTTTACTCCACTCTCAATTTAATAACTAAAACTCGGTCCCTTACGACAGCCCACGAATATGGCCTACATAGGATCCACCGAACCTCCTTACTTCAGTAGCCTGCACTCTCGTCCATGGCAACTGTTGCCTATCGGGGCCTGAAATCTAATGTCTCCACATTTACGATGTTATTCTCAAGTCTTAAAATCACCACGTTGAACCTTTAGGCCCTATGTTTTTTTGTACGATTTTTTGACATGTGTGTATTAACTCCGTGTGTGTGTTAAAGGCGCCCGCAAATAGGCGAGACGCGACAGCGCGACTCAAAGGCACTGTGACACTCTGTTGCGTCGCAATTGTGTGCACGAGGCTTAAATGGTTTCATTGAAATAATTGTTTTGAGTTAGATTGAAATTCCGTATTTTTTAAGACAAAAAATATTCGGATTTTCTGTAATCCGGGGCCGACAAATATTCTTGCTCACAATACCTCCACTCAACACGCTTTTACAACGCATTACTTCCCCCTCAGTATATGATATTTTTAGTGGCACTTTTATTCTACACCTGAACCCGTAATAACGCGTAATGGGCCCGCTAAGAGGGGACCTGAGGACTACTTGTTGCTTGTCGTAACACCAACAACGTGAAATAAATGTGAGAAAACTTGCGCTTGGTTTGGATCTTGGCTGGAACTGGATGCAGCAGAATGCCAATATTTTACATGGAGCGACTGCCTAACTGACTTCCACAATCCAGTTACAGGGTAACACGAGAACCCTTTGTAGGACGGGTGTAATTTTCAAACTGTGTGCTATAATTTACGCTGTTGTTAAGCTTTAGTATTCAAAAGTCAGGTAGGTGCAAAATTTTAATGCTTAGATCCAACTGACACAATTATGGTATTTACTGGTTGCTTGTAAAGACGATAAATAGTGTAAAATAAATAAGTAGAAAACTGTGTAGTGCACGGGTAAAGTTGTGATTTAAAACTGTGTAGGAAGGTAAAACTGTGTGATGTTTTAACTATGTTGTCACTATGTTTCCAAAATAAATGTGAGCTGCACAACTTGTTGCTACTAATAAGTAAGTAATATGAGTAAGTTAACTAACTCCGGCTCTCGAGTAATATTGCAATTTCGGCACGCGTTGAATGCTCGGGTTTTGTCTACGGAAGAATAGACAAAATGAAATATTTATTTTATTCTTCTGTTTCTATGGTGATGGTGATGCTACACTGTAGGTCTGCTGTCACACGTGTTGTTCATATCGTAATTGAAATAAAGTGCTTTAATTTGAAACTAACCTGTCATTCACTAAAACACGGATATTATTACAAAAACATACAACAAAAATTGTTCTTGACATGATTTTCATGAAAACGCCATCATTATTTATTTGAGCTCACTCTTCTCAGTATGGGCACTTTTCGCACGAATTAGTACGGTGAGGGCAAATCTAACGATTTAAATCTTTGTTTCATCCTTGAAGATGTCAGTGTCCAGTGCTAGCTATGCCCAATTACGATATGTTTTACCTTTAAAATGGAAGAGTACGAACCAAATAGTGAGTAGAAAATAATGAGGGTTATATTTCTTGAAGGTACATAGAACAACACTACGTTTCAAGGAATCCGGGTTTTATTGGTGATGTAGTTCAGCTGTAATGATGCCTTAAAACTGTAACTCTAGTCTCAATCCTTATGGTACCATAGAATTGAGTATAGTCGACCTTGTGATTGCTTGAGCACCCTAAGGTTGAATGTAACTGACACATCATAAAATGATAAGATCTACTAAGCCCTTTGTACACGGCACGCGGTTTCTATAGGTACGGCGTATAAACCGCGTCGTAGAAAAAACGTGTCTGTCAACAAGCTTGCATAGTGATTCATAAAAACCGTAGATTTTCACGTCAAAAAACGTGTGTACAAAGGTCCTTTGCCGATTTCACCGATGAAACTGAACGCGATCAGCACATAAACTACGTTTAAGAGCGGTCAGTGTCATTATTTTCTGTGGAATATTGACACTGACAACTCATGAACGAGATTTTGTATCAAATGCCTTTTTCAGGTCGATTAAATACGGTTTATACGTGTGCAGGCACGGATCGTCAGTGTTGTATGGACCACTAAGGAAGCTTATTGACAGACACGTTTTTACTGTATTTGTGACAATTAAATAGTTTCACACCTAGTGTAATTAAGTGACATTAAATAAATAATTGAATTTAATTTGGTTTCAATTTAATAGGAATTATTGTCAAAAATACTAGCAATTATGAGGAAGACTTTACATACACTATCGATTTTTTCTTCACTTCACGATTGACAAATTTAAAAAAAAATTGATTAGTGCTCCGTATAAAGATGCCTTCTACAATCGCAGAAAAAAAACCTTCCTTTAACTACAGTTACACAAGTAACAACACAGTACACCAGACGTAATTTTACCACTGAAATATGAGGATTTCCAATTTCTCAATAATTTTCCGAAACAATAACAGCATAAATGTATCAGTAATGAGATTCTCAGTAAATCTTGTAATCCAATTTGAATAATAAAGCCCATTTGATATTGATTTACATCAAATTATGCTTCCGATTTACATTAAAATATTCTTGTCTACTCCGATCTGCTTGTACATTTGGTATTATTATACCAAGTTATGAAAAGCGGGTTATTTAAAATCTTCCCTAACTGCTTCTTTGATAAAATCTTTACATACGATTACATATAAATATAACTGCACCGCAAGTGGTGCACTCTGATGACAAATGATCTTGAGTCTTCTGAATAACTGCATTCGATTCGTTTTCAATCTGCGTAAATATGACCATGTCTCTGCGCATCGGTGGGGCGCTGACCACCTTGTTTTCATTTCTTGTTTCTAGCTCTTCCCCTGGTTATCTAGCCCCCACTTACTGTAAATTTGTGCCAACCACAATAGAAATCTTCGTTCATCACACAATCGTCTTCTTTATATTTAAGCGTATCTTTATATTTAAAAATATTTATTCCTTTATGGTTTTTATAAATTTCACCTACCGCTGCTTGTCTCTGCATAACTCAAAGGTGGTAGAAAATGCATATGGCATTAAGTCCGCCTCTGTACAATTGTGCGCGTCAAGTATAAATAAATAAATTATATTAGGTAACACAGCTACAACGAACTGCTATATTTCGGCACAATTCTGATGATATTAAAGCTGCTGAACCTATAATTTGATGACCACTTCTGGCGTAGGATAGCCTCCTGCGCCGCTTAATATTTATTCCTCAATTTTATACCACTGTTTATATCTGCATCAACCAAAGTTTGACTGGTAGAAAATGCCTATGGCATTAAGTCCGCCACTACATTCGTGTGCTTGAAGTATTAAATAAGTAAATAAATATTACCTTAGTGGTCTCCAGAAGAACTGCTGAGTATAACATAGGTTCGATGCATAGCTGAGCAAAGCGTTATTGGGTTTTTCAAATATGACATTTTTCGTTGCTAGCATCTTAATGTGTGCCAGGTTTAGGACAATACGTTCGTCCACTGTTACAAGAGACTTAAATATGTCGTTTGTCTGTATTGTGATTCATATATCCCTACCTACCCACAGTTACGGCACCAATATATCACAAAGTTAGGTGCTTTTTCGTACACTACTGTCAAAGTTTAGCATTCAGTTCCTAATCTTGTGTAGGGAGTATAAAATGATTCATGACAGTTAAATTACGTTTCATCTCTTTTTAGCACAGAATGGACGAATGAATGTGAATGAATGAATGCATCCCATAGCATTATCTAACCTTATCACTCACATTGTTTTTAAGTGATGTTACAGAATATTTTGCAAAAATATTCAACCAAAAACATGAGATCTCCTTCGTTTTCTATTTTCAAATCAAATCATTTACTTTCGCAAACATGGGTATATGGTATATTTTCTCATAGGCACGAGTATGTTTTCTTAAATTAAAGTCCTCCGTATTCTACCGTCTCATGGGCATGCAAATAATATTCAATTCCAAAATTAAACAGAAATTCTATTGATACCGAATAAATATATATGTAAAATCGTTAGAATTACAAAAAAAAGACTAATAACAATAGTAACATTTTTACAGTCATGTCAAAAAATAATTATGTGTGTCATAGTGTCAATCAGAATAAAAAGTGTCAGAATAGGAACATGTATGTAATCATAATAATAGTATATCAATCAGTGCAGAGATTTATCATCAAGGAAGTCGCCAATTGTGTAATAGCTTTTCTCAATTAATATTTGGTTTAGTGCCCTTTTTTTAATTTAATAACAGTCATATTTTTATCACATCAGGTTCTTTGTTATAAATGCGTGGGGCAATACCAAAAAAACTTTTCTGCATCGTTAAGATACATTGTATCATCTAACGACAAGGAGTTAAATCTAATACAAAGTTAACGAATCTCGCAATAATTATAAAAAAATATTATTAATCAGTTTGAATCAAAGCGTAACTTACCCTCATCATAGTTATATCAGTGCATCACAGCATGCTTTCGTGCATCGATCGATAAAGAGCCAAGAGATTTGATAAAGGTACTCACCAGGTAGCTCCAAAAAGTTTGACGTCCTCCTCTGGCGGCCTCTCACAGTGTTCTGAAAGTTCAGCGGCCCAATGTCTTCGACAGAATCGCAGTTTGACATGGTAGATTCCCTCGATCCTCGTCTGCTCGCCAAGTACGCCAAACCACCCTTCATGGACCCTCTACGCATCGGAGAACATGGTCTACTGATACTTGTTGATCGTGTGTGAGGGGTATCATCCGTCATGTCTGTCAAATCAGATGTCGATTTTCGACATATCTTCGAGGAAATTGTCGTGCACTCATCGTCCGCATCGTGAAGGATCGCAGACGGTGTTCCAGGCATCGCGTCGGTAGAATCATCGGTGTGACTAGAGACTATGCTCGGTGACGTCACCAGCATCGGTGAGCTAACTGTGGAAGTAGAACCGTATAGTTTCCTGGTACGCTTAGGGGACACATAGCCTGGGTTCGTATGAATGTGCACGGGGGGTGGTTTTGGCGACCTGGACTTCTCTCGGCGACTATGCTTTAGAGACGTTGTGTAGTGCAGGCTGGTTCGATCCACGCAAGGACTAGATTGCCCTGATGGGGATTTTTGAGGGAAATTAAAGTGCCTTGGAGACATAGGGCTTCTGTGTCCGTGGGCTATCGGCGACTTTGGAGGCTGGTTATGCTTGTCATAGCTGCAGCCAGACTGGGGCGTGTAGTAGCCTGATGAAGAAGTGCTGGATGCAATGGAAGGACTTTTCTGAGGGAATATGAAGTGGCGAGGACTTTTTGGAGTATGTGGTTTCGGAGAAAGGGGCGGATAACCTCCGGGGCTGTTTACTGCCATCTTGGACACTTGAAATATCACTCGGCCACCATTTCACTGGTCATCTGGAAAAAAAGAGACGTAGATGTTAATATTGGCTTCACTGCGTAGCAACTATCCGTTTTCATCAACTATCAATTTCTATCAACTATCCATCAATCGCATTATTATTAATTTATTAATAAATAATAATAATAATAATAATAAATTGTTTATTTCTCCTCACAGTTACAAACTTATTCTAGGTTTCAGATATTATTTGTTTTTTTTTCCCTTTTTATTAGCAATGTGAGGAGCTGGTCTCTGTCTGAGTTAGGCGTTAAATGCCTGTATTACAAATCACCAGATCCCCACCCCACGGAAGAACAGAAAGTTTTACTTAAAAAAAATACAAAACAGAACAAAAAATAAAAAAATGATAGGTATCTTACGTTATAATTATGGAGACTAAAACTTAAGTTATTAAAATTTTGGGGGTAGAAGTTTAAAAGAAACAAACAAAAATTTATAAAGTTAACCGGCTCCTGTATCTGTGTGTATGTGTGTGTCTATGAGAGTGTATAATGTCAGTGTGTAGTGTTGCGTGTCAGGTGTGGTGTGCCGACGTGTACGTGAAAGGGTTTTGGTGCAAGTTATAAACTTATGTCGTACTAATTTAATTTGAATGAAGTAGACTTTATGTAGAATGATAATCAAATTTTTTTAACCAGTCTGTAACCAAGGACTTACATTTGGTTTTTGGCAAGGGATATAGTGTTAAGGCTCGATTTACCTTATTGTATAATTTTGAACCCTGGTAGCAAAAAACCCGATGTGCAAACTTAGTTTTGAATGACGATGAAGAACAGAGTGTACGTTTGCGACGTTTGTTTCTGATTCTTTCTGGTTCAAAAGTAGTTAGGGCATGTTGTTTCATAACCGTTTTTAGGACGAAGAGCTGCCTCACAGTAAGTACCTCCCATTTCGAGTAGAGATCAGTAGTTGGGTGATAAAAAGGTAGGAACAAACTAACCTTTAGGAGTGCTCTTTGTGCTCTCTCAACTTTTAGGAGATGAGTTTTACATGTTCCACCCCATGTGGTGATACAGTATAAAGGCTGAGACTGGCAGAGAGCAAAGTAAACCGACTTTATAATAGATTTAGTTGCGGTGTTTCTTAAGGCTTTAAATATTACTATAAGTCTACGCACTCTCGCTGATAGAAGATTGATATGATCATGAAATTTAAGATTTCTGTCAATAATTACTCCTAAGTACTTTGTATTTTCAGCATTTTTAAGTTTGGGACACTGACAAACTGTGTCATTTGCATTTGGGCACGAATGGGAGACAATACTCAAAGAGGGATCTGGTTTGTCATTAGTTTGTATGGAAAACGTGATGTAGGTTGTTTTTTCTACATTAAATATAAGTAAATTGTTATTTAACCAACTGATCACAGCGTTCATTCCAATCTGAGCTTTGACAAAAACTTCATGCCAGGAGTTACCACTGAAATGTAAAGCCGTATCATCAGCAAATGCAACAATTTTCGAGTCAGGAAACATTAACTGGCATAAATCATTTATATAGACCAGGAAAAGCGTCGGTCCAAGAATACTGCCCTGTGGCACTCCAAATGTCACTGGGACCTCTTCACTAGTTATGTTACCGATTTTAACACATTGTGTTCTGTCGGTTAGGTAATCTTTAAACAGTTTTAATTGAAGATCCCGGATACCCAGACTTTCGAGTTTTGTTAACAGAATAGGGACAGAGACTGTATCGAAGGCCTTTGCTAAATCTAGGAATATTCCAATGGTTTTCGCCTTTGAATCTATGTTGTTAACTATATATTTTGTCAGCTCTGACACAGCGTCGGCTGTGGATCTCTTGGCTCTGAAACAAAATTGTGCTTGTGAGAGAAGATTTTTATTTTCCAAGTAGTTAACAAGTCTTTTGTTAATGATGCGTTCCAAAATTTTTTATAGGGTAGGGAGTATTGAAATTGGCCTGTAATTACAGACACAGTCTCTGTCACCACTCTTATGTATCGAGTGAACTCTTGACTTCTTATAAATCTTCGGAAATATACCGGTTGTGAGCAATAAATTACAGACGTATGTGATAGGTATTGTTAGAACATCTATATTTGATTTTAAGATGTCACTAGATATCAAATCAAGGCCCACCGAACAATCACTCTTTAACCCTGTTATTAAAGTCCTCACCTCATCTTCATCCGTAGGGAGCATACAAAAAGAATGGCTACACGAGTTAATGGTGAAAGGTCCCGTTTGTAGATTATTTTTAGTGATTTTTTCAGCTAGCGTTTTACCAACATTTGCAAAGTATTGATTAATATTGTTTGCCGAATTTTGGGGGTCATTGGTGCTAATAAGCTCAACCGGGCTGTCTTTAGGTTTAGTTGAGTATATAATCTCTTTAACTATTTTCCAAATTTTCTTAGTATTTTTCCCTGCGTCTTGGAATTGTTGCTTCTCATATTCTCTTTTAAGCTTTTTTAATAAAGACGAACAAAAGTTTCGGTATCGTTTGTATGTAGCTTTATAAAGCTACATACAAACGATGATGATGATGATTACAGAGAATGAGACATATATGTCTCATTCTCTGGGTGTTTCTTTACTTTTTTATATAGATTATCGCGGTTTCTAATGCACTTCAGAATACCTGGGGTTATCCATGGTTTTAGAATTCTTTTCTTGTTTGACCTTTTGACTTCTCTAGTGTTGTTTTTGATAGCCCTATATAGGATATTGTGAAAAAACATAGCAGCATCGTTGGCGTTTTTAATTGTGTATAACGGACTAAAGCCAACACTTTTAAGTTCAGCATTTAGAGGGCTGTGATCTACGTAATTTATTATTTTGTCCGGTTTTTGTTTAGGAAGACTAGCTATGTACAAAGCAACACTATTATGGTCTGTAAGTGTTGTTTGGAGTATAAGACAACTAGCCGTTAGTTTTGTCTTTAGAAACGTGTGATCCAAACATGTTTTATTATGCGTAGGAGATGTGTATGCAGGCATCATACCGTGGAATGCCATCATATCTAAATATGCAGAAAGATTGCTATCAGCACTGTGCTCAGCAATGTTAATATTAATGTCCCCCAATAATATGACATTTTGCATGAAAGAATATTTTGATATTACCCGATTAAGATATTGTAAAAAGTTATCAATATTTCTGTACCCGGGTGGCCTATAAATTGCCAAGGCTACTGTATCATTATTTAGGGTAATAACAAGACAGTTTGCGTCCTCAATTACAGGTTCTTCAACTGAGATAAACAAACCGTTCTTGTAGTAAACAACAACACCTTCATTCTGCGTTAGGTTGTTAGTGGTGGCGAAACTGTCATATCCATCCAGGGGGGGTAAAAACACAGTTGATGACAACCAGCATTCTGTCAAAATAATGCAATCCCAATCCACCGCAGTTCTGGCTATTATCGGTAATAATCCAGGTAGGTTACATTTAACACTCCGAATGTTTTGTTGAAAAATTATAAGAAATTTTTTGGAGTTTGGTAACAGACCCGAGCAGTCCTCCGCATCACAAATGACAGAATCAGCAACATTAAAAGAGTCAATTTCACTTTGTAAATGCGTTAACTCGTTGAATTTCGCCTAGGTAATAATTTTGCAAGAACATATTCGTGGGTTAATTTGGCCATAGTATGATGTGCTGCGAAAAAAAAACGGCAAACGTAGTGTAGGACGTCCTCCGGCCAGGTGGGATGACGATCTGCGAAAGACTGCAGGCAGATGCTGGATGCGTCGAGCTGAAGACAGGGCGCTATGGCGCTCATTAGGGGAGGCCTATGTCCAGCAGTGGACTACTATAGGCTGATGATGATGATGATGATGATGTGCTGACATATTTTTATCTAAAATTATATTAATACATATGAATTCAAATCTCGATAAATGTTTGGGAAAAATATTAAAAATGGTATTCGGTACTACATAATATTTTAGAGATTGTGTGACACTTTGGAAGCGTGGGTGTGTTATGTGAGTATATTTTGATAGATAATAGTGTAGAGTAATATAAATCAATTGTATTTTGAGAGTTTTTGTTTTATTGTGTATGCGGTGTACGTGAACAGTGCAGTGGTAGGCGCTTATTAAATAAATTATGTAAAAAATAATGCATGCAGTTGGAGTGTATACAAGCCGTTCAGAGAGGAAGACTAGTCAAATATTTTTATCCATGTTTAGAAGATCTTCTTTGCAGTGAACGCGTAGACGGGGTTGACCTTCCTTATGTTTCAGAAACACCTTGCCAAACGAAGTCCAGCAGTGCTCGTGATGATGTTTTTTAGCAAATAATCTGGTTACGTAGTGTACACGTCTGGTTGAAGCAGTCAGAGATTCAGCCACGTATACTGGCTTTTCTGGTCCAACCATATTCAGATTTTTTGTACTCAAACGTTTTTCACGATTTGCCCTGTTAAATGACCCCGTAGCCTTTATAAACTGTTCTCTCTTTATGGTTGATGTGAAGTTCACTATTATAGGGCCTATGGGTTTGTCTTTTAGCTGTAGTCGGGATACATCTCGGATATCGGAGTCTAGGATTGGAACATTTATAACATTTCCAATCTTTTTTGCGATTTCAACTAGTTCTTTGTTCTCAGATACAGTTACTGGGACATTTCTTACCTCGATCATGGTAGACCGTGCGTTTTTTTCAAAATGTTAAATTTTTGCATCCAATATCTTTATATGGTTCTTTAATGAACAGTTTTCCTGTTGAAGAATTTTCAAGTCACTAAGAACTTCATCGTATTTCTCTGACAGCAACGTCATTGATTTATTTATTTCAGCGTTTTGGTTTGTCAGATTCTTCAGCGATAATTACAAGGTAGAGTTTTTTTATTTCGTCCATTTTGGTCAATAAGTCGGACAGTGATATATCTGCGGTGCTTGACGGATCATTTAATCGGCGTTTGGTTCTCTTTGTGATGTTCAAATCTAATTGCTGCTGACTTTCAGGAGTGTAGAGCGCAGGATCCGATCCAAATTGAGTGGGAGAGATAAGCTTAGAATTACCTTTCGGTGGGGTACGTGGAACAGACATTGTATTTAATTGTAGCTTTTGGTGGTATTAATATGAATAATTATTATTTCTATCTTTTCGTATGCTACAGATGCTTATATATGCGACCTTGGGTGACCGTGGAAACGTGAAAGGTCAAAATAGTAAAATTGCATGAAGCAAACTCTAGAAAGACTTCCACTAAATTAACCAATATTTTGACTTAGTTTTATGAGGAATTGAAATCTAGTTTATGTGCATTTATTTCAATCAAAACAATTACAAGCACTTTTGAGTTCTTAAGGGGTCATCGGTCAGTCACAAATATGAAGCTAGTTGCCCATTCCAAAGCGTAGTAGGTTCCTATAGAGAAAAACGGGCAAGAAAATCCACGGACATTCTTTTAAATACAATATCGCAATACCTATAATTATGCCCCTAGCCAATTGTAAGACATGTGGACCACTGACACCTACCCGAAACGAACCTTATCAAATATACACAATAAAATGGCTTGAATACCACGATTATAACCCCTGTTGGGTCTTTTGCTTCTAATTTTTTGAATACACCTAGTAAACATATTAAGTTAATACACATTTATGTAGTAAAACCCAAACTTGGAAACAAAACATACCAAGTGAACCATTATCTGAGTGTCAATATAATGTAAGTAATGTATACAAAATATTGTTAAACATTTTAAAAGAGTAACGGTGGTGTTTCTTGCCACTGCTTCTCCATACGAAACTATCTTTTGGAAGGGGCGCCTAGAATCAATTCTATTTAAATATAAATATTGACGTTCAAAAGTGCCTTTTAGTGCGAATTTGAAATAAATGCTTTGACTTTGACAATTCAAATACTAATTGCCTGTCAAACAGCGAACCGTATTTAACTTATCCAGACCGTCGCGTCTCCGGGAATTACGACAATCTTCCGAAGGGACTCGGAGGATGAAATAAAACTTATTTCAAAGACTAAGTTTACAAGATCATTGTTTTTTTTGTTTTTTTTCGTTTCTTGTTATCTTGTTTCTGTTTAAGCTGAGTTCTTTATTTGTTCACATTAGTTTTGTAAGAAATGTGGAGAGAATATTCTTGAGATTAACTTTGGTAAATTATGGACTTACGTAAAAGTATAAAGTTAAAGTGACTGAAGAGTTTGTGTACGAACAAAAACTCAAGGTTTGAACAACGCTTTTCTAGTAGCAGATACTGATAAGTTTGTTAATTGAATTTATTTCAAAAACTTTTTTATTATGCAATAAATAAATACATATGACGAAAATCTTGCTGAATTATCCTTACTATTTTGAATTTTAAAAGTTAGAGTTAGATCTCGACATACGTTTATGTTTTCGAGAACAATTCCGGGTGTCAATAATTCACGCTAGATTAAACTTAGAATTTATGCTTCAAGTATTGGATTATCAAATGCAAAAAGATTGTTTCTAATCCGACTGTTTCTAGTTCTAAATATTAGCGCGTTCAAACAAACGACAAAAAACGCGCTGCACGCTGCACGAAATTGCCAGACGCGCTGTTCAAATCCCCTCGTCGGATTCGTACGCAAAAAAAAAACTCTGTTAGTATAGTTGGTATAGAAGCAAATGAAATAGGATGAACCAATGTGAAATGAATCCGCACGGTTGGCTGTGTAAATGTCCAATGTTTTCCATCTCGGTCATTTTGTTTTTTCCGCAGTCTGGGTTCACAGATGCGTACTCGTAGTATACGCGCACTGCTCGATACGTCGTGTAGTCCCAGGAAAAAAGAACGACTGTTCTCTTATTGTGGCTTTAAGAAGACTTGGGGAAACCAGATAATATTATTAAAGGAAATAAATGTGACTTTATACCATATATTTCCGAAATATTTGTAGGTAGTAAATGGTGAATGTTACCCTAATGGTCCCGGCTGTCATTCGCGGATCGTTGAAAGTCGTTACAGGTCGTCAAAAGCCTGAAATTCTGTCAACCAGTCTTACCAAGAGGTATCGTATTACCCAATAACTGGGTTGTGTAGGTCAATCGGTTGCTCTATGTAAAACACTGGAACTCAGCTGAATCTGGTTAGACTGGAAGCCGACTACAAGATAATTGGGAGTGCAAGGTTGGTATTGTTCGTTTCCTATGGAGAAGAGCCGGTAAGAAACTCCACGGTAACTCTTTAAGAAATAATTGACTTTTACATTATTTTTCAAATTACAGTGTTAATAGGTATGGGAGGACAGTGTAGGTCAACAAGTACCAGGTGCAAAAAGGTCATGGTACAAATCTACAGTTCTCACATTCACAAAGTATAAAAGAATAAAATTAAAGAAAGAAAAAAACCCATTCTACCAAATGATATGGTTGACATTTCAACTGTTACAAATCTGAATTAATATCCTGTCCACATAAGCCACCAATAAAGAGTTGAAATTAGAATTGTTGATATATAATGTCAAAAGATGAGAAAACTATTTCTTTGATATTATTCAAACATCAGATTGAAAAGAGCAAAAACGGTATGACATGTATCCAAGTTAAATATTGTAAAGTTGGACATTCATTATAGATCATCGGTTGAATGAAGTTCAAGTGACTCAGTTTCTTCAAAAGTAGGTAAAGCCTTAAGTCTCTAAATATGAGACGTGGCTCCACAATCCATACGGACACCGTTTTTTAACGTAATAACTTGGGTGATTATTGTCCATAATCGTTTTTTTTTACTTGTGAAAATCATATTCATTCCTTTCCTGTGACTTTTGTGACTCTAGAGCGTTTTGTTACGTCATCATTTAAAGATGCTTAGGGCTGCAGTACTGCCACTACTGTCAACACGCAGCTAAGCGTAATTTGTCTAATATGGGCGCGCTACAGGGCTACAGGAAATGTTGCCGAACTTCACCTGGGAAGATATTAGAGTTCGAGCTCTTTGATGCGGAAAACGAGGGCCTCGATTATTGTGGGCGTTAACGCACATTTGCATTGGACCGTCACTCAGTGGGCTCGTGTTTTTTTGACTGATAAGTCGCGCTTTGGATTTCATGTCGATTCAAAAAGAGTGCGAGTTTGGCGAGATTCTGGTCGCCAGAGTCGATTCCAGAATCCTCAGGTAATTCATTAATGCCATAATTTTTATCACCGGCCTGTTTACGGCTGGGACCTGAAATCACTTGCAAACAATAGGAGGAGATGCAAAAGGAAAACTTTAGAAGAATTTCGAATATAAATAGTCGTGTAAGTAAATTATAATTCAGCTGGGCTGGACTGCGGTTGTGAAACTTCGTCGAGTCTTCTTGTCACATATTCGGCAGAGCCTAAAGACTTAAGTCTTCAATCAGCGCGTCCTGCCTGTTATGACCTACGACGACGGACGGATGACGTGGAAACGTGGACACATACGGTACGGCTGGTCCAGAAATTCAAGGTCACTCAGCGAGCTATGGAACGAGCTATGCTTGAAGGCTTGAGGTATAGAATCCGGAATAAGGTGATCCGACAGACGAACCAAAGTTGTCAACATAGCCCACAGAAAAAGCAAGCTGCAGAGGTAATGGGCTGGCCATATCAGCCGTAGAACCGATGACCATTGGGGTACATGTGTTCTTGAGTGGAGACCGCGAATCAGCAAATGTAAGGTAGGACACCCTCAGGCTAGGTGGAGCGACGATCTTCGCACCGTGGCTGGTAGAAGCTGGATGAGAGTTGTCGAGAATCGAGCTGAATGGCTTGCAATTGGAGCGGCCTATGTCCAGCAGTGGGCTGCTGCAGGCTGATGATGATGCGTAGGTAAACATTGTACAGTACACGCCCGTAACAATGACTCATAGAGCTTTAGAAAGACAATGCCAATCATACCAGACTTATGAACGTAAACAAAGCGAAAGTGGTATGTATGTGTGGCGTTCTGTAGTTTCTGCCTACCCCCATGGGAAGAATGCGTGAGTTTATGTAGTATAGTTGCCAGATTTTGTACACAAATGTGGCATACTATAATTTTAATTTATTAGTTTAACTAAGGAAGTGGTTATTTCAATCAGTTCTTGATGAATTACGTGTTTAAAAAAAGACAGCGTTGTACAGTAGTTGAAAGTATGCGACGAAAACACTTTAAATTCGTACCTACTGTTTACCAAATATAACATAAAACAAAAAACAAACTAAACCTTCTCCAAATACTAGCTAACCTTCTGTACCTTCTCACACAATACCAAAAGGAACAGTTTTGTCTATCCATCGTAAACTGAAACCGCAGAAGGCCGGAGGGTGCCTTGTAATTTGTCCTTTGAGCAGCGTCGTTACTTTTCAATGGGTCATCCACATCAAAGTAATCGGAGTCTATTCAGCTGGCGTGTCGTGACTTTAGCATGTAAGTCAATATGGATTGATATAATTTTCGTGATGAGGTTTAGTTATAAATGGATGAGGTTGAAGATATTCGTATTGATGTTGTAAACTTGTCAGCTAATATTTGAAGGGAGTCTCCATCTTCTGTGATATTGAAATGGTAATGGGAAAAAAGGTCAATTCATGGCTAGAGGCCGTGTGTGATTAAATGTAAATGCAGTATGGCACACATTAGGTGCCTCACCTACACGAAGTGACTATAGCATATATTTTATTTATTTATTGCTATATTGTACATCACAAAAATACCTAGACCTCAAAATGGCGGCGCACGGTCCCGTCTGTCACAGTCCTGTGGTTTAGTTATATTTTGGATGTAGATTATAGATATCTAGCTGCAAGACCAAACTGTTTCCACCGACTTTGTTATAATCAGTTTTTTTATGGTCTCCCACTATGACAGCAAGAAGAAAGACGTATTCACGTCAAAAATTAAATCCAACTACAAAATAATTATACGATGGGAGGCCTTATCCCCTTCTGCGATCTCTTCCAGGCAGCCTTGGAATGAACAGTAATTAGCCTGGACACAAAATGGGGCTTTCGTTGGTGCAAATACTAAGTATACGATACACAGATATATTCATAACATAACATAACATCACGCCTGTAATTCCAGAAGTGTTAGGCAGAGGTATACCTATAGTACACCCACATTTCGCCAGTTGTGCTAAGTCCCTAGTAGGGGGCGAGCCTCCGGGCTGTACTGAGAAATTATAGAAAGACAAACCCAAGAACACTTTGCGCGACCTGGGAATTGAACCCAGGACCTCATGCACAGTAATAATAATTGTTTTTATGTGTTATAGTACATTATGATATTAGTGTGGTAAGTTGAAAATAACAACCGAGGCGATATTGCTATAAGAAAATAGAGGCTGTAATTATCAAAGCGCACGTATGTCATACGACGTTTTATAACATATTTGCAAGGAAATTAATAAAACTTGGACTTTCTTAAACGAATAAATCCTTAATCACTTGATAGAGTAGAAAAAAATAAAAAAAATTTAAATTTGATTATTAGGTTGCCGGTTGGCATTTATTTATTTAAAGAGGGGTTTAATCCAAATAGATTATGCCACCCTCATCAACAAATCGACTGTTAATGCTACTAATCAACAAAAAAAATACACTACCTCTGCAATTAATACCAATGTTTACGAGCCCGTACAGCATCGTGACTGTTTCCTAAACAGGAGCAGCAAGGACGCTGTTACACACCCCATTCTCGCACATACTATTACGAGTATATACTATTAACAAATCACGTCTTTCCGGCTCATTCCGGACACATTCCATGATTACATGATAAACATCTTCAATTAAGTTGCATTCCACAAAATTTGGTGACTCAACTTTACCCATTAGGTGCAAATTTATTTAAGGGTATATGTCCGGAGCGAAGAGCTGTTATGATTGTCTGCCTTCCCATATTGGCACTGTCTATCCACGTACTTTTAATGACGCTCGGTTGTTTAGTGGCATACCATATACCTTTACTACGGCTCCTTTCATTGAAGTATTCTTGCCAGCTGTCATAAAAAAGGTGTTTTATCGTACAGTAAAGTTCGGTATAATACGGGACACAGAAATACTTTTCAACGTTGGTTGATGCCTCTTTAGTAAACTCGACCATCTCATTACCTTCAATGCCAATATGAGAGGGCACCCATTGTATTACAACATTTTTATTCTTATTTTAGTATACACATCAAATCCAATATACGCAATGGGAATCCCCCGTTTGGGTTAGGTGCATCGTCTTAATAGCTGTAAAGCCCTGCGACAATCAAAATATAGAATATGTTATTGATTCAATATAGGATAGGATAGTGCCTCTAAAATTGCTATTAATTCAGCGAGCGCATTATTGAGATCACTGAATCTACTATAAGTTTGAAAGAAAGAGGTGAAAGACATAATTATAGTACTAGAAATCGGGACCTATTAGTTCAACCAGGTTTCAGACTGGCTAAAGTAGACTCATCTTTCATGGGGTACTGTCTAAAATGTTATAATCAAATACCTCCCCACATACTTCAACTGAATGAGACGAAATTCAAATCCTTTGTCAAACGCACACTATGCAGGAAGGCATATTATAGGTTAGGGGATTACATAAATGATAAAAATGCCTGGCTTAATGCTGGTCCTGCTCCACACCACAACTAATTAATTGACATTTGAAATACTGTTGAAGCTGCTGAAGATTGTAAGATATTTGCATTATATAAACTCAATCTACTTTTTATTATATAGATGCATTGCACAGATGTGAGTACTTTGTACTATAGAGCTACCATTTACCGGGTAATGTCATAGATTGACTTGAATGTGCCCTGGCGGCTGATAGTATGACATGCTGACTCAAATGTCTCGTTGACGGTGGCGCGTGTGTCGGATCATTTAGCTCCCTTCAAAATGGTTGAGCTGATTGGTGCTGATCCATGCGTCATGTTCGTGAACGGGCGCCGTCAGTTGGGACTGGTCATCTCTTAGCTGCCACGGCTTATTTAAATAATGAATTTTTTGGAATGTTTTTAATTATTTTTTGATGCACTCTGGACGCTTTTAACGTGTACGGTTTTGTACATCGTTCTCACTTATAGTGTCAACATTGGTCGATGTAACTAATATATTTGTAACAACTATATTATTTAAAAGAGTGTCCATGGAGTTTCTTGCCCGTTCTTCTCCATAGGTACCTACTGCGCTTTGGAATCAGCAACTAGCTTCATATTTCTGACTGACCGACTCCTTGACAATTCAAAAGTGCCTGTAAATGGTTTAATTGAAATAAATGATTTGAGTTTGAGTTTCATCGAGGCATTTGTAAATGAATAAAAACGCAACACCAATTTCATTATTAGTGATTGACGCATCAGTATAAATTGTGTATTGACCGGTATAGTTTATTTGTGGATATCTATCACAAAGAGCTTTTAATTGGCAAGTATTGTAATCTGTTTGGCTTAGTCAATACCATCAATAGTCTAAATTATATTGTTGTCTAGATTCACGTTGCTGACTCAAGTCGGTAAACTAAACATTTTTACGATATCACTACAGTAAATACGTTCGTATTTTAATGAGTCTTGGATCGTAACTATAACAAGTTTTGGTTTGATTCTCCAGTAGTGGTGCGAACACAGAGCTGACAGATGTTCGAGTATATGACTTGTGACATAATTTTTAAGGGATTTGCATTTCAACCAAAATTTATTTCCAAGATATTGCCGACGGATGTGCAAAGGCGCGATACACAACTCATTTTCCACAACATGTATAGGTGTGCTTCTAATGAAATCACCTATTGTACGTAAACATATTTAGATTCTGTATCCTCTCTAGTTTTAACAAATGTGTACGACTGCTATTACCATAGAGCACACCCATAATCCAATCGACTTCTTACGGTAGTTATATACACGCGCCTAAGATGTGTAGGGTGCAGTCCCCAGCCACAACCGGCTAGCATTCTAAAAATATTGACAAACTTAAGGAGCTTTTCTTTTAATTCATTAATGTGCTTCCTCCAGATGAGTCTAAAATCAAACCATAGTCCCAAATATTTACAAGTACTTCTAAGGGTGATTGACATACAGGTTGACATTTTCTCTTTTGTATCCTCTTTTAATGCACATACTTTACTTTTCGACGAGGATATGTCAAGGCCTAAACCTGCAATGATATTATTACATTTGTCCAAAGCCGTCTGTAACTCTAAAGAAGCCGAGTGGCAATTCTGAGCCGCAGTATATAAAACAAAATCATCAGCATATTGAGCTACATTAACGTCATTTATAGTTTTACAAATAGGGACAGTAGCAACGTTAAACAATAATGGTGGCAGGGGATCACCTTGAGCCAGACCGCGTCCTGTGTTTCTGCTAATTGAAACATTGTCATCAATACAAATACTCAATTGCCTGTCTTGGAGGAAGTTCCACAAATGTGAGCATACTTTTGATCCAATATGTAATGTTTCAATCATATACTGCAGCAGGGGATTAATATCAATACGTATTATAAGCATTTTCAATGTCAATGCAACTAGCTTCATATTTCTGACTGACCGACCCCTTGACAATTCAAAAGTGCCTGTAATGGGTTTATTTGAAATAAATGCTTTGAGTTTGACTAACGCACGGCAATTCGTTTTTGAACTAATAGATTTACAAAAATTTATCATATAATTTTCAATAATTTGTAAATTCTCATTGTTAAAAAAGAACGTTTGTTGCTCAACTTGATAACAATATTTTTACAATAAAGAAGACAATTATATTACGTTTTTGTAATAGAGGATTCTGACTCATATAGCCATTGCAAGTAGATAACACAAGGTAGCACGGGGAAAGTAAATAAATGTCTTTTTTTTATTGCTCAAACACCACGTTCCCCCAGCTTAATTTAACTCTGACGCTGACATTTCATTCATTGACTTTGACATCTGTGTGTGACTGTGATAGAAATTATCAAAACTGACGTGTTTTTGTGTACGCGTAGAACACTTGTTTGTTGTAAAATGAAGCAACCCACAGTGTGAAGTGCCTCCGAAAATCCCGTCTGTATTCTCAAAGCTAGGTTAGAAAGACTATCTAGACTAGAGCGGCACTTTCTAAAACCCACTGTACTATCAGAGAATATCTTATTAATAATAATAATAAGTTTATTGATCCAAAAATATATACATAGACACAGGTTGTATAGTAGTATATGCTAAGACTTAATCAACTAACAATGGACACAAAGGGAGAAATAAATAATTGTCTATATTACCAAAAACATTAAATTCTGTCTCCTAAACTAGGGGTGGCCTGTATCTTAGGAGACAGTGATTCAACCGAGCTGTACTGTAAGTTAAATGAATGATGGACGAGTGTCGATGCCAATCTACTATAAACAAAAAGATGTGAGTTAGCTGAGTAAGTAATTTTAGAATTATATGAGCATGGATGGATGGATGGATGGATGCAGGAATTTAGAAAGGGTAGGGATGTGAATGGGAGAGAGGTGTGTGTGTTCGTGTTTGTGAGTGAAATGTTAGTTGTATTGTATGGGTGTGTTGAGTGCTATGAGGTGTTTGTTTGTGTAGCGTTTAGTGATCCAATTAAATATTGAATAATAAATATTGATTTGTTAAGCGATGTATGCCAGTAGAGATTCGGTGTTATCGTAGTCCTGTTGTATGAGCCAGTCTGTAATTTTAGATTTGATATTGAATTTATTTAAGTTTATTTTTAATTTATTTTGTATAATTTTATAAACATGAATACTTAAAACGTGGTATTGGTGTTTTGCAAACGAGGTTTTGTGCTGTACCCCAGAGGGGACATATGTTCGCTTCCTTGGGTCAGGAAGGGGTAGGCAGCCATGCACTCTGAGGACAGATCGAAGAACAAACAGCTGACGTACCGTCAGAACTTTGCAGTCAGAATATAGTAGTACTGTGTGGTATCTAAACGGTTTCCTGGTCATAACCTTAAGTACAGATCTTTGAGCTCTCTCTGCTCTCAGAATAAAAGTCTTCGCTGCTCCACCCCACACGGTTATGCAGTATCCCAGGATAGATTGACACAAAGTTATGTTTATATATTGTTATTTATTGTTATGTTCTACATACCACTCAATTCTGTTCAGTATCATTTAGTGAAATATCTTGCAAATACAATACATCGTAGAAATAGGTCGAAGTTTTGTAGATTCCGAGGTACTTTGACTGTGTTTAGGAATAGGCACGATGTTTATTTGTCGCCATTGCTTAGGCACAAATCCGTGAATAAAACATCGGTTAAATAAAGATAATAGAATGGTTTTGCATTGTCCGGGAGATGCTATATGATATATTGTCTTTGCCAGGTGTGTTGTTTCTAAATTTCATTGAATTTAACAACTCTTGTTTAGAAAAGGGTGCGTCAAGTTTTGGGTTGCATGACGTAGTGTGGGGTAGACAAACCGACAAAATCTGGCTTCAAAGAGGTGAGAAGATTCGCAACGTTAGTTTTATTAATGTAGGCCCTAAGTGAAACGTATCCCTTTATCCATCGTAATTTATACCACATTTCTGAGACCGTAATCAGGTGATTTAACCTCTCAGTAATCGCTTAATTAAATTCGCGAGACGTGTGGTACATACGCTGTACCGGCCCAAAAAAAATAAAGTCGAGCAGAAATCAGGATTCATGAACCACGCCATTTACTAATTTTATCCTGATCAGGCTTCCATCATTCAATACCACTAAATTTATTGTCAGACAAGGAATCAAATAGTTGACTGCCGCGATGGTCTGTTTTATAAGACCAGTTACTATGGTGTCTATTAATGTCACCCAGTATCAGAGTCTTACTGTGGTCTTGAGAAAAAAGACAGTCCCAGTCACGTGTAGATGTCGTCACCGAAGACGGACACTAATCGCTATTATACTTTTAATGTCGATAAAATTAAACAATTCAATTTTAAGTGCTTGTATACCTGAATTTTGGCAGTTAACTGAGCAAATACTAGATTTATTTATAGAAAGAATTATGCAATATTAACGCTAACCCTCCGTAGCCATCGGATCGGTCATTGCGGTTAACATTATAATTTTTAAGTCTATGTTCCGAATGGGGTTCTAACCAAGTTTCACTAAGGGCAACAACGTGGATTTTCTCTAGTAATAGTAGATTTTCAAAATTGCGTATCTTAGGTTTAAGACTTTGACATTTCCACAGTATAATACTCAAGTTTTTTTTTTTTATAATTGGATGATTCATTATCTGAAGCAAGCGAAAGGTCAATAAACCTCTTAGATAATGACCACTCTGATATATTACCTACTACCCAAATGATCAACCACTCAGTACATATTTTAACAATACTTTGAAGTTTAACAGAAATTGTGTCTCTTTTGTTAAAAATATACTTCTTTTATTTTTCTAAATAGTTCTCTAATTGTTACGTTACCATCCAGCGTTCGTCTTGTAGACGATTTTTGCTTCGCTACTTTCGTTAAATGATTGACGTGTAAAAGTGTTTGTACAAACTTATTTAGAGAAAATAAATCATTTATCATTCGGATACTGCGTCGGAGTGTTTTCCCAATTTTTTAAACTAAATTTCTTTGTTATTTTTTCTGGATTTGGATTTTTTTTTTCTTAGGGGTAGTCTTTGGCTTACATTGCTATTCCAGGCGTGGAACTTCTTTAACAACATCTACGAATGTGGGGGTTACTGGTTATTTCTCCAGTGGCTTATCAGTTGAAGGTTGTGTCAAAACACGGAATACCAGGGGTGGTGAGTTAGATGGCGAATCTGGAGTAGGGTACATTGTCAGGGCAAGTAATAAATTTCTCAGCACTTTACTCATTATTAAATTCATTTTTTATTCTAAATGGGTTCGTATATTTAATTTAGATCATATCACATATGCCTTGTTCTTTAAATAACTTTGCGAAGCTGGACTGTTTTCCCTTTACTACCGAACACAGTCCAATCCATATCGTCTTCTTCTCGCTCGCGTTTATTTGGCATAAAACTACAAAATCATTCAATTGTGCTTCAGTAGTGTTTTGTTCTTGTGTATTGTTGCACTATGATGCCTCGGACACTCTGTTGGCTTCTCCTAAGTTACGATCACTTATATTTGAATACGATTCTCCTTCTCGCTATCAGACATTATCATAACAACAAATCATTCGTCGCATAACAACGACGCAATGAGCGTGGAGCTAGGGGCGCGTGTACGCAATAGTGTGGTGTTATGAGCGGCTACGTATGATGTGCGGATAGCTAGTTCTTCAAGGACACAACGCAAACACGGTCACTACGTACGAGTGACGCTACGACACTGCAGTTGGCATTTTTAATGTTGTCAAGATATATTATTAGTTACAATTTCACCAGTCTCTCTCTCACTCTCTTGAGTGAAAGTAAGAGAAACGAGACCACAGAGTTCTACAGTCGGTGGTGGCGACGGAGGTGGCTGCGGCGGCAGTGACGATGGTGGAATGTACGCGTCTGTGCTCGTAGATGGTCCAGAGTCAACACTTGGTTCCAAATTTATATTCCTTGTAATGCGGGATCTAATTTCTTCTTTGTTTCTCATCGAGTTATCAATGTAGCCCTGGGCTACACTGTTCGACCGCCACCCTCCGTGGCGTTTTAGTGTCAATAAGTTCGCACCTAAATCGACGAGCAATGTAGCCGAGGACCTTCTGAAACTGTGCGCTGTGTATTCATGTGGATCATCCAAATTTAAGAAAGTGGCAATTTGTTTCGGCATTGCTCCAATTTTATTTATGTCAATGGGATGGCTAGTGCATTTTGGTAATTTTGTAAAAATCTGTTAGACATCGCTTTTCTTGAACGAAGCACTTCGTATTTCTTCACTATGTCGTGAAAAGGCCCCTGTATTATGAACGATCTTGGAATTTTATTTTTTGTGTTTTTGACCTGGACAAGAAGAACCCGCCGATGGTTCTCGACATCATTAGTTGTGATATTTGCCGACTCTTGGCGCCTACGGTTGTATTAATATTCAGCATAAATAGTGCATATTTATGCCGAATATTAATACAATCTGAAAAGAGTTAAAAACAGCGTAAAAACACCTATATGGTAAAGAAATACGCAAGTGAACGAAGTTATTAACAATAATTTAGTTTCAACTGACCTTTTTTGCCAAATATCGGCAATCCGGAGATTCTGACATTGTCAGCAGAAAATACTTTCGACTTTTTACTCACATGGCCACTTGAGCGTCTTTTTAGAAATGCCAGCAAGTTGCAGAATGACATGATATCAATACCGTGTTTTCACAGTGCTTTTTAGCATTGAATATTAGCATAACAATGAGCTTGACTTATATTTTTGAGAACGTTCCATTAAATAGGCTAAAAACACACTTTCTGAAAATGAATTTGCATCTTTGCTTGTTTTCCATAGGATGAAATTTTGATACGCTTGTAAGTATCTCTCAGTCGATTTTTCGAGCAAGAGGCTTAGAGTAGGCTCGGAGACTTCTGGCGGTGTCGAATTAATAAATGCATCATTACTTGACGACATTTTCAAATAAAAACAATACAGCGAAAAAAAAAGCGCGCGGAATAATTTTTACTTGTTCACAAATTAGCGATGCGCGCGCATCAGCGCTTTTTTTTAAGGCAAAGGCTCAAACACAGCCAGTATTACTAATAAAGTAAATTCTTAAGTTTGTGTTTTTTTACAGATAAGTGGTTTTCATTTATTGTCAAAATTAAATATTTATTTATTCTATTTAATCTCCCAAAGTTATTTTTTTTCATAAAATATTGAAAACTTTTCTGACATAAAAATTCTTTGCTAAGATTTAAAAAGCACCGTTCGTTTTAGACGGAGCGGAGCATCTTGATAAACCGTACATTTTACATTACAATAACGCACAAGTACGTAATGAGATACATTACGATATTGAAATTTGTGAAATAAGAGACCATTTACGAGCAAATGTGTTAAAAATACATTTATTAATAGTAGATTATTGCATCGAGCTCAAAGTAATTTATTATTGCACCGAGTGCCTGATTTAGAGCCCGAGCGTCAGGGAGGGCTCTAATCTAACAGGCACGAGGGCAATATAAATTACTTATGGCGAGGTGTATAATCTGCTTTTCTTTCAACTATTACCTATAGGAATAGTAGATAAAAGAAACTCATATCAAACAGTTAAAATAGAAGTTTAATTATTGAAAATAAAAGTTATACTTGAGCAATTATTAAACGTAAGGTTAAGAGTTTTGTTGGTCAAATTTATATTTAAATGCAAATAGGCCAGTAAGGCCTATTTTCATGAAGGTCGTGCATTAAATAAAACGCTCATGCAGAACATTCTAAAATGTTTCACAAGCTTTAAGTGTTATGGAGTGGCATGCCGTTTACCGATGTAGAAAAGTTTGTTTTGTTTTTTCCCTGGTTCTTATATTGATGACACGTTAGTAATCAAAATGTATCTCAGGTCGTTACGAAGAACAATTTTAATAGAGGAGCCCATGCAGTGGTAAAAATACCCATTCATCAGTTAGCAAGATGATAGTGGTACTGCCAATGATGCGTTACCTGCGCTCAATATTGGTAAACTTGAAACTGTCTTCCTGCTGCATGTTCATTGCGCCAATGAACATGCAGCAGCTAGTGACACAACGAGTTATGTATGTTCATCCCTTTCTAACAACAGGTATCGGTATGGATCTTTCCTTTTCTTCGCTCACTGTATGATTGTGTGTTTAGTACGAAGCTACATTAATGGCTTACGCTTTTTTTGAGTGCACTGATGTTCGAGTATGATCCTTTTATTTATAATACGTCATTGGGGACTGCCCAGTATTACCACAAATGTCATACTTTTACACTGACCTATTGCAGAGCTGTTTTTGTTCGACAGAAAATGAACGAGCAAAACCAACTCAATGTAATTGAAGATCTTGTACCAATTTTGCAAAAATATTTGCGTAGCTAGGACTTCCTCGTTGGTCTTATGGTCGCAAGCGCTACTAGATTTGTGCCCGGTTAATGGCAAAATGGCTCGCCCCCTGTTACATGGGACTCAACTGGCGTACGTGAATTTATGTATATGTGTGTATTTACCTTATTTTGTATTGCATTAACTCCCTTTATACCATTCGAATCGTCATCAATAAGGTGCGAAAAGAGCCTCGAATTGTGACTTTAAATTGCTTCCATTTCATATTCCTCATTTTAATTATAACCTACATACCTTTTATGCATAATCTTCCTTTCTGTTCTCGTTTTAATAATTGAAATTCGAATGAGCAACTACTGTCTCTCACGGTGTATGAACATGGTAAAATATTGAGTCTTTTTTATTTTCATACAAAATATTTCGGGATATGGAATGAAGTGATATTCAATAAATTTTACGAAACGAATAATTTAATCACTTGCATTATTTTGCACGTTAGGAACAAAATTACCGTTTAAAAGGTTTTGATAAACTATCAATTGACTCTTGAAAAATAAATGTCCAAACCCCAAAATATGCCGAAAATAATCCATTACGTATCTTTAAAAGTCGTCTGTTATTGGACCATCACACTCTACCTCTTTTCGGAACAAATTATAAGATCGTCTAGTTTCACAGAAAATCAAATGTGTCAGACAGACGGACAGACGAACTCAAAACTGATTTCGCAAGTACACAAATAATCACAAAATAAAACCATAACTGTCTACATTTTCGCCAATAAATAAATAATAGTTTACTCACATCTGACTCTTTTAATTAATGGAAAACTGATAAGTAAGTATCAGATAATACAGCATCACAGGACCTTTGATCACAAATGAACACAGCTAACAAAATGACGATTCAGCAATTAAGGTCTTTACTAATTAGCCTGTATGTAATGTTCCCACTACTGGGAATGAATGACACCAAAGTGATTTCAAAACTGCCCAATATACGAAAAATATAACAGCTGTTGTTGTATCTTCTTAATTTTCTACATTTACAACAATAAATAAAAAATCGCTTAGTAACATCTGTGTTGGTTGAAGCAAAATTGATGAGTTTATGCAGCATCACAAGATCTTTGATTATAAATGAATGCAGCCAACAGCCGATATTGGAAATCACGGCAATACTCCGATAGAGTGCTACTTATTGATAGCAAATAACTGAATTGAATGTCAACGAGCTGCAATATCCAGCTGGATTATTGAAAGTCAGACCTTCCTATTTCAAACGGGGTACCTAGTTAGCAAAAGTTGGGCCTTTAGGTAATTTTTTTTACGGTTAATATTTATTTTTGTTTCCGTTTATAATATTCACTTAATATAATCATATAATATTCATAACTTATTTATTTATTTACGTAGTATTGTTTTTATTTTTAAACCCCCTAGTGGAATTTATTGATTTCCTTAAGTGTGTCCGTGGCTTCGTATCTGAACTCTAAAATCCAGTAACTGTGTAACACGATACCCCTTGGTTAGACTGGTTGTCAGACTTTTTGGGCTTCTATCAGTAACGACTGTTAGACTGTTAGTAGTGTTAGTAGTGTCAGTGGGACTACCGGCTTAACATGCTTTCCGAGGCACGTTGGGGTATCGATATGTAATGGATGGTCAACCATCCACGAACCGACCGCTGCAAGTGTAGCTTAACCTTTGATCGTCCCTTGCGGCTGTTATTATTTAGCCACGATCCCCATGAAAACGTTCTTATATATACTTTAATGCAATATGATAAAAATAAGTCTATTTTGATGTTTTCAATAGATACACAAAATGGTCTGACAAAGGTTAAAACTAAAAAGCTAATTTAATGTACAGAAAATATGCAGCCTAATTCTGCAATACATTTTCGTAAACGATTACGAATAATCTGTTGTATTTTTTGACAGTTCAACAACATTCATTGCGTTATTGACATTGTTGAGCAGATTTTTTTATCGAACTTATGAAGCAATCTGTTCCAAAACGATTCAGATTCCAATTGATTGCGTATTACGCAATTAGGGTACTGGTAACCGAAAACCGAGCATCCCGTTAGCCACGTGGTCCTCCCGTCCTTCGCTATAAATAGAAATACCGTTGGACGGCGCCCCAACCTTCCCTCGGGCATCATAATGGGAAGTGCGCTAAGGGATTACGTCAGGGAAGTTGGAAACATGTCCTTGAACTGCGTTGGGACGCAGGACCAAATTTATTTAAATCATGGAGAGAGTCAGCTTTAATCCGATGAGGCGAAATAGTGGTAATAATGATCCGCTTATATTTGTCCCCAATTAGGTTAGTGGTTATACAAAGCATTATCATACTGGTTTTATTTTAATAAGTAATTCGACTTGATAGAATAAGAAAGTTAGGGGCGGCTATTAGGTCTAACCAGGTACCGGGCGACTGTCATACACTACACCACTAAGGCGGAAGACATCGTACAGTACGTGCGCCAGAAGATGACGTACACGCCGAGGGTACAGTTACTGGAGTCGCACCACAACGTCAACTTCAAGGGGTTCGTGGCGCGAGTACCTGTTATCTGCCCGTCGTCATGTAAGAAGACTTTTGGCCGCAGGACGAGGTGTTCCGTCGCTTCCGTGGACAAGTACCAAAGGACAGCACAAGAACAAGCTAGGGAAGCGCTTTTGAAGCAATATTTTTTTAAGGTCTTGTCTATATATATTTTAGTTAGTAAGGTACTGTCTATGGACCATTGTAGCCTGAAATAAATGTTTCATTATTATGATTATAATTATAACGGTCTACAGACATTAGGATGTAAAAATAACATTCTAATGTCTGCAGACCTAGTTGTCAAAGTTTCAGATTGTAACGATTATTAGAGATATTCGTATGAAAACCGAGACTTGAAGGTTTAATGTATTAAAGCAAAGAATCCAGACGTAAAACAAATGACTTACGCTTAAACACGTAAAGAAAACAAGCTCAGTTCGAAAAAGAAATACTACTAACTATCCAACGTAACCACGACCTCAATTAACATTTTAACGAGTATAAACAAAAGATTAATTTTATCTACAAAAGTTAAAGTTAAACTACTTCCATTTTCAAATAAATCCAGATCAATAAATTGGCTTTAGAAACGTTTCTCGTAAGTACGTAAAAAAATTATGCATTTTATTTGCGTAAGAGCATAAAGAGAGTACCCCAGAGCAAATACATATGTGTGCAATGCTCTTGACTGTGAAAGCGTATTGAGCTCGCTGAAAGGTAATAGAGGTCAGGGCTGCTATCTATTTTATTCGAAGATCGCTTTTATGAGGCTGCAAATCTTGTGAATGTTATGGTTGTGTCCAAATTAATTTTGGAATTTACTCTAGTTGGCCGAGCATACAGTTTTCGTAGTGATTTTCGTCGTGGGGGACAAAGTGTTGACGTCGCGTTGACGCTGCGTAGACGCTGAGTTAACATTTTATGCATTTTACTGGCGTAAGAGCATTGAGAGTACGTCACAGCCATTTCTGTGAAATGGCCTTGACTGTGAAAGCGAATGCGTAATAGAGGTCAGGGCTGCTTCCCGCATTTGTCTAAATGAAGATCATTTTTATGAGGCTGCAAATCTTGTGAATGTTATGCTTGTGTCAAAATTAGTTTTAGTTATAAACATCTCTAATGGATCGCGAGATGCAGTTTTCAGAAGAAAAGAAAGAAAAACGTTTATTTGCGGTAAACATGACGCAGTGATCGAACACAAACACCAAAAAGAACAAGTTGGGGGAAAAATGCGTCACATGCACGCAAAACGGCCATCGCTCAGCTATGAGTATCTTTTGACTGAGCGTTTGTCTAGCGTAGGAGACAATGCGTTGGTGTTGCTTTGTAGTCACGTTAACGCCGCGTGGAAGATGAGTAAACATTGCATTAAATTGACTTAAGAGCATAGAGAGTTTGCCACACACATGGTTGTGTCCAAAATAATGTTAGTGAAATCTCCAGTGAAACGAGCAGACAAATTTCACTAGGAGTAACTTGGCACGCGTTGACACAACGTTGCCTTTGCTTTGACGCCGCGTAGAGTCTGAGTAAACTATTTATGAATTTTATTGGCATACGACCGTGGAATAACCCACTTGAATGAGAAGCACTGAAAGGTAATAGAGGTCAGGACTGCCAGTCGCATTCGTCATTTAAATTACGATTTTATGAGTCTGTAATTCTTGCGAATGTCATGGTGGTGTCCAAATTCATTACAAGTATTTCTAGTGGTAGTAGCAGCGTAGGCGTTGACAAATCAAATTGACGATGTCGTAATGTTAACTCTGCTCTTGTGTCATTTCATCGTAAATACGTTGCGTTAACACGGCGTCTACGCGGCGTACATGAAAAAAATAAGGCCGTGTGTCTGGATCAGATGCAAGGGTGTGAGTCAATGATAGTACAATTTTTTTTATAGATGAGCGGGTAGCTACCTACATTATTATCAATAGGAGTTTGCTTCAACTTATCAATGTGTGTGCTTTGCTATTGACTGAGAAATCAAATGGCGAACGCAGAAAGGCAATACACACGGAAATAATACCTTACCCCAGCACATTTTCCTACAAACAACGACATTTTAGTTTCATATAACAACTGAATTTCAAAGTTTATTCTTGTGATTTGACTAGGATTACATTTGTTTGTCCTCAGGGGATAAGCTATTTATACCTTAACCTTTTGTGGACAAGTATTGTCGAAGATATTACAATAAACGTTATTGTTAGCAGGATACTGGGAAAACGGTTTTATTGCTTGACTATGCTTAGTTAACATCAACCGGGTTGGGCTTTTATCTGGCTTTAGTTTTTTTTAAATGTATGTAGTTAATACGCCTCGTTGGTGTAGGGGTCGCAATCGCTACTGCTGAGCATGAGGTCCTGGGTTCTCAGGTCGGGCAACGTGTTATTGGGTTTTTCTATCTGGAATTTCTCAGTAGTAGTTGATGGCAATAGGCTCGCCCCCTATTACATGGGACTTAAACATAACTGGCGAAATGTGGGTGTACTATAGGTACATTTCTGCCCAACCCTTCGGGGAAACAAGGCGTGATGTAATGTTATGTTAATACGCTTACATATTAGTATGACCGAGGGGACCTCCACAACCCAGTAACTGTGTAAGTAACTGTGTAACATGAAATGTTACACAGTTACTGGGTTGTGGAGGTTCTGACCTGATATGCAGTTGCTCTATATAAACTACTGGTATTCAGATTTGTTTGGTTAGACTGCAAGCCAACCCTATCATGGTTGGGGCAAGGCTGGGTAGATTGATTGAGATAAATTAGCATATTATTTATTTATTTAAACTTTCGCAATCACAAAGGTACAAAGACGGACGTAATGCCTTAGGCATTCTCTACCAGTCAACCACGGGTGGTGAAGAGATAAGATGGCAGGTGATTTGGTTTTAACCGGTTACAACCGGTTCATTACTACCATATATAATATTAGTACTGTCATTAAACCAGTTGCTTTGCCGATGATAATTTTTATTTTGAAAAGTATTTCGAATGTATAATTGGATGTCCATCCTAATCATTTACATCTTATTAATATTATGATGATATCATGATATAATGTCATATCAATGGAACATGGAGCATGAATCTTTTTCAGCAAATGTTAACGTTTCTATCTTGAATGTAACCAACCTGAACTAGAAAGTAGATCACGCGTGATTGAGCACATAAACCCATAATCATAATCATAATAATTTGTTTGTCAGAATGTTTTTAACTGTAGGTACTAACATTATATGGTCATAAGTTTAATCAATGGTTTCATCAAAGTATGCAACTCAACAACATATATTTATTTCAGTATAAACATTATTAATAACATAATTACGAATAACACATTTGTACTTATGTTATTCATCTACAGTCAAGATTCTCCGTAAAAGCTGGTTTATTGTCCTTGCTATTTTTAGTGGGAGCCCTGAGATGAGACATCGGGCATAATACATCGAACTGTCACGAGTGCCATCTTGTTTTATACGTAAGTAGGTATCTACCAATGCGGCATGTATATTGACTCGCAAATACTTCAGTTTCTTAGCTTCGAAGGCTGGTTGCCTTTGGTTTTTGTTGGAACGTAAACAACTAAGTAAGCAAATTTGATTGAAGACTCGGGGATGAATGCAGTTTATTTCTAGCAGAACAAAGACAGATGGTTCCTGTGTAACATTTAGCATCGGAGTGAAGTGGACCATTAGGCACTGCTTTCAAAACGGCGAAGGAAAACATCGTGAGGAAACCGGTATGTCCTAGCCCAAAAATTCGATGACATTAGATCTACCAACCCCCTTTTTTCCACTCTGCAACCGGCATTCTGTTTTTGTTTTGATTGTTTGTTTATTGTCATTTGCCAGGTCGCAACACAGAGCAATGTGTTTTCTCTTTGGTTGGAGCCTGACAACAAGCAATGGACAAAATTGACGATCCTATATTACATGAATACCACGCTTTTGGCTACTTTGTATGTGTGTTTTTTTTGTGATGTGCGTTTTGTTTGAGCAATATAAACTATGTATCCTTCTTTCACTGAGTACGCGCGGTGGATTACAGCTTACAGCCCACTCCCTCTCACAGAGAGAACGCCTGTGCCCCAGCAGTGGGTTCATTATATGCGGATTATGTAATGCTCATACAATTTTCTATCGTACGCTTGTATTGGTTCTTGGTTCTCGATTTTATATGCAACCCACAGACACAACATAAGGTGACACGGACAAAGCTCTATATATTCGGCTTCTCGCGGCACGTACACAAACGCGTCGATGTGATATTTATGAATACACCAATCACAACAACGCGATTGCATAAATTTTGATTTCTGTAAACATCTAACTCTGAATCCCAACCGAACCGAGACGTCACCTGTAATTACATTCCTCTCATCACATATGTTTGACCTAAATACTTGAAATACCAGACAAATCTGGCTGAAATGTTAATGACTATGTTAAAAATACTCTGGCCTTTTTAAAAGTTACGAAATAACCTGACAAGAGTGTCAACTAGTGAGCCAGAAAGTTGGGGAACACTCTGTCAAGTTGGAGTCTATAAATCAGGGGAGAGACGGATAGATGGAACGTTGGCGGAAAGAATGTTGGGTAAAGACACGTGCACATGGTGCCGGTAATGTTGAAGTAGTGATAGTTCTGACGATGCAGAATTGTTTTAGTAAATAGAATAGGATTCAGCTTAAAATATACTGTAAATGATTAATGACAAATGATTTGATATCTGGAAGTAGGCTTGTACAAACACATACTACACGTCAATAATACATATTTTAAAATCAAAAACTAGACTAGGTAGGCGTTTCTCATCTGACTACTCTAAGAAGATAGGCCGAAACAAACTCGCACTCTCTCTCTTTTAAAATCCTGACATAATCTTGGTCAGATCATGTGAAGACCATGTAGATCAGTGTCTGAAATAGTATTTTGAGGAAAGAACCACACAGATTGAGTGAGCATGTCTAGTCAGTGCAAGCCTTTATCAGTAATAGTGCAGCTCAACTCGGAGCTTAAGAAGCTCAATGATTCGAAAAAAAATGACAAGGAAAGGACATTTGGGTAGGCCGCATAAATTACTCAAACTGCCATAGCATGAATAAAACTAACTCTGAAAAAAAACAATGAAGCAATGACTCTCATTTCTCACATTAACAATAATAAAAATAAAATATTGTATTTTATCATGAATAGTATATTTGTATTTGATCTATCGACTGAGGAATCTGTTTAGAGCGTTTTCTGATCACTATATCGCAGGCTCTGGCGTAGGTAGCGAAGTTTTCACCCACTAGGTACCAAACTTCCAAAAGTAAAGTAGGTAACTTCATTAACCAACTTTGTTCAATGGCTGTTTGGTATCTTCGAAAACACTTATATCATTGTTATCTCCCTATTATACTGAAGTCCTAACATCACAGTAGAATTGCGTAAAACAGCACAAACGTAGTGATGTATCGAAATGGACGCGTTTCACTGGCTCGAGACGTACGCAGTTTATTCACGTTCAATACGGTTCGGTTCTAGCAATATTTAGATACGGTTATAGCGAACTACGATTTATTGAGCGTCATATTGTTGATATTTTGATGTAGATTGTTGTGATTTTAAGGGTTTTGTAAAATACCAATGTTCAATCCACACTGTAATGATCTCGGAGATGTTTGAAACGATTGATTGCAATGACACACATACATACGTATAAGTGTACATACCTACAGACCTTATTGGTGATGTTCTTCAGAAAGGGCAAGTGCGAAGTACTCGCAACGCGTGCGTGTATGACCAAAAGGCCAATACACGTACTTTAAAAATGTACAAATTAAAGTAGCAATTTCATCTCAGCGGCAATTAATGTTAAAAACTTGTTAAAAATGTATGTGAATTGATTGCATTTTTGACAGATTGAGACTGAGAGTATATATTAATTTATTTATTAAAACATACACACACTATTTTTAAAGTATGACCCTAATACAATAGTGGTTTGCAACCACACAAAAAAAAAAAATGCGTACGTTCTCAAAAATACGGGAATTGCCTCTCAGATGAGTGAACCTAACCGAAGCAAAAGCTCTATGTAAGGATCGTTGCAGGTTCTTGGCGTTCTTTAGTTTCTGCTTACCTCATGGGAAGAAGGAGTCTTTTAAAGATGTTTGGTTTAAAATAAAAGAATACATTGAAAGGGGTCAGTGATGTTAAATTGAGTTATGTGTTAAAACAATATTTGTGAATAAAATTAATACATATTAATTGACCGGTTTTGGTCTTTATTTATTTTTATCATTACTCGAGTTGGTCTTTGTTCTGCCACAAATCGCTTTATCTCTATAATTTTAAGTAAAGTCCACCTCTGTTCTTAAATCTTCACATTTATTTTCTTCCATCGAATAGGCCATAGCTAATACATCTACCAATTCACCTTACTGAAGCAAAACAAAGCTATTGTTAGAACCTATTGTTAGAATTAGGTTCATAGGTAGGTCGGTGATCGCATTCAGATCATTCATTCATCATTCACTAGTTCAAGGGTTCGTTCATGAATTGCTGACAGTTCAAGATTGAGTTGAAGTAGGTCCTTCTCTTAGTGGTTCTGCAAAGTCAACGAACTGGAAGCTGTTATAATTTCAGCCTTTGTAGGCAAATATTATGCTTATTATTACTATCAGTTGGGCTGTACCATAAGTTGTTTGATGTAGTAATATAAAGTGATTTCGATTGATTTTAATCAGCAGTTCGAGATACGGGAGCTTTTAAAAATAAAATACAGAACTATCTCTTTCATTTGTTTTGTCAAAATCTCACTATAGAGAACATTTAAAATAAAATAAAAATCTGGCATTTCTGTTGGATAAAAAATATATATTAAGATGTGCAAAAGAGTCACATTACTAAATTAGGTACAATAGACAGTTTAGCATAAATACTTACAGGTGAAAAAGTGTAAAATAAGTGTGTACTCGTATGTAAAAAAAGGAGCTACGTCTGCCAACAAACTGCTTTGCAGTTTGGCAGAGGTAATATGTTTTTGTAAAAAGATAATTTTTTGTGAATAAACACTTTTTCATTTTCATTTTTTTTTCATTTAATATATTTATTTAATTTTACAGAAAGCTTACAGACTAATAACACATATTAAAAACATTCTTCATCCACATGTATACTTATTATTCATAATAATAATACGAATAAGGTTCACATTCCATTCGTTTGCAGCGCTTACTTAACATAGCAAAGGTACTCGTAAATTAGGGGGTGACTCGACGCTCGACTGTCGCCGCGGACGGACGTGTCTGTGCGCTCTCCCGCTCCCGGCCCAGTGTTGTGTTTCGTGTTTATACTCGTCGCTACCACGTGACGTCGTCGTAGTCACCCCGACTACTCCGACTTAAAATCAAATCAAGTAATTTAATTGATTTTAATCAATCAAAAAGTGCCTTTTTCAAGGCAAATCTCTTTTCTTAAACAGACTTTCGTGAGTAGCTTCACTAGGCCCCTTCTGGGTAAAACCACAGTTTCGTGGTCCTCGGTTGAAACCTTACGGTGCCAACGAAGCCGAGTGGGGTGTTGACCCAATCACACCCGCCGAACCCCTTCAGGGCGAGGCAGTTAGTTGGACGGGTCCCAGATAACCGGCCTTGGGGGATCTCCTAGTCGGCTCTGGTGACAGTTTTGCTTTTCAGCTACTCACCTAGTGTCTTTAGGGTGTGTCTACACCCTTCGCGCTAGACTGGTCAGGGCCCCGTTCGCACATTAAGACTGGCGACGGGTTACAAGCTTAGGGCTCACCAATAGGTACTTACCTCTCTGTCTACACCCGACAGAGAGGGTCACACATCCCCGGGCCCATCCACCCGGGGAGATAGGTTGTTAGGTGTAGGAAATTAGGCACAAATGAGTCAATATCTCATTTAAATAGATTTCCCGTTACCATGACGGACGCTAGCATCCTGCTAGCATTCGTCAGGAATGTCCTCCTAACATCCTCGCCAAATATGGCAAGGAAATTGTTGGTCTACGCCAACACGCTACTCCGTCCCAAGGCGCACTCGGCGATTCCAGCGACGCGCTTGAAAGCCCGCTATCGCCACCTGCATGCGAACAAGGCATTCCGCCTTTTGTTCCGGCAGACAATGTTCCTGCCGAAAATTCGGCACCCATTGTTTCACCCGCCTTTTTCTCGGCAGATAATACTCCAGCCGCTAATCCGGCCCCTATTGTCTCGCCCGCTACTGCCCCGGCAGTAATTAAGTCGGCCGCTAATCCTGCTCCCTTTGTCGCGCCCGCCATTGTCCCGGTCGCCATTGTCTCGGAGACAATAAACCCGACGCAGCTTCGCACCGAAACTGACTCGACTCGCCCAGAGAGTATGGACACGTCAGTCCCACTCGCCGCGGACGAAGCCCGCACCTCCTCCTCCAGCGACGACGACTTCCAAGTCGTCGTCAAAGGAGGCAAGAGGAAGGCTAAATCCTCCGCCCCCGCTGGCCCGGCCTCAAAGAAACAGGTCACGAATACATCGTCCAGCACTACTTCCGCCCCTAGTCCGCGGGCCAGTCGCTCCGCCAGCCCTATAGCTTGCCCACCCGCTCCTACCGCGAGGAAGCAGAAGCCCCCTCCCCCGATATACGTCCAGGAAAAGTCCAAATGGACTGAAATCTCAAAAATGTGTGTTGATCGCAAGATCAACTATACTAACGCCCGATCCACCCTCCAGGGGTTCAAAGTTACGGTCCCCACGTCTGCGGACTACGTGAAAGGAACTACTCCTTTCACACTTACTCCCTTCCGGAAGAAATCCCTACACGCGTCGTTATTAGGCGCGTTCCACAGGAAATCTCCACCGAGGAGATTAAGAGCGACCTTGTCTCACAAGGCATACCAGTTTCCGCCGTCCATCGCTTACATAAAGCGAGACAGGGCCTAGTCTACGACATGGTCCTGGTCATCTGTGACCCCACAGACGGTCACCACCCGATTTTTAAAGTTAAGTCGGTATGCTCTCTGTCAAGCATCTCAATAGAGAAACCCTATAGAGCGCACATGATTGGGCAGTGTCATCGCTGCCAAATGTACGGCCATTCGCAGTCCAACTGCTACGCAACAACTAGATGCGTCAAGTGTCTTGTTGAGCATGGCACGGCCGACTGTTCTCGTCCTAAGGATAGGGAACAATGCGTTGAGCCTCCGAGCTGCGTCCTCTGCGGCCAATCCGGTCACCCGGCAAATTATCGGGGCTGTCCGAAAGCCCCGAAGTCCTCCTCTCCCAAACTCGCGAAACGCGCGAGCGACCGCCAGCACAGGGAAAGCCCCTGGGGTAAGCCTCCTTCCGCGCTGATGCCGGAACGGCTTAGTCCGCAGAGGCCGTCTCCCTGGGCTAACCTTAATCACCTGAAGGCTCCCGCAGCTTCGGTGCCATCAAAACCCGCGCAACCCGCTCAACTTCCAGCGCTGATGGCTTCCGCCATCCCAGCGCCTTTGGTAGCCCCCGCGGCCCCTACGGCCTCTCCAGCGGCACCTCAGGGAACCCAGGGCCGAAACAGCGCCCAAATTATATTAAGCACATACGCGGCTCTCTTCACCACCGCCGCGGACAGAATGGCGGAAGAAATCGTTGCTGCAAACGGCAACGCAATTCGCCTCATGGAAATCCTCAGCGCGTATCCCGAGATCGCGCAAGTTCTACACTCACTCAAATATTAATTCCCAATGGATAATACGAGAGTAAATAGTAACAAACCCCGATCCGTTAAATTAGGCTTTTTCAACGCAAATGGCGTTTCAGGTCAACGCGATGAGATCGCCGCTTTCCTCCGCGACCATCAGCTTGACATCCTCCTCATACAGGAAACCTTTTTAAAACCGAAACCCGAATATTGCCAACTATAAACTAGTTCGCAATGACAGGTCTCGATGCCACAAGGGTGGCACACTAATATACTTTAGGAAAACTCTGTATTGCATCCCTATAGACCCACCTTCTCTCTTCTCCCATCTGGAGACCTCCTTCTGTCGGCTCGGCATGACTGGTCATCAACCGATCACCATCATCTCTGCTTATATTCCACCAGACAATGGTCCGGAGGATCCCATCTCTCTCCAAAAGGACTTCACTGCCCTCTTCGGTATGAGTGACTCCGTCATATTCGATCTTAATGCCAAACACCCGGCGTGGAATAGTAGCACGACTTCTACCAGAGGTCGGATCATTTCCAAGTTAGGCGAATCCCTTAACTTTGACGTCATCGCTCCAATGAGTCCGACTCATTTCCCCGGAATTCCCAACCATCTTCCTGATATACTCGATGTAGCGCTGCTCAAGAATGTGAACCTCCGTTTGCAATCAATAGAGACGTTCCACGAGCTTAACTCTGATCACCGCCCATAAGTCATGCATCTTGCCCCCTACTCTGGCCTAAGCGATCCCAACCGCCCTCCTCAGACCCAGATGATAACCGACTGGAGGAAAGTAAGTGAAAGACTGAAATCCACCACGTCGCCTCAATTGGACACCATCCCCGATCACATAGTGTCAGTGGCCGACACGACGGCCGCAATCGACTCGTTTACTGAGCACGTTCAATCCGTTTTGACGGATTGTTCACGGGAAGTTCCGGTGATGGAAGACCATCGCTGGAAACTACCTACTGACGTACGTGACTTGATAACCGAGAAGAATGCGGCTATTCGTGCCTACGACTCCTTCCCTTGTGACGCGAACAAAGCCCACATGCGCCATTTACAGCGTGCTGTAAAGAAACGCATAGGGGAGGTTCGCTCAGAGGGTTGGAACAAGATGCTCAGTGAACTCGAGCCCACTCACCAAGCCTTCTGGCACCTTTAGAGGAAATTGCGCTCCTCCGAGGAGGTCTCTATGCCTCCCCTCAACCGCCCCGACAAGAGCGTCGCGTTCGACAGCACCGACAAGGCCGAATGCCTTGCTGACAGCCTAGAGTCCCAGTGTTCTCCCAGCTCTCAACCAGTAGACCAAGCTCACCTGAACAAGGTCGACGCTGAAGTCGAACGGAGAGCCTCCCTTCCACCCGTCGAAGACCCTGATGATCCTCTGCCTCCCGTCACTCCAGACGAAGTGCACGACATCATAAAAGGGCTCCAAGCTCGTAAAGCTCCCGGTTCGGACGGTATTACCAACAAGGTATACAAACTCCTACCTGCCCCTCTAATAATGCTTATGACCGCCATCTTCAATGGCGCCTTGAGCAACAACATCTTCCCACAAGCGTGGAAAGAAGCAACCGTCATCGGTATCCCAAAGCCAGGCAAGCCAAAGTCTGAGCCCTCCAGCTACCGTCCCATTAGCTTACTCAACGTTCTCGGCAAAATCTACGAGAGGCTTATTTATAAGCGTCTCAAAGACTACGCCGAAGCAAAGAGCCTCATTCCCAACGAGCAGTTTGGTTTCCGTCCCCAACACTCGAGTAGCCACCAGGTCCACCATATCGTAGAGCACTTGTGCGCCGGTATGCAGCGTAACGCGACGACGGGTGTGCTATTCTTCGACATAGCGAAAGCCTTCGACAAAGTCTGGCACAACGGCTTGTTATACAAGCTATACCAACTAGGAGTGCCAGATCGTCTCGTGCTCATCTTACGAGACTTTTTGTCGAATTGCACCTTCCGCTATCGCATCGAGAGTGCACTCTCGTCCCCTCACCCTATTCGCGCCGGTGTCCCTCAGGGTTCCGTCATATCTCCTCTAGTCTTCACGCTGTTCACCAGCGATATCCCACAGAGTAAAAAGGCTCAGTTGGCTCTCTTCGCCGACGACACTGCCGTTTACTATACCGGTCATTGTCCCAATGCTATAGCTCATACTCTCCAAACCTCCGCAAACGTCTTAGGCGCTTGGTTCCGGAAATGGAGAATCGAGGTCAACCCCGATAAGAGTCAGGCGGTTCTCTTCTCGAGACGTCGTCGACTCCCTCCCCCACTTCCCAGCCCGATCACTATGTACGGTAATTTGATCCCCTGGGAGAAGCAAGCCAAATACCTAGGCGTGATCCTTGATGAAAACCTTACCTTTAAGGCTCATATTAAGGCGGTTCGCGCGCGCGCCTCCTTCGCTCTTAGCAGGCTCCACTTTGTACTGACAGCCCGTAGTAAACTGTCACTTAAATGCAAGCTGCGCATCTACACCGCAGTCATCCGTCCCATCATGACCTATGCCTGCGTTGTATTTGCGCACGCTCACCCACGTCATCTCCATAAGATGCAGACCGAACCGTTTCCTCAGAAAGGTCACGGGTGCCCCCTTCTATGTCCGTAATATAAATCTCCACATCGATCTTAAAATGCCTACCATAAACCAGTTCATGAAACGCTTATCGAAGCGCTTCTTTGACTGTGGCATTAAACACTCCAACCCCTTGATCTCAGCGGCCGCCCGATACACTCCCTCCCGCATTAGCAGTATTCGCCGACCAAGGCATACTTTAATCGCCCCCGACGACGCCACTACCCTCCTCCAGGAGAGTAGTAAGGCCACCAGCACACTACATAAGCGCAAAACCCGATCGCCGTCCTACCGTCCTCGCCGCCGAGGCCCGCCGCGACGCCCAAATACACGCCCCTCCCGACCCTTGCTCGAGCCAGCCCGCGCCGCTGAGCCTGTAGCTTTAAATTCGTCCCTAATTAATATCAATCCTGATCCAGCTAGTCCCTTGCTGCCCTCTTCCAGCGACGCCCTAAGCCGAGGTCCGTACCCCACAGGGGGTGCCCTTAGCGTTGTCGCTTAGTTTTAGTTAGTATTTAAGTTTAAGTCCTGGCTGGAGGCCTTAATTTATTGGGGCAACCACAGGCAAGTCCGTTTATGCAGACGACAACCTCATAGGTTGACCTGCGAGATGCCATTCAAAAAAAAAAAAAAAATGGAAATTAGGGAGATAAATACTTCGGAGTCAAGTACATACAACTAGCGAAATATGGCTGTACTTATTTTAAGATCCGGGAATTTAATTGGTAATCATATTGACTACTTTAAAAAAATACCGTGTCAATTTGCCTAGCAATTATTTTTCCTGACCTACACTCTGCCTACCCTTTTGGTTAATACAGTACATAAAGTTGAATTTCTGAACAGAAACGGTTAAGGCAAGTTAATCTAAGTTATTCAATTAGTCATAGTAAGCCTTCAAATACCTGTTAAACTTAAGCAAAAGTCGCTCAACAGTTTGTTAAACAACTTTTTCAGACTCCCTTCCACAAACTGGGAACATTCAGCGCTAAAATGAAAATAAAAAAATGTGACGTAATTCATTGAAATTTTAACCAGAAATGCTACATTTACGCAACTTGATATTTCTCTTTGTTCAACAAAGTCATTTTGAAAATTAATTTTGTTTTGTATGGCTAAGTTTGTGGAAGAAATTCTTTCATTACTCCATGTTTGCAGGTGCGTTCAATTTGCTGGCGCTTTATTTTTATTTTATTATTCTGGGAGTTAATAACTGTATCGTTTGTATTTGTTTTTATGATTTGTCTGGATGTTGGTTTGTTTTAGATTTCTATTCTGGACTAAGAAAATCATTGGGTAAACGACTGGTTGTTGTCAATGGTAGTTCATCATTATCATCATTGGCAGCCTTGTTCCACCTACTGCTGAGTATATTCTCCTCCCATTTGTGCCATGCTTCCCTGGTCTGTGCTGGTCCCATCCAGGTCTTCCCCGCGATCTTCTGTAGGTCGTCCACCGATCTGGTCTGCCAACGCTCCTTCTACCGCTTCTGGGGAACCATTCCGTTAGGGATATGCTCCACCACGTCTAGCCAGAAAGGGCTGTGGCAGACCATCAGCCAGACGGCTGGACGACCCACAAAAGATCGCAGGGAAGACCTGAATGAAACTCGCAAAGACCAGGAAAGCATGACAAAAAAGAGGTTGCTTATTAATAGTCAGCAGTGGGTATTACAAGACTGCCAATGGCGTTCCATACGACTATTTTCTGATCTTTATTATTATAAGGTTTTAAATAAAGAATCTGAACTTTAATTAATATATAGATAGACAAAGCTTTTTGTTTCATTGTATGCACGTGTTTTTGTGACAAACAAAGAGGGTGTTATCTTTTGACCATACAGCAGAAGTGAAAACTTAGGACTGGAGCCGAGAATAACCGATCCACTGTCACCGACCAGAGTGTGACGATTCAATTTCACTGTTCAGAAAGAGCGCAAAGAACGCCTAAAGAAGTTTTCACCTCAAAACACCAATTTTACCTTTTTTTATATGTCTAGCAATTTCTGTATACGACAATGATTTGTTAGACTTCTATAACTGAAATTATGTTTCCATTTGAATAAATACTGGAAAAATGGCGCCCGTAGGAATGTTCTCGAGGTTATGTCGATCGTTTCAAGTGACAGATTCGATTTATTATGACATGAAAACTATTAAACGTAAATCTAGGTGAAAGGAATTTATTGGACAACCATGAACCTTGTTTTCTGAGAATAGATTTTGATACTACGTCTTTGTTTTAATGATGAACGAAGTTACTCGCTGAAGCCCGTGACATCGCCTGCATGTATTTTGTATCTATTAACTAATAATTGTTTGACTGCAATAGTGAAAAAATTTTATTAACGATGAAAAGTAGCATAACGTGTTCTTCTCTATTTCCCAGGTAATATTTTTTTTTTCACCTTGTAGTTGTGTATTTTTCGGAATCCGTTTGTTTTGTAGGCCGTTTCGTACCTGGTACTTGTTAACAGGCCTACACTGGCCTCCCATTCCTATTAACACTGTTATTTGAAAATTTAGTAACAGCCAATTATTTTTAGGAGAGTAACCGTAGAGTTTCTTGCCGGCTCTTCTCCATAGGAAACGACCAATTGGAACCGTGCACCTAGCTACTGATGTTTCATAGGTGCCCATGTAGGTTTATGTTTTTTCTTCAATTTTTATTTGTGGTACTTATAACCCACAAATTCGTATACCACTATTGCTATGTAAATAACTGTGACAGGAAGTTATTATAACATCCTCAATATACACCAAATCGAAAAAACCGTATTATATATGCTAACTGAAACTACTCAAACAAACTTTAAAAAAAATTGGCCAAAAAATATACCCCTTTCTTTTGTGGAAAATCATCAAATGACTTCTCACGCTCTGGGGGGAGCGGTAGGGCGTATCAGACTTTTACTGACTAAAACCCACCCGTGTTCCTTCAGTTGCCTGTGCCAGGCCACGGTATCTCTTTCGAACAACCTGCGACTCTGGCAGGCATCAGCCGTTATCGGACCCCGTCAATATGTGCTGACGTCTCTTTGAGGCGCACGTGGCTCACGACGTGCCGTCAACCCGGGCCTGATCCTTACCGGACGGCGAGCTACCTATTGCTCGCCGTCCGCAAGCTCGCGCCTGGTGGTCGGGAATCCGCAAGCGACTCCCGACGCCCAAGGCGGCTCCTGCGGTGACTAAGGGCTTGAGGGCGCAAGGCTCTCTCACTCACGCGCGCCGCGTCCTCCTTCGCGAGCATTACTGCTTCGTAGAAGGAGGTGACGGCTTCCCATTCGCTCTCGCAACGTACCATGGCCTAAACCAGGGCCGGACGCGAGGCGAGAGATCGCCGCCGCTGATCATCTCCGCGAGGACACGGTGGTGCTCCGCCCAAACTGGGAGACCTCCACCGTAATCTCCGGGCGATCGGAATCTGACCGCCCCTGAGCCAAATTTTTGGTTTGGGTGCTAAACTATTTCTACAGTACTATACGAGTAGTTATCTTGAAGTTTAGAGGTGAATGTTTAATGTTACGTCTTTAAGTTTTAAACATTTAGCATAATTATAGTTATAAGCTTTTCCCTCGATCTTGCAAAAAAATCTAGCGGTCATTACACACTAAGTTTTATTTTATTAAGGAACTGCAGAAACTTTGTTTGGAAAGAATTTCTCGCTCGCTTCTTATTTAATTCCTAGTAGTTGCATTTAAAGTTATACTTTCCAAGTTAGTTGAAATGGCCGGGTCACTGGAGTTGGAGGGTTGGTTGGTTGGTTGTACTACTGGAACTATAAGAAGTTTTTCATGGTGCCATTATGTTTGAATATTCTTCTTCGTCGTAAGTTTCGACCAGAATAGGGATGATGACTAATATTAAAAATGTTCGAAAAATTTATGTAATTTAAAAAAAAGGCATAGTAAAAATAAGAAAATCGGAAAAATCTATTAAATTGATTTGAATATAAAGAAGCTACATGCTTTAAAGTTTTCGGCATTTGCCTCATGTTATTTTCCACTATTAACGGCATGCCTTCGTCTTTATAATGAAATAAACATCCGATCATTTATATTAAAAATAGTTTTTTTTTTTAATTAAAATGACACCTCTTATTGGAAAACCCTTTAGTTCCAGGTCCAGAACAACATGTAATTAGTTTTTTTGTATATTTATATGTAAAGAAATCGATTTAAAATAAGTTGTTTGATTTAAATTTGTGACTATAGTGGTTACTTTGGAGGCAGGACAAATTGAGTAAATTGCCATCTATTGCAAAGAGCTCATATCAAAATGATTAAGAGTTGGCTACTTTTATCATTTTATGGATTCGTATTGAAATTAAAAGCTTCATTAATATTTTTTGTTGAAAATACGAGTGCATAGATAAATCAGCATTAAACAAGGAAGTCTTGATTTTTTCTAATCTTACTTTAGCCGAAATTCTGCCGTATATCGCTTTCTTATATATATATATATATATAATTTGATTTAAATTTTAATTAATTTAAGTTAATTTGATAATGGTTACCTATGCTGCCATACATGTTTCTTTTTTCAAGAATAGTTACGAATTATTCTAGTTGAGACCCCATGAATGTACTATAAAATATACCTTAAATCACTCAGCAGCAGTGGTGTAGCTTTTTGCACGTAAAAGAATTTTCGAAATCGGAATAGTCCTTACCAGAGATATCCTTCTACATCCAAATTGACATCTTTATATGATTAGTGTAGAAGTTAAGTTAATAACAATGTAATGTACACATATCTATACTGGAATAAAATCTCTTATTGATGCTGAAACCGTATCAAAATCCGTTTATAAAAAACAATATACAAGTCATACAGACAGATATTTAAATATATAAATTCAATTCAATTTCTTCAGTAACAATTCACATTGCGTTCGAATATAATACAGCATGAAACAATAACAAATACAATACAAGCAATTCAATTAAAATAATAAAATATTATTTAGATTAAAATACCACGCAAACACAAAACAATAAGTCATTATGACAAAAATAATAGAAATCTAAACGAAACTAAAGCTGTTCAAGATTACTACTACGTAAAGGCTAGGTACTGTGAGAATACCAAGTTCTTTAAAATATGGTCGACAGGTGTCTCGTTGGGAAATGCGGACCGTGGTTCGGAGCGCTCGTTTTTGGATAATGAATGCCCTATGCCAGTTGTACTGGTAGCTGTTTCCCCAAAACCGTATGCTATACCTCAGTTTGGACTCAACCAGCGCATAGTAGACCATTTTTAAATGTTTTATGCTCACTTCATTCCTAAGAGTTCTTAAAGGCATAGCAAGCAGAAGATACAGATGAATCCAGTGCTGCTAATTCAATCTTCCAATTTAACAAATCATCAATAAAAATTCCTAAAAGCTTGACTTCCCTGACAAGCTCTATTTAACTTTGTCTAATTCAATGGCCATTGTGTCTTTATTACGGGCAGGTGTTTTAAATAACATAATGTTGGTTTTAGTTGTATTATCATCAGCATATTCGCATTAAACCAAGAATGAAAGGCCTCTAGAGCTGCATTCACCTTCACAGTAAGGTCTTGGATATCGTTAGCTGCAACAACAGCATTTGAGTCATCCGCAAAGACTACAAGTTGTATGTCCGGTAAACGTTTATATATTAAATTGATTAGGTCATTAGTGAATAATATTTTATTTTATTTTATTATTTTGGGAAAACAAACAGTAGTATATTAAGCATAAACAGTGATTGTCTTAAAACTAAACTTAACAAATATACTACCCACAACATTTTCCAACTACCCACAACATTTTCCAACTACCCACAACATTTTCCACAATAATATGTATAATAAAGGGCCTAAAATTGATCCTTGAGGCACGCCGGTTGTAATGTTTAACATAGATGACCTGTAGTTACTTTTATATCCGTTTGGTTTAGTAGAATCAAGTTCGACAAACATTTTTATATTTTTGAGACAAGAAGAGAAGAGTTGTAAGGCTTTACCTCTTACGCCATAGTGGTCCATTTTGATGATGAGTAGTTTATGGTCAATCGTGTCGTATAAAACAATTGCCAAAACTGTTTGTCTGCGCATCACTTCAAAGCGGCTACACCTATTTGTTTAAATATTATTTTGTTGTGTTTGTCATAAATTGTTAGAACAAGGCTTGTTTATATTTGGAAATTTGGGTGCTATTTTTGTATGACATTCACCCCGTAGGACGCCGGGTACGAACAGCTAGTTTATGAAATGTATAGAAGATAGTAAGTTCCATGTCTTGGTTTGTCGTTTAGAAATTTTGAATTAAACGGTGCAAATTGAAAAGAAACTAAGGGAAATATTTAAAATTGCTGACCCTTGCTCCAGAAAATGCCAGCCCGCGCCGTAGCTGAGCCTGTAGCTTTAAATTCTCCCGATAATAATAATCATCCAAATTAGATCCAGCCTGTCCCATCTTGCTGTCCTCTCTCCAGCGACGCCCTAAGCCGAGGTCCGTACCCCACAGGGGGTGCCCTTAGCGAGCAGTCGCTTAGTATTGTAAGTTTTTCGCCCATGGCTGGAGGCTTTGAGTTCGCTTAAGGCAGCCACAGGATAGTCCGGTAAAGTAGTCACGACATGTCAAGGTCAACTACGATATGCCATACACAATTTTTTTTGTCTAAAAGCAACTTCAGATTCCAAAAGAGAAGTTTTTAACATTGCCAAGTTCACAGAAGCGATATTATGCGCGCGGAAGATAGAAGCAATATTATCTGCCTAAATCCATCCCAACTATTTTTGGGGTCCGCTTCCAGTCCAACCAGATGATGCAGCTGAGAACCAGTGTTTTAAACGGAGCGGTTGCCTATTTGACCTCGACAACCCAAACACTGGGTATCACGATACTGCTTGGTAAGACTATGGTTGTCAGACTTGATCTTCTGACTCCCCGTAACGACTGTCAAAGATCTACGAATGACAACCGGGACCTACGACTTGACGAGCTTTAAGAGGCAAGACAGAAGCATCTTTGTATATATCAATAACCTTTGTATATCTTTTTGCATCTTTGTATGTATGTATGTAAGTATATTTTGTCATTGTATGTTTATTCTTAAATTAGTGAATTGTTTCATTTTTATGTATTTTGTTCTCTCTTTTACTCATACACACGTTGTCTACATCTATCATATACTCTCCAATTGCAGGTATGCTGGAAGAGATTTCTTTAGAAATAAGCATTACCTTTATACGTACTTTTTTGCTCTCTTTATTCTTCTTGTCTGTTTGAGTCTGTACATAAATGGTTAAATAAATAAATAACCCCCCAAGGCTGTGTTTTTTCGAACCAAAACAGTAAACTCGAACAAAAGTGCAACGAACAAGAAGAAACAACACTTTTAAACGATCTCATTCAACCTCGATATGTTCTTCCTCTTACGTCAAACTCCACCCCTCCCTTCACCCCCTAATTGTATCCCATCAAAGCCATTAGGGTGTAAACTGATTATGACGTTGATGCAGTACAAGGCAAAAATCATGTTTCTCTGTTCAGTTGCTGTGATATGATAGAATACACTTCACCAAATTGACCCATATTCGTCGTGGCCGTACCGCGTGCTTTTCGCGAGCGGTCAAAGTCGACGACCGACGATGAAGACGGCGTTAATTACAGCAAAACCGGTGATTATTTTCCGCGATCGAAGGACCATTCATTGGGCTCAACGGGACTTTTTAATGAAATAATTAGTGGACTATATTAGAATAGAATAGAAAAGAATATCTTTATTTCGGACACAAATATCCATATAGTGTTAGTATCATACAAAAAATAACTTATTGTCGAGTGTTAGTCAAAATCAACCTCCGCACAAACTGGTGTAAAATCGGAGATCCTAGACTCTCGGCTACAGTTTTCAGAATGCTGTTTTGACTAAAAATATATACTATACTAATAACTATACTATAATATATACTATATTGGTATTAAAATAGGTTTAATACCGTAAATAACTTGAACAACGTGTATTAAATATGGTACAAAGAAATGCGCGTAGTGGCGCGCGTCTGTGAGCTTAGTGGTTTGGAGGGCGCGCAGCGGCCGTCGCGTACGGGTTCGGTACCCCAACACCCCGCACAATTCCGCCGTCAAAATCGCGCATATGTGGTGCGCCGACAGATGTGTACCAAGATAGAAAGTTAGATAGAAAAAATACTCCTTATTATGTACATTATACAAATTACAGATTTAAATGTAGAAATTTTACGTAGGGCGACACAGTGGGCGGTCTTACCTCTAAAAGCGATATTTTACAGACAACCTCTGGATGGATTTAAAGAGAGAAGGAGAGACAATGCTGAACGTAGTCTGTGGAGTACCATTTACATAAACAATACATAAATAAGTCATATTTATACTTATCTGTATATTACAAATACAATTGGCTTGCAACAAAATCACGGAACTATAAATAATGATGAAGATCAAGGAAAATAATTTTACTGAAAGAAAAATCGCGAAATAAAATTGATTCGAAGAAAATCGTTGTTGAATTTCATAAAATTTTTACTTAAGTTTGCTGTTGACTGTACACGTTGACATTTTATTGTGACACACAACTCTCGTGCTTGAGAAGTTTTTGTTATTTATCAAATGGTCGTTTCTATAGTCTACCTATTTAATCGATGTTTTATGACACCACTAAATAAAGAACAAACTAGCTGTTGCCAGTGATATCATCTGCGACCTAGGATGAAAAGTAGCTTATGTCCTTATCCAGGTCATAGTCTATCAGTGTGCCGAATTTCATCAAAATCCATTCAGCCGTCTTGGCGTGAGAGCGTACCAAACAAACGAACTTACTTTCACCTTTTTAAATTAGTTAGGATTCTGTGAGGCATTTATTTTAATACTCAGATGAAATCAAATCAAAACCTTTATTTTTGCAAACATGGGTAATTACATAGATGTTTTTTTTAATATAGTCTTCCATATTCTAGCGTCTCATGTGCATGCACAAAATATTCACTTCCAAAACTAAACAGAAATTCTATCGATTCAGAGAATCGTTTTTTTTTCTTTAGTGCGTAATTCAAACTATTGGGTGCTCTTTGGGAATCGGTCTTTGGACACCTGAAAAAGTCTATTTATGTATTTAGGATTTTTTTTTTTTTCGCTACGACCCTTAAGAGAAAAGCAAAAAAACGTCTGATGCAGTGCGACGGAGTGGCTCGAGAGGGTCTAAATAATTTCACGCGGAAGAAGTCGCGGACAGAAGCTAATTCTTAAATGAAAGTAGGATGTAGGATTTTCAAATTACGAAATTCCAAAAGTAGGCTGAAGGATTTTCATATTTTGAAATTCCAAAAGTGCGCTTTCATTTCGTTTCATCTCGCCTAGTGTTCGTGAAAACGGGCGTAGGTCTCCTTCTTGACACTGACTTCTATTCCTACGATAATGAACGATTTAATAATGAAGATTTCTTATAAACACTATCACAACATTCATGTTAAACCTTGTTATGAGCCTAGTAAGCCAGGGCATTCCTTCAACATTATAACTTAAGTCATTTTCCCTTCGATAAAAGTCAGTATTAGTCTCCTACTCTAAAATTAGTATATGGCAGGGTGAGATTCAGTAATGTATTCCGCCTCACTCGAATAACGCCTACGGCTATCCCTGGCACTCTAGTCTGTTTGGAAAGAGGTTAATTTTGGGTTAAGTTAATATTGCCTCGTTGGTCTAGTGGTCGCAATCGCTACTGCTGAGCATGAGGTCCTGGGTTCGATTCCTAGGTCGGGCAACGTGTTATTGGGTTTTTCTATCTGGAATTTCTCAGTAGCAGCCCGAAGTCTGGATTTGTGCCCGGTAGATGGCAATCGGCTCGCCCCCTATTACATGGGACTTAAACATAACTGGCGAAATGTGGGTGTACTATATAGGTGCACCTCTGCCCAACCCTTCGGGGAAACAAGGCGTGATGTTATGATGTTAATATTGAATCTGTGGCGGCATCTACATTGCCAAATACGAGTTATGCAGCACACTGACGTCACGCAAAATCCTGCATCGCGCAACTTCGAAAGTACGAATTGCCTCTATTTTTAAGATAATAATGAAATATATATTGAGGATGAACAATCAAAACTACAAAGAAAGACTAACTATGGCTACGCTATCTTTGAATTATCTTCTGTGACTAATGAAAAACTACAAATATACTGAAAAATCACAACTGAGTCTAACCGGATGCATCTGAATACCAGTATTCCACAACCCAGTTACTGGAGATACCGCTTGTTAAGAATAGTCTCAAGTTTACTCCGGTCGGTAAATAATAAGAATCGGCTTATTCCACTTATTGACATCATTTACGTCGTTCTCATTTCCTGCGAAGTCTGAGCTGTCGTTAAGTACCACAATTTCACATAAAATAAGAACAATTATTGGCTCGCTGTTGACGGGTTTTTGATACATATTCTTTGGAATTTGACATTAGAACTACGTCAAATATAGCTTAGTTTTTATTATTATTTTTAGGGGTGTGCTTGTGATTATTAGCTTGGCTGTGTCTGTTTTTTTTTGCTATATATTATTTCTAAAAACTTAAATAAATTGCATGTAACATAACATCACGCCTGTAATCCCAGAAGTGTTAGGCAGAGGTGTACCTATAGTATACCGACATTTCGCAAGTTATGTTTAAGTCGCGCGAGCCTATTGCCATCAACCGGGCACAAATCCAGACTCCGGGCTGCTAGTGAGAAATTCTAGATAGAAAACCCAATAACACTTTGCCCGACCTGGGTATCGAACCCAGGACCTCATGCTCAGCAGTAGCTCTTGCGACCACTAGACCAAGGAGGCAGTCACTAATAGTTGCCTATAGACGACCTTACCGGTGTCCCACGAATAAACTCTGTTCTGAAGTGGGAGTTCTTAGGGTTACACAGCTTTACATTCTGTCTGTCACCCTACAATTTCATAAAAACTACCTTGAACACTTGCGTCATTTCAAGTCTAGAGGTATTTTGGGAGAAAATGTGAAGCCGTTGTGGCGACATCTACACCGCCACTACTTTTGACCGCTTAGGTATTGCACTGTTCTAAGCAACAGCAGAGTTTTTATTCTTATCCGACGAAAACTTTATACGCTAGGGGGTCTAGAACCATGTGTTGAACTCATGGTTTCAGTTTGACGATGTCCCTGCCACCCTGTCTATATTAACGGTACAGGGAATACAGGGAATAAATAATAAAAATATTATCAATAACAAAATTATTAAATTAAATAAAGTAATTAAATAATTTATTTAATAATATACTACTACTACAGGGAATAAATAATAAAAATATATTAATAACAAAATTATTAAATTAAATAAATTAATTAAATTATTTATTTATTTAAATACAAGGAATCCTAGTGTTAGGTCTAGGAATCCAATCGAAATGTAAAAAGCTATCAAAATAAAATTCTTATTGTATTCTAGTTCCTAAGACAATTTACCCTTTTTCATTCATTAATGCGGGATGCGCCTTTAGCCTCGCTTTCACTTAATGGAATATACTTTCTTGCCAATCTTCATTGCTTAATACCATCATGGTAGTTTGGATTTGAAAGAACACAACAAAACATGATAAAAAAATATCTTCTTAATAACAGAAACTCACAGAAATTGGTCACAGTTCATCACAGCAAACAAACATTTCTAATCCTATTATTACACAAAACGCTACCAATCTTCCCAGTATTATATTTGTACCTCCTACCATAATAGCGTTTCACGACACCCAAGGGTAGCCGTGGGTCCGACCTGTGAGCAAACAGGAACTTTCGCCAGTTCTCCTGACAGTCTACCTTAATCGTTGCCATGGCTCCCAGGAGATGTACGGTTGCTTTATCCGTTATTAAATACGAGAATAGGTGCGGTGCGGTAAGTTGTTTTAATTTGGCCATTAAATTAAATTACTAGGTAATTTTAATGTAAGTAAATAATAAAAAATCTATCAAGATTGATTCTTTATATTCGGTATACCCTGGGCTATACGGTTATTCCCCTCCCGACCCTTGCTCGAGCCAGCCCGCGCCGCTGAGCCTGTAGCTTTAAATTCGTCCGTAAATAATACCAATCCTGATCCAGCTAGTCATTTGCTGCCCTCTTCCAGCGACGCCCTAAGCCGACGTTCGTACCCTACAGGGGGTGCCCTTAGCGTTGTCGCTTAGTTTTAGTTAGTATATAAGTTTAAGTCCTGGCTGGAGGCCTTAATTTATTAGGGAATCCACAGGCAAGTCCGCTTAAGCAGACGACAACCGCATAGGTTGACCTGCGAGATGCCAAACAAACAAACAATATACGGTTATTCATTGCTGGATGGCAAAAATCTCTCCTATTTTTTTTCCCTTAATTTGAAAAACAGGTTATGTGCGTCTCTCATCATGCACAATGAAAGGTTCCGTATTTGGAATAAATTATACCAAAAACAAATAGTTCACTGTATGTCGTTGAAAAACATGTTTTCCCATACATCGATGTACGTCACAGTCAATTCTCCAACTGCTAATGTAAGTTTGTAATCGTAAAAGCATATTTCTTTATGAGATAAAACTAGAAAATAACGTTTTTCGGACATTTTTGACCTTGACCTTGCTTCTTGCCAAATTTCATGATTCTAGGTCAACGCTTTCTTTATTTGCAACGATCAAAATACGTCTCATAAAATAGCGGTATATTTTTGTTACGTTGATTTAGAAGCTTCATTTTTGACAGCTCCGAGGGACGTACTTGATATTAACTTCAACTTGATACCTCCACGCGTTCCTAAGAAACAGCGTTCTTGACAGACAGACAGAAAGACGAACAACTAAAAGTGATTTTGAAAAGTGATCTCATTAGGGTTCCGTTTTTTTCTTTTGAGGTACGGAACTGGAAGCGGGTTATTCATTCTCTTATGACAAGAAATGTCAACTGTGGCTGAATTAAAATAATACCGTCAAAATTTGTGACCAGACCTAAGAAATACACGTAAACCGCAATCGGAGAGTAAACTACGAATGAAATTTGAGTACCTGAATCTACTTAATACACGTAAGTAAAACGTTCGACATTAATTCTCTGACAACACAACTTGTTCGCGACGATAGATCGTAGTGGAGCAAAATTAAAACTGTAGTGGGCTGTATAACATGTAAGTATAATGAAATAAGAAATGAAATTGAAATTACAACGGTCGGTTTAAAAATGCAAACAAGATAAATAAATAAGAATTAAAAAATACGTAAGCGCAGCCGTGCGTGGAGGCGTGCTCACAACTAAACTGCTGAGTCTAGAAATATAAAATTTTACACATTTTTGTTTTTATACCGAAAGTGAGCACTAAGAAAAGATTTTTGAGGGGATGAATTTTCCAATGAAGAGAGTTTAAATAGGAGGAGAAAGTTTGTCATCGCAGATGGAAAACCCCATCAGACACACGGCGTGCCTATAAATAAATAATGTGTTTCAGTTATGGGCACACAGTCCACATGTTTCACAGACTTGTTCTAAGCTTATTTTATTCATACTTTTTAAGGTCTAATAATAAGATAGGAAAGTTTTTCTACATCGGACAGGATAATAATATTCGTTACATTATTATAGTAAAAATACGAAATAGCTATTCATTACTTAATGGACATATCCAATAAGCAAGTTATTATGACGGCTTCTTAGAACCTAAAATAGATTCATACTGCCAGATGTATGTAGGTGTTATGTATTGGCCAATCACTAAGCCATGTTTGAGAACGGACGAAAAAGGGTCGAGTTTCAATGACTTATACTTTTCGACAGAATCTTATAAGGGTAATCCTAGCACACATTCTGACAAAAAAGCATCGGGAATGGACGACTTGTTTATGGTTCCAAATTCTTTTTTTGTTGTTAGATTTGCACAACTGTTTTCCATTTTGGCGCGGATTTTGAGTTGCATCTGTTATTTAGATTAAATAGAGTGCTGTTTTTCGTTAGATCATATCTAGTGTGTATTGCGGATTTCATAATGGACAAAACATCGAACAAAGAATTGGTCTTAAATTTTGCATCGCCAAGGGAATTTCATATTCGGAGTCACTAAAAATGTTACAGAAAACTCACGGTGAATCGACTTCATCAAAAACACGTACTTATGAGTGGTACAAAGCGTTCAAAAGCGGTCGAGATGTGATGGAAGACTTACCTCGCTCTGGGAGGTCATCAAACGTCTTTCGAGCATACTTTGAAGGCGATAAAATAATTATGGATGAATAACTAACATTTTGTGTATTATTGATCTTTAACAGTACAGTAAGATGGGATTTATTTTCGATGTTTATACTATTTTTCAATCGCCACTTTCAGGCTTCCTCTCTCTTTACCAATAGGAAAAAAATTGCACCGTAAGCTTGAGGCTTCTTGTACATGACGCTGGACCAGTGCCGTTTGTGAAGATATACGAATGAACATCGCGTTCGCGCACAACCGCGCCGCCACACTGGAGCCACGCCGGACCGCGTGTACTTCTTTTTATTTGTAAATGTCTTCTCGCAGGTCAACATAGGAGGTTGTCGGCTGCTTAACCGGGTTTGTCAAAGTCAAAGCATTTACATTTAAATAGAATTTATTCTAGACGCCCCTTCCAAAATGTAGTTTCGTATGGGGAAGAAGCTCCTCGAAGAATAAACTCCACCGATACTCTTTTAAAATGTTTAACAATATTATGTATACATTAATTATATTTATAAATGAAGACGATGCACGCTAAAGGTACCCCCAGTGGGGTACGGACCTCGGCTTGGGGCGTCGCCAGAAGAGGGCAGAAAGGGACAGGCTGGATTGGAATTATTATTATTAGGGGAACAAATTTAAAGTTACAGACGTGAAATGCGTCGCGGCATACCTTTGCGGCGAGGATGTAACGACGGCGATAGTTTGGTAGGAGTGTAGCGGGCGGCCGCTGAAATCAGGGGATTGTGAAGATTTATGCCACACTCGAAGAAACGCTTTCAAAGGTACTGTGAGTGTTGCTTTACTATTTAACTCGGCATCGATGCGGTAGTACACGCGTTTATATTGAAAGCCCGCAGCAAACTGTCACTAATATGGAAACTGCGCGTCTATACCGCAGTCATTCGTCCCATTAATGCGGTGTAAAAGCGGTTTCGGATCATGCGCGATTTTCATTCGTATACAAATACATGCGGTCCGGCGCCGCCAGTTTGTCTCCGGCGTCATGTACACATGGCTACATATCAAACTATACATTTCCTTTATGATAAATGATTTTATTTCTATAGGTAGGTTTGTACAAACACTTTTCCACGTCAATCACACTTTTTTTAAACTTGACGAGGTCGGCGTTTCCTATCTGACTACCATGAAAAGAAAGGCTGAAACAAACTCAGAGGTCACTTTTAAAGTCCCGACATAATCTTGGTCAGATCATGTGAAGACCATGTGGATTGATGTCAGAAATGGTCTTTTGAGGAAGGAACCACATAGATTGATTATACTTTACATCCATTCCACTCCATTCTTTCTAGTATACATTTATCTTGGTTGACTGGTAGAGAATGCCTAAGGCATTAAGTCCGCCTTGGTACCTTTTTGTGTTCCAAAAGTTTAAATAGATGATGTTTAAGCTGATGATTTGCGTATAATGAAAGGTCAGTTATACTGGAAATGTATAACTTGATATGTAGCCGTGTGTACAGGAAGCCTGATCCTATACCTAACACGAATGTTTATATTTTATATTCCGTGGTTTTAACTTGGTATCAACATTCTGCTTTGGGTCACAGAGTAAATATGTAAAACTGTTAGGTGAACTCTTTGTTGTACTTTGGCTTAGTGGTCGGTAAGTCTAGTCGGCTGTGAAGTGTGAGTGAACTGTTATCGACTTTCGTCTCGCTCTATGAAAACATGAAACATGTTTTAAGCCGACATGTATTGATATTATCGGCGAACGCAGTGTTACGTAATTTTGTAAGTAGGTTGTGAACATATAAGTAAGAGCAGGAAAAAGAACGGATTGAGTCACAGATTATATAACTAGAAAGCGAATGATTACTGAGATGACCGATTTATAGAAAAAATTATAGTTGGTTATGGGTAGAATGATTTCAAATCTGTACATATATCTACTGTGTTCAACTTGAACTACATAAACACTTACTCGCAAAAATTACTCGTAATATTTTTTTTTTGGTATTTTATTTTATTGCATTGCATTATTTGTGTAAGGGCTGATTTTTGAATAGTCAGATAACTTTTATATTAAAAAATTATTTGACAGTTTGACACATTTTCTATACAAAAGCTGTCAAACAATCGTATTTATACCTCAGATAAAACTTATCTGACTATTGAAAAATCAGCCCTAAGTATATTTTAGTTTCAGACTTCACATATTCATATTCTTCTCTTCTTGTTCTCACACACTATTGTCTACATCTCTTTTTTACTTCTCCTTTCGCAAGTCTGTTGGAAGAAATTTACTATATAAACAGTACCTCTGTACTCAAATAATAGTTATGTGTTTTACTATGTGTACATAAATAATTAAACTAAAATTGAATGCATTTATAACCGCCAATAAGGGTGATGAACAAGCATATGTGATGTTTATAATTAAAGCTCGTACTGACTGGCACGACACGCTCGCTTCGCGAATCGCGCGCGGCTCAGAGACACCTCTCGTCGCGCGACACGCGGTGCCTTTGTGTCGCGTCGTAATTCGATAAAAATTATACTCATTCCTACATCACTAAACGAGAAATACAAGTCCTTATTAACGTAAGTGTTTTGTTTTTCTAATGTTCTACTGAAAAGTAAGTTACAAGATAACAGGATTACTACTTATTAGATAAATTAATTACGGTAACGGTTCTAGAAGCAATGATGTAGCAAAGTGTCGCTGTCTTTTTACTTCATTGGATAAGGTTGTCGTTCTTACAGCTAATGTGATTGCTTGAGACAACTTCTTGCCTCTATGTGATCGATTATCACAAGAAGCCAAAAACATAACTAAGTATTTTAAGAGTCACAGAACACCACAGCGTAAAATTATATTGTAGAAACTCATGGGGTAATTTATTAATACGATAATAATATATACACTTCGTAACTACTTACTTAAATAACGAACAAACAATTTTAATAAAATAAGTAAAAGTTAATATACTAAAGAATAGGTCTCAATCGCTACTGCTGAGCATGAGGTCCTGGGTTCGATTCCCAGGTCGGGCAACGTGTTATTGTTTTTTTTTTATCTGGAATTTCTCAGTAGCAGCCCGGAGTCTGGATTTGTGCCCGGCTGATGGCAATAGGCTCACCCCCTATTACATGGGACTTAAAACATAACTGGCGAAATGTGGGAGTACTATAGGTACACCTCTGCCCAACCCTTCGGGGAAACAAGGCGTGATGTTATGTTATGTTATAATAAAGAATCTGATTAGGTACAGACATGGGGCATCTTCAACTGACGTCACGAAAATCCTGAATTGCGCAAGCAGAGAGTTATCTGCGCTATTAACATAATTATGTAAATATTACAACCCCATTGCCAGGGAACGCCATACCCCTCGGTAACACTGGTTGTTGGGGTTTCTGACTTCTGCCGACCTCGACCCCCGGACGACTGTCAAAGATCTACAAATGACAGCCGGTGGGAACCTTGCTTTTCGAGGCACGGAGGCATCTCAGTATGTCATGGTTTGTCACCCATCGACAGACCAATCTCGGAAAGTGTTGCTTAACCTTGCTGACCACCCCAAGCGGCTGTTATTACTTTACCACCAGCCCATTAATAATAAGGTTGCAAAAAGTAAAAAAAAAAAAAATTTGATCCGTCAAACCGCTGAAAACCAGCGCTGGGGCTCTGTCTTGCATAGGGTCGCAGCATAATGCTGAGCGATAACCGTTTTGCGTGGATGTGACGCATGTTTCCCACAACTTTTTTTTTTTTTTTTGTATTTGTTCTTTTTTGCGTCATGTTTACCGCAAACAAACGATATTTCCTTCTTTCTTTCTTTCAAACCGCACATTATAGTCAGCAGACTAAAACGTGGTTGTAAATACACCCTCTTCATTTTATACGAGCACATCATTTATTTAGTGGGTATAACGCAGACGCCTTAATCTCGCCCGTATCGCCGAGCGAACTTATCTACTTACTGATAAAATTATTGATTATTGCCAACGCGTGAAAGCCAACTTTATGTACATATTTCAGTACGCTTCCTTCGCAGGGGAATAGTGAATACTCTAGTACTTATATTATGATCAATCACTGATCATTTCTTGGTTAATTTGTTGGTTGTTATAGATACTACCGCAATCATTTGCAGAACTGCGGGGTGATTGCGTAATATAGGCTGTTATTTTGGCAGTTTAACGGTGTCAACCAAGGCGAGATTCTAATTATTATTCCGAGAAGGTAAATTGCTCTCTACTGTTGTGAACATAAGCTGTACTGGAGTGAGCTGTCATTGTCATCCCGTCTTGGTCAATCCCTAGCAACAGTGGCACTGACAGCTTACTTCACAATCACTTCACTTAAGTTTTCACGTTGAGATAGTTACAGAATAGCACTACTGGTCAATAGTAGACGCCAATTGAAGTGTTATCCGATTTTATATCATGTACACCAACTGTGGGTAACCTGCCGAAGTGGCAGCAGAACCTGCCCCACACTGACAGCTCACTCCACGCAAGTCTTCACGGTGAGAATTATACAGAATCGACATGCCAGTAGTGGTAGTATTTAGGTACCTCCCAATCTAACTTCCTCCTACACTAGGGCCATGGGGATCCAAGCTGGTCCTGGTTTTTCGAGTCATTGCTAAGCGGTCGACTCGTAACGGGAGTTGCTCAATTTTTTGGGCAAAGAGCCTTTTGGGCACTTTTCCTGGTGACAGCGATGTGGAAGAATGTTTTTGATGCCCTATGAATCTTTTCCTTCTTTTTTATATTCATGTTCATATTATTTATTATTTTAAGGTTGCTAGCTTGTATAATACGTGAATATGATTATTATCCTACGAATAACCAAAGCCAACTATTCTCACTCAAACTAATGAAATTCGTCTTATAGTTGTAAATACCTACTTGTGTGTGCTACTTACATACCCCCTAGCGCCACGGTTGATATATATGTGGACTTAATCAATTCTTTGTCGAATTTGGTAGACGATCCCTGCATAGAAAACAGTATTTTTACAGGTGATTTTAACCTACTACTGAACTGGATTAGTCTAAATTCGTATATGACATGTGATGATGGGAAATATTCAAATACAGGTCGACATCTGTTTAACTTTTGCTCATAATTAGACTTGAATTAATTTAAGACACTTACTAACTCTAATGGGCGGACTTTAGATCTTTTATTTTGTAATACACATGTTGTTGCTCATAACCCTAGCATCTCACTCTTGCCAATAGATACTCATCATCCTTACTTTTACGTAAAAATACCTTTTAGAAAACCAACGCAAACACCTAAACATATATCTTAAACGAAATTATTATAAATCGTATTATTATAATATCAATATTGACATTGAAACTGTAGATAGTAACAATTTACTTGACGATCTGCCCCCGCTCAGGCAGTTTGCATCTTTTTATGAAAACATCTATAAATTCATTAAATAGCACACCTCCACTCACAAGCCTAAAAATCTGAAATACCCATGTTGGTTCACTAAATCTCTTTAGCACATATTCAAAAATAAATCTCGCGCATGGGTTAAGTGGAAAAAATACGGAAACACAAAAGACTACGAATTATTTTATATTTATAGAACAAAATTCATTATGGAGGCGGACGAATGTTTAAAAAAATATGAGCGGTGTGGAGGATAGTGTGGTCAAAAATGTTAAGGCATTTTGGTCCAGTCCTCAGATGATCCTGTTGCCGCTTGTAATTTATTCTCAATTTTTTTCCAATCAGCTTAAGAACCATCTTCTTTTGACCATACTTCATGAATGCCATCACGCGCCAATCCTGATAGTGATAAAAATATTTGTAATTTGCACTTTTGATTACAAAAAATACGAAAGGAACTACAAACACTGGATGCTTCCAAAGGACCTGGGCCAGATGGTATCCCTTCAATCTTTTAAAAATATTCAAGTGACACACTGTGCTCCCCTCTTTCCATAATATTTAATAAATGTCTTTCCTGTGGGGTTTTCCCCGACGTATGAAAACAAGCGAACATTGTTCCAGTTCATAAATGAGTGATGTATCCACATATCGCCCAATCTCTTTGTTGTCAAGGCTCTCCAAACTTTTTGAAAAACTAGTGCACAATGAGATTTTCCTTCCTCTTCATAGCATCTTCATAAAGAGCAACACGAGTTCGTTAAGGGTAGGTGCTGTGTAAGTAACCTCCTTGTTTTTATAACGCATTTATTTGAAGGCATTGACACTAGACAGCAAATTGATGTGGTTTATACTGACTTCCAAAAGGCCTTCAATAAAGTTGATTACAGACTACTTATTACATATATTACAGGAAATTAATTGCGCTGGTTTGTATCATATGTCACCAATAGGACCCAGAAAGTTGTTGTCAATGGTTTTGAGTCTCTCATAGTCAAAGTCTCTTCCGGAGTTTCTCAAGGCTCAATTTTGGGGTCCCTCTTGTTCATTTTATTCATCAACGACGTAAAAGACTGCTTTAAAAATTCTAAGTTCCTCCTGTATGCAGACGATTTGAAGATTTACAAAAATATCAGCCATCTATCCGACTGCTTAGGATTTCAGGATGACCTTGACCGTTTTCTGGACTACTTTTCTGTTAACAAACTATACTTAATTATATCTAAGTGCCACAGCAATATGTTTACAAAGAAGAAAAATGTGACGAAATTCAATAATTATTTCAGAAACACTCCACTGAACAAAGTTTATTCGATTCGTGATCTAGGCGTACAGTTAGACTCAAAGCTCCACCTTGATGCTCATGTAGACAACATAGTCAATAAGGCCTATAAAATGATTGGTTTTGTAATGAGAGCATCAAGAGAATTCCACACCTATGTAAATCAATAATACGACCGCAATTGGAATACGCAATTCCTATTTGGAACCCTTACTATAAAAAGTAAATTGACATTATTGAATTGGTCCAACGCAAATTCCTACGTGCATGCACTATAGATACTTTAAAAAGAAAACATCTTATAATTTATTACTACAAAAATGTGACCTTATTACTTTAAAATCAAGATGCACCATAACTTCATAACATCACGACTGTAATCCCAGAAGGGTTAGGCAGAGGTGTACCTATAGTTCACCCACATTTCGCCAGTTCTGCTTAAGTCCCATGTAATAGGGGGCGAGCCTATTACCATCAACCGGGCACAAATCCAGACTCCGGGCTGGTACTGAGAAATTCCAGATAGAAAAACCCAATAACACTTTGCCCGACCTGGGAATCGAACCTCATGCTCAGCAGTAGCGGTTGCGACCACTAGACCAACTAGCACCCTACTTGAGATGATGACCCTATCTAATATATGACGTAATAAATTCGACTGTACTGATCTAGTGAACAGTTAATGTTACCCGATCCCTCGTACCGTGCATGTTCGGGAAGTTCGCTCGAGACACTTACTTGTAACTACTTTCTGTAGATCCAACTTAGGCGTACGCTCACCGCTGCATCGATTAGTTGACACCTACAATGGGCAGCTTGGCTCAACTGATATCATGTTTCCCAGCAAGACTGTATTTAGAAACGAAATTGTTACTATTTTAAGTGATCAGAACCCTAATACGAGTACTCGTAATTAAGTAATGTATACTTTTATTCTGTTTTTTTTTTTTATTGTTCTTACTAACAACTGGTAGATCTATTTAGTTATCTGTGGATAACGTTGTGAGTAGTGTGTTTGTTACTTCTATTGACTGCTTACCTATATTTACCTATAAATACAATGCTGTTTGTTGTCCCTTATATAATATATTGTCCCCTAAATAAATAAAGTTTTGGTACCTACCTCCATACTTAGATTCTCGTAAAGTCTCGACTGCTAGTGGTTTTTGTCATAATCAAATATACAATCACTTAAAGACCCTTTCGTCAATTAAAAATGTTATTATCACTGGAGATATAAATATAAATCTAATATTCAATCATAATGAGAGGTCACACGAGCGTACAAACAGACTTAATTATCTCAACATGCTGGCAATGAATGGGCTTCTCCCTGGTCATTCGCTTCCCACAAGAGGCAAAAACTGCTTAGATCATTTTATTATTAAACTTAACCCTGCAAGTAATTCTGCGGTCATCGCAATTGATCACACTACCATCACGGATCATTTTATGACTTTTTTGAAAATTAAAAACCATACCAACTCAAATAAATGTTCAAAGATAAAAACCGTATGCAACATAGAGAAGGGACTTGAATGCCTAAAAGCTAGTAACCTTGCAGACTTGCTAAAAATAACTAATCCTAACATCCTTGCTAATAATCTAATTAAAATATTACAAAATTGTGTTACACTTGGTACTATCACCATAAATATCCCGATAAAAAATAGAATCTTAAAACCGTGGATGACCACTGGCTTACTGCGCTGTATTTACAATCGAAATAATATGCAAAAGAGGCTAAGACAAGACCCGTTTAATGATGTACTAAAAATAACGTATAAAAGATACTGAAACTACTGTAATAGTATTATCAAAAAACAAAAACGAAAACATGACAGGGACCAATAATTTAAAACACGTAATAATCCTAAGAAAACTTGGGATATCATTAACAATATTACACAGCGCAAACCTAAAAAACAAATAATTTAGAACTCTTGGAAGTATCAACTACCCCGCAGAGCTCTGTTAATGAGGTGAATGGTTACTTCTCGAGCATAGGCAAGGTCCTGGCTGAAAACATCATAACACCGTCGCCCTCGGTAGCTAATTGTTTGGATTCTAGCTCATCCTCCTCTCACTCGCCTCCAGTTTCATCTTTTGTTCTGCTGGATACTGATCTTTTCGAAGTTCACTCTGTTCTAATGAGCTTGAAACCAGATAGTGCCCCGGGTTGGGACAAAATACAAATTAGTTTTCTATAAGCCGCACACGAGCATGTAGTACCAATCATAACTCATTTATCAAACTTATGCTTTGAGCAGGGTATTTTTCCCGAGCCTCTAAAAGTTACACTGATAACGCCTGTGCACAAGTGTGGTGACAGGAATGACCCGTCAAATTACAGGCCGATCTCAGTTCTTCCGTCCATTTCTAAAATTCTTGAAAGGTTAATAAATTCACGATTAATTAAATACCTGACAACACATAAAATACTTTCACCATCTCAGTTTGGGTTTAGGCAGGGAATGTCTACTGAAGATGCAGTGTCGGCACTAACGCCTACTATAGTAGACAAAGTGGACAGCGGCAGCAGATGTCTGGTCGTATTTCTTGACCTTAAAAAGGCCTTTGATACGGTTTCTGTTCCCATACTTTTGCACAGACTCGAAAATATTGGCCTAAGGGGGCCCCCACTTGAGCTGTTTAAATGTTACCTTACCAAACGCAAACAAATGGTTAAAATAGCGGAGTTTACTAGTTTAGAAGAAATTGTTACATATGGTGTCGGTCAGGGGAGTGTCCCTGGTCCGACACTTTTCCTTATTTATATAAACAACCTTTGCAAGATGAAAATAGACGGGGGACACATATTCTCATACGCTGATGATACCGCTATAGTTTTTGCAGATAGCACGTGGGAAAGTGTTGGGAGATTAGCCGAGAGTGGCCTTTCGGAAATAGCAAATTGGCTAAATCACAATCTCCTCACATTAAATGCTTCCAAATCTAACTACATTTGTTTTACTAAGTATAACCACACGCAACCATCACTTGATTTCCAATTAAAGATTCACATCTGTTCGAACCCTCTAGATCTCGGTTGCTCTTGTGCTAAAATAGGCAGGCTACAACATACTAAATACTTGGGTGTAATGATAGACCAGCGGCTGTCATGGCACATGCATAATGAACTGCTCATGAAAAGGGTCAGGAAAATTATTTGGACATTTAAAACTCTCCGACACGTAGCTACAAGCAATCTTCTTAAGCTGGTTTACGTCTCTCTGGCCCAGTCGATCCTAACTTACTGTTTGACATGCTGGGGTGGTACCACAAAGACTAAATTTTTAGAGCTAGAGAGAGCTCAGCGATCACTCCTTAAGGTTATGCTATTTAAACCCTTCAAATTCCCTACTCAAAACCTTTATCTATCTTCTGACCTTCTGTCTGTAAGAAAGCTTTATATCCTGCATCTTATTCTTAGAAAACATAAATCCCTACCGTACGTTCCTTCAATGGCCAATAGACGAAGGAAGCACGCAGTCGCTCAAACTGTCATAGTAAGATCTGCCTTCGCTAAAAGACAGTATGTACGGCAATCATCCCACCTATACAACCTAATTAACAAAGAATTAAGCATATACTCTCTGAAACTGCATGACTGTAAAAAGAGAGTTTTAATTTGGCTTAAGACTAAAAGCTACGATGAAATTGAGTTGATGGTATCAAAGATTCAATAGATTGCTCCGTGTACAACATAAAAATACATGTGTAAAGGTTGAAATTTTACATAGGTTTACACAATGGTGAACTTATCTCTTAAAATCATAATTTGTACAGACTAACCTTTACTCAATTCCTGACCGAATAATTCTGCGGAGTTTATGGTTAATGGAAGAGGCTGTGACTACTTCCGATCCCAAGACTCTGTTGCAGGGTTTACCATAATACCTAAATTAATCAAATCACACTTGTCAGCGTACACCTTCACTCATCCTCATACACTCACATACAAATACACATACCTTACAATACACTACACTTCACTTAAACACGCCTATTTCTCCTTTTTGTTTAAATTTACTTGCATGTTCATACCTAATATACATGTTTTTCAATCTTATATATTCTGGATAATGACAAGTGGAAGAGAGGAGTCTCCTAACACAAGCATTTCCTTGCTTAAAAGGAGTCTCCAAATCAAATATTGCAAACCCAGTATGTTAATTGAAATAAACATTTTCATTTTTAATTTTTTTTATCAAAACGTCTGAGCAGTGGTGGCCCAGTGGGAACGTCCGCGAATTACGAGTTGTAGGTCGTAAGTTCGAATCCAGACAGGTGCTTTACTTTTTGTAAATTATTTCAACACCACTACTCTCAAAATGTTGACGGAAAACATCGTGAGGAAACGTTCGAAGACATGTGACATCCGCTAACCCACACTGGGCCCACATGGTGAATTACGTCCCACTCCCTCTCACCGAGAGAAGGCATGTGTCCTAGCAGAACATTGCGGATTATGCACCTGGTCTGGTTACTAGATTGAAAATCGCAATACGATATTTTTTTAGCACATAATTCAGTAGATACAGTGGGCCGTACATAGGTGGTAACACTTTGACCTGTAACCGGCCTAGCGTATAACTGAGTTTCAATAGAATAAGAGTCCATCTAATACTGGTTTTGTCATCAATCAAGAATCCATCGATCTATGAAATGAGATGATTATGATTTACGCTTCACTCCGTTTACTAGAAGCGTGATCAAAGTAATCATGTCTCAAATTAGTAAATCGATAGTCAATCAGTTGTCCGCAGTTTGTGCTTCGTCTTAATCTACCAAAATAGCGTTCAACATCTATCATTTGCAAATCAATATAAGTTCCTCAACAGAATTTGAAAAGGGACTAGGTTTTCAGAATACTGGAGAACTGTTAATCTTTTAACAATCCTCCGCGAAAGTTTTGACGCTGTTATCTAGAGCAATCTTACACAAACCACTTTGATACAAAAGAAAAGCTTTGTTCAGAGCTATTAAAGAGCCCAACCAGAACTTGAACGTAACTTAATACTTGTTTTCAACATTAAAACATTAATAAATAGAGTTGTATACATTTAAGGAAAGGTTATAGAAAACTGCGTAGTTATATAAACTCATTCTTTAAAAAAATGTTAGTTCTAGAAGTATTCAAGCATTTTTCCGCGTGGAAGCTTATGTTTAAAAACCGAAGGCTAGGGATGCCTTTGCGTCTTTGAATTATGAACGATAATGAATTCAGCGCAGATATTACAAGCATGCGCTCAATGGAGCACAGGAAAAGCGCTGCTAATGTGAAGAATTTTTAAAACTCTTTTAAATGCACGATGTTTTCGATCCTAAAAATAAATCATCTGACAAAAGCCCTTATTTTACTGCCTAACCATGTCGATAGGCTACAGGGGCAAACTATTTTGAAAATGTTAAAATGAATAAAGGATTAGGCTTTCTGAGCAAAAAGAAAAAAAGTTACCATCTTTTAAAATATTTGGATGTGCTTGGGTACTCCTGAGCACTTTATAAGACTTTACACCAACTGTTTGAATAAACAAAATAGGTAGATACGTACTTACAAGCCTAAGCTATCATTGTTAATAAGCCGTTCGCAAGATGGCGCACGTCTTAAAACAATGTTCAAGTAATTAACGACTTTGTAAACATGAGAGACGCCGTTCAGGTGGCATTATATCCACTTTGATGTTCTAAAACTTGTCTAGTGCCAGTGCAAACTGTGCGTCATTAGCGCTTCGTCTAGTCGCAGAGCTGTGCTTAGGATTTGGGATTAGTCTTGATGACAGTCGTCGTGCAGGAGGCGATCATTTTCTTTGACTGTCTGAGAGAGGCGCGAGTAGCGAGCGCGGGCGTCGGCCTGTCGTTGCGATTCTGCAACTCGACGCCCGCTGTTCGGAGATTTGAACAAAATATATGAAAACTAGCTTCTGCCCGAGGCTTTACCCGCGTGGATGTCGGAAAATATTCCACGGGAGCGTGTTACCAGGACAAAAAGTATCCTATGACCTTGAAAAAATTCAGATACAATCTAGACAAATAACGCCCAGCAATCTAAATAGATTTAATAATAACTTAATTTGTAAGTTAAGTATACCGGGCCATATTAGAAAATTTGTTCGTTGCTAATTACTCTAAAACTTTTAAAAAGACCTGCAATGTAGCTAGAGCCTTGTACATTAGCAACACGATCAAAACAGCCGATAATAAAATAAAGACGGTTTGGAAAATTATCAATGACGAAACCAACAGGAATAAAAGACACAATAATGATTTCACACTTCAGACTTCAAGTGGTCTCGTAAGCACTAACAAAGAAGTTGCTCAAGAATTTGTTAATTTCTTTACCAGTATCCCACTTAAAACGACTGAAACCTTAAACTCCTCGCCCCTGCGTTCTATTGACTTATTAAAAGCAAATACTTCATCTTGCCAGATTGAATTTAAATTCAAGCATATAAACCCCATAATAGTAGTGAAAGCTTTCAAGCAAATCAAGATCAAACTAACAGAAGATCTATGGGGAATGTCTGTTAAAGTTTGTACCTCCATTATTGAGACTATAGCGCCATACCTGGCTTTAATATTTAATTTGTGTGTGGATCAAGGAGTATTCCCGGATCTAATGAAATACAGTAAGGTAATACCACTTTTCAAATCCGGGGACAGTAAAGATACCAATAATTATAGACCCGTATCCGTGTTGCCGGTTTTCAGCAAGGTGTTTGAAAAGGTAATGCTGAATCAAATGTTAAATCATTTCGACACCAATAATATCTTACACGGTCAACAGTATGGTTTCACAAAGGGACGTTGTACGACTGACGCCGGTGTCACCTTATTAAAACACATATTTACAGCGTGGGAAGAGGCTCAAGACGCCATAGGAATCTTTTGTGACCTCTCCAAGGCATTTGATTGCGTCGACCACGAAACCTTGCTCTTAAAACTTGAACATTACGGACTTGGAAAACTTGCGCTCAGTTTAGTAAAATCTTATTTGAATGATAGACAACAGCAAGTCCAAATAAACGGTGTCAATTCACTCGGTCTAAAAGTAAAAATGGGTGTACCACAAGGCTCGATATTGGGTCCTTTCCTATTTTTAGTTTATATTAATGATCTACCTCATTTGTTTAAAACCCAACCACATATGGTGTTATTTGCTGACGATACTTCGTTAATTTTTAAAATTAATAGGCGTGCATTAAATCTTGACGACGTGAATAACGCCTTACTGCAGATCCAAAATTGGTTCACTGCTAATAATTTGGTATTAAATGGGAAAAAAACTAAGTGCATAAGATTTTCTTTACCAAATGTCAAAAGTACTAATTGGGAGATAGTATTGAATCAAGAAAAACTAGAATTCGTCGATAAAACTGTTTTCCTGGGGATCACGCTCGATTCAAAGCTTCAATGGGGTCCTCATTTAACATCCCTTGCAGGACGGCTAAGTTCAGCAGCATATGCTGTGAGAAAAATCCGTCAATTTACTGATGTAGATACCGCGAGACTAGTCTATTTTAGTTACTTTCATAGTATTATGTCGTACGGTATTTTACTATGGGGACGGGCTGCAGACATCGAGTCCATTTTCATTCTGCAGAAAAGAGCCATCAGAGCCATATATGGCCTCCGCAGGCGCGACTCTCTAAGGGAATTGTTCAAAGATATTAACATCATGACGGTACCTTGTCAATATATCTATGAAAACATCATGTACGTAAGGAAAAATCTACATCTTTTTAGTAAAAGAGGTGAAAGACACAATTATATCACTAGAAATAGGGACCAATTAGTTCAACCAGGTTTCAGGCTGGCTAAAGTAGACTCATCTTTCATGGGGTACTGTTTAAGATGTTACAATAAAATACCTCCCCACATACATCAACTGAATGAAACCAAATTTAAATCTTGTATAAAACGCACACTATGCAGCCGAGCATATTATAAGTTAGGGGATTACATTGCTGATAAAAATGCTTGGCTAATCGCTGGTCCTGCTCCTCAAGGACGCATCAACTAATTGATTAGCATTTAAAAATACTGTTGGAGCTGCTGAAGATTAAAAACAAGAATCTTTGCATTGTATAAACTCAACTTTTTTTTTAGTACTGTATAATTGCTATATGCCATATGTGAGTACTATGTACATGCTTTAAAGCTACCATTTACAGGGTACGTCTTTCATTGACTTGAATGTGTCCTGGCGGCTGAGAGTATGTCATGCTCACTTTAATGTTTCGCTGATGGTGGCGCGTGTGTTGGATCATTTAGCTCCCTTCAAAATGGTTGAGTTGAATGGTGCTAATCCATGCGTCATGTTCGTGAACGGGCGCCGTCAGTTGAGACTGGTCATCTCTTAGCTGCCACGGCGTATTTTAATTAAATTTTAATTGTTTTCATATAAATAACGGACGCTTTTAACGTTCTGCATCGTTCTCACATGCATAATTTCAACATGAATGATGTAACCAATCTATTGGAAACATAATTTGATTTAAAAGAGTGTCCGTGGAGGTTCTTGCCCGTTCTTCTCCATAGGTACCTACTACGCTTTGGAATGGGCAACTAGCTTCATTTTTCTGACCGACCGACCTTGACAATTCAAAAGTGCCTGTAATTGGTTTATTTGAAATAAATGCTTTGAGTTTGAGTTTGAGTTTGAGTTTGAGCTTGTGCAGGATGCAATCTATCTCATTGCCAAAATTTTACCGTACAGACAGTACATACAGACAGTTACTTTCGAGTTTATAATAATAAGTATGGATATATGTAATACATATTATTAAACTTGCTTATGCCCGCGACGTCGTCCGCGATCCAGGATGTAAAGTAGCCTATGTAATAACCCAGGTCAAGGTCTACCTATGGGCCAAATTTCATCCAAGCTCGTTTAGCCGTTTTAGCGTGAAAGCGTAACAAAAAAACAACCTCACTTTCGCATTTATAATATTAAGTTTAATGTTATTTTAAGGTACGGATGGATAGGTACAAACTTACAAATTTTACTTCTATAATTTTTGTATGGACATGCGAAAATGACCCAATCCAATTACAGTGCCTGATTTTCCAAAAGGAAAAATCTGTAGGTTCCTATGTTGGTTCATTATCTTTATTTGAAACATGATTAAATAATGTGACAAGCGGAATTTTGTACCTGTTTTACAAACGAAGTTAAGTATCGAGCTGAGCTTTTTTGAAGTGAAAACTTCTTTAGCGGCGTTGTACACTTTTTTTGTAATGGGTAAAAAATGTTAAACTCGCGTCAGGACACGTGACCTGATCGAAAATTCGTAAGACGGATGGAGAGTAGACAGCCGGCGCGGCGTAGGAGAGGAAGTATCCCCCTCTCTTTCTACGGCGCGGGGAAAATGTAATCCTGCGCCTGCTGTTTCGTTTAGGCGGCGCAGGGCGCTTGCGCGAATGTTCGTGTGTGTTTATGTTACAGCGTGCCACGCGCATCCAATAAATCATTGCGTGCTATACGAGACTTCTTGAAAAATCAACTATTCATTGAATTTTTAAATAATGAATTTGGTTTAACTATGTCAAATGATCGCAATCTTAGCACAACGAAATACAAAACTACTATTGATGCGGTCTTTATTAGACATTTAAATAGGTTCGAATCAAAACACGTCATCGTGATCCAGGCTCCAGGCTGCTGCTTTGAAACATTTTTGTCGTTTACGTGTCACGCTCATTGCAACGTTCCTTTCCATGATGATGCATGAGGAATACTGACTTTGTTTACCAATTTAGCAGCAATCACGTGACATGTGACATGTGTCAGCAAATGTCAGCTCCATACAATTTGAATTTTCCTTTGGCGGTAACGCTTACAGAAAAGGGATTTTGTCTAGGCCCCCTGTTCGTTTCTTACTTCAGCTATCATATACCGATCGTATCAGTTTTAGAGATTGGCGAAATTATGTATTGAAGTTGATTTTTCTGAGAGAGATTTTTTTTATTTAATATAAATTGTCATGTTTGTGTACGATAGCGCAATAAATAAATACTGTATTCTACCACATAAATGATAATACTTTTATACTCATAATTAAAGCAATTCGTGCAAAAAATTTCCCTACCCATTCCAAAATATCAAAAATGCACAAAGTTAAATTCAAATTTTCACTTCTGCCGGCACTCCCGGAGTGCAACCCGTCGTTTTTTTTTAAATAACATAACAAAACCACAACATGGCGCAGCTGTGAGACTCACAATTTTATAACCTTTAGAGACTAGTGTGTCGGAAGTTGCGCTCAGATTGCCAAGGGCCAATCGGCGCAACTTCTGAATGGTGAAGGGCCAATCGGAGCGACGAACGCGGTCGATGCGTAAAGTCGAGATAGTTAAAAGAAACTCACACTGGGGCCTCTGTTTTTTTGTTTTGTGTGAATATTGTGTGCCTTAACCTGGGTCAAATAAATTTATTTTCTTTGTTTCATTTTAACATTACCCTTGTAATCCCCAAAGGGTAAGGTAGAGGTGTTGTACCTATAGGTAGTTACACCCGGATTTCGCCAGTAATAACAGCCGCACGGGTCGATCGATGATGTTAAGCCACACTTTCCGCAGTTGTTACGTGGATGGGTCCACCACCATCTTTACATAACCCTCCGTGCCTCGGAAAACAGGCTAAGCCGTTAGTCCTGGCTATCATTCAAGGCTCTTTGACAGTCGTTACGGGTCAGAAACCCGAAAGTCAGACAACCAGTCTTACTAACGGCCAAACACAATAAACTAAGACAGATCGCTACTGATGATAGACAGTACAATTATATCTATCCCTGTCAAACAAATAGATGTCAACACGATATAGGGTCGCATACTTTGGCTTTGTTGAGATGTTAAAATCAGAGATTGATAGGTTTTTCTACCTCGAGTACGCCAAAATTGGAGAATTAAAAAAAAAAAAATTGTGTTCGTCCGATAAGGGAATCGTATTACCTAGTATCGCTTTATGTTAATTACTGATGATCAGCTGCATACTGTCAGACTGGTAACGGACCCCTATATAGTTAGGAATGCGGGCAGACGTTGATGTTTAAGTCTCAATAGAGGCGAGCCTACTGCTATCAAACACGCACAAAACCAGGCTCCAGGCTGCTGCTTTCAAACTCCTGATAGAAAGACCCAATAACACTTGGCCCGACTTGAGAACCGAACCCAGTACCTCATGCTAGGCAGTAGCGCTTGTGTCCACTAGACCAACGGGGCAGTTTTAAACTAAGAAGGTGCGAAAAAAAATATGTGTAGTGTCCTGCATAAGGGCTGTAATCCTTTTCGCCACATATCTCACGACTGACATTGGTAACGCACTGATTCGTGATTACTTACGTAACAAATAAGTGCTACAAAGCAATAACCTGGATAAGCTGAACTACTTCAGCAAGAACTAGTCCTTAGCAGCTTTAAATAGAGAGAACTGAAAAGAGAGTGCCTTTGACTTACAGAGGGAAAATACAGGTTGTAAAAAAAAAACATCACATAGCCGTCAACTGCGCCTTCTGTACATCAAATTAAGTAACATTGAACAAAAATTTTTTTTGGAAACTTTTAATTTTGGTGTGAAAATTTGCTTACACATGCAAAACATTGTGCTTTTGGGTGCATGCAACGGTACTCGTACAATAAAACTTGTTTTCGTAAAAAAAAAAAAAAACTGTAAATGTTTGAATTTTGACCTTCAAGATCTCCATAACAAGAAGGTTCCCAAGTATGGGCCAGTAAAAAAAATTCAATGACGGAGAGTGCAAGTGACTCTCGGCTTCGCTATGTGTATTTTTTTATCCGTTTTAATAACAGCAAAGAAAAAAACATAGTAACACGTCTTCATCGCGATGGTACAACGTTAACGGGACACATTTAACATTTAATGCCATCTCTTTTCTTATTGAAGCTATTTGTGCCGGAACAACTTACCCGCGGCACTTTGAACTCTAGTCTCCTCTACGATTTACATGTCCAAAAATATCTAAAAAGCCTATCGGATGCTGTGGAATGCGCTTGAATCAGTAAGAATCCGAATTGTTGGGACAAAAAGTAAGAGAAAACCGTATGCATCCGACTTTCCAGCCAGCTGCCGCAAAATCAGCGAACATTCGAGCCGGGTCCATCGAAAATGGTTTTATGATTTAATCGTGCTTCTGTACCTATTTTGTGCTATGTCTTTTATGACATCAAATAAACGATTTATCCATCTACACCAGACCCCCACATCACCATAACACGACACTGCTTATATTTGTAACAGAATATGCAAAACATGAATCGCTCCCTCGTAATGTTTTAAACCCAACACTCGTGCAGGTAAAAATAAATATTCTAAATCCGGAAACAAAGATCGATTAAAACGTGTGATACAAAACAGCGATCCCACAAAATTAGAAGCTACGAAATGAAGTGTAAATCCCAAGTAAAAAAGGCTAAATTCTACACATACGGTTTAAAAAGTGAGCTGTCAATAGTGTCATACCCTGACACATCAGCATGTCGATTCTGTAAAATCTCACCGTTAAGATCGCGTGGAGTGAGCTGTCAGTGTCATCCTGTCTTGATCAATCCCTAGCACCAGTGGCACCGACAGCTCACTCCACGCTCACTTCACCTAAGTTTTCACGGTGAGTTGGTTACAGAATAGCACTACAGATCGACACGTGCTACAATCCTTACACACTTCTACGCACCGGATCTTTCTGAAGAACATCATCAATAAGGCATCTACTAGGGTGTCTCCGGCACGCGGTGTGCCGGCGTTTCCACTCACATCTGCCTTGTGTGGCATGGTTACTGTGTTATAGAATTATTACGAAACTCACAAAGTGACATTTCAACTGCGTTCAATAGCTGTCAGTCTCAATATTCCACAGCAATAATGGCACTGACAGCTCTTAAACGAATAAGGAGCGTTGAGAATCATTGGTGAAATCCACCCTAAAAGACATTAACGAAACCTCTAATTCAGATTAATTCGTAAGAAAGAAAATTGTAAAGTATGTCTCTACATCATTTTTCCTTTTTCGAGACTTCGGTCTATCTGACACATTTCCTAGAAAATTGGCAAGTGTAAAACTCTACATGGTTGCCAATTTGCGGCGACAGCTTTTTTTTTTTCGACTTTCGTTGGTGCTCGATTCATTTCATCGTTTTCAATAACACGTGCAGCGGTATTATAGAAATGTTGTCAATGAATTCGAATATTAAACAATTGAATTATATTTAAAAATGACGTCCCATTTCTAACCTTACTAATGGCTATTGTTTGGCGCGTATTTTGATTTCCAATTAAAAATAAGAAAGTAATAAATAAAGACTGGTTAATATATGAAAAAAAAAATCAGCATTGTTTGAGTTTTAGTAAAATTATATAGAAACAAACTCTGAAACTAAAACCAATAATTTATTCCTTTGCTTCTAATCAAGATCATTTTAATTAGTTACTCACAGTGACCTGAAAAAAAAGAAAAACATAACCCTTGCAAATACAAATACTGACTAAACGTTCACAGGAAACCGGAAAATATTGAGTTCATTTGGAATTTCACTACACCAAGGTAAATAAAATTCCAAATATTAACAACTTACAAGAGTTAATGCAATTAACCATCCTTTTGTACACCGCCGATTGTTTCTGTTAAAAACCTCACCGTACACACCGGCCGTTTTTCGAACTAACATTTTGAATGGGACATACGATCGGTAACTGTTTAACTTTTTGGTTTTCGTTTACAACCAGCGCCACAAATAATTACACAGATAAGTAAGTCCTACTTTTTTAAACTTGAAGTGAGCTGGCAATAGTGTCAAACCCTATCATCATGTGGTATGAAAGGTAATTTCAACAAAGTTTTCACGGTAAGATTTTTTTGAACAGACCGGCTGCTTTCATAGATGTGCAATGAAACATCAATTTCAAAATGTAGCCCAGGTAACTACATTATTTGATTATGTAGACAACTAGATTGTCTGTAGCAACTCGTAGTTTTGTTGGGGCCCTTTTGAATTACCCTTTACAGACCCTAGTTGACCTCGTCCTGACATATCGACCCGGCCATCCGTTGCTAAATAATTTCGCTGTGTAGCTATGTTATGTTTATGTACATCACGAATAGGTCAGTTTTGATGGATTGTAGAGTAAGTAGTATGTAATGCTTTTCGGCGTCGAATGACCTTTAACTCTGTTATTTATTTATGTACTAGCTTTATCCCACAGCTTCGCAAAACAGCCTATAGCCTAAACCAGCATGGCGATTCTGTAAAAATCTCACCGTGAAGACTTGCGTGGAGTGAGCTGTCAGTGTCATCCCGTCCTGGTCAATCCCTAGAGTCAGTGGCACTGACAGGTCACTTCACCTAAGTTTTCACGGTGAGATGGTTACAGAATAGCACTACAGGGCATGGTCATTGTTTTCCTGAGTGCCAAACTTCATCCAGATCCGTTCATCCGTGTAGTGTGAAAAGGTAAAAGACATACAGAGTTACTTTCGTATTAATTAGTATGGATTAGGCGGCAACAGTGCATCTAGAGATCTCATCTCTTCTCATTACGATGCGAGGCACCAATCACGTGGCATCTAATTCTTCCTATAAATAACTAATGAACTGGTGATCATAAGAGGCGTTACTATTCATGCACAATTTGTCAATTCTTTTATAACGCAATGTTGTGGCGGTTGCATTGCCTAGCTTGGAGACCGCTGTTCAAATAACTGTCTTAAATATTCTAGTTACAGTAGGCATACATTACAATTATTTTGAATTTATTTTGTAACAATGTACCAATTTATTCTCTAATCACATTTATTTAATTGCCTCGCAAAGTCTGCCCGAAGAACTTTATTGATTTACACTTGTATCCATTACAAACACGCTTTGTAGAAAATGTGTCTGATTTAGTTTAAGTTAATAATAAGATTATTTTGAGTGAGGTAAGTACATCAAAACTTTTTTTTGCCTCTATTTTATTGACTACACAAGTATAAATCGACCTCGCAATCACAAAAGGGTCATCCAAACAGAAGATAACAACAAAGCATTCCCGTCCTTATTAGGGAAGCTGTAAGAGCATTCCTGAAGCATCCCGTTCTCTTGAATCGAGCAACTATGGTGCAAACGGCTCTTAACCCTGCGAAGAGCCTTTAATGAGCATTTGTGGGTATTCGATGGTACTTTAGGGGCAAGGGGCACCTGCAGTGTCAGATGGCACTTGACCGGGTCGTGGGTGGTTGATAAAATGTTTTTTTTTCGTTTTATTTATTCTGATGTAGTGTTTTGGAGCATAGGATTTTGCGTAAACTCGCGGATAAAGTTATGTGTGAGGTAAAGCGATAGCTGTCGCGGGTAATTCAAAGATGGGTGATAATTTTTTGACTACGTACTACTTATGTAGGTAAAAACTCAGAAGTCTATTTTTTTTAAGTTTTCTTGTAGGAATATTATAATTATAATAAAGAATAACTCAACATGCGTTTAACAGAATAAAAACAAAACACAATACAGCATCTGCTTTTCCGTGAAACGTAAATGCAAATTCTGTATTTCTACGTCAATTATAATATCAATGCCGTCTCTACTTGAAATCCGATATTTTTTTGGTATTCAAAATTAATAAAACATTCGAAACATGATCCGGAACACTATTATTTTATTCCATTGAATAGAATATTGTGAAGAATACTTCGGTGTTTTCCACAGTTTTCTGTTGCAGTTTTTTACATTGCCGTCAGTCTGTTATTATCATTATTCTTGTGTTTTTTCTGTTGTGAAATAATAAGTAAGAACGTTGTTTTTTTTATAGAGATGACTAAATATGAACTTCTTTAAAAATGTGTTGAGGATGGCCGTTTGCTTTTAGTTAGTAGGAGTCCGTGAAAAAGGAATTATATCTAACTCTCCCATGGGTCTAAGGTATTTTCCTTAGATAAGACAATACTATGTCGTAACTGTCAAATAAAAACAATACAGACATCAATTGCCAAATACGCAAAAGTCGCCCAAAGGTTTTGTATAAATATAAGGTGACCGGCAGGATAATTCCGTACCACACTGTCAGTAGTAATCGCTTACATTACGACAGTTCAACCACATTCATTGCGTTATAATACGTTGTTGAACGTACAATTTTTTTGCACATTTTGTGACGGCATCTACACCAAGACATGCGAACAACGCATCACACTGACGTCACACAAATCCTGCATCGCGCAATCAAAGTTTACCGCGCAGCTAGCATATATACAACTTCCCGACATCAATCTTGGGGCAGTTGTCCACCAGATACAACACCCATCTGGTCGGAGGATCCTCACAACTTAATGAACCACTGAAACTTAATGAGTAATATTTTCTAGGGTGGGTGGGTAGAGGTCGTGCCGTCACAGTCTTGACTTGACGTAACAAATTCTTTAGCTACCGAGTGGCGTAATTATATTTTGGATGTAGATGATAGACATGTAGTTGCAACACCAAACCGTATCTCCCGATTTAGTTATCATCAGTTTTTTTTATGGCCTACCACTATGACAGCTAAGGATCTTGCCCCTGCTATTTACAGGAAATGTCATTTAATGAAAATAATTGTAATGCTTAAAGGCCCTTTTCATAATACATTGTTTTTCAGTAGAACTTGCCGATTACAAATCAATGACAAAAGGAACTCAACCCCTGAATTTCCTATTGAGTTACTTGTTGCGCATGATACACAACAAAAAAAAAGTTTTAAAAACCTGTTAAACAAAAACTCATATTACGATTATAATAATTATGATAATGCGTAACGTATATGTTGTTTAAATCGCGTATTAACAATTATAAACTGCACCTAACCTTTAATCAGTGTCATTATCTTCTTTGAATTCCATCATTCATTTGTTGTTCTGTTTTATATTTTTACAACTTATACTTTTTAAATTAATATTATTGTATTATTTGATTTGATTTATTTGACTGTATTATTAATTAATCAATTCATTTGATATTGTAATTATGCATTTTGGATTTTAATATTGTTATTTCTGTGATTCTAATTTTATTAACTTATTTGATTTTATGATTATCTTTTTATTTGTAAATATCCAGTTAAATCAAAAAGGCACTATGTAAGTGCTGTGCACACCTTAAAGTTCGCTGCAGTATATAAGTTATAATAAGATAAGCTATCTGGTAATGTTTTTGTGAATTAGTCGTTGGAGTGCCATAATAAATAAATAAATTATTGTTTTAATGATTTAACAGACACCGTAAGTTCTACAGGCATTAGGACAAATGTTTAGTTAACAGTAATAAATAAGCTTTAAGATGCTGCATATTGCAGGCTTGTAAATGACTTTTGATTTGAGAGAGGCAAAGTTCTATCGAGTTTCTGGCATTGTCCTTTTAAGACATATTCAAGTCAAAAAAGACAGAAAGAATGAGAAAACAAAGTTATAGTGCGGGCAGACGATGCGATACGATAGGGTTAGTCGGGGGAAAAAGAAATTCCACGCGGACGAAGTTGCTGGCAGAAGCTAGTGTATTTATATGTTGTAACTGTGATGTAACTACTACCTAACTGTTCAGTTAGGCAGCAAACAGATCTCAAACGCTGACCCAGCTGGTGGCCTTATACAATCGATTTTACATTAACAACACATGGCTGCAGAAAAAGAACAATGACAAAACAAAATAAAAACTTTCGCAAACATTCTCATAGAAAATTTCTAATAGTAACATTTGGCTGATCTTTGAGATAGAAACCAAACAAATTACAGCAATTATTAATTTATGCCACAAGAACTAACTAAACCAATGAAGTGGTGTCAAAATCTATTCTCAGAAAACATTGATCATGTCTGTCCAATAAATTCCTTTCACCTCGATTTACGTGTAATAGTTTTCGGGTCACAATAAATCGAAACTGTCACTTGAAACGATCGTCGTAACCTCGAGACAATTCCCGCCGGCGCCATCTTTTCAGTATTTATTCAAATGAAAAAAGAATTTCACGACAAAGAAGGTTAACAGAACATTCTCGTGGCCAGAAGTTGTAGACGAGGAAGTCCGACTAGTAGGTACACGTTGCGATGCTTGGACGCAACTTGACACCAACTTTGTGAGGCAATGACGAGACGTTGGAGACTCGTTTTTAAGCTTGTACCGAACAAACTTTAAAACCACTCCTTTCGTCCTTTCTTGTCTGACTTAAATGGTTGATACCCATATGATATTAAGTCATCATTTTCATCTGCCTAGCATTTTCTCTAGACTAGCCAATCCTAAGGCCCTATATACACACACTTTTTTCTTGCCGTAAAAAACTACGGTTTATTCGCCGTGTGTAGGCACTGTGATCAATGTTGTATGCATCGCTATCGAAGCTAGTTGACGGACACATTTTTTCACATTTTTTTTTAAGTCAAGAAAAAAGTGTGGACAAAGTGCCTTAAACTTTTTAAATTAGATTAAAAATATTTATGTAAACTTAATTCTCATCTTAGCTCAGGGAAGACCATGGACTGTGTTTAGATATAGTCTTACACCGCCATGATATGAAAACATATATATACACAGCACATACACACACAGTACAGTCTGCCTAGAATTTTAGAAAGTATGCATTTTTTGACGACTTATTCTATGCCTGCAGCGTCACAAGAATTTGTATTGCATCATAGCTAATTCTGCGGAACGCGTGTCTACATTTTAGGTTAAATGGAAACGATTGTACCGTCCTAATACAATGTGTGTTTTATATCTCATAACTCATTCTATAAGTAAAAATAATACAAAAAGTCTTACAACATGTGGTCCAAAAATGCATAGTTTCGAAGATATCATCAATCATAATATGTGTATAGATACCTAAGTTGCATTGATAAATACCTACGAGTAATTCATTTTCATTTAAACCAATCCCAATTCATATTTAAAGCTAAGAAATGTCATATTTCTTGTAAGGGTGTTTCACATTAATAATCGTGACTTTGTCGAATTATTTTGTACGAGAAATTAAAAAAAATATATGCTAATTAAAAAATTATATATTTGACAGATGATTCTTTGATATGGTATCATCCATAGCCTAAATGTAAAAAACACATTGTTTAGTGAGGCACTTGTATACTCGTCTGTACTAGCTTGGCATTGTTCAAAGGTAATGCCATTTGTTCCATATCGCTACGTAGCTACGCCGAGCATTTGCGGTAGTCACTTTGCTACGCGGTATGCAAACGAAGTATGCAAACGGTACCGTGTGGTGGGTATTCATTTTATGTTATGTGCTACGAGCTCGAGTGTCACTATTTTGTGGTATTTTAATTAACAGCGCTTTGCGGTTTTGGAACTAGTTTAATATTCACGCAGTTTTAAACTAGCCACCCGCCCCTGCTTCGCACGGTTTTTACGACTGGACAAGACCTCGAAATGTCTTTATTATATTATATACTCGTAACTTTAATATTTTCCCACAAATAAAACTTCCCGAATAATTTCTCTAAATGCTGGTGAAAACTGCACCAAAATCGGTTGTTTAATGTTTAGTAGAACGACGCGGTCACACGGAAAATATACGTTGTAAAGGACATCACCAAACTGACGGTTGTGTGACAAACTCTACGTTGAAGTTAATGGGTAAAGCCGGTAGTCTGACTGAGACACAGACAATTACGGGGACATATTGAAACTTACTTATCACGTTATTTAGAAGTAAACAAGCAAGGGCACATGAATAATAAGAGGTTACAGCCCCCTATTAACATCTGTAACACAAGAGATAAAGCTGCAATGTCTTGTATGCCTGTACCCGAATGAAGAGCACTAACAACTCTAAAGAGGCATTGGGAAAAGAGTGTAAAGTTCACTCATCCTCTATAGAAAAGGGAGGATCCTCCGACCAGACGGGTCTTGTGTCTGGTGGGCAACTGCCCGGCGATTGATGTCGGGACGTAGTATATATGCTAGTTGCGCGGTAAACTGTGCTTGCGCGATGCAGGATTTTGCGTAACGTCAGGGTGATGCGTAGTTCGCATGTGGCAGCGGTGTAGATGCTGCCACAGCCCAAGTCTCTTCTTCAAATGGGCTATCTCAGTACAGGACGCTCTAGTGCGGCACCTTTAAAACTGTGGCTTCTAAAGCACCCCCTCCAGCTGACTATGATTTTTTAATCCTTTGTTAACAAGAAATAGGTTCTTAATGATTAATTATAATATTTAATATAACACTAATAAGCATTTTTGTCGAGTATTATGAGCCTGCAGAAAAACTTCCCAGCCGTGGTGGCCCAGTGGTAACGGTCCCGACTTACGAGTTGTAGGTCGTGAGTTCGAACCTAAGCAGGCGCTTTACTTTGTGTAAATAATTTAATCACCACTGCTCTCAAAACGGTCAAGGAAAACATCGTGAGGAAACCGGCATGTCCTAGAACCAAAAATTCGAAGACATGTGATATCTACCAACCCGCACTGAGCCCGCGTGGTGGATTATGGCTCACTACCTCTCATAGAGAGGAGGCCTTTGTCCCAGCAGTGGGAACGTTATAGGCTGATTATATTATAATATATATTTATAGAAAAACTTCCATGGCCCATCAGGGCCCCGCGCACTGCCTGTAAAAAAACCTATTCAAATCTCGCTACGCTCTCTGCTAGCCGCCAGGCGAACGATAGCCATATTCTCCAATAATAACTTGACCTACACCAAGAACGCCATATAACTTAACCATTCTTAGTAATAGGGATTAGATATCCAGTTACCCAATTAACAAGTTTACCCATCTTGACCGACTAAGAAGCCAGATGGACCGCTGCAGGCACAACTTAGTCAGGTGGGATGGGCCGCAGTGCGACTGCTACATGGCAAACTACCACTACCCTACCACTTGTCGTGCGCTCTGTGCACTAACTCCAGCACTATGGAAGACCTTTGCGAGGCCAACGATAACGCTGTCAAAATGGCCGATTTCTGATCGAAGTTTATTTAAAACAAAATGTGATCACCGATACGACGAAGAAGAACACCGGCTCCCATTCGCATTAAGTGGGGCGAACGAATCTACAAAACTGGTGGATTTAACTCCAAAAGTAAGCTGTTTAGCAACTTATTTTTCATCAGCACTGCTCTCAAAACGGTCAAGGAAAAACATCGTGAGGAAACCGGCATCTCTGACATGTGACATCTTACATCGCACATTACACTGCTTTTTATTATATTTTTTTGCTGTATATTATATTATGTGCCTTTTAGTCTGTGCTAAACAAATGTATTTTATTTATCTACCAACCCGCATTGGGCCTGCGTGGTGTATTACGGCCCATTGAGAGGAGGCCTGTGTCCCAGGAGTGGAGACATCATAGGTTGATTTAAATGCTTGCAACCAGTTGGTACCAGATTTTTATGTATTGCCCTAATAATGTATTTTTTTTGGCAAAAAAAGTTTAAAAGATTTTTACCTACATATTACTTTTTATCGGTGATAGTTGTAATTAATGCATGTCTCTCCTACATACATACAAAATATGTTAAATAAACCTGTTATGCATACATATGAACGGATTACCCCTTGACGTCAAAGCGCTGCTATGAATAATTCCTATTCAAACCTTCCTATTTTAATTATATGCCGATCGATATTTGTAATCAGTATTCATTCAAACGAACCTATTTGTTATTAGAATACACTTCGCTGAGATTAACTATCATGAAACGTGTTAAAATATTAACCCGAGATAGATAACTATATTTCACTGTACAATAATGATAACCATACGTGGCACTCAGATTATAAAAATAAATGTTCTATAGGTAAATATTTTTTGTAGTATTATAAAAATGAAATGCATTCACGTTCCTACCTATGTTATGACATCGTCATAAATTTACTGCTATGCTAGCCTGGTAACAATATTATCACCTACCTGTAGAATGTGAGTGTGCGTCTGGCCATCCCACTGACATACCTCATTATATTTATTTATCTTAGAACCCTACGATAACAGGATGGGAACCTTTGTGCAAAAATATGACTTTTATATCTGTTTCCATAACTGAAGGCCTATTTCACCACCCACGAGTAATTAGGAAACAGGTTCGTTATTTAGACTTATACGCTACTTTCTATTTCTCGTTGTGCCTAGTTGATGGGTGGTCTTGTCATTAATTCGTCTTTAGTTTAAGTTACTAACAATACAACAATAGTGTTCTAAGTACTAGAAATGGATATTTGTAGTTGTCAGAAACAAAATTATTTTATTTATTACTAGCTACTCCCCGCGGTTTCACCCGCATAAATCTTGATCCCATGGAAGTATCGGGATAAAAAGTACTTTATGTGTTAATCTAGGTTATAAACTATCTGTGTGCCAAACTTCATTCAAATCCGTTCATTAGTTTTTGCGTGAAAGAGTAACAAACATACATCCATGCTCACAAACTTTCGCTTTTATAATATTATTAGGATTTAATTAAGTTATAGATGGCAAAGGCGCTTCGATTCACATCTGCCTAGTCTTTTCTTACGTTGGAATCGGCATCTAGTCTAAACGGAAGCACCTGAATACCAGAATTTGCACATACATTCTTCAAAAAAGTATCGAGAATGGATGATTTGTTTATGGTTCCAAATTCAATTTTTTTGTTGTTCGATTGGCACAATAGTTTTCCATTTTGGCGCGGAGTTTGAGTTGCATCTGTTATTTATAGTTATGTTTTTAGTTAGATCATATCTAGTGTGTATTGCAAAGGAAAATGCTAGATCCTGCCCCAGGTATTTACAGGAAATGTCAATTATAGAAAATAATTGTAACGATTAAAGGACCTTTTCATAAAACATTGTTTTTCAGTAGAACATACCGATTACAAATATCAATGATAGACGGAATTCAACCTCTGTATTTCCTATTGCGTTACTTATTGCGCATGATACACAACAACAACAAAAATAGTTTTAAATACCTGTAAAACAAAAACTCTAACAAACGATTATAATAATTATGATAATGCGTAACGTATACGTTGTTTAAATCGCTTTTTAACAATTATAAAATGCACCTAACCTATAACCAATGTCATAATTTATAACCAATGTCATGGTTTTAACAGAAACCGCAAGTTCTACAGGCTTTAGGACAAATGTTTAGTTAACAGTAATAATTATGCTTTAAGATGCTGCAGATTGCAGACTTGTAAATGACAATTTGACTTATGACAGCCGGGACCAACAGCATAACGTTCTTTCACGGATCAGCACGTGTATCATGACAGGGATCGCCGACGTAAGAATAGACAAAATGACAGATTTTATTAAATATTTGATGAATGATTATACAAAATGACAGGTCATTTTGTATAGTCTTCCGTTGAAAAAACTCGTTTCTATGATGGTCATGCTACGAGTAAGATAAAGAAAGATAAATTGCATATTCTGCACAAACAAAGCGCACATTACAAAAAAAATACATAAATTACATACACACAACGAAGCCAAAGGTCTCTTATGAGAATGTAGAAGTATTACAATTTTGTCCATTGCTTGATGTCACTCTCACTCAGCATCAAGGACAATACACATTGCTCTGTGTATGTTGCGACACTGGCAAAAGACAATAAAACAGCAATCCAAACTAAATTAAAAAAAACTATTTTGCTGTGTCTCTGTTTGTTTTTTTCTATTAATTTTACCTTTCACGTTATATTTGTTATATGTTCCATCAGGTTATGTTAATCTAAACTTGTAAATTTTAGTTATTATGGATTAATTTTATAGTTTTAACCCAGATAAGCCTGAAACTATTATTTTCTGAAATCTTTGAAAAAAATCATGTTGTTTGGTTTTATAGACCTTACGTAATACAAAAAAAATGCTGAAAAAAATATTGACCGTAAGGCTTTCAGGGAAACAGCCGTCCTATATGTAGGACAGTAGGATAATAAGGGGAAATAAAAGATCAGATGGCGAAATAGCATGTAATCCTAAAAAAAACAATAAAAAGGTACAAAAGCTTAAAAAAATGTTTTTATTAGGTAACTATAGATTAGTAACATTATTTATGAATGATATGTTTCAAAACACTTGACACACACTCCAACATCACATTTTTTGCAGCGTGTCAAACATTTCTTATGACATTGACGGCAGCGTGTTTGCTTGGATTGAGGAATAACCAGGTGATTGATTTGGTCTTTTCGACTATCAGCATGCTCATGTTGGGAGGGTCGGCTTGGCCCTCTTTTTTCATTTTTTCTGTTTGATTCAATCAAAGCAGTTGCTACCCTTCTGCGAAAACCGAGGTGATCAAGTTTTCCATTATTTATTTTATACAACTGCCATGCATTATGTTCGGCGAGATCAATCATGTGTGTGAGCAATGGCATGTACCATTTCTTACCTCGTATACCAATTCGGTAATGAGAAATATTTTCATCAGACCGGTCCACTCCTCCCATATGTTTGTTATAGATTGCAACCATGTGAGGTTCTTCTATGACTATGTTTCTCTTTTCGCTTTGTGAAAAGCGTTTTGCAGATTGCTTAGGATTTATTCCCACAGCATTGGAAGCAATACTGAATATATTATTATCATGCCATTTAGCAATAATGAACGTGTTGTCATGTGTTGTTCTGTAATCAAGAGCACCACGTTCCTTTTTTTTCAGCAACTTCGATGTAATTAGAGGACAACTAGACGTCCTGTTTTCTCGGACAGTCCCAGTGCACCGAAGGCCTTTTTTTGTTATCTCTTCCAGCAAGGGCGTCCCAGTAAAAAAGTTATCAAAAACTATATGGTAAGGAAGGTCGAACCCACGCGAAATCAGCACATCACAAAAAGTTAGTACTACGCTAGCACCCAGGCCCAATTCTTTATATATTGGATTACACATAGTTGTAGCACCTTGATATGGCTCCATCCACAATACATACCCCAACCGAGTAGCACCAACCCAAGACTTGAACCCGTACCTAATAGGTTTTCCTTTTATATGCTGTTTGCAGCCATGCCTCCCATAATAAGGAATCATGGCCTCATCTACGCTGTAATGCTCTTCGAGAGGAGAATAGTCCAAAAACTTTTTATTTAGAAGCGTTACGAGAGGGCGTACTTTTGTATACTTGTCTTGCAGATCCAGATTGTCATTGACATGAAGGTGGCGAAAAATAAAGTCAAATCTATCCCTAGTCATAGCAGAGCTGATCAACTCATTATTTGTATCAGGAGAGTTTTCCCAATACATTCTTCTTCGCGGGAGCCATGAATAACCACTAACCAGCAATATGCCAATGAAACACTTCATATCCTCAGCGGTTATGTTCCCAGGTAAATTCTTTTTGACGGCATATTTGTTACTCTCTGACACCAACAAGGTAATAACTTCTTCATCTATAAAGTTTACAAACCACTCAATTGGGCGCTTATCTTGGAAAGCTCCTTGGACCTCAGGCCAATTCACTGGATTTTTTTCCAAGTCCCGTTTTCTCCACGCATATGTTCGCCTGCGTTTTGTTCGACCTGTAGAATTAGAAGGTTCTTCTTCTGTATCACTAACCGGAAACTGTCCTTGTATTGAGACTTCTGCCGGTTGAAGTAGTATGTTTCGTGGCAAATTGTTCAGTGTCACATTATCTTCTTCCCCTGAATCTTCATCAGTAGGGCAGTCGGGATCAACAGGAGGAGGCAGAATACATATCACTCTTTCTCTATTATCTTCTTCATCATCCGGAATGTTTTCCAAAGCATCCAAAATTTCATGCGCAGCTAACGGCCTGTAAAGAAAAAGTTACTTGTATTATCCTACTGTCCTATATGTAGTACACCAGTATTGATAACGGATTATATCGAATATTCTATTTGTTATTGATAAAATACTTTATTAGTACTAAAGTTGAGGTTATCAACCAGGTGTCAATACAAAAAAAATATATAAACTTGTAAAAGACAATTATATATACATACCTGTAATCCGACATGTCTGCAATTCACTTTTATTACACACTTTTCGCTGAATTGTTATAAAAACTGTTAAAACAACTGGAGTTTATTTTTTTTTATATAAAAGCACATACGTTCTTCACTACAAATCACAAGAATAAATATTGTAAGGTTAAGTGGGTAATCTGAAATATTTTTTTATTTCCACTGTCCTACATATAGGACAGTAGGCTTATCTGGGTTAATGCTTTTAGCACACCTAATATGTTTATAGGCCATGGTACACAACACTAACCTTAGAATATGGTAAATGATACATGATTTTATTTCTGTAAGTGGGTTTGTACAAACACTTTTACACGTCAATTTTTTTTTAAACTTGGTGAGGTCAGCGTTTCCTATCTGACTACTCTGAGAAGAAAGGCCGAAACAAACTGAGAGGTCACAGTCTCTTTTAAAGTCCAGACATAATGTTGGTCAGATCATGTTAAGACCATGTGGATTGATGTCTGAAGTGGTCTTTTGAGGAAAGAACCACACAATTTGAGTGGATGTGTCCAGTCTGTGGACGCATTTGTCAGTAATCGTACAGCTCAACTCAAAACATAAGGAGCTCAACTATTCGACGAACAATACCAAAGAAAGGACATTGGGTAGGCCGCATAATTACTCAAACCGCCAGACCAAGATTACGATTAAAACTAACTGAGATAATAAAATAAAAATAAAAAAAGTAAAAAAAAACAATGACCCACATAGTTTTAACATTCACAATAAAATAATACCTAGGTAAGTAAATATTCATGTCATTGTTTATTTTACAGATCATTTGAGGACCATGTAGGTAGGTGTCTGAAATGGTCTTTTGTGGAAATAACCATACAGATTTGAGTGGGCCTGTCCAGTCAGTGCACGTATTTGTCATTAATCGTGCAGCTCAACTCAACACATAAGGAGCTCAACGATTCGATGAACAATACCAAAGAAAGGACATTTGAGTAGGCCGCTTTAAGTACTCAAACTGCCAGATATAAAAAAATCAAATAAATAACTGAGATAGACAAAATATATAAAAATATTACCGACTAAGTCCTCACACGAAATTAAAATAATAATAATATTATACAAAGTAAATATTCATGTCTTTGTGTCTATAATAATCATGAAATGTCAAAGTGTACTCGTATAAAAAATAAAACAAAATTTAGGTACCAAACAAAAAACCATACTCAGTTTGCAAAAATTGGAGCAGGTCAGTCCCAAGCCTTTTTGTCCTCAATATAGTCTTTGACTGTATAAAAAGCTTTCTGGTACAACTTTCGTTTATTAAATGATTTGAATTTATTAAGGCTTAGATCTTGAACGTGGCTTGGAAGTTTATTATAAAAGCGTATACATTGACATCTGAACGAGCCACCTTTTTTCTTGAGCCTTGTTGTAGGTACAACAAAATTGTGTTTGTTCCTAGTATTGATATTATATGGATATCACTGTATTTTAAAAAAAAATATGTTTTTGTGGGCATATAAATATTTTCATGAAATATACTGAAAAACACTGGTGGTTATTACTTTAACTATTTACAGTGTAAACAATTGTTGGTTGGCCAGTTTAGGAAAGAAAAAACAAGATACCGATTGCAAAGTGGAAGAATTACTACTTTTGTAGCAACGACGAGTGCTGGAGGGTTTTCAATAATTATGTAAGGATTGGTTAACCATCCTCGAACCGGCCGCGGCATGCATATCTTAACCTTCTATTGACCCTTGCGGCTGTTATTATTTAGCCACGAAATAAGTCATACTTATTTAAACTCAAGGGAGGGCCCTTGAGTTTAAATTAGTGTGACGTATTTTACAAATGAATGGTCACACAAAAGGCGCAGAGTTGAACATTGTCTATGGCGAACTGTAGCAGTTGAAATTATAAATTGAGAAAATCTTACTATTATAAATTGAGGTCATCTTACAGAATTAAATGACGGGGATCAATTACAGAATACCTACCTATCTAGAGAACAAAAACCAAAACAAAGTCACCATCCTGACATTTTTCTTTAAACAATAATGCAAGCATGGAAAACATACCAATTACCGACCTATCAATGAATCAATCTGAATACAACACACGCTCGTAATCCTCGAAGGGTTCTGGGTTGGATAGGGGTGGACCTGTAGTACCCAACATTTACCCATTTAAATTGAAGTCAAAAAGGGCAATAGGGGGCGAGCCTATTGGCATAAACCGGGCACAAATCCAGACTCCGGACTCATAATTAGCCTATAATGTTCCCACTGCTGGGACACAGGCCGCCTCTGTGAGAGGGAGTGGGCCGTCATCCACCACGCGGATCCAGTGCGTTTTGGTAGATGTCTTATGTTTTCGAATTTTTGGGTCTTGAAATGCCGGTTTCCTCAACGTTTTCCTTCGCCGATTTGAGAGTAGTGGTGATAAAATAATTTACATAAACTAAATTAGTATTAGTAAACGTAACAACATAACATCACGTCCGTAATCCTCGAACGGTTGGGTAGAGGTGGACCTGAAGTATCTGGGGGTACTACAGGTCCACCTCTACCCAACCGATTGTCCCTTGCGGCTCTTATTATTTAGCCACGAACCGAGGGGTTCGTTGAGTTTAAATTAGTGTGACGTATTTTACAAATGAAAGTTCACTCAATAGGCGCAAAGCTGATCATTTTCTATGGTGAACTATGGGAGTTAAAATAATATGTAAGTTTGAGAAATTTTACTAATTATATAATTATAAATAAAATTGAAATGACGGGTTAAATCATAGAATACCTACCTATCTGGAGAACAACGTCCGAAATCCACGAACGGTTGGGTAGAGGTGGACCTGCATTACCCCCTCATTTCGCCAGTTATATTTAAGACCCGATAGGGGCGAGCCTATTGTTATCAACCGGGCACAAATCCAGACTCCGGGTTGCTACTGAGAAAATCTATAGCGGAATGTTATGTGATATTTCAGAAAGAACTTTGATATTCAATTCCATCTATACCCACATTTGTATTCTAACAGCCAATATATATGTATGGGCTCGATATTTGCTCTATAAATCACAGAACGTAGCGGGAAGCAACTAGTTTGTAACGCAATATATCCATCCATCCATCTTGACGATATTTTATTTTACATAAACCATGAGGTGTTTCCACATTACGTCGCCAGTACACGCCAAAGGAGTTAGGTTTGGACAGAATGGGAAAAGTTTTATAGGATATTTTTCAGCAGAATTTTCTCATTATCAGCACGCACCCTAATTGCGTAAAAACTTTCAAACACAATCCGAGAGTTTTGAAGAATATTGCTAATTCATTGCTTCATGTTTGAAAAATTGGTCTGCTCAACAACGTTAATTACTGAATGAACACGGGTGAACTGTCAAAATTAAACCCATTGCGGTCAACAGGGATGATGTTTTTTTTTAGCTCTAAAATAACTGTTAGACAAAGTCAGCACTATCATAGAAGTGACGCCACGACTATATAACTTCATCCTAGCTCCAAACATTGTCTATAACGAGAACAATCCCTTCCATAAACTTTTCAAGCTTGTAAATGCTTCATATTTCCCCCGATTTTATAGATTTTTTCGGTCACTTTATTTTACTATGCCTTCTTTGAAATAACATCATTTGTTCGAACATTTCTAATATAAGTCAACGGTTGAGGGCAATATGCTCGCTCCATGGGACTTAAACATAACTGGCAAAATAAGGGTGTTCACTGTATTAAAGGTACACCTCTGCGAAACCCTTCAGGAATTACATTCAAGATGTTATGTTCATGTCATGTGTGTATCTCTACTTAAAATTGCCTGTGTACTCCGAAGGGCTTGAGAGAGGTGTATATTTACGTTGTACTTAAATATACACAGGACAATGGCCTCTGTGAGTCGCAATACGAGTAGCACGGAACACTTTTTCTCAAAGTTGTTTTTAAATGTCCGGTATGAGAGAATAATGTTTTAGTTAAAAGAGTCTAATGAATAAAGGAGGATACCTTAACAAGATGGACAATACTCGACCTCAATGATCTAGTGATCTCGTGATCGCAAACATGGCTGCTAAGTGTTCCGAGCTCCGTCTTCAGATCAGGCGAAGTGTTATTGGGTTGCTTATCTGTGACCGCTGTGGCCTGAGCCGCAAACATCGATGACTATCTAGATTTAGTCAGCCCAGAATTTAACTTTTAATTTGGCGCCAGACTTTTTTCGTTTTTAACCTATGTTCTCCTACTACTGAGCAAAGGTGTCTTCATGGTTTCTCCATTATTTTGTGTTGTCTTCTAGGGCCAAGCTGTTAGGAACGAGCCCAAATCGCCACGTCAGCGTTTCTTAAGGCTGCCTCAGTGACGACGCCCGTCTTCAGGCACCCACTGTGTGACGATCCTGGACCATCTATCCTTGTGCATCCTGTAAGTGTGACCCGCCCAGTCCCATTTCAGCCTCACAGACATAACGCCTTGGTATTGTATAACACATCGGTATTGTATTGTTTATAAGATAAACTCTACCAGCAACAAACTCTGCCAACAGGTGACAACATAAATTTAAACTTCAAGTTCTCTCACAAAGGGGATCGTTTACGATGCGTGTACCATTTACGTGTAACGTACGTATTTGACAGTGACGTCACTGCTACCTGTGGCTTCTACCCAGAATGTAAGGTACCGTAGCGGGTAAGTACCGTAGAATAAGTAATAATAATCGCAGAAAGCGATAAGGCCGCCCATTGTATGTTTTTAGTATGATATTTTTTTTTTGTTATGTCATTTTGTGGTGTGGTACAATAAAGTATATACAAATAAATAAATAATAAGAACAGATTTAAAAGCGAAGATGATTTTGATCGCCGCAAAATAATAACAGCTGCATGGGTCGATCGAAGGTTAAGCTACACATGTCGCGGTCAGTTCGTGGATGGGTGACCATGCATTACATATTGAGACCCGTCCGTGCCTTGGAAAGCACGTTAGGCCGTTGGCCCTGGCTGTTGTAGATCTTTGACAGTCGTTACGGGACGTTAGAAGCCCGAAAGTCTGACAACCAGTCTTACCAAGGGGTGGTTCCCTAGTAATTGGGTTCTGGGGGTCAGGTAGACAGTCGCTCCATGTAAAATACTGGCAGATCTCCTCTACTGCCAGAAACTCTATAGAACTTTGCCCCACTCAAATCAAAAACTCATTTACAAGGCTGCAATGTGCGTATCTTAAAGCTAATTTATTACTGTTAACTAAAAAGCGCACTGCAAAGCAAGCTGTTACAAAAGCGAGTTGTTGGTTTTCCTACCGCGAAATATTAAAGTCGACACCGTCCCATCTGTTACACTTTATAGTGTACCGCTGAACAGAGCGACGCAGGTTAAGTACTTGGGTCACTGGGTCACGGAGGACCTCGCCGATGACGTAGATGTTGAAAGGGAACGAAGGGCATTGGCTGTCCGTGGGAACATGCTGGCTCGCAGGTTTAAACGGTGCACGAGTGAGGTTAAGTACACTGTGTTCAGGACATACTGCCAATCGTTCTATTCGTGCACCCTGTGGGTCAGCTGTACTCAGCGGGCACTCATTGCCCTTCGAGTGCAATATAACAACGTTTTCAGGATGCTGTTGGGGCTGCCGAGATACTGTAGTGCATCTGGTATGTTTATGGAGGCTCGGATTGATGGGTTTCATGCCATAATGAGAAAGAGAGCGCCTCCATATTGCACCGTATCAGAGGAAGCTCCAACAGCATTCTGAAAGTAATAGCGAACCGGCTAGACCGTCCATTTCTTAGACACTGGATCGCACTCCACGTGTCTATTTGATTTAGGTTGATTTTAAACATTTGTCCTAATGCCTGTAGAACTTGCGGTTTCGTTTAAAATTTTAAAACAATATTGACATCGATTATAGGTTAGGTGCAGTTTATCAATGTTAAAAAGCTATTTAAACAACTTATACGTTACGCATTATAATAATTATTATAATCGTAATATGAGTTTTTGTTTTACAGGTATTTAAAACTTTTTTGTTGTAGTGTATCATGCGCAATACGTAACACAATAGGCAATTCAGGGGTTGAATTCCTTTTATCACTGATCTGATCTGTTTTCGGCAAGTTCTACTTAAAAACAAAGTAAGGTCCTTTAATATTTACAGTTATTTTCATTAATTGACACACATTCACATACATAAACTCACGCCTTCTTCCCATGGGAGTAGGCAGAACCCACAGAACGCCACCTGCTACGTTCCTTACATACTCCTTTTGCCTCGTTTACGTTCATACATCTGGTCATACACGAACGCCGGTTGAGAGTACTTTTCTAAAGAACATCACCAATAAGGTCACTATATGCCCTAGGGCATCCCCTCCCGGCGTTTCCACTCACATCTGCCATGTAAATACCTTTTGTTAGTCTCCTTTCATTCATCCGCTCAACATGACCAAACCATCTAAGCATACTCTTTTAAATTTTTGTCACTACATCTTCTTTTAAACCACACCGTTGCCTTATCACATCATTCCCCAGCCTATCATTCAAAGTGTTCTGCAAGGAACGCATTTCCACAGCATTTATTCTGCTTTCATGCTTCTTTTGCCACACCCAACATTCACTTCCATACATAAGCGTAGGCACCAGCACACTATTGTGAACAACCAGTTGTGCCTTCTTGGACATCAACTGGTCGGTCACAATTGCATGTGTAGCACCATTCACTTTATTTCCAGCATTCACTCTCCTTTCGACATCTCCATCAATCTTTTCATCCCTTGTAAACAGACTCCCCAAATATACGAACTCACTTACTTGCTCCACACTCTTACCATGTATTTTCACATCACACAGCGATACATCCTCAATAACATCATACTGACGTTTCCTGTATATCAGCTATTTACAGGAAACGTCAATTAGGATGTTATTGGGCAGGATCTGGCATTGTCATTTATGTACTTGTCTTTGTTCATCAATCACCAACAGAACGCTCCACACAACCCTATAATCATTGCGGTTAGCTCCAAATAAGTGGATCGACAATATTGACAACCCAGCATGCGTATTTAAGGCTCTTCTTTTTACCGAAAAATCATAGGAGAAACGCTCCTTCGGGAAACTATCTTCGGGTTCGGACTTGACGAGTGAACTTTGGGAGACGTGGCGCACTCCTCGGTATTTGACCGTGTCTTTCATTTTTATCATTGAACTGCGCTATTGAACAAATTTCATCTTTGCCGTCAAGCAGACGAACATTTCAATTAAGTAGTGGATGCTGCGCGCAAGCCGGGCTTTTATAGGCAGTCGGAGGAGTTTTTTGGAACCAAGATACTAATCTGACAGACGTAATGTCAAACACCATTATAAAATGCAAAAACACAAAGATTTAAATTCCCAGATTATCTATTGGGTTTAAAAAAAGGAACTTAAGTCTATGCTAAATACCTACCTACTAATAAAGAACACGGCAGAAACTGAGGGAGATAATTTACTTTCGCTCCGAAGCTAATCGGGCGTTGACATCAAAAACAACGACGTTCCGCGTTTTTACTCGGTTTAATTACTTTCGCTATAAAAGGGTTTTCTAATTACAAATTATTTTCTGTACTTTATCGTAAAGTGATCTTGTGATATGAGCGTCTGATCCTGGAAACAACATTTAAGGTTTAAATTTCAGGATTATCATAGGCAATCAACTCAGCCTATCACACCCCACTGCTGGACATAGGCTTCTCAACACTCTGTCCTCCGCCTTCCGCATTCAGTCTGTCCTAGCCACCTTTTTAAGGTCGTTGGTCCAGTCTCTAGTTGGGGGGCGTACCATACTACGCTTCCCGATACGCGGTCTTCACTCCAGGAATCGTCTGCTCCACCGGCCATCGGTCCTTCGATAAACATTACCAGTCCACTGCCACTTTAGCTTGCTCACTCTGCAAGCTACGTCGGTAACTCCTGCCCTTTTCCGGATAATTAAGGGATAGGCACTGATGTTAATTACTGGCCTTGACCGTTCAATCCCGCAAGGATCCAATAAAGGGTGATTCAGACCGTTAGCGGGTTTGAACGGGTGCAATATGTTATGGCTTCCATACATAATCAGTTTATAACTTCAGTCTGCCGGCTCGAGGTTTGCAAACGATTTATTGAAAAGCATTTTTTAACGCTTTTTTCGAACGCCCGGCTCCAGTCTGTCAGTGACGCTTAATCGCTAATAGGTACTTGTGTGATTTAGCAAACTCCTTTTTCAAAAGGCAATCCATACCCAATTTATCTTCAAATAGCATTCCATATTTAAATAATAAATCAATCTATCAAAATGAATCATTCACATTTATCTACAATAATGGAAATATGAATATATTCATAAAAGTAGAATAAAGAGCCGATCATTCAAACATGACGGGCTATCTTGCCCTAAGCTCTGTGTCGATATCAGGCTATTATTGGAATATGAATAGTAAATAGAAAAAATAAGCAGATAAAAGCAGTAGGTAGATACCTGAGCTTAGCCTATCTGCCCTTTAACATTGTAATGTTTGAGCTGGCCACACACGGTTTCAGGATGCCCTGATCAGCTAATCACCCGAAGCCGAATAGGTTAGTAAGTAAGAAATAGGGATTGCAATCCCGCAACTCACTCAATCCCGCGGGATTGATATGCGGGATTGATCAATCCCGCGGGATCCCGCATATTTGAAATTATTCACAGTAGTTCAACTTTTTGCCCCGTTTGTATCTAAGATAAAGTATTAATTTTTTGATCTTTTAGGGCTATAAGATCGAAAAATTAATACTTTATCTTATTTAAAATTATGTTATAAAATCGAATTGAAACTACAGGTTTTTGTTTAAAAAATCACTAATTATTAATTAAACATGTCTTACATTATCAACAAAAATTATTTGTTTTCTAACAAAATAATAATGAAATTATAATTAAGTACGAGTAATTAGTAATCAGCCTTATTAGACCTTAATTTTTAAATGTTTAGCATCAAAAGTTTTGTTAAATTTTACCCTTATATCTAACAACAGTTTTATGATGTTTGTAATTCAGTCTTAATAGTCTTATTCATATAATGACTAATGCACGCAAAACTTCACGAATGTTTTAGCGGTAAATTTAAATTTGCGGGATCCGCGGATCCGCGTTTTGAAGGTGCGGGATCCAGCAGATTAATAAGTGGAGCGGGATCCCGCGGGAATGCCGGATCCCGTTTTGCGGGATTGCAATCCCTAGTAAGAAAGTAATATTTATTTTTTCTCACCACAATATTACAAATATACATATTACATGGTATCAGAGTCAGACAACACTTTAATATTGTGAGAGACTGGTGCCTAAAGGCCTCTAGGCCAGTATTTCAGGACAGGTCTCCGCCCTTTTACAAAGTTATACATTTCATTTTGATATGTACTTGTACACTAACTGGTAACTGTTGTAGGTAACTATTGTTTTTTAGAATTCCGTAGTCAACGTGGAACCCTTATAGTTTCGCAATCTCCGTCCATCCGTCCGCTGTCTTAGCTCAGAGACTCTCCGCAGCTTAGCTCAGAGACTCTTAGTACAAGAGAGCTGTAATTTGGCATGAATATACATACCTATTAGTATGTATATTCATGCCAAATTACAGTATCATACCTATTAGTATGTTTATTCATGCCAAATTACAGTATCATACCTATTAGTATATTTACCCCGGATTCTGGATTTGTGCCCAGTTGATGGCAATAGGCTCGCCCCTATTACATGGACGGCGAAATGTGGGTGTACACTAATACACCTCTGCCTAACCCTTCGGGGATTACAGGGGTGATGTTATGTTATTTATACAAATTAGTCACTTCGACAAAGTGGTTTAAATAAAACCTTGAAAAAAATAACTTTTTGTGTACCTACCCTTCACGTAAAGTGGGAATGTTTTTTTATTGTCGTTTATACTATGGTGTGGGGTGACGTTGAAAAGGTGGTGTAAAAATATTGCGGGTAAGTGAAAAAATTTTACGATTCAGGGATCCATTTGCGAAGTATTACGCTTTAGAGTGTTCATTTTATGTTAGATTCACCTGCCAGCTGCATGGTTGTTTATGGAAATGTGAAAAAAACATGGCAGTAGGCTTTTTTCTTTGCTTTCGTTGGTTGGTCGCCTAGTTAGTTATCTAGTCGACCAACTTACATTTGCAGTTCGAATTTATGGGAGACCATGTTTTTAGACTACAACACAATACACCTTCAGCGCGCTGATCCGGCTGCCGCGTTACTGCAGTGCGTCAGAGATGTTCGCAAAGCGCGAGTTGACAGCTTCTCAGCTATCGTACGGAAGAAAAGTGCGTCTCTGCTAGCCAGATTGCGTGGCAGTGGCAATGGGCTCCTGAAGGTGATAGCTGACAGGCTTGAGAGCCCCATAATGGGACATCTCATCAGAACAATAATGTCTGTCATAGTGTATTCGTACTAAAATAGATCATACGGTGCTATTGCTCCCAAATTACGTTTATTTTATTTTATTTTATTATTAAATATATTTTACACACCTCTTTGACGTAATATTCTCATAATTTGACATTAAATACCAACAGTTCTAATTTCAACTCTGTATTAGAGACTTTTGTGAACAGCATATTAATTCAGATTCAGGTTTGTCGCAATCGCTACTGCTGAGCATGAGGTCCTGGGTTCGATTCCCAGGTCGGGCAACGTGTTATTGGGTTTTTCTATCTGGAATTTCTCAGTAGCAGCCCGAAGTCTGGATTTGTGCCCGGTAGATGGCAATAGGCTCGCCCTCTGTTACATGGGACTTCAACATAACTGGCGAAATGTGGGTGTACTATAGGTACACCTCTGCCCAACCCTTCGGGGAAACAAGTCGTGATGTTATGTTGTGAAATGACAATCATGGCATTTGGTTTAAATTGTTTTTTTTATTTTTAGATTCTTTTATATTTTGTAAATGTGAGAACGTTGTAGGCCTTGTAGATTGTAGATTTGTAGACCATTGTCTATTTGTTTAGCTTATGGTACTTTTTGACAGGCCTACACTGTCCTCCCATACCTATAAACGTTGTAATTTGAAATCGTTGTAAAAGTCAAATATTTTTAAAGAGTAGGTAACTGTGGAGTTTCTTGCCGTCTCTTCGCCATAGGAAACGACCAATCGGAACCGTGCACCTAGCTTCTGACGTTTCATAAGTGCCCATGTAGGTTTATTTGAAATAAAATATTTTGATTTGATTTGACATATTGTTACTAACATCCTAGTAAATAGGTGCTAACGTAGGTTATAATATATAATTACCTTAAACGTTTTGTTTTCTGTTATATAAAATAAATTTAATTGAATTAAACTTATCCTTTCATTATCCGTGGTCTGACGTCACGCACTTGGCTGTTTTTTTATGTTATTGGTTAGCCAATCAAACTAACGGCCCGCGTAATGGTACTTGCAGCCTTCTTTGAACATCTACAATTAGGTACTAGGATCCCAGTTACAAAACTGAAATGACTTATGAGACCTGTAATTTACACCACTATGGATGCTGGTGTACTAGGGTTACAGCCCCGTTGGTCTCGTGGTTGCTAGGGTTCGATTTCCAGGTCAGGCAAAGTGTTATTAGGGTTTTTAATACGTTGATTTTGCACCTGATCTCTCTCCGGTCGTGTCGGATTGCCGTCTCATCGAGCTGTGAGAGTAAAGGAAGAGAGAGTGCGGTCTGCGTCTGCGCACATATTTGTGCACTATAAATCTCCCGCGCCGAAGGCTAGTCTCTGTTGAGTTTGGCCGCCATGGCCGAAATACTGCCTGGAGGACTATATATGTATAATTAAAGGGCACATTTTCGGGAAATTGCAATAGTTGCTCATTGTAAATTTCACAAATTTACAATGATATTATTGGGACATCCCGATACGATCCATAAACAAAATATTGCAGCGTGGCGCCGTGGCAGCGAGATCGATATGATTCTGGACCTTGATACCTTGAGATTCTGCATTGAAATTCTTCGTAGGTTCTCAAAAGGAAAATCGGCTGTTTGAACATGATCACAACAAAATCTATGGAACAGCAATTATTTTTTTATGATGTACCTTCCACCCGGTACAGGTAGGTATATTCCTATATTTCGTGAATCACATCTATTTGAATCATATATATATTTCGTGAATCATAATCATATCCTATATAAATCACACTTTCCGACATATTTTCTTCCGTAAACATTGATTTGGTAAAATACTTTGTAAGCCCACACAAGCCATGCAACTATTTAAGTAGTAACACTAACTCCTTACGTCAAAGTTTACGTCAATTGCTATAAAATCGGTAAATATAGACATTGTGATCCTATTACTGTACGTTTATGAAAGGCTATTAACGAACAATCGAACGGTGAAAAGTAAACAGCTGACGACTTTATTATTTTGCGAGTGCACTGCAAAAATGCGACAGACTTATATGTAGGTACGGTTGTTATGGTATGGGCTGATTTGACATCAGCCCATGCCATGACAACCGTACCGACAACCGTAGTAAAGCGGAGGTGTGAGGAAAATGACGTCAGGAAAGTTTGGAGTATGAATGTGGAAGGCTACAAGAGTAGGGGAAGACCAAAGAAACGATGGGTGTACTGTGTGAAAGATGATATGGCTAGAAAGGGGGGGACTACCGAGATAACTACAAATAAAGAAGTATGAAGAAAAATGTTGCGCCGATCGCAATAAAATTTGGTTGAGGGCAAAAAAATGATGGATGTACACTCGGTCCCAAAAATAACGGGTCAGTCACAAAAGTCCGAATATATCCCGAACTACGTACTATGCTATCATAATGAAACTAATACTGTTCGATTGGGCATTTAATGATACAAAAAATGAATAAATCGAAACTTATGTGTACCTTCATTCTTATTCTCAAAATAAAAATAAACTAAAGAAGACATTTTATTCTGAAACTTAAAAATTTTGTAAGATTTTTTCACTACATGCATAATTTTAATAGTCTTCGTATTGCCTCCCCGAGCTCTACTTGCAGCTTCCAGGCGATTCGGCATGCTGAACACCAAATTTCCGAGCCGATTCTGAGGAATGGCTTCCCATTCCTCCACCAGTGCTTGTCTGAGCTCGGGTAGCGTGATTGGTGGGGAGTTACGACGTTTTAAGCAACGCTCAAGCTCGTCCCATGCATGCTCTATGGGGTTTAAATCAGGGCTTCGAGCTGGCCACTGCATCAGGTCGATACCGACCTCTCCAAGGTATTCATTTACAATTCCGGCGGTATGGGGACGCGCATTATCATGCATTAATATGCCATCAAGGTCCATCCTCGCCATGAAAGGTCCCACGTGCTCATTCAGGATCTCCTCCACGTACCTCTCTGGATTCAGAGTGTCATTTTGAATTAGCACGAGCTCAGTGCGGGCCTCGGCAGAAATACCGGCCCAAACACGTACTGATCCTCCGCCGTGTGCCACTTTTTCCTCCACACAGTCTTGATGGAAGCGTTCCCCTGGTCTTCTGTACACCAACTGCCTACCATCATGCTTGCAAAGCATGAATTTCGATTCGTCCGTGAACATTACCCTAGACCAATCGTCCAGTGTTGGTGCTCGCGCACGTATCTCTGTCTTGCAATTCGTTGTTGCCGTTCCAGTTTGGGGCCATTTGCGGGCCTTAATGGTTTCAAGTTTGCCTCAGCAAGACGTCTCGTCACTGTTTGTGCGCTTAAATTGCTAACACCAAAGCGAATAAAGTGGTTTTTTAGACCAACTGCAGTTTGAAAACGGTTTCGGAGCATTGTAGCCACCAGGTATCGGTCATCCCTGGCCGTTGTGCATCTTGACCTGCCATTTCCTGGTCTCCGAAGGTGCGATCCGGTCTCTCGGTACCGCTGGACTACCCGCGGAACAGTCGACAAAGATACACACATGTTTCTTGCTGTTTCACGCTGGCTCCGCCCAAGTTCCAAGAAAGTCAGGATTCTGGTACATTCATCTAACGTGACTCCAATGCTCCACCTCACAGAATACTGATAATGCACGTGGAAGTCGTGCACAATATGGTTTTCGTGACAGAATAGAAATGGATAGAAACCTTGACATAAAGTAAAAAAATTGTTTTCAAAAATGTCCATTTTCCATATTTTGGTTTTTTGTAAATAAGTTTCATTCATCAGCCAGTATAAAAAAATTGTAATAGAAAGTGCAACTAAATAGTCTTTATTCTGTTTTTTATTTCATTGATCACAGTTACAGTTTTGTAGATATTCGAACTTATGTGACTGACCCATTATTTTTGGAACCGAGTGATATATGCAGGTCAATTTTTTTTTCCTAGTATTTCGAATGCGATTACGAACGTTTGAATGCATGCTGGTGACAGAAGAAAGAATACGAACGAATTCCTACTTCCTACTGCTACTAATATTATAAACGCGAAAGTTTGTGAGGACGGATGAATGTTTGTTACTCTTTCACGCAAAAACGACTAAACGGATTTTGATGAAACTTTACAGTATATATACATCATAACAACACATAAGCTACAATTTACGATAAGTATCAAGTAGTTGGAAAAAATGCTGCCCTCTGAGAGCTACATGAAGACATTGTAGCGTGGGATTGTTTTTTAAATAGTTCTAAATAAAAGTCCGCGACAGTATACATCTATCCTTTATGTGGAAGCTATTACAGCCAAAACAGTGAGCCATACACAATCAGCCTTTTATGTTCCCACTTCTGGGACACAGGCCACCTCTCTGTGAGAGGGAGCGGACCTTAATCCACCACGCGGGCCCAGTGCGGGTTGGTAGATGTCACATGTCTTCGATTTTTTGGTTCTAAGACATGCCGGTTTCCTCACGATGTTTTCCTTCACCGTTTTGAGAGCAGTGGTAATGAAATAATTTACACAAAGTAAAGCGCCTGTCTGGGTTCGAACCTACGACCTACAACTCGTAAGTCGCGGCCGTTACCACTGGACCACCACAGCTCCCATAAATACATTTAAATTAGATTTTTTACAACGCACATTTAAGAGTATTTAGTTAATTCTTATCCAAATGCATGCCTTTATCGCTTTCGGTATTTAATATAGATAAACTTTCTCTTTTCCACTAAGTAATTTGGACGGATGGTTCAAAAGTTACCACAGTAAGAACGGTAGCGCGAGCGGCGCGCAGAGCGGGGCTGCGATGTTTCACGGCTAATCCACTGAACTGTGTCTAAAGCCTGAGGCAGGACATGGGCTACTTACTTTTCACCAAACACCACGTAGGTGGAAGCTAGTAATCAAACCGACAGCAGAGGCATTGTTGGACGAACGTGAAAATGTGGACCGAGGCGATACCGAGGCCCAAAGCTTGTTTAGTACTTTACTCAAATAATGCGCGGTAATTCCAACCAAGTAAGTTAATTATAAATTCCAGAATCAATGACGAACAATGGTAACGTTTTTTGCGCCAATATGTTCATTTGTTTCTATTTCACTTTAAACAGCTCTATTTAGATAAGCCAGTTCGAGATTTAAATAAAATATTTGTTATTTTTTCGGCCGCTAAACACGACAAATATGGATTTCATATCACTGCCGGCCGCTGCTCGCATATTTTTGACCAGTACAGCATTTACGGTTTATCTCGAAGAAGGTTGTCCAAATAATGCTCGAATTTCCGCGCATGTTTGAAAAACAAATGACACACAAAATATTGAGTAAAATAACAACAAAGAAGTAGAATTAAATACTCCGAAACAAACAAGAATCCGACAACAGAGCTAGTACCTATAAACAAAATCTATGGAACTAATAAAGTAGGTACCTAGAAAGACTAACTCGAAGTAAAATAAACTCCGTATCAAACTTCTGCCAATAACGCATGCCAATTACTGCCGTAAAGTAAAGCTACGGTTTCCTAAAAGACCGGTGGCCGCCACATAGTCTCCGCAATTTACCGGCGAATGACGTCACTGAAACGTTATTTATGAAAGAAAGTGGCTGAGTTTTCCTAGAAAGTGTTTTTGATACCGTAAAGTCAAATTCTGTTACATCGTTTTCATGGCAGTTAAAGGCTTTCTTGTAGTGCAGTGTGTCTTGTAGTACGTTTCAGCGGGCACTGCCGGTCGGTGCAAGCGCTTGAACTGCAAGAATTTGTATATACTTTAAAAAACAACGAAATTATAGAATAGGTTCTCAACATGCCCTAAAAACAATAAGCCTTATCTTTTGGTATAAGTAATACATGGTTTCACGATGGAATCTCTTCAAAGTACACGTTTTAAATAGCGATTTATTGCAATCTTTTTTTGATGGTAATGTTATAATTCACGTTTCTGTCTTCACACAGCGCTTTTCTAAAATTTTACTTTTTGCGCAAAATTTACGTTTGGCTAGATTTACAAAGGCTTTAGAAAGTTATAAGTACTGCAACCTCGACTAAAAGCAACCTATATGTAACGTTTTAAAGAGTATGGGCAAAATACCAGACGGTTGAATTGCAGCTTTGTATCAGGTTTCCAGTTATGAAGGCTAGGCATCTATTGGCAAAGCACTGCTATGGGTTGAGTAGGTATTTTTCCTATAACATCTGCATGTAACCTCAATTTATCGGATCAAAGAATTTTCATTAATCAACGACACTCCCCGCGTGGGTGTCGTTGAACTAAAAGGCGAACATTAAACTATGACAGGAATCCAATAATGAAATTTTAGCATCCTTACACTATAAACCAATAAACTAGAAACAATACTTTTTTACAAACTACCGGCTTCCAAAAAAGACTTGTTTTTGTTTTTTCACTCTATATTTGTACCTAGCGTAATCGGCCTATAATGTTCTCACTGCTGGGACACAGGCCTCCTCTCTGTGAGAGAAAGTAGGCCGTAATCCACCACGCGGGAACAGTGAGGGTTGGTAGATGTCACCAAAAAGGTAATAGTTGTACCAACCCCACACAAATTCGTTTTCCACTACTTGTTAGACAAACATCAATGACAGGAAGTTTTATAACATCATCAACACACGCAAAGTGTATTAAATTCATATTTTTGAAGCTAACTCTAAAACTGCTAGCGTTGGGAGCTACCTCGATATCACATAAAACATACAGACGAACATAGAACGTGCTCCTTTTTTTATGTCAGTTGATTAGAGCGAGGAATGAAGCCGTTACAACTGTAACAGAATACGTGTCAAGAGGAATGAGACATAATTCATAACGCCTGTCTTGTCAGAGTGCGTGCCAAACTGCGAGTCATTATAATCAAGATAAATATAAATATAAGTTCATGAACGTTGTCTTGTCACACTGCGTGCAAAGCTAGCTTGTTTAATACTTTGTTACGCCCACGTCTCACAAGATAGGAAGAAAAGTATTGCTCAAACGGCGTAGTATAGCTCAATTAGCGTAGTATTGCTCAATTAGCGTAGTATTGCTTAATTAGCGTAGTATTTATAACTGGCAACTTTATTACCGTACCGTTCTGTAGCTGCCATATTGTATTGCCGTGATTCTTAGATTAATTAAGTTATTAAAATAGAGAGGAAAAAGCCATGGTCCATTTTGATCCTTTTTTTGGTCCTTCGTTGGAAGAAAAGGACCACTTCTTTCAACATGAAAATCAATAAGAGAATAGAAAACGAGGAGAATGTTGCTGATAGCACATTTGTATAACCCCTTATATTCTATTAAATTATATTAGTAACATAATGTGGTAATTGATAAATGATAAATGATTTTATTTCTGTAAGTAGGTTTTAAAAACACTTTTACACGTCAAACATATTTTAAAAACTAGATGAGATCGGCGTTTCCTATCTGACAACTCTGAGAAGAAAGGCCGAAACAAACTCAGAGGTCACAGTCTCTTTTAAAGTCCAGACATAATCTTGGTCAGGTCATGTGAAGACCATGTAGATTGATGTCTGAAATGGTCTTTTGAGGAAAGAACCACACAGAATGAGTGGACCTGTCCAGTCAGTGCACGCATTTGTAAATCATGGTGCAGCTCAACTCAGAACTAAGGAGCTCAACGATTCGACGAACAATACAAAAGAAAGGACATTTGGGTAGGCCGCATAAAGTACTCAAACAGCCAGACCATGATTAAAACAACTGAAAAAAAAAAGAAGAAAAATACAATGACCCACATAGTCCTCACATTCACAAAATTAAAATAATATTATACTTTATACAGTAAATATATACATGTCATTGTGTATGTAAAAAGGTACAAAATATTTAAAAAATCATAATAATAAAAATAAAAATATTTAAAAAAAAATTGCTAAATAATATTAAACATCAAGATTGTCTGTGTAATTTTATTGGAGCAGCTCAATCCCAAGCCTTCCTGTCCTCAATATAGTCTTTGAGAGTATAATAGGCTTTCTGGCATAATTTCCGCTTTAGAAAAGATATGAATTTATTAAGGCTTAGTCCTTGAATGTGGCCAGGAAGTTTATTATAAAAACGTATACATTGACATTTAAATGAGCTACCTATTTTCTTGAGAATTGATAGTTCTTCCAAATATATAAAATAAAATAAAACTAGTTCTCAAAATACAATTAACTAAAGCGTAGTAAACGCTGACGAAAATGCATCCAATTTAGTTATAAGTGGCAGAAGCGTAGGTAAACTTTCCACTGTGCACAATTCTAAGTTATGTAACTTAGAATGTTAACTTGCCAGTAACTCTAAAACGCATTTCAACTTTGGCTCCAAGTTAGTTGAATATGCTTATTTCGCAAAATGTTTGGCGCACGATTCATAAACGAGCGTGGGAAACGAAGTTTGACGCAAATCAAACGGAGATGATTCCATATTGATCAGAAAATACATGCAAGAACACACCGCCTTTGCCAAATGCACACAATACAAACACATAACACACACATATGTTGCTGCTTGTTGTATTTTTATACACACTTCTCTGTGTTTAGTATTTTGACTGGCACTCGTGGGTTACAACTGAAAATCAGCGTCAGATGGTGCACCTTGTGTTGACATCTGACATTATGCTGAGCTGATGCCCTTTTGGCATTACTATCTTTGTTTTCGTTTTTTTTAAATAGTTTTAAGGTGTAATTTTTTTGTCCTGTATACCAATAAACACATTTTTCTATCTTTCTTATGCGGCTAGGCAGAAAGATTGTTGGGTCGCAGAACGCCGATGATGAATGATAATGATGCATGATCCGAATCTTGTATACTTATAGATATCCTGCATAGCTGGATTGAAGAGCTTAACAGCTGGAATACTAGTAAGTAAAGTCTGGAATTTAAAAAAGAAGTAGATTGACTGCCAACTTCAATTGTCCGGATATTCAATTCACAACTGTCATTCTGTGATGTTGTATGATATCGCCAATTAACGTAGGGTTGCATTTATCGTAACAATTAATTGCCGGACTGTATCTAAATTGCAAACCAAAATTGTATTATCTTTATAGAGAAGGTTGAGCTGCAAAAATACCAGAGCACATTTAAAATAACACTATTTTCAGCGAACCCACAAATTACTTACTAAGTCCCAAAAACTGCCTAACCCTTTTATTGAACAAAGCCCGTCAGAGATTATAAATGATGTTGCCAACAATATAAAACGGCTAATTCGTAACATAACGTCGGCAAGCACAAAGGGTGCACCTCTAGCTGTCACTAATCTTGGGTTTGAATCAGTAATTATTCGTTGAATCACAGTTTTTCTTTTTTTTTGAGAATGGCAATAAAATTAAGGAGGCCGAAAAGGTATCGATATTTTTATATGCATTTTTATTCTGCAATGTGGATACGAAAAATAAATAAAAACACTGACAAGACTAATGCATACGACTATTTAGAAACTATCAAATAAATCCTTACATCGAAATAAAAAAGAGGTTTTTATAAAAAAACTTTTTTTAATAGTGTGGGACCTACCATGGGTTTTGCCAATCTTTGACTAGCTATAGTGACTAAACCATTGGATATATTTGGTTGAATTTTTGTATGCATACTAGGAACGTCATTAGATAAAATAGATAGATATATCAGACAGATAGATAGATTAGATATATTTAAATAATATGTATTCCTAAATTGTAACTACCAGTGCTTGTCTCTGCATCACTCAAAGGTTAACGGGTAGAAAATGCCTGTGGCATTAAGTCCGCCTATGTACATTCGTGTGTTTGAGCCTCGTTGGTCTAGTGGTCGCAATCGCTACTGCTGAGCATGAGGTCCTGGGTTCGATTCCCAGGTCGGGCAACGTGTTATTGGGTTTTTCTATCTGGAATTTCTCAGTAGCAGCCCGAAGTCTGGATTTGTGCCCGGTAGATGGCAATAGGCTCGCCCCCTATTACATGGGACTTAAACATAACTGGCGAAATGTGGGTGTACTATAGGTACACCTCTGCCCAACCCTTCGGGGAAACAAGTCGTGATGTTATGTTATGTTATGAATAAATAAATATATTAAGTTTAATTTATTGTCGTCTCCACCTTGAACATCAGTGTAAACAATGCAAGATTGTATGCGCTTGCTAAATTAATTTGTTTGACTAACATACAATAAGAACGGAATAACTATTATTATTTATGTAAACACACTCATTGACCTGATTCCTTTAATCAATATCTTAGTTTATAAATCGTTTAACCCATAATTAAACTAGATAATGGATTTGGACCGATAAACCGCTTTTTTTACGTAGATACAGTACTGAGGCTGTGTGAGGCAGAAACTTAAATCACATGAATGAACGACTAAACCAAAACTTATTATTTTAAAAATGACAAGCTTTTTTTTGTTTTTTAATAAAATACTAGTTTCTGCTCGCGACATCGTGCGCGTGACATTTCGGCATCCAACCCTCTGCGCCGCAACCTATCGCCCGCTCGCACTACTATTACTTCGTTTACTGTATTATTTTCACAACGTGATGTTAAATAGCCTTTCCTCAAACTTGGGCTATCAAACGCTTAAAATAAGACTGGTGGTTCCAGAGATTATGCGTTCAACAAACAAAATCAAAGACACTCATTAGCTTTATTATTAGTATAGTAAAGAAATACAATTTAATAAAGGAAATAATTATAATTTTACAATGTTCTTCCTTTTAAGTTTAACGTCAATTAAAAATAAGAATATTAAATTATTTTAAGAGATGCCTTTAAATGCCTTTTTTATTTACTAATGGAATAAAAAAGACAGTAACAATATTATAAAATCATCGATATTCTTAAGCAGTGGACCGTTCTACGCCAAATTAATTTACTTTCCAAGGGTGTCAAAACGTCTGTTCTGTAACACTTCGATTCGTTTATCCGAAAAAGTCTCTTAGTCTTATTAACAGATTAAATATTAAAATACACGACCTCTAGAGAAAATTTACCACGACGGAATATTTCTTTTTTTCTCTCTATTCTATTTATTTAATTGATTAAGTTATAAATAGTTTATCTAAGGCAATATAACTGATACAAACCTCATTGATTTTTCCACGAGATTTTAATCTATATGTTTTAGATGGTTCTGATTTCAAAAACAAAAGAGTGTGCTGTTCTACTGAGAAATTCCAGATGAAAAATCCCAATAATACAACGAGGCAGTCATCTATTCAGAAAACCAAAAGAGGTGAGAAGCGCCTTTTTAAATCTGCGGCTAACTGCGCTACATAACACAGACTTTAGGTACGAACTTTCAGGGTCGCGGGGAATTCGCGGGGAAGAGAAACCGTGGCCCTGGCACAGGCATCTGAAGGAACACGGGTGGGGTTTAGTCAGTAAAAGTTTGACACGTCCTCCCGCTGCACCCAGCGGGAGAAGTCATTTGATGATATCCCACACCAAAAAAAAAACGTACGACCAACTGATCTGTGCAATTCCTGGTGGTGCTGGTTGTAAACGAAAATCAAAAAGTTAATCATTAACAGATCGTAAGTTCCATTCAAAATGTTAGGGTTGAAATGTATGCATATTGCTAGGTCGCTCATTTTGTGGTATAATACACGAGTTAAAATTTCAACCGCTAACGGTCGCTAAGTTAAATAGAAACTGTATTTAGTCATATAAAGTTACGAGGCACTTGCGGTTCAGTTATAAAATGTCTAACGTCGACCACAAATGTATAGAAAGGTACAAGACCTAAGCTTGCTAATAATATAATAGGCATTTCTGCCAGTATTGCTTTACAAAAAATGCACATTGCCTTTTATTTTATGCGAGATTCATGCGCACTAAATCCTTTTAATAATTTGTTAAAATAATAATTAAGCACAGTATTTTTATCTAATAATGCGTCACGCGCATTACTTGTGGTAACCTAGTATACAAGCACGCTGTGAATGTGTGCGTAAAGACGAATAGCGTCAGCACACACAAACACAGACACACACACTTCCGAGTTCACCATGGTCTCGGGCGGCGGTACTGAGAAAGAGCTCCTGCGCTTACACACACATTCACAGCGTGTTTGTACACTTGGTAAACTGAAGTCAAGCGCGCGTCGCTTCGTGAGAAAAAAATACCAGGTACATATAACATTTCTACGCCGAAATTAAAGGTACAAAATTAAGAGAACTCTCTTTACCTTATTTACGAATTTAAACGATTTTGATTTTAAAATGCCTTTTCCTAACTAAAAGCAGAAATACTGATGTAAAACTATTTCAGTCCCTTCTGTAAAGAGCTAAAGAGAAAGGTCTATTCTAAACAATGACGTATAGGGATTAGGTAAATAGGTTTATCTTTAGAAATCTACTTACTTTTAAGTGGTATAAGAGTCCAAGTGAAAAGAAGAAAAGCTGCGACATGTGTTTAAATTCCCATGCTTTTCATTTATTTTGAATATATTTTGAATTGGTTTCAGCGCGCCAGGTTTTTAAAACAATTGAACATAGAACAACGAATGGGGGCTGGGCTTATGACAATGATTATTTGACAACTATGGTCCTAGAGGGAAAGGAAGTCAAAGGAAAGATTCATATCACTCCTTACACCATCAATTCATGGTGTAAGCAATTATATGAAATCAGGGACTTAAAAAAAACCTTAATAGAAGTTACTGAATTTAATAGGTGTTACACTTTGATGTGACAACAGAATCAAATATGTAACACTTATAAAAGTGTTTTTTTTTACACTCAAACAAAAGTGTAACAGTAATATATCTGTAACCGATATAAAAGTGTTAACAGTGTTAATAAGTGTAACTGGTAAAATAGCCTCAACCCGGACTGGATTGAGGCTTGTTTGGCAACGCCGTGTCTGTCTGTCCGCCGCGCCCACCTCAAACTGCTTATTTCTGTTACACATATTAATTAACACATATAAAAGGTTACAATTCGATACTGTAACATTATTGTATCTGTTGCATTTATAAAGGTTTTTCTTTTCAAAATCAAAATCAAAAGTCATTTATTCAAATTAGGCTGAGAATCAGCACTTTTCAAAAGGCAAAATTACATAAGACAGTCCCCCAAAACGGCCACCCTTCACCACTTCCTAGTGCTTTAGCTGGGAAGAAGAAGTGACGCAACAAACTCCCCAGCAGCGCAGCTGTCTGTCAGTTAGAATAAAAACTTGAATGTAAACAATAATAGAACATTATCTTGCACAACTTATCACTAAATAAATAAAAGTCTTCAGGCATAAAGAATAGTTACTATAGTACAAATTCATATGAATATGAATTTAATTTAATGTGTACTTTCTAATTAATTTTTAAAACATCGATAATTATTAGTGATCGATGCTTTAAAACAGTTTTAGAAAAACGTGGTAAAAACACTAATTCCGTATACAGTTTGGGTCCTTGTATGAAAAAGAAGGGAGTGAATGATAGCGTGACAGTTGTAAGGGGAGGGCGAAAGATGAAAACGCGTTGCCTCGACCCTAAGTCACAAAGGAGAAGGACAGTCAGTTGATGATGATGTTTGAAACCTACATTTAGCGCCACGGAAGTTCACCGTTACATTTCTTCATTACAAAGCCAATCATTGTAGCACCAAAATCCAGTTTTCTCCATCGTGAGTCACAGATAGCAAGTCTTATCTAGATATTTCCGGCAATGGCTATTTCGTGGAAGCGGATTAGCAGAGGCCTAATTTTATTGAAATATTTTCTGCAAAAATCGCAATCAATTGTGCCCGGTTGATGGCAATAGACTCGCCCTCTATTACATATGACTTTAGAGCTGTAGCTATAACTATTTTAAACATTTAAGTAACAACATTTGATAGTAGAAAAGTACTGGAAATAGAAAATAATTGACAATATGTAATTTTTATGAATAAATACCAAAATAACAGTCCAACCAACGATCTAGTGCATGGCTGCAGGAAAATGTATTTTGATTGAAACTTAATAAAATAATCACGAAAAACCACAAAAAATACGACGTTGCCAGCCCGCGACGGATGAACGCTCTTAAACATAACTGGCGAAATGGGGTTACTCCACTAATACCCATTGACATTACCCATCAATAAGGATTTGTCAAGTTTTCTTCCACAAATCCCCATTGATTTGTGGGCAAAACGTGCACAAATCCCCATCAGTTTAAAGGTAAATAAACATAAATGAAAATCTTTTATTAACATAAAGAAGAACAAGCCCTGGCTCCTGAGCTAAGTGGTACCTGTGTTACAGGAGCCAGTGTCTTCACCAGTTTGTGGAACATTAACAATTTTTGCAATCAAAAAAAAAAAAGGCGTTTAGTGCTTCATGCGCTTGGGTGGTATACAGTGTGTGTGCGTGTGTTATGTCTGTGTGGGTGTGTATGCGTGTGCGTTTGTGTGTGATTGTGCTTGGTGGTTGTACTATGAGTTATATTAGAGACTTTGTTTGCCTACATTGCTATTTAATTATCACGAATGTAAACAACACATAATATTAGAGTATTTTACCTTATGGAGGTATGGTGGGTGTTCTATAGGTGCACGAACTCTTTGAGGAATACAGTCGATGTTATATAGCCTCAAAAAGCTTCTGCCGAACTCTTTGAGGAATACAGTCGATGTTATTTTGTATGTTATGTGAAGTCTCAAACATTCTGTAATCACAATGTATACAGTAAGTATTGTGTGGGATCACACTATACTTACTGTATAGAAATACATTGTGCAGCATTTGAATGCGAGAACGCAATGGGTAACAGTCAATTATCCAATTGCCAGTCGTATATCCTGAGGGCATAACTGCAATGATCTACCAATTTGAATGATCGCATCCGTGATCGCGATACATCATTCATACTATGTGACTTGTATATGTGCGCCTCACTTGAAAACCGTTTTAAAATGTTCGAATTAGTCCGAATTTGGTTCTTAAGTTTCCCGAAAAAGGTTGTAATTCGGGAAAAACTGAATGTCCTTTTTCTATTGGATGTTTGTGTGAACGATTGAAATATGGACAGGACAATGTCTATCGGGTCAGCTGCTAGATATTTATACAACTAGTTGTGCCCGCGGTTTCGCTCACGTAACTATGTATTCTATTGGCCTCCTTACTATATCCAGACTTTTTTTTTGGGTCGGAAATCATCAAATGACATCTCCCGCTCTGGGTGGAGCGGAAGGGCGTGTCAGACTTTTACTGAATAAAAGCCACCCGTGTTCCTTCAGTTGCCAGAGCAAGGGCCACAAAATCTCTTTCGAACAACCCTCGACCCTGGCAGGCATCGGCCCTAACTATATCCATACTTAAAATTACAAATTCGAAAGGAACTCTGTACGTTACCTTTTCACGCCTACACCACTGCCAGGATTTCCATAAAATTAGGCAAGGAGATAGATGGCATCCTGCAGAAGGACATAGGCTATTTTTTGTCCTGGTAACACGTTCCAGTGGGATAATTATCGTCATACACGCGGGAGAAACCGCGGGCAGAATCTAGTAACATTATAAATGTGAAACTAAGTTTGTTCGCTTGTTTGTTTGTTACGCTTTCACGCCGAAACGGCTGAACGGATTTAGATGAAAATTGGCACAGAGGTGACCTGGTTAAGGACATAGCTTACTTTTTTATCCTGGATCGACGACGCAGACAGCATATTTATAAAATATTATTAATGCGAAAGTTAGTTTGATGGTTTGCGTAACAAACGCTAAAAATGCTGACCGGATTTGTATGAAATTTGGAACACATATAGCCTGTGACCTGAATAACAGGAACGTCAGTCATAGTATATTCGTAGGTGCAGAACATCAGTGAATTTCGCTAATTCAAACTAAACTGGTTAGTAAAGTTTTGGTTTAAGTATATGATCATTCTCTTGACCCTTGTCCCAATTACAGTCTCCCAATTCGGTAGTGTAGCTAATTCACCATTCATAAAAAAAAAAAACAAGATATTAATATCCATCCATGCTATATTAGATTTACAAATTGAAAAACATAACCCTTGTAACGTTATCCTTGCTAACTCGCTCAGTGAACATGAGAAAATATCTACTCTTCCGGCAACCAGATTTAGTGTGCGCTTTGTCCGTGTCAGGGGAACGTTGTCTAGCAGTTTAGTTCGATAACATGTCTTTCTCTTTCATCGTTTCTTATTTGTCGTCATCTCGGTAGTCCTCCCTTTCCCGCCATATCATCTTTCACACAGTCCATCCCTCATTTCTTTAATCTTCTCCTACTTTTATAGCCACCCACATTCATAATGAAAATGTTAAAACTTTTTATTAGATAAAATAAGGTCGACAAAAGACCACGACTCGATCTTCAGGTCTAAAGGGACATCTACGTACTACCAACTTCCCAGAAGAACCGGCGAACAGTTTCAATTTTGTTAAAACATCTTTTTCCCAGAAATTGCCCTTTTTACCTATTTATGCTATGAAATGGGAAGAGTTTGCCCATCGTATTTGCTTGGTCAAGCCATTATAAAAGGAACTCTATCACGATGGCTTTATGAACTGAATCTTAATACATTAGGTGTTCTTTGACTAGCCTTCAATAAGCGTGATTAGCGGATTAAGTAATTAACGTTAGGTAAATGATTACTCTGTCCGCTAACTAAATAAATGTATCATTCGCTTCGGAGGATTTTTGCTATAGGACGAGGAGGAGCTTAAGTAATTATCTATATAATGCTGGATTTTTTGGTGAAAGCATTATGCATATTCTTCAGACCAATTTAGTATTTTAAGCACATAACTTGAAGGCAGTTATGTATATTAATCTGGTTACTAGCTGGCTAATAATGCGTAAGAAACTGGCCGTCTCAATGTGAAAAATTTCTGAAGGAAATTGCCATCCATTGATATCCATTGCTTCATATGTTCGAAAGCTTTGTCTGTGCAACTACGTAAATAATGCAATGAACGTTGTTTAAATGTCAAAATGAAAGCGATTACTACTGATAGAGTATAACGCAATTACCCCGCTGGACTTGAATGAAAATTGAGAAAACTCATAAGGTCTAAATCTAGGTACAATATAAGAAGAGGGTCTTTGTTGTTGTGGCAATCATTGTTGTTTCGCGAAAATAAATTTTTACTTTGAATACATAATTTAACACGTTTTTCTACATATTATGAAACATAATAGAACTCTTTTTGAAAACTCTTCAAAAGCTCTAAACGCTGTTAGCTCTGCCCAAGTAGGTAGTATCTCATATATGTTTTCCAGTCACAGAATTTATAAGCGTTTCAATTTAGTTCTGAATAATAAATAATGCTAATGCTTTCACCAATAAAGTAATAGAGTGCGACATTCATGTTTTAACCGAATAAATTCGTCTCGAAGGACCAAATTAGAAGGACCAGCTAAGTAGACTAATATTGATCACAATGTGTTGCTATGCTTAATGACTACCTTCTTGTCAAAGTCCCTAGGTTTATTTTTGAATACCAACCGAATCCAGAGGAGATGGGCTATAAACAGCAATAGGTAGGTATGACTGACTTTCTGGTGTGTCGTCACATCGTCCCGGCGTCTTAACACACAGGTATACAAAGACAAAGCCTAGAACTTCTTCTTTTATTTTCGAGTCGATGGTACTTTTCAGATTCATCATAATCAGCCTATTATGTTCCCACTGCTGGGAACATAATCACATGGGGGAGTGGGCCGTAATCCTCCACGTGGGCCCAGTGTGGGTTGGTAGATGTCACAAGTCCTCGAACATTTGGTTCTAAGACATGCCGGTTTCCTCACGATGTTTTCCTTCACCGTTTTGAGAGCAGTGGTGATGAAATAATTAATACAAAGTAAAGCACCTGGGTTCAAACCTACGACGAACAACTCGTAAGCGGCGGCCGTTACCACTAGGCCACCGCTGCTATCCCCTTTTCAGATTAGTTGGGCATAATAGGTAGCCACGTTGACAGCAGCGTCAGTGATACATATATTATATACAGGATATTAATTCAAATTTGTAACAGTCGAAATGGCAATCATGTCAGTTGGTTTAAACAGGCTTTTAATTTCACAACTATGTTTTCCTTTTACTAGATTTTTCATATTTTGTGAATGTGAGAACATTTAAGGCCTTGTAAATTGTTGATTTTTACAATTTTCTTTTCGTTTAGCAGCTGGTGCTTGTTGACAGGCCTACATTGTCCTCCCATACCTATTAATTTATTTATTTAATCATTTATGTACACACATATAAACAAACAAGAAGAAAGGAACAGAAAAATACAGTACAAAGGTGATCATAATAACGGAGACGATGGAAGTCATTCCTTCTGTGAACCTCCATCCCTTTAAGTCGGCTGCAAATAGCTTTGTTCATTAATTGACTTTAAATTATGATTCGTCTTGTTTCACAACTTATAAAGATTAGTTATTTACAGAGTGATTAATCGCTCTACCAATGTTTCAATAAATTGACGCTGAGAGTTAATAACATTTTCAGTCAAGGACGTCACCATTGTAGCAATGTTAGCACCTACTTCTCTGTAAATACTTTCTTCGTTACATTTTCACAACACCATATACTCGTATGTAGGATTTGGGTCTAAATGAAACACCGTTGGCTCGGTAATAACTTTTCTTTTTAATTATAACTTTCACCTTTTTTTACAATTAGTCCACCGTAGTTCTCATCTTTCCTCGTAACCCCATTTTTTTTTTCGTTCAACCTTCACCTTTCACTCCATAATTCTCTACTCTCCTTTCACTCAATGCTTCTTTTATAAATTCATCACAATCATTCCGTTCAGAAACACTTACTTTACTTTCAACATTTTTACATTTACATTTTATTATAATAAAATCTTACATATATGTAGTTGATTTTTCTGTGAAAAACAAATATACAGAGTCAAATAAAATCAACTAGTGAAACTCCGCAGACCTGATAGGTATCGCTATGTTCTATGTTAAAGGGTTTGGTTTCCGCATATAGTCCTTCATATGGACCATTGTCCGTGGGCCATGGCGGCCGTCGGTGGTTATTATTCCAACCAGCCCACCTCCCTCCAAAAGCCGATCAAAGCTTTTGGTCTGTTGAGAACATCGGTGTATGATCTGGGTGTCCCGAGGGTTCCTGTCCTTATCTGGGTAACGCCTGTGCACTCAAAGAGCACATGTGCGACGGTCTCGTCCGACTCCATGAAAGCTCTGCACAGGGGACTGTCCGTTATGCCCATTGTGTGAAAGTGTTTGTTTAGCTAGCAGTGTCATGATATGGTCCCCATCACCAGGCGCAGGCCATTTCTGTCCAGGCGCAACAAACGTCTGGTCACCCTGCCATCTAAGGATGGCAAAGCTTCCTTGGACTGCCTGCAGCCTGGTGCCAAGGTCCACCACCTCTCAGCTTGTGTGTGGGTGGACTCCTGCAGCCACCTGCGTATCTGGATGAACGGGATGGGTATGATGGGTCCTAGCTAGTTCGTCAGCTGCGTCATTGCCTAGTGACCCGCTGTGTCCTTTTATCCATTGCAGTACCACTGTGTTGCGGTTGGATACCGTTACTTGTTCTAGAGCCTTGTGACATTCTAGTATTATACTCGAGGTAATGTATTTTTTCTCCAGTGATTGGACGACTGAGGTGCTGTCGGAAAGTAGTGAGCGTCCGTAACTTTACTGGTTTCTGGAATGGCATGCGCCGCTTGGATAATGCCGGTGTTGAACATTCCCAGCGGACTTGATAAGTTTATGTTAAGGTCGTGTGAGAAGACTCCGACTCCGGTTCCAGATCCGGTCTTTGAGCCGTCGGTGTATACTCTCAGCTAATTTTGGACTGAGTAGTCACACTGTTCTTCTGAGAGTACGATGTTGTAGTGCTTTTGAAAATAGTGTCGCTTCGGGGTTTTGTCACAGGGTGATGCCAACGCATCCTCCTTAATGCGTATGTGCCTGACCCTAGAATGTTTGCTTAGGGTTCCCGATATATGGAGCATGAAGGCAGCCAGGGTCGCCTCCTCCCGCACGATGAAGTGTAGGGGTGTCAGCCCAAGCATTGCCTGTAGGGCAGCAGTGGTTGCAGTTCTCATGCAGCAAGTGATTGCTACACAAGCAAACCGCTGCAGATCTCTTTGGCCAATGGCTATCGCTAACTTATCACGTTAAAAATTTTAAAAGATTTGATGTTTTGTTTAGGAGCCAACGACCGCTGGTAATGTTGTTACATGAAGTAACAGGCCACTCAGAAAGTGTTGTGAAAAAAGTTTTTATGTAAGAGAGACTGGTCAGTTATATAGTCTATTTTGAAAATTATATGATTATTTGTAAGTAAAAATAGGTACGTTCCAATTTCAGAACTTCCCTCCACATTGTTTGCGAGCTAATTTAAATTATCGTTTCTCATTAAAAAATGGATCTGCGCCGGGAACATTTTCGCGCTATGGTTTATGACGAATTCAAGTGTCGCCTGAAACCGGACGAATAGAACGATAGACTTCAAATGGCATTCATGGATGAAGGCCCTTCTAAGGCAACCGTGTAACGTTGGTATAACTAATTCAAGCGCGGTTGACTAACTTTGGGGGATGAAGAAAGAAGTGACCTTTGACGGCTGTTACGGAAGAAAACGTGCTAGCAATGAAAAAATCAAGATTCAGCACATACTGCAGGTTGGATCGAGAAGCCTTCACGAAATTCTACACGTGCATATTTACGTGAGGAGGATAGTTTCACGCTGGGTGCCGCTTAACCTCACCGATGCTCATAAGCGACCGGGTAGAATGGTGATGTGATTATGATAAACAAATTTGAAGCAGGCTCGTCTTGGCATGTTTACGACATCATTACAGGTCTTGGATTTATCAATACGATCCAGAAACGAAGCGCCAGGCGACGCTTTGAGTGTTTCAAAACGAATCAACGCCTACCCAAGTGAAGCGATCTAGAAGCGGGGAGAAGATTTTGATCGCGAGCTTTTTTAATTTGGCTACTTGGTGTCAATTCATTTACGGAACCAAAGAAGCATCAACGTTGAATGGTATACTACGAAATGCTTGGCAGAAGTTTTCTGTTGTGTGCAACAAGTGACCAAACACAGGGCTTCGCGGGCTACTGCTCCACCACGACAACGTGCCTTGGCAAACCGCGCTCAAAACGAGGGACTTCCTGGACAGCACGCCGTTCAAACTCCTGGGTCACCCTCCTTACAGCCCTGACCTAGCACCGCGTGACTTCTTATTATTCCCGAAAATAAAAAATCTGCTCAAAGGGATACAATTTTCGTCGCTGGAAGATGCGCTGTCAGCGTTCGAGCACGCTGTAAACGAGGTGTCTACGGCGGACTGGAAAAAGTGGTTCGAAAACTGGTTCAGACGCAATAACCTTTGAATAGAGGTTAGAGGAGAGTACTTTGAGTAATATTTACCTAAAAAAAATTTATTAATTGAAATAATATAATTTATATTTTCGCAAATCTTTCTGAGTCTCCCACGTATTAGTTATTTTATATTTAAATTTTATTAATAGAATTGATTTAAGTTTTCTCTTAATTACTAATTTTTTTAATTTGTTTGTAGACTTAGTTTCGTAGTCTCGATGAGGCTTACTAGCGTAGTCAATTTCACCGTTTATTTTATCTTGTTTTATTTAAAAATTACTCAAATGTTATAAATACCGAGTCAATAGTTCTTATAGGGAAATTATGTTGTCCATACGTAATTGTGACCAAGATACAGGCTGTGCCCACTTTGGGACCAAGGATAAAGTCAACTTGAAAAAAACTGCACTCATTTTGCCACCCTCCTGCGATGAAACTTAAGAGAAAACGCTGACGTGACAAGATGCAACGGTTTGGATAGTGTTCTGCGCTATTTACCTTATGCATCCATATCTTTTGGAACACCTGTGGCACTTGCAAAAGTTAGAATAAGCTTTTGCATTAGGTCGGTATTTTGTTTCATTAGAATTTAAAAACTTCAAGTGAAGTGTTTCCTTTATAGTATTAGCATAATCAGCCTATAATAAATAGGACATAACTCTTCTCGAGAGAAGAGCTGTGTGATGCACCACGCGGGCCCAGTGCGGGTTGGTGGTTGTCACATATCTTCGATTTTTTGGTACGTACTGTAACTTTTATAAATTCCAGGATCAGGCCTACAAAATCGGCTAATTCACTTCTAAATATTGGTATCACCCGCGTTTAAAAAGACATGGCTCCTCAGTCCACACGGACACTAAACTTTTGTATTTCATCCCCATCGCCTATGCATTTTTTTTTCCCGCGATTTCACAAAACCCATGTGTTATACAAGTTAGATTACTGTAATTATTGATGATATAATTCATGATTATTAGTTGTTTTAGTGTCCCAACAAAACAGTCACAATTGGCATGTGTTATGACTAGATATTTATTTTAAAAAAGCTTGTAGGTCACACTCACCCTACACTTACACTTAATTTATTTTTTGGATTATTTTTAGCTGCACTCTGGACGCTTTTAACGTGTTCGGGTTTTGTACATCGTTCTCACATACGAGTACATGGTCAACATTAATGATGTAACTAATTTATTTAAGGACGTTCGCCCACAACAGCGAAGTGTTAGACGCCAGAATAAAAATGAATTAGCCTTACCAAGCTCAAAATTAACTATGTTCCATTCAGGACCTTTAGCCATGTGCGTTAAAATATATAATAAACTTCCGAATTCAATTAATTAAGGACATAGAGTACGAAAATAAATTTAAAAACTGTCTCCAAAAATACCTTATACTAAAATCGTATTACACTGTAAAGGAATTCTTTGACGATACGTACATTTTGACATTGAAATTCATACCAATACACAATACACACATCGCCTACAATTTTGACTACCTATGATATTTTTATTTTAAGATTATTATTGTTATATGCTATTTTGTTTCAATTTTAATATTATCTTGTTTGATTTATGAATGGAAGTGATGACCAATTAATTGTTCTTACCCTATCCTATAATTTTTTTATTACAGTTACCTACCTAGCTAGCAATATAGACACATAAATTAAACATGTCAAAACAAGTATTTTTGTTGCACAGTGGATTGTTTATTATTGTGACACTGTAAAACTTAAAATTGTGTATTTATATTGCTGTGCCCTAGCAGGGTTCATGTATGAAACCTCAGTATACTTGTAAGAACTTATAAACTACATGAATGCAATAAATGATGATTATTATGATTATGATTATTTAAAAGAGGGTCCATGGAGTTTCTTTCCCTTTCTTATCAATAGGTACCTACTACGCTTTGGAAAAATTGAAATAGGCAACTAGCTTCATATCTCTGACTGACAGACTCCTTGAAAATTCTAAAGTGCCTGTAATTGGTTAATTTGAAATAAATGCTTTGAGTTTCAGTTTGATAATTTAGTCAGAATTTCCTCCGAAAAGGCATTCGTTTACCCACCCGATAATATATTGTTTATCCCTCCCTGGAGTGCTACTGAAGCACCGTTCAGTTGGCACTCGTGTAACAACACAGTAATCCATTTTCTTCAAGTTTTATGGCTTGTGTTGAACATAAAAAGCACTCAACGATTGATTACTAACTACTTCGAAACACTACTACTTATGCATATTTATTGGACGAACGAATGCTGGTTTTTAGCGTTCCTTAGTCAACAAGGAACTTTTGTATATTCGCCATGTCCGCAACTTAGCTCAGTGACAGGATATGGGTACATTTAAGTCACGCCCACAAAGCGGTAAAATGAGACCTTACACGTAAAGTGGGGATGAGTTATTTTTTTCTTGTCTATCCCATGTGAATTGGATAGGTTGTTAAAACATATAGCATATGAAAACCATTTTTCGATTCAGGTTACTGTTTACAAAGGATTAAGCTTTAAAGTGCAAATTTTTGTCAGGAGTCCCCCCCACTGCCAGCTAAATGGTTGCTTTTTGCTAAAGTAACGAATTTTAAAGAAAAATTATCACATATAAGTAGGCTTTACAAGTAAACGAGTAATAGTCGACCAACTTACATGTGCAGTTGGAATGTATGGGAGAACGTGTTTTTCAACTACAATATTTGTTTTTAGGAAAAATTCATGCAACTATGGTACACTTCATTGTGTGGTCCAACACGCACTTGGCCGGTTTTAATGTAATGAATGACCATAACTAGACTTGGACATGTTTTTTTGTTTGTGAAGGGCATCTCGTAGTTGACCTTGAGAGGTCGTGACTACTTAACGGGACTATCCTGTATCCTGCGAACTCCTCCAGCTAGGGGCGAAAAACTTACATTATGGTACTAAGCGACTGCTCGCTAAGGGCACCCCTGTGGGGTACGGATCTCGGCTTAGGGCGTCGCTGGAGGGAGGACAGCCAGATGGTACAGGCTGGATCAAATTTTGATGATTATTATTATCAGGGGAAGGCTTAGACATGGTCAATGGAGTACGATTTTAACCGAATGGTGGCCGAGGTCAGATCTGAAGGAAAGGCGAGGAAGTAAAGTCGCATGGAGGAAGGATGCACGGAGCCGTGATGTTTGGCAGAAAGGAACGGATACCTAACCGACCTAGCAGACGGTGGTTCCGGGCCAAAGTGACTTTTATTTTAATTTTTAGGAAAAATAAACAGTTCCACATTACACTATTTCACAAAATTTGAGCTACAGAGTGAGTAAATGTATAAACCCACTATGTTTTCCACATTTTATAAAAAATGATATAAAATTAATGCGGTGTGTACTTAGAATTTGATATTTACACTAACATTACACAACGTGATAATGATAAAATAAAAAAAGAATCGTCAGAGTTTCAGGTGTCTGACAAGCCGGGAACACCGTCTTAACGTGTTTTCCGGGGCACGGAGAGGTTTCGAAATTTTATGAATTCACGGACCTATTTCGACAAGCGTACCTTAACCTTCACGGTTAAGGTTCTGTTATTATTTATCCAGAAGCCCTTTCATGGCTTTACATAACCCTGCTTAAACCGGCTTATGAACGATACAGAAGGCATATGGGCAAATGGATTGGTATGTTTTTTGTTTTGAGTGCAAGGGAAGACGCTGCTAGCTTGCAATTGATTCTTGAGACAAATATCTTTAAAGTAGCTTACTACTGCAAGCAACGACATGCATTATTAGTTTGAAAACATTGTAGCAGCCAATTCAAAGTAAAAGACATATTTTTTTTATCGGACGGACAGAGTTCAGAGCCCTGTTAGTAGGGTCTCATTGGCACCCTTTGGATTCAGAACCCTAAAAACGGGTCCTTTTTAAACACGACATAATAAAAGATGTTCAAACAATAACTTTTTCAATATTTGTCCTACAATTTCAGCTACGATAAAATTATCGCGATGATTATAAAGTTGGTAAGAAGCGAAAATGATTAAGATTTTTATTTATTTAATTAAAACATTGACCTATAAAATAAGTCATTTGTTTTATTTTCTAAGTAACGATTTAATGTTCTGAATCATTAAAGACCCTTATAAAGAATAACATAAAAATCAATATCAGCAGCCGGAGTCGCTAAAACTTAAAAAAAGAGTTGCCTCTTAAAAACCACAGAATAATGAAAAAAAAAAAACAACTATTATTTGTGTTATAGGTACTGTTGTTTTCATGCCCCAGTTTCTACCATGTTGATGTTGCTATCCGAAAATCAACAGGTAACCCCTACAAAAACACGATAATATCAAAAAAGATAATATCTAAAATGCAACTTACCGATAAGAAAATCCAATTATCAGCAATAGAAATTCACAATAAACACAGTTATTTCACACAATATTTATGTTTAATAGTTACACAATACTGTTTTTGGTACACACGGGAGCACGAGACACGTCCGTTCAGCGCGACGGTCCGGGACCGACTACGGAGAAAATTGTGTGGACTTGACTTGTGGAGCCGAGAAAATTAAGAAGTAAAAGCGAATCCTTTTCATTTTGATGCTGATGTCAATAATAGCCACCCCGCGTCCTTAGACGTGGTCAGGAGACAAAATATCAATTTGTTTAAGTGTACCATTTTTTATTTCCATTTATAAAACTGTGAGCTATTTTATTACAATATTTGTTATTAGTAGGGACCGCTGTTAATTGCAATCGAATGTCAATGTGGATGTTGTTTTGTTTATTCGGCATTTTATTTGTTTGTTTGTTTGTTGTGGATATTTAAAATGGCAACCACATTTTTTTTGACATCTGCCTGGTGGTTGTACCTGTTAAGCCGAATTTATTTACATTACGAAACTCGTTGCGAGACTTAGTTATGCATTGATAGTTTCACGTGATAGTAATTATTAATTAAAATTAATGGTATAAAATAAAAAAGATAAGTAGGTACTTAATTAAAATGTATAATTATTTACAATTAATTCATGCAATTGGCTGGACACATAAAATCGAAAAAAATTGGGTACCTCTAGTGGGTACGCGATTAATTTTTTATTATAATATATATTGATTATTTGTTAACTAGTATTAATAAATATGTTTGCGCAACTAGTTTCGTAATGTGAATTCGGCCTAAGTGTAAGTGATCATAAATAATCGCGTCTCTGTGCGATTAAATATCACTTAAGAATTCGCTTGAAAATATATTTTCGTTTGCGATTTTATTTCGCAGTGATGCGCGCTTAGCCTCAGGGGTTATATTAATTAATGAAAATGTGACGGTTGATATAGGAGAATATTTCTGACTTGACGATATTATCACGGACGTCAAAGTCCTCGGTCATGAAATGTATAAGTGCACGTTATAACGTTACCGTGGACGCAAATTTTAAAAGCGTCTTCATACATGTCCATACATTTTACTTCCCTTTGTTATCGTTATGCCGTTGACGTCCACGGTAATATCATCACGTTGCAGTGTGCCCGACGAGAGAATGCGTCCTTGATATCCGTCACATTCATATAAGCGAATACATGTTTTGCGAATTTGATCTTTATTTGTCAGTATAATTGTCGCACTGACAAGTCAGGAGCGCATTCTCTCGACGGCCGCACTGTATAAATTATAAAAGCGCACATTAGGTATAATATGTACGAAACGCTACGTATGACAGGAAAAAATGGGAGCTGAAATCATTTTGAGCCGAACCCACGCCATCCACCTAAGATTTGATGTAACTTTTGTTTTTGGTCATAATCCTTGTTCACACTCATACAATAAAATCACACTACGACGTCGTCAACGAGCGACGCGGCACGGCGCAGGGACCGGGTATGCATAGCGTCGCGGCATTGGATCGTCCGACACGACCGCGCTCGGATATATACCTTTTTAGAGATTGCTATAAGATTGTGAAACATCGAATTAAACCTTTTATAATACAGTCCACAAGCTTAATTTAAACCTGTGCCTGAACAAGCCTAAGGGCTTAAAGGGAACGTGCTTGGTTTTCGAAGCAAAAGGCAAAGCAAACTAAATTCAATAAACGAATTTTGTTTTTAAGTTGTACACCTACACTGTATCAGCTTTGTGGAGTCATGACTTTTAGACAGTTATTTATAATAAGTGTCACTCTTCTACAGCATAGCAAGCAGGTATATGATGCACGAATCCACCAAAAACGAATAGCTGACTTGGTTTGTGGCAGAATTACTCTCTTTAGAAGTAAATTTAGCCAACGCTTCTCGAACTTCATTGGGCCCTATCTTTACAATAGATTGAACAGGTCGTTAAATATATACCCACTAACAAAAATTCAATACAAAAAAAAGGTGTCTGAATATCTACGAAAGCAAAATTATGAAGAGACTGAACTTCTGCTGCATATAACACAATGATTACGTTAGCATTAAACTGTTCTGTTGGATTGATACTTCACACAGATCAAACACACATATTTCCAAATACTAAACTTCTCATGGACTACACACACTTTCACATGCCTCCCACACACCCTCTCTCAATTCACACACTCACACTTCATCTCACACAATGAGAGGTTACATAGATGATGCACACATGAGAGGTCATTCATACTCTACATATTATAATAACATTAAAAATGTATAATACCTATGTGTAAAATAACACTAACTGTTACATACCTTGTAAAAAATATTGTTAATGGCTATGATTAGTGTAAAATTATCTGAGGGGATTTGCGCTGATAGCCGAAATACAGGTTTAGCCTAGTTCGGCTACAGATGCTTAACTCATTTGTATTCATAACTAGCCTATATTTAATGTGTAAAATATTTGTAAAAAAAATCTAGAAATAAATAAATAATTTATAGTTGACATCGCTTTTGAGTCTGAAGCTTAGTTGGATAATTAACTTAATCAAAAGTTTAGACCCAACTCGCAACACAAAGTATCCACGGTAGCTACCAAGTGAGAAATCTTTGAAGATTGAGTCGGAAAAATTCAAACTTTTAGACAGATTAGGATAATTCAATAATTCAAAACTTTGACTTAAGATTACAATTGTACAAGAAATTAAAGCTGTTCCCTAAATAAATCCTTTTCTGAAGGTTTGAATTAATAGCCTTGTCCCGCCTACCACTGAGTATATGGCCTCCTTAGGTGTCACGCTTCCCTGATACACCCAAGTCTCATCAAGCTGACCTATTCTGTAAAAAACTCACCGTTGAAACTTAGGTGAAGTGACATTCAAGTGAGCTGGCCATAGTGTCAATCCCTAGCATCACGTGGAATGCCAGCTCACTTTACCTAAAATTTCACGGGGATATTTTTACAGAATCGATCTGCGTGATGAGACTCGCATGTACCAGGATAGCATGGCGCGAAAGGGGGCCTTATACTCTGTGGTAGACGGCACAAGGCTGCCAATGATAACCGTGCCGGTCCTTTGGATGTAGGTCATCCACGCGAAGTACAAGTGCTCATGCTCCATCTTAAGAAGGTACAGATCTCTCAGAAGCTGAGTTTAACTTGCACTTGACCGAATTTCTGTCTCAAGGATGTTTAGGTTGATATCTCGCCAATTGCGTCATCGGTATATACCTAAGTACCTTGTTGGACAACGTTTTACTTCACTAGTGGACTCCCGGTCCTTATAATTCCATCGAGTTTTACAAAGGCATGTATTGCATCGAACCTTTAATCGTTTCCGTTTTGCGCTCCTAAAAATATTACTTAACACTTCAATTTCATAGCTGCGCCTTTTTTGTGAACCTTTAATAACTCCTGATTTGATATCCTAAAGTAAAAGAAAGAAAGAAAAAAAAAACGTTTATTTAGCACAGACTAAAAGGCACACAAATCAGGTAAAAATTATGAGAAAAACAATCAAAATAAAGATAAATTTAAAAAAGTGTACAGTGCGAAGTATGAAACTAGCAGGGTAGTGTGCCTCACGGCTGCGCCAAAAAGGCCCCAGTTAAGCAAAAAAATGCCAGACAACTAGTGCCTGACGCTGGTTTTCATCTGGACCTGAATTGTGAGGTAACGGACGGAAATCAGTTTTATACTGAAACGTGACTTGTGTATGCATACATATAAAAATAAAATTGTTTCAAATAATAATAGTGATCATTAAGTACATAAATAGAGTAAATAGAGTAAAATGCTAAAAAAAAACATACTGATAAATAAATGAGACGAAAATAAAGAAATAATTCGAAAACGAGCCGGAAAAAACCAAAACCTGTTTTAAACGATGCCAGGCTTCCACGCTCCAACGCATTGTATAATTAATTAATCCGTGCACTACATTCAATTAAAAAATAGCCAACTAACGTAACTAAGACAAACTTGGATGTAGCGCTCGGCCGCAGCCGCAGCACCGCTCACTACGCTCGCTCGGCGCGCGAGTGTTTGGTCACATTTCCAATCTGACCTAACCCATTTAGCCGGGGTACCCTTGCTTAGTTACTGCGACCAAATGTGAGAAAAGGCCAATTACTTTTAAAGTGTTCTTCATTAGGAGAGCGAAACTTTAGAGGTTTTCTTATATCTGTGCAATGCATTTCTATATAATAAAAAGGACATTGAATTTATATAATGCAAATATATTCTTACAATCTTCAGCAGCTTCAACACTATTTCAAATGTCAATTCATTAGTTGTGGTGTGGAGCAGGACCAGCATTAAGCCAGGCATTTTTATCAGTTATGTAATCCCCTAACCTATAATATGCCTGCCTGAATAGTGTGCGTTTGACAAAGGATTTGAATTTCGTCTCATTCAGTTGAAGTATGTGGGGAGGTATTTTATTACAACATTTTAGACAGTACCCCATGAAAGATGAGTCTACTTTGAAAATCCCGACGTGCCATACGAACTGCCACATGTACCTACCGTAGGCACCTACTAGAACTACAATATTAATTTGGATGAAAAAGCAAGTGCGAGTCAGACTCGCACACGAAGGGTTCTGTAAAACCGTACAATATTGAACACTAAATATTTTTTTCATATATATTTTTTGAATGGGGACACCCTTAATTTTTACTTTATTTTTTATTTGTTGTAATAGCAAACATAGAAGTACACGGACAGCAGGAGAGAGGAGCCTTAATAATAGGGTCCCGTCGGCACCCTTTGGGTACGGAACCTTAAAAAGCCTTAAATGATTGATCAAGCAACTAAACTAACTATAATATTTCGCTAGTTATATATAAATTTGTGTTTACGCTGTCAGTTTAACTAAGGTGATGAATCTTATTTATCGGTCATTTCCACTGTTTTTCTACCTTCAAATTAGTTACCTACCTATACCTACCTACCTATAATTATTAAGTCTCGGCAGTGACCTTGAAATAATTACACAAAGGTTGGCCACCGACTGTCTCTTGGGTGACGTAGGTGTTTTATAATTCTATATTAAACTGTCGTATTATCTTTTCATTTCTTCTTCTTTTTTTTGTGTCAAAACAGATTACTACAAATTTTGTAAGCCGGCAAAGCCCCAGAAGGGTTATGATTTTGACAGTCTATGGATATGTTCATCTGTTGCCTTATAAAGGCTCCTTAAAACAGGCGCGACACGCGACGCATGTTGCTCAACACTATTGGTTGAGCTACACGAGAGCCGATGTATGTGTGAGGTTATTTATTAATTAGAGCAGAAAATAAGCACTTAAGTAAGTTGTAAAACAATTTATCATAATAAGAACATCAGCTGTCAGATGATAATGACATTGACGTATACATTCCATACAACAATCCTTATCCTATCTATCTATCTTCTTCTTCTATATATAAAAATGAATCGCTGAATTTGTTGCTAAGCGCAAATCTCGAGAGCAGCTGAACCGATTTCGCTAATTATTTTTTTAGAATATTCCTTGAAGTACGAGAATGGTTCTTACGGAGAGAAAAATTTAAAAAAAATGTCTAAAAAGTAAAAAAAAACAACTTTTCTATACTCCCATACAAATGATTAGTAATAATACTTAAAAGTCAATTTGAAATTTAATACCATACCATAAAGTTCAAGTGTTAGTGGAGAGGTTCGGGGAGTGACGTTAGTATCGTTTAAACATTGATGTCAATATTTGTCAATATTTATACGATGGTAACATTAGTCAAACAAAAATTGTCGATGGTAAAATGTAAATTGGCTGTAATGTGTAATTGCTTGCATAATCTAAAACCACAAATTTCTATAAAATTAAAAAAGTGGGCTCGAGTCTAGTATCGTTTGGCAGGAGTTTTGGGGTAAAAAGGGTTGAAGATGGTAGGGGTGGGTTCCCTGATTATAACGCTACCACTCTTATTACAAGGTAATGCGTATTTTTCGAGAAATTAATAATAAATGTTTCTAACCTCAAATTAGATTACAGCGAGCGTAACGAAACCTTAAAATCGGTGATTGACAACCAAATCTGTACTAGTGTATTGTCTGTGGTGTAAAATGTCGTGCAAAATAGATGAAACGGAACGTAAAAAAAAAAAACGCTATTTGCGTCATGTGTCAGTGTCATTTGTTTACATTCATTCCGTTTCTCCCAGAGTTGTGAGAAGTTACTGTACCCCCACTTCATGGTTAAAATAGGTCGACATTGTTCCAAAACCGAATCGGCGAAGGGGTTGCACTTCCCGCAGCGCCGGAGTCGTTAGAAAAGCGACATTTAAGTGTTTCGAGGTTAGGTTACAATAATTAGTTTTTCTCAAGAACGGTGCATTATCTTTTCATGGGAGTGGTACCAGGGGGGACGGAGCACCCCCCTCCATCCCACCCCCTCCTCCTGCCAAACGATACTAAACTTTAACCGAAGATCCCGAAATGCAACGAATCAATTTAATTATCAATGTAATCGTACTGCCCAGGAACGTAAAGATCGCAATGAACGTGAAATAATGCAGTTAAGACAGACCTGTGAAGCGCGACATTCGACTAATAATGGTACAAATTTGAATCGAGCTGCTTTCTGTTACGATATGTCAATTGATTACAGTGCCTACAACTGTGTTGCTATTGGACCTATGAACTCAGGGGCATTAATTAAGTGTTTGTGGTATTAATCTAGAAAACCCATGTTTCTTGCATGATCAACTGTATGTTGCCTTTTCCCGTGTTGGAAAACCATCTGCTCTGTTTGTTTACGCTCCAGGTAATCAAACAAAAAAATATCGTGTACCATAAAGTACTACAATAAAATTAAACTTAATTTGGTGCGACGTGGGGTGTGGGAGGCGCGAGTATATTGAGGCATGTGTTCTTTTACGTGACTAATCTTCCTACAAGTTTTGTTTTATGATAAATATATGTACGTTTAGATTAAGGTTTTTATATATGGGCCTGTGTCGCCTGAAAATAAATGGATTACTATTATTATAAAAAATGCTGTTCAACATGTACTCCATATGTTATACTTCAAATTATAAGATCGCTTAAAAATACTACAAGTATTGGGTACGACGGGATCTCTACTAGAATCTTAAAGTACATCGCTTATCATATTTGTGACCACCTAAGCCATAACATTAATATGTGTATAATTACTGGATCATACCCGGGAAGTCTAAAAACTACCATCGTAAAACCTATCTTCAAAAAAGACAACAAGCAGAGTATGAACTGTTACAGACCTATTGCACTTATTCCTATAATAACGATAGTTTTTGAAAAATACATATTCAATCAAATTTATAACTATTTAGAAAAATTCAACATTCTTACAAAAAACCAGAAAGGTTTACGCAAGAATAAAACCATAAACATGGCTATTTTTGATTTTATAAATAACATCATGGGAAACGTGGATAAAAGAACCATGTACCATTGTACCATATGTACCATTTACTGCGATATGACCCAGTCCTTCGATTATGTTAATCATGATATTCTGCTCCGTAAACTGGAAGGTTATGGCATTAGAGGCAATGATTTAAAACTCATAGAGTCTTATCTGAAAAAAACGTAAATAATTTACAGAAATTTCTAAAGTAAACAGTAATACCAAAAAATAAGAAACATTTGCATCAAAGAAACGTACAGTTAAATATGGAGTCCCGCAAGGCAGCGTATTGGGTCCTTTGTAATTCATAATCTACATAAATGACTTGCCATTAGTAACTAATTATCAAGTATCACTTTTTGCAGATGACAGCACAGTCACTATTAATTCAATAAATTAAGAAACGTATGAGAATGAAATCAATAATTCAATCAATTCGATAATGAACTGGTTAGATAATAATAATTTAAAATTAATCTTGAAAAAACAAAAATCATGTTCTTCAGTCAACGTTTAGAAGCACCAAATATTAATGCTCAACACAAACTAACTGTTATAAAAAAGGTAGAAACAGCAAAATTTTTAGGTGTAACTATTGACAGACGTCTGAACTGGAAAGCACACATAGAAGAATTAAATAAAAAAAATAGTTCTTCTGCCTATGCCCTCTATAAACTAAAACGTATTATAAGTACCAATGCGCTTATAACTGCCTACCATGGTGTTGTCGGCTCTTCAAATTAAGGTTTGGAGTTATATTTTGGGGAAACTCTACTAATAAAGAAATTATTTTTAAGTCACAAAAAAGATGTATTAGGGCTATGTTTGGTTTGAAAATAACTGATAGTTGTAAACAGTATTTTATTAAATACAACATTTTAAGTCACTAAATGTTAGCCCTTATTTATTTATGAAATAGCAAATTTTATAAAAACCAATCCTAACCTATTTAAGGAACTATCTGACATCTCTATTCTTAATCGGCGGGATAGTAATAAATTATGCATACTAAGATCAACCACCGCATTGATGTGTAAAAGTATTTTTTGTTTAGCACCAATCATAATAAAATCCCAAAATCTTTCAGACAAATGCCTTCTGCTCTGTTTAAAATACATTAAAAAAATATCTCATAGCCAAATGCTATTATACCATATCGGAAATTTAAATGACCGCAGTTAATTAAATATATTCCTAGAATTACGACATTTTCACAACTTGACCCTAAAATCGGAGAAAGAAAGAAACATTCTTTATTTTTTCTACTTTTTATTAGCATTAGGAATAAGTTAATTAATTTTTATAGTTTGCTGTGTAGACTCAAATAATTTTCTTTATTTTTGATTTATTCTAAACCAAAAACATGTTGTTTTTGTACGCCATATATGGCAAGACATGCAGAACTACCTGTTATTTTAAGACCTTGCACATATTATTTGATGTATACTCATGTTTTATACAATAAATTTATTCTATTTAATTTTAAAACGGCGTAGGGATTGCACTTTTCTATGAACAACTGTTTTTTGACATAAAGCCAATGTGCGTCTCAAATCTTGTTGGTGTAGTTGATGCGCGTGCAACTGCTAAGGGTAATTACATACCGAAGATGCCTCACTCCGATACCTCGCGATCGCGTTTTACTCCACCCTTAGAGTAGCATCCTTGTTTCAATCCTCGGGTCGGCCTGTCTTCGGTAAGTCCCCTCTTTAAGGAGTGGTTGGAGAGGCGCCACGGCGTCCTCACCTTCCGCCTGACACAGGTCCTCACCGGACACGGTTCTTTCGGGAGGTTCCTGTTTCGCATAAGGCGGGAGGAAACGCCCGGGTGTCACCATTGTGTGGATCGCCCGGAGGACACGGTGGAGCATACGGTGGAGGTATGCCCAGCTTGGGCGGAGCACCGCAATGTCCTCAGGGAGGCGATTGGCGGCGGCGATCTCTCGCGTCCGGCCCTGGTCCATGCCATGGTACGGAGCGAGAGGGAATGGAAAGCCGTCACCTCCTTTTGCGAAGCAGTAATGCTCGCGAAGGAGGAGGCGGAGCGGGTGAGGGAGAGAGCCTTGCGCCCTCACGCCCCCACTAGCCGCCGCAGGGGACGCCCTGGGCGTCGGGAGTCGCCTGCAGATTCCCGGCCACCGTAGGCGCGGGCTTGCGGACGGCGAGCAATGGGTAGCTCGCCGCCGGTAAGGACCAGGCCCGGGTCGACGGCGCGTTGTGTTCCACGCGCGCCTCAAAGAGATGTCAGCACAAAGTGACGGGGTCCCATAGGGCCGACGCCTCAGGGTCGCGGGTTATTCTACAGAGAAACCCGTGGCCCTGGCACAGGCAACTGAAGGAACACGGTTGGGTTTTAGTCGGTAAAAGTCTGACACGCCCTCCCGCTCCACCCTGAGCGGGAGAAGTCATTTGATGATTTCCCACCCAAAAAAAAAAAAAAAAAGGGTCGGCCTGTCTTACTTTTTAGGCTTCCACAAAAGGAAAATATGGAACCCCTATAGAGTACGTCCCGTTGACCTAGAATTATGAGATTTGACAAGAAGCAAGGTCTAACAGCACAAGTAAAGGAAAATGTCCGAAAATCGTGAGTTTGTAGTTTTGCCAATTTTTTTTTGCGATTACTAACATACATTTGCTGTTGGAGAATTGTCCGTGATTTTGATGCATGGAAGAACATAATTCTAAACTACAATGTTGTATTTATTTTTGGCATAAATTCATCCCAACTTCGGAACTTGGCCGGTTTTTATTGGAAAGTTCTATGTTGTTACAGAGAACTTTGCTGCCGACTGGAATCTAGATTTGTGCCTTTAATTCATGGCAGGAGGGTCGCCCCCTTGAACATAGTACTTATACTTATTTGGCTACATCTTGTACTACCTAAATTAACTCTGCCTCTCCCTTCAGAGAATACAGGCATGATGTTACGATAAGTCTAATGTGCTTAGAAAAACTTTATGCTTCGGTATTTTCCAAGGTACCTTTTACAAAAACATTTCGGCTAAGGAAAACATGTTATACTACGTCACTCGAGAGTTAATGACGATTAATGTTTGTTAAGAATTCCTAATGAATATCAAGGTCCTGGCCACGACTGTTGTTTCCATTTGGGTAAGTGCGAACGATGTGTATGCATATATAATATGCAAGCCACTTGTGCTGTAGAAATACTCTCAGCACGTCGCGTTACTGAACAGCTGACTTAAGTATTTTTAGCTCGAGTTGGTGTTATTGGTAGCAGCTACTATCCTACTAACTTGTAACTACTCGTATTATATTCGTGTTTTTTTTTTTGGTCGTTTGGATCTTTTTTCTCAATTACGCAAAAACTTCGGACGGATTTAGGTAAAAGGCACACAGATAGTTTATAACCTCGATTAACACACAGGCCAAAGCGCGACTTTTGCGTACAAGAGTTGGTATTAAAAAGATTAGAAGTATTAAAAGTATTTTCTTCTTTAGGTATACATAATTTTGCCAAAAACATATGCAGGTGGTTAGGTTGTGTGACTGCAGATTTTTTTTTACTTTCACCACATGGTTTTGAAAGTTTAGCGTTTACTTTTTCCTATAATGGAAAATAGAAGTTCTGGTACTAGACAAAGAAGGTCACGTGTCGCGTGATGCCTTAGAAGCTATACTTGGCCGAATAAATGCGATTGACAGTGGAAGGAGTTCCTTGTCGGCGGCGGCGGTGCGGATTCATCGTTGGGTCACCCACAAGCGTCGGTGACACACAGGGTCTCGTCGTCTTTAGTTCAAGTAAGATCCAACCATATTACGTTTTGAATTTTGATACGTCAGTGCATGTTATTTTGATGCTTGGTGTACGGATCGATCTCGCGCTCGAAGCTTGTCCAAAGGGTGACGTAAAATCATGACTAAACAAGTGGGTCTGCAACGACCGAATTTGGAGTAATTTGAAGTCCGAATTTAGAGCACTTTGTCCACGAAGCGTTGATATCACTGGCAAGTTATGATTAGTGGTGATTAAAAAAATATGCAACTTATTTCGATTATGCACGTCATTTTTAGTTGCGATGGAACATAGTAAACGGTTTGTCTGATGATTAAAAAACTGCAATAGTTGTTTGAGGCAGTACCGGACCTCTAGTAAAAACAGTCACCAGTAATGCAAAATGAATGCCACATAACTTAGTTGAATTTTTGTCACACTATAAAGTGTGACAAAATGTGTATCAACCAAAAAATTACTTGCGTAGCCATCGCGATCCTGATCGTTCATCTGAATGTAATACGGGTAGTAAGCGCGTTTTAGTTAGGATGGATAATTTAAAATATTTTTCGTGCAGTAGATCTGGTCATAAGCGTATTGACTGTCCCAAAATCCCTAAGAATGATTCTATAGAGCCTATCTCAGTACTTAAGGATAAGGAAAAAACATCACGTGTTTGCACATTTTGTAAAAAGACTGGGTACACTGTAGGTTCGTGTTTCGTTAAACAAAGTGCAGAAACGCACAATTAATCGCGACGTAAAACTGCGTAGTAACAATGAGATTATTTCAGCTTTTATACAGAATATATACATAAACGTATTTGTCGATAGTGGTGTCCATGTCTCATTATGTTTTCATTAGACCCTCAAATATTTTGTCGTTTGAAACTTCCCTACTACGTCGCAATTTTTTTTTCTGTTTGGTATCCACTTATTAGAATCTTAATGTAATCGGCACAGCGCTAACTCTGTTCATCACAAAAACTTAATAATTCCCGACAAAATAATTCACCAGGGTGCGCATTAAAATCTCCGAGCATAAATACATGCTATTCGCACTCTCAACAATAACATCAATTTCACTGAGGCACTCAATGAATTCATTTGAGTTATCGATACAAATGTTCGGCATACAAACACTAAACAATAACAACGTGTGATCGGCGCATGTCGCCTTGACAGCCGCCGATGACTCCTACAAGGTATTACAGAAACTGATGTAAATACAGATTTTCTCTAATAAAAGAGCCACCCCACCATATGGCCTTCCCTTCAATACCCCCGCTGAGGTATCCACTGCAGATTTCCCAGAATAACCAAAGTTATCATCCAAACTACCAAGTATTGACAACTCATGCGGCAACAACCAGGTTTCCTGCAACGCAATGGCATCCACAGACTTACAGAGGTTTTGTGTACACACGATTGACCTCTTTAACGACGTAGAGTTATAACTTATAAACTTACTACTATTATACAAATTATTGCTATTATTTATCATTGTGCTATCCATTAACGAGACTTACTATTAAGTGTTCTGTCAGTCTGCTGCAGGTCACCCTGCCGCCGCTCGGTTGCGCTATTATAGTAAACAAATCTACGGAATACGGAAAGCGGGCCACAGGTTCACATCCATACAACTCCTGCTTAGGTATTAAAAATGTATAAGCCGCGTACCCCTTGTCCCTTTTGATAACTATCTTACGTAATACAACTTCTACATTCCTTTCGCTCTTAATATACGCAACCACGTCTTCCATTTTTGTTTCCGTTACATTATAGATGTAAAAAGAAAAGGAAACGGTATAATGAGGCAATATATCTGCCTTGCCTTTCAACAAAACAAAACGATTTTTCAATCGTCTTCGTTGAGTTTGTGATTCATTTTTCCATTCACCGCCTTCTCGCAAAACATCTGACAATTGTTTGCCCTTGTGATGATCAGGAATTGACGACTGATGTGTACCTACACGCGCCAATATGTCACTGCTCAGCTCCGCTGTGGGCCTTAATGCTCCGTCTCTTCTTGGTGTCGCTGTCCCTGTTGAGCAGACGTCACTATTTGTCGAAACCGCGGTAAGGGCCTCCACGCGCTCAACACCGCCCCTCCCGCAACCAGCGTTGTCATTCTCAGCCTGCGTGCGCGACGCCGCCGACGATTCTATTATAACTAATAGTGCCGCCGCCGACGACACTATTACTAACAATAGTTTCGTTATGCCTCTCGCTTACACCACCTTCATACCCCCGTCAATCGCTTCGATCGTTGACCTCTCCGGTATAGCATGTGTTAGTAAGCCAACTGGACCTTTTTGTACTCAAAATTACGGACGGACGTGGTCTTACAGGCGGTGAGCCGCATACGGCGCCTTGGCCTGGAGGGAGCACTCAACAAGTCGGAGGTCATGGTATTTCATGGTATCACACATAGTGGTCGGGGGTGTTCGAATCGCTGTCGAAATCACCAATTCGAGATACTTCATGGTTGGCTAACCATGAAGTATCTCGGATTGGTGATTTCGGCCCCACTTCTCTCCTACCGGGCGGCTTGTGCACTGGCCGGATCCCAGTACTGGGAAGCGAAGGTGCTCGCGGCACTGAATCGGTGAGGCGAGGAAACGAGAGCGGCTGATGCTGCACCATATGGAGCAGTATCGGTCGCAGCTTCACGAGGACCTGGTGGCGGAATGGCCGGACAGGCTCTCACGCCCTACCGCCGGCCTCGTCACCATCTAGGCGGTGCTCGCCCTCTGGCTCAGGAGGAGGCACTGCTCCCTGTCGTTTCGGGGGACGCAGGTACTTTCGGGGCATGAGTGTTTCGGGAAGTATCTGTGTCGCATAAACAGGGAGCCGGATGCTCGGTGTCACCACTGCGTCGACTGCCGGGAGGACATGGCGTGGCATACGCTTGCAGAGTGTGCGGCTTGGAAGTCCGGCGGACTAGGAGACGTCCGCTGCCCCCTATCATATAAGACCCGAAGTTGTAGCGTTTATTATTCCACGCGCGCCCCGTATCGACGTCGCAGGGGGAGACAGACACCTCACACTCGCAGATTAACCAGACGAAATCCGCAGGACACGGAGCAGTGTGCTCAGTGATGTTCTTCCACGTGTCCCTCTGATTAGCAGAGGGCACAGTGGAGAAACAAGGGAGATGGGTCGCTCCTGATCGATCGACGGTCGTCGATTGACACTGGACGCGACCCTGCCACAAAGGTGCAGGCGTACCAACGTGGCTGGCGTTTCTCCCTTAAGAGCAATCTTGAGGAGAGAACTCTCGGCGGGTTCGCTGAGCCGGTTTGGCCAGACAGCGAACGGAGGCATGTCTTGGAAAAATATTACCCCTACTGCTGAGCAGCTGGTACCGCCCTGCTACTTCGGTAGCGTCATGCCCCACGTATTCTGGGGAGGGGCATCAATTATCTACCACTTGCCGATGGCTACAAGAGCCGAGGAGGCTCCTGTCCCTTAGGGGACGAACAAAACAACGTAGGTGCGGTGTCAGATTCTGACACTGCATCCGAGAGGATGAGTGTGGTGAGCGTGGCGAGCGTAAATTTTGGAAGGCGGACCACTCCTCTAGTGAGGAGAACATATCGGCACCCGTGGGGCCAACAGGCACAAGAGGGCGAGGTCGCGCCAAGAACGCGTCAGCTTCTTCGGCGTCGCACGACTCTCGGGAACGCTTTCTCAAGCGCCCCGACACGCCGGTCCCTGGTGAGGTCCGCGTTGAGAACGAGGAAATGGAGCCCGAGCCGGTGGTGCAGGTTAGCGGAGGATCCACTACGTCCCTGTTGGGAGCCAACAGGGCGGAGGCGAGTGCTGCAAAGCGGGCGCAGCAAAAGACTATCGCGGCTGACGAGGTCACTGAGTTGACTCGACAGGCCCGAGTGCCGGAGAAAGCGTGACGGGGGTGGCGCTCAGTCGCCAGGTTTTGGACGGCGTGGATGTCGTCCTGAAGGTGGCCACCAAATCTGGCAACCTGTAGGGCACATTCACACGTACTCTGAAGGAGGCGACTGAGGGAATTAAGGAGGCGGTTGAGGTCCTCCTTAATCGAACAAGTACGGAGAGACGGCGAAGCTATGGGAGGTGAATAGCCGTCTCCGATCCGAGTTGGAGGACCTCAAGCGGCAATTCGCCGCTTAGAGGGCAGTACCCGCTGCCAACGGCTTCTATTTCGTCGCGGCTCTGTCGTCGGCCCCATCACCGGTCCCGTCATCGACAACTGCACTTGCGAATGCGGAGTTGGAGAAGATCGCGCGCATCTGCATGATGCAGTGTGGACAAATGGTGGGTGTCCGTATGGAGGCCATAGAGGAGAGGCTCCTTCCGGCGGTGAATCTCCGCCCATCGCTCGCTGCGGACAAGCGCAAGGAGTGGCCCTCAAAGCAGGGGCCTATAACCGCGGCGGTTCAGACGAGTGGGTCCGGGAAGGGAACTAAAAAGCCCGCGGAGGGTACGTCCGTGCCCACTTCCCGGGCGACCGCACCACCGGCGGCCTCACTTGCGCCTCCTACGGAGACGTGGGCGACGCTGATCAAGAAGGTCCGCCGTGGCAGGAAGAAGACGGCGCCACCGGCACCCGCTGCAATACCGGCACCGGCACCGAAGAAGGCCCAAGGATCGCCTAAGGTCAGAGCCCCACGCTCCGCGGCTGTAGTGATTACACTGCAGCCCGGAGCCGTTGAAAGGGACGTTACCTACAAGGCGGTCCTGACACAGGCGACAGCCAATGTCGCGTTCCCCGATCTTGGCACACCGTCCGGCTTCAGAATGAGGCCGGCGATTACGGGGGCGCGGCTGCTCAAGGTGTCGGGTGCCTCAAGCAGGGAAACGGTGGACATCTTGGCCACCAAGCTGAGGGAGGTCCTCAACCCGGAGGACGTCCGGGTATCCAAGCCGATGAAGACCGCTGAGCTGCGCGACGATGGCCTGGACGACTCGACGACCCCGGCTGAAGTCGTGGTGGCCGGATGTGCTTCCCAAGAAGGGTTCCCAAGGCTGCCGGAGGCTCTTTACCCCCCCCCCCCCTTAAGCCTGGCTGCCTCCGGCCGACGCCCGGCCTAAGTATGATGCGGAGGGAATGGATTGCGCATAACGGCGCTCTACCATTTCTTCCAGGGCAACATAACCACTGTGCCAGAGCTCAGGATCTCTTGCTCCAGAGCATGGCAGAGTGGTCGATTCACGTGGCCGTGGTCGCCGAGCCGTACTGGGTCCCGCCCAGGGATAACTGGTTGGGAGACCTGGACGGTTTGGTGGATATCATTGGCGGGGCTCTCGTCAGCCCGTCTCGAGGGCACGGCTGGGTGGGCGGCTACCCAGCCGTCGCAGATGTCGAGTTCGGTGCCGTCGTGGGCCAGGTCCATCCTCGTCCGGTGCTGTTGTTCGGGGATCTCAACGCCATGTCTGCGGCGTGGGGATTCCCGGTGACCGATGCTAAGGGTGAAGCATTGGAGGAGTGGGCGATCACGACTGGCCTGGTCGTCCTGAACCGGGGCTCGGTCCACACATGCGTGCGGCAGCGGGCCGGGTCCATAGTGGACGTGTCGTTCGCTAGCTCTGCTGTCGCGAGCCGTGTCCGCGACTGGCGTGTCGCCGCGGAGGTGGAGACGTTGTCGGATCACCGATATATTCGATTCGACGTCTCCGCCCAGACCGCTGGCGGCCGCAGAACATCAGTCCCGCGTTCGGACGGCCCGCGCTGGGCGCGTAAGCGCATCGACAGGGAGCTTCTCGAGGAGGCAGCCATTGCACATACCCTCATTGTCAGAAATCAAGACAGTACGTTGATATTTTTGCTCCATTGTTTTTAATCATCTAAGTCGGAAGAAGTGGATTTTTTCACATCAAACTATAATTTATCCAAAGCCAGTGAAGTGACTCGTCAATTTGTGAAAGTTCGACTGCGCTACGGTTAAGTGACCTTGAGATAAGTTAACAAAACTGTGTAAAAAATCTCGAAAAAACTCGGTCCCTGACCTACCACAACCCGCGGAGCGCTCGATAACCCCCGCGCATACCGCTTCTGTCCGCATAATCGCCTGCGCAAAGTTCTAACGCCTTTATATAACCAATTTCACCGCTTTACCAACGATAAGTCTGGCTAAGCTTGTAAAGCTTCTAACGCTGCGAATTACATTGCCGGTCGCAGGTTCGAACCCCATAAACCACAAAAATCACTTTTAGTAGTTTTTTAAGTTCGATTGTATTTAAAACACTGAACTAGAAAACGTTTGTACCTCGGTACGTAAAACGTCTCATTTGTCTCAGTCCGACAGTAACTTATGTAAGGCGCCTGATTCCAGAGGCGATGTGCGTAAACGCAAACAACCAGAACGCGAATTCACGCAGGCACTTTATGATTTATCTGCGGAATTTAAAAATACTCTCAACGAGTGGCGTAAGGAACTCGATACCCGTGTTACCTCTATATCTGATATCGTTTTAAACATCAGAGGCGAAATTGCTGCCTTTACCCAGGTGACAACCGAAATAAAAAACGATATTGCGACTATACGCTCTGAGCAGTCTCAAATAACTACAGGGATGTCCGAGCTGGATAAAAAGTATGATCAGTTATCAAATGACATAATTGCTGTGCAAAACTCGGCTGAACATGTGTCCGCTAAACAGATCGATCTGAACAAACAATTTAAAAGGCAGGAGAACGATACGAATAACTCAATTAATGATATTTTAGCAAAAATACGTAATATAACAACATATTTATAACTAAATTAAATTACTAAACAACTAACTAACTACCTATACAAATTAATATAAAAAATACTCAGGCGTCGAAGTACTCGTCCGCATCGCTGTCATCTGGAAAAGTGCCCAGAAGACTGGCAGCATTGCCACGCTGAATAGCAATGCTAATTCTTTGTCCAAAGAACAACCCAGCCCTCTGGTCACGTGAAGTGTCGACTAGTCGGTGAGAAATTTGTTTAAAAATTAGATGCGCACTCGGGCCCCATGACCCAAGCGTTTCGACCCCAAACGGCTCAAAACTGTAGTTACCCATAAGGTTACAGTATTTGCGCCGCTTGAGGGTCTCAGCAGCCGCAGCAGCAGCGCCAGCACAGTTCGCCGTGCTAGGAACATGAGATGGAGCAAGGGTATCGACACAGGTTGCGTCCCACACCAGAGGCCTACCCACCTTCCAAGGCAACAACGTCATTCCGTCTGGTCTCTTTCCATCGTCACGTACCAAGCCGTTTGGTTCTAAAACCGCAGGTACGCCGGCGGTGACAAGGGCTCGACGAATAATATCGTTGATGCTAGCGTGCCGTGCTATGCGACCTGCGCTCCTGTAACAGGACAGGCCATGGTGCCCAAGACTGTCGACAGCTTCACCGCAGTGACACCGATGCGGAGCAACACAAGGTGCACCCAAGCGGAGACATGTAGCGAGCCGAAACGAAGAGTCATCCATCATAGTGCCTATGGTGGATGACGGGAGCGCCTGAAGCCACAAGCCTGACTCCCATTCTCCCACAGCCAGCAGACGGGCACGCTCAACAGTATTAGGTGACGTGTTAATTAGGGTATTCCGTATAATACTGCAGAGCGGCACGTCCCACCGTCTCTGGGAGGACGGGTTGTCGGGGAAAACCGTATTGGGACAAGCCATTTTCCAAGCGTTCAATGCATCGGTCAAACACGGTACTTCAAAATCGACCAGTGAAGAAGATAAAATATTCCTGTTTAATTTATCAGTACTGTGGACCGAGGAGAGGAAGGCCGGTAAACTTATACTTGAAATTTTGCGGACGCCGAGACCACCTAGGCGAATGGGAAGTGTGGCTTGCTGCCACGCTCGGTCGTCCAGGGCCACATTTAGGATCGAAGTTAGTGTGTTTCTAATAACTTGGTCTACTTTTTCTAAAAGTTGTGGATGTTTCCACAGATGGGAGGAGCGAAGATTATATATAAATTTTGGTCCAAAACAGCAGTATCGAATGAGTGTGAAGGCCGAATGAATGTTAATTTTGAAAAGTCTTTCCGAGACATCATAGAATTTTTTTATTTTTTCTTCAACGAACGTTGGAAAGGATTCGTCAAAAATTGGGGACCCTAGGAGGTGAAGAGAGTCTCTTTCCGTAATTTTGATATTTGGTGCTACGGTACATAATTTTGCTAAGGTAGTCTGTCTGTCAGTGGTTTCGGGAAGATAAATTTCACATTTTGAAAAGTTAAGGTCTAGGCCAATAACACTGAATTTTTCTTTTAAAAAAGTTAAGTCTTTTATGACTGTGTCTACATCACCTCCTAGGGTTCCGTCATCCAAATACCATACGTTGAATTTTGAACTTAGCTGTCGAATGATTGGATTTATTGCCAAACTAAAAATGACTGGCCCAAGAGGATCACCCTGTTGGCAACCAACAGCTGATTTCAAAAGGTTGTCTTTATAAAGTAATTTAGAGGGGTACCTGTAACATTGGTATAGAAAACTGTAAATTTTGGGTATTTCTTTTTGAACTTCTGCCAACAAGGTGTCCCTGTTTACGGAATTGAAGGCATTCTTAATGTCAACCTTAAGGATGACCTCACCTTTAGCACTATTGAGGAAAGTGGATAATGCATGTACCGCAGCCTCACAGCCCCCTTTAGACCCAAAGCCCAGCTGTAGGGGCTGGAATTTGCTGGCCAGTGTTTCGCTGTAAAAAGCACAGCAAATTTTGGCTGCGATACGACGGTAAGTGGACCCTACGGCAATGGGACGAATGCCGCCATCCTTCTTGCGCAGGGCACATAGATTTGCACCGTATAAAATATCAATGACGGCTTCGTTCACATTGCCGGAGAGCATGAGATTGATGAGGGCCGTCAGCTCCTTCAAAAGGGTCTCACCAGCCTCCCCGGCGCCTGAACACATTAAGTCCTTGAGATGTTGAGGTGTCAGGCCGTCGAGGCCGCCGGCGGAGCCACTTCGAAAGGAGTACACAGCCGCGCATACTTTTTGAGCTGTAATTTCAAGTGAGTTAGATTCCGAATGGGGTGGGTCAGGGAAGGAGAGGTCATCTGCCGGCGCGGGGTGTTTGCTCTCCAGAGCTGTAAGTGTCTCTGGAGAGTACGGCGCAACCACATCGCTGCTAAAGATGATCCTAGCCGCACCTTTGATATCACCCTCGCCTAGTTTAGACTCCACGTGGTGCAATAAGCCTCTTTGGGGGAGGGGCGCTGTTAATTTAGGGTCGAAATTTAGGGCCGAAATGTTACAATTATCTTTGATTTGTGCTGTTAACGTTTTTTTATTTGCCAATTTTTTTGCACATGTAGAATTCTAAACGGGAAGGTGAGTAATTGCTCCCAAGCACTTATAGAGTTCTCTCGGATGGCCAGGCGGATACTACGCGCTAAACAGGAAGCCACGGATGGTCTCGCACCACGAGGAACTCTCTTTAAAACTGGAGTTGACGTTTAACTTGTTGCAAGGGTTTTCCAAAAGGGTTGAGCGGGTGAATCAGGTGTTAGGGAAGTTTGTACTGTCGGGCATGATGAAGGCACATTGTGGGGTTTATGTTTCTTCCCCAAATGTACCTTCAAGCCTCGTTCACCTTTAAAAAAACGTGCTTGGGGACAATGAGGGCATCTCACTACGGTATCCAGCGATGTGGCAGGTTGACTGGCGCTTCGTACGGCGTCACTACTGTCGTCAGTATTCAGCATAAATAAACAAAGACTACTTACACGACTTTTCGTCCACACAATTTTAGGTAACTTTAAAATCTAAAATAATATTAAAATAACAAAATTGACATATAAAAATTGTCAGAGCTTGACTGAAGCACAATGACAGCGGCGCAGTCGCGCTGGCAGCCTGGGGCGCCGCGCCGCCTTATGACATTTTGGCGCAGCCCTGGTAACCGTTGCCGTGAGACAGCGTCGCGTCCAAAAGTCAGTTGCTGTTTTGATGATGCTGATAATAGAAAGTCCTTGCACTGTTTTCACCGCACTTATCCAGCACAAAAGTAAGGTAGTTAAATTTTGATGAAGTAGGCGTTGTAACCGTTTTTAAATTATTTATATTAAGATGACGTTTGTGACGTCCACTTTCTGTAAAGTAAATCTGTTTTGTCAGTGACTTGGTAATTCAAATCCACTACATTTTCCCTTACGTAGGTATCATATGATATTATCTATGTAGTTTATAATATTAATTACTTTAAATTTATAATAAATAACAATTTTACTAGGACTAGCAATAAGTCGAACTGTTTGACGTTGGACGTCATTTTTTTTCATTTTTTTTCTATATTTTTTTTTCACTAATACTAGCAAAAATTGACTATCTTGACCAAAATGACAGACAATGCAACCTGGAGCTATGTAATGTGCCTGAAAGACGTAATGAAAACCTAATAACAATCATGGAAAACATAGGTTCAAAAATTAATAACACCATTAGTACTAGGGATATTGTTGCAATACACCGTGTTCCTCATGCACACCAGCAGAATGACAAACCAAAAAACATTGTCGTAAAACTGTCCTCACGTATACTTCGCGACAATGTACTCAGTGCCTTTCGACTAGCCAAAGGGCTGACCTCCGACCAACTTACCATTTCTGGCACACCTTCACGTATTTACATGCATGAACATCTAACGTTGAAGAGAAAACATTTGTTTCGTGACGTTAAGGAAATTGCCCAAAAGCATAATTATAAATTTGTGTGGGTTAAATATGGGACTATTCTGGTTAGAGGAAAAGAACAATGCAAATCGTTTGCCATTCGATCACACCAGGATCTTGGAAAAATCAGACCTGGTGCTGCTGCCGCGAAGGATAACTAGCGGACTTATTGGCATTGCGTATATATCTTTGTTTATGTTCATTGATTTTTCTTTTTGTATGGCGGACTGGTCGTATTGTTTGGCTGGTGTTCTTGTTGTTTTGATTAATCTCATTGCAGGGGCACTGGTTGGGCGGTGCGATCGGAGGATGCATGTATTTGTGTTGTCTGGAGATTGTATTTGCTATTTTAAATGTGTGTTTTCTGGACGTTTTATGTACTTTTTAAATATGTATCATGTTTCTTTTTGTTGCGCCTGTTGATGCTGTGCTCTAATAGTATTAATAGTTTTAATAACTTAACAATATTTATATTTTTGACTTCATTAAGATCGTTTGATTTCAAAGAGAACATTTTTAAGTATATTTTTTTGGATTTTGATATTGTCCGTAATGCTATTTTAATTGGCCCGATAACTGTAATTATTTTAGGTTTCCCTCCTTATGAAAATGGCTGATGAAAACTTAACTATATATTATCAAAATTGTAGGGGGCTCCGCACTAAACTGCATGGTCTATAAATGAATATTTTATCGAACTGTTATGACATTATTATACTCACCGAGACTTGGCTCACCTCTGAAATATTAGACTCCGAGTTCATTGATCACCGTTATACTGTATACAGATGCGACCGGGATCGTGAGGCTACAAAAAAAAAGGATGGAGGTGGGACCCTTGTTGCAGTTTTGAAGGGACTAAGGTCCAGTACAGTTGAACCCTTTTGGCCTTTAAAAAAAGCATTGAACATGTCATCCTACGCTTGCCTAGCGCAACGAGAGGAAAATGTGATATAATATGTTCAGCATATATCCCACCTAAAACACCCGACTGTATTTATGTTCCATACTTAGATTCCCTGCAAACCTTAACGGAGGACAGGAGCGTTCATAACTTTTATTTACTTGGAGATTATAATCTTTCGGATATTGGATGGCTCGCTGGTAGCAACAACACGGCTGCCACGCAACAAATGTGTGTTGGTAGTTCCCCTGTTTGCAGGCACTTGAGTACTTTTATGTCTGTGCTCAATGCCTATCAGTACAATAATATTGCGAACTCTAGCGGAAAGATTTTGGATTTAGTGATAAGTAATTCCGACTGTTCTGTTTTGACACCCACTGATGTATTGTTAAAACCAGATCTCTATCACCCACCGTTGTATATTTTAGTCTCCAGTAAATTGCGTAGTTCAATGATGAGAAAGACGGTTCAAAAGCACAATTATTTGAAAGCGAATTATGAATTTATTAATCGCGATTTACTTAATATAAACTGGGATGATGAACTTCACGGGCAGTCTGCAGAAGACGCGCTGAATACGTTTTATGAAATAGTTTACCAAATTATTAAAGATCATGTTCCTCTAAAGACACTTAGGTCTACCAAATTTCCTTTGTGGTTTTCCCCCTCTTTAATACACATTTTTTAAAATAAATTTAGGGCATGGAATAAATGGAAGACCTATCAAAACATATCTGACTATGAACAGTTTTCACTTTATAGGTCGAGATTCCAAACTGAATCCAAGAACTGTTACCGTCTGTACCTAAAGTCAGTAGAAGATAGTATTAAAATAAACACCAAATATTTCTGGACTTATGTTTCTAATCGGCAATCTGGGGCTCCAATCCCTTCAACAATGCACTATAAAAATCTATCGTCAACTGATCCCGAGGAGATTTGTAATCTCTTTGCAAACTTTTTTCACTCGGTGTACGAACCCTCCACTCTCGCAAATATTCAAACCCACGACATTGAATATGCTGAGAATTGTTCTCCTGTTAGTAGCCTTGTGCTTAGTACTGGCCAAGTACTTAGTGCCCTCAAATCTTTAGATTGTACTAAAGGACCAGGACCAGACGGTATTCCACCAATTTTCCTTAATATGTCGGCTCATGCGTTATGTGCACCTTTGCGTATTATTTATAATAAATGTTTATGTCAGGGAACTTTTCCCGAAGTCTTGAAGCGAGCAAATATTACTCCAGTTCATAAAACTGGTCCAAAACAGGATGTTGAAAACTATCGGCCCATTTCTATATTGTCGGCCTTGTCGAAGCTTTTCGAGAGGCTCGTTCACAATCAGTTGTATCCGATTGTCCATGACAAAATATTACAGCACCAGCATGGGTTCGTAAAAAGAAGATCTACAACAACTAATATGATAGCATTCACTGACTATTTGTTTAATAGTATGGACTCTCGTGTGCAAATTGACGCTGTATACACTGACTTTCGAAAAACCTTCGACAAGGTTGATCATGAATTGCTTTTGAAAAAGCTGGCATTTAACGGTATCCGTGGTGATTTGTTACGTTGGTTCATTTCTTATGTGTCAAATAGAACACAAAGAGTAGCTGTCAATGGTTTCTATTCTACCACCATAACCGCACCGTCAGGAGTGCCTCAGGGCTCAATTCTCGGACCTCTGTTATTTGTAATTTTTATTAACGATATCGATATGTGTTTTCTTAACTCTAAGTTCCTACTCTATGCGGACGATCTTAAAATTTTTAGACCCATTAGATCAATACAAGACTGTCATTTACTCCAACTAGATCTTAATCGCTTAGTAGAATATTGTATTAAAAACAAACTACTACTTAGTATTCCCAAATGTTGTTTTATCAGCTTTACTAAAAATAAAAACCAATTCAAACACCCCTATGCACTACAAAGTGAAATCTTAGCAAGAGTTAACACAATTCGTGACCTGGGAATACTGCTCGATGATAAATTGCACCTGGACGCACATGTTGATAAAATCTTGAGTCAGGCTTATCGTATGTATGGATTCGTAATAAGATCAGCTACGGAATTCGTCCACCCGAGCACATATTTACATTTGTATCGATCATTAATCCGGTCTCAACTAGAGTATGCGGTGCCGGTGTGGAGTCCCTATTATAATAAATATACTGACTGTATCGAGCGTATATAACGTAAGTTCTTGAAAACGATGCATTACCGTTGTTCTAGAAGTCGTATTTATTACCCCTATATCGACTTATTGAAGGAATACAACTTGCTCTCTTTGAAGTCTAGACGTACTTTTCTAGAAACTATGTTTTTATACGATCTTTGTAAAAACTCGTACGATTGTGTGGATATTCGTAACAAGTTGTGCTATGTTGTCCCTAGAACCATTCAGGGACGTGAGGTGCGTTCACGACCTGTTTTCGCCGTTACTGCTAGTCGTACGAATGCAAGTTTGCGTTCGCCTTTACGTCGCCTCACAAGCAATTTCAATAAGTATTTCTCTAACTTGGATCTATTTGCCTTATCTGCTGGAAAATTTAGAACTCTATTGCTTGACAGACTCAATAAATCATGTGAATAATATAAATTATCTGTAATGTTCCTTACTTATGTGTATTTTCTGTCATGTACTTATCTATTCTGTCCGACTTTTACTTTACCAACATTGTCTTTGTCTTCTTGTGTATCTGTGGAGAGCGTTGTTGGTTGCACATTTGTATAACTACAAATTTTCTACTTCTTTGTAATATATAATGTGTAATTGTTTGTTCTTCCAAATAAATAAAATAAAAATAAAAATAAATTGCTCAGGCCTGGTTCCGGGGGTCGGCAACCTCATTTGGGCACCGTTTAAAGCCAGAATTTTGCCAACGCCCTTCGCTCCCTCTCAACTTCACGTCATCAGCGAGGTCTTCCGTGACCCTGTGAGCCAAGTACTAAACCTGCGTCGCTCTGAAAAGCGGTACACTATTAAGTGCCGATTTCACCAATGTTATCGAACGCGTTCAGCACAGATATATTAATGTTCGTTTAAGTGTTGAATGTGAGGTACCAACCATTAATACAAATGTTTGTGTTAACGTTTCGATTTCGTTCACAGTTTGACTTTGGCTTTAATATTTCTGTGATGACGTCAGTAAATACGCAAATAATTTTATATTTGAATTATGAAATGTCTTATGAATTCATTATTCAAAATTAATTATGTATTTTGTAAGATTGTAAACGTCGAACTTCTGAATTATTTTGTGATTTCGGCGTCACTATAATCTATAGTTTATTTATTAGATTCGTTTGTCACAGAAACACGTGCATACAAAATAACTCGATCACAAAATAAAAGCAGATTTATTCTTGCGAACACAGAACATGAACAGCATTAAAAGCTGAAGTTTTTTTATTTGTTTGCATTTGATCGACAAATTTTTCGAAGAAAGTTTAAGGCTATTTAACATCACGCTACGACCCTGAGGAGCCGAGCAAATCAAACGGTGGATGTAACCGCGGGGCACAGCTCAGACTAAAACAAGGAATTAATTAACAAATTCAATTTTTATACAGCTGAACCGTGTCTTGTGATAAAATTCAATAAGAACATTGTAATTTTTACGTTTTTAGGTCGTCCAGGTAATAAAATGGTAAAGTACTCGTATAGATTTATAGCCTGAGCCGAGCTGGTCGATGCCGTTGAATGGGCTCTGAACCAAATTAGGGTCTAAAATGATGACCCTTTTTTTTACTGAAGTTTGGAGGTAGCTTGAGCTGTTCTTTTAGGATGTTCGTTTGCATGCTGGATTGGTCCCGAGGGAATTGAAGGTAGGTTAGGCTAGATGTGGTTAGGGTAGGTGGTTTACCCTCCCTCCGGGATGTACGCCGCCTCCCAGACATCAGGAACCGAGGTGGCGGAGCGTAGTGTTCCATGTGCTCCCCTCTTAGACGTTGCGGAGGAAGTCAAACACCTCATTCCCCTCTCGCCCCAACCCGAGGAGGCCCGCCGAGGCGGGCCTGCCGGGGTTGCGGAAGAATCATAAGTTCCTGCGACCCCGACGTAGGTGTGAGATGGAACACCGGGGTGGTTTTTAGTCAGTAAGAGTCTGACAGATCCCTCCGCCCGCCCCAGGGTGGAGGACATCCATGAGGACTTTCACCACAGAGCAAAAAAAAAAAATGAGGTCGAGAATGATCAAAAAGCGCGAACGAACCCGTTGCCAAGGGTCGACGGCATAATAAAGCTTATCCAGATTATTACAATACTTATACAGGGAAGAATTGTGTAAAAGGGAAGCTTTATAAGAGTATAAGCTTCTTCGCTCTAGAGATGTCCTTCCCTGCTACTTTTTTGAATATGGTGTAGATGTTGATAATGTGACGGTACCTAAATTACCCTAGGCTGATTTTTTTTTCGTTTTTCCTAATTATGTTAATATAAGCGTTAAGGTCGGTTTCCCCATAAGGGGCCGACGAGCTCTACAGGGCCGCACTCCAACCCCGTGCGGCCCTGTAGAGCTCGTCACCAGACTTGCTCACTCTCCCACCGATAATAGAAGTGAATTCTCAAATTTATAGAAGCCAAATGCCTTGATATTATTAATGAGGCAAGGAAACAGTGTATCAATATTAGACGATACTTGGGAATTCATAGTTATGAAATATATTGGAAGTGATTTTAGAAAGCTAAATAATAGAGGGATGCAGAGTAAATTATTATATAAACTTGTGAGTAACAAAAACGCTAGCGCTTAATAGGTATTTGATCAGTCGTAACTCACACAATACCTCGCATCTACACTCGGAGTACTCAGAGATACACTTCCATAAAGTGACGCAAGCGGCTTTACAGCGGCATAGCGTCGACATCATGCTCTTTTGGAGTCATGGCCCCTAGCAGTTCTCTCGAACTGATAAACGTGACGAAGCGGCTTTTCCTGCGGCAACCGTGCGACTGTCCTTGTCTAGCAACGGAGCGGCTAGTTCTAGCGGCATTGCGTCTGCATCATGCTCTTAAGGAGACATGGTCCCTATCAGTCCTTAGACTGGATATACAACAAGCATATTTGCAAGATACGTGCTCATGTCAGTCTGACCGAGTTATTAGTCTAAGATATAGAATATAATATTCTTTAAATTATTCGATAATTTTAGTTGAGAATCAAGGATCATTATTAAATAGAGTTTAGAGTTTTAGTATCGGCCCAAGGCAACGAATACGACATTCTAGAATTACTAGTTATGAGAGTAGAGAATCAAACTCAAGCATAACTAATAGAGTTGTGAATCAACTCTCTTGAAAGTCTATAGACAGCCCCAAAGAGCCCACCCTTCACCACTTCCTAGTGCTTATGCTGGGGTGAAGAAGTGGCGCATCAAACTCCCCAGCAATACGTGTCTGTCTGATTAGTTATAATGACTATCAACTCCTTCAGCCTAGGATAACTATAATAACTAAAGGCTCTCGCAGTCTCACCAACAGACACTAACACATACTAAGTTAAAAACTAGATTATAGAATAATAATAAACTAAATCTGTGCTTCAACACAACTATATTTTACTTATTTAATATTAACTCGTTCTCCTACAACAGCCCTCTTGGACAAGGCCTCTGGCACTCAATAATTCTCCTAACTTTCTTAGCCTAGCCTTATACCGACCGTTTCCTACCGCGGTCTGTCTTCCTTCCCGCACGTAGCGCTAATAATACCTGTAATAGAATCTTCATAATGTGAGGAGGTAAGGGAATCGTTACGCTTGCGCTTTAATCGATCAATAATAGCTACGTTAATGTATCTGTGTATGATGTACCCATTTCAGTGAGACGGGGAACCGTTTTACAACGTTTGTCTCTTTGTACGTGTTCTACTAAACCTAACGCATAAAACCTCTGAGACAATATACGATTTTAGTAGAACATGTTTCCTAAGCACAATATAAATGTCTTACTCAATCCTAGAGACAGTGCACTACGAAGCCCAACTGCCATTGAGTGAGACAAGTATTGAGTATAAAATTCAAAACGCGTATTAATGTAAATATCACCTTTACGGCAGCCTAGCGCCATTTCTAAAATAACAGAAAATATCGCACAAGCGTACCGTAGACTCAGTCTGTAGCAAAACTCAATACGATCGTACTCGGTGTTTGCCGAGGTGGTTATTTCGTCACCTCACATCTCGTTAAACTTCCCCATTTCGAGGATACAGTGCGGCTGTAAGCGGCAAAGCGTCCAAATTGTCGTGTTTCGATAAATAGTGTCGATTTAGAAATTGGTGTACCATATGTAGGTGTAGGTTTTATCGAGACACGGTCCCTAGCGTTCTTAGAACGACTACCAATCCAGTTTGGGGAGCTTAGTGATGCCTAATCCCTCTCCCGGAGATGCGCTTACAACGAGCCTTTCTTAAAGAGTTGTGTGGCCAAACCTTTTTGGAAGCAGTAATTATCACTAATGTTTGATTGTTTTATAATGCCGATTTAGATCGACTTTATAGCATATGTTGTTTTAAATGAACTGAGAGTATTTACGGTTCTGCCTTCCGTATGTGGTTGCGCATGTTACAGGTCAAAGTCGAGCGTCAGTGCTCAATGTCAAATAAAGTGGAAGGCCTTCTCCGTTTCCCTATAATCAACCGCAAATGACAAATATCTGTCAGGTTACGGAATAGGAGATGGGAACGTAATACAATAGAAAATAGAGTTAATTAATAGCGCAATGTCGCTATGCTGGAATAAATGATTATTAATAGCTCTGCAGCGATATTATCTAAATGTTACCTACAAATCATAAAACAAATCAGCCTACGAGAACAATACAATGGAAAAGACACATTATTAGTAAAGAGTGTAACACTTACCAATGATATCTTTGTAGGGAATTAGATTACTACTCACGAAATGCCGCACGTAGTACCAACTTCACCTCGAACACAGCTCCTCCCAGCTCACAACACTCACCAACCTCCTTTTATTTTTTTGTTGCCGGGGTGGAAAATCTTCATGGATGTCCTCCGCCCTGGGGCGGGCGGAGGGGTCTGTCAGACTCTTACTGACTAAAAACCACCCCGGTGTTCCATCTCACACCTACGCCGGGGTCGCGGGAACACATAATTCTTCCTCATCCCCGGCTGGTGCCGGCCCGCTAGCGCGGGCCCCGTCTCGGGCGGGGGGAGTGAGGTGTACTCCCCCCGCAACGTCTGTGAGCGGCGCGCGCGGAATACTACGCGCGCCGCCTTCTCGGGTTCTGATGTTGGGGGGCGACGGATGTCCCCGAATCCGTCGCCCCTGGACCCATTTAGGGGGGCTGACAGAGGGCGTTGTCCGCCTTCCGCCTGCGCCCGGTGCGCCTGCTGCGGATCGGGAGAGTGGACGAGATCTCTCTCTCCCTTTCCGCAGCCACGCGGTGGTTTCCTTCTGCGAAACAGTGATCTCGCAGAAGGAAACCACCGCGTCCCAGGACTCGACGCCGCCGACCATCGCACTCACAACGGCCGGCAGCGACAGGTCACTGCCTACTTCTGAGATGAGGGCACGACGTGGCTCCTCCCAAGCGGCACACTCTGCCAGCGTATGCCACGCCGTGTCCTCCCGGCAGTCGACGCAGTGGTGACACCGAGCGTCCGGCTCCCTGTTTATGCGACACAGGTACTTCCCGAAGCAACCATGCCCCGAGAGCACCTGCGTCGCCCGAAACGACAGAGAGCCCTGCCTCCTCCCGAGCCAGAGGTCGAGCACTGGCCGGACCGCCTCGATGGTGACGAGGCCGGCGGTAGGGCGTGAAAGCCTGTCCCGCCATTCCGCCACCAGGACCTCGCGAAGCTGCGACCGACGCTGCTCCATATGGCTCTGCATCGGCCGCTCGCCCCGCGCACTCGCTTCCTCACGCCACCGATAAAGTGACGCGAGTTCCTCAACACCCCCGCCAACTCTCCAAAATCGGCGTTTGGTCCTTTCCCACACTATTTTTTGTAAACTTCGACTTATAACACATTTTTCTATATCTTAATTATTTCTCAATTGGTTTACGATTCACAGATGGCTGTAATAACGCGTCCTCGCTTTAACTTTCTCGTTCTCAGAATTTCTAAAGGACTATGGATTTCGATTGTCTTAACATTTCTTTCGAGCGACGACGGCTGCCATAAAATGGAAATGTAATGCATTTCTGAGAGGCCAATAAGTGCAAAGAATTAGGATATCTTGTTATTTATTAGGGTAACGCGTCAAGCTGTCAGACCATAAAATTAAGATTTAATGTGTTTCGTAAAGTGGGCCGAACCACGTGCATGGTTTTAGAATAAACATAATATTTTGTTATTAAATAGGAATAAGTGACAGACAGTCACAATAATATTGAGTAGGTATCGTAAGAAGGAATCCTGTTTAACCAGAGACTATGTATTTTAGGGGATCCCAGATTCTCTCTGAAAAAAAAAGAAAGAAAGATATTATATACTTTATTTGAGGGACCTAAAAAGACTTAAATAAAAACAAGTGTTGAGGCTTTCATGTAATTTTAATCGGTATTAGTCCATTACAAGTGTTTGGTACCCAGGCGGTATGGACTTCCAAATGTTGAAAAGGTACAAACAAAATAATGTAATCAATATATCAGCTAAGTATAGTATAGGTCTCCTCCAGTGTTAGAGCTATTGCAGTCATTTATATCCGTCGCTAAACCAGTTAGTGGCCGAGTCGACGATATACTTTAGTTTTTAGTCCCCCCCCCCCCTTCAACTTAACTAAATTGTTCTGTATTGTGACACGAGTATGCACTATGCAGCTTTTAATGCAGTTTTATTCTGAGCTAGGATGAATTGTGGTTTTATTTTAGCTTTGCTGGTCAGTTGTTTTGAAACGTTACGTTGCAACACTTGACACTCTCATAATTCGCTAAGCTATTTCAGATATAAATCGCTTATTCAGATATAACCTATATTCATTCAGAGCAGTGGTGCTCATTGGTATTGGCCCCGACTTATGAGTTGTAGTTCGAGAGTTCGAACCCAGACAGGCACTTCACTTTGTGTATTTAATTTCATCACCACTGCTCCCAAAACGGTGAAGGAATACATCGTGAAGAAACCGGCACGTCCTTGAACCAAAAATTCGAAACCCAACACGCAATGGGCCCGCGTATTGGATTACGGCACACTCCCTCCCTGATTATGCTCATGCTATATTCAGTTTTTTTTTTCCTACTATTATAAAACAAATTATGTTATAACTGTAAAAGTTTTTGACGACAGATAGATGAATGTATGTAACTCTTTTCACGCAAAAGCTACTGAACGGATTGGGATGACATTTGGTACACATATCGTTTATGAATTGGATTAACACTTATTTTCATCCCGCTAGTACGTTACCGTTGGATGATTTCCGACCTCCACGGGGGTGAAGCCGAGGGCAAAAGCTAGTGTTCATATTAAGTTCAATTGTGGTTGTTGTTGTTGTAGTTATAAGTTAAGTGCCAGCAGTAACTAATAACCTAACATATTTCGGTGTCTTTGAAATATTTCCTACTTCTGCATTAGGTACAGGAATCATTTCACGGGTGCAGGATTAAGTTTACCATTAGTTAGTTTGAAGACCCCTCCGTGCCTCGGCGGGATGCTCGGTTGTTCTTTGTAGATGGTAACGTGAGGTCAGAAGCTGTTCCAAACTGGGTCGTCGAAGTCAGATAGGCAGGCACTCCAAGTAAAATACTAGTATTTCGCTTCATCCAGTTCGCTAGACTAGAAACCGGCCTCGACTTAGTTGGAGAAAAAGGTAAGGCAGATAGAACATTTAGCTGGTTAGAAATCAATAAGCCTAATATCGTAAATATAGTGACATATTTGTCGAAAATGAGATTTGCAGATTATTGAAAAGCGATTTTGAATACCAATACTTAGCAAAAACTTCCGTGTGAATATCTTATGATTTCTTAATTACAATGAATTGTAGGCGTAATACGTGAACTTGAAAAAAAAAAACCCATATGTCAGCCTACATTAAATTGTTAATCAAAATGTCCTACATGTGTCTGAAAAGTTTAATAAAAAAAAAAACATAAGTGATCAACCAACATCAAGCACCACAATTTTGCGCTTAGTTTTACTAGAAAGAGAGCACATTATTACGTCACGCAGGCATAAAAGTGAGATTGAGATAGTGTAAAATCTAAACATTCGCCGAAAAGTCAAGGCCACGCGACTTGTCGCGCATAAACCGTTTCATAGTGTTATTACTTATACATTGTTAGTAATTATGTGTAAAAAATATAAAACAACTGGTCGAGGTCATTGAATGATAAATTTAGTATTTCAATCTGAGTTTACTGACGACAATATCGACGAAAACGCCATCTTAAACGACCGCGCCACTGCCGCCGTTGCCGCCGCCACCGCATCGGTGAAATCTCCTCCGCATCTCGAGGATTCATTAATTCTGCCCTATGATTTATGTTGAATCTATATCTCCGATGTCGGAGTCGCCTTCACTGCAGCAGTCACCACCAACTTCTGCGGATATTGTGCAATTCTTGTTCAGTTGTGACGACGGAGAGGACGTGATTACTTGGGCTATCACACATTCCAATTCAGAAGGTCATGAGGTAGTGTCAGCAGTGCAGCAAATGTAAATCTGAAGATTTTCTGAACAGTGTTATGAATGAACAGAAAAAAAATTTGCAAAACGAATGTAATAAAAAAGTAATAATAATAGTAGTTTCATTTTCATCACTCTCCGAACACAGTTAATCCTTGGAGTACATACGTCGTGGCCATGACGTCAAAAGTTCGTCGCAAAGTATAGCTGTGTCGCGATCCAAACACACTCCTTTGATGTTCACACTAGTACTGGCCGCCCACCACAACTCTTGTTTAATGTATTTCTGATTTTTATTTCAAAGGCCGTTTACACATTGGACGTTGTCGTCCATAACTACTCGATATCGTAGTTTCATATAATTACTTCTAAACGCTCTCGCACTGTGTCGTTGTAGTGAATGGTTTCGTCGCTGACATTGATTGTCTTGCCGATATCGACGGACGACACAGTTCGGGAGTGGCATGAGCAGGCGTCGCTGGACGGCCATACGCGGATGCAACTTCTCCATCGCCGCACCGCTTAGTCGTCACTACTCTGTTTTACATTTCTTTGCAACAAGACGTTTTTTAAATCATTTAACATGTTAAAGTTTCAATATGACGTCGCCTACTTGATAGAACTAGTAGAATCAAAGGTTCCGTGGCTTAGGCTCCTTCCTGTTGCCGATGCCCCCGATTTGATTAATATAATTCCAAACAACTTTTGATAGAACGTACTGTCAGGCACATAAATGTTTTGTATATTTATATTGAGTAGTGTATATTGTAATGTCTATTGATTGTTAGGATACGTAGAATATAAAATCATAATTATGTTTATAAACAGAATTGTTTAAATATTGGATGTATGTTTTGAAAAGTGAAAGTCTAAGTTCTTTTTCACAATTTAATTATGTATTTATCTTAATAAGAAACCTAGTATAAAAAATTGTATACAAATCACAGTTTTCATCACCTATAACCAAAGGAATCATTTAACTTAATAATAATAATCATTCTCAAATGTAATAAAATGTGAGAGATATTCAAAAAGTTAGTTGCTCTGCAGTAATTTTTAAGACTGCAGTACCAACTAACTTGTTACATAGCGAAATTTTGTTTTTATCTTTGTGACTATAATAAGTATTGAACATAATCAACTGTGAAACTTTAAACAAATGATAATAATTTTACCTAATTATAACAGTCACTTTCAGCATCAATAACATAAAAAACAGGCTTATAAAATAAACGTACTCGTAGAGTAACAAATTTGAACATGTTAAATACTACTTCTTGACAGTGGCCTTACATGGGGAAGCCACATATCGAAAAAAATCAAAACAAACTATTATCCCTATCAGGTGCCCCACGGCCCATATCTCGATGCTTGCCGAGACATGTGCGGTACACAATCTATAATTCTTTGGTCAAGCCTCATCTGGATTAAATAATTGAAGTATGGGGAGCTAAGAACAACTTAAATAAACTACGGAGATCACAAAATAAACTAATTAAAACGTTATTTTGATATGATTACATAGCACCGACCATGATAATTTATAAAGAAACTGGACTAATTAATTTATTGCAAAGCTATAAATACAACACCTGCATCTTGATTAGAAAAAATATAACACAGGATATTCACTCACAAATAACATTTACCAAAAATATAGACCACCACAATCTTAATACTAGACAGGCAAATAATATACGTTTGAAACCGCCAAGAACTAACTACGGAAAAAGAGTATTCTGTACGAAGGAGCCCAGAATTATAATAATTTACCTTAAAAACATTAAAGAAGCTAAAAGTTTATCATCGAAGAAACTGTTGAAACTCCACATTTTGAAGGATCTCTCATTAATAGAACAAAAAGGATAAAATTGTCTGCCTCGTTGGTCTAGTGGTCGCAATCGCTACTGCTGAGCATGAGGTCCTGGGTTCGATTCCCAGGTCGGGCTACGTGTTATTGGGTTTTTCTATTTGGAATTTCTCAGTAGCAGCCCGGAGACAGGATTTGTGCCCGGTAGATGGTGTGACTGTCTATCACTTATTCCTATTTAATAACAAAATATTATATTTATTCTAAAACCATGCACGTGGTTCGGCCCACTTTAGAAACACATAAAATCTAAATTTTATGGTCTGACAGCTTGACGCGTTACCCTAATAAATAACAAGATATCCTAATTCTTTGCACTTGTAAAATAGTTTAGAACTTCTTAGAAGTCCATTCCATTTCTATTTAATGGCACACGCAAACGGCCACTTATGGCAGCCGTCGTCGCTTGAAAGAAATGTTTAGACAATCGAAATCCATAGTTCTTTACAAATTCTGAGAAAGTTAAAGCAAGGGCGCGTTATTGCAACCAGCTGTGAATCGTAAAAGCAATTAAGAAATAGAAAAATGTGTTTAAAGTCGAAGTTTACAAAAAAATAGTGTGGGAAAGTACCAGACGCCGATTTTGGATAGTTGGCGGGGGTGTTGAGGTAGGACAGTTGGTCTTAGGACATGAGAGGGTTCGGTCGTTATAGTCTCAAGAAGGAAAGCTAGTTAAGTTAGGAGTTTGGTGAGTGTTGTGAGCTGGGAGGAGCTGTGTTCGAGGTGAAGTTGGTACTACGTGCGGCATTTCGTGAGTAGTAATCTAATCCCCTACAAAGATATCATTGGTAAGTGTTAAACTCTTTACTAATAATGTGCCTTTTTCATTGTATTGTTCTCGTAGGCTGATTTGTTTTATGATTTGTAGGTATCATTTAGATAATATCGCTGCAGAGCTATTAATAATCATTTATTTCAGCATAGCGACATTGCGCTATTAATTAACTATATTTTCTATTGTATTACGTGTCCATCTCCTAATCCATACCCTGGCAGATATTTGTCATTTGCGGTTGATTATAGGGAAACGGAGAAGGCCTTCCACTTTATTTGACACTGAGCACTGACGCTCGACTTTTGACGACTTTGACCTGTAACATGCGCAGCCACATACGGAAGGCAGAACCGTAAATACTCTCAGTTCATTTAAAACAACATATGCTATAAAGTCGATCTAAATCGGCATTATAAAACAATCAAACGTTAGTGATAATTACTGCCTCCAAAAAGGTTTGGCCACACAACTCTTTACGAAAGGCTCGTTGTAGGCGCATCTCCAGGGAGAGGGGTTAGGCTTCACACACTTCCCCAAACTGGATTGGTAGTCGTTCTAAGAACGCTAGGGACCGTGTCTCGATAAAACCTACACCCGGCATATGGTACGCCAATTTCTAAATCGACACTATTTATCGAAACACGTCAATTTGGACGCTTTGCCGCTGACAGCCGCATTGTATCCTCGAAATGGGAAGATTAAGGAGATGTGAGGTGACGAAATTACCACCTCGGCAGACACCGAGTACGATCGCATTGAGTTTTGCTACAGACTGAGTCTACGGTACGCTTGTGCAATATTTTCTGTTATTTTAGAAATGGGGCTAGGCTGCCGTAAAGATGATATTAACATTAGCACGCGTTTAGAATTCTATACTCAATACTTGTCTCACTCAATGGCAGTTGGGCTTCGTAGTTCACTGTCTCTAGGATTGAGTAAGACATTTATATTGTGCTTAGGAAACATGTTCTACTAAAATCGTATATTGTCCTCAGAGGTTATATGCGTTAGGTTTAGTAGAACACGTACAATGAGACAAACGTTGTAAAACGGTTCCCCGTCTCACTGAAATGGGTACATCATACACATATACATTAACGTAGCTATTATTGATTGATTAAAGCGCAAGCGTAACGATTCCCTTACCTCTTCACATTATGAAGATTCTATTACAGGTATTATTAGCGCTACTTGCGAGAAGGAAGACAGCGGTAGGAAACGGTCGGTGTAAGGCTAGGCTAAGAAAGCTAGGAGAATTATTGAGTGCCAGAGGCCTTGTCCAAGTGGGCTGTTGTAGGAGAACGAGTTAACATTAAATAAGTAAAATATAGTTGTGTTGAATCACAGATTTAGTTTATTATTATTCTATAATCTAGTTTTAACGTAGTATGTGTTAGTGTTTGTAGGTGAGACTGGGTGAGCCTTTAGTTATTATAGTTATCCTAGGCTGATGGAGTTGATAGTCATTATAACTAATCAGACAGACACGTGTTGCTGGGGAGTTTGTTGCGCCACTTCTTCTCCCCAGCATAAGCACTAGGAAGTGGTGACGGGTGGGCTCTTTGGGGCTGTCTATAGACTTTAAAGTGAGTTGATTCACAACTCTATTAATAATGCTTGAGTTTGATTCTCTACTCTCATAACTAGTAATTATTGAATGTTGTATTCGTTGCCTTTGGCCGATACTAGAACTCCTAAACTTTATTTAGTACTAATCCTCGAGTTTTGATTTCTCAACTCAAATTATCTAGTAATTCAAAGAATTATTATATTCTTTATCTTATACTAATAACTCGGTCAGACTGACATGAGCACGTGTCTTGCAAATATGCTTGTTGTGCAAAGAGTGAACTTCCGGGGGTTTGGGTGACCACAACTATCTCATATCCAGTCTAAGGACTGATAGGGACCATGTCTCCTTAAGAGCATGATGCAGACGCAATGCCGCTAGAACTAGCCGCTCCGTTGCTAGACAAGGACAGTCGCACGGTTGCCGCAGGAAAAGCCGCTTCGTCACGTTTATCAGTTCGAGAGAACTGCTAGGGGCCATGACTCCAAAAGAGCATGATGTCGACGCTATGCCGCTAAAAAGCCGCTTGCGTCACTTTATGGAAGTGTATCTCTGAGTACTCCGAGTGTAGATGCGAGGTATTGTGTGAGTTACGACTGATCAAATACCTATTACGCGCTAGCGTTTGGGTTACTCACAAGTTTATATAACAATTTACTCTGCATCCCTCTATTATTTAGCTTTCTAAAATCACTTCCAATATATTTCATAACTATGAATTCCCAAGTATCGTCTAATATTGATACACGGTTTCCCTGCCTCATTAGTAAAATCAAGGCATTTGGCTTCTATCAATTTGGGAATTCACTTCTATTATCGGTGGGAGAGTGACCAAGTCTGGTGACGAGCTCTACAGGGCCGCACGGGGTTGGGGTGCGGCCTTTTCCCCTTAGGGGGAAACCGACCTTAACGCTAATATTAACATAATTAGGAAAAACTAAAAATTTATCAGCCTAGGGTAATTTAGGTACTGTCACATGTGGTGCCGTGACCAGGATTCTCGTCATTAAATGTACTGATTCAATTCAGTGCAACGAGAAAGAACTACTTAAGGGTTACTACAACAAAAACACAACGTGAACAATAACACAACGTAATTTTATGGTACTATTATTAGCTAGAGACGGCAACAGTTACAACGGCTACAATAATTTATGTTTAATTAAGTTAAGGTTTGATAATGGTGGTTGAATGCTTACTACTCGTAGTGGGTTCGAACCCCGCGCGATTCGTTAGAATATGTGCTTAGAATCCATCGCCATGGATTTTAGGGTTCGATTCCCGCTAGATTAATTGTGTGAAGATTTCTTGGATTCCTGTGTCACGGTTTGTGGGTTCAATTCCCGCATGAATAGTTTAGCATAATTGTAGAATGTATAGCTTTGGTTCCGATGCTAAATAGAGTGGGTTCGATTCCCACATGCACGGACGTATTTTTATTAAGTAGGCGGTGGTATGATTGTTGCTTGGGCTCTTGTGCTACTAAGGTAATGGGTTCGACTCCCTGCAAACGTGAATTTAGTATCTGACAATATGTGAACATGAAATATGTTTACGCGTTAGTTATGTATGTGTGTGAGTGAGTTTAGGTATAGAACTCGCTCTTACTATGATTAAACCTAATTTTATTATTATCTAAGACCTACGAAGCGTGAAGCTTCTAGCATTTTGTAAATGACAATTAATTTACCAACAAGGTACATTAACCATCGTCATAGGAAAGTAACATAAATCTTTCTAACCTTACAGTCTGCAGCGCATGTCATATAATTGAATAGATACTCGTTTGGCCTTATTTCAAATTCCAGGATATTTAAGTCTCCACTTGGCTGTGACTACGCTATGTCTAAACCTCTGGTTTGTGCGTCGCACTTGGTTTCAAGTTTCTACAAAATCTGCTGACATCGGCTGACTTCAACAGCAGTGGCTGTAGCGTGGCTCCTGTTACGAAGCTAAGTTTCACTTTTTATTAGATACTTCAGTGACCCGTTATAACCTACGCAGTATGATTTTGTTATCTCACTTATAATCATTACGTTTAAAGGCAATGAATGGTACTATAGTTATTACTTTCCATATGCTAGAAAATCTTCTTGTCAATATTTCATAATTAGAGGGAGAAATTGACAATCCTTTGTAACACTAGGGTTGTTTATTGTGTGCACAGTCGTCTAGGATAGGTATCTATATTTACTAATCAGTTTAACTTTCCAACTCTTATCGGATTTCAAAACTGTTTCAACCTCATAGAATCAGAGCGGACGTCTTATGGGAATAAACTCTTATATGTTCATGCGCGGACTATTTTAGCTGCTCTATTTTATAATCGATAAATAAAAATAAAGCACCTTTTGTTATACTAAACCAATAATTGTTTGCACAATCTAGGATACTTATATTTTCTAATGAGTATAACTTTCCAACTCTTGTTGAAACCTGCTCAAACCTCTTAGAATCAGAGGGGGGCATGTTATTGGAATACACTCTAATATGTTTATGTGCGGACTATTTCAGCTGCTTTCGGATATGACTGCCGACAGCTGACTAAGCTGACTCAGCGTTAAGGTGCACAAGGAAAGGCCTCTGTCCAGCGGCAACCGCGATAGGCTGAGTTTAGAACGAGGGAGCACCGCAGGTAGCGTGGTTCGATAGCACAAGTACTCTTTAAAGAGACCCTGGTATGTAAAACTACATTATAAGCATGCACAGGTTCTCGGAACATGTTTGAAGCGCGGTAGTGTAACCTGAATAAGGTGACAGGAGTACTTTTAAGACAAATAAGTTAAGAACAATTTTTATGCATTGATCGAAGATGCTTCTGCGAGAAGGTACAAAAATTATAGCAGACATTGCATCTTATTAGGTTCGTGTTCCAACTGGACTGAATTTAACCGCTTGATTAGATGAACTTAGCATACCTATGGGTATATACTCTAAAACACTTATATGGAAATTGCTTCACCTATTATGAAAGCTCATCCGCTGTACTGCGTCACGCGTCTGATTTTCAGAGGGGGGAATGTGACTGTCTATCACTTATTCCTATTTAATAACAAAATATTATATTTATTCTAAAACCATGCACGTGGTTCGGCCCACTTTAGAAACACATAAAATCTAAATTTTATGGTCTGACAGCTTGACGCGTTACCCTAATAAATAACAAGATATCCTAATTCTTTGCACTTGTAAAATAGTTTAGAACTTCTTAGAAGTCCATTCCATTTCTATTTAATGGCACACGCAAACGGCCACTTATGGCAGCCGTCGTCGCTTGAAAGAAATGTTTAGACAATCGAAATCCATAGTTCTTTACAAATTCTGAGAAAGTTAAAGCAAGGGCGCGTTATTGCAACCAGCTGTGAATCGTAAAAGCAATTAAGAAATAGAAAAATGTGTTTAAAGTCGAAGTTTACAAAAAAATAGTGTGGGAAAGTACCAGACGCCGATTTTGGATAGTTGGCGGGGGTGTTGAGGTAGGACAGTTGGTCTTAGGACATGAGAGGGTTCGGTCGTTATAGTCTCAAGAAGGAAAGCTAGTTAAGTTAGGAGTTTGGTGAGTGTTGTGAGCTGGGAGGAGCTGTGTTCGAGGTGAAGTTGGTACTACGTGCGGCATTTCGTGAGTAGTAATCTAATCCCCTACAAAGATATCATTGGTAAGTGTTAAACTCTTTACTAATAATGTGCCTTTTTCATTGTATTGTTCTCGTAGGCTGATTTGTTTTATGATTTGTAGGTATCATTTAGATAATATCGCTGCAGAGCTATTAATAATCATTTATTTCAGCATAGCGACATTGCGCTATTAATTAACTATATTTTCTATTGTATTACGTGTCCATCTCCTAATCCATACCCTGGCAGATATTTGTCATTTGCGGTTGATTATAGGGAAACGGAGAAGGCCTTCCACTTTATTTGACACTGAGCACTGACGCTCGACTTTTGACGACTTTGACCTGTAACATGCGCAGCCACATACGGAAGGCAGAACCGTAAATACTCTCAGTTCATTTAAAACAACATATGCTATAAAGTCGATCTAAATCGGCATTATAAAACAATCAAACGTTAGTGATAATTACTGCCTCCAAAAAGGTTTGGCCACACAACTCTTTACGAAAGGCTCGTTGTAGGCGCATCTCCAGGGAGAGGGGTTAGGCTTCACACACTTCCCCAAACTGGATTGGTAGTCGTTCTAAGAACGCTAGGGACCGTGTCTCGATAAAACCTACACCCGGCATATGGTACGCCAATTTCTAAATCGACACTATTTATCGAAACACGTCAATTTGGACGCTTTGCCGCTGACAGCCGCATTGTATCCTCGAAATGGGAAGATTAAGGAGATGTGAGGTGACGAAATTACCACCTCGGCAGACACCGAGTACGATCGCATTGAGTTTTGCTACAGACTGAGTCTACGGTACGCTTGTGCAATATTTTCTGTTATTTTAGAAATGGGGCTAGGCTGCCGTAAAGATGATATTAACATTAGCACGCGTTTAGAATTCTATACTCAATACTTGTCTCACTCAATGGCAGTTGGGCTTCGTAGTTCACTGTCTCTAGGATTGAGTAAGACATTTATATTGTGCTTAGGAAACATGTTCTACTAAAATCGTATATTGTCCTCAGAGGTTATATGCGTTAGGTTTAGTAGAACACGTACAATGAGACAAACGTTGTAAAACGGTTCCCCGTCTCACTGAAATGGGTACATCATACACATATACATTAACGTAGCTATTATTGATTGATTAAAGCGCAAGCGTAACGATTCCCTTACCTCTTCACATTATGAAGATTCTATTACAGGTATTATTAGCGCTACTTGCGAGAAGGAAGACAGCGGTAGGAAACGGTCGGTGTAAGGCTAGGCTAAGAAAGCTAGGAGAATTATTGAGTGCCAGAGGCCTTGTCCAAGTGGGCTGTTGTAGGAGAACGAGTTAACATTAAATAAGTAAAATATAGTTGTGTTGAATCACAGATTTAGTTTATTATTATTCTATAATCTAGTTTTAACGTAGTATGTGTTAGTGTTTGTAGGTGAGACTGGGTGAGCCTTTAGTTATTATAGTTATCCTAGGCTGATGGAGTTGATAGTCATTATAACTAATCAGACAGACACGTGTTGCTGGGGAGTTTGTTGCGCCACTTCTTCTCCCCAGCATAAGCACTAGGAAGTGGTGACGGGTGGGCTCTTTGGGGCTGTCTATAGACTTTAAAGTGAGTTGATTCACAACTCTATTAATAATGCTTGAGTTTGATTCTCTACTCTCATAACTAGTAATTATTGAATGTTGTATTCGTTGCCTTTGGCCGATACTAGAACTCCTAAACTTTATTTAGTACTAATCCTCGAGTTTTGATTTCTCAACTCAAATTATCTAGTAATTCAAAGAATTATTATATTCTTTATCTTATACTAATAACTCGGTCAGACTGACATGAGCACGTGTCTTGCAAATATGCTTGTTGTGCAAAGAGTGAACTTCCGGGGGTTTGGGTGACCACAACTATCTCATATCCAGTCTAAGGACTGATAGGGACCATGTCTCCTTAAGAGCATGATGCAGACGCAATGCCGCTAGAACTAGCCGCTCCGTTGCTAGACAAGGACAGTCGCACGGTTGCCGCAGGAAAAGCCGCTTCGTCACGTTTATCAGTTCGAGAGAACTGCTAGGGGCCATGACTCCAAAAGAGCATGATGTCGACGCTATGCCGCTAAAAAGCCGCTTGCGTCACTTTATGGAAGTGTATCTCTGAGTACTCCGAGTGTAGATGCGAGGTATTGTGTGAGTTACGACTGATCAAATACCTATTACGCGCTAGCGTTTGGGTTACTCACAAGTTTATATAACAATTTACTCTGCATCCCTCTATTATTTAGCTTTCTAAAATCACTTCCAATATATTTCATAACTATGAATTCCCAAGTATCGTCTAATATTGATACACGGTTTCCCTGCCTCATTAGTAAAATCAAGGCATTTGGCTTCTATCAATTTGGGAATTCACTTCTATTATCGGTGGGAGAGTGACCAAGTCTGGTGACGAGCTCTACAGGGCCGCACGGGGTTGGGGTGCGGCCTTTTCCCCTTAGGGGGAAACCGACCTTAACGCTAATATTAACATAATTAGGAAAAACTAAAAATTTATCAGCCTAGGGTAATTTAGGTACTGTCACATGTGGTGCCGTGACCAGGATTCTCGTCATTAAATGTACTGATTCAATTCAGTGCAACGAGAAAGAACTACTTAAGGGTTACTACAACAAAAACACAACGTGAACAATAACACAACGTAATTTTATGGTACTATTATTAGCTAGAGACGGCAACAGTTACAACGGCTACAATAATTTATGTTTAATTAAGTTAAGGTTTGATAATGGTGGTTGAATGCTTACTACTCGTAGTGGGTTCGAACCCCGCGCGATTCGTTAGAATATGTGCTTAGAATCCATCGCCATGGATTTTAGGGTTCGATTCCCGCTAGATTAATTGTGTGAAGATTTCTTGGATTCCTGTGTCACGGTTTGTGGGTTCAATTCCCGCATGAATAGTTTAGCATAATTGTAGAATGTATAGCTTTGGTTCCGATGCTAAATAGAGTGGGTTCGATTCCCACATGCACGGACGTATTTTTATTAAGTAGGCGGTGGTATGATTGTTGCTTGGGCTCTTGTGCTACTAAGGTAATGGGTTCGACTCCCTGCAAACGTGAATTTAGTATCTGACAATATGTGAACATGAAATATGTTTACGCGTTAGTTATGTATGTGTGTGAGTGAGTTTAGGTATAGAACTCGCTCTTACTATGATTAAACCTAATTTTATTATTATCTAAGACCTACGAAGCGTGAAGCTTCTAGCATTTTGTAAATGACAATTAATTTACCAACAAGGTACATTAACCATCGTCATAGGAAAGTAACATAAATCTTTCTAACCTTACAGTCTGCAGCGCATGTCATATAATTGAATAGATACTCGTTTGGCCTTATTTCAAATTCCAGGATATTTAAGTCTCCACTTGGCTGTGACTACGCTATGTCTAAACCTCTGGTTTGTGCGTCGCACTTGGTTTCAAGTTTCTACAAAATCTGCTGACATCGGCTGACTTCAACAGCAGTGGCTGTAGCGTGGCTCCTGTTACGAAGCTAAGTTTCACTTTTTATTAGATACTTCAGTGACCCGTTATAACCTACGCAGTATGATTTTGTTATCTCACTTATAATCATTACGTTTAAAGGCAATGAATGGTACTATAGTTATTACTTTCCATATGCTAGAAAATCTTCTTGTCAATATTTCATAATTAGAGGGAGAAATTGACAATCCTTTGTAACACTAGGGTTGTTTATTGTGTGCACAGTCGTCTAGGATAGGTATCTATATTTACTAATCAGTTTAACTTTCCAACTCTTATCGGATTTCAAAACTGTTTCAACCTCATAGAATCAGAGCGGACGTCTTATGGGAATAAACTCTTATATGTTCATGCGCGGACTATTTTAGCTGCTCTATTTTATAATCGATAAATAAAAATAAAGCACCTTTTGTTATACTAAACCAATAATTGTTTGCACAATCTAGGATACTTATATTTTCTAATGAGTATAACTTTCCAACTCTTGTTGAAACCTGCTCAAACCTCTTAGAATCAGAGGGGGGCATGTTATTGGAATACACTCTAATATGTTTATGTGCGGACTATTTCAGCTGCTTTCGGATATGACTGCCGACAGCTGACTAAGCTGACTCAGCGTTAAGGTGCACAAGGAAAGGCCTCTGTCCAGCGGCAACCGCGATAGGCTGAGTTTAGAACGAGGGAGCACCGCAGGTAGCGTGGTTCGATAGCACAAGTACTCTTTAAAGAGACCCTGGTATGTAAAACTACATTATAAGCATGCACAGGTTCTCGGAACATGTTTGAAGCGCGGTAGTGTAACCTGAATAAGGTGACAGGAGTACTTTTAAGACAAATAAGTTAAGAACAATTTTTATGCATTGATCGAAGATGCTTCTGCGAGAAGGTACAAAAATTATAGCAGACATTGCATCTTATTAGGTTCGTGTTCCAACTGGACTGAATTTAACCGCTTGATTAGATGAACTTAGCATACCTATGGGTATATACTCTAAAACACTTATATGGAAATTGCTTCACCTATTATGAAAGCTCATCCGCTGTACTGCGTCACGCGTCTGATTTTCAGAGGGGGGAATGTGACTGTCTATCACTTATTCCTATTTAATAACAAAATATTATATTTATTCTAAAACCATGCACGTGGTTCGGCCCACTTTAGAAACACATAAAATCTAAATTTTATGGTCTGACAGCTTGACGCGTTACCCTAATAAATAACAAGATATCCTAATTCTTTGCACTTGTAAAATAGTTTAGAACTTCTTAGAAGTCCATTCCATTTCTATTTAATGGCACACGCAAACGGCCACTTATGGCAGCCGTCGTCGCTTGAAAGAAATGTTTAGACAATCGAAATCCATAGTTCTTTACAAATTCTGAGAAAGTTAAAGCAAGGGCGCGTTATTGCAACCAGCTGTGAATCGTAAAAGCAATTAAGAAATAGAAAAATGTGTTTAAAGTCGAAGTTTACAAAAAAATAGTGTGGGAAAGTACCAGACGCCGATTTTGGATAGTTGGCGGGGGTGTTGAGGTAGGACAGTTGGTCTTAGGACATGAGAGGGTTCGGTCGTTATAGTCTCAAGAAGGAAAGCTAGTTAAGTTAGGAGTTTGGTGAGTGTTGTGAGCTGGGAGGAGCTGTGTTCGAGGTGAAGTTGGTACTACGTGCGGCATTTCGTGAGTAGTAATCTAATCCCCTACAAAGATATCATTGGTAAGTGTTAAACTCTTTACTAATAATGTGCCTTTTTCATTGTATTTTTTCTCTCGTATTGTTCTCGTAGGCTGATTTGTTTTATGATTTGTAGGTATCATTTAGATAATATCGCTGCAGAGCTATTAATAATCATTTATTTCAGCATAGCGACATTGCGCTATTAATTAACTATATTTTCTATTGTATTACGTGTCCATCTCCTAATCCATACCCTGGCAGATATTTGTCATTTGCGGTTGATTATAGGGAAACGGAGAAGGCCTTCCACTTTATTTGACACTGAGCACTGACGCTCGACTTTTGACGACTTTGACCTGTAACATGCGCAGCCACATACGGAAGGCAGAACCGTAAATACTCTCAGTTCATTTAAAACAACATATGCTATAAAGTCGATCTAAATCGGCATTATAAAACAATCAAACGTTAGTGATAATTACTGCCTCCAAAAAGGTTTGGCCACACAACTCTTTACGAAAGGCTCGTTGTAGGCGCATCTCCAGGGAGAGGGGTTAGGCTTCACACACTTCCCCAAACTGGATTGGTAGTCGTTCTAAGAACGCTAGGGACCGTGTCTCGATAAAACCTACACCCGGCATATGGTACGCCAATTTCTAAATCGACACTATTTGTCGAAACACGTCAATTTGGACGCTTTGCCGCTGACAGCCGCATTGTATCCTCGAAATGGGAAGATTAAGGAGATGTGAGGTGACGAAATTACCACCTCGGCAGACACCGAGTACGATCGCATTGAGTTTTGCTACAGACTGAGTCTACGGTACGCTTGTGCAATATTTTCTGTTATTTTAGAAATGGGGCTAGGCTGCCGTAAAGATGATATTAACATTAGCACGCGTTTAGAATTCTATACTCAATACTTGTCTCACTCAATGGCAGTTGGGCTTCGTAGTTCACTGTCTCTAGGATTGAGTAAGACATTTATATTGTGCTTAGGAAACATGTTCTACTAAAATCGTATATTGTCCTCAGAGGTTATATGCGTTAGGTTTAGTAGAACACGTACAATGAGACAAACGTTGTAAAACGGTTCCCCGTCTCACTGAAATGGGTACATCATACACATATACATTAACGTAGCTATTATTGATTGATTAAAGCGCAAGCGTAACGATTCCCTTACCTCTTCACATTATGAAGATTCTATTACAGGTATTATTAGCGCTACTTGCGAGAAGGAAGACAGCGGTAGGAAACGGTCGGTGTAAGGCTAGGCTAAGAAAGCTAGGAGAATTATTGAGTGCCAGAGGCCTTGTCCAAGTGGGCTGTTGTAGGAGAACGAGTTAACATTAAATAAGTAAAATATAGTTGTGTTGAATCACAGATTTAGTTTATTATTATTCTATAATCTAGTTTTAACGTAGTATGTGTTAGTGTTTGTAGGTGAGACTGGGTGAGCCTTTAGTTATTATAGTTATCCTAGGCTGATGGAGTTGATAGTCATTATAACTAATCAGACAGACACGTGTTGCTGGGGAGTTTGTTGCGCCACTTCTTCTCCCCAGCATAAGCACTAGGAAGTGGTGACGGGTGGGCTCTTTGGGGCTGTCTATAGACTTTAAAGTGAGTTGATTCACAACTCTATTAATAATGCTTGAGTTTGATTCTCTACTCTCATAACTAGTAATTATTGAATGTTGTATTCGTTGCCTTTGGCCGATACTAGAACTCCTAAACTTTATTTAGTACTAATCCTCGAGTTTTGATTTCTCAACTCAAATTATCTAGTAATTCAAAGAATTATTATATTCTTTATCTTATACTAATAACTCGGTCAGACTGACATGAGCACGTGTCTTGCAAATATGCTTGTTGTGCAAAGAGTGAACTTCCGGGGGTTTGGGTGACCACAACTATCTCATATCCAGTCTAAGGACTGATAGGGACCATGTCTCCTTAAGAGCATGATGCAGACGCAATGCCGCTAGAACTAGCCGCTCCGTTGCTAGACAAGGACAGTCGCACGGTTGCCGCAGGAAAAGCCGCTTCGTCACGTTTATCAGTTCGAGAGAACTGCTAGGGGCCATGACTCCAAAAGAGCATGATGTCGACGCTATGCCGCTAAAAAGCCGCTTGCGTCACTTTATGGAAGTGTATCTCTGAGTACTCCGAGTGTAGATGCGAGGTATTGTGTGAGTTACGACTGATCAAATACCTATTACGCGCTAGCGTTTGGGTTACTCACAAGTTTATATAACAATTTACTCTGCATCCCTCTATTATTTAGCTTTCTAAAATCACTTCCAATATATTTCATAACTATGAATTCCCAAGTATCGTCTAATATTGATACACGGTTTCCCTGCCTCATTAGTAAAATCAAGGCATTTGGCTTCTATCAATTTGGGAATTCACTTCTATTATCGGTGGGAGAGTGACCAAGTCTGGTGACGAGCTCTACAGGGCCGCACGGGGTTGGGGTGCGGCCTTTTCCCCTTAGGGGGAAACCGACCTTAACGCTAATATTAACATAATTAGGAAAAACTAAAAATTTATCAGCCTAGGGTAATTTAGGTACTGTCACATGTGGTGCCGTGACCAGGATTCTCGTCATTAAATGTACTGATTCAATTCAGTGCAACGAGAAAGAACTACTTAAGGGTTACTACAACAAAAACACAACGTGAACAATAACACAACGTAATTTTATGGTACTATTATTAGCTAGAGACGGCAACAGTTACAACGGCTACAATAATTTATGTTTAATTAAGTTAAGGTTTGATAATGGTGGTTGAATGCTTACTACTCGTAGTGGGTTCGAACCCCGCGCGATTCGTTAGAATATGTGCTTAGAATCCATCGCCATGGATTTTAGGGTTCGATTCCCGCTAGATTAATTGTGTGAAGATTTCTTGGATTCCTGTGTCACGGTTTGTGGGTTCAATTCCCGCATGAATAGTTTAGCATAATTGTAGAATGTATAGCTTTGGTTCCGATGCTAAATAGAGTGGGTTCGATTCCCACATGCACGGACGTATTTTTATTAAGTAGGCGGTGGTATGATTGTTGCTTGGGCTCTTGTGCTACTAAGGTAATGGGTTCGACTCCCTGCAAACGTGAATTTAGTATCTGACAATATGTGAACATGAAATATGTTTACGCGTTAGTTATGTATGTGTGTGAGTGAGTTTAGGTATAGAACTCGCTCTTACTATGATTAAACCTAATTTTATTATTATCTAAGACCTACGAAGCGTGAAGCTTCTAGCATTTTGTAAATGACAATTAATTTACCAACAAGGTACATTAACCATCGTCATAGGAAAGTAACATAAATCTTTCTAACCTTACAGTCTGCAGCGCATGTCATATAATTGAATAGATACTCGTTTGGCCTTATTTCAAATTCCAGGATATTTAAGTCTCCACTTGGCTGTGACTACGCTATGTCTAAACCTCTGGTTTGTGCGTCGCACTTGGTTTCAAGTTTCTACAAAATCTGCTGACATCGGCTGACTTCAACAGCAGTGGCTGTAGCGTGGCTCCTGTTACGAAGCTAAGTTTCACTTTTTATTAGATACTTCAGTGACCCGTTATAACCTACGCAGTATGATTTTGTTATCTCACTTATAATCATTACGTTTAAAGGCAATGAATGGTACTATAGTTATTACTTTCCATATGCTAGAAAATCTTCTTGTCAATATTTCATAATTAGAGGGAGAAATTGACAATCCTTTGTAACACTAGGGTTGTTTATTGTGTGCACAGTCGTCTAGGATAGGTATCTATATTTACTAATCAGTTTAACTTTCCAACTCTTATCGGATTTCAAAACTGTTTCAACCTCATAGAATCAGAGCGGACGTCTTATGGGAATAAACTCTTATATGTTCATGCGCGGACTATTTTAGCTGCTCTATTTTATAATCGATAAATAAAAATAAAGCACCTTTTGTTATACTAAACCAATAATTGTTTGCACAATCTAGGATACTTATATTTTCTAATGAGTATAACTTTCCAACTCTTGTTGAAACCTGCTCAAACCTCTTAGAATCAGAGGGGGGCATGTTATTGGAATACACTCTAATATGTTTATGTGCGGACTATTTCAGCTGCTTTCGGATATGACTGCCGACAGCTGACTAAGCTGACTCAGCGTTAAGGTGCACAAGGAAAGGCCTCTGTCCAGCGGCAACCGCGATAGGCTGAGTTTAGAACGAGGGAGCACCGCAGGTAGCGTGGTTCGATAGCACAAGTACTCTTTAAAGAGACCCTGGTATGTAAAACTACATTATAAGCATGCACAGGTTCTCGGAACATGTTTGAAGCGCGGTAGTGTAACCTGAATAAGGTGACAGGAGTACTTTTAAGACAAATAAGTTAAGAACAATTTTTATGCATTGATCGAAGATGCTTCTGCGAGAAGGTACAAAAATTATAGCAGACATTGCATCTTATTAGGTTCGTGTTCCAACTGGACTGAATTTAACCGCTTGATTAGATGAACTTAGCATACCTATGGGTATATACTCTAAAACACTTATATGGAAATTGCTTCACCTATTATGAAAGCTCATCCGCTGTACTGCGTCACGCGTCTGATTTTCAGAGGGGGGAATGTGACTGTCTATCACTTATTCCTATTTAATAACAAAATATTATATTTATTCTAAAACCATGCACGTGGTTCGGCCCACTTTAGAAACACATAAAATCTAAATTTTATGGTCTGACAGCTTGACGCGTTACCCTAATAAATAACAAGATATCCTAATTCTTTGCACTTGTAAAATAGTTTAGAACTTCTTAGAAGTCCATTCCATTTCTATTTAATGGCACACGCAAACGGCCACTTATGGCAGCCGTCGTCGCTTGAAAGAAATGTTTAGACAATCGAAATCCATAGTTCTTTACAAATTCTGAGAAAGTTAAAGCAAGGGCGCGTTATTGCAACCAGCTGTGAATCGTAAAAGCAATTAAGAAATAGAAAAATGTGTTTAAAGTCGAAGTTTACAAAAAAATAGTGTGGGAAAGTACCAGACGCCGATTTTGGATAGTTGGCGGGGGTGTTGAGGTAGGACAGTTGGTCTTAGGACATGAGAGGGTTCGGTCGTTATAGTCTCAAGAAGGAAAGCTAGTTAAGTTAGGAGTTTGGTGAGTGTTGTGAGCTGGGAGGAGCTGTGTTCGAGGTGAAGTTGGTACTACGTGCGGCATTTCGTGAGTAGTAATCTAATCCCCTACAAAGATATCATTGGTAAGTGTTAAACTCTTTACTAATAATGTGCCTTTTTCATTGTATTGTTCTCGTAGGCTGATTTGTTTTATGATTTGTAGGTATCATTTAGATAATATCGCTGCAGAGCTATTAATAATCATTTATTTCAGCATAGCGACATTGCGCTATTAATTAACTATATTTTCTATTGTATTACGTGTCCATCTCCTAATCCATACCCTGGCAGATATTTGTCATTTGCGGTTGATTATAGGGAAACGGAGAAGGCCTTCCACTTTATTTGACACTGAGCACTGACGCTCGACTTTTGACGACTTTGACCTGTAACATGCGCAGCCACATACGGAAGGCAGAACCGTAAATACTCTCAGTTCATTTAAAACAACATATGCTATAAAGTCGATCTAAATCGGCATTATAAAACAATCAAACGTTAGTGATAATTACTGCCTCCAAAAAGGTTTGGCCACACAACTCTTTACGAAAGGCTCGTTGTAGGCGCATCTCCAGGGAGAGGGGTTAGGCTTCACACACTTCCCCAAACTGGATTGGTAGTCGTTCTAAGAACGCTAGGGACCGTGTCTCGATAAAACCTACACCCGGCATATGGTACGCCAATTTCTAAATCGACACTATTTATCGAAACACGTCAATTTGGACGCTTTGCCGCTGACAGCCGCATTGTATCCTCGAAATGGGAAGATTAAGGAGATGTGAGGTGACGAAATTACCACCTCGGCAGACACCGAGTACGATCGCATTGAGTTTTGCTACAGACTGAGTCTACGGTACGCTTGTGCAATATTTTCTGTTATTTTAGAAATGGGGCTAGGCTGCCGTAAAGATGATATTAACATTAGCACGCGTTTAGAATTCTATACTCAATACTTGTCTCACTCAATGGCAGTTGGGCTTCGTAGTTCACTGTCTCTAGGATTGAGTAAGACATTTATATTGTGCTTAGGAAACATGTTCTACTAAAATCGTATATTGTCCTCAGAGGTTATATGCGTTAGGTTTAGTAGAACACGTACAATGAGACAAACGTTGTAAAACGGTTCCCCGTCTCACTGAAATGGGTACATCATACACATATACATTAACGTAGCTATTATTGATTGATTAAAGCGCAAGCGTAACGATTCCCTTACCTCTTCACATTATGAAGATTCTATTACAGGTATTATTAGCGCTACTTGCGAGAAGGAAGACAGCGGTAGGAAACGGTCGGTGTAAGGCTAGGCTAAGAAAGCTAGGAGAATTATTGAGTGCCAGAGGCCTTGTCCAAGTGGGCTGTTGTAGGAGAACGAGTTAACATTAAATAAGTAAAATATAGTTGTGTTGAATCACAGATTTAGTTTATTATTATTCTATAATCTAGTTTTAACGTAGTATGTGTTAGTGTTTGTAGGTGAGACTGGGTGAGCCTTTAGTTATTATAGTTATCCTAGGCTGATGGAGTTGATAGTCATTATAACTAATCAGACAGACACGTGTTGCTGGGGAGTTTGTTGCGCCACTTCTTCTCCCCAGCATAAGCACTAGGAAGTGGTGACGGGTGGGCTCTTTGGGGCTGTCTATAGACTTTAAAGTGAGTTGATTCACAACTCTATTAATAATGCTTGAGTTTGATTCTCTACTCTCATAACTAGTAATTATTGAATGTTGTATTCGTTGCCTTTGGCCGATACTAGAACTCCTAAACTTTATTTAGTACTAATCCTCGAGTTTTGATTTCTCAACTCAAATTATCTAGTAATTCAAAGAATTATTATATTCTTTATCTTATACTAATAACTCGGTCAGACTGACATGAGCACGTGTCTTGCAAATATGCTTGTTGTGCAAAGAGTGAACTTCCGGGGGTTTGGGTGACCACAACTATCTCATATCCAGTCTAAGGACTGATAGGGACCATGTCTCCTTAAGAGCATGATGCAGACGCAATGCCGCTAGAACTAGCCGCTCCGTTGCTAGACAAGGACAGTCGCACGGTTGCCGCAGGAAAAGCCGCTTCGTCACGTTTATCAGTTCGAGAGAACTGCTAGGGGCCATGACTCCAAAAGAGCATGATGTCGACGCTATGCCGCTAAAAAGCCGCTTGCGTCACTTTATGGAAGTGTATCTCTGAGTACTCCGAGTGTAGATGCGAGGTATTGTGTGAGTTACGACTGATCAAATACCTATTACGCGCTAGCGTTTGGGTTACTCACAAGTTTATATAACAATTTACTCTGCATCCCTCTATTATTTAGCTTTCTAAAATCACTTCCAATATATTTCATAACTATGAATTCCCAAGTATCGTCTAATATTGATACACGGTTTCCCTGCCTCATTAGTAAAATCAAGGCATTTGGCTTCTATCAAATTGGGAATTCACTTCTATTATCGGTGGGAGAGTGACCAAGTCTGGTGACGAGCTCTACAGGGCCGCACGGGGTTGGGGTGCGGCCTTTTCCCCTTAGGGGGAAACCGACCTTAACGCTAATATTAACATAATTAGGAAAAACTAAAAATTTATCAGCCTAGGGTAATTTAGGTACTGTCACATGTGGTGCCGTGACCAGGATTCTCGTCATTAAATGTACTGATTCAATTCAGTGCAACGAGAAAGAACTACTTAAGGGTTACTACAACAAAAACACAACGTGAACAATAACACAACGTAATTTTATGGTACTATTATTAGCTAGAGACGGCAACAGTTACAACGGCTACAATAATTTATGTTTAATTAAGTTAAGGTTTGATAATGGTGGTTGAATGCTTACTACTCGTAGTGGGTTCGAACCCCGCGCGATTCGTTAGAATATGTGCTTAGAATCCATCGCCATGGATTTTAGGGTTCGATTCCCGCTAGATTAATTGTGTGAAGATTTCTTGGATTCCTGTGTCACGGTTTGTGGGTTCAATTCCCGCATGAATAGTTTAGCATAATTGTAGAATGTATAGCTTTGGTTCCGATGCTAAATAGAGTGGGTTCGATTCCCACATGCACGGACGTATTTTTATTAAGTAGGCGGTGGTATGATTGTTGCTTGGGCTCTTGTGCTACTAAGGTAATGGGTTCGACTCCCTGCAAACGTGAATTTAGTATCTGACAATATGTGAACATGAAATATGTTTACGCGTTAGTTATGTATGTGTGTGAGTGAGTTTAGGTATAGAACTCGCTCTTACTATGATTAAACCTAATTTTATTATTATCTAAGACCTACGAAGCGTGAAGCTTCTAGCATTTTGTAAATGACAATTAATTTACCAACAAGGTACATTAACCATCGTCATAGGAAAGTAACATAAATCTTTCTAACCTTACAGTCTGCAGCGCATGTCATATAATTGAATAGATACTCGTTTGGCCTTATTTCAAATTCCAGGATATTTAAGTCTCCACTTGGCTGTGACTACGCTATGTCTAAACCTCTGGTTTGTGCGTCGCACTTGGTTTCAAGTTTCTACAAAATCTGCTGACATCGGCTGACTTCAACAGCAGTGGCTGTAGCGTGGCTCCTGTTACGAAGCTAAGTTTCACTTTTTATTAGATACTTCAGTGACCCGTTATAACCTACGCAGTATGATTTTGTTATCTCACTTATAATCATTACGTTTAAAGGCAATGAATGGTACTATAGTTATTACTTTCCATATGCTAGAAAATCTTCTTGTCAATATTTCATAATTAGAGGGAGAAATTGACAATCCTTTGTAACACTAGGGTTGTTTATTGTGTGCACAGTCGTCTAGGATAGGTATCTATATTTACTAATCAGTTTAACTTTCCAACTCTTATCGGATTTCAAAACTGTTTCAACCTCATAGAATCAGAGCGGACGTCTTATGGGAATAAACTCTTATATGTTCATGCGCGGACTATTTTAGCTGCTCTATTTTATAATCGATAAATAAAAATAAAGCACCTTTTGTTATACTAAACCAATAATTGTTTGCACAATCTAGGATACTTATATTTTCTAATGAGTATAACTTTCCAACTCTTGTTGAAACCTGCTCAAACCTCTTAGAATCAGAGGGGGGCATGTTATTGGAATACACTCTAATATGTTTATGTGCGGACTATTTCAGCTGCTTTCGGATATGACTGCCGACAGCTGACTAAGCTGACTCAGCGTTAAGGTGCACAAGGAAAGGCCTCTGTCCAGCGGCAACCGCGATAGGCTGAGTTTAGAACGAGGGAGCACCGCAGGTAGCGTGGTTCGATAGCACAAGTACTCTTTAAAGAGACCCTGGTATGTAAAACTACATTATAAGCATGCACAGGTTCTCGGAACATGTTTGAAGCGCGGTAGTGTAACCTGAATAAGGTGACAGGAGTACTTTTAAGACAAATAAGTTAAGAACAATTTTTATGCATTGATCGAAGATGCTTCTGCGAGAAGGTACAAAAATTATAGCAGACATTGCATCTTATTAGGTTCGTGTTCCAACTGGACTGAATTTAACCGCTTGATTAGATGAACTTAGCATACCTATGGGTATATACTCTAAAACACTTATATGGAAATTGCTTCACCTATTATGAAAGCTCATCCGCTGTACTGCGTCACGCGTCTGATTTTCAGAGGGGGGAATGTGACTGTCTATCACTTATTCCTATTTAATAACAAAATATTATATTTATTCTAAAACCATGCACGTGGTTCGGCCCACTTTAGAAACACATAAAATCTAAATTTTATGGTCTGACAGCTTGACGCGTTACCCTAATAAATAACAAGATATCCTAATTCTTTGCACTTGTAAAATAGTTTAGAACTTCTTAGAAGTCCATTCCATTTCTATTTAATGGCACACGCAAACGGCCACTTATGGCAGCCGTCGTCGCTTGAAAGAAATGTTTAGACAATCGAAATCCATAGTTCTTTACAAATTCTGAGAAAGTTAAAGCAAGGGCGCGTTATTGCAACCAGCTGTGAATCGTAAAAGCAATTAAGAAATAGAAAAATGTGTTTAAAGTCGAAGTTTACAAAAAAATAGTGTGGGAAAGTACCAGACGCCGATTTTGGATAGTTGGCGGGGGTGTTGAGGTAGGACAGTTGGTCTTAGGACATGAGAGGGTTCGGTCGTTATAGTCTCAAGAAGGAAAGCTAGTTAAGTTAGGAGTTTGGTGAGTGTTGTGAGCTGGGAGGAGCTGTGTTCGAGGTGAAGTTGGTACTACGTGCGGCATTTCGTGAGTAGTAATCTAATCCCCTACAAAGATATCATTGGTAAGTGTTAAACTCTTTACTAATAATGTGCCTTTTTCATTGTATTGTTCTCGTAGGCTGATTTGTTTTATGATTTGTAGGTATCATTTAGATAATATCGCTGCAGAGCTATTAATAATCATTTATTTCAGCATAGCGACATTGCGCTATTAATTAACTATATTTTCTATTGTATTACGTGTCCATCTCCTAATCCATACCCTGGCAGATATTTGTCATTTGCGGTTGATTATAGGGAAACGGAGAAGGCCTTCCACTTTATTTGACACTGAGCACTGACGCTCGACTTTTGACGACTTTGACCTGTAACATGCGCAGCCACATACGGAAGGCAGAACCGTAAATACTCTCAGTTCATTTAAAACAACATATGCTATAAAGTCGATCTAAATCGGCATTATAAAACAATCAAACGTTAGTGATAATTACTGCCTCCAAAAAGGTTTGGCCACACAACTCTTTACGAAAGGCTCGTTGTAGGCGCATCTCCAGGGAGAGGGGTTAGGCTTCACACACTTCCCCAAACTGGATTGGTAGTCGTTCTAAGAACGCTAGGGACCGTGTCTCGATAAAACCTACACCCGGCATATGGTACGCCAATTTCTAAATCGACACTATTTATCGAAACACGTCAATTTGGACGCTTTGCCGCTGACAGCCGCATTGTATCCTCGAAATGGGAAGATTAAGGAGATGTGAGGTGACGAAATTACCACCTCGGCAGACACCGAGTACGATCGCATTGAGTTTTGCTACAGACTGAGTCTACGGTACGCTTGTGCAATATTTTCTGTTATTTTAGAAATGGGGCTAGGCTGCCGTAAAGATGATATTAACATTAGCACGCGTTTAGAATTCTATACTCAATACTTGTCTCACTCAATGGCAGTTGGGCTTCGTAGTTCACTGTCTCTAGGATTGAGTAAGACATTTATATTGTGCTTAGGAAACATGTTCTACTAAAATCGTATATTGTCCTCAGAGGTTATATGCGTTAGGTTTAGTAGAACACGTACAATGAGACAAACGTTGTAAAACGGTTCCCCGTCTCACTGAAATGGGTACATCATACACATATACATTAACGTAGCTATTATTGATTGATTAAAGCGCAAGCGTAACGATTCCCTTACCTCTTCACATTATGAAGATTCTATTACAGGTATTATTAGCGCTACTTGCGAGAAGGAAGACAGCGGTAGGAAACGGTCGGTGTAAGGCTAGGCTAAGAAAGCTAGGAGAATTATTGAGTGCCAGAGGCCTTGTCCAAGTGGGCTGTTGTAGGAGAACGAGTTAACATTAAATAAGTAAAATATAGTTGTGTTGAATCACAGATTTAGTTTATTATTATTCTATAATCTAGTTTTAACGTAGTATGTGTTAGTGTTTGTAGGTGAGACTGGGTGAGCCTTTAGTTATTATAGTTATCCTAGGCTGATGGAGTTGATAGTCATTATAACTAATCAGACAGACACGTGTTGCTGGGGAGTTTGTTGCGCCACTTCTTCTCCCCAGCATAAGCACTAGGAAGTGGTGACGGGTGGGCTCTTTGGGGCTGTCTATAGACTTTAAAGTGAGTTGATTCACAACTCTATTAATAATGCTTGAGTTTGATTCTCTACTCTCATAACTAGTAATTATTGAATGTTGTATTCGTTGCCTTTGGCCGATACTAGAACTCCTAAACTTTATTTAGTACTAATCCTCGAGTTTTGATTTCTCAACTCAAATTATCTAGTAATTCAAAGAATTATTATATTCTTTATCTTATACTAATAACTCGGTCAGACTGACATGAGCACGTGTCTTGCAAATATGCTTGTTGTGCAAAGAGTGAACTTCCGGGGGTTTGGGTGACCACAACTATCTCATATCCAGTCTAAGGACTGATAGGGACCATGTCTCCTTAAGAGCATGATGCAGACGCAATGCCGCTAGAACTAGCCGCTCCGTTGCTAGACAAGGACAGTCGCACGGTTGCCGCAGGAAAAGCCGCTTCGTCACGTTTATCAGTTCGAGAGAACTGCTAGGGGCCATGACTCCAAAAGAGCATGATGTCGACGCTATGCCGCTAAAAAGCCGCTTGCGTCACTTTATGGAAGTGTATCTCTGAGTACTCCGAGTGTAGATGCGAGGTATTGTGTGAGTTACGACTGATCAAATACCTATTACGCGCTAGCGTTTGGGTTACTCACAAGTTTATATAACAATTTACTCTGCATCCCTCTATTATTTAGCTTTCTAAAATCACTTCCAATATATTTCATAACTATGAATTCCCAAGTATCGTCTAATATTGATACACGGTTTCCCTGCCTCATTAGTAAAATCAAGGCATTTGGCTTCTATCAATTTGGGAATTCACTTCTATTATCGGTGGGAGAGTGACCAAGTCTGGTGACGAGCTCTACAGGGCCGCACGGGGTTGGGGTGCGGCCTTTTCCCCTTAGGGGGAAACCGACCTTAACGCTAATATTAACATAATTAGGAAAAACGAAAAATTTATCAGCCTAGGGTAATTTAGGTACTGTCACAATGGCAATAGGCTCGCCCCCTATTACATGGGACTTAAACATAACTGGCGAAAAGTGGGTGTACTATAGGTACACCTCTGCCCAACCCTTCGGGGAAACAAGGCGTGATGTTATGTTTTTTTTAGGATAAAATTGTAAATTTTATATCATTACGAAAACTAACCTTCAACTAAATAACCTACACCTGCTTACTCCCTACGATATGCACCATTATACTTTTAAATTTAAAAAAGATAAGAAAGCATTGTATGAAATTTTTAAATTACGGCTTAATCAAACGCACTGTGCCTTAGGCCTTAAATAACACAAAAACATTGTTCGCACCGCAGCTTATGCGCGCACTCACTTAAAACAATCTCCACTAACATTTTTAATATCTACCCTACTAAAAACGCTAATCGGTTATTTATGTTTACTTATTATTGTATTTTCTCTGTAAGTGATTATTGTAATCTTTTGAGAAAATAAATGTCTTAAACCGTAAATATTTTGAAATGACAATGCCAGATCCTACAACCCATTTACAGGAAATATCAATTTATGAAAATAATTGTAATGATTAAAGGACCTTTTCATAATACATTGTTTTACAGTAGAACTTGCCGATTACAAATCAATGATAAAAGGAATTCAACCCCTGAATTTCCTATTGCGGTACTTATTGCGCATGATACACAACATTTTTTTTTTTAGATACCTGTAAAACAAAAACTCATATTGCGATTATAATAATTATTATAATGCGTAACCTAGATGTTGTTTAAATCGCTTTTTAACAATTATAAACTGCACCTAACCTATTATCAATGTCATTATTGTTTTAAGATTTTAACAGAAACCGCAAGTTCTACAGGACAAATGTTTAGCTGCATATTGCAGGCTCGTAAATGACTTTTTGATTTGAGTGGGACAAAGTTCTATAGAGTTTCTGGCATTGTCGTTTGTAAGCTTAAAAAGCATCAACTAAAAACTTAAAAAAATATGAAAATTGAAACTTCAGAAATTTAAACATAAACAAGCAAAATCATCTCTTTTCAATAAGTAAGTGAAATTATTACTTTTTTGGACGGATTGCCACATATGGCGGATTTGTTTTAAAACATGATCGTGGTAATTATTTAGATTTTTTGGATGTTTGTACATATAAATATGCTTTTAATGGGGAAAAGGGAGTCTAAGGATTAGGTTAAGTGGCGATGTATTCTCTCTGCTATTTTATAGATAACTTTTGTTTAGCAAGGAAAAATACCTTGTTATTATGGTGAAACACATTTCTGATTTACTACTAAGTGAAAAAGCACGAAAAAAGAGAAGACACTAAATTAATAGTTTCGAGGGCGTCGGCCACAGGTACCTCGACCACTGGGGGCCGAAGCCACAGACCCGAATCAAAATTCCGGCGCAACGCGACTATTCGAGACTGCTTGACACCTGCTGAAGCCTGTTAGGAACATCGTGTCACATATCTACCGATAGCGTCTCGATACCGTTGGACGATATCGGTGTCGGCCTGGCCTACACCCAATGGGTTTGTTGCTGTGTTGCAGAGACTCGTTTCTAAATCTTAACCAACTTTTTTTTTTGTAAATACCTGAAGCAACTTTATTCTATTCTAATCTAAAAAACAACCCGTACCAACTCACACTGGGCCCACGTAGTGGATAACAGTCCAATCCCTCTCACAGAGAGGAGGCCTGTGTACCAGTAGTGTGAACATAATAGGCTGATTATGCAATCTAAAAAACAAACGAAGCAGGCATAAGAGGTTACAGGATTTTATATCTTAAATCTCAATACGAGTACAGTTTAGAATAAGCTTTAGTGTTTGAAACAGTATATCTAGCCAATTAAAACCACATCGGATCGCATTGGTTTCGGTGCGGATCCTAATTGGCTGAATCCAAAAACTGATTTAAGTGGTATCAACGTCCTGCCTTCCAAGAATTGTGGCTTTGGTTGATTAAGACAATGTCCTTCTTGGAATATTGACTTAAGTTTCCTTCGTATTATTCAATTACCAATGGGTTGTCTCTAAGATGTTTCTTAGGTACTATAATCTATGCCTAGACTGCGAACTCGTAGATAATGTTGTAATACGACACATCAAAAGTTACGTTTGCAAAAAAATCGAGTGTTACAAAGGATAACCGTCTGAAATTTCTTGCTCCCCGCAAGTATTTTGAGAATTAATCTACTTTAAGAAAGTAGCGTTCATCCGGGTTTCATGAATAAAACAAACAAAAATCCTCCGTTTGGTGCTTTTCCTACCTAAAAATTCGCAAAAAAAAATCGCTTAAACTGCTTCGACTACGTAAGCAAAATCATGTACTTTCCTTTCACCTCCGATTTTACGTCACAGTGACCCTTATTCCTGTTACCATAAGGTTTATGTCAAGAATAGATGTGTAGAAACTGTAGATAATTTTCTCACTGTAACAAGTTTGGCAGTCGCCATCAAACCTATCCCTTTTACTCTAGCTAAGTTGGTACAGCCATAAAATAGATATCTATATACTATTAACAAAGCTGAAGAGTTTATTTGTTTGAACGCGCTAATCTCCGGAACTACCAGCCGAGTTTGATAATTTATTATTGCCTTTGATAGCTTAATTCTTGAAGAAAGCGGAGGGCCCTTAAGAGCCGAGCAAAAAGTAAAAAATGTCAGAAATAACGTGAAACGGAACCAAAGAAAAAGCAGCGTGAGCCGGCGATGCGACGAGGTGCAACAAATATAAAGTCTAAAATTTAACTCCAACAGCGAGCTCCGTTTAAGAACTTCGTTCCAAAAAGTTCCATAAATAAAAGCCGGAAAATAACTTTAACACTACGTAAACCCATCAGTACCTTGTCACCTGTCGTCCGCACAATGCTAAACTATTTGACCTCAAAGCCGTTTTGTTACAAAGCCGCTTTTTTATCCCGTTTAGCCGCGAACACCCGTCAGATATACACGCACGAAGCGCAAAGGGGAATCTACATACCTATGTATATTAACATTGTTTACTGTTATAACATAACATAACGTAACATCACACCAGTATCCCCGAAGGGTTAGGCAGAGGTGTACCTTAGTACACCTACAAAACAGGGTGGATCCTCCGACCAGACGGGTGTCGTGTCTGATGTCTTCCCGACGATTGATTGATGTCGGGACGTTGTACATATGTAATGGGCACAAATCCAGGCTCCAAGATGCTACTGAAAAATCCCAGATAGAGAACTGAATAGCACGTTGCCCGACCCGGGAATCCAAACCAAGAACTCATACTCAGCACTAGCTCTTGTAACCAGCAGACCAACGAAGCAGGTTAATCGTTAGCTAATATTTCTCGATACGTGGTTGTTGTACAGTTTTCAGCTTCAATGCAAACATTCATATATATATGACGGCGGGAGCGTGAGCGTAGCGATAACAGGACTATCGTCATCGTTTCTTGGTACGGGTTCCATGATAAAGGTGGGTACTCGGGCAAACCAGTAAAACGTAGATTCAAGCACAAATCACAGTCACGTTTTATTCGGTAATTTAAAAGGAATAAAGGTTTGCACGGTGAACGTGACAGTTTCGTATGATTTGAACACTATGGCGTCAGTCGCAGCAATGCGAATCTAGCCTTCTTGATCGACTCTGTCCACGTGTAGGTATGGCGGAAAATCAAAGCGCCACCTCACGGCGTTCACTGTACTAAACGATCAACCAATGAGAATTAAGTTACAGTTTCACCAATATTATGAAATCAACGGGAAGTAATTTTGATAATGTTGTCGTCTTGAAATCGCTTGCAACGACATATATTTACTCAAATCTAACAGCTTTCCGTACCTCATTACTACTACATTTTATACATTAATAAATTATAATTGTATCAATGTGTAGCTACAACACATATTATTGTCTACTAGCTGTTCGCACCCGGTTTGAATTTCATACAAAAGTATCATCCAAATTTCCAACTTTCCCGGTGGATTTTCCACAAGAAAACTACAAACCTTGTCCTGACAATTACAAAAACAAAATAAAAGAATTGTCCAAACATATGTGGCAATTGATTTTTATTTACATATAGTTGTATGATATAATACATCAAAACATATTATTGATTCATTCACAGAAATAAGATTGTAGATTGTAATTAATCTTTGTTCGCGTATACCTACGTACACCTACATATATTTGAGTACCACACATCACCATCAGCAGCCATAAGACATCAACTTTTGGACATGCCTAATGACCTGCCAAGCACCATAATAACCTTTGATGCTGTGAGTCCTGCATTAAGTGGATTATGACCTTCTTCAGTTTGTCGGTCCACCTTTCTGTCTGTTATCAGCATTCCTATTTAGCACGAACAATCTCTTAAATTTTTCGGTTGAGTACTAATCAAAATTACAAACAATACCCTGATTCTAGTTTGCATTCAAACCTTACGTTACAATAGCCTTGAACAATATTTTGGCAGCCTTTCATTTCGAACATTTTCGAACACAGCACAGCAGGGAATCGCCAGCAGTGTCTAGAGACGACATCTATACAAGGTGGCAGGGATATCACCTGGTATCATAGATTAATTACATGATTCTGAATGCCTGGTCCCTGCGCTGTATTATTTAGTCAGTTATAAAAAAAAATTGCTATTTCATATATTTTGACCTCATAGGTTTTTTTTATAACCGATCAAAAATTTCTGGTCTAGAATCATGTGTTGATGTCATGGTTTCAGTTGGCGCGTCGTCGTTATCTGCCACTTATAAGTGAAAATGGAATGCTGTTCGTTGGTAATCGCATCATTTGGGAACGGTTGTAGCGATTTGGATGTATTGTTTTAAAATGTTCATACTAGTCCGAATTAGGTTTTTATGATAACAAAAATATGGATTAGTTGCCCGAAAAAGATTCAATTTCGGCAAAAATAAACGTGTTTTTTTGTACGGGATTTTGTATGTACTATTGAAATTTGGACAGGACAACGACTGTCGGGTCAGCTAGTCTTTATATTATAATGTGTGACCGCCATTCAGAGCTGTCATTTGTGTTGCAGTACGAGTAAACGTTGACATGCTTGGTTTCTATGGAAAGTATTGACAATGCCGCCACTTTCGCCGAGGCATCTCCGTGCTCTGTGAGTTCGAAAAAACAAAGCGAAAACGAGCTGGCAACATGTTGTGTGACAGCAGCAACATTAAACGTAAACGTGATCTAATTAGCAACGCAACTGATACTGTATGTCAGGTACAACTTGTTTCAACGTGGTATCTGGTTACTATCGTGTCAGTTTGTTTTGGTTTAAATAATACTGAAATTGGTTTGAATAATACTAATAGTGAAGTATTTGGATTAGTAAACATTCTCTGAATGGTTTGCATCAATTCCGTACCTCCATCGCATTTCCTAAGGCGTTGTCAGTTCTAGAAATCGGAAGTGAAAAACAATAATTCTCTTTAAAATGGGTATATTTCAGGGTTAAAATGAACGAAGATTTAGCGGGTAGGTACTTTCTACAAGAGAAATTCCAAAATAATCTTTCGCGGATAAAGCCCACAAGTGAACACTAAAGCATTATTTTAATTTTAAAAAAGGAGAATTAAGACAACTCATTAGCTAGTTATTGTCACCGAACTTGAAAGCAGCCTATACCATACATTTTAGCAGTAATTAAGTAGGTTGCAATAGAAATGATAAATAGAGTAGTTTACATTGTTGATAATTACACTAGGTACTTTAAACTTCTACACGCCCCATATTTGTTCGACATCGACCATTTTTATAAATTATCAACAATTTAACATCAATTTCGATACTATACCAGCCTCAAAAATAAAATGGTCCCCCATAAAGAGCGAAACAAACAGTAAAAGGCGACGCGAAATGTGCGGTATATTTATGCTTTCCCTTACGTGACTGCGACAATTAATAAATTTCCCTGAAAAGGATACTTATCCTTAAATATTGGGTTTGTAGCTAAAGTAAAGTGTTATTTAGTTGTCAAGAAATTTTATGAAATGTGGTATTAATTTTGTCTGTGCTTGGGAGTGGAATATGCCCGTTATTCTATGGATCAAAGGACACAGCGCTTCGCTAGGTAACGTTGCAGCTGACGAACTTGCCAGAAGGGGGTAGAGCATGTGTAGTGCTAGTTAACAAGGTGATAAAACATAATTTCTTATAAAATAAGTCAAATAACACTACATCGATCTGTATTGACTTCCAAAACGTGGTGACGACGTCCTGTCAACTATGCGAGTGTTGCTACGGTTGTTGTAAACAGAAGCGTTGGTCTGTGACGGCCTTCTTGCAGTAGTCGTGTAGTGCACGTTGGGTTCCTGACGATCTTGTTGAACCGTGTCCCTACGGGTTCGCAGCAGTCGCCACACGTAGAGGAGCACAATGATTATGATCACTGCCACTACGGTATATATGGCGACGTAGTGGTGGATGTCGTGGGATGAGACTTGATCCGTCAGTACGTCAACTTCCTTCGCTCTGGCATTCTTTATGGCGAGACTGATAAATTCTAAATCCTTTTGCCGTTTGATAGTCTCTTCGGTGTCGTTCAGTATGGCAGTAGATGGTACAGTTAGATTGAAAATGTGATTTATAGACTGTAACAAAACGTTTAGCCGGCTGACTAAACGTGGTTACAAGTAAATATAATTTGAGAATATAAAATACAAAAATATGTAGAAAAAGATATTAAGGATTAGAAATTAAATGTTTTAGTAGCAGCTCGCGTAGACCGCTCCTCTGGCCCGCAGTCTAAAACGGAGACTGCGGTCGTGCAGCAGCTCGAAGTTGAAAAAGCACGCGTCGGCCGCACCTCCGGCCCGCAGTCGTCGAGTGGAAGCTCGCAGCAGCCTCTCCATGCTCTCGGTTGCGAAGCAGCTCGAGGTTGAAACAGCTCACGTCGGCCGCTCCTCCGGCCCGCAGTCTGTTGAGTGGGAGCTCGCAGCAGCCTCTCCATCAGCCCGCAGCCCGTTGCGAGGGAGCTCGAGTCGGTTGTTGTTTCTTCAGGCGGTGGCGTCTTACTCCACTTTTTATATCTCTCCAAGACGTTTCGAACTTCTTCTCGTAGACGCAAGTGGGAAGGCCGGAGGTGATCGGGAGAGTCGGAACACTTTTACGCACACAAGATGTTAATAATAAAATGTTTATATTTAAGGAGCATTAAGAAAAAAAACATTGACTGGTGAGTAAGTAAAAGTACGAAACGAAAGAAGCCTACAGAGCGAGCCAAAACGGCGTGTCAAAAGAAGGAGTCAAAAGAAGGAGTCAAAAGAACGGAATCAAAAGAACCTGGTGAAAAGTAACGGTTGCCTTTTATAGCCCTGGCTGACTTTCTAGAAGTGACTTTTTTTGTTTCAAATCCAAATACTTCTTAATTGGTTATCGGCCAGGAACAATAAAGATGGCTAACAGTGAGAACCTGGCTTAACACTAGTTATACGATACCTTTACAATAAAATAGATGACCTCTTAGCTCTATACCATAGAAAAAGAAAAACTGACAGATGACAATGTTAGATACAAAATGTCACAACATTCAATAAAAGGAAAATAATAAGAGATCACATGAAATGAGATAAATGGATGCGGAAAATAGACAGAGGTAGCTAAAGGTTTGCTTTTCAGCAGTACAACAATTATCAGATAAACAAATGTAAATTAAATGAGTGTCATACAATTTTAATAAAGACTTTAGTACCTACTGAATCATTGAACGAATTGCTGTGCACAACAGCTACTCAGGTGCTAAATAGATAAATAGATAATAAGATGTGATTTTGGTGTTACAAAATACCACAAGACGGAATCTCAATATCCATTACATACTTTTTACATATTTTTTTTCATGTGGCAACACTACAGCTAACAGCTGATTTGAATTTGTCCCTGTAATTTTAATTTTAAATAATATAATTCCTTTTTAATAAGGCCTATTTCCAATTAATTAAATAGTTTATAGCGTAACTAATTGGCTTCTGTGTAAAATTTAAGCAGTAAGTGTAAAGTATGTGAAAAAATTTTAATTGTGATTCGTTGACAGTTACCGGCTCAAGTGAATGTTGCATTTTCATCTCGTTATCAGGTACAATACTATAGATTTTACTTGGTAGTAGATTGTTTACGTTCTAATATTTTGCCTAAAATTCATTACATCACTTATAAAACGGCTACAAGTTGATGTCAATGACCTTAAAAACGTAAACATAACCTTAATTAGTTTGGTGACAGAACTTCTTTCATAACGATCTCAATTTCATTTTCCGTTCAACTAACCATCGGCTACTTGGTCCACTACTCTTTTTCTAATCTCTTCTCTTTTTCTCTTTAATCATGATCATGACACGCAGCGCGCGGGCTCGCCTAGAAGAGTCCAAACTCACTCAGGCTTTGAACGAACTAAAAGCGTCTAAGGAGCACTGTGACCAACTGATTAAGGAAAGGGATGAAAGTGAAATAGAGTTCCTTGGTCTCCTTGAAAGGAATAGCAAGTTGAAAGCAGAAATGTTAACACTCAGGTTCTTCAGGTAACTCAGGTTCTTGTAGCAAGATAATAAGTTTGTTTCAGTCCTACAATCTTATAAATCTATTTTTGGAGCCAACAAGAATTACCCCTACTAGTGCCACATGCCTAGATAATATTTATACAGATATTGTACCAAGCCACAAAGAAATTATTAATTTACTAGATTCTGATCATTGCGGACAAAGGATTACTATTCAAAACCAAAACAACAAAATAAGTAAAAAGGATATCACTGTCAACCCGAAAACTACAAGCCGCTTAGAGGCTTTTAAATTTAAACTAATAAATAATTTACCACTTTTGTATTCTCCTGTTCATGCTGATCCTGATGGTCTATATGATGAGTTCTTTAATATTTACTGTAAACAATTTAATTCGTTCTTTATTCCCAAAACTATCTCGGTTAATAGTAATGCATCTTTCAGTGATTGGGCTACCATTGGTATTCATAAAAGTAGAACACGGCTTTATGAGCTGTATAATGAAAGGACTTATGTTAACACTGCTGAATTTAATTTATATGTTAGAAATTATTCAAAACTGTTTAAAAAAGTTTGTGTTATGGCCAAGTCACGTTATTTGGGTTCGAAGATTAAAAGCAGTAATAACGTAATTAAAACGACTTGGAAAATTATTAATAGTGAAACGGGAAGGTCTAGTAACAGAAGTACTGACTACAGCCTGTCTATTAATGACAACATAATAAAATCAGACTCACAAGTCGCCGCGGCCTTTGAAAAATTCTTTTCAGATATTCCCGTTTCAACTACTAAATCCCTTAACTCATCGCCTTCTGTTGCTGAGTCTTTGCTAAAGGAAAATGTAAAATTTTGCGATTCGGAATTTAATTTTGAACATATTACATGTAGGGATATAATCAAAGTTTTTCACACTTTAAATGTAAAAAAAGACTGCAGATCTGTGGGGTAATTCTGTAGAAGTTGCTAAGTCTATTATAGACATTGTAGCACCTACTCTAGTTCTTATCTTTAATAATTGTATTGACTGTAGGGAGTTTCCTGACCTTATGAAAAAAAGTAAAATAATACCTTTGTTTAAATCAGGTAGTACATCAGACCCCACAAATTATAGACCTATTTCAGTACTACCTACATTTAGTAAAATTTTTGAGAAATTAATTTTAGATCAACTGCAAAGATTTTTTAACAGACACAAATTATTACATAGCAAACAATTCGGTTTTACAAGGGGTCGTTCAACTACTGATGCCGGTGTTGAACTTTTATGACATATTAATAATGCTTGGGAAGATAAATGCGATGCCTTGGGCATCTTTTGTGATTTGTCCAAGGCATTCGATTGCGTTCTTCATGAAACGTTAATCAGGAAACTCCGTCACTACGGGATCCGAAACACCGCTCTGGATCTTCTTACTTCATACTTGAGTAAAAGGATTCAGAGCGTTGACGTTAATGGAGAAAGATCTCCCGGATCTATCTTAACAATGGGAGTTCCACAGGGCTCAATTCTTGGTCCTTTCTTGTTTCTTATTTATATTAATGACTTGCCTTACCTCATAAAGGATAATCATGATATAGTGTTGTTTGCGGATGATACTTCACTTTTGTTTAAACTTAAACGTCAGCAGCTGGTTACTGACGATGTAAATAACGCGGTCTCAAAAATAGTTCACTGGTTCAATGTTAATAATTTACTTCTTAATGAAAAGAAGACTAAATGCATTAAATTTACGCTACCTCACGTTAGGCAGGTGAAAACGAATGTGTTGATAAAGGGCGAAGAATTGAAACTTGAAGACAGCACAGTATTCTTGGGCTTAACTTTGGATGCTAAGCTTCAGTGGGGCCCACATATTGATAAATTGTCAAAAAAGCTAAGCTCCGCAGCATACGCTGTTAGAAAAATTCGAAATTTAACTGATTTAGAGACAGCCCGTTTAGTATACTTTAGTTATTTTCATAGTGTGATGTCGTACGGTATTCTTTTGTGGGGAAATGCCGCCGACATGCAGACTATATTTGTTTTGCAGAAAAGAGCTGTTAGATCAATTTATAAATTAAGTCCGAGACACTCTCTCAGAGAGAAATTTAAGGAAATTAATGTAATGACTGTGCCTTCTCAGTATATTTATGAAAATCTTTTATATGCCCACAAAAACATAAAATTGTTTAAAAAATATAGTGATATCCATAATATAAATACTAGGAACAAACACAAATTTGTTGTACCTACAACAAGGCTCAAGAAAATAGGTGGCTCGTTCAGATGTCAATGTATACGCTTTTATAATAAACTTCCAAGCCATGTTCAAGATCTAAGCCTTAATAAATTCAAATCATTTAATAAACGTAAGTTGTGCCAGAAAGCTTTTTATACAGTCAAAGACTATATTGAGGACAAAAAGGCTTGGGACTGACCTGCTCCAATTTTTGCATACTGAGTGTGTTTTTTTTTTTGTTTGGTACGTAACTTTTGTTTTATTTTATATACACTTTGAAATTTCATGATTATGACATGAATATTTACTTTGTATAATATTATTATTATTTTAATTTCGTGTGAGGACTTAGTGGGTATTATTTCTATATATTTTGTCTATCTCAGTTATTTCCAAGTTCAGTGATCATGCTTTCAGCTACTTGCAACGGAATTGGTATGAGGTTGTAGAGATCATAATCTTCCCTAGTCACAAGAGGAATCATGACTTCAAAAATCATGTATTGCTTGGTTGTTCTGGGTTTTACTTTTAGTAAATGATATATCTTAGCAAGATCCGATTTTATTGAATGTTATTCATGAGATGAGATTTGAATATTATTTATAGGTATGGTCAATTCCTTTGATAGTTGTCCTGTTATAGTGTTGAGTTCATTTCTCAGCTGTGTTGGTGTTAAAATGTGAAAGTTGAATTTTTCATAAAAAATATTCGCATACAGTTGCGCCACCAGCGTTTCGTCAGGTTTGACAGCATATGGGATGCCACCAAGGCGGATAAAGTTAAGTCACTTCTGCTATTTGTTTATTCCCAGGTTGCAGTTGATTATGTGTTGATTAATGAATTTATGTTGTTCCTCCAAGGCGGTTTCTACTCGTTTGATGATATTCAATTCTGCTTCCATCAATATGTCTGGTTTTTTCACAATAAGGCAAGATGTTTTTGATTCATCTTGATAAGGTCGATATCTTTTTGATGGTTTTCAGTAAAATCTTCATCCAATATTCCGAATAAACTGTGTGCAACGTTGCCTACACAGTTGATAAGGCCTCTACGTCGGCGCAATCAGTGCATGTGCTGACCAAGTAAAATGCTGTTGTAATGTTCGAGTTCCTCGTACCCATGACGTAATTGCAGTCGCACTACGTCACATTGTGCTATTTGATCTGATGAGCATATGTTTTCAAGGTGATTCATATATTTGTTGAGTACGTCTATTCCTCGCCAATATCTAAAAGTTGAGTCAAAGGCTAAAAGTTGAATGTGACGTGTTAGTACTCACAGAATGTTGGTTGAAAAAAGACAATCCCTTACCCATACTAATGGGCTATCAATCTTTTGCAACTAAAGCAAACTACAAACAAAATGATGGCGTCGTAGTTTACTATAAAGAGCATCTAAATTTCATTGTTGAAGAGCCAGATTTTCAGGAGGGAAACTGCTTAGTTCTTCAAACTGATCTCACAGCAATTGTTTCGTTATACCGCTCCCCATCTTACAAAAATATTGAAAATTTCCTAGGCTCCCTTAGTAGTACGCTGTCGAGATTATCTCATTGCAATAATATAATTGTAATTGGGGACGTCAATATTGCAATTAATGCAGACAAAATTGAGCTTCCTGGAGAAAGATATCTCACGTTAGCTGCTTCTCATGGGCTTCTACCGGCACACACTGAGATCACACGCATGGCAAGCGGTACGTGTATTGATCACGTCTTGCTCAAAACCCAAAATTTGAGCATAACGCTTGTACCCCAAACTACCTTGACAGATCACTATCCTGTTCTTTTTTGCATGAATCTTAAGCATATCCGTGGCTACGCAACAACTACCTTAACAAAAGTCGATTTTGAGAGTTTAGGAAGAGATCTTCTCAGTGTTGACCTAAATCCTATATTGTTAACTCAGGATCCCAACGTTGCCACAGACTACCTTATAAATAGCATACAGCTGTCATTAGAAAAAAACACAACATCAGTTACTCAGTCAAGGCGTAAAAGAATAATAAAACCGTGGGTCACGCCAGGATTGTTACGATGCATGAGAAACCGAGATCAACTGCACGCGAACCATAGTAAGTCACCTAAAAACGAAATTATAAAAACAACATATATCCGCTACAGAAATTTCTGTAACCAAATTTTAAAGAAAGTTAGGAGATCCTACTATAAAAATCAAGTCGAAATGGCTGGTAATGACCCAAAAAAATTGTGGAACGCAATTAAAAGCATCACTAATGCAAAAAAGGACAAAAATTGTCCTTCTGAATTATTGGGGATATGTTCCTCTCCTCAGGAAACAGTGAGTGAAATGAACAACTACTTCATAAATGTAGTCAAGTCTTTAGCTGAAAATATAATGCAAACACATAATAGGCTGGGACAGTATTTCTAACAAACTTTTAAAACAGGATAAAAAAATTCTTGTCCCGCCACTAACAGTCATCTTCAACCAATGTCTTGAGACGGGCACCTTCCCCCAAGCCTTTAAAAAAATCAATCGTGCGTCCCATAGATAAGGGAGGAGATCGAAACCGTTTTAGTAACTACAGGCCAATATCAATTCTACCCTCTTTGTCCAAGATTCTTGAAAAAATTATTAATACCAGACTTGTCAAATACCTTGAACAAAACAAACTTTTTTCTGAAAACCAATTTGGTTTCCGTGCAGGGAGGTCCACTGACGAGGCAGTACATAAACTAACTAGTTATATCACAACGAAGTTGGATAAAGGTAAAAAGTGTCTGTCGGTCTTTCTTGATCTCGCTAAGGCCTTTGATACAGTTTCGGTCCCAATACTTATAAATAAATTAGATAAACTTGGCATAAGGGGAATACAGCTTCAGCTTTTTGAGAGTTACCTCACTGGACGTTTTCAGCGGGTAAGGGTTGGCAACCACCTCAGCGAGGAACTTCCCATATCGTACGCAGTTCCAAAGGGCAGCATCCTGGGACCCACTTTATTTCTCGTATATATCAACGATCTTACAAACTTATGTATTCCAAGAGGTGAAATAATCTCATATGCGGATGATACTGCTCTTCTCTTCTCTGCCGATAATTGGAATGAGGTCTTCGATGCTGCACAGGTCGGCTTTGATATGGTTCAAGAGTGGCACATAGCAATATCCTAACCCTTAACCTTGAAAAATCAAAATATCTGGCATTTTCTATCCGGCAAAAAACTGGAATCAATAAAAAGCACCACATTATTCCTCACAGCTGTGTCTCCAAGGCAAGCTGCAACTGTAAACCGCTAGAGTGCGTTGATAAATTAAGATACCTGGGAATTATAGTTGACTGCCATATCAGATTTAAGGAACATATTAAACTATTGTCTTCTAGGGTACGTAAACTTATCTATGTCTTCAAAAATCTTGGGCACGTCACAGATTCAATTCTATTAAAAAATATTTACCTTGCTTTGTGCCAGTCCATTATTTCATATTGCCTATTATCCTGGGGTGGAGCTCCTAAAACCGTTATCAAGAGCTTAGAAATTGCTCAACGTGCGATACTGAAAGTGAGCAATTTTAAACCGATTTTGTTCCCGACTAGAACACTTTATCAGTACTGCCAAGTCTCTACTGTTAGGCAATTGTTCATAGAAAGAATTGTTTTGAAGAAACACAGCGAACTCGTTTATGACCCAATACTGACCAACAAGCGCCGAAAGCACGAGGTATGCCCACGATCCCATGATCCCAAAACATCTTTCATAAGAAGATTTTACTACATTATTGCTCCTTTTCTATACAATAAAATTAACAAAAAATTAAACATATATCCGCTCAACAAATCTTTACGTAAGAAAAAGGTACATAATTACATTATTACCCTTTCCTATGAGGAAACTGAGAACTTGTTAATTGTCGAGAAATGAGTAAATGCTTTTACAATTGCACGTTTTAATTTAATACAATTTTAATATAGTTTTAATTTTTTCGGTAAGACGTATTTACACTATCCAACACACCAACACATTTCACTACTCCACACATACACTAAATCATGCGCATACACCCACAAACACCCATTTTTAATTTTTATATTTATATTTTATTCTCTTTTTTAAATTTTCGTATTTTAAATTTTAAGTTCATAAATTGATGCATCTCTTTGCATGTCTTTTGGCTAATAAGTATTATTATCTGTTTTAAGGGGTCTGGCGCTGTATGCCGAGATACAGGACTCGTCCTAGTTCGGCTACAGATGCTCCCATGTTATATACTCTCAAAATACTAGCCTATAAGTATGTGTAATTCCAGTGTATTATTTTTGGTGAAATAAACTTTATTATTTTTTATTTATTATTATTAATATGGAGCCATATCGCAATGAACTATTAGCTTCGCGCACTCTTCGCGTTGTAACCGCATATTTGCTACCTTGTCAAAATACATGCTTTGGTTACTGCTCAGGCTTGTGAACATGTACTCGCTTCTTACTGTCGATATCATCACCATAATTATCGTGAGTAGGTATGTTATAAAGTAGGTTGCATAATTTTGATGACGATTGTCGTGATCGTTGTTTTGGTACTTTAGTTGCCGATTTTTGATGTTCTTGCTCTTCTGTTTGATTTTCATTGATGGGCAATAACTATAGTTTTGTTATTGGTCGTTTTAGAGATCCATTTTTCGTGCGAATAGTAACCACTCGGACATTTCCATCTTTTCCGGGATGTAGTTCCGTGATTCTTCCCATGGCCCATTTTCTTGATGGTAATTGCACGTCGTGTAAGGTAACTTCGTAACGTCACTTCTACGAATCTGTAATTTATATGGTGTACATAATAGAATAGAATTATTATTATGTACACCACAAAAATTACAGACATTGATGTAGAAATTTTACATTGGGTGACACAATGGGCGGTCTTATCGCTAAAAGCGATCGTTTACAGACAACCTTTGGATGGATTACAGAGAGAAGGAGAGACAATACTGCAGGTAGTCAGTGCTGTACCATACACATTTTAATTTAGTACATACATACATTTTTTTTTTTTGGGAATGGCATCTCGCAGGTCAACCTATGAGGTTGTCGTCTGCTTAAACGGACTTGCCTGTGGTTGGCAAAAATTAAGGCCTCCAGCCAGGACTTAAACTTAAATACTAACTAAAAACTAAGCGACTACACGCTAAGGGCACTCCCTGTGGGGTACGGACCTCAGCTTAGGGCGTCGCTGGAAGAGGGCAGCAAGGGACTAGCTGGATCAGGATTTGAGTGATTTTGGGACGAATTTAAAGCTACAGGCCGGGAGGGGTTTGGATTTGGGCGTCGCGGCGGGCCTCGGCGGCGAGGTCGGTAGGACGGCGATCGGGTTTTGGGCTTACGTAGCGTGCTGGTGGCCTTACTACTCTCCTGGAGGAGGGTAGTGGCGTCGTCGGGGGCGATTAAGGTATGCCTTGGTCGGCGAATACTACTAATGCGGGAGGGAATGTAGCGGGCGGCCGCTGAGATCAAGGGGTTTGGGTGTTTGATGCCAGAGTCAAATAAACGCTACTAGAATTTTAAAAGTGGACAGTTATTGAGCACGCCTTATCGACATAGGCAAGGCACGTACGATAGTGCTGTCCTTGTCTAACCCTTGTTTTGAAACGTTCATAACTTGATATATTTTTAGGCTACAACACTTTTATAATATTGTTTATTTAATTGGCACTATGTTTTTACCTATCATACAGCTACCAATTCTTTCATTGACTTGAATGTGCCAGTATGTCATGTTCACTCAAATGTGTCGCTGGTGGTAGCGTGTGTGTTGGATTATTAAGTTCCCTTTAAAATGGTGGAGCTGAATGGTGCTGATCCATACGTCATGTTTGTGATCCGGCGCTGTCAGAAGGGACTGGTCACCTCTTAGCTGCCACGGCTTATTTTAATATTTGAAGAATTATTTTGATATTTTTATTACGGACGCTTTTAACGTGCACTTCTTTCTAAATCGTTCTCACTTGTAACCAATTTCTTGTACAAATTGTAAAATTTAAGAGTTTCCGTGGAGTTTCTTGCCCGTTCTTCTCCATCGGTACCTACTACTTTGGAATGGGCAACTAGCTTCACCTTTCTGACTAACAGACTCCTTAACTATTCAAGGGCCTGTAATTGGCATATTTGAAATAAATTCTTTGAGTTTGTGTTTGACTGTCTGGTAGTCGCCACGTACAGACCAAAGAACTTCGATAAACCAGGTACGTGACTAACACCAAGGCGTTGCTGGCCTTCCTCGAGGAGCTGGGCTGGATCGAATGATCGATATTGCCACCGTACGCAAAATACGCGCATTGAGGTGGAGTAGCGGACACCTGACCAAATTACCTATTACCTCACCACTAGTCTTGACTGGAGAGCTCCATTGTTTATATACAACTCTGTTTCTGAATTGATTTATTGTTTGGATTTCGAATTCGACATCATTCATACGTAGCGTTATTTACGTTGTAAAGTAGACGAATTTTTGAAACATATGAATTGGATTAAGATTTTTTTTTCCAAATCCTTTAGATTGTGAATTGGGAAAAATAACAATAAACAATCAATTCTTTTCTGAGTGTTTGTTCTTTTTTGGGTCATGTTTACCGCAAATAAACGTTTTTTCTTTCTTCCTTTCTTTCTTTCTCCGCCTTCCGCATCCAGTCTGTCCCAGCCATCTTTTTAAGGTCGTTGGTCCATCTAGCTGTGGGGCGTTCCACTAAAATCCAGGGCTCGTCTGCTCCACCGACCATCAGTCCTTCGACAAACATGGCCAGCCCACTGCCACTGCAGCTTGCTTACTCTGCAAGCTATGTCGGTAACAACGATTCTTTTCCGGATAATTTAATTCCTGATTTTATCCCTCAAAGAAACTCTGAGCATAGCCCGCTTCATATCGCGCTGAGCGACTTCATAACAAGAGTTAACGTTCCTATAACAATCCCACCTTTCCTTAAGATGGTAGCTTATGTTTCACACATCGTACCTTACAAACGTAACTGGAAACAGTTGTAAAGGGTCTCGCCGTAATTATAATTTAATTGGAGTGTCAGGTCGAGGGGTAAACAGGGACCCAGGTTGGAGTAAACTTTGACAGAGTATAACAGTGTATTCTTTGTTGGTACGGGTAAGTATTCGTATTCCCAAATTGAAATGTAGTTACATAGTCAAAGTAATCATAGGGACAGTTTCTTAATTGCTGCGATTGGCTGTGATTCGTTCGTAAACTGTCACAATGTGACATTCATTTTGTTATAATTTTGCGTTCGTGAAACTAGCCTGGAGTAATTTATTGGTAAGGGATAGTCTTGTGTAGTTCATGAACGATGAACGAATAGGAAACGTATCTTCGCACTGTACTAAAAGAAACGTTTCCGAACGCTGACTCGTAATCGGTCTATTAGGTCTAATAGGTCTTTACGATCTCGGACATTGTAAACCACGCGATCGTTTGTGCGAACGAGAACCAGAAATGATAAACAGTCACTGATTTTTTGACAGATGCGTTCGATGTCTGTGAATGAGAACGAGAGAGAATAGCCGACGAATGACGATGCTAACCGAACCCGACCGACCGAATCTGCAAGAATGAGATCAGATTCATCAGATGCTGACCACCGAGAGCAAAGACCGAATAGAGCTATTAGAACTAATAGAATTAACTAGTTCACTGTCCGAAATGAACTAGTACGGAGCGATCTTAAAAATGACCGAGCAGGCACAAGGCTAGTAAGGGATTCTGACAATTCACATCATTCCAGTTAAATACAAGTCAATGCAAGTAAAAAAAATACGAAATAAACATAGTTTTACTTATTTATTTAAAAATACTAAGGTACACAAAAAAATACATTAAAAAAAACACTACAAAATATACAAAGGGTGGCCCTGTCGCATTCTGCGATCTTCAATGTTTAAAGCATTTTTAGAAATAGATAGAAACAAAATCATTACAATCCTTCTTGTTTTTTTTAAATAATTATCAAAGTTTTATTTAGTGATTTTATATTTATGTTCACAAATATATAAACAGACAAGAAGAAAAGAACGGAAAAAAACGTAGAATGGTGATGCTCATTCTAAAGAAATCTATTCCAACATGACTGATTTAATTTATAGGTTATTATTATTATTAAAATACATAATAAATAAATGTTAAAAATTACTCTAATGTAATATTTTTTATAGATAGTGTTTGTTTGTTTGGTAAGGATGGCGTGCGGGTACGACCAGATGTATGAACGTAAACGAGGCAAAAGTAGTATGTAAGGAACGGAGCTGTGGCTTTCTGTAGTTTCTGTCTTCCCCATGGAGGAAAGGAGTGAGTTTAAGTGTATATTTTAATTTTATTGTAAGGTGCAGTTGTAGGTTAAAAGAACTATTATTGTAATTATGTACCATCTCCCATATTCAAGCAAATGAATGATTTGATTTGATTAGATTCGAAACGACTGTCAAAGACCTTCGAAAGGCAGCCGGAACCAACAGTTTAACGTGCTTTCCGAGGCACTGAGGGTTCTGGATATGTATTGGATGGTCACCCATCCACGATCTGACCGTGGCAAGCGTAGCTTAACCTTCAATCGACCCGGCTGTTAAGATTTAGCCACAATTCCCTCAATCCTAGCCTGTCAACATTTAATTAACTCATGATTGTTTTAAAGCATCTTTGTCCCGCTAGTACCTATAGCGTGCAAGTCGCTAGTACCTGTAGTACTAGCGACTGTAGTACAATTTACTGCATACTGACAGAATACAAAATGTATACTTACAGGACTATTAGACCACGTTCGCACGGACGTAAAGATCGTGGCGGGATTTTATCGCGCACTTGATTTTCAACTCTCGGTGTTGAATCGAACATTGAGAAGCCAACAGAGTGCATCCCAGCGCGTCGAAAGAACACGCTGTTGGATTTTTTCAACTGTCGGCTCTAAGCAATGCGTTGAAGATCCAGTGCGCGAAAATATCGGCTATGATTAGTTATGGCAATTGTTAGCTAGCAGCATTTTTGGGACTTTTCCTAAGAATCTACTGACTCGGGTTAAAAAGCCCACCTCTTCAGCGAGCTCCGAGTGTCTGAGTAAACTTTGGAGTAATTGGCGTGACACTGTTGTGCTGTAATGAGATTTTCGAGTTGAATATTTTCGCGAGATATTTTGGTTTTGGTTCAAAAATCGCAACTACAATAATTGTTATTTTATAATTAGCTTCAAATAACATTACAACAATAAGTCATTGACATTAAAGTCAACATATTCTATAGTATAAGAATCGCAAATAGGTAATTAGATAATTTTAGTTTTAGTGCCTGAATATTTAATTTCGTTTAATACCTATGTATAATATGAAGCTTGAAAAATTGTACCTACCACACAACAACCTCTTATTTTTTATGTGGTAGTTAAAAAAAAAACAAGTGGTAAAAAAACTTTTTTTTATATAAAAGACAAGACACGAAGCAAATACACGAATACCAATTAAAACGCAACATCGGAGAATACAAAACTATGCAGCGAGACGATTCACTTAACTTTCGCGTTTCCTCGCCGGTGGGGCCTTCTAAATCAATGGTCTATGCTGAAATTTGTCACAGTAGCCCTCTCATTAGTTTTACTGCCAAGCTAGTATCATCTGCAATACAGAAAATGGCCAGAGGCAAGTCTCCAGGGCATGACAGTCTCAGCATCGAGCACTTAAAACACGCGGGTGTACACTGTCCGAGAGTGTTATCCATGTTTTATTCTTTGTATTTAAGTTACTCTTATCTTCCTCCCGAGTTAATGCACACATTAGTTGTCCCAATCATAAAGAATAGGACTGGTGACGTCTCTGACGTAAGTAATTACAGACCCATATCACTTGCCACTGTGCTAGCAAAAGTATTGGACAGTAGATAAAACTCTCAACAAATGGTTGAAGTTAAACGACGCTCAGTTCGGGTTCCGGCCTGGACTTTCCACTGAAAGCGCAATATTAAGTCTTAAACAGACTGTCCAATATTATACTGACAGAAGCACGCCTGTATATGCGTATTTCCTCGACCTCTTTAAAGCTTTCGACCTCGTCTCCTATGACATATTGTGGAAGAAGCTCGGGGAAGCATGCATACCAGCTGAAATTATACGTCTATTTCAGTACTGGTATGGTAAGCTAGTGAATTTTGTTAAGTGGAATAATTCAATCTCTGCTTCGTAAGGGTTGGATTGTAGGGTTGACCTCGCCTAAGCTTTTCAACCTTTACGTCAATGAGCTGATCGGTGGACTCAGCAGCAAACGGATTGGTTGTGGGATTGACAACGTTTGCGTCAATAACCTCAGCTACGCGGATGATATGGTGCTGCTGGGTCCAACGGCCGGCTCCATAACGGAGCTTTTGGAATGTTGTGAAAGGTACGGTGCAAGCCACGGTCTAGTTTATAATTGTAAGAAGAGCCTTTTCATGATCTTTAAGGCCCCTGGTAAGAAGCAGACATACGAGCCAACTATCAACCACAATGGCCAGCCCTTACAATGGGTGAAAGAAACGAAATACCTAGGGCATTACGTGACGGAGGACCTTAAAGATCATGAAGACATCGAACGCGAGCGCAGAGCTCTTGCTGTGAGAAGCAATATGCTTGTTCGCAGGTTTGCGTGTTGTAGTAAGGAGGTTGAAATTACGTTGTTTAAGGCTTACTGCCAGGCCTTCTACACAGGCAGCCTGTGGGCCAGCTATACGCGGAAAACTATGGACACCCTGAGGGAGCAATACAATAACAGCTTCAGAATACTCTTGGGCCTGCCGCGTTTTTGTAGTGCCTCTTCCAGGTTCGCTCAGGCGCGTGTTCATGACTTCCACGCTATGGTGAGGAGAAAAACAGCGTCGCTGCTGGAGAGAACGCGGTCAAGTTCTAATAGCATTTTGAAGATGTTAGTGGACAAATTTAACTCACCGATAATGAATCACTTCATGCAGGTGTTGGTTAGGCAGGAGTGATTCATTTCATGTGGTGAGTGTATCATATAAATATTGTTTTTCTGTGAGCTTGTAATTAATTGTAACGCACTAACATAGCTGTTAAGTATTTAATTGTACCTAACCAACTAACATAATATGGATCATTGTTTTCTAATCGAATAGATAAATTTAATTTAATTTCACGCCATCCCAGTGAAGTATGCAATGGTATCAGGATGGCACTTAAAACCGCAGTAACTTACTTAACAACTTAAAGTTGACAGCAGATAGAGGGATAACGGTTTCAAACTCTGTCGTACAACTATAGTCTTGAGATCCATCGCAATGCCAGAGCAGTATCTAATTGGGAACAGCTTGGAATTGAATAAGCACTGAGAAACACCAACCTGGGATTTAAATATACCTGGCCAAATGTGGGTGTTACCTATTTATGTGTGCGTATGTAGGAGATTATAAGCGGTATTATATGAGACCCCAAGCTTAGAGTTAATCCTACCGACTATTCCCACAATGCCTACAATAGAGACGAATGGAGACACATAGCAAGAGCCATCATACGTCATGACCCTCCCGGGACCACGACCACTCTGACAAAAGTTTCCGATTAAGAAGAGAGTTAGAGTTAATATAAAAAATACAAAAGTAACTCTGTCTGTTAGTATAATTGGCACACAGGTTAACCTTGGTTAGGACATACCATACTTTCAAACCCAGAGGAGGTACGTTTGCGTTGGTAATTTTAATATTAATGCTTTTGAAAAACAACACTTTATTATTTTGAAGAGAGTAATGTTGAAATTCAAAGGATTCCTTTTTCTAAAGAATGTTGTGGTCTTTTAAGGCAATTTACAGAAATAGGAATGTTTAGAAACTTTAATAATATCTTAGTATAATCAGGACAATTGTCATTCATCTATCTCGTTCTAAAACCTTTCATCATGACCATTCAAAGAGGCAAAATTTAACCAAGCCTTTAAAAACTTATTGAATTTCTAATGATGTGTCCATCATTACAAATCACATAATGAACCTATAAAAACTTTATCCGCTTCTTATATTGCAAATATTTTTAAATTATTGAGCCTGTTTTTTACTTTCTGATCTTTTCTCACAGTCGGTAGCAGTAACGAAGCCAGGGTGCCTCGACCAAACGAGTGAGGTTAGATTGGAACTGTAACCAACTGCGCGCGAGCCGAATGAGCGAACTGAGCGGAGCGAGCTGTGCCACAGCCGCAACCGGCAAGCGCGACATACAAGTGCTCTCAGTTAATTGGCTACTCAGTATTTTTAGGCTCCATAGTGGGATTTATTAGGGGTTCAATTTAATACGTGCCCATTCAAATAACAAATAATCCTATCTTTCATATATCTTGACCAAACAAGCTATGATAAATATTTTCAGTATTTAAAACCAATCAAATTAACATACGCGTTTATGTAGACGAATAGTAATTGAAAATCACCGTGCCAAGATGTCGGCATACGGTACGGCACAGAATCAGACGCTGCTTTCAAACGAGTATAAATGAAATTTTCAGGGCGCACGTTCTTCCTTTTGACGTTGAATTTAACGTTTAATGAGTATGTTTTTAAGCAAGTAAAACCTATGTTTTTACTTTCATTGTGGGTTTTAAGCTTACAGTGGTAGAATGTGACTTTAGGTTAGAGAAAACTAATCCAAAAGCGGGAAATTCTTAAATCTAGGTAGTTTTTTTTTGTTTGTGAAATGGGCCTTCTCTTACTCTTCGGCTGGTAGAAAGCGATAGATGCAAGTCTACGATGGAACGAGCGAGCTCAGAAGATGCCAGTTCACTCTTAGTTTGCTCAGCAGGTTAAGCTGTCAAAAAAATCCTTCAATTTACTAATATAGATACCGCGAGGCTGGTCTATTTTAGTTACTTTCATAGTATCATGTTTTACGGCATTTTAGGGTGGGGACGGGATGCAGATTTCGAGTCTAGTTTTATTCTGCCGAAAACAGCCATCAGGAGCCATATGTAATCTCCGCTGCTCAATATTTATGTGAAAACATCATGTACGTAAGAAAAAATTACATCTTTACAGTAAAAGAGGTGAAAGACATAATTTTAGTACTTTAGACTGGCTAAAGTGGACTCATCTTTCATGGGGTACTATTTATGGTTTAAGCCATATTTTTTCAAAACAGAATACAATATATTGAGACTATGAGTCCATATTACTTATCGAAACAGAGTATCTACCACAGTTGCTATTAAAAGCTGAACTGCTTAATGTTTATTTATATTTTATTTAATCTTAGTTTTAATTTTGCATTAGGTATTCGTTTTATTGTGAATATGTAGTTTTTATTATGTTTATGTAAATACTCCGAGTTATTCTGAAATAGGTACTTAGATTAAGACAGTTCAATATCTTTCGGCAGTTCGTTATACATTTTGGCACCCTCATACTTAATATTTCTAGTACCGTAGTTGGTCCGCGGTCTATTGTAAAGGCAGATGTCACTAGCATTGCTGAGTAACCGGGTTTGAATTTGCGCTTTTCTTGTATAAACTACTTGGGAATGTGTATATTTTGTCAGTATCTTACGTATAAGGATGCAGGTAAGGAATTTATATATTTAACAAGTGTAATTAATTTGTATTTATGAAAAACTGTTTCGGTTGGCGTTAAATAATTAAGATGGAAGAGTAATTTAATGATTTTATTTTGAAAGATTTGTAAAATGTGTAAGTTACTCTTAGCTGCAAAGCCCCAGATTTCAATTAAGTAGGTAAGGTGAGATTTGATTAGGAAATTATAAATTATGTACTTTACTGGTTTGGGTAAGCAACGGACGGTACCTCGCAGTGTTCCCAACAATGATGACAATTTTGAACGCATTTTATCCAAGTGTGGCTTCAAGGTAAGGTGTTTATCTAAGACTAGACCAAGGTATTTTTCTGATTCTACTTTAGTTAGCGGTTCATTACAAACGTGGAATTGTGAACGTTTGTAACTTTTTATTTTTTGCACTAAATGTCATAAATTTGGTCTCCGCCACATTAATGGTTAGCAAATTATATTGAAACCAAGTAAATAAGGTGTTAAGGTCATCTTGGGCTCGACTGACGATTGCTTGAATTTCATTGCCAAAGTAGAAGAGACAAGTGTCATCCACATATAGTGTTTTGGTTGTTTATTAAGAAAAGCAAGGGTCCAAGAAGGCAACCATGTGGAACCCCGTAAATTATTAGTTCAGGAGGTTTTTTTGGTCACACCAATTTTAACTATCTGATATCTACTAGAGAGGTATGGCTCAATCATTTTATGTGCAGATTCCTTAACAACTATATCATGTAGTTTTTGAAATAGAAGTTTGTAGCTTATCGTGTCGAACGTCTTTTTTTAATCTATGAATATACCTACAGCTATTTTTTTTGTCTATTTTACATTTCAGGTAAGTAACAAGTTCTATGCAGGTGTGTTTTTATTTGGAGCGGAAGCCATACTGTTTATGGTAAAGAAAGTTGTTAGAGCTCAAATATTTGTCCAAAAGATTATATTATTTTATCGAACATTTTAGATTTGACTGGTAGTACCGAGATAGGGCGAAAATTACCCGGGTCAGTTTTATTGCCAGATTTAAAAATGGTGCTCACTTTAGCTGTCTTGAGTGAATCGGGAAAATATCCAGATTTAAGGCATTGGTTTTTGCAGGTAGTTAACTTCTCGGGCACTAAACTTTTACACTTTTAAGAGACTTGCATGAGATTCCATCGATACCAGTTGTCGTATTCGTATTTAGGTTGTCAATTATCTTGATAACTTCAGTTAAAGAAGCAGGGGCAAATTCTGATAGGCCAGTATATTTAGAATCTATTTCATTGCTGTACAACTGTTTGTACGCTCCACTATCGTGATCAACTGGCGAAAAGTGGGTATACTATAGGTACACCTCTGCCCAAGCCTTCGGGGAAACAAGGCGTGATGTTATGTTATGTTATGTGTATTATCGCGATAATTAGGTGGTATTTTATTAGCTAGGACAGTGCCTATATTGGCAAAGAAGAAGTTAAAGCAGTTGCATATATCAGATACTTTGGTATAACGCTTTGGCGCGATGCCATTTTTAGTTTAGTGATGCTCAAAGAGGTAACTCATTGCCACATTTTAAGTGGTATTTTGGTGAAGCTCTTTTTTGAGACAACTTTTGAGTGGATTTAAAGGGAAAAGGAAATAAAAGACCTACTTCAGCACGACAAAACAACGGATAGAATAGACAAAATGACAGATTTCTTTCATTCATCTGTCATTTTGTCTATTCTTTCGTCAACTCAACTCGTTTCTTTTGTGGTCATGCTGCGCGTGCAGGTATTTTGTGGTGTAATGTCTACGAATACAATAAATACCTGCAAACGTAAACCAAATATAATACTACTAGAGCTAGACAATATTGATAATACTAGAGCTTCGTAATTTCACCACCAATAGGAACATGTATCCAACATTGAAATTTCCACTGAAATTCGATTCATTTCATACATTTGATTATGTTAAATTCTGAGAATAGCACATAAAGCCTTTTAGTATTTTGAATTAAACATAATGTATTTTGCGGATTGCGTTTAAAAATTAAATGTACTTCTATTTGTGTGTCGTTTCTGTACCTTGTTTTGATCCCGTGTAACTCACAGACTCGATTTTTGGCTGCTTGGTGGTAGCGGTTCCGACTTACGAGTTGTAATTCATTCCATCACCACTATTCGAAGACAAGTGAATTCTACCAACGTCATAGGCTGATTATACCTTCAAAGATCGTAGGTGTGAGTAACTAAAGATTAATTTCTTGATGTCGACTCTATTCTCTAAGACATATGAGCGCCTGTTTTCGCGGAAGGTTTAGGCAGAGGTTTACCTGTATTACAAGCACATTTCTCTAGATATATTGCAATCCCATGTATTAGAGTGTCAGCCTATTACCATCAACCGGGCACAAACCCAGACTCTGTCTTATTCTGTAAGACTTACAAAATAATACGTATAAGATTTAACAGCTATACATAACATTATTTAAATGTAAAACCTGGGTGTTCAGGTTCACCGCTTGGTGAGCGAAATACCTTCAATATAACTACAAACAAACATAAATTCTACAAATAAATACGGTTTTACTACGAGTATGTCATCCAAAAAAGCCTTAGAACAGAGTAATTAATTACAACAGAAGAACGATAATTAATCAAAATACCTCGGCATCGGGTTAATTCAGGCAGTGTCGTGTTCGTCTAAGAGCCCTTGTCATTAAAAGCAAAGGAAATTGGCATGATTTGACGAAATAATGAAACCCAGCTGCATACATGCTATAACGGATATAAAAGATACTAAAGGAGCAGTGGTGGCCCAGTGGTAACGGTCCCGACTTACGAGTTGTAGGTCGTGAGTTCGAACCCAAGCAGGCGCTTTACTATGTGTAAATATTTTCATCACCACTGCTCTCAAAACGGTGAAGGAAAACATCGTGAGGAAACCGGCATGTCCTAGAACCAAAAATTCGAAGACATGTGACATCTACCAACCCGCACTGAGCCCGCGTGGTGGATTACGGCTCACTACCTCTCATAGAGAGGAGGCCTGTGTCCCAGCGAGGAACGTTATAGGCTGATTATGCTTATGCTTAAATGAAGCCAAGAGTTATCACTCCTAATATTGAAAAAAAAACTGTACTCGACCATTCCTGGGAATCTTCTTGTTACGGAGATATTGAAGGTTAAAATTCCAACTTTTAGCGTCGCTTTTTTTTACAAAACCGGTTTATATTATTATAACACAACTTTAAACACCTCACGACCCCTTTACCGTTGCATGCACCCATAAGCACAATACTTTGCGTGCACTACATGGCCCCAAAAAAAATTCGTTTCCCATCAATTTTTTTGGGCAATGTTACCTAGTTTGATGTACAGAATGCGTAGCTGACAGATCTTTTTACACCCTGTTTAAACAGTCAATATTCCAAGAGTTTAAAGTACAATTATCGCCAGCAAAATAAAGTCCATTAAAGACGAAGTTATTTAAAAATCAACATGGTTGGGAACAGGCTGGTCAGATGGATTGAAATCTCCCCGTAAAAGTTCTTGCGGAATATTGCCAACTACCAACTTGCATTTGCATGATCAAGTTGGAAAGGTACTAAGGTCGAATTCCAGGAGACAGTAGCTATGTATGTACTATGTTAAGCATCATTACATTATAATAAATATAATTGAACGTCTGCGAGACTATCTGCGTACCAAAGGATTACAAGAAAACTACCTGCGTCATCCCTCTCTACATAATTAATCAATAACACAGAGAAAGGGCACGAAGCGAGGATTGCTGACATTTCTATAAACTATTAACTTGAATGCTCACAAAGAGATTTTATTAGTAGTGTGGTGGTTGACGGCTCACAAGAAAGGGTGACAACTGTTGTCATATTTTATTAACGTATGAAATTATTTGTTCTGTAGGCGTGACCTTGGAACTGGTGACTTCAGCTGCTCTTGGAACCAAAATATTCGGTCTTTGGTGCTCCTCATAATCTCAATGGTATGTCAAAAGTCACTCTTATAAGAATACCTTTTTTTTTTGGGTGGGAAATCATCAAACGACTTCTCCCGCTCCGAGTGGAGCGGGAGGGCGTGTCAGACTTTTAATGACTAAAACCCACCCGTGTTCCTACAGTTGCCTGTGCCAGGGTCACGGTTATCTCTTTCGAATTTCCCGCGACCCTTAGGCGCCGGCCCTTACGGAACCCATCATTTTGTGCTGACATTTCTTTGAGGATCGCGTGGAACACGACACGTCGTCGACCCGGGCCTGGTCCTTACCGGACGGCGAGCTACCCATTGCTCTCCGTTCGGTAAGGACCAGGCCGCGCCTACGGTGGCCGGGAATCTGCAGGCAACTCCCGACGCGCAGGGCGTCTCCTGCGGCGACTAGTGGGGGCGTGAGGGCGCAAGGCTCCCTCCCTCACGCGCTCCGTCTCCTCCTTCGCAAGCTAAGCAAGCATTACTGCTTCGCAGAAGGTGGTGATGGCTTTCCATTCTCTCTCACTCCGTCCCATGGTCTGAACCAGGACCACGCGAGAGATCGCCGCCGCCGATCGCCTCCGCGAGGATTATAAGACTGCCTGACTTTGTCATTATGATCCTAAGAGCCACGAATTTTATTACTGTTATAGTATTCAAGACGGAAAGCAATGCAAGAGCCAGAGGGCCTAGACAAAGTAACATTCGATTAGCGATGACGCTAGTAGAAAACCCAAAAAATGTATTGCGTTGACGTAAGCTATCGAAATGTCACGTGATCATAGGTCATAGCGTAGTATCATAGTGAAGCGATAGCGATTGTAGAAATGGAATCACTCCGAAGCGAATACAATTTGTCAAACCTCTCTGTATAATATTTAATCTACTACTAATGAGAACGAGCTCTTAGTTTGTATATCTATTACTTAAACGAAAGGTTACAAAAAAACATGATATACAATAACGTAACACAACAGCCTACATCTGCAATGAAATTTCAACTTTCCGAGTTGTCCCTTGAATTCTGTGCATTGACGTTAGTCACTAGAGGACAATTTATGACCTTGAAAAAATGTACGGCAATAGTTCCTTCAAATTCATCGTACCTAGCTGACAATTTGAAGGCCGATATTTATAACTACGTACCACTATCTCTAGACCATCTATTCATAATCACAGCAGCTGCTTTAATTATGAATACGAGCTATAACGGGTGCAAAAGACACTTAATGTAGCCGAGAGTCACTTGTCCTCCCCGTCATTGTATTTTTTTTAAATTGGAGGACCATTCCTGCGAACCTTCTGGTTACGGAGCTATTAAAGCTCAAAAGTTCAATTATTATAGACGCATTTTTTTTATTATGGAGTTTTTGGACGACCGCTGTACCGTTGCATGCAACCACAGGCACAAAGTTATTTTTTTCATTGCGCACTGCTGCAAACAGAAATTTTCACACCAAAAATACTAGTCGTTTTCCAGCAATTATTTTTGTGCAGTGCTACTTAGTTTGATATATAGAATGCGTAGTTGACGGCTATGTGATGGGTTTTTTCACACCTTGTATGAATTATAACTATCATCAACATCATTACCCACAGCCCGACTTCGCCCACTGCTGAGCAGAAGCCTCGCATTGTGCCAATCCCCACGCTCCTGTGCCAGCCTCAACCAGGTTCTCTATACTTCCCCATTATTTTGATTAAGTAACAACCCATTTCATACCAAATAATCTGATTAAAACCTTTTGCAAGACCATGAACGAAAGGCCAAGCTTTGACCTTCAGCATTCCTTAACCACTGCACTCCGTGGGTGCTAATGGAGTTTTCTCATTACACACAATATTATTTACTTAGCTATTATATTAGGTACTTCTTATTTTCTATTTTACGCCACATTACGCCGCCATCTTGAATATTGTTAGAACATTTGTAAGCCCTCGTACCTACTAACAGGCGCTTTTTTAACGCGACGTTTTTTAACCGCGTTACCAAACGTGGGTTACATGACTCGGTAAAGTAGCTTTTCCTGGTTTATGATGATCAAAGAAGAATTTATTATTGGAGTATTGGAGTATATTCAACTATATACTACTGTAATATAAGTCTAAAATCGCCAACCCGTCTTGAGCAAGCGTGTTTCTTATATCTCTTGCGGTGATCAATGCTCGGGCCTAGTGTAGGCGTAGCTACACTTAAAATATGTCTGTACGTACAACGCACTAATGTATTAAAGCCTCCTTGCACCACAAATCGCCAAATATGTTTTGAAAATCATTCTGTCCCTGTCAATTTAAAACTATATATTAGCTGAAATAGAATGATGTTTTAAATTCGTTTAGCGCTTATTGTCGAAAATAAGTTTCTTTGTTTCTTACGCTTTCACGTCAAAACGGCTGAACGTATTTGGATCACATTTGTATTTGGCACACAGATGCACCATGACCTGGGGAAGGACATATGCGGGTTTTTTATCCTGGATTGCAGATGACGTCGCGGAAAATAGCTAGTTCATCATAATTTCAGCCCGGAATCAACCATTACTGAGTCCAAACTCAAACTCATAACATTTAGGTACTTATAATAAACCAATTATAGGCAGTTATGAAATGTCAAGGGGTCGGTCAGTCAGAAATATGAAGCTAGTTGCCCATTCCAAAGCATAGGCACAGGGTACCTACCTTTGGAGAAGAATGGGCAAGAAACTCCACGGACACACTTTTAAATCAAAGTAAAGTAACAAAATATTGGTTTAATCATTCATGTTGAAATTATACATGTGAGAAAAACATGAAAAAAAAATCACTTCAAAATTTTTATTATGTTTAAAAAAGCCGAGGCAGAGACCAGTCAGTCTCTACTGACGCGGACGCCGTTAGTAGATACTGACTGGTCATCTCTTAGCAGCCACGGCTTTTTTTTCACAAATTTGACACAGTCAGGGAGGAATGTCAGTCCTTTAAGGCATTATTATTTGTTAATTTTTTTGGTAACCATTCACAAAAAAGATATTCGTTTTTGATCTTCCAAACACAATGGAATTGTTGTTGGAATATTGAATATTGAATGTTGCTGGGAAGTTTGTTGCGTCAGCTTCTTTCGTTTTCGTTTAGGTGATTAGCATCCATCATATAAGTCAAAACCACCTAATTTCCTCGACTTGCATCAACATCACTTAGATAGTTTGATATTCATAGTTGCAATTTTACTCCTCATCTCAAACAGTTTCCTCGGTTGAGGTGAGTTTGAGATGAGGATCCAACTCGGAATCTACCTTGACGTAGTCAACAAGGAAGTCTTAACCAAAACACGCATATTTTATCCGATTTTAATTATGGTTTAAGAAGAGTTTATTAAATACGGACGTATTCGATAAACTCTTCTCTCTTCGATATACCGATGGTGAGTGGCTTCCGAGGCACGCCTTGAGGTCTCCTCGACAGCGTTTGAGTCGAGTAGTTTTCTAGGTTACGACTTAGAATATGGGTGTTGATATTTTGTTACTTTTGACATTCAATAAGTGCTGGTTAAATTTATTAAGAATATGAATTAATAGTTACTTCAAGAACAACTTGCAAATTTATGTGAAGCCCCAACAGCTAAAGACAAACTAAGCCAGGCAGCCAATAACCTTTACACAAACAATGAACTAAGTTTGTTGTTATTTTCCGACTCAACTGGTAATTATACACTCCTGTTTACTTGCCTAGTTGAACCATAGACTATGAATTTGTAGAAAAGGAGACGCACAGAAACCATGATAAATGTCTATAATTTCGAGGCCTAAGACAGGTGCTAACGTTCGTGAATACAAGCACCTGTGTTATCACGGTGGAGATGATCGATGCGATAGTAGAACGAAAGCGCGACCATCACATCCAAGCCGCGTGCAAGAGCTGTCAGTGTCAATATATCGCTACAATGTTGACACTGACAGTTCTTATACGCTCTCTGTATGTGCTGATCACGTTCAGTTTCATTCGTGAAGTTAGCCCTAAATAGGTCGCAGTTGAATGAATGTCGATTGTCTCGCTTGGCGCTTTTCCACGCTTGCATCCCGTGGTTTATGCATCCGGTTTTATACCCGGTATGCATGAGTCAGTATTTTTATACTAACTGTATTTCACTAGGCACATTTCATAGATTACATCACACGATCATAGATAATAACAACGACAATCGATCCACCAGCAATTAATTGATTGGTATGGTTACTTGGTATTTTTGTCGGCGCGTTTTCTTGGGTAAACGTTCAAAAAGCGCCCGGGCTTTGGGGATAAGACCGGGAAGTGTAGATACTGTTCACTTCTAAACGGGTTCCATTGTCTATGGCTGTGCCCTGTCCTACGAGCACCGACAACTCACACACAACAGAACTATGTTCAACTAATAATTACGTTCGCAATTTACTGGAAACTGTCCGCAGTCTACACTGAACATGTAGGTAAGGTACAGGGAGCGTGCAAATAGTTGCTAGTGATGTGAATAACTTATGAAGTCCTAGTATCTAGTTATATCATAAGTGGTTCATTGATAGCAGTGAACATTAAATGAAGTTGACGTAGCGTATGTAGGTAAATAATCAATTACACAATCATTTGCATAAACATGTTCTTTCTACTGGAAAAATATGGGGGAAACTATTGACAACATCATCATCATCATCATTCGAAGCCTTGTTCCACCCACTGCTGAGCATAGCCCTTTTGTGCCATGCTACCCTGGTCTGTGCGAGTCTCAAACAGGTCTTCCACTTTTCAGCCGCGGGGAAACATACGACTAGGTTAACAGAAAAAAAAACTATTAATTGGCCTTTCTTTATTTAAATTGCTTTTTAATACAGTTGCTCAAAAAGTGGCGTATTGCAGGGACGTATAGCGTTCGGGATGTGGGTTACAAGCTTAGGGCTCACCAATAGGTACTCACCTCTCTGTCTACACCCGACAGAGAGGGTCACACATCCCCGGGCCCATCCACCATCATCTCAGTTTTATTACATACTAGTGCTTTTTTTACCTTTCCCGAACTCGTGCGTTCTCTTTCCCAACTGTCAAAATAATGTCTATTAAAAAGAAAAACCAACCATGAAGTTTTTAATAAAGAGTTTTTGTGATTCATACAAATACGTATATTTCTAAAAAGAAGCTACTAATTTGTTTCAATAACAGATTTAATTATTTAATTGAATGAGTTAGGTTAGGTTTCATTACATTTCATCTCATTAAATTTCATTTTCATTTCATATCAATAAAAAAAATCTACTACGTTCTTCTACGTTCCCTTTGCCTACCAAAATGGGCGAAGAAAAAAAAACTCTGCTCATATTCTACGGTTGGCGCCATTTTCCAGAAATTTTCTTTTGCGAGTTTAGTTGTTTGTTGCACAAAATGAGTAATTTCAACCCAATTTTTTTAATTAACACCACCAGAACTCAGAATAATTGCACAAAATGCTTCGGAGAACATTTTACCGGAAAAGTCAAAAAGTCGTTACATATCTACATACGACGAATTTATTGCGTGGAGAGAAGAGAAAAAAGCAAATAGTTTTTCAGAAAATGTTATGTTGGCATACTTCTCCGAACTCTCAGCAAAATTAAAAGCGTCTACGTTATGGTCGATGTTTTCGATGATAAAAAGTATGCTGAAAATAAAGAACAACGTCGATATAAGTGAATACCCAAAATTAAATGCTTTCTTAAAACGACAATCAGACGGTTTTATAAGTAAAAAGTCGAAAATATTAACATCCAATGAAGTGGAAAGGTTTTTGAACGAAGCTCCTGATGATCGTTATTTAGCCACAAAGGTAATTTATTAATAAGTACTTATATTTTTCTTTAGTATTCAGTTTACGAAATCGCAAAATACAGTCAATACATTATTTAAAAAAATATTAATCAAATCCCTTTTTTTGTAGGTTGCTCTGATTTTTGGCGATGTTGGAGCTTGCCGCAGAGAGCAGTTAGCCAATATTACTTTAAAAGATATTGAAGCCCATGGAAAAATGCTACTAATCAAGATTCCAAACACAAAAAATAAGATACCGAGAAGCTTTGTTGTTGAAGGAGATTTTCTTAGAATAGTGCAAAAATATATGAATCAGCGGTCCCAAAAAGGAAAAACCGACTGTTTTTTTCAAAATTACCAAAAAGGGAAGTGTACAGCTCAAGCAATCGGGATAAACAAATTTGGTAATATGCCAAAAGAAATAGCTACGTTTCATGGTCTGCCGGATGCTGAGTATTATACTGGGCACAGCTTCAGGAGGACCTCTGCTACATTATTTGCAGATTCAGGAGCCAATTTGACGTCCTTAAAGCGACTAGGAAATCAGACAAAGTTGCAGAAAGCTATATTGGTGATTCATTAAACAACAAACTAGAAACTGGGAAAAAAACCACACAATCCATTAATTTAAGGTCCAGTCCGTCTCCTTCACATGTTAAAGAGAACGTTCGTCCATCTAGCTTCGTTGATAATGATAATTCATCAGATCCAATTCCATCAACTAGCAAACGCCATTGTATGACAAATATACATGAACAATCATACGAAATTAATAATAGTTTGTCTCAAACAGTAAATATGAAACCTAAAACTTCCCTAGTTAGTATAAAAAACTGTACCAATTTCAATGTATATGTGTATTATAACTTTTATAAAAAATAAATGATTAGTTAGTTGAGGTTATTGCGTTTTTTTAATTTTAATAAATTGCTTAATTTTTTCGCAACTGTATTAAAAATAGTCGTTCAGTACACCTGCGGAACCGTCATTGCAACTTGTTCCGACTGTTAACCCTCGCCTTCGGATGCAACTCGGCTCGGGTAGACATTTGTCGGAACTCTTTGCAATGACAGCCTTTCCGCACTTGTAATGAAATATACTATTTATTCACAATTTGTTTTTTTAAAGTAAAAAAATATATATATAATAAGTTAGAAATTAAAGTAATACAAGAAAAACTAACATGTACTATTAAATATTGTACGGTGGTACTGAACCCTTCGTGTGCAATTTGCCGCTTTTTAATAGCTAGATCATAAAAATACTTACAAAGCTTGGAAATCTGGGAACACAACAATTCGCGAGGCCTAGTAACAGAGAATATGAATGAATGAATTAATGAATGAAATCCACCGACCCCAGCGTGGTTTGACCAGACTCGATTAATCGAATGAACCTCAAGATTTGCACTAGCCCCTGAAGCCTCATGCTTCATAGTGCTACAAAGACCATTGCATATCAAGGAATAGACCGGGGGCACTGTAATGGTAGGGAAGACGTGCCCTTAGGATAGGAAGGATTAAGAGCCTACGGAGTGTGCACCCTAACGTAAGCATGGGATTAGTGGAGAGGCGGGTGATATTTGTCTATGGAGGGGCATCTTTTAACGACGTCACAGCAGGATTGATTCAGGTCGAGCTTCATCTGTGAATCTTTAAGCGGGGTTCAGCTGGTTTCTCGGCTCTTTTCTACGTCACTGCTCTGCTGTGATAAATGTTGCTGTTCTTTTCAATGTCTTCGTCTGAGTTCTCGTTACTAACCGTTTCCGGTTTTTGTACATCTCGTTAGTGGCGTTCTTGATCTTCCACCGTGTCCATCCAATAATTGAATCCCTTGTTGAAATCTTTTAAGTCTTGAGCTATCGTTCGAGTCTCAAATGTTATTATTCGAACTATCCAAAAGTAGAATGGGCACTGTTGGGAATCGAACCCAACACAACACATTGCGCATGGTCTGCATGCGCAGGCCGCGTGTTTAGCGCGTCGCGGCGACGACACGGTTCGACCCGATGACCACTCGCTTCTTCTGACTTCACCGCGACGGACGATACTTGCCTTACTTTAGTTTCGTTATTAGCTGTTTATCCGGTACAGTTTTATTATTGTTTTGAAAACGTTATTAAACCCTTGCCTTAAATACAGTAGTCCACTCCTTAGATGATCCCCGCGCTAACATTGGTCCTTCAAGGATCTTGCCGTCTTAATTTCAAAAGTAACGGTCTCGAAAAAACTTCGAACTCGAAGCTCTTCAGTTGCGTTCTTCAGCGGGGACAGCTCCAGCAGGAATCGTCAATACCTTGTTGAAGAAGCTTCGCGTAGCAATGCACACGCCCAGGGGACGAAGTCAGGGAATGAAGTCGGGCCAAGGAGAACTAAAACTTGCAGATAATCGTTTATCCATTGGATGGATTACACATTTTGTGAGTTTGTTCCAGGTTGTTCCTCATTTATTCATTTACCTAGTCTCAATCCATATATTTAAGTAACAACATTTAAGTGAGTGTTTTCATTTATCTTCAAGTCTTTTAGTAGCAATCATTTTTATTCATAGCCTTTTATATTTCTAAAGTCTGTTATAAATGCTTATAAAGATAAAATATAACGGTTAGGATAATCCATCTGTTTACACCATTCCTTCACTTCATTATATCAGTTGATAACTCGGCGACGTGCTTCCTAGTTATCTTCGCATCAGCTGTTCGTTAATTCACACCTAGTCATTCATAATCATAACTCATTGGCTAGTTACATTTCGTATTGATTTTATAAACTGATTTGTTATTTCTTCTCTAATAAAATTATTTTTGCGAGTTTGCTGCTGGTGCTGCTATGAATCACCATAATCATAAATCTTTATTTATCTCAACATCATATTGCCGGCACTGGTTAATAGAATGTTTAATCTTAAATAGACAAAGGTGTCTGTGTTAGAAGGGTCCTGAATTAAAAATCACCCAGCTGTCTTAGATAGGACGTGTTAATTTACAAAACGGTTAGGGAGTCAAGGCGTTATTTAAAAAGTTTAAGATTGCAATTAGGTATTTAAGTAAAAGTAGAATCTACAAAATTAACAGGAAAATTGAAAAAATTAATAAAATTTTTAATGATACTCATAAAACTAGGCAAACTTGCAAATTGTATTGACTAAAATATTATTTAACTCATTCATAATTATCCATTTGAAAGCAGTAGATACTTACAGTTACTACTAGTTAACAAAATTCAGAAGTAAAAGGTGTAAAGACAAGCAAAAATTCACGGGTATATTACAAATTATGCATGACGTGACAAAATAAAATAAGAATAAGCATAATTAACAAAAATTAAAGAATGGATATAGGGTAATGATGAATGTTGTGTTTATGATGGCTAAGTGATTTTACGATACGGGTTTTAAGCGGGCGATTGGGCAAACATTTGTTGCTCGTCTATTTTGTGTTCGGGAAATCGTGAATTAAGGGAAGAACAGTGTTTTTTTTTTTTTAAATACAGTTATGATAATTAACTACTGTCGGACCGTTAGCACTTGGCAGTGTTTCTCTAAGATTTTTTAATATGTAAATTAATTTTCTGGTTTTTAGGGTACCGTATCCAAATGGTAAAAAACGGAACCCTTATGGATTCGTCATGTCTGTCTGTCCGTCCGTTTGTCACAGCCACTTTTTCCGAAACTATAAGAACTACTATTACTACTATACTGTTGAAAATTGCTAAGTAGATGTATTCTGTGAACCGCATTAAGATATTCACACAAATATAAAAATAAAAAAATAATTTTGGGGGTTCCCCATACTTACAACTGAGACTAAATTTTTCCCATTAAACCCATACGTGTGGGGTATTTATGAATAGGTCTTCAAAAATGAAATTGAGGTTTCTAATATAATTTTTACTAAACTGAATAGTTTACGCGAGAGACACTTCCAAAGTGGTAAATAGTGTGCCCCCCTGTAACTTCTAAAATAAGAGAATAATTAAACAAACAAAAAAAATGTAATGTACAATACCATGCCAACTTCCACCGATAATTGGTTTGAACGAGATCTAGTATGCAGTTTTTTAATACGTCATAAATCGTCAGCCGCAATTTACCTTTCATTCAATCAACTCATGCTTATACGGAACCCTTCATGGGCGAGTCCGACTCGCACTTGGCAGCTTTTTTGACTAGTGTTTCAATGTGTTGTTGGAAGTTGAGACGGTAATCTATGGTAATGCAAAGCTATTTGATAGAATTTGTTTTAACTAAAGCAAGACAAGAGCAATGGTTAATGAAGTTACATGAGTGGGCTTTTAAGTTGAAGCTAGGTTGATCCCGGGGTCTAAGGGAATATGTCACGTATTTTGTCTTATCTTGTCTTAATCGACATTGGCAGTGGGCAAATAGAAGTATATCAATTTTTACACCTTATTAAAACCTTGCTGAGCATACTTTTTAACCTCATCCCACGTGTTCAAACTTCAAAGACAATGACACAGAAATTTGACTAAGACAGTGGTATGATTAATGGGACGTCCGCGCTGCTTTCTGAAGAAATGTATCTTTTTGTGTTACAATTCAGCGTAAGAACTTTTTGTTTCGATGCAGACGAATCGTCGCTTGCCATATGTCGCACAAAGGTGGTTAAAAATATGTCAGCTGAGGAATTCATCCACAGAATTGTAAACATATAATAGACTAGGGGCCAATGCAATAAGTTTATGGAAAATAATTCTTGTACGAATTCTTAAAGCTGGGAATCAAAACTCAGTACCTTTGGCTTATTAGCCTTTTTGGCCTTACCAAAAACAGTTAAACTGGAAGATGCAAATTGAACACATCAAGCTTTTCTTAATTTTGGGTTCATTACGCAAATTGTCATGTCCTTTCTCATCGAGTGCGCCAGACCATATGCAACACGTTAATAAAGCCACTCTGATGTAAGTACCTAATTGAAATATGGGGCAACGCGCCAAAAACCAACCTAAAGAACCTACAGATCGCACAAAATAAAATTATTCAACTATTATTTCACTAAGATTACCTTACACCTACAGTTAAAACTTACAGGGAAACGAAACTCGTGAATATTATACTACTTCATGCACATTGCACCAGCATATTTATAAGAAAACTTCTAAATAAGTCCATTCACACGCATCTACACCTCACAAAAATACATCAAGTACCCTGTATTGAAACCTATGTAATCGGCTATCTTACTTAAACACAATTTTAATATGATGAGCATTTGCTAAGATATCGCAGTCACGGTGAATGTGGAGAAATGGCCAAACTTCGTTTCGACAACGGTTGAGGAGCATCCCGCCCTATAACGCCCAATATGGTTAACAGAAGTAATAACAGCCGCACGGGCCGAGCGATCAGGTTAAGCCACGTCCGCCGCGGTAGGTCCGTGGATGGGTGACCATCCTCACGCACCAAAACCCCGCCGCGCCCTGGGAATGGTGATCATGGTTAGCAGACTGCGGCGTCACAGAAGATTGTATAATTGCAAAGCACACGTGTGAGCACTATGTGGTACCTACTATAAAGCTACCCTATACTGGGCACGTCTGTCATTGACTTGAATGTGCCCTGGCGGCTGAGAGCATGTCACGCTCACTCTAATGTCTCGCTGGTGGTGGCGTGTGTGTTGGATCATTAAGTTCCCTTCAAAATGGTTGAGCTGAATGGTGCTGATCCATACGTCATGTTCGTGAACGGGCGCCGTCAGTGGGGACTGGTCATCTCTTGTCTGCCACGCCTTTTTGTTTTTTTTTTAAATTTTTCTTTTCCGATTTTTATGTTTTTTATTACGGGTCTTTCTACATCGTTCTCACATGTTTAATTTCAACAAGACTGATGTAACAAATTTTCTGTAACCATATTATTTAAAAGAGTGTCCATGGAGTTTCTTGCCCGTTCTTCTCCATAGGTACGCTTTGGAATGGGCAACTAGCTTCATATTTCTGACTGACCGACCCCTTGACAATTCAAAAGTGCCTGTAATGGGTTTATTTGAAATAAATGCTTTGAGTTTGAGTTGAGTTTGAGAACCGCTCTGTCCGCCCACACTTAGTTCCAACCTGTACTTGAAACCTTTACGCATTATATTTTTGAAACTTTGCGCAACAGACACGCAAGGGTCAGTTGCAGGTACCGGATAGCATTCCGTTAAACAGTGAGCACCGCTATTTTTTTAAACGTACTGCGCCCTTAAACAATGCAACCATCTTCTTTCTCTCGCTCCCAGCCGTATTGCGCCTCCCGCGCGCACCCGCGCTTGTCCACAAGATGTCAACATTATGAGCATCAAAGCATCTACACTTACAAAATAGTTTATTATGAATATCTAAATAATAATTTCCGCCTCTGTTAAATTATAACTTTGGTATGTTTGAGAAAAATGTTACCTATTTTAAAATAAAACAAATTCAAGCAAACTTTCATTTTTGACTCGAATGGAAGCAATAATAGTAGTCAGTGAATAGTGAACTTGTTCAACGTAGTTATGGTTATTCGGCACAATGTGTATGAAGTATTAGGTCAAGAGCGATACCGTACTATACTATCTGAATCAATTTATTTCTAAAGATTACAAATCACTTCTACGGAAATAAATACTAAACATTACTACATTATAACATTGATGTCCAGAAGTAGCAAGGAGTTATAGTGTTAATATTACGAGTTTATGAAGGTAATTGTTACAAGTTTTTGTATTGTCTACCGCCGTGCCGCGTTGACGCGGTTAGCGTGCGGTTACTCGTTATCTTTGTTTTTATGAAATCAAAGGACTCGATCACACTATTTGCCAGAATAATAGCTTCGTTTATCCCGCCCTGCTACATTTAATATGAATACACTGTCCTACAACAATTGTTTAAAATTATGTTGAACATGCGCGTGGCTTTGAATCAACGACCTAAAACGCAGCCGCAGCTTAGAGGAACATCTAAGAGTACGGAACGATCTCACCAGTGACGCGGATGGGGTCAGGACATGTCACACCTCGGCAGGTGTCTCATCTGCATGGACCGCACATTTATTTATCTTTTGAACCGATTTAAAATATTTGGATTTGCGACACAGATACACACCTCCAAAAGAAACACGGTTTGATTTCTAAGTCCGGCAAGTAAGCCACCATCTGTTGGGCACGAACACGATGCCTCAAGCGAAAACAAAAGCACGACCTTCCTGGTCGGGGTTTCGAACCGAACTCCGCGAGGCCTAGTAACAGAGAATAGAAAAAAAATGCAAAACTTAAATTTATTTTCGTTTTATTTATTTCTCTGACACTTTTACCAGATTAAGAAATTCTAAAAAAATGTCGACAGCTCAAATATTGTTATTTAAAATATGGACCAACAAAAAACAATAAACTTTTTGGGGTGACGTCTATTAGGAGAAATTTATTTTCCTGCCCGTCAACCATTTATTATATTCTCACTAGCAACACCCCGCGGTTTCAGCCGAAAAGTTCCGATCACACAGGAATATCGGGCTAAACAGGTATAAACGATCTGTTTGCGAAATTTCATCTAAACCATCAATTAATGAATCAAGCGAAATCGGAAAGAATCGATTGTCACTTTTTAGTGCCGTTCCCTTACAGGTTTTGCCAATCTTTTCTAGAAATAAGATAAAGGCAATCCAAGAAATCCACGTTTTGAGAAGTATTGAGGTACAAAAAATTACTTACGCAAATATCTTTAAAAGTAGATTTATTGTACACAAACATTATTCGTAACCAAAAAACATGGAAAAACTATTTTTTTATAAAGTATTTGAAATTAAATGAAACCAAATGTTTATATATGTAAATATATATTTTAAGGTAGTTTTACAAGTAAATATTTTAAAACTAGGTGGCGCCAGCATTTCCTAGCTGACTGATCCCTGAGTAGAAATGCCGAAAAAAAACCAGAAGTAATGGTCTCTTTTAAAGTCCAAACATTATATTAGTGTGAACTAATATAATGTTTGGACTTCACATTAAACCTTGGAACAAGGATTAATGTGAACCTAACAATGCAGGGCCATGTCTGGATGGGCTTTTTGAAGAAAAAGCCATTGCAGCTTTGAGTTTGACCTGTCCCAAAAGACAGTATGCATGCATCAGTCGTCGTGTAGCTCAACTATTTTAGGGAGCTCAACGACCCGTCACACGACGCTATCCGATCTGCAGAACAGGGATTTGATTAATTCAAGAAAGATTTAGGAGTTTCTTAACGCCATGTCCTTTTGTGGAGGAATGTACCTAAAGCTATATCTAAGTACTTATTAACTTATTTTTTTTTTATAAGTTTGTGTCTAATTTATTTGCGGACCCAAGTCCGCAAATAAATGTGGTCTTAAATTGATTGAAATTGTTGCATCTCTACGAGACACATTAGCTTTTCTACATAAGCAGCTATAAATATTTATTGAAATACACTACTTACCTTTTCCCTTTTTAGTCGGGGATTTTCGAAACATTTTATTTGATCCTTTTTCAACTACACAACGTCACCATTCGTCAAAAAAATTGTATCTGTTGCATATATCCTTACCTAATATTCGTACCGTATTTTCAGAAAAAGTAAACGTACGTTTAAAATGAGACCGACTTTTTTAATGTTGTATGGCAATGGGGCAAGAAGAATAAGAAAGCAAGATCAAAAGATCGGCTTACGCTGGGTAGTCAGCCAAGTTTTTTATCTTGCTGAAAGTCTTATTTTGCCGCCATTGGATAAGTCAAAAAGAGCAACAAACACACAAAAATAAAGAGGGGCCATAAAGAATCAGCTGACCAAAAACGGTGCTTTGGCATTACGAATTTTTTGATCGAACACGCAGATTGACAAATATCTCCTGATATCTACCGCAATGCCTGTCTTAGCCTGCTAACCATGAACAGACCTTTACAAGAACACGTCTGTCATATGCGTCGTAAATTATTAATGTTAAAAGCATCGCATTTTCGCCTTCAGATACAAAATCTTTAGTTTTCGTTCTTTGGATTTCATTTAAATGTTATGTTGCGTTAAGGTCTTAATTGAAAACCCTTTGCTTTGTAATATTAATGAGAATAAAGTGCTAATGCGTTGTTCTGAAAAGTTTATGTTGTGTTAGAGACACACAGGTAAGCAAGAGTTCGTACTTATTTTTTAAATATTATTTGGGGGTTAGCTGCTAATATTAAGTGTTTCAAAAGAGTCCACTGATTGGGGGAAGTGTCAGGGTAGCCCGCAAAATTCGAATTTTGTGACTTCTTCATAGTAATTCAATATGAACGTAATAGGGGTTGTACTAACGAATTCAATGACTATAATTCTGTAAATACATACTTGTTACGGTCGGAATCATATTTTGTTCAACATACAACCTGACAAAAGAAAATATTGGCCAGAAAGATAGATTTGGTGGAAAACATACAGACTGCTCGCGGCCAGCTGCAGTAGGTACCAGACGTATCAAAGGTGCGTTGCCATCCCAGATGAAAAGCTGAAATTGAAAGAAAAAATAGAATGTAGAAACATATTTATTCTACAGGTAATACAGTAAGCAGGTTCACAGGTTAACAGCAAGTACAGACGACATAAGTATCTCAATGTCATTTATAAATAAGACAAATAGAAGGGGTCCCAGAATCGAACCCTGAGGTACACCGGAGGTTATATTAATAGTTGTAGCAGATCTGAAACCGTTAATTACGACCCTTTGAGTTCTGTTCGTAACATATGAAGAGAACCATCGGAGTAAATCACCACGTATACCGTTATATGAAATTTTATTTAGTAGCAACTCATGATCAACCTTGTCGAATGCTTTTCGAAAGTCTGTGTAAATGGCATCCACTTGAACACGAGAATCCATATTATTAAATAAATAATCCGTAAATGCCACCAAATTCGTGGTTGTTGATCTTTTCTTCACGAAACCGTGTTGTTGATGAAATATACTGTGATGCAGAACAGGGTATACCTTATTGAGGACTAATCTCTCAAAAAGCTTCGGCAGGGCTGACATAATGGATACAGGACGATAGTTCTCAACATCCTGCTTAGAGCCCGATTTATATATTGGTGTTATGTTCGCACTCTTCCATACTTCGGGGATAATTCCTTGTGCTAGTGATTCATTAAACAATATAATAATGTATAGGAGTATATAATAGTAGTATATAATAGGAGAATAACAAAGGCACGAAAATACAGGAAATAAATCGCAGATACAGAAGAAAAAAAAATGGATTTATTTAGACATTTGCACCACCTGAAATTGTTATTCAAAGATGTTAATAACTTGTAACCCAAGTATTTTAATCTGGCAATCTAGTGATACGCTTCTTCGGAAGTTGCGTTTCATTACTTCATTTTATAAACGTATCAAAAAGATATTACTCGTAACCTAAAAGTGTAATGATTATGTTATTTTTGCATGAAAAATAGTTATTTTTTGCCTAGAACATTATTTTTGTGAAATATTTAGCGATTATACTTTTGTTTTACATTTCCGATTAATTGTTGCGTTTGGTTGGCTTACCAAAAGACTGTGCTCCAAGGCTGATAATTACCTTGTTTCTATTCACCGTGTCATTCCGTTTCATTTTTGACAGCTGTCACTGCTGTCATTAACGTTTCGTTGAACGCAGTTACCATGTGAGGTAGCGATTTTTTATATTCTTTTATTTCCTAATCTATCGAATAGTGGAGGATTTTAAATACTGATAGTAACAAATTTTATTTGGAGGAATTTCACTAGTAATTTGTACCTCGGTACAAGTTTTGGCCGAAAAAAAGAAACCTCCTTTCTTCTGAGTATTTGGTACTTTGGTCTTGATGTTTCATGTCAGAAGGTATACCAGAAGAAGACTTCCGATTAGCAATGTACGTCCAGAAGGATTTAACATTGCTGCGAATACCGTCTTCAACTGATTGCATGTATTTTGTGTAGCAGGAATTGCATTCAATATGGAATCTAGATCTGTATAGTGAGAACTGTTCATGATCAGAGATATTGTGATACACCTTCCTTTTAACCCAGGCCTTTGCTTTGTTTTTGTACATATGACATGTATCAGCGATGGTGAAAACCAAATCGGAAATTTCGGAAATTTAGAATTGACGAGTGGAACGTAAGATTTAATTATCCTAAATACTGTGTTATAAAATTTATTGACTGCTGCATCTATAGAGCTTTCCAATCCAATGTGCAAATTTCAATTAATTTTATTAAATTCCTCATTTATCTTTTCGTAATTTAACTAAGATAGTTAAACTTTTTCAAAAACTCGAATCGTGTTTGTATTAGGGGTTTTAAATGGAATTAATAAACAGAATGGCGGGTGGTGATTGTCAAGTTGCAGTGAATAGTCAGTGGGGGAGAAAACAGAGCATTCATTGTTGCTGATGGCCAGGTCCACCAATTTCCCGCTCGGATTCATGACAGTGTTGTACTGATGAGCAACAAGGAAAGACATAAATACACTAAGATGTCCATAAATTGAGGAATTCCCACTACAAACTTGCCCGATACTAATCCAATATTATTATATGGAATCCAGTCAATATCAGGCAAGTTGTAATCACCCAAAAGATAAAAGTGCTCCACGTTAGTATCGCCAAGTAAAGGTTGGAGGAGATATTGAACATAAATAGATTCACGCGTTTTAGGTGGTATGTAGGCTGCTCCGACCATGTGGTTCTTCCGAAGAACCACAACATGTCGAGTCGAGCTGGGAAATCTAAGGAGGACGTGCTCCAGGTCAGCTTCTAGAGCAAACGGAGGAACTATTCTTACAGAGGGCAATCCCTTCAATGCAGCCATCAGGACGCCACCTCCGTCCTTTTTATTCTTGGCCGTACGGTCCCGATCACAGCGTTGCTTCACCTGCGATCGACTCGTGCGGCTGTTATTATTTAGCCACGAGACATCTCACGTGCCCATAAATACTTACGAACACAGTAACGCTACTTGGACAACAAAGAAAAATACCGAAGTAAGTTTTTGGAAATGAAAAAAAAAAAAAGTTATGTTCAAGTCGTTATAGATATAGGGAACTTTTGTGCAATATTTCATGCTTTTAGACCTAGCGATTTAAGCTGTGTGTTGTCTGTTGTCACTGAGTGAATGAATGAATTTATGGCGCTTTCACAACCTCGAGCGTTCGGTCTTCTCTGTCTCGCTGCTCAGTCTCGCTCTGTCCCGCTTCCTGTGCGTTCCCCTCTATCACAGCGTTCACATTTTTTTTTTTTTTTTAAATAGGAATAGCGATCTTTTTAAAATTTTTTTTTTAGATTTTAAAATTTTAGATTTTTTAAATTAACACATTAATATAAGTACTAAATTAACTATCAAACTATTCAAATATAATAACCAAATTCTAACTAAAACTAATAATAAACTAAAATACGGCGTCGAAAAATTTCTCTACATCTCTGTCTACTGGTAATGTACCCAAGAGACTGGCGGCATTACTGCAATTAGTCTAATCCTCAAATTATAAGAAGGTCACCTTTAGCTACAGATGCATGCAATCAATAATTTAAGGCACTTTCTACAAGGGGTTTTTAAATGTATTTAAAACACATAAAAACAAATAATAACAAGCAATGTGTTGATAGGATATTGAACATTAATAATGTAGTAACAGCTTTTTGATGTAGTTCATTACTCTTGAGAGTTAATAGCCTCTGAATAACGCACTATCGCAAGGATTTGCTCGGGGTAGCGCCTGAAGGTAAGGCAGCACCAATTCGGAGTCCTGAAGGTCGACAATAGAAACTTTCTGACCATTTTGCATGCCCGTAAGTCTCAGCTCTCACCCTCGTGGACTGAACGGTCTGCCACAAGACAAATACATTACCAATACTCTGACTTGCTGTTTCAATAATACAACCTATTAGTGCCACGTGAAATATTACTCTGTTAATTTTAGATGAGTCTAACTTTAAGCTTTAAAAGAGTTTGCACATATTTCGTTAGTTATTCACGGATAGTTACTCGTACATTAATTTGAAAGTCGAAAGTCTGACAAGCAGTGTTACCGAGGGGTATCGTGTTACCCAGTAACTGGGTTGTGGAGGTCGCTCCATGTTAAGTAATCCGACCCTCAAATAGTTTCCGAAAAGGCTAGGCAGATTGTTTTTAATTTTTAATTACAGATTAGTTTTTAATTACTATGTACTTATTATTTGTACACATGTGTCAAACATCAAAACCCATTAAACCGTTTCAGAGTGAAAGCGCAGCAAACAAATATACAAACCTACAAAAATCTATTTCTGTCTCTTTATAATACTAACTAAAGCCCACGGCATCGTTCTAGGATCGGGCCTACAAAATCGACTAGTTTACTTCTAAATATTGGAAGCATAGCATAAGCATAATCAGCCTATTATGTTCCCACTGCTGGGAACATAATAGGCACATACAAACAGCTGAACATAAAAACAGCTGATTGCCCGCAAGTAGACCGAAATTCCCCAGCAAAATGTGAACTCTGCCTGGGAAGTCATCCGGCCAATTATAAAGGATGTGAAGTGTACAAAGAAATCCTAGCTCGAAAACAGCGCACAAGGCAGGAAGCACCAACAAACCAACTGTGTCAAGAAAATAATCAGAAAACGATAAAGGATTACTTCTCAAGGAATGGAAATATATACAAGCAAGTTACATAATAATAATATCAGGAATGTAACAGCCAAGAAAAAGACTTACAGAGAAGTTACAGAGAATGAAACCCGTCAATCAAACGTAGAGCCAACTCAAGTAGTCCAGGAACTACTCATAAAAACTCAGAAAAAAATGACATGCTAGTACAACAAATAAGCACGCTTATGGGACTTATAACAAAGCTTATAGAAAAACATTGTTCATGACTAACCTACCTATAGGGGCGTGGAACATTAACGGCCTTGCGCCCAACAAATCCGAAGAGGAATTGCTCCTGAAATGCCACAACATCGACATACTATTAATATCAGAAACCCACTTTACCAGCAGAAACGCAGTCACAATACCTGGATATAACATCTATTCAAATGACCATCCTGACGGCACTGCTCATGGAGGTACTGCTGTTGTCATTAAGTCCTCAGTGAAACATCACCGGCTTGTCAGTTAACGAACATAGCATATCCAGGCGATAACATTGAGCATTGAGGGCAAAACTGAGGATTCAACGTTTCGTCAATTTACTGCCCATCAAAGCACAAAATCAAAGAAAACCAATTCTCGTATTACATTGCTCCGCTTGGAAAAAGATTTATAGCTGGAAGCGATTGGAATGCTAAGCACACATTTTGGGGTTCAAGATTGGTTACAACAAGAGGAAGAGAGCTCAAATTGTGCGTTGATAAACACTCTCTTCGTACCTTGTCTACAGCTGAACATTGGCCAAGTGATCCGAATATGCTAAAAACTTTATAGACTTTTTTATATAACAGGAGGACTCTCTAGTTTGTATTTCAATGTAGTCTACATTCCCACCTAGATGGCTCCTGGAACCACGTTCCGGTACTACTAGCTGTAAGTACCACTATTCTCCATTATGAAACCAACCTGAAATTGTACAACAAGTTAACTGACTGGGACTCTTTTAGAGAACTAATAGAAGATAAACTAGATTCGAAAATAAGCATTAAAACAAAAGATGAAATTGAACCCACAGCCAAATACCTAACAAACACAATACAGATTGCGTGCTGGCAATCAACTCCAGAAATCTTGAACTCACATTCTCACCGTTCTATCCCCGGGCAAAGTAGATTTAAAATCAAGGAAAAGCGACGTTTGAGACGAGTTTAGCATACGTCCAGGGCCAGAGAAGACAAGGCTGCTCTGAACAAAGCGATAGTAGACCTTAAGAACGCTATTGTCGAAGCTGAACTTAAAAACGCTATTCCATTTGGAAGGTGGTCGGTTTATACCACTAGTGTGGTATAAACCGACCACGATGTAAAAAACCACCAATTAAATTGGATGATGAACGATGGGCGAGAACTAGCGAGCAGAAAGCAGATGCATTTGCAACGCACTTAGAAAATAGAAAGTATTCACACCAAACGAAGCAGAGCCTAGTTCTGACGACACTGATATACTATTAATTTCAATGCTCACAAAGAGATTTTATTAGTAGTGTGGTGGTTGACGGCTCACAAGAAAGGGTGACAACTGTTGTCATATTTTATTAACGTATGAAATTATTTGTTCTGTAGGCGTGACCTTGGAACTGGTGACTTCAGCTGCTCTTGGAACCAAAATATTCGCTCTTTGGTGCTCCTCAAAATCTCAATAATGGTATGTCAAAAGTCACTCTTATAAGACTACCTTTTTTTTGTGTTGGAAATCATCAAATCATCAAATGACTTCTCGGACTTCGGACTCGGCATGTCAGACTTTTACTGACTAAAACCCACCTGTGTTCCTTCAGTTGCCTGTGCCAGGGCCACTGAAGTTTTAGAATGTTATCTTTTTCGAATTTCCCGCGACCCTTAGGCGCCGGCCCTTACGGAACCCGTCATTTTGTGCTGACATTTCTTTGAGGAACGCGTGGAACACGACGCGTCGTCGAACCGGGCCTGGTCCTTACCGGACGGCGAGCTACCCATTGCACGCCGTTCGCAAGCCCGCGCCTACGGTGGCCGGGAATCTGCCGGCAATCTGGGGCGTGAGGGCGTAAGGCTCTCTCCCTCACGCGCTCCGTCTCCTCCTTCGCAAGCTAAGCAAGCATTACTGCTTCGCAGAAGGAGGTGATGGCTTTCCATTCTCTCTCACTCCGTCCCATGGTCTGGACCAGGGCCACGCGAGAGATCGCCGCCGCCGATCGCCTCCGCGAGGATTATAAGACTGCCTGACTTTGTCATTATGGTCCTACGAGCCACGAATTTTATTATCGTTATAGTACTCAAGACGGAAAGCAATGCAAGAGCCAGAGGGCCTAGACAAAGTAACATTCGTAACATTCGATTAGCGATGACGCTAGTAAAAAACCCAAAAATGTATTGCGTTGACGTAAGCTATCGAAATGTCACATGATCATAGGTCATAGCGTAGTATCATAGTGAAGCGATAGCGATTGTAGAAATGGAATCACTCCGAAGCGAATACCATTTGTCAAACCTTTCTGTATAATATTTAATCTACTACTAATGAGAACGAGCTCTTAGTTTGTATATCTATTACTTAAACAAAAGGTTAAAAAAAACATAATATACAATAACGTAACATAACAGCCTACATCTGCACTGAAATTTCCACTTTCCGAGTTGTCCCTTGAATTCTGTGCATTGACGTTAGTCACTATAGGATAATTTATGACTTCCTTGACAAAATGTACGGCAATAGTTCCTTCAAATTCTTCGTATCTAGCTGACAATTTGAAGGCCGACATTTATAACTACGTACCACTATCTCTAGACCATCTATTCATAATCACAGCAGCTGCTTTAATTATGAATACGAGCTATAACGGGTGCAAAAGACACTTAATGTAGCCGAGAGTCACTTGTCCTGCCTGTCATTGTATTTTTTTAAATTGGAGGACCATTCCTGGGAACCTTCTGGTTACGCAGATATTAAAGCTCAAAAGTTCAATTTTTATAGACGTATTTTTTTTTATGGAGTTTTTGCATGACCGCTGTACCGTTGCATGTGATAGATTATGCGGATAATTACAGTTTATTTATTACAATAATTCACGTCTGTTTCTTTAATTGAACACGAATAAAACCATCATCATCATAACCTTGTTTAAGTGTGTTATACAACATTCAATAGTTTCTCATCAAAATCTTATCAGCATTATTACGAAATACTGTTATTTTATTGTTGTTTTGTATAATATGACATCTAACCGTTACTTAAACAAATAATATGACTTGTTTACTATTTTATGCCATTGTAATACCAAGTATGTCATGCAAATAATTAATTCAGTATATTTTAATGTAATTCAATCATAGTTTCATGCTAAAATACAAATATTAACGAATTTGAAATTGAATCGTACGATGTGACGTCACTTGTTTACCACCGGCTTTATAAGCCGCTGCTCCGCCGTAATCGGCCCTGATAGTCCGGTTAAGTAGTCACGACCTCTCAAGGTCAACTACGAGATGCCATAAACAAAAAAAAAAAAAAAAAGTAATCGGCCCATTCTCTCCGGAGCAGTCACACCGAACGGACCTAAGTTAAGTAAACTTATCTTCTTGTAAACTCTTGTGTATTTTGGTAAAATATTCTCTTATGTCGTAATATATTTTAGATGATGAATAATGTTTTATTTATACGTATGTGAATACTTCTTATTTTTTATACATAAAGCAACTATATAATGTTTCGATGTCTATAAAATAAATTGTTAGCCTAAAACTCCCTTCGAAATATTGTGTATTGTCTTTACAAATAAATAATTAAATTAGTTAATATTATAGTCCATTCTAAATGCCCTTTTTTTTAATAAATTCAGTTTCTCTATGTACGTCTATTATTTTAAGCTCTGTGTAGTATTTTAATCTTACACATGCAACCATAGGCACAATGTTTTTTTTTTCATTACGCACTGCTGCAAACAGAAATTTTCACACCAAAAATACTAGTCGTTTCCCAGCAATTATTTTTGTGCAGTGCTACTTAGTTTGATATATAGAATGCGTAGTTGACGGCTATGTGATGGGTTTTTTCACACCTTGTATGAAGTATAACTATCATCAACATCATTACCCACAGCCCGACTTCGCCCACTGCTGAGCAGAAGCCTCGCATTGTGCCAATCCCCACGCTCCTGTGCCAGCCTCAACCAGGTTCTCTATACTTCCCCATTATTTTGAGTAACAACCCATTTTATACCAAATAATCTGATTAAAACCTTTTACAAGACCATGAAAGAAAGGCCAAGCTTTGACCTTCAGCATTCCTTAACCACTGCACTCCGTGGGTGCTAATGGAGTTTTCTCATTACACACAATATTATTTACATAGCTATTATATTAGGTACTTCTTGTTTTCTATTTTACGCCACATTACGCCGCCATCTTGAATATTGTTAGAACATTTGTAAGCCCTCGTACCTACTAACAGGCGCTTTTTTAACGCGACGTTTTTTAACCGCGTTACCAAACGTGGGTTACATTACATAACTCGGTAAAGTAGCTTTTCCTGGTTTATGATGATCAAAGAAGAATTTATTATTGGAGTATATTCAACTATATACTACTGTAATATAAGTCTAAAATCGCCAACCCGTCTTGAGCAAGCGTGTTTCTTATATCTCTTGCGGTGATCAATGCTCGGGCCTAGTGTAGGCGTACCTACACTTAAAATATGTCTGTACGTACTACGCACTAATGTATTAAAGCCTCCTTGCACCACAAATCGCCAAATATATTTTGAAAATCATTCTGTCCCTGTCAATTTAAAACTATATATTAGCTGAAATAGAATGATGTTTTAAATTCGTTTAGCGCTTATTGTCGAAAATAAGTTTCTTTGTTTCTTATTTATTTATTTAATACTTTCGCACAAGCATGTACAGAGGCGGACTTAATGCCTTAGGCATTTTCTACCAGTCAACCTTTGGGTGATGCAGAGACAAACATTGGTAGGTGCAATTTATAAAAAACATTTAGGAATAAATATTTAAATATAAAGATACCTAAACTATATATATAATACATATATATACCTAAACATATATTTACATAAATAAATATAAACACAAATAACTAAACATAAATAAATGAATATACTAAAAACAAATAAGACAAACAATTAGAAAACTATACCGTTATGATGATACTGCCAGCTTCCTACGAATGTGCTCACGAACTTTAACTTTAAAGCCTAATCGGTTGGTTGCCATCCTGATTTATTCTGCTTTCACGTCAAAACGGCTGAACGTATTTGGATCACATTTGGCACACAGATGCACCATGACCTGGGGAAGGACATATGCTGTTTTTTTATCCTGGATTGCAGATGATGTCGCGGACAATAGCTAGTTCATCATAATTTCAGCCCGGAATCACCCATTGCTGGGTCCAAACTCAAACTCATAACATTTATGTACTTATAATAAACCAATTATAGGCAGTTATGAAATGTCAAGGGGTCGGTCAGTCAGAAAAATGTAACTAGTTGCCCATTCCAAAGCGTAGTCACACGGTACCTACCTTTGGAGAAGAACGGGCAAGAAACTCCACGGACACACTTTTAAATCAAAGTAAAGTAACAAAATATTGGTTAAATCATTAATGTTGAAATTACACATGTGAGAACGATGCAGAACGTTAAAAAACGTCCGTATTAAAAACATGAAAAAAAAATCACTTCAAATTTTTTATTATATTTAAAAAAGCCGAGGCAGAGACCAGTCAGTCTCTACTGACGCGGACGCCGTTAGTAGATACTGACTGGTCATCTCTTAGCAGCCACGGCTTTTTTTTCACAAATTTGACACAGTCAGGGAGCAATGTCAGTCCTCTAAGGCATTATTATTTGTTTAATTTTTTTGGTAACCATTCACAAAAAAGATATTCGTTTTTGATATTCCAAACACAACGGAATTGTTGTTGGAATATTGAATATTGAATATTGCTGGGAAGTTTGTTGCGTCAGCTTCTTTCGTTTTCGTTTAAGTGATTAGCATCCATCATATAAGTCAAAACCACCTAATTTCCTCGACTTGCATCAACATCACTTAGATGGTTTGATATTCATAGTTGCAATTTTACTCCTCATCTCAAACAGTTTCCTCGGTTGAGGTGAGTTTGATATGAGGATCCAACTCGGAATCTACCTTGACGTAGTCAACAAGGAAGTCTTAACCAAAACACGCATATTTTATCCGATTTTAATTATGGTTTAAGAAGAGTTTATTAAATACGGACGTATTCGATAAACTCTTCACTCTTCGATATACCGATGGTGAGTGGCTTCCGAGGCACGCCTTGAGGTCTCCTCGACAGCGTTTGAGTCGAGTAGTTTTCTAGGTTACGACTTAGAATATGGGTGTTGATATTTTGTTACTTTTGACATTCAATAAGTGCTGGTTAAATTTATTAAGAATATGAATTAATAGTTACTTCAAGAACAACTTGCAAATTTATGTGAAGCCCCAACAGCTAAAGACAAACTAAGCCAGGCAGCCAATAACCTTTACACAAACAATGAACTAAGTTTGTTGTTATTTTCCGACTCAACTGGTAATTATACACTCCTGTTTACTTGCCTAGTTGAACCATAGACTATGAATTTGTAGAAAAGGAGACGCACAGAAACCATGATAAATGTCTATAATTTCGAGGCCTAAGACAGGTGCTAACGTTCGTGAATACAAGCACCTGTGTTATCACGGTGGAGATGATCGATGCGATAGTAGAACGAAAGCGCGACCATCACATCCAAGCCGCGTGCAAGAGCTGTCAGTGTCAATATATCGCTACAATGTTGACACTGACAGTTCTTATACGCTCTCTGTATGTGCTGATCACGTTCAGTTTCATTCGTGAAGTTAGCCCTAAATAGGTCGCAGTTGAATGAATGTCGATTGTCTCGCTTGGCGCTTTTCCACGCTTGCATCCCGTGGTTTATGCATCCGGTTTTATACCCGGTATGCATGAGTCAGTATTTTTATACTAACTGTATTTCACTAGGCACATTTCATAGATTACATCACACGATCATAGATAATAACAACGACTATCGATCCACCAGCAATTAATTGATTGGTATGGTTACTTGGTATTTTTGTCGGCGCGTTTTCTTGGGTAAACCTTCAAAAAGCGCCCGGGCTTTGGGGATAAGACCGGGAAGTGTAGATACTGTTCACTTCTAAACGGTTTCCATTGTCTATGGCTGTGCCCTGTCCTACGAGCACCGACAACTCACACACAACAGAACTATGTTCAACTAATAATTACGTTCGCAATTTACTGGAAACTGTCCCGAGTCTACACTGAACATGTAGGTAAGGTACAGGGAGCGTGCAAATAGTTGCTAGTGATGTGAATAACTTATGAAGTCCTAGTATTTAGTAATATCATAAGTGGTTCATTGATAGCAGTGAACATTAAATGAAGTTGACGTAGCGTATGTAGGTAAATAATCAATTACACAATCATTTGCATAAACATGTTCTTTCTACTGGAAAAATATGGGGGAAACTATTGACAACATCATCATCATCATCATTCGAAGCCTTGTTCCACCCACTGCTGAGCATAGCCCTTTTGTGCCATGCTACCCTGGTCTGTGCGAGTCTCAAACAGGTCTTCCCCTTTTCAGCCGCGGGGAAACATACGACTAGGTTAACAGAAAAAAAAACTATTAATTGGCCTTTCTTTATTTAAATTGCTTTTTAATACAGTTGCTCAAAAAGTGGCGTATTGCAGGGACGTATAGCGTTCGGGATGTGGGTTACAAGTTTAGGGCTCACCAATAGGTACTCACCTCTCTGTCTACACCCGACAGAGAGGGTCACACATCCCCGGGCCCATCCACCATCATCTCAGTTTTATTACATACTAGTGCTTTTTTTACCTTTCCCGAACTCGTGCGTTCTCTTTCCCAACTGTCAAAATAATGTCTATTAAAAAGAAAAACCAACCATGAAGTTTTTAATAAAGAGTTTTTGTGATTCATACAAATACGTATATTTCTAAAAAGAAGCTACTAATTTGTTTCAATAACAGATTTAATTATTTAATTGAATGAGTTAGGTTAGGTTTCATTACATTTCATCTCATTAAATTTCATTTTCATTTCATATCAATAAAAAAAATCTACTACGTTCTTCTACGTTCCCTTTGCCTACCAAAATGGGTGAAGAAAAAAAAACTCTGCTCATATTCTACGGTTGGCGCCATTTTCCAGAAATTTCCTTTGCGAGTTTAGTTGTTTGTTGCACAAAATGAGTAATTTCAACCCAATTTTTTTAATTAACACCACCAGAACTCAGAATAATTGCACAAAATGCTTCGGAGAACATTTTACCGGAAAAGTCAAAAAGTCGTTACATATCTACATACGACGAATTTATTGCGTGGAGAGAAGAGAAAAAAGCAAATAGTTTTTCAGAAAATGTTATGTTGGCATACTTCTCCGAACTCTCAGCAAAATTAAAAGCGTCTACGTTATGGTCGATGTTTTCGATGATAAAAAGTATGCTGAAAATAAAGAACAACGTCGATATAAGTGAATACCCAAAATTAAATGCTTTCTTAAAACGACAATAGACGGTTTTATAAGTAAAAAGTCGAAAATATTAACATCCAATGAAGTGGAAAGGTTTTTGAACGAAGCTCCTGATGATCGTTATTTAGCCACAAAGGTAATTTATTAATAAGTACTTATATTTTTCTTTAGTATTCAGTTTACGAAATCGCAAAATACAGTCAATACATTATTTAAAAAAATATTAATCAAATCCCTTTTTTTGTAGGTTGCTCTGATTTTTGGCGATGTTGGAGCTTGCCGCAGAGAGCAGTTAGCCAATATTACTTTAAAAGATATTGAAGCCCATGGAAAAATGCTACTAATCAAGATTCCGAACACAAAAAATAAGATACCGAGAAGCTTTGTTCATGAAGGAGATTTTCTTAGAATAGTGCAAAAATATATGAAACAGCGGTCCCAAAAAGGAAAAACCGACCGTTTTTTTCAAAATTAACAAAAAGGGAAGTGTACAGCTCATGCAATAGGAATAAAGAAATTTGGTAATATGCCAAAAGAAATAGCTACGTTTCATGGTCTGCCGGATGCTGAGTATTATACTGGGCACAGCTTCAGGAGGACCTCTGCTACATTATTTGCAGATTCAGGAGCCAATTTGACGTCCTTAAAGCGACTAGGAAATCAGACAAAGTTGCAGAAAGCTATATTGGTGATTCATTAAACAACAAACTAGAAACTGGGAAAAAAACCACACAATCCATTAATTTAAGGTCCAGTCCGTCTCCTTCACATGTTAAAGAGAACGTTCGTCCATCTAGCTTCGTTGATAATGATAATTCATCAGATCCAATTCCATCAACTAGCAAACACCATTGTATGACAAATATACATGAACAATCATACGAAATTAATTATAGTTTGTCTCAAACAGTAAATTTGCAACCTAAAACTTCCCCAGTTAGTATAAAAAACTGTACCAATTTCAATGTATATTTGTGTACTATAACTTTTTAAAAAAATAAATGATTAGTTAGTTGAGGTTATTGCGTTTTTTTATTTTAATAAATTGCTTAATTTTTTCGCAACTGTATTAAATAGTCGTTCAGTACACCTGCGGAACCGTCATTGCAACTTGTTCCGACTGTTAACCCTCGCCTTCGGATGCGCCTCGGCTCGGGTAGACATTTGTCGGAACTCTTTGCAATGACAGCCTTTCCGCACTTGTAATGAAATATACAATTTCTTCACAATTTGTTTTTAAAAGTAAAAAAATATATATATAATAAGTTAGAAATTAAAGTAATACAAGAAAAAGTAACATGTACTATTAAATATTGTACGGTGGTACTGAACCCTTCGTGTGCAATTTGCCGCTTTTTAATAGCTAGAGCATAAAAATACTTACAAAGCTTGGAAATCTGGGATCACAACAATTCGCGAGGCCTAGTAACAGAGAATATGAATGAATGAATTAATGAATGAAATGCACCGACCCCAGCGTGGTTTGACCAGACTCGATTAATCGAATGAACCCCAAGATTTGCACTAGCCCTTGAAGCCTCATGCTTCATAGTGCTACAAAGACCATTGCATATCAAGGAATAGACCGGGGGGCACTGTCATGGTAGGGAAGACATGCCCTTAGGATAGGAAGGATTAAGAGCCTACGGAGTGTGCACCCTAACGTAAGCATGGGACTAGTGGAGAGGCGGGTGATATTTGTCTATGGGGGGGCATCTTTTAACGATGTCACAGCAGGGTTGATTCAGGTCGAGCTTCATCGGTGAATCTTTAAGCGGGGTTCAGCTGGTTTCTCGGCTCTTTTCTATGTCACTGCTCTGCTGTGATAAATGTTGCTGTTCTTTTCAATGTCTTCGTCTGAGTTCTCGCTACTAACCGTTTCCGGTTTTTGTACATCTCGTTAGCGGCGTTCTTGATCTTTCACCGTGTCCATCCAATAATTGAATCCCTTGTTGAAATCTTTTAAATCTTGAGCTATCGTTCGAGTCTCAAATATTGTTATTCGAACTATCCGAAAGTAGAATGGGCACTGTTGGGAATCGAACCCAACACAACACATTGCGCATGGTCTGCATGCGCAGGCCGCGGGTTTAGCGCGTCGCGGTGACGACACGGTTTGACCCGATGACCACTCGCTTCTTCTGACTTCACCGCGACGGACGATACTTGTCTTACTTTAGTTTCGTTATTAGCTGTTTATCCGGTACAGTTTTATTATTGTTATAAGCACGTCGTTAAACCCTTGCCTTAAATACAGTAGTCCACTCCTTAGATGATCCCCGCGCTAACATTGGTCTTTCAAGGATCTTGCCGTCTTAATTTCAAAAGTAACGGTCTCGAAAAAACTTCGAACTCGAAGCTCTTCAGTTGCGTTCTTCAGCGGGGACAGCTCCAGCAGGAATCGTCAATACCTTGTTGAAGAAGCTTCGCGTAGCACTGCACACGCCCAGGGGACGAAGGGGACGAAGTCGGGCCAAGGAGAACTAAAACTTGCAGATAATCGTTTATCCAGTGGATGGATTACACATTTTGTGATTTTGTTCCAGGTTGTTCCTTATTTATTAATTTACTTAGTCTCATTCCATTTGTTTAAGTAACAACATTTAAGTGAGTGTTTTCGTTTATCTTTAAGTCTTTTAGTTGCAATCATTCTTATTCATAGCCTTTTTTATATCTAAAGTCACTTATATGCTTATAAAGCTAAAATATAACGGTTAGGATAATCCATCTGTTTACACCATTCCTTCACTTCACTATATCAGTTGACAACTCGGCGACGTGCTTCCTTGTTATCTTCGCATCAGCTGTTCGTTAATTCACACCTATTCATTCATAATCATAACTCATTGGCTAGTTACATTTCGTATTGATTTTATAAACTGATTTGTTATTTCTTCTCTAATAAAATTATTTTTGCGAGTTTGCTGCTGGTGCTGCTATGAATCACCATAATCATAAATCTTTATTTATCTCAACATCATATTGCCGGCACTGGTTAATATAATGTTTAATCTTAAATAGACAAAGGTGTCTGTGTTATAAGGGTCCTGAATTAAAAATCACCCAGCTCTCTTAGATAGGACATGTTAATTTACAAAACGGTTAGGGAGTCAAGGCGTTATTTAAAAAGTTTAAGATTGCAATTAGGTATTTAAGTAAAAGTAGAATCTACAAAATTAACAGGAAAATTGAAAAAATAAATAAAATGTTTAATGATACTCATAAAACTAGGCAAACTTGCAAATTGTATTGACTAAAATATTATTTAACTAATTCATAATTATCCATTTGAAAGCAGTAGATACTTACAGTTACTACTAGTTAACAAAATTCACAAGTAAAAGGTGTAAAGTCAAGCAAAAATTCACGGATATATTACAAATTATGCATGACGTGACAAAATAAAATAAGAATAAGCTTAATTAACAAAAATTAAAGAATGGATATAGGGTAATGATGAATGTTGTGTTTATGATGGCTAAGTGATTTTACGATACGGTACGAGCAACAAATGTTTGTTGCTCGTCTATTTTGTGTTGGGAAATCATGATTTAAGGGAAAAACAGTGTTTTTTTTTAATTTTTTTAAATACAGTTATGATAATTAACAACTGTCGGACCGTTAGCACTTGGCAGTGTTGGTAAAGTTGGAAAGTTGGATAGAGGATTGTGAAAAAGCAACTCACTTTTAGTATAGCTCTTTGAGCTCTCTCTAAATAATCATATAAGTTTTAGAGGTACCGCCCCAAATGGTAATGCAATATACCAACAAAGATTGGCATATTGAAAACTAAACTGTCTTAATAACTGTGTAAATGAATTTTCTGGTTTTTAGGGTACCGTATCCAAATGGTAAAAAACGAAACCCTTATGGATTCGTCATGTCTGTCTGTCCGTCCGTTTGTCAAAGCCACTTTTTTCCGAAACTATAAGAACTATACTGTTGAAACTTGGTAAGTAGATGTATTCTGTGAACCGCATTAAGATATTCACACAAAAATAAAAATAAAAAAATAATTTTGGGGGTTCCCCATACTTACAACTGAGACTCAATTTTGTCCCATTAAACCCATACGTGTGGGGTATATATGGATAGGTCTACAAAAATGATATTGAGGTTTCTAATATAATTTTTTCTAAACTGAACTGTTTACGCGAGAGACACTTCCAAAGTGGTAAAATGTGTGCCCCCCCTGTAACTTCTAAAATAAGAGAATAATTAAACAAACAAAAAAAATGTGACGTACAATACCATACAAACTTCCACCGAAAATTGGTTTTAACGAGATCTAGTAAGTAGTTTTTTAATACGTCATAAATTGTAAGCCGCAATTTACCTTTCATTCAATCAACTCATGCTGATACGGAACCCTTCATGGGCGAGTCCGACTCGCACTTGACAGCTTTTTTGACTAGTGTTTCAATGTGTTGTTGGAAGTTGAGACGGTAATCTATGGTAATGCAAAGCCATTTGATATAATTTGTTTTAACTAAAGCAGGACAAGAGCAATGGTTAATGAAGTTACATGAGTGGGCTTTTAAGTTGAAGTTAGGTTGATCCCGGGGTCTAAGGGAATATGTCACGTATTTTGTCTTATCTTGTCTTAATCGACATTGGCAGTAGGCAAATAGAAGTATATAAATTTTTACACCTTATTAAAACCTTGCTGAGCATACATTTTAACCTCATCCCACGTGTTAGCATCGAATATCAAGTCAGTATTGATGCCGCTAATTGCAGCTAATTATTCACGCGTTGTTAATGGATTAAGTATTTGGGGGTTCTTCTTTTGGAACCGAGGTGTTGTGAACTGTTTACTGTCGGTCAGACCCAATACATTGTTTATTTGGTGAGCTAAGGCCCATAAACAATAAACAATATCAGCCTCTTTTTCATAGGTACTATTATAGTCAATGTAGAGTTTTTGTTTTGTTCAAACTTCAAAGACAATGACACATAAATTTGACTAAAACAGAAGACTAAGAGAGAAGAAATGTATCTTTTTGTGTTACAATTCAGCGTAAGAACTTTTTGTTTCGATGCAGACGAATCCTCTCATGCCTTATGTCGCACAAAAGTGGTTAAAAATATGTCAGCTAATGAATTCATCCACACAATTGTAAACATATAATAGGCTAGTGGCCAATGCAATCAGTATTATGGAAAATACTTCTTGTACGAATTCTTAAAGCTGGGAATCAAATCTCAGTCCCATTGGCTTATTAGCCTTTTTGGCCTTACCAAAAACAGTTAAACTGGAAGGTGCAAATTGAACACATCAGCTCCAAGCGTTTCTCAATTTTGGGTTCATTACGCAAATTGTCATGTCCTTCCTCACCGAGTGCGCCAGACCATTTGCAACACGTTAATAAAGCCACTCTGATGTAAATACCTACTTGAAATATGGGGCCACATCCCAAAAACCAACCTGAAGAACCTACAGATCGCACAAAATAAAATTATTCAACCATTATTTCACTATGACACCTACAGTTAAAACTTACAGGGAAACGAAACTCGTGAATATTAAACTACTTCATGCACATTGCACCAGCATATTTATAAGAAAACTTCTAAATAAGTCCATTCACACGCAACTACACCTCACATAAATACATCAAGTACCCTGTGTTGAAACCTATGTAATCGGCTATCTTATTTAAAAACAATTTTAATATGATGAGCAATTGCTGAGATATCGCAGTCACGGTGAATGTGGAGAAATGGCCCAACTTCGTTTAGACAACGGTTGAGGTGCATCCCGCCCATAACGCCCAATATGGTTAACAGAAGTAATAACAGACGCACGGGCCGAGCCATCAGGTTAAGCCACGCCCGCCGCGGTCGGTCCGTGGATGGGTGACCATCCTCACGCACCAAAACCCCGCCGCGCCGTGGGAATGGTGATCATGGTTAGCAGACTGCGGCGTCACAGAAGGACCGCTCTGTCCAGCCACACTTAGTTCCAACCTGTACTTGAAACCTTTACGCATTATATTTTTGAAACTTTGCGCAACAGACACGCAAGGGTCAGTTGCAGGTACCGGATAGCATTCCGTTAAACAGTGAGCACCGCAATTTTTTTTAAACATACTGCGCCCTTTAACAATGCAACCTTCTGCTTTCTCTCGCTCCCAGCCGTAATGCGCCTCCCGCGCGCACCCGCGCTTGTCCACCAGATGTCAACATTATGAGCATCAAAGCGTCTACACTTACAAAATAGTTTATTATGAATATCTAAATAATAATTTCCGCCTCTGTTAAATTATAACTTTGGTATGTTTGAGAAAAATGTTACTTATTTTAAAATAAAATAAAATCAAGCAGGCTTTAATTTTTTACTCGAAAGGAAGCAATAATAGTAGTCAGTGAATAGTGAACATGTTCAACGTAGTTATGGTTATTCGGTACAATGTGTATGAAGTATTAGGTCAAGAGCGATACCGTACTATACGATCTGAATTAATTTATTTCTAAAGATTACAAATCACTTTTACGGAAATAAATACTAAACATTACTACATTAACTACTACTACTACTAAATTAAAACATTGATGTCCAGGAGTAGCAAGGGGTTATAGTGTTAACTTTAAGAGTTTATGAAGAATCACCTTCATAAACTCGTAATGTTAACACTAAAACCACAATAACCTATTACAAGTTTTTGTATGGTCTACCGCCGTGCGGCGCGTTGACGCGGTTAGCGTGCGGTGACTCGTTATCTTTGTTTTTATTAAATCAAAGCACTCGATCACACTATGCCAGAATAATAGCTTCGTTTGTCCCGCCCTGCTATATTTAATATGAATACACTGTCCTATAAAAATTGTTTAAAATTATGTTGAACATGCGCGTGGCTTTGTATCAACGACCTAAAACGCAGCCGCAGCTTAGAGGTACATCTTAGGGTACGGAACGATCTCACCAGTGATACGGATGGGGTCAGGTCATGTCACTCCTCAGCAGGTGTCTCAGCTGCATGGAACGCACATTTATTTATCTTTTAAACCGATTTAAAATATTTTGATTTGTGACACAGATACACACAGACAAAAGAAACACGGTTTGATTTCTAAGTCCGGCAAGTTAGCCACCATCTGTTGGGCACGAACACGATGCCTCAAGCGAAAACAAAAGCACGACCTTCCCGGTTGGGGTTTCGAACCGAACTCCGCGAGGCCTAGTAACAGAGAATAGAAAAAAAATGCAAAACTTAAATTTATTTTCGTTTTATTTATTTCTCTGACACTTTTACCAGATTAAGAAATTCTAAAAAAATGTCGACAGCTCAAATATTGTTATTTAAAATATGGACCAACAAAAAACAATAAACTTTTTGGGGTGACGTCTATTAGGAGAACTTTATTTTCCTGCCCGTCAACCATTTATTATATTCTCACTAGCAACACCCCGCGGTTTCACCCGAAAAGCTCCGATCACACAGGAATATCGGGCTAAACAGGTATAAACGATCTATTTGCGAAATTTCATCTAAACCATCAATTAATGAATCAAGCGAAATCGAAAAGAATCGATTATCACTTTTTAGTGCCGTTCCCTTACAGGTTTTGCCAATCTTTTCTAGAAATAAGATAAAGGCAATCCAAGAAATCCACGTTTTGAGAAGTATTGAGGTACAAAAATATAATGATTAATAATGTTTAATTTTATTATTATTACTTACGCAAATATCTTTAAAAGTAGATTTATTGTACACAAACATTATTCGTAACCAAAAAACATGGAAAAACTATTTTTTTTTAAAGTATTTGAAATTAAATGAAACGAAATGTTTATATATGTAAATATATATTTTAAGGCAGTTTTACAAGTAAATATTTTAAAACTAGGTGGCGCCAGCATTTCCTAGCTGACTGATCCCTGAGTAGAAATGCCGAAAAAAACCCAGAAGTAATGGTCTCTTTTAAAGTCCAAACATTATATTAGTGTGAACTAATATAATGTTTGGACTTCACATTAAACCTTGGAACAAGGATTAATGTGAACCTAACAATGCAGGGTCATGTCTGGAAGGGCTTTTTGAAGAAAAAGCCATTGCAGCTTTGAGTTTGACCTGTCCCAAAAGACAGTATGCATGCATCAGTCGTCGTGTAGCTCAACTATTTTAGGGAGCTCAACGACCCGTCACACGACGCTATCCGATCTGCAGAACAGGGATTTGATTAATTCAAGAAAGATTTAGGAGTTTCTTAACGCCATGTCCTTTTGTGGAGGAATGTACCTAAAGCTATATCTAAGTACTTATTAACTTATTTTTTTTTATAAGTTTGTGTCTAATTTAAATTGCGTTGGGTCCGCAAATAAATGTGGTCTTAAATTGATTGAAATTGTTGCATCTCTACGAGACACATTAGCTTTTCTACATAAGCAGTTATAAATATTTATTGAAATACACTACTTACCTTTTCCCTTTTTAGTCGGGGATTTTCGAAACATTTTATTTGATCCTTTTTCAACTACACAACGTCTACATTCGTCAAAAAAATTGTATCTGTTGCATATATCCTTACCTAATATTCGTACCGTATGTTCAGAAAAAGTAAACGTACGTTTAAAATGAGACCGACTTTTTTAATGTTGTATGGTAATGGGGCAAGAAGAATAAGAAAGCAAGATCAAAAGATCGGCTTACGCTGGGTAGTCAGCCAAGTTTTTTATCTTGCTGAAAGTCTTATTTTGCCGCCATTGGATAAGTCAAAAAGAGACATGCAAAAATAAAGAGGGGCCATAAAGAATCAGCTGACCAAAAACGGTGCTTTGGCATTACGATTTTTTTGATCGAACACGCAAATTGACAAATATCTCCTGATATCTACCGCAACGCCTGTCTTAGCCTGCTAACCATGAACAGACCTTTACAAGAACACGTCTGTCATATGCGTCGTAAATTATTAATGTTAAAAGCATCGCATTTTCGCCTTCAGATACAAAATCTTTAGTTTTCGTTCTTTGGATTTCATTTAAATGTTATGTTGCGTTAAGGTCTTAATTGAAAACCCTTTGCTTTGTAATATTAATGAGAATAAAGTGCTAATGCGTTGTTCTGAAAAGTTTATGTTGTGTTAGGGACACACAGGTAAGCAAGAGTTCGTACTTATTTTTTAAATATTATTTGGGGGTTAGCTGCTAATATTAAGTGTTTCAAAAGAGTCCACTGATTGGGGGAAGTGTCAGGGTAGCCCGCAAATTCGAATTTTGTGACTTTTTCATAGTCATTCAATATGAACGTAATAGGGGTTGTACTAACGAATTCAATGACTATAATTCTGTAAATACATACTTGTTACGGTCGGAATCATATTTTGTTCAACATACAACCTGACACTCACCTGCAAATTACAAAAAACGTAAGAAAATATTGGCCAGAAAGATAGATTTGGTGGAAAACATACAGACTGCTCGAGGCCAGCTGCAGTAGGTACCAGACGTATCAAAGGTGCGTTGCCATCCCAGATGAAAAGCTGAAATTGAAAGAAAAAATAGAATGTAGAAACGTATTTATTCTTATTATAACTTAGTTATTATTATTTATTCTACAGGTAATACAGTAAGCAGGTTCACAGGTTAACAGCAAGTACAAACGACATAAGTATCTCAATGTCATTTATAAATAAGACAAATAGAAGGGGTCCCAGAATCGAACCCTGAGGTACACCGGAGGTTATATTAATAGTTGTAGCAGATCTGAAACCGTTAACTACGACCCTTTGAGTTCTGTTCGTAACATATGAAGAGAACCATCGGAGTAAATCACCACGTATACCGTTATATGAAATTTTATTTAGTAGCAACTCATGATCAACCTTGTCGAATGCTTTTCGAAAGTCTGTGTAAATGGCATTCACGTGAACACGAGAATCCATATTATTAAATAAATAATCCGTAAATAACACCAAATTCGTGATTGTTGATCTTTTCATCACAAAACCGTGTTGAAATATACTATGATGAAGAACAGGATATAACTTATTGTGAACTAATCTCTCAAAAAGCTTCGACAGGGCTGACATATTGGATACAGGACGATAGTTCTCAACATCCTGCTTAGAGCCCGATTTATTTATTGGTGTTATGTTCGCACTCTTCCATACTTCGGGGATAATTCCTTGTGCTAGTGATTCATTAAACAATATATGTATAGGAGTACAAATGTATTTAGCGGTGGCTTTCAGAAACGAGACTGGGAGACCGTCGGGGCCAGGGCCCTTAGTTGAGTCTAAAGAATTGAGTGCCCTCAATATTTCATTCGCGCTTAGCTCTATCTTACTTATGAGGGAATTGCACTCAGAATCCTCACTCGAAGAAACACCCTTCATGGAAGATTGTTCATATACTGGATTAAATAAATCACAAAAGAAGTTACAAAGGAGGTGTTTTGTTATTCCATACAACTGTGGCCAAATAATGTACTTTAAGAACAAAGGCACGAAAATACAGGAGAAAATACGAAGATTAAGAAAAAAAAAATGGATTTATTTAGACATTTGTACCACTTGAAATTGTTATTCAAAGATGTTAATAACTTGTAACCCAAGTATTTTAATCAATAATATAGGCAATATAGTGATACGCTTCTTCGGAAGTTGCGTTTCGTTACTTCATTTTATAAACGTATCAAAAAGATATTACTTGTAACATAAAAGTGTAATGATTATGTTATTTTTGCATGAAAAATAGTTATTTTTTGCCTAGAACTTTATTTTTGTGAAATATTTAGCGATTATACTTTTGTTTTACATTTCCGATTAATTGATGCGTTTGGTTGGCTTACCAAAAGACTGTGCTCCAAGGCTGATAATTACCTTGTTTCTATTCACCGTGTCATTCCGTTTCATTTTTGACAGCTGTCACTGCTGTCATTAACGTTTCGTTGAACGCAGTTACCATGTGAGGTAGTGATTTTTTATATTCTTTTATTTCCTAATCTATCGAATAGTGGAGGATTTTAAATACTGATAATAACAAATTTTATTTGGAGGAATTTCACTAGTAATTTGTACCTCGGTACAAGTTTTGGCCGAAAAAAAGAAACCTCCTTTCTTCTGGGTATTTGGTACTTTGGTCTTGATGTTTCATGTCAGAAGGTATACCAGAAGAAGACTTCCGATTAGCAATGTACGTCCAGAAGGATTTAACATTGCTGTGAATACCGTCTTCAACTGATTGCATGTATTTTGTGTAGCAGGAATTGCATTCAATATGGAATCTAGATCTGTATAGTGAGAACTGTTCATGATCAGAGATATTGTGATACACCTTCCATTTAACCCAGGCCTTTGCTTTGTTTATGTACATATGACATGTATCAGCGATGGTGAAAACCAAATCGGAAATTTCGGAAATTTAGAATTGACGAGTGGAACGTAAGATTTAATTATCCTAAATACTGTGTTATAAAATTTATTGACTGCTGCATCTATAGAGCTTTCCAATCCAATGTGCAAATTCCAATTAATTTTATTAAATTCCTCATTTATCTTTTCGTAATTTAACTAAGATAGTTAAACTTTTTCAAAAACTCGAATCGTGTTTGTATTAGGGGTTTTAAATGGTATTAATAAACAATGGCGGGTGGTGATTGTCAAGTTGCAGTAAACAGTCAGTGGGGGAGAAAACAGAGCATTCATTGTTGCTGATGGCCAGGTCCTACAATTTCCCGCTCGGATTCATGACAGTGTTGTACTGATGAGCATCAAGGAAAGACATAAATACACTAAGGTGTCCATAAATTGAGAAATTCCCACTACAAACTTGCCCGATACTAATCCAATATTATTATATGGAATCCAGTCAATATCAGGCAAGTTGTAATCACCCAAAAGATAAAAGTGCTCCTCGTTAGTATCGCCAAGTAAAGGTTGGAGGAGATATTGAACATAAATAGATTCACGCGTTTTAGGTGGTATGTAGGCTGCTCCGACCATGTGGTTCTTCCGAAGAACCACAACATGTCGAGTCGAGCTGGGAAATCTAAGGAGGACGTGCTCCAGGTCAGCTTCTAGAGCAAACGGAGGAACTATTCTTACAGAGGGCAATCCCTTCAATGCAGCCATCAGGACGCCACCTCCGTCCTTTTTATTCTTGGCCGTACGGTCCCGATCACAGCGTTGCTTCACCTGCGATCGACTCGTGCGGCTGTTATTATTTAGCCACGAGACATCTCACGTGCCCATAAATACTTACGAACACAGTAACGCTACTTGGACAACAAAGAAAAATACCGAAGTAAGTTTTTGTTTGTAAGTTTTCTGTGCTAGACAGATCAGTAGAAGATAGGTATTATCTTATTTTTTATCACAGCTTTTGTGAGACGTTTTCAGAGGTTTGCCCGACTAGTTTCGAATTCAAACGTAATGTGGGTTGTCATAAGCTCGCCACGAAGCAAATTTGCGAGTCGAACTGGCTCATTTTGAGAGTGAAACCCATTATAGCTAAGTATTCAAAAGCAAGCCTGTTAAAATGAAAGATTACTATTTAAAAAACCGATGGGTGAAGAACTTCTATACAAACTATCATCCCCTATTCTATTTCCCCTAATCCATTCAGAAGGAGGAACGGAACATTCATCCAGGAAATGAAAAAAAAAAAGTTATGTTCAAGTCGTTATAGATATAGGGAACTTTTGTGCAATATTTCATGCATAGACATAGCGATTTAAGCTGTGTGTTGTCTGTTGTCACTGAGTGAATGAATGAATTTATGGCGCTTTCACGACCTCGAGCGTTCGGTCCTTCTCTGTCTCGCTGCTCAGTCTCGCTCTGTCCCGTTTCCTGTGCGTTCCCCTCTATCACAGCGTTCACATTTATTTTTTTTTGTAAATAGGAATAGCGATCTTTTTACATATTTTTTTTTTAGATTTTTAAATTTTAGATTTTTTAAATTAACACATTAATATAAGTACTAAATTAACTATCAAACTATTCAAATATAATAACCAAATCCTAACTAAAACTAATAATAAACTAAAATACGGCGACGAAAAATTCCTCTACATCTCTGTCTACTGGTAATGTACCCAAGAGACTGGCGGCATTGCTGCAATTAGTCTAATCCTCAAATTATAAGAAGGTCACCTTTAGCTACAGATGCATGCAATCAATAATTTAAGGCACTTTCTACAAGGGGTTTTTAAATGTATTTAAAACACATAAAAACAAATAATAACAAGCAATGTGTTGATAGGATATTGAACATTAATAATGTAGTAACATCTTTTTGATGTAGTTCATTACTCTTAAGAGTTAATAGCCTCTGAATTACGAACTGTCGCAAAGATTTGCTTGGCCTACCCCAAGCACCTGAAGGTAAGGCAGCACCAATTCGGAGTCCTGAAGGTTGACAATAGAAACTTTCTGACCGTTTTGCATGCCCGTAAGTCTCAGCTCTCACCCTCGTGGACTGAACGGTCTGCCACAAGACAAATACATTACCAACACTCTGACTTGCTGTTTCAATAATACAACCTATTAGTGCCACGTGAAATATTACTCTGTTAATTTTAGATGAGTCTAACTTTAAGCTTTAAAAGAGTTTGCACATGTTTCGTTAGTTATTCACGGATAGTTACATTAATTTGAAAGTCGAAAGTCTGACAAGCAGTGTTACCGAGGGGTATCGTGTTACCCAGTAACTGGGTTGTGGAGGTCGCTCCATGTTAAGTAATCCGACCCTCAAATAGTTTCCGAAAAGGCTAGGCAGATTGTTTTTAATTTTTAATTTCAGATTAGTTTTTAATTACTATGTACTTAATATTTGTACTCCATCACGGCAAAACATAGCGCCCAAATATGTTAACCTACCACATTTATGTAAATACCTATGTTTTACAAATAAATATTCTGATTCTGATTGATTGAGTTACATTAATTGGATACATCACACGTATGGAGCTAAACGATGTAAGGGACAAACAGTTGCTACGAATCCAACCATTCACCCATATTCTAAGTCGTAACCTTGAAAGCTACTCGACTCACAACTCCGTCGAGGAGACCTCAAGGCGTGACCTCAAATCGGTATTCATAGTCTTCAGATTAAGGAAATTATGGTCCCTCAAATGAGGGGAGTCGAGGTGATACGTCACGATAACGTCAATATTCAATAAACTCTTCAAAAGACATGAAAACTGGTGTTTTGGTTAAAACTTCCTTGTTGACTACGTCAAGGAAGCCTCAAGGTACAGCCAACGTACCTAATATTTTACAGTTAGTTTTTCAACTCAAACTCACTCCTGGAAACTGTTTAAGGTGAGGAGTAAAATAGCAACTATGAATATCAAACCACCTAAGTGAGGTTGATTCAAGTTTAGGAAATCGTGAAGTTTTGTCTTAGAATATGTGTAATAATTCTAGAAGAAAGTTATTTAAAAATCTGTTGTTTCATTTCAAAGTGACCTACACGGTCTACACGGTCAAACTATATGGAACAGTAGTTTTTTTTTTTAATATCGTGAAAAAACATCAAAATCATGAACGGAATTCATGGTAACAGTTAGCGCATTCATGTCCACCTTACACCTTACAATCCCGTACCCTAATTGCGATAAACACAATCAATCGGAATCTGAATCGTTTTGAAACAGATTGCTAATCCATTGCTTCATAATTTTGATAAAAAATTATGAAGAATTAGCAATCTGCTCAACAATGTAAATAACGCAATGAATATTGTTGAACTGTCAAAATACAACAGATTAGTCATAATCGTTTACGAAAATGTGTTACGCAGTTAGGCTGCTGGTTTCAATCCCGATAATATCGGAAAAAAAATTATCCTATGTCCTAATCCATGGTCTACACATGTGTCAAACATCAAAACCCATTAAACCGTTTCAGAGCTGCGCTTTCGCGCATCAAACAAATATACAAACCTACAAAAATCTATTTCTGTCTCTATAAAATACTAACTAAAGCCCGCGGCATCGCCCGCGTAGATGTCGGAAATTATCCCACGGGAAAGTGCTACCGGAATAAATAGTAACCTATCATCCAAATCTGTTCAACCGTTAAAGAGTGAAAAGATAACAGCCGGACAGATAACAAATGCAAATCATCAGTTTTTTTTTTTTTTAATCTACACACCTAACTTATAAATAATAATATTTAATTTTAATATTAGCCAGCGATATTCAAATTATCTTACGTTTTGTGCAATAAGCAGCTCGGAATCAATTTTCATAGTAATAAAAAGGTTAGACTCGCCTGTAACAAATGTGTATTTACCGTAGTATTATATTCGCACCCTGTAGCTTTTTAAGGGTTTCACTACAAATTCTAGGATCGGGCCTACAAAATCGACTAGTTTACTTCTAAATATTGGAAGCATAGCATAAGCATAATCAGCCTATTATGTTCCCACTGCTGGGACACAGGTCTCCTCTCTGTGAGAGGGAGTGGGCTGTAATCCACCACGCGAGCCCAGTGCGGTTTGGTAGATGTCACATGTCTTCGAATTTTTGGTTCTAAGACATGCCGGTTTCCTCACGATGTTTTCCTTCACCGTAATATTGGTAGTATCCGCGTTTAAATATGAGAAATGGCTCCTCAATCCATATGGACACGCTTGTAAATAAATTCCATATTCTGGCGAAGAAAATGCCGTTAAAATCCTTTTTCCGGTTTAAGCCAATAGCACGAAAGGTCAGGCTAATATTCTAGCGGCTGAATGGCATGTGACGGGATTTCACGCTTTATTTCAACGAGATTTAGATACAATGACATGTAGTTCACCTACATGAGCTTTTTTGACGTGTGTCTTGGGAAACTGTGATTTGTACGGATGTTTCGTATTTAACCTGATTGGGTTACTGTGATTTTGCAAATATTATATTGTATAGCATAGCATAATCAGCCTATAACGTTCCCACTGCTGGGACACAAGCCTCCTCTCTGTGAGAGGAGTCATAATCCACAACGCGGGCCCAGTGCGGGTTGGTGGACGTCACAGTTCGTATTTTTGGTTCTAGGTCATGCCAGTTTCCTCACGATGTTTTCCTTCACCGTTTTGAGAGCAGTGATGATGAAATTAAATACTCAAAGTAAAGTGCCTGCCTGGGTTCTAACTCACGACCTACAACTCGTAAGTTGGAGCCGATACCATCGGGCCACCACTGCTTAATGAATTGAATTATCATTCATTTGTCCAGTTAGATATATTTGGTGATTAATATTGTGTAAATTATTACTAAGTAAAGGTACGTACGATAGCTACCTTGCCTACGGTCATCAAAATGAATCCTACCTTTGGGCATTATTGCGCCAAGAAATCAGGGGTTAGTCCTGTATTTTTTAAGAACTGTGTTTCCAAGAGATGTTGTTGTCGACTTCCAGGCTATTATACATGGAGCGACTGCAAATCTGACCTCCACAACCCAGTTTCTGGGTAACACGATGCCCCTTGCTAAGACTGTTGGTCACACTTCTGACGACCCGTTAGGACTGTCAAAGATCCACGAACAATAGCCGGGCCCAACAGCTTTTCGTGCTTTGCGAGGCACGGATGTAAAGATGGTCACCCATCCGCGGACCAGCCTCGGCAAACCTAACTTAACCTGATGGATTGTCCCGTACGGGTGTTATTAATTAGCTAGAAGCCACAAAAATTTTAGGTATAGGATTTTTGACGTTAAGTGCACAAGAGTTGCTATCAACTGTCATCACGCGTAGACGCGCTGCTGAAGAAATAAGCGACTTTCGTATGTTGGACCGCGAGTTAATACCTGTGTCATTGTTAAAGTGAACTTATAACTGTGAATAATTATTTTTAGCTTAAAAACTAAGTGATTCTTACAAGAATAATGATTATAACAACTTAAGTTACAATTCACTTTCCAAAACTTTTTCAATCCACCCTCCATATTTTTTTTTGACTTCAATTGAAAATGTCATCTGACATTTGGAAAAGTTGTGTTACCATAATTATTCAATAACAACTACGATCATGAGTTCGAACGCACCCAATAAACTCCTTACTCAGCAAATATTTCTGCATGGTCTGTTCAACAGACCCAGATCATCATCTCTGTCAGAAAGCGAACAATGCCCCAAAACCTGCCAATGAACCTCAACCAGGCCATACAAGCCCGAAGTCTACCGCCCATGATCCTATGCCATTGCCACCGCCACCTTCCTGGCAGCAAGTGCCACCACCTAAGCGCAAGCGAATTACGAATTCCCTACCTGGAGTGATCACACCCACCTGCAAATAGGTTCAGCGATCTACCACTAGAGACAGAAGAGGATTATGCTATTGTGTCCAAACCTAAGCTGTCAAAACCACCGCCAATAGTTCTGAATGGCATTGAAGATGTAAATGAACTCACGACACTTCTACTGACGGTGACGGACAAAAGCAATTTTTATGCTTAAAATTGTTAATAAATATCTTCTACGTATCCTCGTAAGTTGCCCAGAAAAATATAAGAAAGTCATAGAGGTAATAAGAGCAAAATGTCTTATTGGCCACACCTTTACCCCAAAGAACACCAAAAGCTATAGAATTGTCGTTAAAAATCTCCACTGTACGACCCCTCGTAGCGCAATCGTTGAGAGAGGCAAAATTGTCAATGCCCGAAGGCCCGAGAAGAAACCTACTTCGACATTCTTTATTAATATCGAACCTGGGCCAAATAATCAAGTAGTTAAAGAAATTAAGTATATGTACCACAAACATGTTAAAATAGAAAACCCCGAAAATCAAAGGTTTTATGTTGTATTATCCAGTGCCAAAGATGCCAGCAATATGGGCATTCCAAGAATAACTGCATGGGGCCCTTTAGATGCGTCAAATGTGCTGAAAGCCATAAAACAGCTGATTGCCCGAAAGAAGACCGAAATACCCCAGCAAAATGTGCACTCTGCCTGGGAAGTCATCCGGCCAATAATAAAGGATGTGAAGTGTACAAAGAAATCCTAGCTCGAAAACAGCGCACTAGGCAGGAAGCACCAACAAACCAACTGTGCCAAGAAAATAATCAGAAAACGATAAAGGATTACTTCTCAAGGAATGGACATATGTACAAGCAAGTCACATGACAATAATATCAGGAATGTAACAGCCAAGAAAAAGACTTACAGAGAAGTTTTAAAGAATGAAACCCGTCAATCAAACGTAGAGCCAACTCAAGTAGTCCAGGAACTACTCATAAAAACTCAGAAAAAAATGACATGCTAGTACAACAAATAACAAATAAGTCCCATAAGGGTGCTTACCCTTATGGGACTTATAACAAAGCTTATAGAAAAACATTGTTCATGACTAACCTACCTATAGGGACGTGGAACATTAACGGCCTTGCGCCCAACAAATCCGAAGAGGAATTGCTCCTGAAATGCCACAACATCGACATACTATTAATATCAGAAACCCACTTTACCAGCAGAAACGCAGTCACAATACCTGGATATAACATCTATGCAACTGACCATCCTGACGGCACTGCTCATGGAGGTACTGCCGTTGTCATTAAGTCCTCAGTGAAACATCACCGGCTTGTCAGTTATCGAACATAGCATATCCAGGCGACAACATTGAGCATTGAGGGCAAAAATTGAGGATTCAACGTTTCGTCAATTTACTGCCCATCAAAGCACAAAATCAAAGAAAACCAATTCTCGCATTACATTGCTCCGCTCGGAAAAAGATTTATAGCTGGAAGCGATTGGAATGCTAAGCACACATTTTGGGGTTCAAGATTGGTTACAACAAGAGGAAGAGAGCTCAAATTGTGCGTTGATAAACACTCTCTTCGTACCTTGTCTACAGCTGAACCAACACATTGGCCAAGTGATCCGAATATGCTAAAAACTTTATAGACTTTTTTTATAACAGGAGGACTCTCTAGTTTGTATTTCAATGTAGTCTACATTCCCACCTAGATGGCTCCTGGAACCACGTTCCGGTACTACTAGCTGTAAGTACCACTATTCTCCATTATGAAACCGACCTGAAATTGTAGAGCAAGTTAACTGACTTGGACTCTTTTAGAGAACTAATAGAAGATAAACTAGATTCGAAAATAAGCATTAAAACAAAAGATGAAATTGAATCCGCAGCCAAATACCTGACAAACACAATACAGATTGCGTGCTGGCAATCAACTCCAGAAATCTTGAACTCACATTCTCACCGTACTATCCCCGGGCAAAGTAGATTTAAAATCAAGGAAAAGCGACGTTTGAGACGAGTTTGGCATACGTCCAGGGCCAGAGAAGACAAGGCTGCTCTGAACAAAGCGATAGTAGACCTTAAAAACGCTATTGTCGAAGCTGAACTTAAAAACGCTATTCCATTTGGAAGGTGGTCGGTTTATACCACTAGTGTGGTATAAACCGACCACGATGTAAAAAACCACCAATTAAATTGGATGATGAACGATGGGCGAGAACTAGCGAGCAGAAAGCAGATGCATTTGCAACGCACTTAGAAAATAGAAAGTATTCACACCAAACGAAGCAGAGCCTAGTTCTGACGACGCTGATATTGATGCCAAATTAAATCAGCCCTACCAACTTGATCTACCTATTCGACATATAACTCCCTAGGAAGTACCTCGACAGATATTAAAGCAAGACAGTAAAAAAGCACCAGGTTTCGATCTTATCACTAAGGAAGTCCTGAAACAACTACCAAAGAAAGGAATTGTATTCCTAGTGGCACTCTGTAATGGTATAATAAGAACAAAACACTTTCCAGCACTATGGAAAGTCTCCCAAATAGTGATGATTCATAAAGAAGGCAAACCAGAGCATGAGGTAACATCATATAGACCCATTAGTTTATTGCCTGTAATATCTAAACTATTCGAAAAAACTATTGCTGAACAGAATATTACCACAATTACGTCATAGGTCTATCATACCTGACCATCAATTTGGCTTTCGGCAAGAAACACTCTACGACTGAACAAGTCCACAGGATCTACGACAAAATAAGAAAGTCTTTGGAAGATAAGGAGTACTGCTCGGCTGCATTTTTGGATATTCAGCAGGCCTTCGATAAGGTATGGCACCGCGGGTTACTCTGTGAGATCAAAACATCCTTACCCCATACGTACATACTACGAACTGCTTGAATCTTACCTCTCCAACAGAACTTTCCAAGTTAAGGAAAAAGACGTTACCTCATCTTCCTTCAAAATAACTGCAGGAGTACCCCAGGTCTGTGTATTGGGACCGGTGTTGTACACCACATAAACTGCTGATCTGCCACATACTCCGGATACCACGTCAGCAACTTACGCAGATGACACAGCCGTTTTGGCCAGCCACAAAGACCCTGAAACGGCATCTAAAATACTTCAGAGCAACCTAGACGACATAAACAAATGGCTAAAGAAGTGGCGAATCAAAGCAAGAACGTCTAAGTCAGCCCAGATTACCTGCAGATTACTTTCCACATAATAACTCTGTGAAGTACCTAGGCATGCATCTTGACCGCAGGCTTACATGGCGGACACGTATCCAAGCCAAGAGAAATCAGCTCTATTAATCAGCAATATTAAACGCAGAAACCTATACTGGCTACTTGGAAGAAACTCTGTCCTGTCGATAGAAAATAAGCTACTGGTGTACAACACCATCTTAAAGCCAATTTGGACTAATGGCATCCAACTATGGGAACTGCAAGTGTCTCTAATATCAACATGCTCCAAAGATTTCAAAAGTCATCCTTAAAAAAATCACAAATGCACCAAGGTTTACAAGAAACTGTGAGGTTCATGAATACCTTAACCAAAGCACAGTGCATCAGGAAGGGAAAAACAAGGCAGAACGCTACAAAGCACGCACTTCAGAATCCAAATCCTCTGGCGAAAGCGCTTAAAAGTTTAGCTGTAATGGACCTTGTCAATCTCAACTAAGACATGCTGTCGCATAGTATAAAGAGGGAAATCTCGCTGGAGGAACCACTCTGCACTGTCAAACGCACCAACACCAAATCTGCTCATAGTCCAGGGACTGATCGCAGAAGAAAAGATTAAAGAAAAAAAGAAGTGCACTAAGATAAGATTGCAATTTTAATTGAAAGTTTTTATTAAGTACGGGCGTTCGGGAATTGCTGGTTCGGGATTTTTATAATTTTCTTGTATTCTAAAGCATTTTTGTAATTTCTTAGTTCCTATATTGTATGTTGTGCGTATGTGTGTTGTGTATTTATAACTAACTAGCACTTCACCCGCGACTTCGTCCGCGTGGATTTTGAACAAACAATCAAATCTTTCATCTTTATAATATTAGTATATACACTTAGCGAAAAATAATAACTATATAATATTTAAATAAATATTAATTATTAAAAAAAAATACTAACACCAAAAACAAATCGTCGAACACAGCTTAAGAGTGCAAAGAGCAACAACAAAAACAATCAAAGACAAAATCAGATTCCCCGAAGCACACTCTTAGTTAACAAAATATACCATGAAAATGCTAAAGAGCGCCGGTTCCCGATAAATTCAATTAATTATATATATTTTGGCCCGTCATGTCAGTGAGAATGCCAGTTTTGTGTCGATATGCTGTCTCGATGAGGGCATGAACTGCCAAACGGTGGAACAGTTTATGTCAATAGCATTTCAGTCTTTTGTAGAATCAGGTAAGAATAAAAAGGGCTGGCAAATACAAAACCCGCGGCACGCCACATGCTACTGTTTTTGGGGTCCCGTACTTCAAAAGTAAATAACGGAACCCTCATAAGATCACTTCCTTGTCCATCCGTCTGTCTGTCTGTCCCGTGAAGACCCTCCTTCTCAGGAACGCGAAGAGAATGCAATTAAAATACGGCTATTTTTTTTACGACAGCAGTGTGTTTTGAAATTCGTTGAGATTAGTCGCGGCGATCACCTCCGCCTGTTGTACTAGACGGTGTCGAGAACTGCCAGGCCTTGTTTGACTTATAATAATAATAAAATCGTTTATTTATATAAAAGGGACACATTTACAATCGATACCATAACGATTAAAAAGAACACAGTTGCTAAAATGCCTGAACTAGGTTGAACATGTGTTTCAGGTTAGAAAGTGCAAAATTACTTAATATAATAAATGAGCAATGAGTACAAACTAAAAACTAAATAAAAAGTTAGGTATATAACAGTAAAATAGCATGTTGGTGGATCTATTTGCAGACAACAAGTAGATCTTCTGTGTGTGCATAATCAATGGTTAGTAAATATTTAAGTATAATTTGTTTACAGCTATAATTAATTAATTTATAGATACTTAGTTTTCTATTTAATTTATTGTACAGAAATGGGCGAAAGAATGTAAAAAATCTTTCTACAAAGACATGTTTCGAGGTTGCATTAGATAAGCATACTATGTCATTCCGTCTCTTGTTAGTATTGGTAGCATTGAAGGTAAGCATAGTGTGCTGTTTTAATACTAAGTGCATAATGAAAAGCTGGCGAACCATTAGTACCTTGCAGGATTTATATAACAGATCTGTAGGAAAGAAAAAGGGATGGAAGAAAATAGCTCTCTGAGCTCTTTCAAGAGGAAGCAAATTAGTTTTTGGTGCGCCACCCCAGGAAGTGATACAGTATTGTATTATTGATTGACATGGGGCCAAATAAACTTGTGTTATTAATTTTGGATCTGAGATTGTTCGCAATTTTATTTAAACATATATTAGTTTGCGCACTCTATTAGCTAGGCTTTCAATGTGTTTTTTAAAAGAGAGTGTATCGTCCATTAATACCCCTAGGTATTTTGTGTTGCTCGTTTTGACGATAAAGGGACATTTACACATGTTGACTGTACGGTTTCGACATTGATGGGCATATACATGAGGGTTAGTTATGAGTTGAGGCTTGCGCATGGAGAAGTGAATATATTTAGTCTTGTCGGCATTTAATGTTAGTAAATTGCTTTGGAGCCAATTAGTCACAGTATTAAAACCTAGTTGAGCGATTGCGAACAGTTCGCTACTGGTTTTAGCGGTAAACATTAACGCCGTGTCGTCGGCATATGACATAATTTTGCCATCTTTAATATGTAGAGTATACATGTCGTTAATATACATAAGGAATAGCGTAAAAATACTCCTCTGAGGAACACCAAAACCAGTATTTTTCTGCTCATCGCTCGTAATATTATCTATTCTAACACATTGGTAGCGGCCGTGTAAATACTCAGTAAAAAGTTTCAGCGGCGTTCCCCTTATTCCTATTGTCTCTAATTTATTCAGTAGGATAGAAACAGACACCGTGTCGAAGGCCTTCGCTAAATCGAGGAAGACACCCAGGGTCTGGTTTCCTTTGCCGAGTTTTTCTGAAATATAATCAGTCAGGCTATGTACCGCATCGGCTGTCAATAGTTTCTAAAACCAAATTGCGCAGGGGATAAGATGTTGTAATTTTTAGGTAATTAACTAGTCTACTGTTTATAATTTTCTCTAATATTTTTGAAATTGAGGGGAGTAAGGATATTGGCCTATAACTATTAACTACGCCTTTATTTCCCGATTTAAAAATAGGGATTACAACTGCCTTTTTATACAACTGTAAAGCACTGAACTATAAATTAGCTTTAGGTAATGTGAGGTAGTGAAATGAAAGTTTGAATAATCTCACAAGCATTCAATGGAAACACTTTAATCCGAAGGACATCAGTAACACCAGAAATGACAACACACCTTAGGTTTAAGTATGTTACATGGCTGGTTATTATAAATAATTAAAGAATATTAAAACCCAAACGGGTATTTAAATATTAAAAATTAAATAAACAGACCTGATCTTGCTTTAACGAATAGCAATATTACTACACGGAGTGATAGACTATGACTTTATGGTATTAGGTAAGACCTCTTCGGCGTCGCAGGAACAACTGAGCTGCGCACCGCCGTTTCATAGCTTAAATAACCCAACCCAGTCACGCGTCGCTAGCAGACCGTTACATGATTTGAACAAGAAGGCGGTAGTTAACAAAATAAATGCGTTAATCTAAAATGTGAAACGCATTTAATACATTCACCAGATATAGTTTTGTACTGAGTTTACCAAAATCCTAACACAATTAGGGAAAATTCCTTTGGAAATACAGATTCGAAAAATCTATATCAGATCTATATCAGATGTTAAGGGAGGTACCAAAATCTGATAAAAGTTTTTAAGGATGTTATTGCTTATATTATCCCATCCAACTGCACAGTCACCTTTTAACCCAGAAATAATTCGGATTATTTCGTCTTCATCAATGTCTAACATAGGAAATGATTTCGTGTTACGGCTACTGTATGATTTTTTTTTAATCTGGTAGGTAGCAATATTTCGGAATCTGTTCGGCAAGAGTTTTCCCAACATTTACAAAAAAGTGATTAACATTGTTAGCTGATAAGAGTGGTTGTAGATGTTTTATTGATAAGTAAGATAAACACCCACTTCAGTAGTCACATATATTGTTTATTTACATAAGAAGTTAGATAGGAGGAGAAATCACAGTAGATAGATTTAGAGTATAGATTTAGAGAACAGTAAAAAAGGTACACTAAATTAAGTTTGCATATTAAACATCAGTAAGAAACAACGCGAGCTTCGCGACGGTGTATTAATTACGACTGTGGGTAGGTGTGGCGTCTCCGCGAGCCATCGACAGCCACTAGTCAGCTGCGTATGTTGTAGGAAACTTACCGGCCTGCCGCAAACTACCGAGTGTCATCCGGCGATGCTTGTGAATTAATTAAATAATAGTTTTTATATGGTTTTGTGATGTGGATGAATGTAAGTGCGATTTGTATGAGTGATGTATGTCTGCGTGTTAAACAATACATAAATAGTAATATATAAATTTAATAGTATGTATTTATGTTGAGTTTTAAATATGTAAAGATAAGTAAATGAATAAATACAATAAGTTGCCTACATCATTCCCCTCCAGAGGCCGTGTCTACGGACGATAATAATCAGGGAAATGTACCCGCCTTCCTGATCGTGTCGTGTGTGAGGCTGGACAGTCTAGTGACTGAGGCTGACTTGGTTGAGGAGTTTGAGGGGGATGTGTAACGCTTTGTGGTGGTTTTAGGTCATCTGACAATATATAGGCTGGTTTCAAGCGGTCTATGCTTACTGTCGAGTCTTTACCCTTGACGCGAATTACAAAATATTTGGCACTCCTCTGCAGTACTTCGTATGGTCCAATGCTACGTGGTTCACTACAGCCTGCTTACACAGTAAGCATGCTGTAGTGAACCACGTAGCATTTCTTCCCCCAGAAATACGTGGCTACATGTGGCAAGATCTTTACGAGGATTCTGCGAGTAGAATGGTGCTGGGCCGGGACTGGTCGTACTTTCTCGGCGTAGGACTTCAGTCGTGCTGAGAAATCGGTTATGTCGGTGGTGTATCCTGCTACGTCGTGGCCGAAAAATTCGCCAGGGAGGCGCAATGGCTCACACTCAAACCAGCTCAGCTGATGAAGATTGCAGGTCTTCCTTGAAGACACTCCTTAAGCCGAGTGGTACGAAAGGTAATGTCTCAGTCCAGTTTGCATCAGTGTGGCAGGTGATAGCTGCCTTCAACTGCCGATGCATTCGCTCAACCAAACCATTGCTCTGTGGGTGATATGCCGTTATCCTGCGGTGATCAAAACCGATCAATTTGGACAGTTGTTGAAACAGCGACTATTCAAATTGCCTTCCGCGGTCAGTAACAACTTGTGTAGGACAGCCGTATCGGGACACCCAACAGGATATGAACGCTTTGGCTACCGTTTCGGCGGCGATATCGGTTATTGGTACAGCTTCCGGCCATCGCGTGAAGCGATCGACGCGTGTAAGGCAATACCGATAATCACCAGCTGGCGGTAATGGGCCGATCAGGTCTAAATGGATATGTTTAAAACGCGCTGATGGTAAATCGAGCGTCCCTAAAGGTGACGCCACATGCTTGTTAACCTTCGTGCGCTGGCAAGCTAAACATGCCTAAGACCATTCACGACAATTTTTTCGCATAAGAGGCCAGACAAAGCGCTGCGCAACAAGTTTGGCTGAGGCGTTAGCACCTGGATGGCTGAGCGAATGCAAACAGTCAAATACCAAGCTGAAGGGGCAGTGGGCCGGCCATATCTCGCGAAGAACCGACAACCGCTGGGGTAAACGAGTTCTTGAGTGGAGACCGCGACTCGGCAAACGTGGTGTAGGACGCCCTCCGGCCAACTGATATCAGGGTATCTCTTAGTTCTCTGATGAAGTTTATCTCTGTGTCTTATACACCGTATTAGTCCAGGAGTAATCCATGGTTTAATATTATATAATTTCTTATTTACCGTAGAAACTGTCGTGTTACGTATGCTTGTTGGACATGTTTTATTAAGCACGATAAAGCCAAATTAGCGTCAGCAGTATTGTAAACTAGGCTAAAATCAAGGTTGCATAAATCACATTCCAGTTTCTTTGTGTTTAGTTTGCTAATAGTCTGAGGACGGTTAAGCTTAGGCATCGTAAAATTTACGATGCCAAATTTTTTTGTAGCACAGCGTGATGGTCGCTTATTGTTGAGTTAGGAACAAGCGTTATATTATGATAGGCTGGTTTTGATCATCACACGATCGAGGCAGGAACCGCTCTGATGAGTAGAGGCAATGTGTGAGCGGGAAGAAAACCATGATTTAAATCACCTGTTTGTATAAAATTCTTAAATGGGCTTAGTGCTTGAAAAATATGGTTTAAGGAATTGTTAAAAGGATCTAAGTTTCTAGCGGAAGTGAAAGAAAAAAAAAAAGGAGATCGGCGTTACCAATGGCCTCCGGTTAAGGGTCACTGCGACTGGGGCCCGGATGCTGGAGTGCCCGGGTGCGGCCAGCGGCCCGACCGCAGACGGTCTGGCTGAAAAGTTTAGGGCGTCCCTGAATGCGGACGAGGTCCGAGTGTCCAGGCTCACCAAGTGCGCTGACATGCGTATCCTGGGCCTGGACGACTCTGTGACGAAGGAAGAGGTCGTGGCTGCCGTCGTTAGGACTGGGGTGTGCTCTACCGAGCAGGTTAGGGCAGGCACCATTCGTCCTCCCCCCCCCCCCCCATGGGTTCCCGCATTGACGAGGCGGGGGGGCTCACTCTTACCGGCCCATCGTGCTGCTCGACGAGGTGAGCAAGCTCTTTGAAAGAGTAATTGCAAACCGCCTGGTCGGGCGGCTGGTGCGGGTGGGGTCGGACTTGGCGGAGAGACAGTTTGGTTTCCGCAGGGGGCTCTCTACGATGGACGCCATCATGCGCGTGCGAGCCCTCACGACGGGGGATGCTGTTGCCCGGGGTGGAGTCGTCTTGGCGGTGTCTCTAGACATCGCCAATGACTTCAATACCCGGCCCTAGAGTTGCATCAGGGAAGCATTGCGGAATCACTGGATGCCGACCTACCTCTGTCGTGTGATCGATGCCTATTTGACTGACAGGGCCGTCATCTACATCGGTCACCGGGGAGAGTGGAAACGGCGAGAGATGTCGTAAGGTGTCCTGGGGCCGCTTCTGTGGGATATCGGTTACGACTCGGTGCTGCACGCCGATCTCCCTAGTGGTGTCAGCGTAGTTTGCTACGCTGACGACACGCTGATCCTGGCACAGGGGAGGTCGCACCAGGCGGCGGCCGAACTAGCGACACTCGGGGTTGCGACAATCGTCGAGAGAATCTGGAAGTTGGGACTCGAAGTGGCCCTGCACAAGTCCGAGGCCATGTATTTTCATGGTCCTCGGAACGCACCACAGTGGGGTCCCAGATAACGGCAGGAAGGGTTCACATCGGCGTCGAGTCGACGATTAAGTTTACTTAGGACTCGTCCTCGACAGCCGGTGGAACTTCGTGGAGCATTTCCGACGTTTGGCTCCCAGACTGGAGCGGGCTGGGGCTGCCTTTAGGCGGCTCCTGCCTAATCTGGGGGTCCGAACGCCCCCTGCCGTAGGCTCTACGCGGGAGTCGTGCGTTCCATGGCCCTTTATGGGGCACCGGTGTGGGCGCCTTCTTTGAGGCGCCGACCAGCCCGCCGGTTGAACGCGTCCCAAAGGCCATCCGGCTGGATCTCATGGCGACATGGAGGGTCCGATTGTCGCAACCCAGTGCTGGGCACGCCACAATAGCGGCGGTAAGTCCCATCTTTGAGTGGTTGGAGAGGCGCCACGGCGTCCTCACCTTCCGCCTGACACAGGTCCTGACCGGACACGGTTGTTTCGGGAGGTTCCTGTTTCGCATAAGGCGGGAGGAAACGCCCGGGTGTCACCTTTGTGTGGATCGCCCGGAGGACACGGTGGAGCATACGGTGGAGGTCTGCCCAGCTTAGGCGGAGCACCGCAGTGTCCTCGCGGAGACAATCGGCGGCGGCGATCCTGGTCCAGGCCATGGTACGGAGCGAGAGGGAATGGAAAGCCATCACCTCCTTCTGCGAAGCAGTTATGCTCGCGAAGGAGGAGGCAGAGCGCGTGAGGGTGAGAGCCTTGCGCCCTCAAATTCGAAAGACTTCAACTGAAGGAACACGGGTGGGTTTTAGTCAGTAAAAGTCTGACACGCCCTCCCGCTCCACCCAGAGCGAGAAGAGAAGGAGAAGTCATTTGATGATAACCCACCCAAAAAAAAAAGGGCCCTTAATATTAAAATACGAAATGTATCGAAAACAGAAATGCCTACAAACAATATCATAAGTAGAAACAATTTCCCGAAAATGTTCTAACATTTCATATCTTCAAAATCAAACTTTACCAATAACAGTACCGGTTTATCTTAACCATAACAATAAAACGGAAATTGAATTTCTAAAGGAACATGAGAATATCACAGACTTTATGAGTTGTTCGACAATATGATACCCAAAAATTCATTCTTTTTAAGATAGATTGTCACTAAGATGAGATTGCGACTTGATTTGAACGTTTATTTTTAGGGTTCTGGACCCCAAGGGTCTCAACGGGATTACGGGACCTATTACTAAGGCTCCTTGTTCGTCCTTCCGTCCGTCTGTCACAGCGCTGTATCTTTTGAACCGCAATACGTAACATAAAATAATTTATTTATTCATGAATGATAAACCATACAGAGTAACTTAATAATAAGCCCAGGATATACAAAATCGTTTAAAGATATTTTTACAATAAAATTTGTGCTGGTCAACAGATGAAAAGTGTGAAATGGTAGATTGTAAAAATGGTTTAGTTATCTTTGGATAGGGCAAATCAATCGTACTAGTATAAAACTTTATCACAAGCGGATAGTCTTCCTCAACTTTAGAACATCAGAATTCCACAAGGTTCCAGTTACAAGCCCAGTTAAGTAATTTGATTACGTATTGATGTATAGGTAACAAATTATAGTGCAGTTATATTAATTAAGTTACATAATTGGAATCATTATCTGTGTTGTTTTGTGTTTGGGTATATGTGAATGTATATGTGTATATTTTTCTGTATGTTTGCAGTCATGTGTGCTTTATTATTTATGTGCCTTGTTTATGCCAACTTTTTTAGTAGATTTTCAGTGCTGTTGTAGTCTAGTGTTATCAAATATTTATATATAGTAATTTTGCATGTTTGGCTATCAAGATGCTTCAATTTTAGATTTTTACTTACTTTTTTGTACACAATTTCTTGTTCACAATTATCTCGGTCCTAGCCTTTACAAGGCTAGATAATTGTGAAATTTGTGTGCAAAAGATGTACTATATTTAGGTATGTTATAAACTATATCTAATCGTCGCCTTTTTGCAATGTGCGGTTTTACTTTATGTTGTGCCATGATCTCGAGTTTTATAAATAGTTTTCGTACCGAGAGGACTCCCAATTCTGAGTACAGTAGGTGTGTCGGATACTTGTACTTTTTGTGAGAAATAACTTTAAGTACCATGCGTTGGGCTCTTTCGACGAACAACATGGAGGTTTTTGAAGTTCCTCCCCATACATTCAAACCGTATATCAGTGTAGACTGACATAGTGCTAAATAGATTTTTTTAAGTAGCTTAATGTCACATGCATTTCTAATAGTTTTAAAAATAAAAATTAACTATCTTGCGCGATTACTAACTTTCATGAAGTGTTCTTTCCAGTTTGAGTTTTGGTCTACTATCACACCGAGATATCTAATGGAATTCGTTTTGGTGATTGGGTTACATCCACAGGTACTTGCAATAGTGAGTTTGTATAATTATAGAGTTAGGAATAGGTTGAGTTCTGCCGTTAATTGTGAATGTAATAAATTTTGTTTTGCAAGATTAAGAGTCAACAAATGAGTGTCCAGCCATGAGGTTACTAAGGAAAAGCCTTTATTTGCTGATTCGGTTACATCTTTCCACGTGTTGGAGCTGAACAATAATATTGTGTCATCTGCAAATGTTATGATTTGACCGTTTTGTAAAAGCAAATTGCAGAGGTCATTAATATATTTTAAAAACAACTACACTGCCTAGAGGTACTCCAAAGGTAACGTTTTCCTCATGGCTTACACAGTTATCAATTTTTAGAACCTGTTTTCGGTTTGTCAAGTAATCTTTGAAAAGTTGGAGAGGTATCCCTCGTATTCCCAAGGTCTCGAGTTTGTTCAGGAGGACAGGCACAGAGACGGTGTCGAAGGCCTTTGCTAAGTCTAGGAATACACCTAGAGTCTTTTGTCCCCTATCCATGTTGTCGACTACATACGAAGTTAGTTTGTGAAGAGCATCGGCGGTTGATATTTTTTCTCTGAACCCAAACTGGTTACCAGAGAGAAGTTTATGGGTTTCCAGGTAGTGTTGTAATCTCTTATTTATTAGTTTTTCAAGAATTTTCCAAAAATTTGGAAGTAGAGAGATTGGTCTGTAGTTCGACACCAAAGATTTGTCTCCTGCTTTATATATAGGAACGGCGACGGATTTTTAAGCGCATCTGGAAAGACTCCTTTTGAAAAGCAAGCAATACATATGTGTGCTAGTGGTGATATAAGGGAATCTACTGCTCTCTTTATGAAAAAAATGGAGATACCGTCCCATCCCGAAGAATTCTTAGATTTTAAGTTAGCAATTATATCTTTAATTTCAACTTGGTCTATTGGGCAAAGCTTAAAAGAGTAGGGTTCCGCTATATGTAGCTGTTTAAATTACACATTTCCTATACCAATCCCCATTGTTTTTTTTTTTAATATAATAACTAGACTTAGCGAATTCTGATTTAAAATATTGGTTTTTAAGGCTTTTTAGTAGATTATAACATGTATTTCGGTAGCGCTTGTAAGTTTTAGTAAGGTTTGAGTTTTCTGGGTCCTTTCTTAGTATTTGGTGAAGTTGGTCACGATTCCTCATACATCTACACAGACCTGGTGTAATCCAAGGCTTAATGATTATTTGTCGCCTAAGCTGCTTGACGGTGTGTGTTTTGATTCGATATGACATATCTGATGGTTTTCAAGAAGATGTTCGTCATTTCATATTAGGTCATCATTACGAAACCTTTCTTCCCAGATAATCTGTGTTAAGTCTCTAATAGCAGCATCGTAGTCGGTGTTTGTATGAGAGGGGTTTTCTTGGGTCTGTTTTAAATTTTTAGGGGTAATGATACCTTAACACTGTGTGGTCAGTTAGCGTTGAATTACATACTATAGTCAAAGGTTTTAATTTTGTTTTGACGAAGCAGTGATCAAGACAATTTAATTCTCTGGTCGGCAGGGTATGCGTGGTGAGAAGGCCGTTGGATGCAAGCAGATTTAAGTATTCTGTATGTTTAGGGTTAAGTTGACACTTAAATGTACTCTATGGCTGCTATAACAAAAAATAGTTACATAGACGAAACAAAAATTTTTGGGCGTTTTTTGTACGGTGATACTAACCCTTCTTGTGCGAGTTCCACTCGCATTTGTTCTTCATTATGGTCAAAATAAAAAAATATCCTTTTATTCCTTGTTGTAACAAAAGGAAAAGTTGTAAGTGTACCTTACAAGGTAAAATTTTATTTACCGACACTTTCCTTGGTGGTTATACCGTAATTAAGCGATTCAATTTGTAAGTTCGCTCCTTGAGAAACCTTTGAGTTCTGACTGAGGAACTAAGACCTTAAGACTTTGCTCATTTGGGTGTGTAAGACTTGACCTTGAATTGAGTAAAACCTGAGTTTGCTCGATTTTTGAAAGCTTCGTTTTCTCGTTTTTAAACACATAAGTTAATTTCCGGACAAAAATTTTGCTTATCAAACATCCATTAGCGTCAGTAACATGTGCCTGATGCGGCATCTTATGGGTTAAAGGACCTGTTTGTGTTTTGTATTTATTGGTCTATTTGTGTGTTTTGTACTGCCTTCGCTGGTCCTGTGGTATCTAGCGTACGTAACTGCTGAGCTATTGGTGTGGGTAGTGGGCTCGATGCCAAAGTTTATTTTAAATTATTGAGTTTTTCCGATAGGAATTTCTAAGAAGCAGCTCAGATTTATGCCAGGTGGGTGACTATAGACTCACTCACTTTTAAATATAGGACTTTAACATAACTGGTGAAATGAGAATGTAAAATACATAATTATCTACATATCGCTTCGGAAATACAAGCTTGATGTTATGTTTAGTTATGTGCCTGTGATAATAAAAGTAGATATGCTGTAGCAATGGAAATCCGACTTTTTGAAAAGGTCAATCCAATGTTTTTACAAAATTAATTTTGTTTCGTAACTGGGTGGATTATGTTTTAATGTGTGGCTTTCTGTTTCCGACAGTCTATTTATTTTCGTTGAAAACTGCCTAATTCTACTACTAGTTGACTACGTTCGGCTTTTAACGAACAAAATCACAGGCTTGCTGTCCTTGGGCACGCCACAATAGCGGCGGTAAGTCCCCTCTTTGAGGATTGGTTGGAGAGGCGCCACGGCGTCCTCACCTTCCGCCTGACACAGGTCCTCACCGGACACCGTTGTTTCGGGAGGTTCCTGTTTCGCATAAGGCGGGAGGAAACGCCCGGGTGTCACCATTGTGTGGATCGCCCGGAGGACACGGTGGAGCATACGGTGGAGGTATGCCCAGCTTGGGCGGAGCACCGCAGTGTCCTCGCGGAGGTGATTGGCGGCGGCGATCTCTCGCGTCCGGCCCTGGTCCAGGCCATGGTACGGAGCGAGAGGGAATGGAAAGCCGTCACCTCCTTCTGCGAAGCAGTAATGCTCGCAAAGGAGGAGGCGGAGCGCGTGAGGGAGAGAGCCTTGCGCCCTCACGCCCCTAGTCGCCGCAGGAGACGCCCTGGGCGTCGGGAATCGCAAGGAGATTCCCGGCCACCGTAGGCGCGGGCTTGCGGACGGCGAGCCATGGGTAGCTCGCCGTCCGGTAAGGACCAGGCCCGGGTCGACGGCGCGTTGTGTTCCACGCGCGCCTCAAAGAGATGTCAGCACAAAATGACGGGGTCCGATAGGGCCGACGCCTCAGGGTCACGGGTTATTCTAAAGAGAAAACCGTGGCCCTGGCACAGGCAACTGAAGGAACACGGGTGGGTTTTAGTCAGTAAAAGTCTGACACGCCCTCCCGCTCCACCCTGAGCGGGAGAAGTCATTAGATGATTTCCCACCCAAAAAAAAAAAACTGTCCTGGGCAGTCTCCAGTTGATACTTTATGATCCTCTCGGATAAAAAGATACGAGCCTGTACAAAAATAGTTCGAAACTTCGAAGTAAACCCCGATGAATTAACTTTTTTGAACGGAAAAATACAAATCGGGAGTAGGTAGAACAGTTCGGTCCAAAAGTAAACTCATGTCCGTAAGTGATACGGAGTGTGAATCCCCCATAGCTTCGGCCTATGTGAACCTCTTGATCTTTGGCAGTCTTCGGGTACGATTTCCCCAACAATTGTCAACTGTTCGTGTTAAAATTGTGTAAAAATAATGCGTCATTGCTGCATTTTTGTTTTTTTTAATGCATACTATGTCTCATGTCTATCGCGTGTTAAATAGTGTAAAGTGCAGATTGTAATAGACAATAAATAAATGAATGGAAATAGTCCTTTTACTTATGTCGGACTTAATAATGTCATATTTAGTACAATATAGTTGGGTCACGGTCACGTTCTCGGCTGTCGTCATACTCAGCGATTTGTTGTTCTAGTCCTTGGAAAGGGACAAAATAAGGAAAATAAATAAACTCGCTTGATTTTTATTCTTATTAATATTAATGTTAAATTTTTCAACATTTATATTTAAACTTGTATTAATTTGTATAACGTTTATTCTCTCATCCCATTTTCTTTGTCATACCTCATTCTATTGTATAGAATCAAGTTATTCTAACATAACAGACAGCTGTGCTGCTGGAGAGTTTGTTGCGCCACATGTTCTTCCCAGCTGAAGCACTAGGAATTGGTGAAGGGCGGACGTTTCGGGGGACGTTAGAGCTTTGCAGGTGCGATTTATAAATAGGCGACGATGTCAAACGTCGAGCTAAAAATTTAACAAAAACCTACCGGAAAAATGGTAGCTAATGATGGTGGAAACGGCATCAAAATCCATCATTATAAATAAAAATGAGATGCTGATAAGCGCATCACTTGAGAACGGTTAGGGCAATTTCTTGGAAAAGTTTCCCGGATTCTTTTTTACACGGGATAAACTAAACTTATTTTTTTGTTTGGGATTTTTGTATGAACGGACAGAACAATGTGTGTGTAACTCGGGTCAGCTAGTTGTTTATAAATTAGAAAAACCTTTACCTCTTTAGACAATTACGGACTTCTTATTACGCGTCCTTTTTATTTAAAGTACATAAACGTAAATACAGTCACAATACTTTTCTCTAAATCATAATAACAAAGCAGTAATTTTGACGTTTGGACTGAGTTTCTCATTTGCGAAAATGTCAAAGTCATTATTTTGATAAAATCAAAGGCCGAGCCGAGCACTTACCAAGGTTATCTGCGAAATTGAAAGAAACAGATGAAAGTAATTCAAATAAAATGATTCAACAAGAAAAGTATCACTAAGGTCGATCGATTCATACTCGTCTCACGTTAAGAGTCGAAGCGCAGCGAAGTTGCAATCTTAAAGTTAACATAGCAAATTCATCCTTATCTCTACAACGTAATGCACAAATCGCCAATCAGCTCTGTTCGAATTCGCGCTTTTTATTGATCTTGATTGAAATATCGAGTACTTAAGTATTTTTTACTTTTTGATTTACCAATCCCTTATGTTGCATCTGCCATGTTGCAAAACATGGCTCTGTATCACCCGAAGGTTGACAGGTAGAAAATGCCTCAGTCGTTAAGTCCGCCTTTGTACAGTTTTTTTGTCTAAGTTGTAGAGAAAAGGTTAAATTTTCAGTTATCTTTTAGATTTACGTTTCGCTGTTCTTCGTCTCTGCGTCGGTAGAACCGACCATAATTGTTGTGTTAAAACTTTATTTTATTTTATTTTAAACTTAATTTTACAAAATCGTGCTTCTATAATCTTATAATGTTTCGATAATCTTATAATGAATAGTCCTTCGAGGTATTAAAAAGTGTTTAATTAACAAGAATAGTTCTGTTCTCAAGTGGTTTAGTCGTAAATCTTATCGCTGTTCCGTTCCACTGGTTTTGTAGTACCGTGAAAGCTGTTCCTGTAACATTTTTTTAAAAAGATCGATCCGATTCCTATCTAAGTCAAAGTCAAATCACTTATTTCAAATAGGCACGTATTAGGAACTTTTGAACGCCAAAACCTACTTAAATAACGCAACTGGTGAAAAACACAAACATTTTTTAAATATTTTCTAATTTACCAATACAAATTTACCCGCGTGGTGGATTACGGCCCACTCTGGCCTGTGTCCCAGCAGTTGGAACATTCTAGACAGATAGACAGTTACTTTCGCATTTATGATATTAGTATGGATGATGCTTTTGCCAATTTTACTGAGCGAACCTAAGATTTTCGAAGAAAAAAAACTACCAAATATTAAAATAATTTGAGAATTATTTTTACTATTGGTAGTAATTATGTGCATGATGTGACTTTTAATTTCATTTGTTTATCCAAGTCAAGCTAGGCCGTCTACAAACATGGCTAATTAACGCTTTCCATATTCAGCTATAAACACCTTTAAGTGAATCGGAATGAAATATTTTTCACGTAAAACTAAAAACATCCTCGTTGGCGGAGCTTCAGTAATCTTCAATGAAACACCCGTATTGAGGTATGGTTATTTAATTGATTTATACTATATTTTTACATACTAAAATGTGGAGCGTACAAAAAATCATAATGAAAACCACTTCATTATCATGTGTAGTTTAGAAGAACAAAAAAATACATTTTATTCTGCGAAACTGGAAAGCAGTTTGTTGGCAAGCGTAACTCCTTTTTTTTAACATTTATACTTATTTTTTTTTCTATTTCGCTTAAAGGTACTTACGCTAAACTATCCATTGTACATTATAGTGATAACGATCTATGACCTAGGTATGTATACCTCAAATTGTAAGCATATTGTCCTGCAAGTCTGACACACAAGATTTACAACTTAAAAAAAATATACTTGACAAAACACATGCAAGTATTTTATTTTTGAAAGAGGTTTTTGTGATACAACTGTTTTTATCGACTGGGAGGTTATTAAAATCAGTTGGAACTTAAAAAAAACTCCTTCGACTATAATAGTTATTGCAAGTGGCACTACAAATCTTCTCATATTATTGCTCCTTTGTGATCTTGTGCGAATAATTTTGTTTTTAAATTCATCACTACAATACTGTTCTAAAGCAACTGACAACACTACCCTCTCATGAACCGGCAGCATTTAACATTCCAAAAATAAATGCGAAAAAAAGACAGGAATAGCGACTTTAATTTATATTGCTAGTGCCCTCCAAATGTTAGTTGTCATCTTTCCACTTCAGCTGTAATGCAACTTATTGTTTTCTTACTTAATTCTAGTTTGAAATGTTTAAACTGTACTCTATAACGTTAAAATTAACTAATCCAACTCTCCATGACAGGGATTACCTGATTATTTTTTATTAGGGAAGATGAATATACTTGTATAACACCAATAGCTTTTTCAACTGTCATCAAAACGTGTCGTAATGTAGGTACCAATCTCCTCGCTTTGACTATTTCCACAGAAAAGAACTATTTCTGTCTGGACTAATAGTTGTCTAGTCTAGACGTAGATGAGACGCGACGGATTCATGTGTGTATATCATATTTCAGTGACGCCTTTTTCATTGAGATATCGTTTTGTTGAGTTTAGGGTGAAAGGTATTGCTTTATTTTTGTTATAATGTCACATCTAGATCCGATCATAGTCTGTCGTCTGTACTTATTGTTTTCTTTTATTGTCTATTCTAATATAACAAAGCTGAAGTGTCCGTTGTTTTCAGGGTGCTTTACCCCAAAATGTAAAACTGAACCCTTATAGGATCACTTCGTTGTCCTTCCGTCCGTCCGTTCGTCCGTCTGCCAGTTTGTCGAGAACCTTTTTTTCAGGAACACGTTGAGGTTTCAAGTTGAATATTAATATCAAATGCGTAGGTCCTATAAAGCTCCACAAAAATTAATCTGCTAAGTCAAAGCAATCAAAATTACAGCCATTTATGCGACATATTTTGATACTCGCAAAACTTCCCGTTATCCTAGAATCGTGTTTGCAACAAGGTCACACAGCACAAGTAAAGAAAAAATACTAAAATCATTTATTTGTAGTCTTATCACATAACACGGTTGGTGAATTGACCGTGACGTATGTCTATTTATGGAAGAACATGTTTTTCAACTACAATTGAAAGTTTGTTCTTGGGTTAAATTCATCCCAACTATGGTACCCTTCATTTAGCGTGGTCCGACACTCACTTGGCCGGTTTTTCATTGAGATATTCCCTACGTTGTTTGGTTTCGGGACCAAAGATGTTGCTTTATTTTTGTTATAATGTCACATCTGATCCATTCACAGTCTGTCGTGTATACTTACTTATCGTGTCCTAATTGCTTTCTGATATTATCTATACTAATAATAAAGCTGAAGAATTTGTATGCTTGTTTGAACTCTCCAATCTCTGAATCTACTACCAGTAGGGTTTAAAAATTGTATGTCTGCATTTGATAGCTTCATTCTCGAGGAAGGCTAATATCAGAACCTGAGAAGGCGAACAAAAAAAAAGTCTGCAAGAACGCTAAGCAAAAACGACGTAAAAGGTCGGGCAGGCGACGCGACGCGGCGACGGGGTGGGTCACGGGAGCAAGAACTTTCACGCGGGCGAAGTTGCGGGCAGGTTGAAGATAGTTCGTAATAAACTGACAAGTGAACAACTGCAAGTTTTAAATTACTAAAGCTCTAGGTTTGACCCACATCTGCCAGAAAGAAATCGCCTTTTTTCATGCTCAATCCTTTTTAATCGCTCAGGATGACAGTCTTAGAGCGATAAAAAATTATAGATTGTTGTCGATTGTTGTTGCTAATTTATATCGTAAACAGGTTCACGAATAATGAACTAGCTCTAATTGTATAGATGTGACTAAACATATTTTTTTCACATTCATCTCCCACATTCTAAGCTATACAACTGCAGCCCACTTTGTAACCAGCCTATCAATGACACAATATTAATACCTTTCACACCACATGCTCGCTAACGTCTTATTATATGTCATGCAAACCTGACCTAAAGCATGTCATTTAAGCCCTAGGCTCTAGCCGGGCATTAATATTGCACTGAATTTCATTATTACCCGCTAGTCATTAATGCAATTTAAATTCGGAACCTCAACTCACCTTCCCGATGTTCTCGATGTAGCGCTGCTCAAGAATGTGAACCTCCGTTTGCAATCGATTGAGACGTTCCACGAGCTAAATTCTGACCACCGCCCTGTAGTCATGCATCTTGCACCCTACTCGGGCCCGATCGACCCCAACCGCCCCCCTCAGACCCAAACGATAACCGACTGGAGGAAAGTAAGCGAAAGACTGAAATCCACCACGTCGCCTCACTTAGACACCATCCCCGATCACTTAGTGTCAGTCGCCGACACGACGGTCGCAATCGACTCGTTTACAGAGCACGTCCAATCCGTATTGACGGATTGTTCACGGGAAGTTCCGGTGATGGAAGACCATCGCTGGAAACTACCTACTGACGTACGCGACCTGATAACCGAGAAGAACGCGGCCATCCGTGCCTACGACTCCTTCCCTTGTGACGCGAACAAAGCCCACATGCGCCATTTACAGCGTGCTGTAAAGAAACGCATAGGGGAGGTTCGCTCTGAGGGCTGGAACAAGATGCTCAGCGAACTCGAGCCCACTCATCAAGCCTTCTGGCAATTACAGAGGAAATTGCGTTCCTCAGAAGAGGTCTCTATGCCTCCTCTCATCCGCCCCGACAATAGTGTCGCTTTCGACAGTCCCGAAAAGGCTGAATGTCTTGCCGACAGGCTAGAGTCCCAATGTTCTCCCAGCTCCCAACCAGTAGACCAAGCTCACCTGAACAAGGTCGACGCTGAAGTCGAACGAAGAGCCTCCCTCCCTCCCGTCGAAGACCCTGATGATCCTCTGCCTCCCGTCACTCCAGACGAAGTGCACGACATCATTAAAGGGCTCCACGCTCGTAAGGCCCCCGGTTCGGATGGTATTACCAATAAGGTATACAAACTCCTTCCTGCCCCGCTAATAATGCTTATGACCGCCATCTTCAATGGCGCCTTGAGCGACAACATCTTCCCACAAGCATGGAAAGTAGCCACCGTCATCGGTATCCCAAAGCCAGGCAAGCCAAAGTCTGAGCCCTCCAGCTACCGCCCTATTAGCTTACTCAATGTCCTCGGGAAAATCTACGAGAGGCTTATTTATAAGCGTCTCAAAGACTACGCCGAAGCAAAGAGCCTCATACCCAACGAGCAGTTTGGATTCCGTAGCCAACACTCGGGCACCCAACAGGTCCACCGTATCGTAGAGCACTTATGCGCTGGTCTGCAGCGTAACGCGACGACGGGTGTGCTATTCTTCGACATAGCGAAAGCCTTCGACAAAGTCTGGCACAACGGCTTGATATACAAGCTCTACCAACTAGGAGTGCCAGATCGTCTCGTGCTCATCTTACGAGACTTTTTGTCGAACCGGACCTTTCGCTATCGCGTCGAGGGAGCACTCTCGTCCCCTCATCCTATTCGCGCCGGTGTCCCTCAGGGTTCCGTACTATCTCCTCTCGCCTTCACGCTGTTCACTAGCGATATCCCAAAAAGTAAAAAGGCTCAGTTGGCTCTCTTCGCCGACGACACTGCCGTTTACTATACCGGTCACTGACCCAACGCTATAGCTCGTACTCTCCAAACCTCCGCAAACGTCTTAGGCGCTTGGTTCCGGAAATGGAGAATCGAGGTCAACCCCGATAAGAGTCAGGCGGTTCTCTTCTCGAGACGTCGTCGACTCCCTCCCCCACTTCCCAGCCCGATCACTATGTACGGCAAGCCAATCCCTTGGGAGAAGCAAGCCAAATACCTAGGCGTGATCCTCGATGAGAACCTTACCTTTAAGGCTCATATTAAGGCGGTTCGCGCGCGCGCCTCCTTCGCTCTTAGCAGGCTGCAATTCGTACTGACAGCCCGTAGTAAACTGTCCCTCAAATGCAAGCTCCGCATCTATACCGCAGTCATCCGTCCCATCATGACCTATGCCTGCGTTGTATTGGCGCACGCTCACCCACGTCATCTCCATAAGATGCAGACCCTCCAAAACCGTTTCCTCAGAAGGGTCACGGGTGCCCCCTTCTATGTCCGTAATATCGATCTTCATGTCGACCTCAAAATGCCAACCATAAAACAGTTCATGAAACGCTTATCAAAGCGTTTCCTCGACTGCGGCATCAAACATTCTAACCCCCTGATTACAGCGGCCGCCCGCTACACTCCCTCTCGCATTAGCAGTATTCGCCGACCAAGGCATACTTTAATCGACCCCGACGACGCCACTACCCTCCTCCAGGAGAGTAGCAAGGCCACTAGCACGCTACATAAGCCCAAAACCCGATCGCCGTCCTACCGCCCTCGCCGCCGAGGCCCACCGCAACGCCCAAATCGACGCCCCTCCCGACCCTTGCTCGAGCCAGCCCGCGCCGTTGAGCCTGTAGCTTTAAATTCGTCCCTAATTAATACCAATCCTGATCCAGCTAGTCATTTGCTGCCCTCTTCCAGCGACGCCCTAAGCCGAGGTTCGTGCCCCACAGGGGGTGCCCTTAGCGTTGTCGCTTAGTTTTATTTAGTATATAAGTTTAAGTCCTGGCTGGAGGCCTTAATTTATTAGGGAATCCACAGGCAAGTCCGCTTAAGCAGACGACAACCGCATAGGTTGACCTGCGAGATGCCAAACAAACAAACAAAACGGAACCTCAACTGAGAACTCTTATGGAAACAGAAAATAAAACGTTTTTTTCTATTAATACACAGCTCGCCCAAAGAGTTCTCACGTCATAGGTTTTAGTTGAATTCGAAGAACAAAATGATGGGTTATTGTGGCGCCCACCTCAGCAGTCGAGTTTTGTAATTGGGGCTGACGCCCAATTGAATAAATAATTTATTGTGTTTTTGAAGTAATTGCACGATTTAAGCTTTAGAAAATCCTAAACCTGACTGGCAGTAAGTTATTTTAGTTCAATCCCAGATTTGAAGCCACCAACTGCATCAGACTGCTTGAAAAGTGAAGCTGTTTTGAATCTTAGTTGCAGTCGTTTTTTTTGTCATATTTTTTAGATTAGGTTAGGATGCTTCGAGGCAGGAATTCTTTATAGAATTCCACATGCAAAGATACATAGATACGTATTCATGAAAAACATCAATACGGCACCCGCGACATAAGATACTGCATTATCCCTATGGTGCATAGTCTACAATTTCACACCAGCTCGCAAAAGTAACCTGAAGTAAGACATTAAAGCCCTAGCTCTAACTGGCGGGGTAATTGCGTAACACACTAACAGTAGCAATGGCTTTCATTTCGACGGTTCAACAACATTCATTGCGTTATTTACGGTGTTGAGCAGACAAATTTTGTCAACATACGAAGCAATGGATTCGCAATTTCCTTCAAAATTATTTAGATTGTGATTGATAGTTTGTAACGCATTTTTTTCAATTATGACTTGATGGTGCATAATGTGATTTGAATTTAATTTTTCCTTACACTTTCATATCCCACATTCTATGCAACATTTAAGTTGCTAACAACTGCAGCCCACTCTGCAACCAGCCTAACAATGACACAACATTAATATATGTGTCAGTTCACGCTAAGTTACAATGAAAGGACATTACATGAACAAGGGACATCCATTTACGATCCAAGTTAAAGAAGAAGAAAGAAGAAAAAACGTTTATTTAGCACAGACTAAAAGGCACACAAAACAGATAATAATTATGAGAAAAACAATCAAAATAAAGATAAAAATACAAATAAGGTGTACAGTGCGAAGTATGAAACTAGCAGGGTAGTGTGCCTCACGGCTGCGCCAAAAAGGCCCAGTTCAGCAAAAAAATGCCAGACAACTAGTGCCTGACGCTGGTTTTCAACTGGACCTGAATTGTGAGGTAACGGATGTAAATCAGTTTTATACTGCAACGTGACGTGTGTATGCATAAATATAAAAATAAAATTGTTTCAAATAATAATAGTGATGATTAAGTACTTATATAGAGTAAAATGGAAAACAAAAAAAAAACAAAAAAAAACATACTGATAAATAAATGAGACGAAAATAGAGAAATAATTCGAAAACGAGCCGGAACAAACCAAAACCTGCTTTAAACGATGCCAGACTTCCACACTCCAACGCATTGTATAATTAATTAATCCGTGCACTACATTGATACAACGCACAATAGGCTGCAAACAGCCGAGCGCGGCGGACTATTTACGGACACTTTGCAACTTTTTAGTGTTTTAACTCTTAGCTATGGTTGGCATCGAGATTGCCCAAATACGATGGTTATCGAACATGAATAAGTCTGCTTAACATTTTTGTGAAAGTGAAATTGGAAGTTAATAAATAAATAAACAGTTTCATTCATACCAATTTTTAATTTTTAATTTCTCGGTGTATTTCTATAGTTGGTGAAGGATGGGACAACTGGCGCTATCCTGACATCATACATTTCAGTCGCGTGCAAGTAGGCCAGACACATTGGGTACGTAAAACGTGGAATAGCAAAGCATAAAATTGTAAATAAACGTTTATTTTAATGTGTTGTCTTATATTCTACAGGTCTCACATCTGCGAATGGGACGCAGCAATGCTGCGGATATCGCAACAACACCCTCCGGGCCGAGGATACACGGGACATGAGCCAGCGAGCCACACCGAGCTTTAGCATGAGCAAGAGCGGTTCCCAACAATTAAACTGTACAGTATAACAACAGTTATTTTTACATTTTCGTGCAACACTCACCGACAGAAATACTGACATAATTAAGTGGTTAAGTACATACATCATATAATTAAGACATTTAGTGTAATCATGTCCAACTTCCGCTGCGCTTCAATGAGGTACCGCCGTAAGCGTCGTCTAAAAGCGTCTATCGTCTTAATTAATATAGTCGGTGGTGGCAGGTTATTCCATACCTTGGAAGCCGCATAACGAAAGCTGCCTCTAAAAGCGGCTGTACCCTGAGACCGAGTCGAGAGCTGTTGCGAGCATTGCCTTCTCCCGCATTCCCGTCTACTCGTAACCCAACTAAGCTTGTTATATAGGTAGTCCGGTTTCTGATATTTAACCACGCCGAACAGAAGGCAAGCCAAATGCAGTTTGCGTCTGGACTTCATTTTAAGTGTAAAGTGCTTATTTAGAAAAGGTGTTACATGACTTCTGCGAGGAATATTGCAACAAAACCGAGCGCAAGCGTTTTGTACCCTTTGGATGAGGCGGTCTGTACGAGCTAGTAGGCGTGGGCCGTAAACCGTGTCAGCATAGTTCAACCTGGACAAAACCAGCGTTTCCACCAACTGCTCCCGTAATTTTTAGGATAAATAAGGCCTCGCACTGTATAAAACTTTTAGGCGATAGAAACAGTTTCTAACCGATTCCGCCACGTGCTTCTCAAAACGAAGGTCTTTGTCCATAACAACACCTAGATACGCGCTTCATACACTCGCTCAATTTGTTCGCCAATAAGCTTCAAGTCAAAAGTCACAGGGAGTCGAGCCAACTGCTGTCTTGTGCCAATTACCATATATTTAGTTTTCGTTGGATTTAACGCCAAGCAGTTCTCCTCTGACCAGGCGGCAATTCTTTGAAGATCATCATTAAGATCCTTAATGGCACTATCATACTCGTCTGGTCTAAAGGATATATAAAGTTGGACATCGTCGGCATATATGTGGTAGTTGCATCTCTGAAGACATTTTATAATATCCGCACAGTACAGAATAAAGAGAATCGGGCCCAAAATAGAGCACTGCGGAACTCCTCTTTCCACAGATATACGTGACGATCTAAGGGTAGTGCCGTCACCCAAACGCAAGTCAACCAGTTGTTCCCTGTTACTCAGATAGCTACGGAACCATTGCGTAGCGCTGGGGTCGAAACCATAATAATTTAACTTCGACAGTAATAGCGGAATATTAATTGCATCAAATGCCCGAGAAAAATCGAGTAAAACCAGTAATGAGCACATTCCCTTATCTTGGGCCGACAATATATTATCAGTAACGTCGAGTAAAGCAGTAGATGTACTGCGCTGTTTCCTGAAACCAGATTGTAAATCGGGTAAAACGTTATTTTGTTCCAAGAAAAGCGTTAATTGGTAGCTAACGACTTTTTCTAACACTTTGGATAAACATGGTAAAATACTAATAGGGCGTAGGTCTTTTAAAGTGGATGGATTTGAATTTTTTGGCAAGGGCCTAACGGAGGCAATTTTCCATAGGTCGGGAAACGTAGAGGTAACTATGGAGCGATTTATTATGTCCGTTACAACATTCAACGTGTATGGCAGTCATGTTAATCATATCCAGTGTTATGTTGTCGTAGCCTTCAGCGTTACTTTTAAAGTTGGAGACGATACGAGAGATGTCGTTCTCTTCAACTGGAGTGATTTCGAAAATTTCTTTACCATGCCTATGCTTTTCATAATAGTTTATAAGTGATATGCTTGCCGCGGGGTTACCGGGGACATTTAAAAAGTTGTTATTAATTAAATCAGGATCTGTGAAGTGTGAAGGTAGGTCGTGTCTGGGCTTATAGGGCATTAATGTGTATTTCAGATTTTTCCATAACAATTTAGGGTTTTTTATTTTATTATTTATGTTTTGCTTAAAATACGCAACTCTTTCATTATAAAATGAACTAATCACTAAGTGTTTTAGCTCTTTGTAATATTTTCTTTTTGAATCGGCTCTCGTTTTCCTATAACTGCCAAGTGCTTCGTCACGTAAACGCATCATAACCTTGATTGTATCTGTGATCCATGGATACGACTTTTCCTTAACAGTACACGTCTTGATCGGTGCGTGAATATCAAACAGGGAAATTATATATGTGTTAAACACATGCACCATATCGTTTACGTTGTTAAGCGACGAAATTGTTCCAAGGTTTAAAAACGATAAGTCTAAATTAAAACTTACCGCGCACACATTTTTAAGAGGTCGAAATTTTACCAAATATGGTTTGACCTTGTCACGTTTAATGTGAAATTCACCGACTACAATATAAATAAAGTTAAGTTGACGACCGTTTCCATTATGTCATGCAGGATTTACTAGCATTCCAGTCCAGTGATCCAATCCAGCTCTGGATCGCAACTAAAATTGCGTCATTATTCCAGTACCGTGCACGAGAACCTGCAAATTGAAGAAAAACTTAAGAAAATTTGAATTTATATAAGAAATTATTTAAATAAGAAATGTGACATTTTGGCACTAGCATTAGTGTTTGATACCGTGTTTATTAATGTTTGTACCCAATTGAATTTATACGTAATTTTATGCTTAAGATTTGTAGCATCAGCTGTATGTGTTTTGGTGTAAATTGAACGGCTTTTGAATGACTAGCGTAGTGTAGACGACATCCAGTCCAGTCCAGTGCTATATTCAACTAGCTAGATCTAGCAACTGGAATAATGTGAACAAGCCATTAAGTTTAGTTCAAGTCACTGCTCTGTTTACTTGCGTCACTTTGGGCACTTAGTGGTTTCATTCAATATTAGTTTGAAACGTAATTATTCCTTTGAAAGGATGGAAATTTGAAAGTCATTGGTTATGGTATTAGTTTTAGAGGGTATTGCGTGGATGGGGTTGGAAGACGGATGGAAGTCAAATTCGAAAGTGGTTTGATGTTATTGTGTGGCTAAAAGCAGGCAGGCTAAATTAGCCAGTTAAAAAAAAGCAACTGGCGACAGGAGACAATCCAACAATCAGACACTAAGACTTTTTCATAGTTTTCTGTTATATCAAACAGCAACGGTCATTTATATAATACTAGCTTTTCCCGAAACTTCGCTCGCGATGAGTTTTTAAATAACATACTATCCGTCTTATTCATACTATCGCCAATTCCCTTTATAGATAGATAGATAGATAGAATACTCTTTGTTATGGACACCTTATAAATGACAGACATGGATGTAGAAATTTTACATTGGGTGACACAATGGGTGTATCGCTAAAAGCAATATTTTACAGACAACCTTTGGATGGATTAAAGGGAGAAGGAGAGACAATACTGCAGTCAGTGGTGTACCATTTACATATTCATTAAATACATACATAAAACATACACTTATCTACACATATAAATACAATAATAAACACGAAACAAGACCAAGGAAACTACATGTAATAATGTTTAAGGAAAGAGGAAGTGTTTTTTTACCAGAATTTTAAAAGTGAACAGTGATTGAGCACACCTTATCGACATGGGCCAGGCATTCCATAACCGTACTGCTTGAACTGTAAAAGACTTGTCATAAAACTGGTGGATTGCATTGGCATCTCTAGTCTTAAGTTTTCCGATGACCTCAGATATCTGATATGCGTATCATGAAGGAACTTGAAACGTTTTTTAAGATAAGAGGGGGTTGTCAAGTTAAAATGAAATTGGACAGAAAGGGACAACACAGTTCCATAGCAAAAATAGATTGGTTTATAAAGCAAATGGTACTCAAGTTAATGTTATTGCGTGGTATGAGCTATTTAAAGTGACAAGGAATTTCGACCTATTCCTTACAGGACCTGAAAGTGTGACCCATTTGCAACAATTAAGAACCACATAAAGCCTTCATGAAAATTCATGGGATTCGAGAGTACCCTATTTTTAAATTTTTCCCTAATTTAATAATCAATTATATATATTTTTTTTACTAAATATTTATTTTCGCTATACTCTCAAATTGAGTGGCCTTCATTGCTATCCCATTGGGTACCTAATAAATTAGCAAACCTTTAAATAATTTTCTAAAACCTCAAACAGTTAAAAGTTAAAGGAAGAAGTTAAATAACCATTTTGAAAAATCATCTACTTTAATATGAACTTTGACACCGGTTATCTCACTATTTTAGTACTTATGGCATTATACATCTTTATTTAATCAGCTATCTGACGAAGTAGAAATGCTTAATAAAAATAAGAGGTGCAAATGAAACAGTCGATAATGCTGACAAAAGTTGAATTTGCAAATAACAGTCGCACGCTCATCATCCTTAGATGCCGCTGATATAATGTAATATAGCCCTTTGGGAACGCATTCATTTGCAGCCTCTTTTCCAAGGTTCCTCAAAAAAAAAAAAGTTTTTAGAAGCCCTACAAAGCAGTATAAGAGCCGACTTCCAGACCAGGTTTCATTCATGTCTAGGACTATTATTCATGTCTAGGAATACCTACTGCGTCGGCAGTGGTCAGCTTTTCAAAGATAAACTTTATAGAACCTGGTTTATTGAGTTGTGAATGGATTTTATAAAAGTTAGGTAGGCCTTTATTAATTCACAGGTCTGCCTTTTTAGACCGTCGCGTCGGTCTATAGACCTAGCCTAGTATCCATTTACATGGATGCTGATTTAAGTTCACATTCATTTCATTGTGTACTAAGAAGAGATATAGAGATATAGAAGGATAGAGATATAGATAGAGTTATAGAAGGTTTCTGTGGCGCGTGTCCAGAAATGGAACTAACGCCGCGATCTTGTTTTTCAATACAATGTCCCAAATCATCATCACAAATGTTTACCAACAGCGGGCGCTGTCTCTCAATGTCATTCAAGCGCCAAAACATTTTTGCAGCACTGTAGTGTGAGTTCTAGTATCATCGTCATCATCATTTCAGCCAATAGACGCCCACTGCTGGAAATAGGCCTCCCTCAAGCACCGCCATTTCCACCGATTCTGTACTTTCCGCATCCAGCGGATTCTTACGGCCTTCACAAGGTCATCGGTTCACTTTGTGGGAGGCCTTCCAACGCCACGTCTTCCGGTACGCGGGTGCCACTCCAGAACCTTTCGGCCCCATCGGTCATCTGTTCTGCTAGCAATGTGGCCTGCCCACTGCCACTCATAAGTGGCAGTTGTCAATTCTTCGGGCTATTTCAGTTACCTTGGATCTCTTTATTTCTGATTCGACCACGTAGAGAAACTCTAAACATAGCCCTCTCCATTAAAACAAGTCACCTTGAAAGAAACTCACACAGAAAACATAATAGATTTCAGTCGGGCACACATTATTGTGATGAGAATTCGTGCTTGCAAAGGCAAGCTGTATGTAGTCGCCCTATGTCCGCAAATTCTAGAGCTAAATTAAATTAGAGAAAAAAAACTCCAGTTATTATATTCGATTGGTATTTAACGCAATGGAGAGTCTAGTCTACATAGACTCATATAAACAGCTCCGCAAGATACCACTCCATAATATTAGTTTAGTCGTTTATTTATTCTTATCCTTATTCTGCTACATTTTAAAATATTTTTATAAAACAACTTTAAAAAAAAAAACATTTAAAAATATAAAAAATAGTGGTCCGCCGGTAGCGGGAGCAGGGTCCAAGCTACTGGTGGTTAGGGCTCCAGAGACAGGAACCTCCTCACAATGCGAGCCGTATCGAGGAGTACTGCCTTCTGAATCAGGCCCTTGATCCAACCGCCTAACGAAAGCCTCGAGAGATTTTGGTCGAGACTTTTTGCCATCAGGCCAATGGCCGATATGACAATCGGCACAATGACAGCCGAGCTCACATTCCACATGTCAACAACCTCGTGTGCTAAGTCGAGATATTTAATTTGTTTCTCTTTCTCAGCTTTCACGAGGTTCTCGTCATGTTGAATGGTAACATCGATAATCATTGTGCGGCGCGCTAATCGATCTATCACTACTATGTCAGGCTTATTAGCGATAATAGTCCCGTCAGTAATGATAGACCGATCCCAGTACAACGTGACAAGGTCATTTTCGAGAACTGGGTCGGGCACATACTTGTAATACGTTACCTCAGAATGCACAAGTTTGTATTGCAAAGCAAGTTGCTGGTGAATAATCCTGGCTACTTGGTTATGCCTGTGCAAGTACTCGCAGTTAGCCAGACGAGAACAACCAGAGATAATTTGTCTGATGGACTCACCTGGACGGTGGCATGCCCGACACACGTCAACAGTCCCGTCCTTCATAATATGTCTCCGGTAGTTATTCGTCAAGATAACTTCGTCCATAATTGCACAGACGAAACCTTCAGTTTCCCCGAAAAGGTCACCAAAACGTAGCCAGGAAACGGACGCTAGGAAATCTACATCAGGCTCATGAAGAGCCCGATAGAAGCGCCCATGAAGCTCCTTGCTTTGCCATACCGCCTTGCGGTCATCGGAAGTAAGTACTACAGGTTTGTGCCAGTTCCCTTTAGCCATGGAGGGCGGGGTAAGCCCCTTCTCCACTGCGACCGCATCACGGTGCATACCCATTTCGGCTTTTAAAAAATATTCCCTGAGACTGCACACGTCGCGGTTGTGGAGGGTCTTCGCATTTAAAAAGCCTCGACCCCCGCACTTTCGCGGGATGTACAGTCTCATCACCGATGATCGTGGGTGATGCATCCGATTTGCGGTCAGAAGTGTACGGACCCGCCTATCCAGGGCGTCGAGTTCGGTTTGGGTCCATTTGAGTATGCCGAAAGAGTACATCAAAATCGGCATGACCCAACCGTTGAAGGCGCTCACCTTGTTTCCGCCCGAAAGAAGACTAATGAATACCTTCTTCAGGCGGCCAAAGAAGCGCTCCTTCAACGATTGCTTCATGTTAATAACGTTGATGCCTAACGCTTCCGAGATAGCCAAATACTTATAGTTTTCGGATGAAGAGAGGGATCTAAGGTGTATGGAATCCGAAAGTTGAATACCTTCGGATTCCATAATCTCACCTCGCTTAACATGATTGCACATTTGTCCACACCGAATTCCATCCTGATGGCGCTACTGAATGTTTCAGTTACCTTCAGTAGCTCCATCAGTTGCAATTTGTTGGGGGCAAAGATTTTCAAGTCATCCATGAACAGAAGGTGAGATATGACCTGACCACCTCTCTTCAACCGATAGCCTAGACCTGAATCCTCCAGCAGTGTGCTTAGAGGATTCAGAGCTAAGCAGAACCAAAGTGGACTCAAACTGTCGCCCTGAAATATTCCCCGTTTAATCCAGACAGGCTCGTCATTCCCCTGGATCTGTTGACACCCCGGATAGCGAAGGACCGTCCTCCATTGCCCCATACAGGACCTAAGGAAGGTGCGTAGAGTTGCATCTATCTTGTACAACTCCAGCACCCTCACAGGCCATGTATGTGGCACCGAGTCGTAGGCCTTCTTATAATCTATCCAGCATGTCGACAGATCCTTGCGGGAGCGACGAACCTGTTGGCTAATGGCCATGTCGATGAGGAGTAGCTCCTTAGTACCTCGGGACCCGTTCCTACATCCATTTTGAGAGGCAGACATAATCGAGTTACTGTCAATGTGTATTAATTTTCACTCTCAAAATGGATGTAAGAAGTTTATAGACCGTCGACAAACACGTGATCAGTCTATAATTCTTGGGTTCCGTGGGACTACCTGACTTATGGAGCAGGTGGGTAACGCCTGTTGATAGAAACTGCGGTAGCGACCCAGACTCTAAGGCTGACTGGAACTGAGATGCCAGGCTAGTATGCGAACTAATTAGCCATTTCAACCAAAAGTTGTGCAATCCATCCGGTCCTGGCGATTTTCAATTCGGTAACGGACGGACTGCTCTGGCAACGTCTGATGGCGTAATTAGGACTGATTCCATTTCTGGTGTAGTTTCACACACTCGCTCGACATCCTGCATCCAGCTAGCCTCAGTGTGACAGACGGGTACTGACCAGATGCTGCGCCAGAATACAATTGTGGCGGTATCATCTGGGCGGCACACGTCTGTCAAATTTTGTTCAGGTCGCTCCCAAGCTCTATATACCCACCTTTCATCGCTCTGGAACATGCGATTCTGCGTGTATCGATCAACCCGCCGCTTATACTCCATTTTTTTTTTTATGCTGACAAGGTTTCGTGGTGTCATTTCTCTCCCCACGAAGACCCCATACGTCACAAGTTAAAGTGATGACAGAATCCGATTTTATACAATTATGAGGATGTGTCGTCTCAGCATATAATCCGAAACATGGAACCTAGGGTCTATCTAAAAGACATCACGGCAGCCAGAGCCGGAAAGAGAGAACTAGATTTTCTACAAGTAAAAAATTATTTTTACTTGTAGAAAATCTAGTTCTTTCTTTCAAAATCACATGCTTTTCTAATTTTGCAAACAAGAATTCATCGAGAGGAATAACAAAAGAACAAAAAGATAGAATAAAACAGACTTAGTACCTTTGATGCCTGAAACCAGGACAGGCTCTTGGTTAAACTTACCTGAAACGTCCCGAGCTTCGAACCTAGACTAAAATATTATATTAGTTATAAGTGTTATATCAGACTCTCGAACCTAGACTGAAATATTAAATTAGATAAAATTGTTATATCAGACTGATGAAAGCATTGATCTCAAATTGTGGCTTAAAATTTAAAAGTAAATTTTTTATTGCTTATATTTTTTTAAGTTTATTTTTAATATTTACGATTGTTTACTTTAGCTACTTAACTATTACGATGTTTTAACAAATGATTATACTTTTGATATGTGTGTTCTTTAGTTGTAGTAGCCGTTGTATTTAAATGATTGGTAATAGACCAGAATTAATTCGTAAGAAAGCGAAGTGATTCCTATTATAATTGTACTTTTTTAGTTTGATATAAAAATTATTTATTATATTTTTTTTTTATATATCAGATTCATTTAAAAACACATCTGAGAGCAGATATGATGAGTAGACTTGGCTTTACCAAATACAGTTTCATACTAAAGGTCGATCGGTGTGAGGAGGAAAATGAAAGTTTTGCAAATTTATTCATATTTGTCTTTTTAAACTTGTCTCTTACTAGTGAAAACCGCAATAAATAAGAAACGTAATGCAACTTTGGTTAGAAAACAGTTCATAACAATTTAATTGCTACTAGGTACTCAAAAATGCATCATGTTGAATTCATAACCATTTGTGCAATAAATAGATTACTTATTGACTAGTAAACATTCTTTCTACATAGTAATAATACTTAGTATTATAGTATTTTATTGCTCTTTATTACGAAAATAAATGCGGGAACAAACATTAAGTAGCACATAATATTCTCTACATTGTTAAATATCATGTAGCGAAAGTTTCAACTCGTGATGGAGATACAAAAAAAACAAAAATAAAATCTTTACCCGCGTTTTTCTCGAAATCAGGTTTAACCTTGTTATTGAACTTTTCGTAAGGACGGCAGTATTGGTGACATATGATACAAACCAACGCAATAAATTTCCTCTAATGCCATTGAATGCAATTTTGTCAAGAAGTAGTCTGTGATCGACGTTATCGAAGGCCTTTTAGAAGTCAGTATAAGCCACATCAATTTGCTGTCTATTGTCAATGCCTTCCAATTGATGTTTTGTAAAAACAAGGACACGTACACAGGACCAACCCTTAACGAACCCGTTTTGCTCTTTTATTAAGATGCTATGAAGAGTAGGCAAAATCTCATTGTGGACTAGTTTTTCAAAAAGTTTGGAGAGCCCTGACAACAAAGAGATTGGGCGATATGTGGATACATCACTCTTAGAGCCACATTTATGAACTGGAACAATTTTCGCTTGTTTCCATATACATCGATATACATCGGGGAAAACCCCATAAGAAAGACATTTATTAAATATTATGGAAAGAGGGGAGCACAGTGTGTCACTTGTATTTTTTTTTAAAGATTGAAAGGATACCATCTGGCCCAGGTTCTTTGGAAGCATCCAGTGATTGTAGTTCCTTTCCTATTTTTGTAATGAAAAGTGCAAATTACAAATATTTATATCACTATCAGGATTGGCGCGTGATGGCACCCATGAAGTGTGATCAAAAGAAAATGGTTCTTATACTGATTGGAAAAAAAATGAGAATACATTACAAGCGGCAACAGGGTCATCTGTGGACTGTTGGAGATAGTGAACTGTAGTTGGAGTACTATAAGTGGAGTTACGACTAGAAAATAAGACCAAAATGCCTCAACATTTTTGACCACACTATGCTCCACACCGTTAATTTTTTTTTTATAAACATTCGTCTGCCTCCTCATTGAATTTTGCTCTATAAATAGAAAATAATTCGTAGTCTTTGGTGTTTCCGAATTTTTTCCACTTAACCCATGCGCGAGATTTATTTTTGACAATGTGCAAAAGAGATTTAGTGAACCAACATGCGTATTTCAGACTTTTAGGCTTGTGAGTGGGGGTGTGAAATTTAATGAATTTATTGATTTTTTCATAAAAAATTGCAACTGCCTGATCGGGGGCAGATCGTCAAGGAAATTGTTCCAATCTACAGTTTCAATGTCAGTATTGATATTAGAATAATTCGATTTGTAATAATTTTGTTTAAGATTTTTATGTCTAAGTATTTGCGTTGTTTTTCAAAAAGGTATTTGTACGTAAAAGGAAGGATGATGAGTATCTATTGGCAAGAGTGAGATGCTAGGGTTATGAGCAATAGCATGTGTATTACAAAAGAAAATATTTAAAATCCGCCCATTTGAATTAGTCAGTGTGTTAAATTGATTCAAGTCTAATTGTGAGCAAAAGTTTAACAGATGTCAACCTGTATTTGAATATTCCCATCAGAGGTACATGTCATATACGAATTTGTACTAATCCAGTTCAGCGTAGGTAGGTTAAAATCACCTGTAAAAATAATGTTTTATATGCAGGGATCGTCTACCAAATTCGACAAAGAATGAATAAAGTCCACATATATATCAACCGTGGGGCTAGGGGGTATGTAAGTAGCACACACAAGTAGGTATTTACAATTAAAAGAGGGATTTTTTTATTATTTTATGTTCTGGTAGAATTAATGGGGATGACAGAGTGAGAATAGTTGGATTGATTTAGTTCTTTATTCGTAGGATAATAATCATATTTAAATAATAATATACAAGCTAACAGCCTTAAAATAATAAATAATATGAACATGAATCTAAAAAAGAAGGATAATAATCACAGGGCATCAAAAAATACTTCCACATCGCTGTCACCAGGAAAAGTGCCCAAAAGGCTGGCAGCATTGCCACGTTGTATGGCGATGCTAACTCTTTGCCCAAAAAATAGACCAACTCCCGTTACGAGTCGACCGCTTAGCAATGACTTGAAAATCCAGGACCAGCCTCGATCCCCATGGCCCTAGTGTAGGAGGAAGTTAGTGTGGGAGGTACCTAAATAAACCACTACTGCCATGTCGATTCTGTATAATTCTCACCGTGAAGACTTGCGTGGAGCGAGCTGTCAGTGTCGGGCAGGTTCTGCACGTCGATTCTGTAAAATCACGCCGTCAAGTGTTGCGTGGAGTGCTATTCTGTAACTATCTCACCGTGAAAACTTAGGTGAAGTGAGCGTGAAGTAAGCTGTCAGTGCCACTGTTGCTAGGGATTGACCAAGACGGGATGACACTGACAGCTCACTCCATTACAGAATAAGTTCACTACAGTACAGACCAATTTACCTTCTCAGAATAATAATTAGAATCTCGCCTTGGTTGACACCGTTAAACTGCCAAAATAAAAGCCTATCTTACGCAATCACCCCGCAGTTCTGCAAATGATTGCGGTAGTATCTATAACAACCAACAAATTAACCAAGAAATGATCAGTGATTGATCATAATATAAGGACTACAGTATTCACTATTCCCCTGCGAAGGAAGCGTCCTCAAATATGTACATAAAGTTGGCTTTCACGTGTTGGCAATAATCAATAATTTTATCAGTAAGTAGATAAGTTCGCTCGGCTATACGGGCGAGATTAAGGCGTCTGCGTTATACCCACTAAATAAATGATGTGCTCGTATAAAATGAAGAGGGTGTATTTAGAACCACGTTTTAGTCTGCTGACTATAATGTGCGGTTTGAAAGAAAGAAAGAAGGAAATAACGTTTATTTGCTGTAAACATGACGCAAAAAAAAAAACAAATACTAAAAAAGAAAAGGTTGTGGGAAACATGCGTCACATCCACCCTAAACGGCTATCGCTCAGCATTATGCTGCGACCCTATGCAAGACAGAGCCCCAGCGCTGGTTTGCAGCGGTTTGACGGATCTAAATTAGTTTGTTTAACTTTTTGCAACCTTTATATTAATGGGCTGGTGGTAAAGTAATAACAGCCGCTTGGGGTGGTCAGCAAGGTTAAGCAACACTTTCCGAGATTGGTCTGTCGATGGGTGACAAACCATGACATACTGAGATGCCTCCGTGCCTCGAAATGCAAGGTTACCACCGGCTGTCATTTGTAGATCTTTGACAGTCGTTACGAGTAGTCAGTAGTCCGAAACCCCAACAACCAGTCTTACCGAGGGGTATGGCGTTCCCCAGTCATTGTGTTGTAATATTTACTTATTTGTGTTAATAGCGCGGATAACTCTCTGCTTGCGCAATTCAGGATTTTCGTGACGTCAGTTGAAGATGCCCCATGTCTGTAGCTAATCAGATCCTTTATTATAACATAACATAACATGACGCCTTGTTTCCCCGAAGGGTTGGGCAGAGGTGTACCTATAGTACACCCACATTTCGCCAGTTATGTTTTAAGTCCCATGTAATAGGGGGTGAGCCTATTGCCATCAGCTGGGCACAAATACAGACTCCGGGCTGCTACTGAGAAATTCCAGATAGAAAAACCCAATAACACGTTGCCCGACCTGGGAATCAAACCCTGGACCTCATGCTCAGCATTAGCGATTGCGACTACTAGACCAACGAGGCAGTCTTTTCTATTCTTTAGTTTATTAACTTTTACTTATTTTATTAAAATTGTTTGATCGTTATTTATGTAAGGAGTTTAAGCAGTGTATATAATTATTTTTATCGTATTAATAAATTACCCCATTAGTTTCTATCTAGAATATAAATATCATTTTACTCGTTGGTGTTCTGTGACTCTTAAAGTACTTATTTATTATTGTTCTTGGCTTCTTGTGATAATCGATCACATAGACGCAAGAAGTTGTCTCAAGCAATCACATTAGCTGTAAAAAAGAAAACCTTGTCCAATGAAGTAAAAAGACAGCAACATTTTGCTAGATCATTGCTTCTAGAACCGTTACCGTAATTAATTTATCTACTAAGTACTAATCCTGTTATCTTGTAACTTACTTTTCAGTAGAACATTAGAAAAACAAAACACTTGTTAATACGACTTGTATTTCTCGTTTAGTGATGTAGGAATGAGTATAATTTTTATTGAATTACGACGCGACACAAAGGCACCGCGTGTCGCGCTACGAGGTGTGCCTTTGAGTCACGCGCGATTCGCGTAGCGTGTCGCGCCAGTCTGTACGAGATTTAATTAGAAACATCACATATGCTTGTTCAACAAAATTTGGAACCCTAAACAAATCATCCATTCCCGATGCTTTTTTGACAGAATGTCTGCTAGATTTACCCTAAAGAATTCTGTCGAAAAGTCGACCGAAATTGAAACTCGACCCTTTTTCGTCCGTTCTCAAACATGGCTTAGTGATTGGCCAATATATTATACCTACATACATCTGGCAGTATGAGTCTATTTAAGGTTCTAAGAACCCGTCGTAATAACTTGCTTATTGGATATGTCCATTAAGTAATGAATAGCTATTTCGTATTTTTACTATAATAATGTAACGAATGTTAGTATCCTGTCCGATGTAGAAAAACTTTCCTATCTTATTATTAGAACCTTAAAGTATGAATAAGATAAGCTATAGAACAAGTCTGTTAAACGTGTGGACTGTGTGCCAATAACTGCAACACATTATTTATTTATAGGCACGCCGTATGTCTGATGCGGCTTTCCATCTGCGATGACAAACTTTCACCTCCTATTTAGACTCTCTTCAGGTGAAAATTCATCCCCTCAAAAGTCTTTCCTTGGTGCTCAATTTCGGTATAAAAACAAAAATGTGTAAATTTAATTCTTCTTGACCCAGCAGTTTAGTTGTGTTGTCAGTGAATTAATGTCGAACGTCTTACTTATGTTTATTAAGTAGATTCAGGTACTTTATTTTTTTCGTAGTTTACACTCCTATTGCGGTTTACGTGTATTTCTTAGGTCTGGTCACAAATTTTGATGGTATTATTTTTATTCAGCCACAGTTGATATTTCTTATCACAAGAGAATGAATAACCTGCTTCCGGTTCCGTTCCTCGAAAGGAAAAAACGGAACCCTTATGAGATCACTTAGTTGTTTGTCTTTCTGTCTGTATGTCAAGACCCTTTTTCTCAGGAACGCGTGGAGGTATCAAGTTGAAATTAATATCAAGTCCGTCCCTTGGAGCTGTAAAAAATCAAGCTAGAATCAAAGTAATAAAAATATACCGTCATTTTATAGGACGTATTTTGATAGTTGCAAATAAAGCAAGCGTTGACCTAGAATCATCAAATTTGGCCAGAAGCAAGGTCTCACAGCACAAGTGAAGGAAAAAGTCCGAAAAACGTTAGTTTGTAATTCTATTGCATGAAGAAATATACTTTTACGATTACAAACTTACATTTGCAGTTAGAGAATTGACTGTGACGTACAACGATCTATGGGAAACCATGTTTTTCAACTACATACGGTGAAAAGTTTGTTTTTGGTTAAATTTATTCCAACTACGGAACCTTTCAATGTGCACATAGCCTGTTTTTCAAATTAAGGTTTTAAAAAAGCAGCGATTTTCGCCATCCAGCAATGAATAACCGTATAACCCAGGGTATGTCGGATGTTAAGAATCAATCTTGAAAGATTTCTTTTTATTTATCTAAATCAAATTACTACTATAATAATTAAATTAAATTTAATAATAATACTTAAATGACCAAATTAAAACAACTTACCACTTTTGACTACTCTATACATCCATTCATACCCTAGAGCGTACCTATTCTCGTATTTAATCGGATAAAGCAAACGTACATCCCCTAGGAGCCATGGCAACGATCAAGGTATCAGGAGAACTGGTGAAGTTCCTGTTTGCTCACAGGTAGGCTACCCGTGGTTGTCGTGAAACGCTATTATGGTAGCAGGTACAAATATAATTCTGGGAAGATTGGTAGCGTTTTGTGTAATAATAGGATTGGAAATGTATGTTTGCTGTGATGAAGTGTGAAAATTTTCTGTGAGTTTCTGTTGTTATTCAACAAAAAAAAAGTTGTATTGTCTTGTGTACTTTCAAATCCAAACTACCATGATGGTTTTAAGCAAGGGAGATTGGCAGTAAACTATATTCCATTAAGTGAATGCGAGGCTAGAGGCGCACCCCTTAATGAATGAAAAAGCGTGTGTTACTTAGAAAAGTGCAATACCTAAGCGGTCAAAAGTAGTGGCGGTGTAGATGTCGCCACAACGACATCACATTTCTCCCAATATACCTCTAGACTTGAAATGACGCAAGTGTTCAAGGTAGTTTTTATGAAATTGTAGGGTGACAGACAGAATGTAAAGCTGTCTAACCCTAAGAACTCCCACTTCAGAACAGAGTTTATTCGTGGGACACCGGTAAGGTCGTCTATAGGCAACTATTAGTGACTGCCTCGTTGGTCCAGTGGTCGCAAGAGCTACTGCTGAGCATGAGGTACTGGGTTCGATTCCCAGGTCGGGCAATGTGTTATTGGGTTTTCTATCTAGAATTTCTCAGTAGCAGCCCGGAGTCTGGATTTGTGGCCGGTTGATGGCAATAGGCTCTCGCCTCTATTACACAGGACTTAAACATAACTTGCGAAATGTGGGTGCACTATAGGTACACTTCTGCCTAATACTTCTGGAATTATAGGCGTGATGTTATGTTACATGCAATTGACCTAAGTTTTTAGAAATAATAATTAGTAAAAAAACAAAAAAAAAACAGATACCAAGCCAAGCTAAAAATCACAAACAGACCCATAAAAAATAACTAAGCTATATTTGACGTAGTTCTAATGTCAAATTCCAAAGAATATTTATCAAAAGCCGTCAACAGCGAGTCAGTAAGCCTAAATTGATCTTATTTTTACTTAATTTATATAAAATTTTGGCACTTAACGACAGCTCAGACTTCGCAGGAAACGAGAACGACTTAAATGATGTCAATAAGTGACATAAGCCGGTTCTTATTATTTACCGACCGGAGTAAACTTGAGGGTTGTGGAATACTGGTATTTAGCTGCATCCGGTTAGACTCAGTTGTGATTTTTCAGTATCATTGTAGTTTTTTATTAGTCACTGATGATAATAGGGATGATATTAGAAATGTTCATAAAAATAATGTAATTTCAAAGTAGGCATAGCAAAAATGAAATAAATAAAAAATCTGTTAAATTGGTGTAAATATGAAGAAGATACACGCTTTTAAAGTTTTTGTAGGGGATTATCCCCGTCCTTGTCGCACGGTACGGACAATGCACGGCCCTAGTATGAAGTTACATAGTCGTGACGTCACTTCTACGATAGTGCTGTCCTTGTCTAACAGCTATCTTAAAACGTTTATAACTTGGCATTTTTTTAAGCTTTTTCACTTTTTGTAATTTCTTTTGCACTATGTATTTGGAAACAAACAATTTATTGAGATAAAATAAAAAAAATGTCATCATCCCCATTCAAAGATGCGTAGCCATAGTTAGTAGCTGTCAGAGGCCAAAGTAGTTTTTATTGTACATCTATCATTATTATCTTATAAACAGAGCCAATTCGTAGTTTCGAAGTTAGTTAAAATTTTGTTCGAGATAGTCACCGGGTAATTAATTTTACGTCGGAAATAAAGCGAAACTTCATCTACCTTTATTTCACTGAATTATACAGGCATGAGCAACAGGATATAAAAGTTCTCTCATCCTCCTTAGAAAACGACTTGACTGTTGTTGCGTCTGGTGAAGTTATTTGTATGCTCGTCGCACGGTATGCTTGCGCGATGCAGGATTTTGCGTGACGTAAGGGTGCTGCATAGCTCGCATTTGGCAATGTAGATGCCGCCACAGATTCAATATTAATTTTACCCAACATTAACCTCTTTCCAAACAGACTAGAGAAGCCAGGGATAGCCGTAGGCGTTATTCGAATGAGGCGGAATGCATTAATGAATCTCACCTTGCCATAGACTAATTTTAGGGTAGGAAACTAATACTGGCTTTTATCGAAGAGAATATGACTTAAGTTATTATCTTGAAGGAAAGCCCTGGCTTACTAGGCTCATAACAAGGTTTAAGATGATCTTCATTATTAAATCGTTCATTGTCTTAGTAATAAAATTCAGTGTCAAGAAGGTGACCTACGCCCGTTTTCACGAACACTAGGCGACATGAAATGAAATAAAAGAGCACTTATGGAATTTCGAAATAAGAAAATCCTACAGGACCTACTTTTGGAATTTCGAAATTTGAAAATCCTACATCCTACTTTTATTTAAGAATTAGCTTCTGCCCGCGACTTCTTCCGCGTGAAATTTCTTGACCCCCTCGAGCCACCCGTCGCACTGCATCAGACATTGATTTGCTTTTTGCTTTTCTCTTATTGGTCGTAGCGTAATGTTAAATATCCTTCAATCTTCCTCGAGAATATCAAATGCAAAAAGATTTATAAATCCGACTGAAAGTTCCAGACATTAGCACAATAAAAAATAAATACATAAATAGCTAGGGAGAATAAATGTATATCAGGAGCCAGCGACTTCTTCCAATTAGGTTACAATTAAAAAGTCAGAATCCCAGAGAGCGCCCAATAGTTTGGCTTACCTGCTAAAGAAAGTAAAAAAACGGATTCTCTGAATCTATAGAATTTCTGTTTAGTTTTGGAAGTGAATATTATTAGCATGCACATGAGACGGTAGAATATGGAAGACTATATTTTAAGAAAACATCTATTTACCAATTATGTTTGCAAAAATAAAGATTGATAGATTATTTGAATTCATCTGAGCATTAAAATAAATGCCCCACAGAATCCTAACTAATTTATAAATGCGAAATTAAGTTTGTATGTTTGTTACGCTTTCACGCCAAGACGGCTAAACGGATTTTTATGAAATTTGGCACACTGATAGACTATGACCTGGGTAAGGAAATAAGCTACTTTTCATCCTAGATCGCAGATGATGTCACGGGCAACAGCTAGTTTGTTCTTTATTTAGTGGTGTCATAAAACATTGATTAAATAGGTAGACTATAGGAACGACCATTTGATAAACAACAAAAACTCCTCGAACACGAGACTTGGGTGTTACGATAAAATGTCAACGGGTACAGTCAACGGCAAACACAAGTAAAAAGTTAATGAAATTCAACAACGATTTTCTTCGAATCGATTTTATTTCGCGATTTTTCTTTGAGTAAAATTATTTTCCTTGACCTTCACCATTATTATTAATTTGTAGTCCCGTGCTCTTGTTACAAGCCAATTGGCGTATATGTAATTTATAGACAAGTATAATTATGACTTATTTATGTATTGTTTATGTAAATGGTACTCCACAGACTACGTTCAGTATTGTCTCTCCTTCTCTCTTTAAATCCATCCAGAGGTTCTCTGTAAAAGATCGCTTTTAGCGGTAAGACCGCCCACTGTGTCGCCCTACGTAAAATTTCTACATTTATATCTGTAATTTGTATAATGTACATAATAAGGAGTATTTGTTCTATCTATCTTTTTCTTCTCGTTTGTTGCACCTTTGTTCGAGTTTAACTCCAGTTTGTTTTGGTTTAAAAAAACAGAGCCTTCGGGGTTATTGATTTACAAAGATGCTTTTGTCTTGCCTCTGAAAGCACGTCAAGTCGTAGGTCCCGGTTGTCATTCGTAGATCTTTGACAGTCGTTACGGGGAGTCAGAAGACTAAGTCTGACAACCATAGTCTTACCAAGCAGTATCGTTATACCGAGTATGTGGATTATCGAGGTCACATAGGCAGCCGCTCCGTGCAAAATACTGGTACTCAGCTGCATCATCCATTTGGACTGGAAGCGGAGCACAAAAATAATTGGGATGGGTTTAGGCAGATAATATTGCTTCTTTCTTCCCCGCGCATAATATCGCTTCTGTGAACTTGGCAATATTAAAAACTTCTCTTTTGGGATCTCAAGTTGCTTATAGACTTTTTTTTTGTGAGTTGCATCTCGTAGTTGACCTTGAGAGGTCGTGACTACTTAACCGGACTAAAATGTGGCTGCCTTAAGCGAACTCCAAGTCTCCAGCCAGGGGCGAAAAACTTACATTACTAAGCGACTGCTCGCTAAGGGCACCCCCTGTGGGGTACGGACCTCGGCTCAGGGCGCCGCTGGTGGGAGGAAAGCGAGATGGGACAGGCTGCATCAAATTTTGATGATTATTAATATCGGGGGAATTTAAAGCTACAGGCTCAGCTATGGCGCGGGCTGGCACTTCTTCGAGCAAGGGTCGGGAATTTTAAATATTTCCCTTCGTTTCTTTTAAATTTGCACCGTTTTATTCCAACTTCTCAACGACAAACCAAGACACGGAACTTAATATGTTCTATACATATTATAAACTAGCTGTTCGTACCCAGCGTCATACAAGGTGAATTTCATACAAAAAGAGCACCCAGATTTCCAAATTTAAACAAACCTTGTTCTGACAATTTATGACAAACACAACAAAATAATATTTAGACAAATAGGTGTAGCCGCTTTGAAGTGATGTGCGGATAGTTTTGGAAATTGATTTATATCTAATATATAAAATTCTCGTGTCACAGTTTTCGTTGCCATACTCCTCCGAAACGGCTTGACCGATTTTGATGAAATTTTGTGTGCATATCGGGTAGGTCTGAGAATCGGCCAACATCTATTTTTCAAAAAAAAAAAATTTCCAAAAAAAAAATATTTTGCAAAACAACGTTTGCGGGGTCAGCTAGTCTAATATATAAAATTCTCGTGTCACAGTTTTCGTTGCCATACTCCTCCGAAACGGCTTGACCGATTTTGATGAAATTTTGTGTGCATATCGGGTAGGTCTGAGAATCGGCCAACATCTATTTTTCAAAAAAAAAAAATTTCAAAAAAAAAAAAATTTGCAAAACAACGTTTGCGGGGTCAGCTAGTATTTATATAAAAATATGGGTAGATATAAGTTTCGTGTCGGTCTGCATGACTTGGACTTATTGTTTTTATAAATTGCACTCCAAAATAAACATAGCTGACGTGGCTCAAAAGGCTGCCCAACTTAAATGGGACTGGGCAGGACATGTTTGCCACATGCCGACCGAAATGTGGGCCCAAATAACACAGAACTGGTGCCCTGGGTCAGTGAGGCGGGGCCGCGGCAGACCACGTAGGAGATGGCGGGATGAACTGGACAGGTTCCGTAAGAACTGGAATGAGGACGGGCAGGCTCGCGAAAGATGGAAGGAGTAGAGGGAGGCCTTTGCCCTGGAGTGGGTCATTATAGGCTAGAAAAAAAAACGGATTTTGATACGGTTTGACCATCATTAAGAGAATTTATTCCAGAAGAGATATTTGTACAATACATTATTATTAACTTAACTTCTACACTAATAATATAAAGAGGTAAACTTGGATGTAGGAGGTTATCTCTGGTAAAGTACTATTCCGATTTCGAAAATTCTTTTACGTGCAGAAAGCTACACAACTGCTGAGTGCTTTAAGGTATATTTTATAGTATAGTCTCAACTAGAACAATACATAATTATTATTCTTGAAAAAAAAACAGACGTGGCAACATAGGTAGCCATTATGAATTAAGAATAATTAGAAAGCGATATACGGCAGAAATTTGGCTAAAGTAAGATTAGTAAAAATCAAAACTTCCTTGATTATATGCTGATTTATCTATACTCTTGTATTTTCAACAAAAAATATAAATGAAGTTTTTCATTTTAATTTGAACCCTAGTTGCCTCGTTGCTGCCTCGTTGGTCTAGTGGTCGCAATCGTTACCGCTGAGCGTGAGGTCCTGGGTTCGATTCCCAGGTCGGGCAAAGTGTTATTGGGTATTTCTATCTGGAATTTCTCAGTAGCAGCCAGGAGTCTGGATTTGTGCCCGGTTGATGGCAATAGGCTCACCCCCTATTATGTGGGTGTACAGGTACACCTCTGCCCAACCCTTCGGGGAAACAAGGCGTGATGTTATGTTTATTTTCGTACCCCTAAAATTATAAAAGTAGCCATGTCTTGATCATTTTGTTTAGAGCTATGTGCAAAAAAACCTGCACTATGGTAGACCTAAGCGAGGCCAACAATAACGCTGTCTAAGAGGCCGAATAGGGATGATGACATTTTTTTTTAATTTTTACGTCCAAAAAATGCTTGTTTCCAAATAGCGCAAACAATATTATAAAAAGTGCAAAAGCTTAAAAAATTGCCAAGTTATAAACGTTTTAAAATAAGTGTTAGACTAGGACAGCACGATCATAGAAGTAAAGTCACGACATGTAACTTCATACTAGTGCCATACATTGTCCGTACCGAGCGACAAGGACGGGAACAATCCCCTCCAGAAAACTTTAAAGCATGTAACCTGTCCCTTGTCATTTAACAGATTTTTTCGATTATCTTATTTTACTATGCCTTTTTTGAAATTACATTAACTTTTCGAACATTTTTAAGATTTGTCATCATCCCTATTCTGGTCGAAACTTACGACGAAGAAGAATATTCAAACATGTGCCATTAAAAACTTCTTATAGTTCCAGTAGTAAAACCAATCAACCCTCCAACTCCGGTGACCCTGCCATTTCAACTAACTTCGAAATTATAATTTAAATGCAACTTCTAGGAATAGAAGTAGAAGCGAGCGAGAAATTTCTAAATAAAATAAAACTCAGAGTGTAGTGACCGCTAGACTTGTTGCAAGATCGAGGGAAAAGTGGGAAAATGTTGGTTTTAAAATAAGTCTATTTGGAAGTAATACAGAGTGGCACGGTCATGGACTCGCAAACTGTAACTATAAATTCAGCACATGATCCTAGACGGGGTCTAAAACAATAGTACTGTAGATATAGTTTAGCACCCAAGATTTCTACCTTTGCCAAAAAATACGCTAGTATCGTAAAAATTTATCGTCGGTTATCCTACGTGATCAAAATTTATGAGTGTTTTTTTATGGTTAGGGCATACCCTAAGCATAAAAAAGGGGCGGTCATATCCCGATCGCCCGGAGGACACGGTGGAGCATACGGTGGAGGTGTGCCCAGTTTGGGCGGAACACAGCCGTATTCTCGCGGAGGTGATCGGCGGCGGCGATCTCTCGCGGCTGGCCCTGGTCTAGGCCATGATACGTAGCCAGAGGGAATGGGAAGCCGTCACCTTCGACGAAGCAGTAAAGCTCGCGAAGGAGGAAGCAGAGCGTGTGAGGGAAAGAGCCTTGCGCCCTCAAGCCCCTAGTCACCGCAGGAGACGCCCTTGGCGTCGGGAGTCGCTTGCAGATTTCCGGCCTCCGGGCGCGGTCTTGCGGACGGCGAGCAATGGGTAGCTCGCCGTCCGGTAAGGACGCGCCGTCAACCCGGTGATGGCGCGTCGTGATCCATGCGCGCCTCAAACAGATGTCAGCACATATTCCGATAGGGCCGATGCCTGCCAGAGTTGTTCGAAAGAGATACCGTGGTCCTGGCACGGACAACTGAAGAAACACGGGTGGGTTTTAGTCAATAAAAGTCTGACACGCCCTTCCGCTCCACCCAGAGCGTGAGAAGTCATTTGATGATTTCCCACGAAAAAAGGGGTGGTCCCATATAAAAAAAAGCTTTGTTTGAGTAGTTTCAGTAAGCATATATAATACGGTTTTTACGACTTAGTGTGTATTGATGATGTTATAATAACTTCCTGTCATAGTTATTTACATAGCAACTAGTGGTATGTGAATTTGTGGGATAAGTACCACAAATAACGTGAAGAAAAAAAACATAACCCTGTATGGGCACCTATGAAACGTCATTAGCTAGGTGCACGGTTCCAATTGTTTATTTCCTATGGAGATGAGCCGGCAAGAAACTCTACGGTTACTCTCCTAAAAATAATTGGCTGCTACAATGTTTTCAAATAACAGTGTTAATAAGAATGGGAGGCCAATGTAGGCCTGTTAACAAGTACCAGATAGGAAACGGTCTACAAAATAACCGGATTCCGAAAAACAAACACTGCAATGTGAAAAATATTTTTTTTTATCACCAGGGAACTGGAGAAGGACATCCAAGTAAGTTACTTTTCATCCTTGATATTTATGTATTTTTTTCACTATTGCAGTCAAACAGTAATTAGTTAATAGAGACAAAATACATGCAGACGATGTCACGGGCTTCAGCGAGTAACTACCTTCATCATTAAAACAATGACGTAGTATCAAAATCTATTCTCAGAAAATAAGGTTCATGGTTGTCCAATAAATTCCTTTCACCTAGATTTACGTTTAATAGTTTACGTGTCACAATAAATCGAATCTGTCACTTGAAACGATCGACATAACCTCGAGAACATTCCTACGAGTGCCATTTTTCCAGTATTTATTCAAATGGAAACATAATTTCAGGCATAGAAGTCTAACAAATCATTGTCGTATACAGAAATGACTAGACATAAAAAAAAGGTAAAATTGGTTTATTGAAGTGAAAACTTCTTTAGGCGTACTTTGTGCTCTTTCTGAACAGTGAAACTGAATCGTCACACTCTGGTCGGTGACACTGAATCGGGTATTCTCGGCTCCAATCGTATGTTTTCACTTCTGCCGTATGGTCAAAAGATTACACCCACCGATGATGTGGGTGTAATAATTGTAACTACCATTCACAACAACCAGTCGTTTATTCAATGGTTTTCTTATTCCAGAACATAAAAACTAAAATCCAGATAAATCATAATAACGAACACAAACAATAGAGTTACTAACTCCCAGAACAATAAAATAAAAATTAACCTCCAGCAAATTGAACACACCTGCAAACATGGCGTAATCAAAGAATTTCTTTCACAAACTTAGCCATACAAACAAAATTAATTTTATAGCTATAAGGAAGGAAAATCATGACTTTGTTGAACAAAGAGAAATATCAAGTTGAGTAAATGTAGCATTTCTTGTTAAGATTTCAGTGAATGACGTCACAGTTTTGTTCATTTTTATTTTTGAACTGAATTTTCCCAGTTTGTGGAAGTGAGTCTGAAAAAGTTGTATAACAAATTGTTGAGCTAATTTTGCTCAAGTTAAACAGGTATTTGAAGGCATACTATGACTAATTGAATAACTTAGATTAACTTGCCTTAACCGTTTTTGTTGAGAAATTTAACGGCATGTACTGTATTAACCGAAGGCGTAGGCAGAGTTGTAAGTCAGGAAAAATAATTGCTAGACAAATTGACACGTTTTTTTTAAAGTAGTCAATATGGTTACTAATTAAATTCCCGGATCTTGCAATAAGTACAGTCATATTTCGCGAGTTTTATGTAATTGAGTCCAAAGTATTTATCTCCCTAACTTACGAGTACCTTTGTTAAGTAAGCGCTTCAAACGAATGTTATGTGAACCTCATTCGTATTAATATTATGACTAAAATGTTTTGAGAAACCTCTCCCTTCTCTCGAACTGCTGATTAAAATCAATCGAAATCACTTTATATTACTACATCAAACAACTTATGGTACAGCCCAACTGATAGGAATAATAAGCATAATATTTGCCTACCAAGGCTGCAATAATAACAGTTACCAGTTCGTTGACTTTGCAGAACCACTATGAGAAGGACCACAGTTCATGAACGAACCCTTGAACTAGTGAATGATGAATGAATGATCTGAATGCGATCGCCGACCTAACTTTGAACCTGATTCTAACAATAGCTTTGATTTGCTTCGGTAAGGTCAATTGGTAGAGGCTACGGCCAATTCGTTGGAATAAAATAAATGTGAAGATTTAAGAACAGAGGTGGGCTTTACTTAAAATTATAGAGATAAAGCGATTTGTGGCAGAACAAAGACCAACTCGAGTAATGATAAAAATAAATAAAGACCAAAACCATTCCATTATTATGTCTTAATTTTATTCAAAATCATTGTTTTAACACAAAACTCAATTTAACGTCACTGAACCCTTTCAATGTATTATTTTCTTTTAAACCAAACATCATTAAAAACACTCCTTCTTCCCATGGGGTAAGCAGAAACTAAAGAACGCCACCTGCAACGATCCTAACATAGATAATTAGCTTCGGTTACGTTCACTCATCTGACAGGCAATTCCGGTATTTATGAGAACGTTCGCATTCTATTTTTTTATTTGGTGTGTGGTTGCATACCACTATTGTATTAGGGGCATCCTTTAAAACAGGGGTTCTCAACCTTTTTTTGTCTACTGCCCACTTTAAGAATAAATTATTTTTTAACGCCCCCCTTTTTAAACATACTTAAAAACCGCTAAGTACTTATAACTGATTATTAAAACGCAAATTTATAGTATTCGGACAGAGTATCTTTTATTGAAAATAAAACAAACATAATCAATTCTTATATAAAAACTAATGTGAAGGTTGAATCTGATGCTGTTCAATAAGTTTGTTGATATCAGGTCCCAATTTACTCAAAAACAGCCGCAAGTCGCCACGTTCGGTAACACGCAAACGATTTCTCTTTTTAGTAAGCAGCGTTGCCACAACACTAAATCCACGTTCACACAAATATGACGATGGGAATGCTATCAAAAATCGTTGAACAATTGACCACAATCCAGGGTACAATTGCGGGATCGGTTTTTGTAGCCAAAATTCTTGATATCCATTTTTGAACTTGATTTTTATTTCTTCGTTTGTTGTCAATTCTATAAGTTCTTCTTCCAGCTGAGGTGACATTGCTGTGTTGACATTTGAAAACGGATCCAACACCCAGTCTGGTATTTCCAAGTTTAAAATGTCCTGGTATCGTTCGGTGAAGTCAATGTGGAGGTTTTCCAAATGTTGGCAGTAGGCAAACAAGTCGTCGTTACTGCAGTATACTGATAAATTCGGAAAATTGTTAAACTCACGTCTGCCCATATTCTTTTTGTGCAGAAGCAGTTTGGCTGCGAAAGCAGCAACGACATTTTTTGTTTTAATTAAATTTAGTTCATCGCCTTGCAGTTGGAGGTTCATGTCGTTGAACATTTTATACAGTATGAAGCAACAAACGGTTGAAATCTTCGTCATTAGTAACACAAAGCTGATGAAATAATCTATCATTCAAAGAGCTGCTACGGATTTTATTGACTGCTTTGATGACATATTGCAGTGATTGAAATAGTCGTTCACTTAAGTTTCTAGCAACCAAATGTTGTCTATGAATAACGCAATGTATAGCAAGGACATCTGGAATTTTATTCTTTAAGTATGCTATGAAGCCTTTATGGCGCCCTGTCATAGCCGGAGCGCCATCCGTAGCAACTGATATAATATTTTTCAAAGGAATCTCTTTCTCTTCACAAAACTTTTCCAATGTATTGAATATGGTTTCGCCTTTTGTATCTGTCTCCAAATTTCTGGCAAACAATAGTTATTCACGTATTTTCTCATCTTTAATAAACCTCACGTAAGATAGCAACAACGCTTCATTAGTTGGTAAAGTGGACTCATCGAGCTGAATTGAGAATTGACTAGTCCTCAGATGATTGCACAATGATTCTTCAATGTTTTCAGCCATTTCATCAATTCGTCTTTGCACAGAATTATTACTCAAAGGAATTTTTCGGATAATATCTGCGGCCGGTTTATGAAGCACAGTAGTTATTACTTCCTTTATTGCTGGCAAAATTAACTCTTCTCCGATGTTGTGTGGTTTGCCTTTTTGAGAAATTAACAAAGAGATATTGTACGAAGCTCGAAGGCCGTCGTCATCTTGCTTAGCAGCCGCCGAAAAAAGTTTTGATACACTTGGCTGAGTATTATGCTTCTTCTCTAGGTCTTGAAAATATGCTACATTCTTTTCTGTCTTATCTGGATGCATTTTATTCAAATGATCTTGCAGTCTTGAAGGCTTCATTGCTTCGTTCGAAAATGTTTTTAGACATAGAAGACACAAAGGCGACGACGGGTTTGTGGGATTTTCAATAAATCCGAATTTAATATATTCCGCACAGTATTGCCGTCTCTTCTTTTTTACTTCCGACATTGTTTTGTTTTAAGAAATAAGTAAGTGTTGAAATCAAGTAGCTTATCTATTATGCGCGAAACCGCAAATGAAAATAAAATAAATTTACGTCGTTTATATAGGATTGCATAAGCAGCACGCACCAACAGGAATAAGACAAACGTGCATAAACTCGTTTATCTCATTCGACGCCCAATCGTACTCGACAAGCAAGAACAAGTATTATAGAACCAGCCGATTAGTATAGGAATGTACAATTCGGATTATTTAACAAAAACTTGTTAAAACATGATTGCCCGCGGTCTTTTATATCGAACCGAGTTTGAGCTATATCTTAATTAATATTAGTTGATGTTCACAAGATGTAGTCGAGAGTGGAGAGCTCAGTCGGTGTCTAAGAGTCTTCCTAGCTAGGTAGATGAAATTATAAATCGACCCCAAAGCCCTACACAATGCCCCCTTTTTCTCTTACCGCCCCCCTTTAGGCCTGCAGCGCCCACAAGGGGGCGTTATCGCCCACGTTGGGAAAGACTGCTTTAAAAGATAGTGTGTGAGTTTTAATAATACATTAATAAATACTCTCAGTCTCAATCTGTCAAAAAATACAATCAATTCACATACATTTTTGACAAGTTTTTGACATTGATTGCCGCTGAGATGATATTGCTACTTGTTTTTGAACGTTTTTAAAGTACGTGTATTGGCCTTTTGGTCATACACGCACGCGTTGCGAGTACTTCGCACTTGCCCTTTCTGAAGAACATCACCAATAAGGTCTGTAGGTATGTACACATAAACGTATGTATGTGTGTCATTGCAATCAATCGTTTCAAACATCTCCGAGATTAACACAGTGTGGATTGAACAATGGTATTTTGAACCCTTAAAATCACAACAATCAACTTCAAAATATCAACAATATGACGCTCAATAAATCGCAGTTTGCTATAACCGTATTGCTAGAACTGAACCGTATTGAAGGTAAATAAACTGCGTAGGTACGTCTCAAGCCAGTAAAACGCGTCCATTTCGATCCATCACTACGCTTGCTCTGTTTTACGCAATTCTCTTGTGATGTTACGACTTGAGTATGATAGGGAGATAATGATAATATAAGTGTTTTCGAAGAGACCAAACAGCCATTGAACAAAGTTGGTTAATGACGTTACCTACTTTACTTTGGGAAGTTTGGTACCTAGTGGGTGAAAAACTTCGCTACCTACGCCAGAGCCTGCGATATAGTGAAAACACGTTATAAAATATATCTCTAAATAGATACCTCAGTCGATATATAAAATACAAAATATACGATTCATGATAAAATACATTATTTTATTTTAATTATTGTGAATGTGAGAAATGAGAGTCATTTCTTCATTGTTTTTTTTCTGAGTTAGTTTTATTCCTGCAATGGCAGTTTGAGTAATTTATGCGGCCTACCCAAATGTCCTTACCTTGGTATTGTTTGTCGAATCATTGAGCTCCTTAAGCTGCGAGTTGAGCTGCATGATTAATGATAAATGCGTGCTCTGAATCAACAGGCTCACTCAATCTGTGTGGTTCTTTCCTCAAAAGACCATTTCAGACACTGATCTACATGGTCTTCACATGATCTGTCCAAGATTAAGTCAGGATTTTAAAAGAGAGAGAGAGTGAGTTTGTTTCGGCCTATCTTCTCAGAGCAGTCAGATAGAAAACGCCTACTTGATCTAGTTTTTGATTTTAAGATATGTATCATTGACGTGTAGTAAAATATGTGTTTGTACAAACCCACTTCCAGATATAAAATCATTTGTCATTTATCATTTTCAGTATATTTTCTGTTGAATCGTATTCTATTTACTTTAACAATTCTGCATCGTCAGAACTATCACTACTTCAACACTACCGGCCCCACGTGCACGTATCTTTACCCAACATTCTTTCCGCCAACGTTCCATCTATCCGTCTCTCCCCTGATTTATAGACTCCAACTTGACAGAGTGTTCCCCAACTTTCTGGCTCACTAGTTGAAACACTTGTCAGGTTATTTCGTAACGCTTAAAAGGGCCAGAGTATATTTAACATGGTCACTAACACATCAGCCAGTTTTGTCTGGTATTTCAAGTATTTAGGTCAAACATGTGATGAGAGGAATGTAATTTCAGGTGACATTTCGGTTCGGTTGGGATTCGGAGTTAGATTTTGTGCAGAAATCAAGATTTTGGCAATCGCGTTGTTGTGATTGGTGCATTCATAAATATCGACGCGTTTACGTAAGTGCCGCGAGAAGCCGATTATATAGAGCTTTGTCCGTGTAAACTTATGTTGTGTCTGTGGGTTGCATTGAAAATCGAGAAACAAGAACCAATACAAGTGTACGATGCAAAATTGCATGAGCATTACATAATCCATAAGTGCCGGTTGCAGAGTGGAAAAAAGGGGGTTGGTAGACATAATTTCATCGAATTATTGGTCTAGGACATACCGGTTTCCTCACGATGTTTTCCTTCACCTGCACCGTTTTGAAAGCAGTGCCTACTGGTCCAGTTCACTCCGGTGCTAAATGATATACAGGAACCATTTCTGTCTTTGTTCTGCTAGAAATAAACTACATTCATCCCCGAGTCTTCAAACAAATCTGATAACTTAGTTGTTTATAACTAAATTAAATTACAAAATAACTAACTACCTGTGCAAATTAATATAAAACACTCAGGCGTCGAAGTACTCGTCCGCATCGCTGTCATCTGGAAACGTGCCCAGAAGACTGGCAGCATTGCCACGCTGAATGGCAATGCTAATTCTTTGGCCAAAGAACAATCCAGCCCTCTGGTCACGTGAAGTGTCGCCTAGTCGGTGAGAAGTTTGTCTAAAAAGGAGACGCGCACTTGGGCCCCATGACCCGAGCGTTTCGACCCCAAACGGCTCAAAACTGTAGTTACCCATAAGGTTACAGTATTTGCGCCGCTTGAGGGTCTCAGCAGCCGCAGCAGCAGCGCCAGCACAGCTCGCCGTGCTAGGAACATGAGATGGAGCAAGGGTATCGACACAGGTTGCGTCCCACACCAGAGGCCTACCCATCTTCCAAGGCAACAACGTCATACCGTCTGGTCTCTTTCCATCGTCACGTACCAAACCGTTTGGTTCTAAAACCGCAGGTATACCGGCGGTGACAAGGGTCGACGAATAATATCGTTGATGCTGGCGTGCCGTGCTATGCGACCTGCGCTCCTGTAGCAGGACAGGCCATGGTGCCCGAGACTGTCGACAGCTTCACCGCAGTGACACCGATGCGGGAGCAACACAAGGTGCGCCTAAGCGGAGACATGTAGCGAGCCGAAACGATGAGTCATCCATCATTGTGCCTATGGTGGATGACGGGAGCGCTTGGAGCCACAAGCCTGACTCCCATTCTCCCACAGCCAGCAGACGGGCACGCTCAACAGTATTAGGTGACGTGTTTATTAGGATATTCCGTATAATACTGCAGAGCGGCACGTCCCACCGCCTCTGGGAGGACGGGTTGTCGGGGAAAACCGTATTGGGACAAGCCATTTTCCAAGCGTTCAACGCATCGGTCAAACACGGTACTTCAAAATCGACCAGTGAAGAAGATAAAATATTCCTGGTTAATTTATCAGTACTGTGGACCGAGGAGAGGAAGGCCGGTAAACTAATACTTGAAATTTTGCGGACGCCGAGAACTCCTAGGCGAATGGGAAGTGTGGCTTGCTGCCACGCTCGGTCGTCCAGGGCCACATTTAGGATCGAAGTTAGTGTGTTTCTAATAATTTGGTCTACTTTTTCTAAAAGTTGTGGATGTTTCCACAGATGGGTGGAGCGTAGGTTATATGTAAATTTTGGTCCAAAACAACAGTATCGAATGAGTGTGAAGGCCGAATGAATGTTAATTTTGAAAAGTCTTTCCGAGACATCATTGAATTTTTTTTTTTTTCTTCTACGAACGTTGGAAAGGATTCGTCAAAAATTGGGGACCCTAGGAGGTGAAGAGAGTCTCTTTCCGTAATTTTGATATTTGGTGCTACGGTACAAAATTTTGCTAAGGCAGTCTGTCTGTCAGTGGTTTCGGGAAGATAAATTTCACATTTTGAAAAGTTAATGTCGAGGCCAATAGAATTGAATTTTAGTTAGGTCTTTTATGACTGTGTCTACATCACCTCCTAGGGTGCCGTCATCCAAATACCATACGTTGAATTTTGAATTTAGCTGTCGAATGATTGGATTTATTGCCAAACTAAAAATGACTGGCCCAAGAGGAACACCCTGTTGGCAACCAACAGCTGATTTCAAAAGGTTGTCTTTATAAAGTAATTTAGAGGGGTACCTGTAACATTGATATAGAAAACTGTAAATTTTGGGTATTTCTTTTTGAACTTCTGCCAACAAGGTGTCCCTGTTTACGCAATTGAAAGCATTCTTAATGACAAACTTCAGGATGACCTCACCTTTAGCACTATTGAGGAAAGTGGAAAATGCATGTACCGCAGCCTCACAGCCCCCTTTAGACCCAAAGCCCAGCTGTAGGGGCTGGAATTTGCTGGCCAGTGTTTCACTGTAAAAAGCACAGCAAATTTTGGCTGCGATACGACGGTAAGTAGACCCTACGGCAATGCGCCGAATGCCGCCATCCTTCTTGCGCAGGGCACAAAGATTTGCACCGTACAAAATATCAATGACGGCTTCGTTCACATTGCCGGAGAGCATGAGATTGATGAGGGCCGTCAGCTCCTTCAAAAGGGTCTCACCAGCCTCCCCGGCGCCTGAACACATTAAGTCCTTGAGATGTTGAGGTGTCAGGCCGTCGAGGCCGCCGGCAGAGCCACTTCGAAAGGAGTACACAGCCGCGCATGCTTGTTGAGCTGTAATGTCAAGTGGGTTAGATTCCGAATGGGGTGGGTCAGGGAAGGAGAGGTCATCTGCCGGGGCGGGGTGTTTGCTCTCCAGAGCTGTAAGTGTCTCTGGAGAGTACGGCGCAACCACATCGCTGCTAAAGATGATTCTAGCCGCACCATTGATATAAACCTCGCCTAGTTTAGACTCCACGTGGTGCAATAAACCTCTTTGGGGGAGGGGCGCTGTTAATTTAGGGTCGAAACTTAGGGCCGAAATGTTACAATTTTCTTTTATTTGTGCTGTTAACGTTTTTTTATTTGCCAATTTTTTTTGCACATGTAGAATTCTAAACGGGAAGGTGAGTAATTGCTCCCAAGCACTTATAGAGTTCTCTCGGACGGCCAGGCGGATACTACGCGCTAAACAGGAAGCCACGGATGGTCTCGCGCCACGAGGAACTCTCTTTAAAACTGGTGTTGACGTTTTAATTGTTGCAAGGGTTTTCCAAAAGGGTTGAGCGGGTGAATCAGGTGTTAGGGAAGTATGTACTGTCGGGCATGATGAAGGCACATTGTGGGGTTTATGTTTCTTCCCCAAATGTACCTTCAAGCCTCGTTCACCTTTAAAAAAACGTGCTTGGGGACAATGAGGGCATCTCACTAGGGTATCCAGCGATGTGGCAGGTTGACTGGCGCTTCGTACGGTGCCACTACTGTCGTCAGTGTTCAGCATAAATAAACAAAGATTCCTTACACGGCTTTTCGTTCACACAATAAAGGTTACTTTAAAGTCTAAAATAACATTAAAATAACAAAAATGACATAAAAATTGCTTGACTGAAGCACAATGACAGCGGCGCAGTCGCGCTGGCAGCCTGGGGCGCCGCGCCGCCGTATGACATTTTGGCGCAGCCCTGGTAACCGTTGCCGTGAGACAGCGTCGCGTCCAAAAGTCAGTTGCAATTTAGATGGTGCTGTTAGTAAAAAAAGTCCTTGCACTGCTTTCACACCACTTATCCAGCACAAAAGTAAGGTAGTTAAAGTTTGATTTTAATGAAGTAGGTGTTGTTTTAAATGATTTATATTAAGATGACGTTTGTGTTCCACTTTTTGTAAAGTAAATCTGTTTTGTCAGCGACTTGCTAGTTAGAATCAACAACATTTTCCCTTACGTAGGTATCATATGTTATTATATTTGTAGTTTATAATATTAATCACTTCAAATTTATAATAAATAACAATAAATTTACAAGGACTAGCAATAAGTCGAACTGTTTGACGTTGGACGTCATCAAAGAATATAACTACTCTCTACCGAGAGGACGTCATGGTAAAAAGGAAAGGTTCACGTTCACGTTCCTTATTTTATTCTAACTTAAGTTGTTTATTAAAACTTATCCTCAGAAAATTAACTGGTTTAATGAAAGTACTAATATTAAACTGAGTGGAAGGGACATCGACGCACAGCCGGTTACCATGGACTCAGTACATGATTCTGTACCTGAAAAAAATTGCTCTGCCATACATTTTGACCGCGGAGGTATTGCACTTTTCTGTGAAAAGGCAGTATTTTTTTTGGTAACCGACAAAAAAATTCAATGCAGAGGGGTTCAGAATCAAGAAAGGGACATCAACGCACAACCGGTTACCATGTACAATGGTAACCGATTGTGCGTTGATGTCCCTTCCAACCTGTATCATCATCACCATCATCGTCATCAGCCTATATTAGTCCACTGCTGGACATAGGCCTCCCCTAATGAGCGCCATAGCGCCCTGTCTTCAGCTTGACGCATCCAGCATCTGCCTGCAATCTTTCGCAGATCGTCATCCCACCTGGCCGGAGGGCGTCCTAAACAACGTTTGCCGAGTCGCGGTCTCCACTCTAGAACTCGTTTACCCCAGCGGTTGTCGGTTCTTCGCAATATATGGCCGGCCCACTGCCACTTCAGCTTGCAAATTCTTTCTATGTCGATAACTTTGTTTCTATGTCGGATGTATTCGTTGCGAATTCTATCCTTCAGAAAGACAAGCATAGCTCTTTCCATAGCTCGCTGAGCGACTTTGAACTGGTGGACCAGCCCTATCGTGAGTGTCCACGTCTCAGCTCCGTAGGTCATGACGGGTAGGACGCGCTGATTGAAAAAAATTGTTTTCAAACATTGTGGTATGGATGACGAGAAGACTCGGCGCAGTTTTCCAAACGCTGCCCAGTCCAGCTGGATCCTCCTCTTGACCTCCCTCTCAAAATTGCCTTTATCTAACTGCAGATTTTGCCCAAGGTAAGTGTACTCGGAAACAATTTCGAGACGGTGGCCATGTACGGAATGAAATCCTTACAGCGATACCAAGTAGACAGTGAACAGCCCAGGTTTCGACAGAATCAAAGGCCTTCTCATAGTCCACAAAGGCCAGACACAGGGGTGATTATACTCTTCGTAATTCTGTATAATCTGCCTTACTGTGTGTATGTGGTCTATGGTGCCATATCCACCGTGAAACCCGGCCTGTTCCGGTGGCTGGAACTCGTCGAGTCTCCTGGCGAGACGGTTCGTGACCACTCGTGAGAACAACTTAAAGACGTGGCTCAGGAGTGAGATGGGTGTGTAGTTTTTAAGGATGGCTTTATCTCCCTTCTTAAAAAACAGCACCACCAAACTCCTGCTCCACGCCTTTGGAGTTCTCCCACTGTGAAGGACAGCGTTGAAGAGGTTCTGTAGTTCCTGTATAACAGGAGCTCCTCCGGCTTTCAAAACCTCTGACGTTATGCCGTCCTCACCGGGGGCTTTTTTAAGCTGTCTCAGAGCTAACACGATCTCGTCTTGACTAATGTCTGGCAGTTCGTCGGTATAGTGGCGTGTCAGGGTGGCTCTGGAATCACGGTCGTCTCGTTGGGAACGAGGGGCATGTGCAGCGTTTAATCGGCCATAGAAATCCTCTATCTCGGCGAATATCTCCGGCTTCGAAAATACAGTCCTCCCGTCGTGCGTTTTAAGCTTCGTCAGGTTCAGGTGGCTCCTGCCAAGCTGCTGAGTGAATACTTTAGACCCTCGGTTTCGCTCTATTGCCTCTTCAATGAGGCGTGTGTTGGAGCTCGCGCCGTACCATCTTCGCAATTCGCTTGTTCAGGTCTGATCTATCTGAAGAAGTCGCTTGGGTGGTTTCCTGTCTTTTTGCCAACAGCCTGAGAGTCTCATGCGAGAGTTTGGATTTCCTGCCAGTGCGCTGCTTTTGGCAGAACTTGATGCCCTCGTCTCTCAACGTTTCGACCAGATTGCGTAGGGTCTCGTCGGCGTCATCAGTGGGATCCAAGGCAATGAATCTATTCCCGAGAGCCTGCTGGAACTTCTCGGTGCCCGCCATGATTTGGATTGGGTTAGGTCGGAGCGTGGACTTCAACAGACGGTTTCTTTCAAGCTTTAAGTTGATATTCAGAGAGCCTCGGAGCAGTCGGTGATCAGATCCGGTATTGAACCTGTTGATCACTGAGATATCTCTGAATATGTGCTTGCTATCCCTCATGATGAAGTCGATCTCATTTTTTGTCACAGTGTCGGGACTTCGCCACGTCTACTTCCTTTGGGGCTGTTTCTTAAAGAAGGAGTTCATTAAGAACAGCCCCTCCTTCTCAAGGAAGTTGACAAGCGTATGCCTCCTGTGATTCCTACCTCCATAACCATGCGGGCCTATACGGGATTCGTTGCCAGTCCGGGTTCCCACCATGACGTTAAAGTCCCCCATAACAACATTGAAGTGAGCCTTAGTGGTGTTGTGTAAGGCTTTGGATATGTCTTCACACATATCCTCCACTTCATCATCCGAGTGCGCCGAGGTCGGTGCATAGACCTGAATTACCTTCATGCTACACCGCTTGGATAGCCGAAGGATCAGGTACGCTACCCTGTTCGACACACTGGAGAGTTCTTGAAAGTTGTTAGTGAGGGCCTTATTAACGAGAAAACCTACGCCACCCTGGGATGTTTTATCGCCCTCGCGAAAGAAGAGAAGATGACCCGAGTCTAGGGTTACGGTGTCCTCCCCCTCTCTACGGACTTCACATAACCCCAGAACATGCCATTTAATGTTCTAACTTAACTTTTTAACTCCACTTCCAACTGCGCTAGATGATGGTCGAGCCTCAGAGTTCGTCCGTTATACGTCGCCAGGGTCAAAGTTTTCAGTGATGAATGGTAGCCTACCGTAGCCCGAGGATTCCTAGCACCCCCTGCCCCGCCGTTACCCTGGCCGCTACCATGGCAAGGAATAGCGAGGCGGCCTGGAACTGGGGGCAATTTTATGGCTTGAAAATTCATTTTGGGGTAATGCCCATAATCCCCATGCTGGGCATGCGGGTTGAGGATCGCAGTTTGGTGATGGAATTGTTCTGCAGGGGGCGCTGCTGCCCGCCCCTCTGTGTATGTCCCTTAGTCGCCTCTTACGACACCCACGGGAAGAGTTGGGGTGGTGCAATTCTATGCCGGCACCACCCTGTATACGGTAGTAATATATGGTATTTATATTAAATATAATATTAAAGTTCTATTTCATCTGTGCTTCTTTAAACCAAAGCACCTGAATCTCTTCACCAACCTTGATTGACTGGTAGAGAATGCCTTAGGCATTACGTCCGCCTTTGTACTTTTTTGTGTGCGAAAAGTTTAAATAAATTAATATTATGCTAATTTATATCAATCAATCTGCCCTTTACTTGGTTAAATTATTTCATCACCACTGTTCTCAAAACGGTGAAGGAAAACATCGTGAGGAAACCGGTATGTCTTAGAACCAAAGATACGACGACATGTGACATCTACCAACCCGCACTGGGCCCGCGTGGTGGATTACAGCCCACAGGGTGTGGGCTGTAATCTCACAGAGAGGAGGCCTGTGTCCCAGCAGTGGGAACATAATGGGCTGATCATGTATGTGTATGTATGTAATCTGCCTAGCCTTTTTCAAACTGTATGTATATGTATGTAATCTGCCTAGCCTTTTTCAAACTGATCATGTATGTATATGTATGTAATCTGCCTAGCCTTTTTCAAACTGATCATGTATGTATATGTATGTAATCTGCCTAGCCTTTTCCCAACCATGATGGGGTTGACTTCCTGTCTAACCGGAAATCACTCTGAAAACTGCGTCTGCTCGTTCCATTGGAGATGTTTATAACTAAAATTAATTTTGACACAAGCATAACATTCACAACATTTGCAGCCTCATAAAAATGATCTTCATTCAGCAAATGCGGCTAGCAGCCCTGACCTCTATTACGCATACATACGCCAGCTCAATTCGCTGTCACAGTCAAGGGCATTGCAAACATATGTATTTGCTCTGGGGTAGTCTCTTTATGCTTTTACGCAAACAAAATGCATATTTTTTTTTACTTACTTACGAGAAACGTTTTTAAAGCCAAAGTATTGATCTGGATTTATTTGAAAATGGAAATTATTTGACTTTTATTTTTGTAGATAAATGCTTCGTTTATTTTTGTTTATACTCGTTAAAATGTTAATTTAGGTCGTGGACATTTATCAAAACCTTTCAAACGGTAATAGTCCGTAACGTGCAAAATAACGCAATTGATTAAATAATTCGTTTCGTGAAATGTATTGAATATCACATTATTCTGTATCCCGAATTATTTTGTATGAAAATAAAAAAGACTATATTTAACCATTTTCATACACCGTGAGGGACAGTAATTGCTCATTCGAATTTCGATTATTGAAACGAGAACAGAAAGGGATGTAAAAGAAATGTAAATGTATAAAACGTATTTAAGGTTTAATTAAAATATAGAATATGAAATGTAAGGAATTTTTACAATTCGAGGCTCTTTTCGCACCTCGATTCGAATGGTATAAAGGGAGTTAATGCAATACAAAATAATGTAAATACACACATACATAAATTCACGCCTGTACGCCAGTTACGTTTGAGTCCCATGTAACATGGGGCGAGCCTATTGCCATTAACCGGGCACAAATCTAGTAGCGCTTGCGGCCATAAGACTAACGAGGCAGTCCTAGCTAGACAAATATTTTTGCGAAATTGGCATAAGATCTTCAATTCCAGTGAGTTGGTTTTGCAATCCATGCTCGTTTATTTTCTGACGAACAAAAACAGCTCTGCAATAGGACAGTGTATAAGTATCTCACTTGTGGTAATACTGGGCAGTCCCCGATGACGTATTATAAATAGACGCGTCATACACGGACACCAGTGCACTCAAAAATAACGTAAGCCATGAATGTAGCTACGTACTAATACACACAATCATACAGTGCGTGAAGAAAAGGAAAGACCCATACCGATACCTGTGGTTAGAAAGAGATGAACATACATAATTAATAATGTCACTAGCTGCTGCATGTTCATTGGCGCAATGAACATGCAGCTGCAAGACAGTTTCAAGTCAGGCCTTGCCAATATTGTGCGCAGGTAACGCATAATTGGTAGTACCATTATCATCTTGCTAACTGATGAATGGGTATTTTTACCACTGCATCGGCTCCTCTATTAAAATTGTTCTTCGTACCGACCTGAGAGACCTTTTGACAACTTATGTACCATAAATATAAGAACTAGGGAAAAAAACAAAACAAACTTTTTCTACATCGGTAAATGGCGTACCGCTCCTTAACACTCAACGATTGTCCCGCACCCTACGCACGCCCCCTTATCATAGAATTCGCATATTTTTAAATAAAATAAAAATGTGTATAATTTTATTTAAATTTAAATTTTTCTATTCATAAGTCTAATGCTCAAATTATTAGAACCTTTTACAACCGATGCATGCATTTTTTTTTTACAAAGAGATTTTAAACGTATTTAAAACACATATTAACAATTATTTTTAAGACCGTGCAATGTGATGATAGGATATCGAACATTAATAATGTGCCTCTGAATAAAGGTTTTGTTCTGGGTAGAGCGCCTTAAAATACTCGTGAAGGAACATTACTTGTCGTTGTCATATTGCTCTCATAACTGTAATTAACCCTAGTTTTAATTTACTTTCATTGCTGATATATTTAACATATGTATATACACCTCTACCTCGTTGGTCTAGTGGTCGCAAGAGCTACTGCTGAGCATCAGGTCCTGGGTTCAATTCCCAGGTCGGGCAAAGTGTTCTGGGGTTTTTCTATCTAGAATTTCTCAGTACAGCCCGGAGTCTGGATTTGTGCCCGGTTGATGGCAATAGGCTCGCCCCCTATTACATGAGACTAAAGCGTAACTGGCGAAATGTGGGTGTACTATAGGTATACCTCTGCCTAACACTACTGGGATTACAGGCGTGATGTTATGTATGTATGTGTGTAGAATTTTTTGTGTATCGTACACTTAACATTTGCACCAACGAAAGCTCCATTTCGTGTCCAGGTAAATTACTGTCCATTCCAAGGATGCCTGGAAGACATCACAGAAAGCGATAAGGCCGCCCATCGTATAATTATTTTGTAGTTTGATTAATTTTTGGACGTGTAAACGTCTCTAAAGGACATGGCAAAAAATCCATACACTAAAAACCCAGAATCGAAGTTAATGAAATGATTACCAACGGGTTAACTATAATAGACATTAGATGGTACCTAAGGGATAACCCTGAAATCCGTCGGTTATAGGATCTATAACCTATCATATCAAAAATAAAGCATTTTAAATTTATGTTGTAATTGTATTTAAATGTTGTTGTTTTGTTGTATTGCTGTTGTTTCTTTTTCATGCTATGAGTTACATAGGTAGGTAGTAAAAAAAAAGAATGTTTTATTTTATATAATTACATATTATTTTCTACGTCTAAACACAATGCATCTAAAAATCCTGCAGGTTGAATCAAGTCGCCTTCATGTCTGGCCCAGGCAAGATAAAATAGTATCGAAATAATGTGGGCACAAGTGCCTAATGTGCGGCGACCATGTATTGTATTGTGCAACAAGCAATATTCTGAGATTTAGTGGCGTTTGTTTAAAACATAACAATAAGAAGTTCTTGTTTGAACGTGTCTTGATTGAATTTGGCACAGTATTAACGTATTTTCTATTTCATCATTAAGGTCCACTCTCTCGGCATGCCTATAGATTTCAATTTAATACACGCCGGTTTCTCTGATATATGTTCGTAACAGCCATATTGCCAGCTTCACGTGGTACGTTCCAAAAGCAAAAATAAGCAGCTCATCGTAAACCATTCTTGAAAAATCCGCTACGTCATGTAATGATGCCTCTATCCTCTGAAATGAAATGTTTCTTTGCGCATTTAGACTGTGTTGATCAACGTAATAAGTTAGTAGGTTTGGCCTATTTATATTTCTTTCAATCATCTCTGAAAAGCTTTCAGTCAGACGACTGTCGCTGTAACTCTCTTGGGTTGCATTGATTAGCGCTGCAGCTATTCTAAAATCTACTATTGCATTGGGCAAACTGTAATTGAAATATTTATGCCGGAATATCTTAAAGTCCCTCTTTACACTCCCGTTGACGGCTTCTACCACACATCTGTCCAATGTTACCAATCTTGACCTATTTGCAGCGACAGTGGGCAGTTGTCGTTCCTGTCTGCCTAGCGACTGCGGCGTACAGACCGTAAATCCACATTCTTCGGAATATGGCAATGCATCTCGAAATCCTCTATCTTAGATCATCACGTCATCGGTGTCAAGAAACCATCGTATTAGAGCATCTTGCATGTGGTCATTGTGATTATGCAATTTCGGTCGCACTATTTTAGCTTCTGACGTTCTAGCGTCGTACGGTCCTGTGACTTCTAAATTGCCATCTCCTCATACAATTATAAATGGTTTTATGAGATTGGCGTATTTATGTAATATGCACTGAAACAAGAAGTTTGAGCTTTTTTGGACGAATCAATAAGTCCCGTCTAAAATTATTACTGCTCTCGTTTGGTGTTGAGTTCCAATAGTATTATTTGGCAAAATCCTGTTTCTCGCTATAACTTCGTCTTGAGTGATATGGTCGAATCCGAGGTGTCGTGGGATGAAGTCATTCTTGAGACATATTCTCGCTTGTTTTATTTTAAGTTGAATAGTTGACCTAGACAGGCCAAAAACTGAAGTAAGTCTTCGGTTAGGTTCACCACTTCTCAGTTTTTATAGATAGATTCCCAACATCGTTTTTCCATTCAAATATTCTTGTAAAAAAGGTGTTTCATTATGTATGGCGTTGAATTGCTGATAACTTAAGCCAGTCCAAAAGTTTCCCCCTAACTTGTGTGTATATCTCTATTATATTAAGTATGTTTTCGTCTCTGAAACTATCTTGCCGTTGAGTAATATTTCCCGGGAAATCCTCCCAAGTCCTATTCCTGAACCTGTTGATACATGCGGGCGAGAGGTGGTATGTATAATCATATCAATAGAAACGCCTTTTTACTATCGGACACAGAACGTGTTTGCCGCGCGCGTCAAGCCAGATGCAGTAAAAGATTCTATGCTTGTCACTTTGTAGGCGGATGCCTCAAGCCGTTATCAATACACTACCAGCATGGATGACATATCGATCTGGATCCGTCAAAGACAATCTGAAATGAACAAAAACATTGAACAAAATAATTGGATTATCAGGTGGACAGTTGATAACGATGGTTCATCTATAGCGCATGCGCGCTCCACATGCGCGATCAAGATCATTATTTTAAGTGATTTTGCAGTTTACAAATGGTACTGAAAACACTACATTATTGTATCAAGGATAACAGTGTTCACTGTTACACCTTAAAGTCGAGCTCTATTACGGGTCTGACAATGATAAACGTGACCGTATAATTTTAACAGCCACCATTATCACTTAATGTATGTTATGTTAAAATCTCATAAATCAAAACTTTAACAACAAACTACTTACTGGATTTTTACAAAATATGTATTTATATGTATAATAAGTACAAAGAGACTAAACTAGAGTTCTAAAACTAAATGCGAAACTAACTTCTTGTTGCTGTTGCAAAGTGCCAAACATGAACTCGACGAAATTTCGGTGTGATTCCAAAAACTCGAGAGGCAAAGCATGGTGCCTCCTTCGTAGAACCGAACGATCACATGTCACGAAACGGTTATTTTCAGCCATTTCAAACAATGTTCAATCACACAAAAACTCTTCAGTCCAGTATAACACTCCACAGTATCGAATCGGTAAGAAAAATCGGAGTCCATTGTAGTAAAAACGAAGGTCAAGGTAAGAGAATTCCGGATGATTACAAAAAACACAGATCACGACGATGGCAAACGAAGGACTGCGTCGACCGACAGTATTACCACCAAAACCAAAAACCGGTTTACTACAAAGCGAGTGCGAGCGCAAAACCATTGTTTCAGAGCCCGCCACCCTGTTAGGCCTGAGACGCAGGTAGCAGCGAGCAAATACTTTGTCTCTTTCTAGCTTGCACAAAAACCAGGATAACAGATTTTATAATTTTTTGTAGATTACTAAAATGATGATAAGAAAAAAACGGAATCCCATAGTTTTTAGAGTTTTTAAATCAGGGACCGTGCGCCGCCATTTTGAGGTAATTTTATGTTATGTATCTTTGTAAAAAATAATTATACACATTACAGCATATCATTATTTTTATACACATAAATAAATAAATGAAACATATGTTATAGTCACTTCGTGTAGGTGAGGCACCTTATGTGTGGCATACTGCGATTACTTTTAATCACACACGGCCTCTAGCCATACCAGAAGCGCGACCAATACCACAGAAGTATACTCCCTTCAGACATTAGCTAACAAGTTTACAACATCAATACGAATATCTTCAACCTCATAAATTTATAACTTAACCTCATCACGAAACGTGTTTTTTGCTCTTCCATGGTCTGTAAAGTTTGCCCGAAAGAGCACACTGAAAATCAATAATTGATTCAACCCCGAGAAGTAATTTATTCCAAAGCGTGTAGGCGATGTTTCGAGGCGATGAGAGATGTGGGTGAACCGTACGCCCACAATCTCTGGTTAGAGGCATGAGGCTATTTCCAGTAGTACCACAGTCTACCTAAAGGTCCTACTCCTTACCAGTTTATCCACGAGAAGGTTTTCGCAACGCCATCTTACGAGGGAAAGGGTGCGCAGAGTTATGTCCTAAACTGCAGGGTAGTTTGGCATGGATTGATATAGATATGACGGAGCGTGATGATTTAGTCGATTTATTGTGACACTTTTTGAAACTTGTAATCGATTAATTTTACTCTGTAGTTTAGAATTATTGTTTCTTTAGTGGTGTTTTTAAATTTAGAGCGGGTAACACCGAATGGGGTTGTGAGTGTCATGGCGGCGGTGGCGATCACTTTTGATGAGATCGTCACGCGGTGCACACGCACAAATCCATTGGCTCTAAAAATCAAATTGAATAATTATTGTGTGTTAATTTAATCAGTGATTATCATCATAATCCTTATTTTTTATGATTGAGTTTTGTTACTGTATTTTAAAGTAAATTAAGTGCGTTACTTTGCGAATATTATTTGTTAAACACCTGCACGTACACGCCCGCAATGGAAGACCAACAGATGACGGATCCGCAGCGACACGTGGTGTCCCAGCCGCTCGATCTTCCGTCATCAGAAGTGGGATACGACGGAACGGCGCAGGAACAGCCTTCAGGTCAGAGTGTTGATTTGTTATCAAGTGAAAATAACCGTTGGAAGTTGTTATTTGAAATGCAGCAACGCCAAATGATGGAGTTGATTCGCGCGATTAAAGAACCTAGTTCAGAAGACAATAACCTAACCCTACCTGAATTTAATCCCGAGTCTCGAGATAGTGATGCCCGAGCTTGGTGTAATACCGTCGATTTATGCATGCAAGAAAAATGTTCATCTGGCAGTAGACTAATTATTACGATGAGTAAAGCCCTAAAGGGGTCGGCGGCCTCTTGGCTAGCTCAGAATACTTTTCCTGGAATAACTTGGCCTCAGTTGAAAGACCTATTTCTCTCTCGATACGATTCGGTGGAAACTCCTGCTGCTATGCTGTGTAGGCTACTTAATGAGAGTCCTAAGGAAGGAGAATGTTTGTCTGCTTATGCAAATCGATCGATTTCAATCCGGTTTTCGTCCTGGTCACAGCACCGCTACAGCCTTAGTTAACGTCACTGATGACATACGGTTAGGCATGGAAGCAGGAAAATTGACGGTTCTTTGCTTACTGGATTTTAGTAACGCGTTTAATACTGTCGATTTCGATATACTGCTTGGTATGCTTTGCTCACTTAACATATCTCCAACGGCGATTGACTGGTTTCGTAGTTACCTGTATGGCCGCCGGCAACGTATTTGCATAGAAGAGTCTTGCTCTTCTTGGTGTTATACTTCTGCCGGTGTACCTCAGGGTGGCGTTTTATCTCCTTTACTCTTTGCAATATTTATAAACGCTATTTCCAAAAAACTTCTTTCTTCTTACCACCTTTATGCAGATGATTTACAAATATATACACAAGCAACCATTTTGGATTTGGCTGATGCCATTAATGTCATAAATAAGGATTTAGATACAATTTGCGAGTGGAGTGAGGCACATGGGTTGCAGGTTAATCCATCGAAGACTCAGGTCATTGTTGTTGGCAGCTCAAGGATGACCCCCAAGATAAACTGGTCGCAACTTCCCCAAGTTCAGTTTAACGGAACTGCTATTCCAGTCAGCGAAAAGGTTAAGAACCTTGGGGTTTGGATCGACAAACATCTTTCTTGGGGTCCCCAGTTACAGGAAGTAAGTCGCAAAATTTTTGCATCTGGTAAGTCCCTGAGACGATTGCGCAACTTTCTTCCAACTGCCACTAAAACTGCGCTTGCACAATCCCTTTTACTTCCCATCCTTGACTACGCTGATGTCAGTTATCTCGATCTCACTGAGGCACAACTAGATAAACTTGAGCGACTTCAAAATTTTTGCATAAGATTTATATTTGGCCTGCGCAAATATGATCACATTTCTGAATTTCGTACAAAGCTCAAGTGGCTTCCCATACGTCTTCGCCGGAATTCTCATATCTTATTTCAGCTCTACAGTATTCTGTTCAACCCTACAACCCCCTCATATCTTAAAAAACGTTTCAAGTTCCTTCATGACACACATAACAGATATCTGAGGTCATCGGAAAACTTAAGACTAGAGATGCCGATGCATTCCACCAGTTTTTATGACAAGTCTTTTACGGTTCAAGCAGTACGGTTATGGAATGCATTGCCTATGTCGATAAGGCGTGCTCAATCAGTCTACTTTTAAATTTCTAGTAAAAAAGCACTTCCTCACTCCTTAATCATTATTACATATAGTTTCCTGAGTCTTGTTTCGTGTTTATTATTGTATATATATATGTGTAGATAAATGTATGTATGTATTTAATGAATATGTATATGGTACACCACTGACTACCTGCAGTATTGTCTCTCCTTCTCCCTGTAATCCATCCAAAGGTTGTCTGTAAAAGATCGCTTTTAGCGATAAGACCGCCCATTGTGTCACCCAATGTAAAATTTCTACATCAATGTCTGTAATTTTAAAGGTGTACATAATAAAGAGTATTCTATTCTATTCTATTCTATTCTATTCTATTCTATCGATTTCTGAGCACGCTGCTGACACAATGGACCAACTATTCTACTGAAAAGATAGCAATAGCTGTAACTATGGCGCATGCAGCAAAAATTGAACCACGACTACAGCGATTGGCTTTCACTACGGAAATTGATACTCTAGTTAGATTACAACAGGAATTAATGGCTTTTACGTACCGCAAAAGAGGACCTTCAATGCAAGATAAATTAAACGCACCTGGTGATGCCAAGAAACCAAAATTAGACCTACCAAGGCGTTGCTACAACTGTGGCAAACTGGGCCATATGGCAAAATCATGCTTGACATACAGTCCTCGCGATAATTTTGCTAATTCTCAGTCTAAGTTTTCAGCAAATAATGGATCGCAATCAGCCAAAGACAGCGTTTCAAAGAAAGCATCGACGTCAGTGACCTGTTTCTTCTGTGGGGTGCCGGGCCACATAGCCACACGCTGTCCAAAGAGGGAGACTGACTCAAGCAACAGCTGAGTTGAGAAGCGAGTGGATATCTGCACCATTAAGCCAGCTACAGATCTACTTTCTACCGAATCTGGTGAGTCGTTTTCATTTTGTTTTGAAGAAGAGAATCGGAGCTGAGTGCTCGCTGATCCGAGAAAGTTTAGCTAGTGGATTCCCTGGTAAACGACAGCAGAATACGGTTACATTGTTAGGTATAGCCAAATCAGTGCAATTTTCAAATACTATCCACGGTTACGATACAGGGACACTCGTTGCAGTTATTATTGCATGTCGTCCCTGACTATTGTATTTCTACTGCAATTGTGATTGGGCGGGACATACTTTCATTGGGATTCTCAATTGAAATTTCGGAAACATCTTTTTTATTGAATAAGATTAAAGTTGTCTCTGCTTGTGATGTAGGCTCTAAAGTAAACAACTTCGGTGATATTGATAGTGATGTTCCCAATGAACATAGATAACAATTAACATCTTTACTTGAACATTACGGTAATTACTTCGTAGAAGGCACTCCATCGGGTAGAGTTAGTACAGGAAAATTAGAGATTAGATTAGTTGATCCCAACCGCACTGTACAACGCCGACTATATCGGCTTGGTTCTGATGAAAGACAAGTAGTGCGCTCTAAGATCAAGGAACTTATAAATGCCGGTGTCATTCGTGAAAGTTGTTCGCCTTTTGCTAGCCCAATCCTGCTGGTCAAAAAGAAAGATGGGAGTGACCGTCTGTGCGTGGACTACCGTGAGCTTAATGGCAGCACAGTCCCTGATCGTTACCCATTGCCTATGATAGCTGATCAAATACAACGTTTGGTAGGAGCAAACTATTTTACTTCTCTTGATATGGTTAGTGGATATCATCAAATACCTGTAGAGGAAAAGTCAGTAGAGCGTACTGCTTTTGTGACGCCGGATGGGCAGTTTGAATATTTGGCAATGCCATTTGGTCTTCGAAATGCCCCTTCGGTATATCAGCGTGCGATAAACAAAGCTCTTGGAGTTTTGACAGAGTCGTTTGCTGTTGTCTATATAGATGACGTCATTGTCCCCTCTCGTAGTGTAGATGAAGGTATTGATCGCTTGCGTCAGGTTTTGAAAGCATTAACTGACGCCGATTTCGCTTTTAACTTAAAAAAATGTGCTTTTCTCAAGACTGAAGTAGAGTTCTTAGGGTATCACGTAGCCTCTGGCGAAATACGACCAAATCCGCGAAAAATTAAAGCTTTGACGGAACTTGAACCTCCCCAAACGGTAACTCAACTTCGACAATTTATAGGCTTAGCTTCGTACTTTAGACAATTTGTACCATGTTTCTCTCAAAAGACCGCCCCTCTTTATAGATTAACTTCGGGTAAAGGCAAAATACAGTGGACACCAGCTTTTGAAACATTTAGAAAAGAAATCATTGATGCACTTACCAGCAAACCCGTTCTAACTATTTTTGACCCCAACCAGCCGATAGAGTTACATACCGATGCCAGTGCTGAAGGTTATGGCGCCATACTAATGCAAAAGTTTGATGCTAAATTACATGTTATCGAATATTATAGTCGCCGAACTTCCAGCGCTGAGTCAAGATATCATTCATATGAACTAGAGACGCTCGCAGTAGTGAATAGCATAAAACATTTTCGCCATTACTTGCAAGGACGTAAGTTCGTAGTAGTCACTGATTGCAATGCAGTCAAGGCATCTAAATCAAAAGTAGACCTTACCCCTCGTGTCCACAGATGGTGGTGTTTTCTTCAATCTTTTGAATTTGACATTGAGTATCGCCAGGGTAAAAATATGGGACATGTAGACTTTTTATCACGAAACCCTCTACCTGAAAACCCAACGTTAGCTGGTAACAAAATTGAGCCGAAAAAAGTCTATTTGACAGAAATATCAGATAATTGGTTACAAGCAGAACAACAAAAAGATGAAGAGACTAATTCGATTATTGTAAAACTCCGGTCTAGTGAACTTACTGATGAGACGGTTAAAACTTATGAAATGAGAAGAGGTGTGTTGCATCGTCAGATAGAGCGTAATAAAAGAAGTGTGTGGTTATCGGTTGTGCCGAGGGCATTTCAATGGGCTATTATTAATCATGTTCATGAGAGTGTGATGCACTTAGGGTGGGAGAAAACCCTAGAAAAGACCTTTTGTCATTACTGGTTTCCTAATATGAATAAATACGTTAGGAAGTTTGTAGATAACTGTATCACATGTAAGGTGTCTAAGTCACATTCGGGCAAGGTTCAAGCCGAGCTTCATCCTATTCCAAAAGTTACAATCCCATGGCATACCATTCATATGGATGCCACGGGAAAACTAAGCGTAAACGAGATACCAAAGAGTATGTGTTTGTTTCTATCGATGCTTTTACAAAATACGTTCTATTGCATCATACTATGAACATTGATGCTAACAGTGCTATAAAAGCTTTGCAATCGAGTGTGTCCCTCTTTGGTGCACCTAAGCGTGTAATAGCGGACCAGGGTAGGTGTTTTGCGGGGAAAAAGTTTAGGGATTTTTGTGCAACCCACAACATTAGTTTACATTTAATAGCAACAGGTTCCAGTCGTGCTAACGGGCAAGTAGAGCGAGTTATGTCCACTTTAAAGAACATGCTAACCGCAGTCGAAACAGGGAACCTTAAGTCATGGCAAGCCGCGTTGCCTGAAGTCCAACTAGCCATCAATTGCACCGTCAACCGTACAACTAAGGCAAGTCCTCTAGAACTTCTAATAGGGAAGGTTGCTAGACCTCTTCAGTTAATGACCCTTAATACAGACGAGGTAGAAGTTGAACTAGACGAGATCAGAGAGCAAGCAGCTCGGGCAATAGAAGCAAGTGCTTCTATAGAAAAGGCTAGGTTTGATAAAAACAAAGCTAAAGTAAATAATTTCAAGTTAGGTGATTATGTGCTGCTAGAAAATCATGAACGCAATAAAACAAAGTTAGAGCCAAAATATAAAGGTACTTATCAAGTGGCTGAGCTGCTTGATGGTGACAGATATTTGCTAAAAGCGTTAAACTCTAAGCGAACGTATAAATATGCATATGACCGTATACGGCCCATGCCTGAGTGCTACGTTCCTTTGGAGTTGAATGCTGGGCTGGAAACGCCAAATAACAGCATAGAGTCAGAATGTTCCGATGGCGGCGAAATTGCTGGTGAGTAGCTTAATAATTAGCCTGTGTGGCACCCTAGCCTGTGTGGCACCCTAGCCTGTGTGGCACCCTAGCCTGTGTGGCACCCGGAGCCTGTGTGGCACCCGGAGCCTGTGTGGCACCCGGAGCCTGTGTGGCACCCGGAGCCTGTGTGGCACCCGGAGCCTGTGTGGCATGCGTAGCCTGAGTGGCACGCGTAGCCTGTGTGGCACGCGAAGCCTGTGTGGCACGCGTAGCTTGTGTGGCAAGCGAAGCCTGTGTAGCACTGTTTTAGTATCCATTCTGTTTAAGTTGTGTGTTTTCATAAATTCTATGTTCATTGTGGTTTGGTCAGAATGACCGAGTTTTGAAGTGTGTGTACAACACGTTGTTCATTTGTCCACAGATAATCAAGTAAACACACACGAGGACGTGTGAAGATGCAGGGCGGCCGTGACGGCGCGTGATGATTTAGTCGATTTATTGTGACACTTTTTGAAACTTGTATTCGATTAAGTTTACTCTGTAGTTTATAATTATTGTTTCTATAGTGGTGTCTTTAAATTTAGAGCGGGTAACACCGAATGGGGTTGTGAGTGTCATGGCGGCGGTGGCGATCACTTTTGATGAGATCGTCACGAGGTGCACACGCACAAATCCATTGGCTCTAAAAACCAAATTGAATAATTATTGTGTGTTAATTTAATCAGTGATTATCATCATAATCCTGAGTGGTTGCACTCGCGCATTTTGGTAATGGTTTAAACCTAGCAATTAATTTAATCATTTCATCAAGATAAATACTTTTTTTTTGTAAGCTTTGAGATTGATTAAATATTAGGACATTACAACATCAAATCAATCAATCAAATCATTTATTTTTGCAAACATTGGTAATTGGTACATAGATGTTTTCTTAAATTAAAGTCAACAATATTCAATCGTCTCCATGGGCATGCAAATAATATTCAATTCCAAAATTAAACAGAAGTTCTATTGATGTCGAATAAATATGTAAAAAAGAGTACTTAACTTTGTTTTTTTATCCAGCGAACATAGTCTAATCGTGTTATAAAAGCGATTGCATTTGCGTCAGATCCTTAAATTAGATCTTATTTTTCAGAATGATTAACACTGTTTAAGAAGTTTTTTCATGTCATACAAACTTCAAAAAAAAGTAAGTGCGGTCTTTGTCGGATCATGTCCGACAAAGCAAAAAAGTAACAAACAACCACTGAAGTGACCACACACAAGTTTAAATTCAAATCACCGCGGATTCTAACCTAAACGCAGTACGAATTTCGGAAGGTGTCGTTCGTGTTAAGAGAGTAAAGCTACAAGTTTGTTATAGATAATCTAGCCATCATTATGAAACTCTGTAATACAAGAATCTTAAAGGATATCAATTTTCTCGCTCTTGTTGCGAACCCCGATGCTAACAGCGGGACGTTAAAGTTTCCATCGTTTAGTTAAGACTTCGGATAAGCAAAGCTACGTATACAACAATCAAGCTTCCATAGAAAGTAAAAAAAGTGAATTCACGCTTTAGACAATCCGGCTCGAAGGACCATTTAAGGTGAATTCTTCAGAGTTAGCATAATTTGATTTACATACTCCAAATTGTACAAATTTAACTTACACAAAATAACAAGTACTTAGTAATGCAATAGTCCTAGCAACTTTTTAATATTCCGTTGAACCTCATGAGGCGTTAAAGACAGTTTGTCTATTCTGACCTATTGAAGGTCACTGAACTCTCTTCTCCCAATCAAATCCCATGCATGCTCTATGCGATTGAGATCAGCGGACTGAGCAGGCTACTCTAAGGTCGGATTTCACCGATGTAATTTAACGCGTTAAGCATATAACCACGTTTAAGGGCTGTAAGTGTTATTATTTTCTGTGGAATATTGATATTGTTAGCACTTGAACGCTGACAAGATTTTTGCTGATCGCGTTCAGATTCATAGGTGAAATTCGCACTAATAGTATGATATTGTTCTCACACGCGCTTTATCTTGCATAAACATGAAATTTCGGCCGTACTGCTGTGGGATGACCATAGGTTGCACAATCTTGTCACAGTATTGTTCCGCATTTATATTGGCTCGTATCAAAACTAGATCCGGTCTTCTACCCATGTGAATTCTAGTCCGTACCATAATCGTTCCGCCTTGGCATTAATGAATTTCCTGAGGATTCTGGAGTCGACTCTGGCGACCAGAATCTCGCCAAACTCGCAATCTTTTTGAATCGAGATGAAATCCAAAGCGCGACTTATCAGACAAAAAAACACGAGCCCACTGAGTGATGGTCCAGTGCAAATGTGCGTTAACGCCCACAATAATCTCGGTGGCTTTGGAAGTTAACATACGATGAGACTGAAAGTTTAATAACCGTCTTAAAATAGTAATTCAACTGATTGACGGTTTTGTCAATCTATTGTCTCCATAAGAATCTAATAGCTATTTAAATCCCTACACACCCTCTAACACACACACACTCACCTTCTTCACTATGTTCACCTAGAGGACAGCTACCCTTTCATTATTTTAAAGTAATTAAATTAAATTAAGTTCATATTTTATATAAACTGTTCACTTTTGTCCGTAAGCTCAAACTTGAATACCCAGTCCGAGGGCTTGACCATTTTGCACCTGGTACTTGTTGACCTACACACTGTCCTCCCAAACCTATTAACACTGTAATTTGAAAACATTGCAAATGACAATTATTTTTTAAAGAGTTACCGTGGAGTTTCTAGCCGGCAAGAAACTCCACGGTAACTCTTTAAAAAATAATTCTTCTTCTCCTTAAGAAACGAACAATTGCAACTTTGCACCTAGCTTCTGTGTCCGTATGGATTGAGGAGCCATGTACTACCTATATTTCGAAGTAAATTAGCCGATTTTGTTGTCCCGGTCCTGGAACTTTTTTGGTTGTAATATTCGCCATTTTCTCATCTGCCTAGCCTTTTCCCAATTATGTTGCAGTCGGCTTCCAGTCTAACCGGATTCAGCTGAGTACCAGTGTTTTACATAGAGCGACTGATTGACCTACACAACCCAGTTATTGGGTAATACGATACCCCTTGGTAAGACTGGTTGACAGAATTTCAGGCTTTTGACGACCTGTAACGACTTTCAACGATCCGCGAATGACAGCCGGGACCATTAGGGTAATATTCACCATTTACTTCCTACAAATATTTCGGAAATATATGGTATAAAGTCACATTTATTTCCTTTAATAATATTATCTGGTTTCCCCAAGTCTTCTTAAAGCCACAATAAGAGAACAGTAGTTCTTTTTTCCTGGGACTACACGACGTAGCGAGCAGTGCGCATATACTATGCATCTGTCAACCCAGACTGCGGAAAAAATAAAATGACCGAGATGGAAAACATTGGATATTTACACAGCCAGCCGTGCGGATTCATTTCACGTTGGCTCGTCCTATTTCATTTGCTTCTACGAGTATACCAACTAAACTAACAGATTTTTTTTAAACAAATCTTTAATCCCCACACCGTACGAATCCGACGAGGGGATTTAAACAGCGCCTCCGGCAAGTTCCATTTATGGTTAATGTCGTTTTTCTGTGACGCCGATGTAACGAGTTTTAACGAAATCTGGATTGGATGTAGTGTTGATTTAAATTTTGGGTCTATTTGTGAGTCATATATCTATCTATAAGTACAAGTTAGTATAATAATACACTGGAGCTGAAGCGTTTCTGTCGTTTGTTTGAACGCGCTAATATTTGGAACTAGAAACAGTCGGATTAGAAACAATCTTTTTGGTTTTGATAACCCAACACTTGAAGAAGGTTATATGCTGTTTAATATCACGCTACGACCATATGGAGCCGAACAAAAAATAAAAAATAGAAATAACGGTAGGGGAAGAGGAAGTCATAGCGCGGGCAGGCGATGCGGTGCGACACGGTTGCTCTGACGCCGTTTGACACAGACGAAGTCGGAGGCGGTCTTAGATTAAATTGAGTGCTTGCCATGTTGCTTGTTATGTTGCTGTTGTGTTGTGTTTGTTTAAGGCCCAGAAACGGTGTATTAGATCAATGTCAAAACTTAAAAGCACAGACAGCAGGCTGTGAACCTGTGTTTCGTGTTCTTGTTTCGTTTTGTGTTTGTGTGGGTCTCTGAGGATACTGACTTTTCCAAGTTTGTACATATTGGAGGTGGCAATTTTTGTAAAGACCAATCTTAATTTATTTTCGTCACTGGCGAATATAATAACACGTAGTGGCCCCTTGAGATCCCAATACAAGAACTTACTACATTCGAACGAACGAACAGTATGGCTTTCGCCCTAAATCAAGCACTCTCTCGGCTGCAACGGATCTAGTTACCAAAATTAACTTATATAGATCAAGGGGCCTGTGCCTTAGGTATTTTCATCGATTTAAAAAAGCTTTCGATACCGTGAGTCATCAAAAACAGCTACAGAAGCTAGATAACATAGGTGTTACAGGTACAGCACATAAAATATTCAAATCGTATTTGGAAAACAGGCGTCAAGTTGTTAAGATAGGAAATTCTCACACTAGCTCGGTCCAAAGTATTTCATACGGCTGCCCTCAGGGTTCGATTTTCAGTCCGTTACTTTTTCTAATTTATATAAACAACATTAATAAAATAGGGTTAACAGGACACCTAATACTATAGGCGGACGACACCTGTCTCTTTTAATTTGACAAATCAATGCATAACATTATAGAGGACGCTCAACAAATCAAAATCAAAAACATGACCTTGATCTTTTAAACGAGTGGTTAAAGTACAACCTCCTTACAATTAACACATCGAAAACCTCATTCATGATTTTTGCCACAAAAAACAAGTGAGTACTGGACTTCTCGCCTCTTAAAATGAATAATGAAATAATAAAACTATCAAGCAACGAGAAATATCTAGGATTAAGGGTAGATGAAAAACTTACATGGAAATTACACATCGACCATCTCAGAAGTAAATTAACATCATTATTAGGAGCATTACGGAAAGTAACAAACTGTTTTCCAAATAAAGTGCGCACTCTGATTTATAACTCGTTAGTGAAATCGCATTATAATATTTCATTGAGATATGGGGATCCGCAGCAGTAACGAATTTAAATTCACTTCAAAGAGTTCAAAATGAAATAATTAAAACTCTGTTCCCATTATCATTATCTCACTCCAACAAACACCTTTTACAAAAAAACGGAAATATTAAATATTAGACATCTATACATTATATACACTTGCAGTCTTATTAAAAACATAACTACAAACTCAATATAAACTAACATACAACTAAAGAAGAAAACAATGTCTTATAACCTGAGAAATAGATATAAAAACAAACTTGAAGTCATCAGCGTACGCACTAATTACGTTAGAAAGACAATATTATTTGAAGGAGCACAGCTGTTCAATTGATTGCCGGACGATATAAAAGAGTGCGATAACGTGAATATATTAAAAACTAAGCTTAATAAACATGTACGAGTATGTACACTATAACTTCTAATACTCTAAAGGAAATTGTATTATCTTATTCAACACTTTGTATCTCATTATAAGCGGACTGTAAGTTCTTATGAGAAATAAATTTCTTTAAACCGACATTCGGGTAATTACGAGTACATAGGACGATGGGACCTGTCATTTATAATAAAATACCTCATCGTTTTAAGAACTATTCTTTAAATATTTTTAAATTAATAAGGTAACCTCTATGTAATCTAAGGCATTACTTTTAGGCAAATGTTATTATTCAGTGAAATGATAGTAGTTTTTCCTGATTATAATTGTAATAATTAATTGCAATTTTGACCATGGAGACTTTTGTACCGGACTATAATACTTCACTATAATTTCTGTTTTGATTTGTTTTTGTCATTCTTTTGTTTGTATAATATTTTAATTAGTGTCATAATTTGTACGACGTAAGTTGTTTTGTTTTGTTGACATTCATTTTGTTTAAATCATATTATAATTAATGTAGTAATTTACACACCGTAAGCTAGACTGTAGCCGATCTCATTAATTCATTTCCAACATCGTATACCTGTCCCTACATCATAGCAAATAAAATTCCGATTCTGATTCTGATTGTGGTTATCATTATAATTTTGTACATAATTTTCATCACCTGCTTTTGATTGGTAATAAAAATATTACCCACAAGTTGAGTACCTTTGGCTATTTTTGGAATTATTGTTACTTTCAATGAACACTAGCTGTTGCCCGCGACTTCGTCTGCAGTAGACTATGTTCTTACCCACGTTGTTAGCGACGCAATTCACAAAAATGTAAAAGGGAGTGCGCGGGGTCGGAGCGGGGAAGTACCGAACCGCCATTTTGATTTGCGATGAGGCAGTGCCATTACTAACGCGACCGACAGCGCGCGCTTCCTTAGTTAAAAGTTTTGTTGTCCAACCCTACAGTTTTTAAATATACCTTTTGCTCAATTAGTGTTGTTTTTACCTCGATCCACACCATTAACAGTGGTCTTCGAGCCAGATCGCGAATGTTTAATACTCCGCCGCCGAAGAGAAACATGGTAAACACCCGCAGTACCACTAGCAAACTGAGAGCGAAGGAGGAGTTGGAGGCAAAGCTACAATCGGCAACTGGAGCACAGGAAATGCCACCGCCTACACAGGCCTAGACAGACTATAGTTACCCGTTTATCACTGCTGAATCACCAAAACCTAGACTAGATGACGTTGACCCCTAATCATTTCTTGCTGGGATCGTCGTCTGGCTTACCTCACATCGGAAAATTTGATGATTCGGACGTTTATCTGCGAAAACAATGACGAATTTCACAAAGATTGTCTGACATGTTCTGGCGCAGATGGGTCAAGGAAGTACTGCCAGACTTGCTACCCCGCAAGAAATGGCAAGAAGAACATAAAAATTTACAAGTGGGTGACTTCGTACTTATAGTGGATCCTGACAGTCCCCGCAACTCTTGGCCCAAGGGAATAATTCAGGAAGTGATCCCTGGAAGAGACGACCGAGTCAGAATGATTCTAATTAAGACCAAATCAGGAATGTTGAATAGATCGGTCACGCGCGTCGCACGAATACCAGTTGATGGTGAGTGCTGCTGAGGCAGCACTGGGGTGGGGCATGTTAGCGACGCAATTCACAAAAATGTAAAAGGGAGTGCGCGGGGTCGGAGCGGGGAAGTACCGAACCGCCATTTTGATTTGCGATGAGGCAGTGCCATTAATAACGCGACCGACAGCGCGCGCTTCCTTAGATAAAAGTTTTGTTGTCCAACCCTACAGTTTTTAAATATACCTTTTGCTCAATTAGTGTTGTTTTTACCTCGATCCACACCATTAACACACGTCATGGTATATCTGTGGGCCAAATTTCATCCAAATCCGTTTAGCTGTTTTGGCTTGAAAGCGTAAAAAATAAACAAACAAACTTTCGCATTTATAATATCATAATTAGGTTATGGTTCCGTTATAAGATCTTAAATTGAAGCTACGAGTATGCTTCAAGTTGAAAATCAGATTTGCATAATATGTTAGTAACTAACTACATTCGTTTTGTTACACAACAGACATGACTGAACCCAATTATTTGCAAATATCACACTCTATCCGTAAAATGTTATTTCTGGTACGACAAGTAGAAAATACCGATTTCGTAATATTATAGGAGGAGCGTAAATTGAAATTCGGTGTTTTCCTCAAGGTCAATATTTTTCCGAACGCCGACGCCGAAACCTCAACATTTTTGTTTTAGCCGAAACCAAACTTCGAGTATATTTTCGTGTTAAATATTACGAAGAGGTTTCTGTTTGCAAAGGATCCTGAAAATATTCGTTATTGAATAGATTATTATAACTGGTTCAAATAGACACGGGTATTGGGTCATGGACTGTGTTTGTTTTAATAATTGAAGATTGGTTTAATCATGATTTCCGATCGAAATTATCTAAAAGCTATCTCATATTAAAATAAGAAAATGTTCCCATATTTCTTAAATATTCAAATCTTGATTTGCATTCGAAAATGTAAGATAACTAACTATTCTAACACAAATATGCATTCATTAATGCTACCTTATGCCCGCGACTACGTTCGCGTGTTTTAACATAAAATATATCCTATGGCACTCGGCAATAGCGTTCCTTTTGTAGATGAGATATTTTAAAGATTACCTCCTACATTTGTATGTTTTTTTTAAGTATAGTCAAATAAATATAACAACACTGTACTGGATACTGGGACTTAATCATACCTGGCGAAATGTGGCTGTGCAATAGGTATACCTCTGCCTAACCCTAACCCTAAGCCCTCATGTCGGCTAAAGGAGCTAGGGTGCATCGACCTTCGAAAAAATTTACCCGAAACCGGACAAGTATTGTAGAGGATAGTAATCATTACTTAATGACAGAGTGAATCTAATATTTTATTTATTAACACAGAGATACATCGAGCAATTTCTCATATTTAGTAGGTGCCATCATGCTCATTCACAGAACAAAGGTTAAGGCTCTTCACCGACTCGAATGCAGCAAACATTTATGTGGGTATTTACGATAACTATTTCGTACAACCACGGAGGTGGGGATAAAGACCGTATTAATGGCATTAACGACCGCGACGTGCGGGCGAGCGGTCACATGTTTGCGGATTATCACGTGGATTAGCTGCAACGCTCGACAGCTGAAGTTTATTTAATCAGGATGAGGAAACCACTTCTACTGTAATGTACTACGTGTAGTAGAATGGCACGGCTCTGTAACACTTTAAGGACTTAATTGATAATCTTGTTATGTAAAGTCTTAGGTTATTAGGGTTAGGTCTAAGAGACTAGGGGCTCGTTATTGTATTTTTAAATGTTTGAAATCGATGCAGAAGTAGCTGTTACGTTACATGTTTGAAAAATTATTGTGACGTTCTGAATGGATTCATGTTTAAACGGTTTTGTAGCTCGTATTTAATACATTGTAATCCATCTTAAGGTAAATATTTCCAAAAAGAATATAATTAAACAAAATATCGAGTTAAGTAAGGCTAATAAAGCCATCAAAACTTCAGACTTACCACAATAGAAAATTTACGTTATAAATGAAGATTTATTCTCTACTTAGATTTAATAAGAAATCTTCATGTATAACGAACGTACACAAACTCTTCAGTCACTTTAACTTATTACTTTTACGTAAGTCCATAAAATCTCAAGAATATTCTCTCCACATTTCTTACAAAACTAATGTAAACAGATAAAGAACTCAACTTAAACAGAAACAAGATAACAAACAAGAAACGAAACAAAACAAAAAAACAATGATCTTGTAAACTTAGTCTTTGAAATAAGTTTTATTTCATCCTCCGAGTCCCTTCGGAAGTTTGTCGTAATTCCCGGAGACGCGACGGTCTGGATAAGTTAAATACGGTTCGCTGTTTGACAGGCAAGTCCTGTTTGAATTGTCAAAGTCAAAGCATTTATTTCAAATACGCACTAAAAGGCAATTTTGAACGTCAACAATTACATTTAAATAGAATTGATTGTAGACGCCCCTTCCAAAAGGTAGTTTCGTATGGAGAAGCAGGGGCAAGAAACTCCACCGTTACTCTTTTAAAATGTTTTACAATATTTTGTATACATTAATTATATTATATTATATTGGCATATCATATCGAGGTAATGGTTTGCTTGGTATGTTTTGTTTCCAAGTTTGGGTTTTATTTTTGGTTACTACATTAATGTGTATTAACTTAATATGTGTACTAGGTGTATTAAAACAATTAGAAGCATAAGACCCAACGGGGGTTATAATCGTGGAATTTGAAAGCCATTTTATTGTGTATATTTGATAAGGTTCGTTTCGGGAAGGTGTCAGTGATATCCACTGACGTTTGGTCAGGGACATAATTATAAGTATTGCGATATTGGATTTAAAAGTATGTCCGTGGATTTTCTTGCCCGTTCTTCTCTATAGGAACCTACTACGCTTTGGAATGGGCAACTAGACTCATATTTGTGACTGACCGATGACCCCTTGACAACTCAAAAGTGCTTGTAATTGGTTTCATTATATAAAAGCATATAACCTAGATTTCAAGTCCTCATGAAACTAAGTCAAAATATTGGTTCATTTAGTGGAAGTCTTTCTAGAGTTTTTTCATGCAATTTTACTATTTAGACCTTTCACGTATCCACACGGTCACCCAAGGTTGCATTTATAAGCAACGTATTTTTGTATTAATACTGTAACATAAGAAAAATATAGAAATAATAATTCTTTCGTTTAAAAATTAATAATAATGCGATTGATAGCTAGTTGATAGAAATCCGTTGCTACGCAGTGAAGCCAATATTAACATCTACGTCTCTTTTTTTCCAGATGACCAGTGAAATGGTGGCTGAGTGATATTTCAAGAGCCCTATGGTCTCCAAAGCACTTTAATTTCCCTCAAAAATCCCCATCAGGGCAATCTAGTCCTTGCGTGGATCGAACCAGCCTGCACTACACAACGTCTCTAAAGCATAGTCGCTGGGAGAAGGCCAGGTCGCCTAAACCGCCCCCGTGCACATTCATACGAACATGTCCCCAAAGCGTACCAGGAAACTATACGGTTCTACTTCCACAGTAAGCACACCGATGCTGGTCACGTCACCGAGCATGGTCTCTAGTCACACCGATGATTCTACAGACGCAATGCCTGGAACTCCGTCTGCGATCCTTCACGATGCGGACGAGTGCACGACATTTTCCTCGAAGATATGTCGAAAACCGACATCAGATTTGACAGACATGACGGATGATACCCCTCACACACGATCAACAAGTATCAGTAGACCATGTTCTCCGATGCGTAGAGGGTCCATGAAGGGTGGTTTGGCGTACGAGTACTTGGCAAGCAGACGAGGATCGTGGGAATCTACCATGTCGAACTGCGACTCTGTTGAAGACATTGGACCACTGAACTTTCAGAACACTGTGAGAGGCCGCCAGAGGAGGACGTCAAACTTTTTGGAGCTACCTGGTGAGTCCCTTTATCTAATCTCTTGGCGCTTGATCGATCGATGAACGAAAGCAGGCTGTGATGCACTGATGTAACTTTGATGAGGGTAAGTTACGCATTGATGCAAACTGATTAATAATTAATATTATCCTTATTGAGAGTTTCGTTAACTTTGTATTAGATTTAACTAATTGTAGTTAGAGGATGCAATGTATCTTAAAGATGCAGAAAAGTGTTTTTGGTATTGCCCCACGCATTTATAACAAAGTACCTGATGTGATCAAAATATGACTGTAATAAAATTTAAAAGGGTAGTGCCCTTTTAAATTTTATTACAGTCATACCCAAAACCAAATATTGTGAAGCAAATATTTATTGGAAATCCTCATAGTTCTGTGTTAATGTTACGTCTTGTGTACTTGAGTAACTGAAGGTAAAGGAAGCTTTATTTTTAATATTCTGCGATTGTTGAAGGCATATTTATACGTATTTATAGTATTGATTTTAAAAAAAATGTGTCAATCGTGAAGTGAAGAAATAAATGTAAAGTCTTCCTCATAATTGCTAACATTTTTGACAACAAATCCTATTAATTAGAAACTAAATTAAATTAAATTCTTGATTTAATGTCACTTGACAGTGCAATTCACTAGGTGTGAAACTATTTAATTGTCACAAAAACAGAAAAAACGTGTCTGCCAATAAGCTTCCATAGTGGTCCATACAACATTGACGATCCGTGCCTTGCCACGAATAAACCGTATTTTATCGACCTGAAAAGGTATTTGATACAAAAACTCGTTTAAGAGCTGTCAGTGTCAATATTGCACAGAAAATAATGACACTGACCGCTCTTAAACATAGTTTGTGTGCTGATCGCGTTCAGTTTCATCGGTGAAGTCGGCACTAAGGACCTTTGTACACATACGTTTTTTGTGCCGTGAAAAACTACGGTTATTCGTGTGCAGGCACGGATCGACAGTGTTGTATGAATCACTATGGAAGCTTGTTCACAGACACGTTATTTCTACGACGCGATTTATACGCCGTACCATAAAGAAACCGTGAGCCGTGTACAAAGGGCTTATTAAATATTGTCATATTATGATGTGTCAGTAACATTCAACCTGGTGCTCAAGCAATCACAAGGTCGACTATACTTAATTCTATCCGAAGTGAAAAGTTTCTTTCTCAAAGTTTTTTTCTTCTTTCTCATTATTTTCTAGAGAAATAACCAGGTAGAGAGACTTGGTTCGTTCTCTTCCATTTTAAAGGTAAAACATATCGTCATTGGGCATAGCAATTACTGGACACTGATATCTTCAAGGATGAAACAAAGATTTAAATCGTTAGATTTGCCCTCACCGTACTAAGTCGTGCGAAAAGTGTGCATTCTGAGAAGAGTGAGCTCAAACAAATAATGATGGCGTTTTCATGAAAATCATCTCAAGTCTCCGTGACTGAAATCTAGACATGAGCTGGAACAATTTTTGTTGTATGTTTTTGTAATGATATCCGTGTTGTAGTAAATTACAGTTTAGTTTCAAATTAAATTACTTTATATCAATTACGCTATGAACAACAAGTGTGACAGCAGACAGACTGGAGCAAAACCACCATATAAACAGATGCAAACAAAAAATATTTCATTTTGTCTATGCTGCGTAGACAAAACCCGAGCATTCAACGAGAGCTGAAATTGCAACATTACTCGAGAGCCGGAGTTAGTTAACTTACCTATTTATTACGTATTTGTAGCAACAATTTATGCAGCTTATATTTATTTCGGAAACATAGTAACAGTTCAAACATCACACAGTTTTATATACCTACACAGTTTTAAATCACAACTTTACCCGTGCACTACACAATTTTCAACTTATTATTTTTACACTATTTATCGTCTTTAGAAGCAACCAGTAAGTACCATAATTGTGTCAGTTGGATCTAAGCATAAAATTTTTGTACCAACCTAACTTTTGAATACTAAAGCTTAACAACAGCGTAAATTATAACAAACAGTATGAAAATTACACCAGCCCTACCAAGGGGTATTTTGTAACTGGGTTGTGGAAGTCAGTTAGGCAGTCGCTCCACGTAAAACATTGGTACTCTGCTGCATCCAGTTCCAGCCTAGATCCAAGACAGGCGCAAGTTTTCTCACATTTATTTTACGTCGTTGGTGTTACGACAAGCAACAAGTAGTCACCAAGTCCCCTCTTAGCGCGCCCATTACTCGTTATTACGGAATCAGGTGTAAAATAAAAGTGCTACTAATATATCATATACTGTGGGGGAAGTAATCCGTTGTAAAAGCGTGTTGAGTGGAGGTATTGTGCGCAAGAATATTAGTTGTTTTAGAAGTCAAATTTCTGCACGGGATGACAGAAAATCCGAATGTTTTTTGTATTAAAAATACGGAATTTCAATCAAACTCAAAACATTAATTTCAATAAAACCATTTAACGCTCGTGCACACAATCGCGACGCGACAGGGTGACACAAAAGCACCGCGTGTCGCGCTACAGGCGGTGCCATTGTGTCGCGTCGTGCCTGTTTGCAGGGGCCTTTAAGGTTCATGCACACAAGTCAGTCACGTCAACATCAAATGACGGTAGTTTAAAACGAGCCGACAGAGAATAAAATAAAACAATTTTTTTTTACTTGTGCAGTAGAAAAAGTTAAACGTGGTGTGACTGTCTGGCACCTATTCCTATTTAATAACAAAAAAAATATATATTTCAAACCAGCACATCGTTTAGGCCGGGCCGGAAACATAAATTCTTTGTTTAATGGAAAAAGAACTAGGGCCAAGTACAAAGATATACCCGTAGAATTTCTGATTAATAATTTTGACATACAAAACTAACACACATCTGGTTGCAATAAGCTAAGCCCTACCCTTAACGAACTCTCAAAACAATCGAGAAATCGTACAAAAAAACTTAGGTTCAACGTGGTGATTTTAAGACGATATGAGAATAACAACGGAAATGTGGAAACAGTGGATGTCAGGCCTCGTTAGGCAACAGTCGCCATGGACGAGAGTCCAGGCTGGTGAAGTTAGGAGGCTCGGTGGATCCTATGTCGGCCATGTTCGTGGACTGTCGTAAAGGACTGAGTATTAGTTATTAAATTGATAGTGGAGTAATGACCCTTGAAGGCGTTAGATGCAATAGGCCACGGTTGTTAAGAAAGGAAGCTTGGTGAGTATTGTGAGCTGTGAGGAGCTGCGGTAGAGGTGAAATTAGTAATACGTACTGTATTTCGTAAGTGTTTTTAAGTTTTTAAATTTTCGTTTAATTATAGGGAAGGCCTTCCTTCTTGACACTGAGTACTAATGCTCCTAATTTTTGACGACTGTTGACCCGTAACTACACACATATGGAAGGCAGAATCGTAATACTAACTTTTTATATCTGTGAATTCCCAATTAACATCACCTTGTGTCCCATCCTTGTCCCCTAGCTTTCTCAGTCGAGACAAGGTAGTATAGTTTATGGGAATTAATTTCTATTAATGATGGAAGAGTGTCCTGTCTGGTGACAAGCTCTACAGGGCCGTACGGTGAGGAGTGCGGAGAGGAGTACGGAGTCGACCTTAACAAAAATATTAACAAATGGGGAAAATTAAAATTATATCAGCCTAGCATGGCGTGCCTTCTACTGGTTGGAGGCGCGCGGTAGCTGAGGACGAGGGGGGACGCACAATGGAACACAAGAATGAGGCTGGGGACGCACGGGGGCGGCGCGGCGCTCGCGCGTCCGATCGCTCCTAGCGTCACCTCACTTACAATCTTACCACGACAAAGGCACTGCGTTTTTATTATAATTCTTGTATATTCATGCATTAAACTAGTTTGTTATTTAGTCCACGTATTTTATTTATTCGCTCCTGGAACCGAGAAGTTGACGTAGATTCCTCAACAGTGGTGTGTCAATAAATCGTTTAAAAAAATGTTCTGAAAATCCTTTTAAGGTTATTAGGATTTAACTTGTGGTTCCAAAGATAAACGGATTTTTAAACTAGGTTCATACAAATTTTTCTTATGAAGTATATTGAGTTTACCTCTGCCCATCACTTCGGGGAGACAATGCGTGATGATATGTTATATATTATGTTTATTTAGCTTTTTTTATATTATTTGTGTTTGATTTGTGTTCATTATTTAAGTACTAGTTATACATTATTCAGTTACTACTTCTTTTCATTATTTAGGGCGGCTGCTGCAGGAGCAGAAAACCCCAAACGGCGCAAGTATAACAACCTTATTGGGAGCTATATGTTTGAGCCGTTTGGGGTTGAAATATTAGGACCGTGGGGTCAGAGTGCTCATCAGCTATTTCGGGACATTGTCAAGAGGTTGGTCGACTCTTCTCGTGACCAGAGGACTTTCCTATTTTTTGCCCAAAGAATCAGCTTTGCATCGAACGTGGTAATGCTGCCAGCCTTTTGGGTACTTGTCCCGTTGACCGCTGTCAACGGGACAAGTGACCAAATGCCGACGAATTTTTTTATGCCTATGTGCTCTTTCCCCAATTTTTATTATACACTTGTACATAATACATTTTAAGGAAATTCAAATCAAAAATTAAACCAACAAAAGACAAAAAAGTAACACCGTTTATTATACTTGAAATGTTTTACAGTCCGAGTAGTTCACGTAGCTGACTTCTCGATGTTTCAGACATCGGCTCTTCGGAGATTTCTGATGTTCTTTGTTCAATCGTAGTAGTCTCAAAACTTTCTAGAACAGTGTCTGCACAGAAGTCCTCTATGATCGCACCTTTGAGGTCATACAAAATAATAAGGTTTGCTCACATGGAGGCTGCTTACATAGAGGGATTGTGAGGTCTGCTCACACAAATCTTGTATGGTCTGTTCACACAGGGCTTGCGAGGTCTGCTCACTTAAATCATGTGAGGTCTGCTCTCACAGGTCTTATGAGGTCTGCTCACTCAAAGCTTGCATGGTTTACACACACAGGGCTTTTGAGGTCTGCTTACACAGGGCTAGTGAGGTCTGCTCACCTAAATCTTGTGAGGTCTGCTCAAACAGGTCTTACGAGGTCTGAGCACCTACTTTGTGATTAAGTGTACGTCACGACCAAGCTCATTGGCCCAGCTCAGAAATTCGGTGTTTTGAAACATCGATCGGCGACGATTTGGTGTACCAAATAATGAAATAGCTATAAGAAAATAACGCTTTAACTCGTTCGCATCCTGCCTTATCATGGGATATAAAAGACAAAACTTTGAAAAAAAACATGGATTGTTGGTCTCTGGCAGAGAACCCAAAGCGTCTGCGGGGATGGTGTCAAACGGAGCATCTGGTTTCGGCCAAGAATGAATTGGCTTAAGTGGAGCACGAGGCAATTTTTTCTGGGATATACATAGAATGCATTGGCCAATATACTTCTAAACAAATGACCTTAAGCCGGGAAACCAAAAATGTCTAAGTATGAGATCAAGGGTTTTGTCAACACCCTGGTAAACGTGCTCATCATGAAATACACGAAGTAGGCTGAGTTGATGGCTTTTAGGAATGAAACGTAAGAGATGTGGATGTTCTCCTACTGATGAGTACTTGTAATGAAGAAGATCATTCTTTTTAACATATTGGTTGGGATCTAACTTGCCATCGTTTCGATGAGGGTCAAAGATTCCTCATCTGCGGCTAGTGCTATTTGAGCCCAACTCCGAGGCTTCTCAATCTGAACCTTACTTACTGGATTCCGACTTAAATAGTCGGCGTGTGAAATGGAAGTACCTTTACCTAGTTCAAGTGAAAAGCACACGGCACTCGGCATCAAATCTTTTTTTTCCTTGTTAACTTTAGGGCATTATAGTCAGTGACAACCGTGAAAGGCACACCGACCAGATAATGTCTGAAATGTTGCAGAGCTTTGACCAAAGTCTCCAACTCGTATAAGTGATAGTTTGGTTCTGAACCCTGAGTCAATTTACTGAAATTAGCTACTACGCGCTTATGATCCGGTTTGTGTACTTGGAGTAATATTGCCCCATAACCGATCGAGCTAGCATCTGTATGGACCTCAATGGGCAACGTAAGGTCGCAATAGCAAGAACTTGTTCACTTGTCAGGTGCTCAATTATGTCTTTCCTAGCCGCTTCCTGTTTAGCACCCCATTCAAACAATACTCCTTTCCTTGTAAGATGTGCATTACAAGCTATCTTTGACGCAAAACTAGAAATATAGTTTCGAATAAATCCGGCTAATCCCAAAAACTGACGCAACTGTTTCACATTCTTTGGTAGGTACAGGGGCCTCAACTAGAGCATTTACTTTAAGGGGCTTGGTTGTACCAGTCTGACTGATTGAGTGACCCAAATGACATTTGTTCATAAAGAAAAAGCCGCTTCGATCAAAGTTTTGAGTACTTCACGCAAAAAAATTAAACCCTCATCCGTCAAATTGTTCAAAATTAGCACGTCAACAATATAAACAAGGACTTTACCAGAATCAATTTAATCCGCGAAGAGTGTTTGAGATGATACGCTACAATGTCAATACTCGTAAAGAATTTATGGGACCCCAAACGATCTTTATGATCGTCGATTATTGGCTGAGGAAAACGATCTTTGACTGTGATTTCATTTAGCTTTCGATAGTCTACGCACATACGGTTTTGCACTCCTTTTTCTTAACAAGAAGTATAGAACTAGAAAACTCAAATTCGGACTCTTCTATGATCTTTTACAGTCTCACAAACGCGCAGCGTTTCGGCTTGCGAGAGTCGGTAGTGAACAGGGGTATCGCTTTTAAGTTAAATGGACATTTTTCCTGTTTTAACAGTCGAGCTGGCTGTTCCCGTTATAAAGTGTTCAGAGAACTCATCAATGATAGCCAGAATTTTTTTCAAGTCATCATCGACAAGACTTGTATTTATTGAAGTGTATCCATCGAACTTCACTTTCAAAACACTAGCAGATTTTTCAATATTACGAATAACACGAGTATACTGTCGGTCTCGAGTTCGAACATAGGGCATATCCTCACGGTTCAGTACGTCTGTCCCTATTATAACGGGGGTATTCATATATTCCGCTGATACCACAAACAAATCTACATCTAAAGTAACATCATCAAATTCAATAGGCAAGGTTACATATCAAGTAGACTCTATTTCTTGGCTCCCAATACCCTTTAAGATACGAAATGGTGGTTTCCAATAGTTATCAGAGTGTTTCAACGAAGGCGAAATGTAAGAAACATATGCTTGATCCACTATTAATCAAAACGTCTACAGATACGCCCTGTACAACCGCAACTACGATGTCACTTTTAAGAGTATTCTTCATTTCCCGACAAAAATTAAGGTTATATTTGTTTCGAGATCAAGTTCGCATTGGTTGCGGCAGCTCGAATTTGGGGTTCCGTAATAACATGAATAACTATTGCGGATATCAATTCATCACTCAAACCTGCCACGATACGCCAACGAAGTAATGATCGGCGCGCGTAATCAGCATATTTTGGATAATGGTCAGAGCTAGTTTTCATAGCGTCAAACAAAATATTAGCTACGTCAACTTTCTTGTACATAATGGCATGAATTATTTATTTAAATTACTCCAACTACGATAGTTTGTGACACACGTTGAGCCATGTTCAAGCGTCACCTTTCAAACAGTAACCGATCCGAGAAAGACATTCGTTATCGTTCCAATGAATTATTTACTGTTCCAGCACGGTCTACTCTTGCCAACAAATATCAATTTCATGCTGAGCAGGGTCAAAATGTGAAACATAGTACGGTTGATTAGATCGTCCCGCATTATTAAGAAAACGTAGCGTATTACCCAACACATTGGTCATTAACTGTTCCGATTGTGGTTCATTTACGAGCAGCGCCTGCGATGGTCTGTCTCCCGTGGACGCAGCTATTTTAACGCAATGAGACTGACTATGATTTTTTTTATTGCAAGTTCCCTTTAAAATTGTGAAGCACTGTGATACTTTGAAACCGAAGTTTTCCAATTATTTAACTTAACTCTAACTTAATTTTAACATGTGGACTTCGAGCCTGTGTAATTTATACTTAGTTTCCTGGTTCGCATTTTTTATACACTTTTGTGAAATGAGATGAAGGCGGTGTAGGATTCTCCTATAATGAAATGTACCTATGTTTTGTTTATCCCTCTGCCCAACACGGGGAATCAGGAGTAATCATAGTCTATATTTTCTATGACCTACATATGTCTAAGTAGCCAGTCAAATTGAATACGCTCGCTATCAAAAACTTCCCCCGCTTCTAGATTGCTTCACTTTCGTATTGTTTCTGGATCGTATTTATAAATCCAAGACCTGTTATGATGACGTAAACACGCCGAGACGAGCCTGCTCCACATTTGTTTATCATATCAAGGCACCATTCCACTCGGGTCTGCTTCTGAGCATCGGTGAGGTTGTGCGGCACCCAGCATGAAACTATCCTCCTCACGCGAAGATGCACGTCTAGAATTTCGGGAAGGCTTCCCTATCCAATCCAATCCAATGCAGTATGTGATGAATCTCTTGATACGTAACTTGCCTATTGTCTTGGATTTAAATTTTCTCTGCTAGCACGTTTTCTTCGGTAACAGCCGTCAAAGGGCGACCACTTCTTTCTGCATCCCCCAAAGTTAGTCGACCGCGCTTGAATTCGTTATATCAACGATACACGGTTGCCTTCATCCATGGAATGCCATTTGAAGTCTATCGTAGGTACGATTCGTCCGGTTTCAGGCGACACTTGTAATCGTAAAAAGTAGCGAAAATTTTGCCGGCGCAGAGCCATTTTTTTTAAAGAGGCACGATAATTTAAATTAGCTCGCAAACAATGTGGAGGGAAATTTTGAAATTGGAACGTACTAGTTTTACTTACAAATAATCATATTTTCAAAATAGCCAGCCTCTCTGCTGGCCAGTCTCTCATCCATGAAAACTTTTTTCCGTAATATTTTCTGAGTGGCCTGGTAACTACCTTTATGTACCAAAAATCATGGTAAGCTTATAAATGATTTGATTTGATTTATGTTAACTTAAATAAAGAAAAAGAAAGAAATTAAATGTATTTTACCCAGGTTAAGGCACACAATATTCACACAAACAAAAAACAGAAGAAAATAGTATTGTGTGCTGGCTGCACCAAAATAGGCCCATTTCGGCATAAATGTCAGACAGCTAACTGCCTGACGCTGGTTTTCAACTAGACCCGATCTACCATCTTCTAATATATAAAATTCTCGTGTCACAGTTTTCGTTGCCATACTCCTCCGAAACGGCTTGACCGATTTTGATGAAATTTTGTGTGCATATCGGTAGGTCTGAGAATCGGCCAACATCTATTTTTCAAAAAAAAAAAAAAACAAAAAAAAAAAAATTTGCAAAACAACGTTTGCGGGGTCAGCTAGTCTAATATATAAAATTCTCGTGTCACAGTTTTCGTTGCCATACTCCTCCGAAACGGCTTGACCGATTTTGATGAAATTTTGTGTGCATATCGGGTAGGTCTGAGAATCGGCCAACATCTATTTTTCAAAAAAATAAAAAAAAGAAGCAAAACAACGTTTGCGGGTTCAGCTAGTAATAATATACATATCTATCGACCCAACTAGATTCGAGGACGTCTACGGACGTGACGGACGTACGGATGTAAATTAGTTTAATCGTGTTTGTAAATCTACTAATACATAAAATTCTAGTGTCGCAATGTTTGTTACCAAACTCCTTCGAAACGGCTGTACCGATTTGTATGAAATTTTGTGTGCATATCGGGTAGGTCTGAGAATCAGCCAACATCAATTTTTTTTTTAAAGAAGCAAAACAACGTTTGCGCGGTCAGCTACTATTTTATAAAATATAGGTAGATATGTGTAATAAATAATATTAAAACCGAAGAAATATTTGTTCAAAAATAATCCTACTAATATTATAAACGCGAAAGTTTGTGAGTATGGATGAATGTTTGTTACTCTTTCACGCAAAAACCATTCAACGTATTTGGAAGAAATTTGGCACACAGATAGTTTATAATCTGGATTAACACGTAAAGTACTTTTTATTGCGACACTCCTACGGGATCAACATTTATGCGGATGAAACCGCGGTGAGCAGCTGGTTATACATAATAGTATAGTGGTGTTTATGGAAATAAACAAAAAGGTATGGTTTGACAAGAAACAAAGAACTGTCGTCAAAAATAAAGTAACGTAACTAAATATTTTAGTTCATATTAATGAAACATGAAATAAAACATGTAAATGTTAGAGTTTTTATGTAATTTAAACTTCTGCGAAGGCAGTTTCATGTTTTAAAGGTTTTATTGACAAAGTTAAAACTAAATCCTTTAGTATGTAAAGGTCTCAGGGTCTTTAAAGCCGACGAGGTCGGCAAGCTCTTTGAAAGAGTTATTGCAAACCGCCTTGTCGGGCGGCTGGTGCGGGTGGGGCCGGATTTGGCGGAGAGCCAGTTTGGTTTCCGCATGGGGCACTCTACCATCATACGCGTGCGAGCCTTAACGACAGGGTATGTTGTGGCCCAGGGTGAGGTCGTCTTGGCGGTGTCTCTAGACATCGCCAATGCCTTCAATATCCTGCCCTGGAGTTGCATCAGGGAGGAATTGCGTTATCACCGGATACCAAGCTACCTCTGGCGCGTAGTCGAGGCCTATTTGACGGACAGGGCCGTCATCTACCCCAGTCACCGGGGAGAGTGGAACCGGCGAGAGATGTCGCGCGGTGTCCCACAGGGATCGGTCCAGGGGCCGCTTCTGTGGGACATCGGTTACGACTGGGTGCTGCGCGCCGAACTCCCTAGTGGCGTCAGCGTGGTTTGCTACGCTGTTGACACGCTGGTCCTGGCACAGGGTAGGTCGCACCGGGCGGCTGCCGACCTAGCGACACTCGGGGTTGCGACAATCGTCGAGAGGATCCGGCAGTTGGGACTCGAAGTGGCCCTGCACAAGTCCGAAGCCATGTGTTTTCATGGTCCCCGGAACGCGCCACAGTCTGGAAAGCCGTCACCTCCTTCTGCGAAGCAGTAATGCTTGCGAAGGAGGAGGCGCAGCGCGTGAGGGAGAGAGCCTTGCGCCCTCACGCCCCTTGTCGCCGCAGGTGACGCCCTGGGCGTCGGGAATCGCAAGCAGATTCCCGGCCACCGCACTATGTGGAGGTGCCTTAGAGGGCCTGGCCATAAATACATTTTGTAAAAATCGGCGCAGGTACTCGTATTATACCTCAAACTGTAGCTAAGAAGTTAATCTACTATATTATACATAAATTATGTATGTGGTCGGTACTGTTTTATAAAAAAGATCAACTAAACACGATCATTCCTAAACTATCACAAAACGATCTGAATTTGTATTTTTTTCATGATTATTTTCTAGCCACCTAGCAATGAAAACTATACAAGTATTATACCATTACAGAAAGCTTATACTATGTACTTTTGACTGATATGCATAAAAATGCTATATATGTGTAAATATATTTACTAGAAATATTTATCTCGTGACATATCATTTTTGCGTACCTGAAACTTTCAAATTAGAGTTTTGACAGTTGCCGAAATTTGCCGAAGGTCTGGAAATTATGTTATTTGATAGGAAATTTAATATTATAATAAAATAAGAAAAGAAAAGTTGCAATTTCGTTGCACAACATATGTTAATCTATTATAGCATAAAACAGTAAAAAATCCTACAAATACGTAGGTGATGCTATTTGACTACTTGCTTATTATAGGTCTTATTTGTGACATTCTATTAATTGCGGTTTACGTTAAGATAATGTATCGAGTGTTTCCCACCATTTTTTAGTTCACATACATAATAAATTATTAATTATACATATCGTAAACCGCATAACCACACAATGATAATTCGTTCTTTCTACCATAATTTTGCACACGTTTCAAATCAATATTTTTATATAAAATAGGGATTCTGAATACTCAATAATTACATACTGTTTTTAGTTCGTCGTTGTCGTTACTTAAAGTGTAGTAACCTAACCATCTACCTTCTCGCAACAATGAGTGAATTCAACTGTACCAGACGTGACTTATGTCTTGTTTTAATTGAAAGTGACGGGTATTATGTTGTTGCTTTAACAAGTTTATATACGGAATAATTTTACCAACTTTTCCGAGGCAAATATCGCTAAGATTGTAGCAAGTGTGCAAAAAAATCTTATTACAAACTTTCGTCAACGTTACACAAAATCTGGCAGAAATAAGCAAATATTTAAAACAAGAATAGCGTTTGGTTGGACGTCATATTCACAAGTAGGTTCTTCCAGATTCACATCTGGAAGAACCTACTTGTGAATCCGAACCTTTGACATCGCCAGGAAAGCGAGGACGCCCTTCGAAAACCTACGAAGACAGTTCCGATAGAACACAAAGACGAAAAAACAAGGAGTTGCTTGAAACATGTGGCCTTGATTTTATACTGAATTCATATCTTCAGGGATTGAGATCTCAAGGGGAAACCGAAGAAGCATTCATTGTCGAAATTTTACGAGTATTGCCCATGGAAAAAAAAAGTGATATGCGTCAAAATCTCCTAAACGAACCGGCACATTTAACAGCGTACTCTAAAGACGAAGCTCTCAGTATTTTCATCGAGTTGGACCTTAATATGGCACAGTATGAAAACATAAGGAGTTACTTTATTGCGAAGAATTGCTTATTATTTCCATCATACAAATCAATTCAGGAAGCTAAAGGAAAGTGCTACCCACCAAGATCAAGCGTAGAAATTAATAATATTAAAGCAAAGGTGAAACTTCAAGATCTGCTGGATCACACTATTGCAAGAATTTTACAAATTGATGGTGTATACAAAGTTGGCAAAACACATTTAAAGCTTTATTCTAAATGGGGCTGTGATGGTTCAAGCGGACAAAGTGAATACAAGCAAGTCTTAGTTGAAGAAAGTGAGTTAATTTCTGACACTAATTTATTTATAGCTTCATTAGTGCCTCTGAAACTTATAAATATTAATACAAATGAAACTGTGTGGGAAAACCCTGTTCCATCATCAGTAAGATTTTGTAGGCCCATTTTAATAGAGTTTTCAAAGGAGACACCTGAAAAGACAAGAAGTGTAGTTAATGAAATTGAAGCTCAAAAGGACGCTCTTACACCAACTTTAGTCAATATAAATGGAGAAGGTATCGAAATTAAACATACATTATTTTTAACCATGGTTGACGGGAAACTCAAGTTTTGTCAGAAACTTCATCAGGTGCTGTGTGCACTATTTGTGGTGCAAGACCAACAGAGATGAATAATTTAGAAAAAGTGCAAAATAAACCCGTTGGTGAAAATGCTTATCAATTTGGGTTATCGACATTGCATTGCTGGATTCGATTTATGGAGTTAATTTTACATGTATCCTATAATCTAGGCTTCGAAAAATGGTCTGCTACAACAAACGAAAACAAAGATTTGAAAAATCAAAAGAAGGCATATGTACAAAGAAGGTTCAGAGAAGAACTTGGTTTAAATATAGATAAACCTAAACAAGGTACTGGTAACAGCAATGACGGTAATACAGCTAGAAGATTTTTTCAAAATTATCAGTGCAGTGCAGAAATTACTGGTGTGGACGAGGAATTGATTAAACGATTTTATGTTTTACTTCAAGTTATGTCAAGTGGAAAAGTTATTAACGCTACAAAATTCGGTCAGTATGCTTTGGATACAGCACAAAGATATTTTAATAAATATATGTGGTATTATATGCCATCATCTGTCCATAAAGTCCTAATTCACGGTGAAAGCGTCATTCGGCATTATTCAGTGTTACCCCTAGGACAACTTTCCGAAGATGCGCAGGAATCAAGGAACAAAGACTATAAACGATTCAGACTTCATCATGCTAGGAAATGCTCTAGAATAGCTACAAATGAAGATGTTCTACATACACTTTTGTATACTTCGGACCCTTACATAACAAGTTTAAGAAAACCATCTAGTAAAAAGTCTGTGGAACTTATAGATGAAGCTTTAGAGTTAGTTGAATAATACAGTGTTTTTTTTTTAGATAAAAGTAATGGTACATAATAATAGCAGAAATCATTTTAAGAGTTTAATTTGTGTTTATTGTAGCATTTAAGGTCATATTATTTAAATATAGTCATACATTTCTGAACATTTTTCAACATTTCAAGTTTACTATTTTTTTTAGACAATAAACATATGATTATATCCATTAATTGTATATTATTTAAAAGTACATTTATTCAAGAATACACAAAAAAAAATCAGCAGCAAATCTATGAAAACATGGAAGTTATGGATTTATGACCCGAAACCGACGTGCACCGTAGGCGCGGGCTTGCGGACGGCGAGCAATGGGTAGCTCGCCGTCCGGTAGGGACCAGGCCCGGGTCGACGGCGCGTCGTGTTCCACACGCGCCTCAAAGAGATGACAACACAAAATGACGGGGTGCGATAGGGCCGACGCTTTAGGGTGGCGGGTAATTCGATAGAGTAATCGAGGCCCTGGCACAGACAATTGAAGGAACACGGGTAGGTTTTAGTCAGTAAAAGTCTGACACACCCTCCCGCTACACCCAGAGCGGGAGAAGTCATTAGATGATTTCCCACCCAAAATAAATAAATAAAGGGTCTTTAAAGCCAGATATAACTTACTACAATTTCATTGAATAATTGATTTGCAAAAACATTAGAAGTAATTAATAAAAATTTGAAGACTTTACGAAAAGCTAAATAAGTGTAGATTTATAATACTCACTCGCACTTTCTCAACCCACGAAGAAACTATTAAAACAATTTTCATTATTTAAGTGATAAATTATTATATTTCTGTAAGTAGGTAGGTATGAACAAATACTTTCACACGTCAATCATATTTTTTAAAACTAGATGAGGTCGGTTTTTCCTATTATTTTGCATTATACTACTCTGAGAAGAAACGCCGAAACAAACTCAGTCTAGACTTTAAGAGAATGTGTACTGTAGTCTCTTTTAAAGTCCAGACTTAATCTTGGTCGGATCATATGAAAACCACGTAAATCGGTGTCTGATATGCTGCGGTGTCTGAGTGAACCTGTCCAGTCAGTGCAAGCATTTGTCAGTAATTGTGCAGCTCAATTGAATAAAGTATCTATATTTTACATCACGCCTGTATTCTCAGACGGGTTAGGCAGAGGTACACCTAGTACACCCACATTTCTCTAGTTATGTTCAAGTCCCTTATAACAGGAGGAGAGCCTATTACCAATGACCGGGCACAAAACCAGACTCCGGGCTGCTAGTGAGAAATTACCCAATATAAAATAATTTCAATTTGTATTACATTTATTTGGACGTCTAAGTGCCGATTTCACCATTGAAACTGAACATGTTCAACACATCTAAAACGCGTACAAGAACTGTCAGTGTCTTAAACGTAGTTTATGTGCTGATCGCGTTCAATTTCATTGGTGAAATCGGCACTAAGTATTATTTGCCAATAAACCAACTTTGAGGTTATTATAAGTTTACGTTTAATAAAACATTTATTTTGCAAAGTCTTTGGCTAGGCGGCTTTTTTGCTAGAATATTAAAATAATACTGACTGGTCTGGGCTACAAAAATATGAAACAACTGATTGAGAAAATTAAGAAAATACGGATGTAAGTAGTCTGATGTTAGATTTTATGTAGAGAGGATTAGCGCTAAGGCGTGCTATACACATTTTCGGGTCAGCGTTAATCGGCACAGTCACACAGATACACGCCGATCAAAGTTTACCGATCGGCACGAGCCGAATGAAAGCCGAATAAGAGAAGTAATTGCTTCGAATCGGTTGTGTTGTTCAACAAATACTGCTGAATCGAATGTGTCGACCCAAACAAGTGTGTTTTTTAGCTGCGGTAAGCTAATCTAATACTGCTTTTCTATTAAATCTAGGTAATATTAACCCCGGAGTTCATTACTTATCTTCAATGAATTGGTTTTGATATAGCTAGAATCTTACCTATATGTTTTTATTTTTTCAAATTCAAATTTATTTATTTCGTGAACACAGGATACATACAGCAGGTGTTATAATAGATAAGATCCGAGCTGTGACCCGCCAAAAGGCATAACATCAGATTGGATTTGGTTTTTTTTTTTTTTTGGGGAACAGGGTGTAAAGTTCACTCATACTCTTGGAAAAGGGAGGATCCTCCGACAAGATGAAAGTAGTATCTGGTGGGCAACTGCCCAATGATTGTTGTCGGGAAGTTGTATATAAGCTAGCTGCGCGGTAAACTCTGATTGCGTGATGCAGGATTTGTGTGATGTCAGTGTGATGCGTTGTTCGCACGTGGCGGTGTAGATTCCGCCACATCACTCCCCTCCGAAGACCGGAGGTCGATAGTGGACTAAGTCTTGTATCTTGTATCTGTATCTTGCGATGCTTGCTAGTGCCTGTTGGGTTTCCAGTGGGTTGGCTGGGTGTTGCATAGGTCGGGGTGAGTCGGAACTGTCTGCGAAGATGCCCCAGTGAGTCAGGACGGCTGAATGCTGGTGTCGACCAGGAGAGGGATTTGGCGCTCTTCTTGTGGACCGGCCGAATGTGCAGTGTGCAGTGCCAAAGTTGCTGATGAGGTTTAGGGTGATGACCAGGTATGCGCTTGCACTGCATGCTGATAATCAGGAAAACCGTTCAAGCCGTGGTTGTTGGCTGCCTGTGTGAATTACGGGAGTGATGATGATGACGTCACGCTGAAGTAGTTGCACGAAGGCTGCGCTGACGTTCATCACGTCGGGGTCACCAGTGAAGAAATATGAGGAACAGGGTGTAGAGTTCGCTCATACTTTTGGAATAGGGAGGATTCTCCGACCAGATGGATGTCGTATCTGGTGGGCAACTGCCCAACGATTGATGTGGGGAAATTGTATATATGCTAGCTGCGCGGTAAACTCTGATTGCGCGATGCAGGATTTGTGTGACGTCAGTGTGATGCGTTGTTCGCATGTAGCGGTATAGATGCCACCACACACTCTCCAACTTCTTCCAACTTAATTGAAACTAAGTAAAAACTAACTAGCTTCGATATATTAAAAACACTCCCGTACTCAGAAATGTAATTCACTTAAATTGACTTTATGTATTAAGTAATATCTCTAAGTGCGGCAGTAAGAAATCAAATATTTGAAATTAACAAACGTTTTTTGTAAAATCAACCCTGTTGCCTTCGACTAACAACTCAAGTTAATTTTGTACCGGAATACAACAGTTATCTTTTAAAATATTTCTTCCTCCATTCGCCGCAGGTTCAATCAGCCGCAGATTAGGAAGACCCAGTCGTGTTCGATTCTCGTTGCAAATGATTCATACTTACCGAAAGTATTGATCGAATTTATTCAATGGCGCATTAGTGCTATTGTTGTCAGTAATGCAGGAAATGATTGCTGGGTTGTTGAGTAAATTGTTGCTAACCAAATCTGTTGATTTGGGAGTGTTGAATCGGTCGTTAATGACTATTATCAAGAGTCTCTGCCTAAGTAGATAATATACTTTCTTAGATAGATAGATAAAATACTCTTTATTATGTACACCTTATAAGTTACAGACATCACACACCTTATATGTAAAAAAATACATTGGATGACACAATGGGCGGTCTTATCACTAAAAGTGATATTTTACAGACAACCATTGGATGAATTTAGGGGAGAAGGAGAGACAATACTGCAGGTAGTCAGTAGTATCCGCAGTGTCCTCGCGGAGGTGATCGGCGGCGGCGATCTCTCGCGTCCGGCCCTGGTCCAGGCCATGGTACGGAGCGAGAGAGAATGGAAAGCCGTCACCTCCTTCTGCGAAGCAGTAATGCTCGCGAAGAAGGAGACTGAGCGCGTGAGGGAGAGAGCCTTGCGCCCTCACGCCCACACTATTCGCCGCAGGAGACGCCCTGGGCGTCGGGAGTCGCCTCCAGATTCCCCAGGCGGGCTAGCGGACGGCGAGCAACGGGTAGCTCGCCGTCCGGTAAGGACCAGGCCCGGGTCGACGGCGCGTCGTGTTTCACGCGCACCTCAAAGAGATGTCAGCACAAAGTGACGGGGTCCGATAGGAACGACGCCTCAGGGTCGCGGGTAATTTTAAAGAGATAATCGTGGCCCTGGCACAGGCAACTGAAGGAACACGGGTGGGTTTTAGTCAGTAAAATTCTGACACGCCCTCCCGCTCCACTCAGAGCGGGAGAAGTCATTTGATGATTTCCCACACAGAAAAAAAAAAATAAGGTAGTCAGTAGTGTACCATTCACAAATTTATTCAATACATACATACAGAAAACATATATTTATCTACACATATAACTCATATTCTAACCTCGGGAAAAAGCCTGATTTTGAATAAGATGGTAGCACGATTCGTCCTCACTATATTCTTACTCATAACTCATAATTTCAACCAAAAGACTTCCACTGCTGGACATAGGCCTGCCCCAAGCATCGCCACTTCAGCCGGTTCTGTGCTTCCCGCATCCAGCTGATTCCTGCGGCCTTCACAAGGTCATCGGTCCAGCTTGTGAGAGTCCTTCCAACGCTACGTTCAAATACTTTCGGCCCCATCGCCCATCTGGTCTGCGAGGAATGTGTCACCTAAATCGGTCACCTTGGTTCTCCTGCGGATCTCTTCATTTCTGATTCGATCGCGTAGGGAAACGCCAAGCATAGAACTCTACATTGCCCTTTGGGTGACTTTAAGCCTTCTAAAAAGGTCCATTGTGAGCCACCGCAAACTCCTAACTAATATATATAAATAAAAAAAGTGTGTTTGTTTGTTACGCTTTCACGGTAAAACGACAAATATATAATAATATACTTTCAAATATTTAACAAATAATTGTAAGCGGTTGCATTGATCCGGGTTATCATACTTATATATTTAAACAAACGACTGACCTTTCAAAAAAATTCTGTTACTCATTTTCTTAATAACAGGAAAAAAAGCTACGTCTCAACCTCTTTCGGTCAGTTCCACAGATAAACTGCGAGATTGAAGACAGAAAGACGTTCTCAGAAAAAAGTGAATTAATCATTCTTTTAGGTATTTTTATTCCCGTTCTTGGGAGGGAATGTGGGTGTTACAAAGATATGGATTTAATTATGTTGCCGTTTATTTTTGCATTTTGTTTTATTTCTGATTAAGCAGTTATTAAGTCAGTTTGTGGAGTACTTATACAGTAGTAATACGAGGGCTATAATAAAAATATCTCAACCGCCGTATCTCTATTTTGAAGTAGTGTCGGGGCTTGCAAGCTCTGAACTCTAGGGTGAGGAACTGTGCCGGAACAACTCTAGGATGAGGAGCCAGACCAAGGCAGATACAGAAACCCGCAGGGCGGCATGTGGAGAGCTGTTGGGCAGTAGCGACCCCATCTCCCGGGAGAAGTCTTGTTCCACATCTCTGACTTGCCTTTTAGGACCCGCCAGAGTGAACACTGACGAGGACCAGATGGCCCACCTCATTCTTGCCTTTATTGGCCGGCTTAAGTGGAGATTCACAAGAGCGAACATGCGCGGAAGAAGGAAGTAATACAGTGAGACGCTGGTAGGGATCTTAACCATACTTTCAGGATTATCCTGATAGCCGTGGAATACCTCTCTACTCTTCATAAGCACCTCACTACATTTTGTCCCCTTGCCGCTTGTGCTATCGACTGTTTACGGGGGCCCATTATTGAGTGTGCAAGTCACGCCCTGCCATTTTGTCCGAGTATTTTTATATTCAAAACATCAGGCAGGGGCCATGGCCCTTCCATAGTTCTTGGTAACCAGTTCATCTTAACCACTCAAACCCGTGGTTAATATTTTTTTCCATATCCTGCTACAGTCCGACAACAACCGGAGGTTGTCCTTGGGTGCACTTGCACATTGCACAGAGGGATAATCGCCGCTTGATGACTCATTCCATTTAAAATTGACTAAAGGCCCTCTGCAAGTTGGCTTCGGCCCCTCGCACGCCTACCAAAGGACCGGGACACCAGGGAGCCGAGATTATTGTGTCAAAGTCACTTTATTTGATTATCAAATATTAGTTTTTTTATTTCACACTAATACATAATTTATTTATAAAATACAGTTTATGGTATATACAAAGTAAGAATTAATAATAGTTGTTTATTGTACTGTGTGTATGAATGATACTAGAAAATAAAATTTGACCGTCTGCCTCACATTAGATATTAGAAATTTTCTCAGATTAAGTATTTCTGCTGCTGCTATATCAACATATACTACTAGAAACCGTTTTTTTCTCGGTATTAATAACAACAACAATAGTTAGACTCATGAAATATTCATAGGATATTTAGATGTTTGAGAGGATTGTGATTTTAAAACATTCGTAGCCAGCTATTCAGCTTGGCATTGGTGACCAAAGAATTTTTGTTTTGAGTTGTTGCGAGATGTAGGTACCTAATTTGTAGATACGTTTATTAGCTGAGATAAAAAGTTATTAAAATTACTCGTCAGCTGTTTTTTGCATTTTAGTTGAGTAGGTAGGTGTTATTGTTTGTAAGGATTGGAGTCCATGTTTCCCAAAACAATTTTTAATTAAGCTTTATATAAGAATGCGGATTTTTTATACTTTAAAATTTAATAATAAAGCATTTCGTACGTCTCAGTCGAGGCGCAAATATTTATCGGTCGCAAATTTATAAGACCGATTTGTTATTCAAACATAAACATGGTTTTTTAATTAAATCTAACAATCAAAAATCATCACGCATTTTTATTGAACACTTCCTCAAAGTAATTTTTATCAAGTATATTTACACTCACAAAACTTAGATCGAAACAACAAGTAGGCAAATGTAATTAAAATGCTGGAGGCGGGCAGCCCTATCGCATGTTTACGTACCGCGCGGCTGTAGGCATTTATTTTAAAGATACGGCCGAGTTACAATACTGTATGATATTATTACCGTGGTATGGTTGTATGCCTCCAATCAATGCAAATCCATCAAAGCATCCATTCTGCATCTACAGCCGCATTAGCATTACAATGAAGCCATCAACACATTATGTCATTAACATACAAGACTTGTTATTGAGTGCACTGACCCTACTAATTACATCATGTATATAACTGTTTGGTCATTGAACACGAGAGCGTGAACTGTGGTGCATTTCAATACCTTCAACGAGCGGTGTCGATTGTCGATTTTTGACGTGCAAGTCACATTCAACCTTAGGGTGATATAACCGTTACTTTGGAGTACAATCTACACCTGGAGCACCCTGGGCAGGCAGCCTTTGGTCACGGCAATTTTCAAATTGAGGATACGGCACTGCAAGTGTGCAATGCAATTGAAAGCGAATGAAGCTCGCTGAAAAGTAATAAAATAGGTCAGGGCTGATAGTCGCATTTGTCTATTTTCAAGTAAAGCACTCTTTTACGAGACTGCAAATCTTGAGAATGTTATGGTTGTGGCCAAATTAATTTTGGTTGTGAGTGATGTGGAGAAATGAGGAAAATGTTGTTAGGAAAGTTCTGAGTATGAATGTGAATGGCTATTAGAGTAGAGGAAGAGGAACCATGGATGAACTTTGTGAAAGATGATATGAATAGAAAGGGGGAGACTACCGAGATTGTGAATAGTAGAGAAGTATAGAAGAAAAATACGTTTCTTTGTGTGGCTCCTGTGTTGAAATTGTAGATATCGCAAAACCGTTTTAAAAAAAAACTCACATAAACCTACATGAGCACTTATGAAACGTCAGAAGGTGCACGGTTCCAATTGGTCATTTCCTATTGAGAAGAGCCGGCAAGAAATTCCACGGTTACTCTTTTAAAAATAATTGGCTTTTACAGTGTTTTCTAATCACAGTGTTAATAGGTATGGAAGGACAGTGTAGGCCTGGCAACAGTTACCAGGTGTTTAACAAATGGAAAATGGTCTGCAAAGGTTACAGTTTACAAGGCTTACAAAGTTCTCACATACACAAAATATAAAAGAATCTAATAAAAGTATAATAAAATTAAAAACCAAATGACATGATTGCCATTTCAACTGTATCAAATCTGAATTAATATCCTGTTCACAAAAGCCTCTAATAAAGAGTTGAAATTGCGCGTGCTTGAATGTGCGTTTTGTTTGTGCAGAATAATAAATTTTTCTTTCTTTTCCATCTAAATTCAAATTGTTGGTATTTATATAATGTCAATATCGCGAAGTCATGTCGCCCTTTGCGCTCTTGATTTACAAGAATTCTATCACAAGACTATGCAACGACGAGACGACGCGAGCTGCGTTAGACTACTAGATTGTGTGGCTAATGTGGCTGCTCGTAAAATTACATTTCCTAAGCAACCAGCGTAAGTTTTTCACGTAAAAACTTCTTTAGGCGCACTTTGCGCTGTTTCTGAACATTGTACGAATCTGAACCGTCACGTTCGAGTGGATTACACTGAATCGGGTATACTCGGCTCCAGTCGTAAGTTTTCACTTCTTTATATGTATGATAAGCAAACACCCTCTTTTTCTCTCTACAAAAACACGTTTAATGGATATGGTTTTTTTTATTGCTTTTACCCCTGAGTTTTTTATTCTTAATGTCTTAAATCTCCATTATAATGGAGATAATCATTAGAAAAATATTCTCAAGTTCTCTTAAGAAAATCTTTTTGATGGTTCAGTTCATTATTTCATTCATTAAGATCATTCACATTATGATCGACGTATTCCAGTGCGTTCATTAAATTAATGAGCGCTGTTTGATTTTAAACGCTCGGGTTGGCGCCTAAAGTTGAAAATTCAACAGCATGCTAAACGAGATTTACTCTTAGCGGGCATCAGCAACTAAGGTTATTGTCTTGTGGTCTGTGTTGATGTTGTGAGGGATTATTGAAGTTTGGGATTTCAGATTATCTTTGTTTACTTAAGTATTACGTGAGGTATTGGCAATAACAACGATGAACTATCGAAGTAATCTAAAGCTTGGCATATTGAAATATTGGATAAAGTGTTAAATAAATAAAACAAACAATAAATAATTTGTTGTGAATTATTTCTTAATAACTTGATAGGATTTTCATCTCAAGAGTCAGGTTTACGGATAACTCTGGCTGTGAAATGGTACCTTCTCCTATCTGACTTTTCGCTTTGATTACTCTACGACGTTACAGCAAAAATACTTCTCAAGCAGCCTGATGCAGTTGGTGGCAGTTATTTTAGATTTGATTTCTTCAATCTCAGATTTGATGCCACCAACTGCATCAGAAAAAGAAAAAGATCTTGGTTTGAACTCGTTAGTAGCATTCATGTTTTTAATCGTCTTTTCCTGCTTTCGCAGTCCCCATATGCAAACCTTGACCTATTTTTACCAAAAACCAGAAATCATCAATTTCTTGCCTTCTTCATCATTAAGCCTATTTGTTACTACCACGGTCAACATAATAAATAATTTTGTCGTACATGACGAAAGTACCGACATAATTTCGGGCGATTATTCGGGGCTATTCGGCTATTTTCGGCAGTCATCAATAAAACATTATGATGGAACGCCTACACGGAGGTTTTAGGTTGTGATTTAAGATTAGCTACTGTTTTTTGTTATACTCGCTTTTTACCGCGGCTTTCCCCAAGTGATGGTCAGAAATTATCCCATTGGGATGTACTTCCGGGATAAAATCTCTCATATATCCTAACGCAGGTCATGGTCCACCTGTGAGCCAAATTTCATCCAAATCCGTTCAGCCGTTAAGGCGTGAAAGGATAGCAGAAAGACACACATACAAAGTAACTTTGGCTTCTATGGAAGGATGTGTTTTCATTTAAGTGAAACAGATGGATACAAATTGTTAATTTATACAATAAATTCGTAGCAGCTACGGCGTAGGCCAATGCTACGGCGTAGCTGCCGTAGAATTGACCTACACCGAGACCTAAGTGAAGTCATAAAAACTCAAACCGTCTTATTTCAAAACACGATCTAAATTTAGTACGAAGATTATTGCTAGGTTTAAACCAATACTAAATAAAACGTTATTATAAAATGAAGTTTATCACTAGTTCATGAACCATCTATGGTACTAAAGTTAAACCGCCGAGTCCCCTAGTTTAACTATGGATCTAACTTCGGTACTAATTTATTTGAGGTTAGCGTTGATGATTTTTTGTGTTTATATTTACAAATAGTTAAAAATTTATATCACTGGGCTGACTTGACGGATTTGGAAGATTTAGATACACTGGAGATGTCTCGGCGATCTTACAGACATCGTCATCGTGTAAATCCCTTTGAATTGAGTGACGAAGATTTTAGATATAAGTATAGGTTAACAAGACGTTTTGGAGACAAAAATGTGCATGTTCTACGTGCGGATTTATCCCACGACCCTCGAGGATGCCCATTGCGTCCTGAAGTGCAAGTGGTTTGTGCATTACGCAACTGGGCTCGCCATGAAGTACGTACCCTTGGTCAATGCTATCATAACATTGGACAAAATGCAATTCATAAACTAAAATTATTGTTTTAAACGTAGATTCAAGATGATACAGCTGATTTAAATGGTGTGTCTCAACCAGCTGTCAGCAAAACATGCAAAAAGGTAGCGGAGATTTTATTAAAATAGTCATTAACTTCAATGACAAAGTGGTGAGGATCAATCGCCATTATTTCAAAGTCCTCAGGAGAAGGTGATGGTGGTTTTTTGCCACCGCCTGTCTTTGATTGTTCCCTCCTATGGGTCGATAAGTTGGATTTAGCGGACAGCTTCATTCTTTTCCAAGCCAACTCTAACTCGCCATCTGATCTACATTTACCCGTTATTTAATTAAATCTAAAAATAATAAATATATGCTAATTAATATCACGTAAACCATAGCGTACTTGTACCCACATCAAATGCAATAAGTACATACTTAATTTGTATTTTCTTCCACTCTTTTATTTTCTACATGTTTATTGATGTCTTTGTGGACTTATCTTCTACAATATGTGCCGATAGGGTAATAAGTGGTCGTAGTATTTCCTATAATAATAACATCCGCGTTAGGTCGTCAAAAGTATTGTTTACCTAATAATAATAAAAATCCATATTTTACCAACTTTTTCTTCAAAACTCCAGTTTTACCCCTTTTTTTGCTTTTGTTGTTCCATTTTTATCGTAGCTCACGATTTAACCGAACAACTCACGAACAAACCTCGTAAGAGTATATATTTATATATATAACAATAAATGAATATAAGAAGTGCATTTATTTATTATGAAGGACGCAGCGTCAACGTTCGTTTCAAATAACGCGCGCTGTCGCCTACCTAATTCAATCCACTTCACGCTAGAGGTGTTATTAAATATGACAACCTGATTATAAAAGCGCGTCAAAAGTACAAGTTGTGCTTGGTAAATATATTTTAACCTAAACAAATAACAATTATTGACTTAATTTTGTTGATACATAATTATTAAATCATTTCAAATGTTAATATAATATCAATAGTTAAAGAAACGGAACGTTGCTTCAAATAAAACCTGTGTGAACGAATGAAAGAATGCCATTTTTGTTTCTTATCTGTGGATATTATTTAAATCATGGACCTTCTTTGGTACTAACTGATCCTCAGAAAGTCTTTGTTTTGTAATAGAAACACATTTTAAACCTGTTACCAACGTTATTACCGTAACAATCCTAGACCTTTTAGTCGTGGTTTAAACCAGTACAAAAGCATTTTTTTGTAATAAGACTGAAAGAATTCTTCAGGTTATGTTCTAGATTCACGACAAGAGCTTCTTAGATTGACGGTACTTAATAAGGTACGTCTGAGAACAGACTTAACAACCATGCAAATAATTAAATTGCAAATTTTAAAACCCCGGTATCACAAATTTACTAAGCATGTAATTTTGACCATCAAATGAACCATTTAATGTATAACTAGCTTCTGCCTACGACTTCACCCGTGTGAATTGTCGCGCCGCAACCAATCGCAAAAGAAGAAGCGTGATGTTACAAAGCCTATTACCTTCCTCAAGGGTTGGGCTATCAATAGCAATTTTATCTTTTTCAAATCAGACTTCTTGATTCAGAGATTAGAGCTTTCTTTTAAACAAATAAAGAAACTAGTTACCGTTATTATTAGTAATGGCAATGAAAACCGCACACCAATCAGAAAAGAGTTGCTTATCTTCAAAATGGCGGAACAGATTTATGAAAAATAACTAAGAACCACCCCAATTAAATTTGCGTTCTAACAGACACAGATACAAAAAACGACCGAGCCGTCAAACTTATAACACCCTTCATTAAATGTCGGGGGTTGAAAAAAGTACTGGCACTAATAAGAACAAATTGCGCAGTCGCTACGTCGTAGACGACGTTATTTGATTGAAATAGGTTTTTTTTTTTTTCTTTTATTATATTCTTTTATATTTTGTGAATGTGAGAACGTTGTAGGCCTTGTAGACTTCAGGGTCAAGGGAAATTCGAAAGAGAAACCGTGGCCCTGGCACAGGCAACTGAAGGAACACGGGTAGGTTTTGGTAAGTAAAAGTCTGACACGACCTCCTGCTCCACCCAGAGCGGGGGAGAAGTCATTTGATGATTTCCCAACCCAAAAAAAAGGCCTTGGACTGTAGATTTGTAGACCATTGTCTGATGGTACTTGTTGACAGGCCTACACTGTCCTCCCATACCTATTAACACTGTGATTTGAAAACATTGAAAAGCCAATAATTTTTGAAAAAGCAACCGTGGAGTTTCATGCTCGCTCTTCTCAATAGGAAACAACCAATTGGAACCGTGCACCTAGCTTCTGACGTTTCATTAGTGCTCATGTAGGTGTAGGTGAAATAAAATGTTTTGATTTTGTTTTTCTTATAATATTATATATGACACTTTACTCATAATTCTCTAATTGTTTTTTTTTTAATTAAAATTTAGTGAATTGTAAAAGCAGGGAAATGACTGGGTAGATTGATTGACTTTTGGAATAGACCATAGAGATCAAAATGCCATGTAAAGTTTTAGACCTATACATACGACTCTGTGTTATATACCTACAATTTTTAATTAGTTTTGATTTTATTCTATTAGATTATGTCTATATTTTGTAAATGTGAGAACTTCGTAGGCCTTGTGGATTGTAAATTTATATACCATTGTCTATTTGTTTAACATATGGTACTTTTTGACAGGCCTACACTGGCCTCCCATACCTATTAACACTGTAACAAAAAAAAAATTAAAAGACAAATATTTTTAAAAGAGTAACCATGGAGTTTCTTGCCGGCTCTTCTCCATAGGAAACGACCAATTGGAACCGTGCACCTAGAATCTGACGTTTCATAAGTGCCCATGTGGGTTTATGTGAAATAAAATATTTTGATTTTGATTTTGTGTCAATTTGTTTCGACCCTTACACGACACATCACGCAACATTTCGCGTATGTTTGAGGAGCAGTCCTTTAATAGTTATTTTACCTCTGACATCACCCAACAGCAACCTTATAAATACGAGATAAAAGAGAATGTAAACTCGTAAACAAATTTAGTTTCACGATGAGGCGTCTAATACTCACTCAAAAGAATGTAATATTCTACGAGTATTGGTATGAAAAGAGTGAATCCTTTCTAAAATTACTTCAAAATCTTTTTGACAAAGCCATAGAAAATAAATTATTGTAAAGATTTGAGACAGCTGAATAAAACCACTGTTGTTGATACCACAAATATAATTTATTTTAGCTCTCCTAGTCCTAAGTGGGGTGGGTAAACGCATCCATGACATGAAATTAGAAAGATCTTACAGTTGTCTCATCGTTCTAAATATCTAATGTTAAATCTGTATCATCTGTACATCTTTTATGGGGTACTGTGTTTAATGTGCAAACCAAACACCTTGTGATATCTTGCAATTAAATGAAAGAAAAGGACATGGCCGGTTCAAGCCTTTGAGTTCGGGAACATGTGCGGGGCTACAGTTTTACACTAAGACATACGAGGAATAAAGATGTAATTTATCATGGTTAAATTATTCCGAATAAAGCCGATGTTCAAATGTCTAATAAAACAGCAGGTTAATTGCTCTTGCTTTTCATAAATAAGCACTTCCCTATAGTACACATAGTAATACATGAAATGACAAGTAATACGTATGCTACTGCTGAGCATGAGGTCCTGGGTTCGATTCCCAGGTCGGGCAACGTGTTATTGGGTTTTTCTATCTGAAATTTCTCAGTAGCAGCCCGAAGTCTGGATTTGTGCCCGGTAGATGGCAATAGGCTCGCCCCCTATTATATGGGACTTAAACATAACTGGCGAAATGTGGGTGTACTATAGGTACACCTCTGCCCATCCCTTCGGGGAAACAGGGCGTGATGTTATGTTATGTTTTTTATTTTAACTTTACCGTTTAAATATTTAATGTTTAATACAAAACAAATCTTCACATTTGCAGTTGTGCAAATGTGAAGATTTGTTTTGTATTAAACATTAAATATTTTGTGATGTTTGTCTTTCTTTACTGAAAAATATGGTTCTACAATTAAGTTTTCATTCAATAACAACTGATTTCGATTAAAGTGAAAGTTTCGTTTCGAGTAAGGTTCGAAATAAAAAACTATTATCAATTAAACGATTTCAAATCGCCATTCACCATCCCTACTTGGACATCTGATCTTGGCTTATTGATCATAATGTTCTGTGATGCCCAACCCACGTTGTGTTTACACTTTTGTATTATACTTTGCGATAAATGTGTTCTATTTTTAACGACCATTTCTATTATTTACGGACTGAAACCTTTAAAACACGATTACCATTGCTATTCATACAAAGGATTAATCAGTTTTGCTCTACCATTCGGTTAAATGCATATTATGATGAAGTGTCTAAACTAGGACATATTCGTAAGGCGGGTTTAAAGGCATATTATTACGCTAACCTTAACCCTGCAAGCGAGACTTGCCCGACGCTTGTACAATCAGGTATGTACCTATACTACATTGCCATAATACTATTCACCAACAAGACAGCTATAAAGTCTGACACAATAATAAAATGGTCAGTAAAGTGTAACTTTTATATTCTGCTATTCATGATGAGAAATACTGTTGGTGCAGTAATTATATGTGATTGGTAACAACCACAATACTATGTTATATTTGTCATATTTATTTTGTAGGTAAATAACAAATGATCAACATTATAATGGTATTTAAAAATGGATATTAATTAAAAAAAAAAAAAAATGTATGTGGCAACAATCTATGCGTGTAACACCACTGTCTTCACCACCACCACAGCAATCACAGCCACAAGTACCACTACCTCAACCAGCACATGCAGCATGTTTATATTGTCCGTCTTTTCTTTATATTTTATTTATTTATGAATATTAAAATAATTCAATCATTCAAAAAATAGCTTTATTATTGTATATAATCCTCATCCCTTCACAAATAATATGAAACCTTTTTTATGTTTCCCGAGTCACGTTGACCCCAGTTGTAATCAATATCTGACTGTAGCTCGTAATTGGGTTGGCTCTTACAGAATACCAAGTTGAAGTACCAGCCATAATTATGTTGCTGCGCTTCGAATGGTTAGTGAGAGAACCAGAAGCTCAGGGTTTGGGTAGGAAAACGGTGGCAACGCACCAGGAATAACCCGGGTGTTGTGGATGTCTATAGGCGGTGTTGATAGCTTAACCTTTCCTGACCTTTTAGACTCGTGAAACTTTTTTATCTGTAAACTATAGATTACAACAATTGGAAAAATAAAACTATATTTGCTGCACATTGATTTTAACACTTAGGCACGCGCTTATGACCAGTAAGGTCATATCCTTTAGAACTCATTCATAAACTACACTTTGTAATAATGCTTGGAAACGTGCTAGTCCAGCTCCATAGGATAATATTTTCTAGACAAAATCAAACTAGTAGCTAAATTAATTGTATTATTTATTATTTTTATAAAAAATATTTACATTCTGTGACTAATTAACTCACACACTGACTTACCGTTTATTAATAATTTAGGCAAATCGTATACTTTTACAATGTTTTTAAATATGTGAGTACCATGTTTCTATCACATAAATAATTTATCTGTCGTTGCTTCATTACTATTTCTTTTTACCTATTGTGGTAAAGTATTTTTTTTCTTGGTGCAACGTCTTCACATATAATTAATGTATATAAAATATTGTAAAACACTTGAAAACAGTTTAAGCGCTTGTGGCTTACTTATGTAGAGTATACAGGTAGGTAGGTACTATGTCGAAAATAAAACAGACTGGGCTGAACAGTGAACCGAACTTGACTTGATTGTCGACTAACTTTTATTTATCAAAACATCCTACTTATATACATTTATTATCTAGCTACCTCTAAACACTGGCCTGATGGTTTCCAATTAATCGACCAATAACGATGCGCCATAGGGCGAGGCGCGCGCGGGGCGCGGGGCGCTGTTTTGCACACGGCACGATTTGCCGCGAAAGCATAAATAGGAGTCGCGAGCTAGGCGCGATCCATCAACCGATCACCATCATCTCTGCTTATATTCCACCAGACAATGGTCCGGAGGATCCCATCTCGCTCCAAAAGGACTTCACTGCCCTCTTCGGTATGAGTGACTCCGTCATCTTGGCGGGGGATCTTAATGCCAAGCACCCGGCGTGGAATAGTAGCACAACTTCAACCAGAGGTAGGTTAGTTTTCAAGTTAGGCGAATCCCTTAACTTTGACGTCATCGCTCCAATGAGCCCGACTCACTTCCCAGGTAATCCTAATCACCTTCCCGATGTTCTCGATGTAGCGCTGCTCAAGAATGTGAACCTCCGTTTGCAATCGATTGAGACGTTCCACGAGCTAAACTCTGACCACCGCCCTGTAGTAATGCATCTTGCACCCTTTTTTTTTTTTTTTTTGTTCCCGGGGTGGAAAATCCTCGTGGATGTCCTCCGCCCGCCCAGGTCTGTCAGACTCTTACTGACTAAAAACCACCCCGGTGTTCCATCTCACACCTACGCCGGGGTCGCGGGAACACATTATTCTTCCACAACCCCGGCTGGTGCCGGCCCGCTTGCGCGGGCCCCGTCTCGGGCGGGGGGAGTGAGGTGTACTCCCCCCGCAACGTCTGTGGTCGGCGCGCGAGGAACACTACGCGCGCCGCCTTCTCGGGTCCTGATGTTGGGGGGCGACGGATGTCCCCGAATCCGTCGCCCTGGACCCATTTAGGGGGGCCGGAAGAGGGCGTTGTCCGCCCTCCTCCGACGCCCGGTGCGTCTGCTGCGGGCCGGGTCGAGAGTCGAGATCTCTCTCTCCCTTTCCGCAGCCTCCTTCTGCGAGATGACCGTTTCGCAAAAGGAGACCACTGCGTCCCAGGACTCTGCGCCGCCGACCATCGCGTTCACGACGGCCGGCAACGACAGGTCATTGCCTACTTCAGTTATGAGGGCACGGCGCGGCTCCTCCCAAGCGGCACACTCTGCCAGCGTGTGCCACGCCGTGTCCTCCCGGCAGTCGACGCAGTGGTGACACCGGGCGTCTGGCTCCCTGTTTATGCGACACAGGTACTTCCCGAAGCAACCATGCCCCGAGAGCACCTGCGTCGCCCGAAACGACAGGGAGCCGTGCCTTCTCCCGAGCCAGCGGTCGAGCACTGGCCGGATCGCCTCGATGGTGCTGAGGCCGGCGGTAGGGCGTGAAAGCCTCACCCGCCATTCCGCCACCAGGACCTCGCGGAGCTGCAACCGATGCTGCTCGATTTGTTGCTGCATCGGTCGCTCGCCCAGCTCCCGCGCTGCCTCGCGCCACCGGTACAGTGACGCGAGCACCTTCGCCTCCAGGTCCCAGGGCGGTGATCCGGCCAGTGCACAACCCGCCTCGAAGGAGATCGTGCGATACCCCCGAATGACTCTGACGGCCATCGCCCGCTGCGGCTTGCGCAGGACAGCTATGCTGCCGGCCGTCAGGTCAGACGCCCAGATCGGCGCTCCGTAGAGCGCCATGGATCGCACGATCCCCATATAGAGCCGCCTACAGGCGGCGCTCGGGCCCCCCAGATTGGGAAGCAGCGTTGCCAGCGCCCCGGCCGCGCCCAACAACTTGGGCGCCAGCCGCCGGAAGTGGGGTCCGAAGTCCCACCGGCTGTCGAGCACCAATCCCAGATATTTCATGGTGGGCTCGACAGCGATCCGGACCCCCCCGACCACAATGTGTGATCCGGCCGGCGGCGCCCGCCGGGGGCCATGAAACACCATGGCCTCCGACTTGTTGAGGGCCACCTCCAGGCCGAGGCGCCGTATGCGGCTCACCGTGAGTGAGACCGCCGCCGTCGCGAGCAACGCTGCCTCCCTGTGCGAACTCCCCCGGGCCGTGACCAGCGTGTCGTCCGCGTAACACGTCAGGTCCGCGCCCGGCGGGAGCTCGCCCCTCAGCACCCAGTCGTACCCGATGTTCCACAGGAGCGGTCCCACGACCGATCCCTGTGGAACACCGCACGACACTTGGTGCTGGTTTCCGCCATCACGTCCCATGTAGGTGACACACCTCCCCGCCAGATAAGCCCCAACGATGCGGCGGAGGTAGAGAGGCACCCGATGATAACGCAGTGCCTCCCGTATGCAGCTCCAGGGCAGGGTGTTGAAGGCGTTGGAGATGTCCAAGGACACCGCCACCACCACCCCGCCCCGGGACACTGTTTCCTCCGCCAGGACTCTCACCCTCGACACAGCGTGGATGGTAGAGCGCCCATGCCGAAAGCCGAACTGGCTCTCGTCCAGGTCCGGCCCCTCTCTGCACAAGTGGCTGACGAGGCGGGCTGCGAGTATGCGCTCGAACAGCTTGCCCACCTCGTCGAGCAGCACTATGGGCCGGTACGCAGACGGCGAGTCGGCAGGGCGCCCCGCCTTCCTGAGCAGGACCAGACGTCCAATCTTCCACAGACTGGGAAACTGGCCCCGCTCAAGGCACGCTGTGTAGAGTCCTCTCAGTTGGGGCTCCAACTCCTTCAGAGAGAGGGCCAAAGCCAGGCCGTGAATTCCGTCGGGCCCCGGAGCCACGTTCTTGGCCTGGAGCCGCATCACGGCCGCCATCATCTCTGCCTGTGTCACCTCTGGGACGCTGATGGCGTTCTCCATCTCCTCCTCTGCAGACTCTGCGGCTGCGGGCAAAGCCATCGGCGGCGGAACATGCTCCGCTCTCACCGGGAAGAGGGCTGCTACCACTTCCTCCAGCAGCTCGGGTTGGAGACTCTCCGTAAGTGGGGGCGCCGCGGCTCGAAGTTGCCCTCGAACCGCTTTATACGGGCGCCCCCACGGATCCCCGTCCAGAGTCTCCAACATCCTCTCCCGGGATCGCGTCCTCGCCTCGTCGATGGCCAGCCACAGAGTCTGCTTTGCCGCGCGGTACACCTCGTACAGCGCGGCCTCCTCCTCGGGTACCCGACGACGTCTCCTCCGGTAGCGGGTGTACCGGCGTCTCACCGCCACGCATGCGACGCGCAGCTGCGCGATCTCGGCGGACCACCAGTACACCTGGCGCCTTGCACCCTGTGCGTGGGCGCGGGGCATGGACGCGTCACATATCTGCGTCATTGCCCCGCGGAACCACAGCGCCTCCAGCTCGACGTCATCGGGTCCGGTCGTTGCCGACCCCCGGAACCAGGCCTGAGCAATGGCTGCCTCCTCGAGAAGCTCCCTGTCGATGCGCTTACGCGCCCAGCGCGGGCCGTCCGAACGCGGGACTGATATCCTGCGGCCGCCAGCGGTCTGGGCGGAGACGTCGAATCGGATATATCGGTGATCCGACAACGTCTCCACCTCCGCGGCATGCATCTTGCACCCTACTCGGGCCCGATCGACCCCAACCGCCCCCCTCAGACCCAGACGATAACCGACTGGAGGAAAGTAAGCGAAAGACAGAAATCCACCACGTCGCCTCACTTAGACACCATCCCCGATCACATAGTGTCAGTCGCCGACACGACGGCCGCAATCGACTCGTTTACAGAGCACGTACAATCCGTATTGACGGATTGTTCACGGGAAGTTCCGGTGATGGAAGACCATCGCTGGAAACTACCTGCTGACGTACGTGACCTGATAACCGAGAAGAACGCGGCCATCCGTGCCTACGACTCCTTCCCTTGTGACGCGAACAAAGCCCACATGCGCCATTTACAGCGTGCTGTAAAGAAACGCATAGGGGAGGTTCGCTCTGAGGGCTGGAACAAGATGCTCAGCGAACTCGAGCCCACTCATCAAGCCTTCTGGCAATTACAGAGGAAATTGCGTTCCTCAGAAGAGGTCTCTATGCCTCCTCTCATCCGCCCCGACAATAGTGTCGCTTTCGACAGTCCCGATAAGGCTGAATGTCTTGCCGACAGCCTAGAGTCCCAATGTTCTCCCAGCTCCCAACCAGTAGACCAAGCTCACCTGAACAAGGTCGACGCTAAAGTCGAACGAAGAGCCTCCCTCCCTCCCGTCGAAGACCCTGATGATCCTCTGCCTCCCGTCACTCCAGACGAAGTGCACGACATCATTATGGTGTTTAATTTTTATTTTTTATTATTAGATATGGACTTTTACATATCTCTGACATAATTCTTTCATTATTTGACATTATATACCTAATTTTTTTTATTATTTTTTTATTTTACTTTATTAGATTATTTTATATTTTGTAAATGTGAGAACGTCGTAGGCCCTGTGGATTATAAATTATAGACAATTGTCTATTTGTTTAACATATAACTGTTGACAGGCCTACACTGTCCTCCCATATCTGTTAATCACTAATTGGAAAACATTGTAAAAGACATATTTTTAAAAGAGTAACCATGGAGTTTCTTGCCATCTCCATGGGAAACGACCAATTGGAACCGTGCACCTAGAATCTGACGTTTCATAAGTGCCCATGTAGGTCTATGTGAAATAAAATATTTTGATTTTGATTAAAGGGCTCCACGCTCGTAAGGCCCCCGGTTCGGATGGTATTACCAATAAGGTATACAAACTCCTCCCTGCCCCGCTAATAATGCTTATGACCGCCATCTTCAATGGCGCCTTGAGCAACAACATCTTCCCACAATCATGGAAAGAAGCCACCGTCATCGGTATCCCAAAGCCAGGCAAGCCAAAGTCTGAGCCCTCCAGCTACCGCCCTATTAGCTTACTCAATGTCCTCGGCAAAATCTACGAGAGGCTTAGTTATAAGCGTCTCAAAGACTACGCCGAAGCAAAGAGCCTCATACCCAACGAGCAGTTTGGATTCCGTAGCCAACACTCGGGCACCCAACAGGTCCACCGTATCGTAGAGCACTTATGCGCTGGTCTGCAGCGTAACGCGACGACGGGTGTGCTATTCTTCGACATAGCGAAAGCCTTCGGCAAATTCTGGCACAATGGCTTGATATACAAGGTCTACCAACTAGGAGTGCCAGATCGTCTCGTGCTCATCTTACGAGACTTTTTGTCGAACCGGACCTTTCACTATCGCGTCGAGGGAGCACTCTCGTCCCCTCATCCTATTCGCGCAGGTGTCCCTCAGGGTTCCGTACTATCTCCTCTCGCCTTCACGCTGTTCACTAGCGATATCCCAAAAAGTAAAAAGGCTCAGTTGGCTCTCTTCGCCGACGACACTGCCGTTTACTATACCGGTCACTGTCCCAACGCTATAGCTCGTACTCTCCAAACCTCCGCAAACGTCTTAGGCGCTTGGTTCCGGAAATGGAGAATCGAGGTCAACCCCGATAAGAGTCAGGCGGTTCTCTTCTCGAGACGTCGTCGACTCCCACCCCGATCACTATGTACGGCAAGCCGATCCCTTGGGAAAAGCAAGCCAAGTACCTAGGCGTGATCCTAGATGAGAACCTTACCTTTAAGGCTCATATTAAGGCGGTTCGCGCGCGCGCCTCCTTCGCTCTTAGCAGGCTGCAATTCGTACTGACAGCCCGTAGTAAACTGTCCCTCAAATGCAAGCTCCGCATCTATACCGCAGTCATCCGTCCCATCATGACCTATGCCTGCGTTGTATTTGCGCACGCTCACCCACGTCATCTCCATAAGATGCAGACCCTCCAAAACCGTTTTCTCAGAAGGGTCACGGGTGCCCCCTTCTATGTCCGTAATATAGATCTTCACGTCGACCTCAAAATGCCAACCATAAAACAGTTCATGAAACGCTTATCAAAGCGTTTCTTCGACTGCGGCATCAAACATTCTAACCCCCTGATTACAGCGGCCGCCCGCTACACTCCCTCTCGCATTAGCAGTATTCGCCGACCAAGGCATACTTTAATCGACCGCGACGACGCCACTACCCTCCTCCAGGAGAGTAGTAAGGCCACTAGCACGCTACATAAGCCCAAAACCCGATCGCCGTCCTACCGCCCTCGCCGCCGAGGCCCGCCGCGACGCCCAAATCGACGCCCCTCCCGACCCTTGCTCGAGCCAGCCCGCGCCGCTGAGCCTGTAGCTTTAAATTCGTCCCTAATTAATACCAATCCTGATCCAGCTAGTCATTTGCTGCCCTCTTCCAGCGACGCCCTAAGCCGAGGTTCATACCCCACAGGGGGTGCCCTTAGCGTTGTCGCTTAGTTTTAGTTAGTATATAAGTTTAAGTCCTGGCTGGAGGCCTTAATTTATTAGGGAATTCACAGGCAAGTCCGCTTAAGCAGACGACAACCGCATAGGTTGACCTGCGAGATGCCAAATATATAATTATAGTACTAGAAATCGGGACCTATTAGTTCAACCAGGTTTCAGACTGGCTAAAGTAGACTCATCTTTCATGGGGTACTGTCTAAAATGTTATAATAAAATACCTCCCCACATACTTCAACTGAATGAGACAAAATTCAAATCCTTTGTCAAACGCACACTATTCAGGCAGGCATATTATAGGTTGGAGGACTACATAACTGATAAAAATGCCTGGCTTAATGCCGGTCCTGCTCCACACCACAACTAATTAATTGACATTCGAATCACTGTTGAAGCTGCTGAAGATAGTAAGAATTTATTTGCATTATATAAACTCAATCTCCTTTTTATTATATAGATGCATTGCACAGATGTGAGTACTTTGTACTATAGAGCTACCATTTACCGGGTAATGTCATAGATTGACTTGAATGTGCCTTGGCGGCTGATAGTATGTCATGCTCACTCAAATGTCTCGCTGACGGTGGCGCGTGTGTCGGATCATTTAGCTCCCTTCAAAATGGTTGAGCTGAATGGTGCTGATCCATGCGTCATGTTCGTGAACGGGCGCCGTCAGTTGGGACTGGTCATCTCTTAGCTGCCAGGGCTTATTTTAATAAATTATTAGCTGGATTGTTTTTAATTATGTTTTGATGCACTCTGGACGCTTTTAACGTGTACGGTTTTTTGTACATCGTTCTCACTTATAGTGAACAACATTAATCGATGTAACTAAGATATATGTAAAAACATTATTATTTAAAAGAGTGTCCATGGAGTTTCTTGCCCGTTCTTCTCCATAGGTACCTACTACGCTTTGGAATGGGCAACTAGCTTCATATTTCTGACTGACCGACTCCTTGACAATTCAAAAGTGCCTGTAAATGGTTTAATTGAAATAAATGATTTGAGTTTGAGTTTGACATACAAAAAAGGCGCGATCCTTTTCGCCGCGCGCCGTCGTCGAGTGAAGACTGCCTGCCGGTCCGCGGGACACGTGTGTCAATCTGCGTGGTCCCGGAGCGAACAACGAAGATACGGGGGTGCTGGTGCTGCCGCTTACAAACCGCTTCTTTCGAAGCGAACTTGTTTCTTCATGTTTGTCAATACGTGCTCGTCTTTTTCAAGATGATTGCTTCACTGTTTCTTGCAGACTGTCAAAAACGTGGTAAGGTAATTGGTTCGGTGGTATGTGGTAACTGTTTCGGTGATATGTGGTAGCTGGTTCGGTGGTATGTGGTAACTGGTTTCTGGTGACTGTGTGACGGGTACTGTGTCACTACAACAGTAACGGTGGAGTTTCTTGCATTCTTCTCCATACAAAAATACCTTTTGGAAGGGGAGACTAGAATCAATTCTATTTTAATGTAAGTGTTGATGTAAAAAATTGCCTTTTATGGGCATAGTAGAATAATCTAGGTGACTGCCCGGTTGGTCTAGTTGTCACAAGCGGTACTGTTGAGTATGAGGTCCTGGGTTCCAATCACTGGTTGGGCAAATTGATAGTTGGGTTTTCCATCAGGAATTTCTCAGTAACCGAACGGAGCCTGGATTTTTCCGGTTATTGGCAACTGGCTCACTTCCTTGTGGGTGTTTAACTATGTTTAAAGTTTTTTTTTGACAAATTTTGATATAACTTTCAATCTGGTTGAATATCGTGGAATATATTCGACGATTTTGTGAATCCAGAGTCGAATATGTGAGTTGAAATCTATGGATGATGTAGCTATTGAAGTTCTACATCGCTCTGATCCCACTAAAACCACTCAAACCTTAAATTCTTCGCCCTCACTCACTTTTGATAATAATAATACTATTTTTATTTCACTTTCAATTACATTCAATATATTACAATATATTATGAACAATTAAAATATATTTGATATGAGAAGGGCGAATATTTCAGACTGCCCGATTAATTTTGACTTTAAGCATATTAACCCTTTAACAGTAATAAAATCTTTTACGCAAATTAAGATCAACTTGACCGAAAATCTTTGGGGGGAAAGTCTGTACCTCCATAATTGAGACTATAACGCATTATTTAGCCTTTATATTTAATTTGTGTGTGGATCAAGGAGTCTTCTCGGATCTAATGAAATACAGTAATCCAAGGACAGTAAATACATTAATTATAGACCCGTGTCCGTGTTGCCGGTTTTCAGCCAGGTGTTTAAAAAGATAATACTGAATCAAATGCTCAATCATTTCAATACTTATAAAATCCATCACGAGCAACAGTATTGTTTCACCAAAGGGCGTTGTATGACCGACGCCGGTGTTACCTTATTAAAACATATTTTTAACGCGTGGGAAGAGGCCCTTGACGCCTTAGAAATCTTTTCTGAATAAAATCTTTTGTGAATGAAATGCCGAGAGGCCAAGGCCTTTGATTGCGTCGATTACGAAACCTTGCTTTCGAAACTTGATCATTACGGACTTGGAAAACTTGCGCTCAGTTTAGTAAAATCTTATTTAAATGAGAGACAACAACAAGTTCAAACAAATGATGTCAATTCACTTGGTTTAACATTAAAAATGGGTGTTCCGAAAGGCTCGATATTGGGTCCGTTCCTCATTTTAGTTTATATTAATGACCTACTCTATTTATTAATAAATCAACCACAAATGGTGATATTTGCTGACGATATTTTCTCTGGGGTCCAATTCCAATGGACCTCTATCCTTTAACATCTCTTGCAGGACGGCTAAGTTCACCAGCTTACGCTGTCAGAAAAATCCGTTAATAGGGATGATGACATTTTTTTTAATTTTGTCTCAATAAAATGTTTGTTTCCAAATAGTGCAAACAAAATTACAAAAAGTGAAAAAGCTTAAAAATTGCCAAGCTATAAACGTTCTAGGATAAGTGTTAGATAATCACAGCACTAACGTAGACATGAACATTTACTTTGTATAACACTTTGGATAACATGAATATTTACTTTGTATAATATTATTATTATTTTAATTTCGTGTGAGGACTTAGTGGGTATTATTTCTATATATTTTGTCTATCTCAGTTATTTCATATTTTTTTTTTATATATTTGGCAGTTTGAGTACTTAAAGCGGCCTAACCAAATGTCCTTTCTTTGGTATTGTTCGTCGAATCGTTGAGCTCCTTACGTTTTGAGTTGAGCTGCACGATTAATGACAAATGCGTGCACTGACTGGACAGGCCCACTCAAATCTGTATGGTTCTTTCTTCAAAAACCATTTCAGACACCTACCTACATGGTCCTCATATGATCTGTAAAATAAACAATGACATGAATACTTACCTAGGTATTATTTTATTGTGATTATTGTGAATGTTAAGACTATGTGGGTCATTTTATTTTTTACTTTTGTTTTTTTTATATTTTATTATCTCAGTTAATTTTAATCGTAACTTGGTCTGGCGGTTTGAGTAATTATGCGGCCTATCCAATGTCCTTTCTTTGGTATTGTTCGTCGAATCGTTGAGCTCCTTATGTTTTGAGTTGAGCTGTACGATTACTGACAAATGCGTGCACTGACTGGACAGGTCCACTCAATCTGTGTGGTTCTTTCCGCAAAAGACCATTTCAGACATCAATCCACATGGTCTTAACATGATCTGACCAAGATTATGTCTGGATTTTAAAAGAGACTGTGACCTCTGAGTTTGTTTCGGCTTTTCTTCTCAGAGTAGTCAGATAGGAAACGCCGACCTCATCTAGTTTAAAAAAAAAATGTTTGACGTGTAAAAGTGTTTTTACAAACCCACTTACAGAAATAAAAATCATTTATCATTTATCATTTATCATTTAGAAGTGACGTCACGTCTATGTAACTTCATACTAGCGCCGTACATTGTCCGTACCTTGCGACAAGGATGGGAATAATCCCCTCCAAAAACTTTAAAAGCATGTATCTTCGTCAAATTTACACCGATTTAACAGATTTTTTCGATTATATAGTTTTTAATATGCCTACTTTGATATGCTTTTTTTAATATGCCTATTTTTATGAACATTTCTAATGTCAGCGATAACCCGACAGACGTTCTGTCCAAATTTCAAAAACACATTGAAAATAGGACGTTCAATCTCTCCCGTTTCTTTTTTTCCCGGGTACCTTTTAAAATTATTATTTTCATAAAAATCTTACTTGGACTATTATTAACATCTTAAATTGAAAAATAGCCAATTCGGTGTAGCCGTTCTCAACTAGTGTGTACTGCACGTTATGACATACGGTGCCGAAACGTGGACATTGACACTTGGGCTGGTACACAAATTCGAGGGCTACGCTCGGAGTTTCTATAAAGGATGGTCATCATGGTCAGTGGGCTGGTCATGTTTGCCGAAGGACTGATGGATGGTAGAGCAGACGAGTCTTGGACTGGAGAACGCGTATCGGCAAGCGCAATGTGGGACGCCCCCTAGCTAGGTGAACCATCGTCCTCAAAACAGTGGCTGAAACAGACTGCATGCGGAAGGCGGAGGACAGGGTGTTGTGGCGCAACCTGGGAGAGGCCTATGTCCAGCAGAGGACTGCGATAAGCTGAGTTGATTGTTCTCAAGTGATGCGCTTACCAACGAACAGAATTTCATTTTTATATAGAAACATGGTATGCATAAATTACAGATATTTTTTTACAAAATTACAAGGACAACTAATGTACAAAGGCGAGCTTAACGCTGAATTGGGTTCTCTAACAGCGAACCTCAGTGCGACAGCGATTTTTGGAAATGAGGGCAGTAAAAACTTAGGACTTTTTAAAATTAGAAGCGATTTCCATAATATAAATACATGTAGGTAGTAAAAATGAAATTGTTACACCCAAATTTAGATTAACTAAAATTTTATCATTGGTTTAAATTTGTATTTTATTTTACTTTAAATGATGTGAGAACGTTGTTGGCCTTGTAGATTGTAAATTTATAGACCATAGTCTATTTGTTAAACATATGGTACTTGTTGACAGGCCTACACTGTCCTCCCATACCTATTAACACTGTAATTTGAAAACCATGTAACCATGGAGTTTCTTGCTGACTCTTCTCCATAGGAAACGACCAATTGGAACCGTGCACCTAGATTCTGACGTTTCATAAGTGCCCATGTAGATTTATGTAAAATCAAAAATTTTGATTTTGGTTTTGACGAATTAATCGAACTTTAGAAGCAGTGCATTAGAAATTTCCTTCAAAATCCTTCGGATTGTGAAAGAAAATGCGTTACGAAATTGGGGTGCTGTTCAAGAATATCCTAACTATCTAACTACTATTATGAATGCGAAAGTAAGTTTATGTTTGTAAGCCGTTTTAGCGTGAAAGACCCTAAAACGGCTTAACGTATTTTGATGAAATTTGGCACATGGGTAGACCACGACCTGCAAAAGGACGTAGGATACTTTTACCCTGGATCGCAGACGAAGGCAACAGGTAATGTAATAATAATCCTAACATTGTCCTAATTGGCCTAATTTGTAGCCTGTAGATTTCTTATTTTGTTAAGTACCTGGTACTTGTTTATAGGCCTACACTGTCGTCCTATCCCTTTAACACTGTAATTAGAAAACATTGTAAAAATTAATTGTTTTTAAAAGAGTTACCGTGGATTTTCTTGCCGGCTCTTCTCCATAGGAAACGACCAATTGGAACCTTGCACCAACCTTTCATAAGTGCTCATTTAGGTTTTTGTGAAATAAAATATTATTGTTTTAAAAAAAGATTTTTTAAATGAATTTCAGACTAACATATTTACTGGCAAATACAAGGATAACACACTCATACTCACAGGTATATTTAAATGAGGGTATATACATTTCATTACCCACCGGGGTCTTGCCGAAATTAGTTGAAACACTAATTAACTAACCTGAACTCTCCGTAAGCGCCCCTAATGGAATTAGATTCAATGTCTATCACACTTCTACATTTGTGTCTGATATTATAAAAGAAATGTTATTCTGCTTTGTGTTTAATTCCTATTAGAATTGTACGTCGGTAATTGGGAATCTTGCCACGGCTTATTTAAATTATTTATTTATTTATTAATAATATATTTTTTGGATTGTTTTTATTTATTTTTTGCTGCACTCTGGACGCACTTAACGTGTACGGTTTTTTACATCGTTCTCACCTATAGTATCATTATTTATGATGTAACTAATATTATATATTTGTGAGAACAATACTTTTAAAGAGTGTCCATGGAGTTTCTTGCCCGTTCTTCTCCATAGGAACCTACCACGCTTTGGAATGGGCAACTAGCTTCATATTTCTGACTGACCGACTCCCTGACATTTCAAAAGTGCTTGTAAATGGTTTAATTGAAATATATGCTTTGAGTTTGAATTTGAGTTACATTTAGGTAGTTACGTAGTGTTTCTGGTTTGAGCTTAGTTTGCAAAAAAACTGACAATTCGTAAGTATGTTTGAACATTCATTGCTAATCGTAAAAGCTTCAATTATTTGATCACGATGAGGTAAAATAATTAAGTTTTTCTGATCACTTTTAGATAATGCTCAGTAGGTAAATATCAACAGGCACGCTGTAATAAAACTACAGAAAGAAAAAAAATGTTTATTCTGCACATATAAAACCCTCATTACAAAAATAAAATCGCGCACGTTTTTTTTTTGTTTGTTTGGCATCTCGCAGGTCAACCTATGCGGTTGTCGTCTGCTTAAGCGGACTTGCCTGTGGATTCCCTAATAAATTAAGGCCTCCAGCCAGGACTTAAACTTATATACTAACTAAAACTAAGCGACAACGCTAAGGGCACCCCCTGTGGGGTACGAACCTCGGCTTAGGGCGTCGCTGGAAGAGGGCAGCAAATGACTAGCTGGATCAGGATTGGTATTATTTACGGACGAATTTAAAGCTACAGGCTCAGCGGCGCGGGCTGGCTCGAGCAAGGGTCGGGAAGGGCGACGATTTGGGCGTCGCGGTGGGCCTCGGCGGCGAAGGCGGTAGGACGGCGATCGGGTTTTGGGCTTATGTAGCGTGCTAGTGGCCTTACTACTCTCCTGGAGGAGGGTAGTGGCGTCGTCGGGGTCGATTAAAGTATGCCTTGGTCGGCGAATACTGCTAATGCGAGAGGGAGTGTAGCGGGCGGCCGCTGTAATCAGGGGGTTAGAATGTTTGATGCCGCAGTCGAAGAAACGCTTTTTTACTTTTTGGGATATCGCTAGTGAACAGCGTGAAGGCGAGAGGAGATAGTACGGAACCCTGAGGGACACCGGCGCGAATAGGATGAGGGGACGAGAGTGCTCCCTCGACGCGATAGCGAAAGGTCCGGTTCGACAAAAAGTCTCGTAAGATGAGCACGAGACGATCTGGCACTCCTAGTTGGTAGAGCTTGTATATCAAGCCGTTGTGCCAGACTTTGTCGAATGCTTTCGCTATGTCGAAGAATAGCACACCCGTCGTCGCGTTACGCTGCAGACCAGCGCATAAGTGCACTACTATACGGTGGACCTGTTGGGTGCCCGAGTGTTGGCTACGGAAACCAAACTGCACGTTGGGAATGAGGCTCTTTGCTTCGGCGTAGTCTTTGAGACGCTTATAAATAAGCCTCTCGTAGATTTTGCCGAGAACATTGAGTAAACTAATAGGGCGGTAGCTGGAGGGCTCAGACTTTGGCTTGCCTGGCTTTGGGATACCGATGACGGTGGCTTCTTTCCATGCTTGTGGGAAGATGTTGTTGCTCAAGGCGCCATTGAAGATGGCGGTCATAAGCATTATTAGCGGGGCAGGAAGGAGTTTGTATACCTTATTGGTAATACCATCCGAACCGGGGGCCTTACGAGCGTGGAGCCCTTTAATGATGTCGTGCACTTCGTCTGGAGTGACGGGAGGCAGAGGATCATCAGGGTCTTCGACGGGAGGGAGGGAGGCTCTTCGTTCGACTTCAGCGTCGACCTTGTTCAGGTGAGCTTGGTCTACTGGTTGGGAGCTGGGAGAACATTGGGACTCTAGGCTGTCGGCAAGACATTCAGCTTTATCGGGACTGTCGAAAGCGACACTATTGTCGGGGCGGATGAGAAATCGCGCACGTAGCAGCAAAAAGCCTTTTATACAGTCAATATAAAAATTGTCAAGTAATCAATTGCTTGAAGTTAGGGTCAGGGACCAAAAACAATATTTTGTATTTCGCATGTTACATGTCATACACCCCATCATCTATTTTGCTGTTTAGAAATTAATATATAATACGCAATGTGGACCGAAATAGTACATATAAAAAAAAATTGCTGTAGAGCATCTCCCCAGCAACCCCAAATAAAACTTAGACACTCACTTATTAGGCAAACAAGTGGTCGATAAAATTGTACTGTTATTTTTACCCACAAAATTTGTTCAAGTATCTGGGGAGCATGACGTAATGTTATGACACTGACAAGTACTCGTAATAACAAACAAACAATCAAGACAAAAACAAAACGCCTTTTACAGTCCTAAACGATTAGTGATAAGAAACGACCAAAACCAACGTGTACCTACAGTTATAAAACATATCTTCTAATTAAGGGAGAGAAACCGTCATCAGAAACAAATTAGTTAAACATGTTTTAATTATATCCACATAACAGTCTCCATGGATGAAATATGAAAACAAACAAAGTAGCACAAACAACACGAAACATATCGAGTTTGGTTAACTTCAGAATTATTTATGTTTCTCATAATATTGTTTCAGTACAAATCATTGAACTTGAAGGATTGTTTTATGTCTAAAAAGGCCATACCATTATATGCATATTGTTGAGACCTCTACAATACCTTGCTGATATAATCCCGTCGCGCGGTTAACCCTGTATTGAGATTTTCCACAGGAGCCGTGCATTCTTCTGGCATAAAAGTATACAATGTCGTTCGGGAATATTGCAACTTAGTACTAGGGAAAGTATTTTTGCAATACATCTTTTTTATTTTAAAAGTATAAGCAGAAGATAAGGTAGGTACCATACAGGAAAAAACCATCAATGATCTCTTCGACAAAAAATAAAGTGCATCTTGTAGAAGTTCATTTTCAGGAAAAAAAAGTTTGAATGTGACTTAAATAAACCTGTACGTACTACGTCTATTTGAATATGGTCTAGCTAGTTGGTGCTCTCAGTGAACAGACCATGACCTAGTGACAGAAACAATAATACGCTCAAAAGACAAAAAAACAGCTAATTGCGTGTCAGACCACGCACAATGAAGGGTTCCGTAGTTGAGGTGATAATAAACTTAACATTGTAGTGGAAAAACATGGTCTCCCATACATCGATGTACAGCGCGGTTAATTTTCCAACTACAAATGTAGGTTTGTAATCACAAATAAAAAGATAAAACTACAAATTAACGATTTTCGATCGACTTTTGGTTCTCTTGTACTGTGAGATCTTGTTGTTTGCCAAATTTCATGATTCTAGGGCACCAGGACGTACCTGTGGCGGCATCTACACCGCCACATACGAACGAACGCATCAATCCTGCATCGCGCAAGCAGAGTTTACCGCGCAGATAGCATATATACAACTTCCCGACAACAATCATCGGGCAGTTGCCCACCAGATACGACATCCATCTGGTCGGAGGATCCTCCCTTTTCCAAGAGTATGAGTGAACTTTACACCCTGTTCCTCATACTCCTAAAACTGGTGACCCCGACGTGATGAACATCATATATCTAAACTGGTGACCCCGAGTATGAACGTCAGCGCAGCCATCGTGCAACTACTTCAGCGTGACGTCATCATCATCACTCCCGCAAGTCACACAGCCAGCCAGCAACCACGGCTTGAACGGTTGTCCTGACCATCAGCATGCAGCGCAAGCGCATACCTGGTCATCACCCTCAGCCTCATCAGCAAACTTGGCACAGCACACTGCACATTCGGCCGGTCCACAAGCAGAGCCCTTAATCACTCTCCTGGTCGAACAGCAGCAGCCAGCCACAACCCGGCGCTGTACCACATCCGACCCACTGGAGTACAAGCAGCGCCACCCCGACTCACTGGGGGCATCTTCGCAGACAGTTCCGACTCACCGCGAACTACGCGACACCTGGTTCCGACCCACTGGAACCTCAGCTGGCACTGGCAAAAACCATCGCAAGATACAAGACTTAGCCCACTATCGACCTCCGGTCTCCGGAGGGGAGTGATGTGGCGGCATCTACACCGCCACATACGAACGAACGCATCAATCCTGCATCGCGCAAGCAGAGTTTACCGCGCAGATAGCATATATACAACTTCCCGACAACAATCATCGGGCAGTTGCCCACCAGATACGACATCCATCTGGTCGGAGGATCCTCCCTTTTCCAAGAGTATGAGTGAACTTTACACCCTGTTCCTCATATCTCTAAATACCCATAAAGGTTTTGATTTATTTGAGAGTGTCAAAATATGTCGGATTAATCGCCGAATTTTTCTTATTGCGTTGACTTAGAAGCTCAAGTTTTTTAGAGCTCTAAGGGACCGTATACCTGCGTATTTGATATTAATTTTAACTTGATACCTTAACGCGTTCCTAAGAAAACGGATATTGACAGACTGACAGCTAGACGGAAAACGAAGTGATCTTAGAAGGGTTCCTTTTTTTATTTTGACGTACAGAACCCTAAAGATTAGGACAGTCAGACCCTTCACTTAAAGTGCGGATGAATTGTTTTTTTCTTGTCTTTTCCATGGTCACGGTAAATTTTTCAACTGATAATGTAACTTTGCAATCGCAATTTTTTTATTTGCATATGTGATAAAACTGCAAATTAACGATTTTCAAACTTTTTCCTTTACTTGTGCTGTGATATCTTGCTTCTTGCTAAATTTTATAATTCTAAGTCGACTGGAAGTCTATAGGTTTTGATTTTTTTGCGTGTATCAAAATTGTTATTAATTTTTGTAATAATAACGTTACGCTAAGTTGTACTACTACTAACAATAAATGGATTTACATGTGAAATAAAATATTTGAATTTGATTATGTGTGACAGTCATACGGACATCGAAATTGTCATAAAAGGGTTCCGTTTTTTTCTTTTGAGGCACGGAACGCTAAAAACCTATAAAGTAATATTTATTCTTACGCACAACAACACATCTAGGCCATACAGCGGCTTATCATGAATTCAAACATCATATCTGAACTCGACAAAACGTTGGAAGAAATTTCTGTATAAAATAAACAACGAGCCGTGGCTGCATATTTCAGACTGTAAGCTAATGCGAGACTGAAATTCTAAAATTATTCCATTAAGGAAATTTAACACGCCGATTTAGGTCGAAGAAATAACTAGAAACTTCAGTATATTCACAACATATTTTATGGAGCGAAGATAATTTGAAATAGCTAAAAAACAAACAAAGGATTTACAAAATATTGTAAGTAACATTCCAACTGCATTCTACCTCAAAAAGGCTAACGTATTTATCCATTGAGATACAAGGCATAATCCCCATAATTATATTACTTGTTCCTAAACAGCCTCTACATACGAACAATAGCTTGCTGCATCGCACGCCCAAGCTCTAATTTTGATTCTAGCTATTTGACGGGCAGATTGGATCTTTGCATATGCCTACTATATGTACATAGGTAAAGGTTCTACCCACGGTATGTACTGTTAGGTGTAGTTAATTTTGGGCACGCCACAATAGCGGCGGTAAGTCTCCTCTTTGAGGAGTTGTTGGAGAGGCGCCACGGCGTCCTCACCTTCCGCCTGACACAGGTCCTCACCGGACACGGTTATTTCGGGAGCTTCCTGTTTCGCATAAGGTGGGAGGAAACGCCCGGTTGTCACCATTGTGTGGATCGCCCGGAGGACACGGTGGAGCATACGCTGCAGGTCTGCCCAGCTTGGGCGGAGCACCGCAGTGTCCTCGCGGAGGCGATCGGCGGCGGCGATCTCTCGCGTCCGGCCCTGGTCCAGGCTATGGTACGGAGCGAGAGGGAATGGAAAGCCGTCACCTCCTTCTGCGAAGCAGTAATGCTCGCGAAGGAGGAGGCGGAGTGCGTGAGGGAGAGAGCCTTGCGCCCTCACGCCCCTAGTCGCCGAAGGAGACGCCCTGGGCGTCGGGAATTGCAAGCAGATTCCCGGCCACCGTAGGCGTGGGCTTGCGGATGGCGAACTATGGGTAGCTTGCCGTCCGGTAAGGACGAGGCCCGGGTCGACGGCGCGTCGTGTTCCACGCGCGCCTCAAAGAGATGTCAGTACAAAATGACGGGTCCAATAGGGCCGACGCCTCAGGGTCGTGGGTAAGTCGCAAGAGCTAACCGTGGCCCTGGCACAGGCAACTGAAGGAACACGGGTGGGTTTAAGTCAGTCACACACGCCCTCCCGCTCCACCCAGAGCGGGAGAAGTCATTTGATGATTTACCACCCAAATTAAAATAAAAAAGGTGTAGTTTTGTGACACTTATTGCTGTTTTCTCAGCCTTAATCATGGATAGAACTTGGATTTCGTCTGAAAAACATACATGTTGTGAGGTATTTAAATTAGTGTTTTAACATTAAAAACATATTTGCGCAAAAAAAAAATTAATAAAAGTTGTTATATTGATCTTCAATATCTCCGTAACCAGAAGGTTACCAGGTATAGTCTAGGTCCAGTAATAAATATATTACAAGTGACTCTCAGCTTCGTTAAGTGTCTATTTTTACCCGTTATTTTCCATGAAGCCGAATTGAATTCCGATTTAAAGAATGTTGAAATTTCCGAATTAAAAACAATCGCACGAACGACACGCAATCGTCGCGATTTGTCCTCATTTGTTCGGAAAACTGGGAAACGTGACAACGTTCAAAGAATAAATGATCACGACGATCGCATATTCGCTCGGCTATTGCTTTCTATTACGACACGGGTTCACCAATCTCCGTGCTGTTTTCAGATTCATTAAGGCAACTGTGGATAGTCATAAGTTAATTGTAAAAATAATATTAATTGTTGGACTGTCATCCCAGTTTCGTGGTAGCTCAAACTTCTGAAAGCCAAAGTGCTTGACAACATGAAGTGTTTTCGTAAACAAGGGAGGGTCGCGAATGTAAACAGAAATAATTATCTTGCCTCCGGCAGATGGTGCAACCATTTCAGGTTTTCATTTGCCCTCAAAATTTTTGATCTATGAGGCGATGAATTGCCCATTAAATTCGTTCTTAATTGGATCCTCATTTATATTAAAAGCATTTTAAATACATGTGATTGGTTTAATGTTTGCGTCGAGCGAATGCGTTGCTTCGAGCCTCATTGTTTGTCTGTACGCGGTTCACTGGGTTCTAAATTTCATGAATATGTTTGGATGTTATCTATGCGTTGGAAGGAGGAGGTTCGAGAAATTACTGAAATTGATATTGTCAAGGAAATACACACAACTGAATGATTTATTATATTACAAAATGTGTAACATGTCATATGTGTATCACTTGTAGGTGGTAACTTAAATGAGATAACTACAATTATACATGCTATGCTTACTTCCATTGTAGCCATCTACTGTTAAGAGAGCTATAATGAAATTTAAAGGAGTAATTGTTTTAATTATAATGTGTTCACGTAACCAAAGTAGACGAGTGGTTGCTGCGACCCATAGTCTTATCACTATGCCCACCTAATTTATTCCAATTTTGCTTTATATATATACTCTATATATATATAAAGAAAAATTGGAATAAAATTTAATTTGTTTATTGTACGTTTTCAGCTATTACATAACTATTTTATCTATGACAACCTTGACGATCAGTTTGTTTGGAAGTTGGTTTGTGGGACTGTCCCAAACTAGGTACCATACGAAGACAAATACCTCATTAAGATTTACTTTGTGACCCAGTTTTAAGGAACTTCAGTATCAGTCCACCCACCAAACGGCACCCACAAATCTGTGAGAAAGTGCTGCAAAATGCAGTATGTATGATTAGCCTAGAATGTTCCCACTGCTGGGTCATAGTCTCTGGTAGAGGGAGTTGGCCGCTATCCACTACCTACGCGGACCCAGTGCGGGTTTGCGGATGTCACATGTCTTCGAATTTTAGGTTCTAGGACATGCCTCAGGATGTTTTCCGTCACCGTTTTGAGAGCAGTGGTGATGAAGTTAAATATGCAGTATTATAAATACACACATTGACACTTAGTATAAAACTGAATTACATCCGACTCCAAACAATGAGGGAATGGATCCGGTGAGAATTTATTATTTTTACGCAAATATAGGACAATGCCAGAAACTATATAGAACTTTGCCCGCTCAAATCAAAAAGTCATTTACAAGCCTGGAATATGCAGCATCTTATCATTGTTACAGTAATTGTTCTGTTGATTTATTTTACTTTGATGGTCCTAGTTTATCATTTATTTATTTTATTTGTTTGTATAATAATTCCAGTATTGCATATGTAAGCTGCCATGCCCTTTAGGCCCGAAGGCTTTATTTATGTATTTGCGTTATTTACATGCAATTTTTTTTCTTTTTTTGTCATTGGCGTTTCGGTAATTACTTGCAAGTGTTTAGAATCAAGTTCTTCTAACCGAACAGACAGCTGTGCTGCTGGGGAGTTTGTTGCGCCACTTCTTCTTCCCAGCTAAGGCACTAGGAAGTGGTGAAGGGCGGGCTTTTTGGGGGACTGTCTTATGTAATTTTGACGTTCGAAAAGTGCTGATTCTCAGCCTAATTTGAATAAATGACTTTTGATTTTGATTTTCTTAAAGCTTATTTATTACTGTTAACTAAATATTTGTCCTAATGCCTGTAGAACTTGCGGTTTTTGTTAAAATCTTAAAACAATAACGACATTGATTATAGGTTAGGTGCAGTTTATAATTGTTAATACGCGATTTAAACAACATATATTTCGGAGTGAACACGTCGGGACTGGAGGATTGGTGAAAGAGATCTACTTCTTGCACCACGTGCAAGACCACGTAGACCCTCTACGTGGTCTTGAGGGTTTCTATTTGCCATAGTTTTAAAATAAAATCCTTTATAAGGTAAAATTAATTTAATTTAAAATTACAAAAGAAAATGATTACAAAATAATAATTAAAAAACTGTTAATAGGATTCAGGCGTGACCCGTGTCACAATTAGGTTGCGGACGGGGCGGTCGCTCGAATCCGAATGTCACCAATGTTTTTTTTTTTTTGTGTATGGCATCTCGTAGTTGACCTTGAGAGGTCGTGACTACTTAACCGGACTATAATGTCGCCAATGCTCGGTGCGCCGTCTTATAAGTGCCGTTCCCCTCCGCAACTCGCCTGATTCACTGAGTGGGGCGATGATGTCACTAAACGTTGCGTTCCGTTTTACATTACAATTTTCTCACGCCGACACGGCCATTCTGCAAAAAGGTCGTCACTGACCTTACCCTGTAACAAGATAATAATCTCGCAGTATCATAACATCAATAATGGTCACATGACCAGGTCCATTACTGGGTAAACCCTCATCTATGATTCGCAACGCACATGCTTGGAGTAAAGAGGACACCCTGTCCGTCTTTCACTCACAAACGATAACATTAATGAATTTGATTCAACAAATCATTTTACACTATAGTTTGGAACTGGAGGACACACCTCACCAAACGTAAGCGTAACATCAACCAACTTGGAGGCCACACCTCATAACAAGTTATGCGTTACAAATAATTGGACGGTACGCACATGCTTGTAGTAAGGAGGACACACTGCCCATCAAACTCCCAAGCGATAACATTAATGAATTTGATTCAACAAATCATTTTACACTATAGTTTGGAACTGGAGGACACACCTCACCAAACGTAAGCGTAACATTAACCAACTTGGAGGCCACACCTCTACAAGTTATGCGTTATAAATAATTTGATGGTACACACATGCTTGTAGTAAGTAGGACACACTGTCCATCAAACTCCCAAGCGATAACATTAATGAATTTGATTCAACAATTCACCTTACACTATAGTTTGGAACTGAGGGACACACCTTACCAAACGTAAGCGTAACATTAACCAATTTGGAGGCCACACCTCTTCATTATGTGTAACATCAAAATAATACGGACACTAGTCCTTAATAAATTATAGTACTCTTGGAGGCTCTTGTCCTCAACAAACGCAAAGTAATCATTAAACAACAAAAAAATACTTTAACATGTGCCTTTATCGTGGTGTGCCACTCATTGCTTCAGTTTGATTTTTACTTTATTTTTATTTTTATATATCTTCCAGTGGTAAGGAGGGTTCATCTGTCGATGTTGTAGGCTCATCTATCGCCGACACGGCATCATCGTCGATGCATTCTCCGGGCTTTGGAGCTAAGCGAAGCTGGTCATGAGCCACTTTCTTGGGTCTACCTCTACCAGTAATTTTTTTAAGTTGATAGCGATCGTTTGGTAATATTTTCCAAACTGCATATGCATTTGGGAATTTTAAATCGAGGCCAATTTGGCTTCTGGGGTTAGACTGAAAGAGAACTATTTCGCCTTTGTGAAATCCTTTACTTTAGCCTTTCCTTTGTCGAATCTTTCTTTGTCGGTTTTTCCTCTTATTGCAATCTTTTTCTGCACATAGTTGTCAAGCTGGTTTCGATTTACACTTCCTTCTTCTTCATTAATTAGGGATATCAATTCTGCTGGTACTGCACATTGCCTTCCAGTAAGAGTTTTGATTGGACTTACGTTTGTAGTCTTGTTCTTGGTGCAATTTATTGCTAATTGGAGACCATCCAAACCTTTTTTCCAGTCTTTTGTTTCGTAATTACGGATGATAGTCAAACCATTTTTCACCACAGCCATTATACGTTCCACTTGTCCATTGGTTCGACTAACCCCTGGTGCAATAAAATGTTGATGAATACTGTACTGCTTACAGAACTCCTCAAATTCCGCTTTGAATGCAGTATCTTGATCGCTTATGATCTGCTTAGGGGCTCCAAATAGAGCTACAACGTGTTTAAGAGCGTTAAGCATAGAGCTTGCAGTTTTGTTTGTTGCATAAGTCAGGGTCACAAACTTCGTATAAGCGTCCACAATAACGACGACGTATTCGTGTTTATTGTTTCGTTTTGTAAGGTGGCCAGTCATGTCTATATGAATAGTATCAAAAGGAACTGGATTCTTTTCTATAGGATACATTTGTACCTGTTTAGCGCCTGAAGTACCCTTACTTGTTTTACAAATGATGCAGTTGTCGATGAATCGTCTTACTGTTGTGTTCATTTCAGGAAACCAGTAAGCTTCACGAATTTTGGCGAGTGTCTTCTCCCACCCGAAGTGTTTTAGTGCAGTGTGGTAGGCATTAATAATGCTCCATTGATATGATTTTGGTATCACCATTTTCCACTTCTTACATCCGGGCTCATCTTCATTATATTTTCGTTCTAAAACGTGGTCATAAAGGCGATAATCGTTTATTTCTTCACCATGTTCTAGTTTTTTTATCAGATCGGACAAATCTTTATAACGTCTTTGTTCAATCTTCAGCCAGGTGTCAATATTCTGGGTTAGGTTAATACACGCCACAGGGTTCCGGCTGAAGAAATCTGCATGCTTCATACGGTTTCCCTGGCGATATTCAATTTTGAAGCTGTAACTTTGTAAAAATGACCACCATCTGTGTATTCTGGGTAAAAGTTCGTGCTTGTGAGATGATGACTTTATGGCGTTGCAGTCGGTGACAATAGTAAACATTCTGCCATAAAGATATTGCCTAAAATGTTTAATGGCTCGGACAATAGCAAGTGTCTCAAGCTCGTAGCTGTGATAGTGACTCTCTGGTTCCGTAGTCCTCATGCTCATATATGCCACAACATGTTGCCGGTCATCTTTAATTTGAATAAGAACAGCGCCAAACCCTGAACTGCTGGCATCAGTGTGGAGCTCGATCGCCAACCCTTCTTGAAATATAGTAAGAACTGGCACCGATGTAAGTCGACGAATTATATCGAGCCTGACGTTTTCACATTCTGGTGTCCATGTAAACTTAGTGTCCTTTTTAGTAAGGTTGTATAAAGGGATCATACGTTCTGAAAAAGATGGTATGAAGCGCCTGAAGTAGCCAGCTAGTCCACAGAACTGTCGTACTTGCTTTACGTTTGTAGGTACTGGAGCCTTTTCTAGAGCTTCCACTTTTCTAGGGCTTGGACGAACAGTGCCATTAGAAATCAGGTTTCCGAGGTACTCAATTGATGTTTTGAAGAAAGAACACTTCTTAGCATTCACTGTAAACCCGGCCTTGGTCAAGGCGTCTAAAACCTTGTCCAGTATCTGTAATCCTTCAGAGAACTTTTCACATTTAATAAGGACGTCATCCATGTAGATAAGAATGTCTTCGAGTAAAGGCCGTAATGCTGTCATTATAGCGCGCTGAAATACTGCTGGAGCATTCATTAATCCAAACGGCATTCTTACATATTCATACAGGCCATCGGGAGTTATAAAAGCCGTTTTTGAAATTGAAGTCTCATTGACGGGGATTTGATAGAAGCCTTGGGCCATATCAAGGCTAATGAAATAAGCAGCTCCTGATAGTCTATCAATTTGGTCTGAAATAATTGGCAGTGGAAATTTTATGGGAATAGTATTTTTGTTTAGTTCCCGATAGTCAGTACACATTCTGTCTTCTCCGTTTTTCTTTTTAACCAAGATAATGGGGCTCGCGTAATCCGAAGTACTTTCTCGCACAATCCCGTTGATAATCAAGTCATCTATAATGGCCTTTACCTTTTGTCTCTCAATTGGAGCCATCCTGTAGGGCCTTCTTGATATTATTTTAGATGGATCCTTAAGTTGAATGTTCATACTTCCAGTTGTGACTGTAGTTTTAGGAATTCCGGTGATAAATGAAGCAATATATTTTAATAATAATTGTTTTAACTCGCTTATTTCCTCTTCATTATTTAAGTCCGTGTCCAGGTTACATAAAGTGTTCTCGGTAATTTGGGTAGATGAAATTGGTGAGTTCCTTATCACTGTAGCGCTTTGCTCATTAACTAGAACATTTAAGCCAGTTCCCTTTACTATTTCGGCTCCAATCATAACATCGCAGGGTGTTTCGTGATCTTCCACAATGTGGAATGTAATTTCAATAAATACATTATTTATGTTGCAAGTCACGTTGATTTGTTGGTTGGATAAAATTGGCACACTTTTACTCCCAATGCCCTTCAACATCAAAGAACAATCTTCACGTTTACCGGGTAAAGAACAGCTTATCGATCGTCTCATCAGAGAACGAGCAGCCCCGCTGTCATATAATGCGGTGAAATGACGGTTATCAATAACAATGGTCATAGGAGTGAGTATCTCGTCGTTTGCTTGTGCAAGATTAACTTTTTTGGCTTCATCGCTCATCTTCTTAAAACATTTATCTTGGACGTGACCAGTTCTGCTACAATAATTGCATTTGGACTTTGGTCGTTCCATTTGATTCGCAGCCTCTTTTCTGGTACTTTCACTTAGTAGTGGCCTTGGGTCGTTACTCGTCGATACTCTGTCATTAGCTTTGCGGCAGACTGCTTGATAATGCCCAGTCTTGCCACACTTAAAGCATACTATAGATTCATCTCGAGTCCTAAGTTTGGCCCGCTTGGCTGGCGGTTCGTCCTGACGTGGTTCTCGTGGGCTGAATGTAGCTGCAACTGAAATCAATTCAGGAACAGTTGTGCACTTACTAGATATCAAACGCAGGCGAAGATTTTCATTGTCCACGCAGCCAATAACAGCTTCCACAGCGTCTGTATCCTTATTGCCGTTTATTACACGGTTCCAAATATTCCAGGCGTTGGTTATTGATTCTGCTGGATTGGATAGATCAAATCTGAAATTGCGCAACTTAAGAATGTCATTGGAGTAACGTGCTTCAGGTTCGAAAGTTTGTATCAGCGCTTCTCTCATCTTGCTCCAAACAGGTGACTTTATAAGCCAAGCATCACCAATAGCCTTGGCACGACCTTGTAAAAGATTAGCTATCTGGTTACAAATTTCGTAATCAGCTAACCCCCAGTGCGATTTGGCTTGATCAACGTGCTCGCACCAGTCTCGAATCGGAACATCACCATCTGGGTTGTAGGGTGCAATATAGATATCGCTTAACCTTGGTCGTCGCGTCGGAGTCGCAGTATTATTTATTAATCCCGTAAGAAACTCGTGATTTGCTTGCATACTAGCTTGCTGCTGTCGTGAAAGGTTTTCCAAAATACCAGCCAAAGTCGTGAGCATCTGGTTTTGGCTAGATATTTCTGTTACTTCATTGTTAGGGGCGGATGGAGCTGAAGATATACCTCGGCCCATCCCACTTCTGATTTCGGAGTGAACATGTCGGGACTGGAGGATTGGTGAAAGAGATCTACTTCTTGCACCACGTGCAAGACCACGTAGACCCTCTACGTGGTCTTGAGGGTTTCTATTTGCCATAGTTTTAAAATAAAATCCTTTATAGGTTAAATTAATTTAATTTAAAATTACAAAATAATAATTAAAAAACTGTTAATAGGATTCAGGCGTGACCCGTGTCACAATTAGGTTGCGGACGGGGCGGTCGCTCGAATCCGAATGTCGCCACGCTCGGAGCTATATCGCGGCGCCCCCGTAAGGGGGCGTTGCGTGCGGTGCCGGGGCTTCACCCCCCGACCGCAGAAGCCATACGGCGACCCGTAAATACGGGCCTCTCCTTTTGTCTGCTTCAGTGGCAGTGGATTTTTCGGGCGCGCGCGGGCAACGCGCGCCCGTGTGAGTGATTGCTATTTTGTTTCTGTAGGAGCGCCGCGACGTTTATAGTGAAGCGCCGCTTTCTTCACGACATCTCATCTCGGCGGTCTGTCGCCGCCAGGTGAGACCCCTAGTTACCTAGGGGAGGCCCGGCGACAACGACCAGCGACGAAGATGCCGACTCGACGCGCCTACAGAGTAGGTGAGTGGTCCCCGCCCGTCCAGGTCACAGAGCTAGCCGTTACTGTCCGGGCTAAGGGGCCGACATGTGGGTGTGAACGGTATTGTAATTGTGTAACACCCTTCAATGTTTGCGTGACTCGCGGCCCGCGCCGCGCGTTCTCGCGTGAGTTTGGGTGCCTGTATAGACATGTATGTCTCTGCATCTACGTAACGTGCCTATATTAACCTAGAACACGTTACGCAGAGGGTGTGTGTGTTGTGAGTGTGGAGTCTTTTTGTCACAGATAAGTCGCGTGTAACTTGGCTGCGGCTTATCTGGAGGTCGATCCGGGTTTTTCTTGTGACGTCTTCCGTGTCCCGAAGGAGGTGGCGGAGGGGGGGCGGCCTTGTGCCAGAAGGCCGCCGGCGTCCCATTTTGGGCCGCCCTGGGTGACCTAGCCGTGGTACAGAGTCAGTAGTGCGGCCAAGCCATCCAGGATGACCAACTCGACATCCTGTCCCTGCCTGATGGCCTTTATCAGGTCCATCAGTAGTTTGATGGCATAGGTTGTGAACTCCGACTTTTCGGTGGCTGTTTTGGCGTCGGTGGCGCCGCCACTGGATTCTTTTAGGAACTCCTTCTTTGGTAGTTCCTTTGTTATCCGCGGCGCCGTGGCGGCGCTAGCGGTAGTTTGCTGTTTATTTACAACCTGTGCCTCGTTGAAGGCAGGGGTGGCAATTGGGTTTTCTTGGGGCGCCTGGGGAGGGTCGGGTATCTTCCCCTTGCCCTTTCCCCCGCGTCTCTTGTTTTTCCTCCGCCCAGAGGAGGTATCTTGTCTTGCTGAGGGCCCGTTGGCCGCCGCCATAAGCGTCGTGCCTTGGGCCTCTTCTGGCATCTCTTGTGGCCTCTCGAAGGTCACTTTGGGCCGGCGTGATGTGGCCGTTATGGCGGCGGTGCCCGCCCGCTTGTTCCGGATCTCTCTCTGAAACACCGGGCACTTGATATTGCACGCCGGGTGCGGGCCACCGCAGTTCACGCAGGTGGCCGGCTCTTCCCGCGGGCGCGGGCAGTCTTTCGCCGCGTGCTCCCCTCCACAGCGCACGCAGGCGAGCGGGCGGTGACACTGATGCGAGCTGTGTCTGAACAGTTGGCATCGGTGGCACTGGGCGGGTCCTCGTTTTCCGCGCCAGGCCTCTATCTTGACACCACGCATCAACATGAACGTCGTAGTGTCATAAATGGCCCGGACGTCCGGAGTCTTTTTTAAGATCGCGTGGAATACGCAACCGGGTCGTCCTTGTGCGGCCTTGATATGGCGCACATACTCCGGCTGGTATCCCAGCGTTTGGAGCTCCTCCTCTATCTCCTTCGGGTCCGTATCCGCCGGTAGTCCCCGTATGGCGATCTTCAGGCTCTTCTCTGCTGGCAGTGAGTAAGCGAACCAGCTGACGCCGCTATCCTTCTCTAGGCCAGTCAGGTATCGCTGGACCAGCCTATACTCCTCCTCGCTGTCTGGGGTGAAGCGAACTCCACCTCCGTATGGACAAGCGTTAGGAGGCCGGCCCAGTTTCTCCCTGATGGCCCGGAAATGGGCGGCCCAGTTTGGCAGCTTCTCAACTACCAGCGGCGGGTACCTGGGCTTCTTTTGCCCCGGCTTTTGTTGCCACGTTCTTGTCGCGGCGCCGGTGTGCGGGGGCGCGCGGGGTAGTCGCGCGGCGTGGCGGGGCGCGCGGCGTACGCGGCGGCATATGCGGCGCAGCGCACGGGCGCGGGTGCGGGAGCAAGCGCGGGCGGTGCCACGGCGCGCGCATGCGGCGCGCGACTGGGGTTAGCGGCAGGCCCCGGGGCCTAGCTGGGTACCGGGCGGAACGCGGCGGGGCGGATCGCTACCGCGTGCGGTCGGCTCGACGATGGCGAAGGCGCAGCGCGCGCAGGCGCCAGTGACGTCGGTGGGCCGGCAGCAGCAGCGGCGCTCGATCCCCCTCCTCTTCTCTCTTCCTTCTTCTTCTTGTTGGACGTCTTCTTCTTCTTTTCTTCGCTCCTTGTGGAGCCGGCCGGCGGTGCACAGGACGACGCAACACCGATGATCGGCATCGACGACGTCCTATCCAGCGCCGGGCGGGACTCCGGTGAGCCGGCATCGCAGCCCAACGAGCCGCGCGTGCCGGGCTTCGGCATCGCAGGGGTATGGTCTCCGCGACCGCGTCGGTACAAAAAAAAACCGGGTAGTCAGAAAATTATAAAATTATTAATGACGGTCCGCGCGGAACAAACTCAACGGAATGGAATATTCCGTAGGACGAGCTTGCGTGACGACCACAAGCCAATCCGAATGTCGCCAATGTTTTTTTTTTTTTTTTTTTGTGTATGGCATCTCGTAGTTGACCTGGAGAGGTCGTGACTACTTAACCGGACTATCCTGTGGCTGCCTTAAGCGGACTCAAAGCCTCCAGCCAGGGGCGTAAAACTACTTATATTATTAAGCGAACGCTCGCTAAGGGCATCCCCTGTGGGGTACGGACCTTGGCTTAGGGCGTCGCTGACGGGAGGACAGCAAGATGGGACAGGCTGGATCAAGTTTAGTTGATTATTATTAATCGGGGAATGTCGCCAATGCTCGGTGCGCCGTCTTATAAGTGCCGTTCCCCTCCGCAACTCGCCTGATTCACTGAGTGGGGCGATGATGTCACTAAACGTTGCGTTCCGTGTTACATTACAATTTTCTCACGCCGACATATACGTTACGCATTTTCATAATTATTATAATGGTAATATATATTTTTTGTTTTACAGGTACTTGAAACTTTTTAGTTGTGCCCAATAAGTCACACAATAGCAAATTCCGGGGTTGAATTCCTTTTATCATTAATTTTTTTATCGGCAAGTTCTACTGAAAAAAATTGTACTATGGAAAGGTCCTATAATCATTACAATTATTTTCAATAATTTATATTTCCTGTTAATACCTGGGGCAGGATCTGGCATTGTCATTTACCATACGTGGCTTATTTGGTAAACAAACACAGTATGGAAATTAATCTTCAAACCGTACCGTACCATACAGGACGTTTTTTAGGGTTCCGTAGCCAAAAGGAACCCTTATGGATTCGTCATGTCTGTTTGACCGTCCGTATTTCACAGCAATTTTTTTCCGAGACTATAAGAACTATACTGTTGAAACTTGGTAAGTGGATGTATCCTGTGAACCGCATAAAGATTTTCACACAATTTTTTTTTTTTTTTTTAGAATACAATAATATATTATAATAATACAATACAATACAATACTTAGAACTGAAACTCCATATTTTTTTCATCAAACACGTATGGGATACGTGTGGGATATCTATGGAAAGGTCTTCAAAAATGATATTGAGGTTTCCAATCTCATTTTTTTCTAAACTGAATTGTTTGCGCGAGAGACACTTCTAAAGTGGTAAAATGTGTGTGTGTGTGTGTGTCCCTGTAACTTCTAAAATAAGAGAATGATAAATCAAAAAATATAATATGATGTACATTGCCATGCAAACTTCCACCGAAAATTGGTTTGAAGGAGATCTAGTAAGTATTTTTTAAATACGTCATAAATCGTAAATCGCAATTTACCTTTCATTCAATCAACTCAAATATATTAAAAAAAATGTTTAATTTCATAAACATAAACCTTATGCATAAACCGTGAACCATTATTTTCTAATAATAAATCTGTAATAGGTGCCTAAGTAAAAATAATCATAATTCGCGAAATTCACTATTATTAAAACATCGATCAAAGTTACAACGAACTACAGGAACATTTATATTATGTTACTTGCTGCTAACGAACCCTTCGTGGGCGAGTCCGACTCGCACTTTTCCACTTTTTTTACTGAATCAGTGTGGGGAAATTCTAATCCATAAGAGATACGGGGAAACCGCTTAAGCAACCATTAGCACTTCCCTCATTTAAATCATTTTGCCATTATTACTTCTTCTTAACTTCTTCTGTCCAGTTTTTTTTTCGATTAAAATATATTAACGATTTAAAAAACAGCCATGCCATATAACTTTTCTCAAAATCAAAGACAAGTAAAGTTAACATAACACATATATATACACAAACATAGGTATAGGTAAGTACTTATTGTCGAAACCACTGCTTGCACTGCACAAACGCTACGAGTGTGTGCTACGCACCTCACTAAGTTCGTAGCACAGGCTCGTAGCGTTTGTTTACGCAGCGCGGTGCTACGAAGCGTAGCGTTTGCGTAGCAAGAAACAAGTTTTGTTACAGTGAGCTGTTATCTAAGTTTACTTAAAATTAAATTTGTTTACTTATGTTTGGTAGTAAAATAAGGGTCAATGTGGTTTTTAATGAGTCGTTCGTACCGATAAATTGCGTAGGAGTAGACACAGTGTAACAATAATAGGCAACATATAATTAGTTTACTGTTAATTTAAGTAAACCAATGATATATTCTTTAAAAGAAATACAATCAGATTAGGTTTATACAGTGCTGTTATGTTAAAGAAAAATAGAAAGAAAATATATTTATTGTGACTCGCACTGGAATACTACGTATCACACTACGTACTGCGCTTAACTAAACTTAACACACTCTTTAAAAAAAACTTGCCAACATGGGCATTGTACATATGTGTTCAAAGTCCGATGCCAACAGGCCCCTATCTCAGCATAATGCTGCGAAACTTAAAAATAAGTGTCACAGCGCTGGTATTCTGACAGGGGCCGCTGTGATGACACGGACAGAAAATAAAATTAAAATACGATATACATAAAGTAACTTATAAAAAATACATTTCAACTTTATCGCAAACCGGGTGTAACATCGAATCCTTTTCTATGCCTTTAGAGACTGTGGCACTATGTCAGTGTTCTGTCACTCTATGGCACCGCATGGTTCAAAAATAAGTCGTGGAGACATTAAATATGTTGCGTAATATGCAATGCATAATGTTTAGGGAATTATATTACGTTTGAAAAGAGTTTCTCTAACAAAAAATAGAAAACAAGTCAATGCTAGACAAAAATATTTGCCGTATGAATGAATACTCCTACAATTCCATGCAATACATGAAACCTAATAACGGCATCAAAACATGTAACACCATAATTCCTTATACAAACACGACGTAAATTCAATATACATGCCACGAACCCTTTTCAAGTGAATTTAAATCTTAATCCACAGCTTTATGTGACAACATTATTTGACGCTATTTTCATGTCAGCGAAGAAGCTAATTTAAATTTATATTGAAGCAAAAGGCCTATTTATTTCTGTTTAGAAATCTGGGGCGAATTATTATGGTAAAAAGTAAAATTGTTTTTGCCTTAGCTTTGTGATTTACTAAAAATCGCTTTAGTTTTTATTTTAGATTAGGCAGAGGTGTAGGTACCTATAGTACACCAACATTTCGCCAGTTTTGTTTAAGTCCCATGTAATAGGGGGCGACCCTATTATCATCAACCGGGCACAAGTCCAGCCTCCGAGCTGCTAATATAAAAAATCCAGATGAAAATACCCATTAAAACTTGCCCGACCCGGGAATCGAGCCCAGGACCTCATGCCCAGCAATAGTGCTTGCGGCCACTAGACTAACGAGGAAGCCAGTAGTTTTTTGTTGTTGTGAATTCTAGTTTGAATTTCGCAATCCACTAAGTCATCAACAATACGATCTATGGCATCAAATTTTGCATTCAAGACAGTGAAAATAAAATGTATTATTCAATATTATTAGAAAATCCTCTGTTTTACGATGATCTCTATCCGGGCCTAGCATTTTTTTTCACGTGTCTTTAGTAGATAAACTGTACGTTAAAAAGAGATGGTGTTATTCTTTCTACTTATGCTACGTCAGAAATTTGGTGCACGATGCCTATCTATTAATATTATAGAAGAGTGATGGACCGAGGTAGAGGGCAAACTTATTTATTAAAGCTGTTGTGCGTGTAGGCGGTACTAAGCATATTAGATCTTTGTGGCGTTTGGAGCCTCCGCCAACTATCAACATACCTATATCAGTATATAGTTCAGTAGTTGGGAAGATTATCGGTCTGAACGTAGCCACTTTACAAAAAGCTCTGTGTGCGTCCTCCAGAGGCTTAAGTGTGGTCTTTGCAGCACCATCCTAACATGGGATACTGTAGATTAGGATGGACTGACAAAGAGCAAAATAAACGTTTCGGATGATTATCGGGTTGGCTACATGCCTGAGGGTTTAAAAAATGTAAATTAACTTTCGTATGTTATCAGAAAAAGTATTATGTATGTTGTATGCAATTTGAAATTATGTTTCTTGTCCAGAACTACACCAAGATATTTAACCATTGGGATTAAGGTTTTTGAAGTACTGGTCATTGAAAAAGTGATGACGATAGTTTTGTAGGCATTGAGAGAAAGGTTATGAGCGGAAAACCACTTCAAGGCGGTATTAAAGCCGTCTTGTGCAGTAACTTGGAGTTTCGACCATGAATTTGCGGTGAAAGTGATGGCAGTATCGTTTGCAAACGAAAATATTGAGGAATTTTTAATTTGGAGATTGCAGAGAACACAAGAAAGAGGTCCCAAAATGCAACCCAGGGGTACGCCATATTGAATGGGTAGTTAACACTATTAATATTCTCCACAGAGCCCATTTGTGAGCGATCAGTAATCTCTTGAAAAGATCAAGTGACTCTCTGACACCCAAACTTTTATGATTGTGTAGAAGTAATCCGTAGTACGAGTAATGTGTATTTCGGGTATAATTGAAACAGTTCCGTTAGTCAGCGTATGACAGCATCGTGTTGCGAATATACGGGCCACCCTTTGGGTACGGAACCCCAATAAAAATAATAGGTAATGGTATTTTCCCTGTGTAGTTATATCTATCCCAACTACAATATTGGCTATACTACGGCCAGTTGTATACGTGTAGACAGAAAATTTTCAGTATAAAGTTGATGCATTACCTTAATTGAATTGGTTTGATTATTCAACAAAAGTGAACAGAGAGATTCCATCAGTAACTAGAAGAGCTTTTAGCAAAATGTTTGTCGGGAATAATTCGAATAGAGTTATCTAGATGTAACATGCATTATTATACTTATTACTATAGTCCTGCTGGACGTAGGTGTCTCTCATGTTGCCAGTACCAATATCCTAACTTCCTAATCCTTACTAATAATAAAATGCGAAAGTCAGCTTCTTTGTTTGTTACCTTTTCACGCCTAAACCACTGATTCGATAATAATGAAATTTTGCATATAATGTGGTCAGGGGTACAGAAATGGACATAGTGTACATTTCATTCAAAAAAAAGTACTGTTCCTGAGGGAAAGCACAATAACTTTCGACGGTCACAATTGCTGCAGGACGCTAGATGGCGCTACGTGACTTTTGAATCATGATTGAATTATATTATTAGCAACTTGTAGTGAGTTAAGATTTTTTTTAAATATAAGTAATACATTTCGTGAGTTTATAACCTGGATTAACATATGATCGCCCGGAGGACACGGTGGAGCATGCAGTGGAGGTCTATCCAGCTTGTGTGGAGCACCGCCGTGTCCTCGCCGAGGCTATCGGCGGCGGCGATCTCTCGCGTCCGGCCCTGGTTCAGCCCATGGTACGGAGGGAGAGGGAATGGAAATCCGTCACCTTCTTCGCGAGCATTACTGCTTCGCAGAAGGAGGTGACGGAGCGCGAGAGGGAGAGAGCCTTGCGCCCTTACGCCACCCCTAGTCGCCGCAGGAGACGCCCTGGGGGTCGTGATTCGCCTGCAGATTCCCGACCACGGTAGGCGCGGGCTTGCGGACGGCGAGCAATGGGTAGTTCGCCGTCCGGTAAGGATTGGGCCCGGGTCAACGGCGCGTCGTGTTCCACGTGCGCCTCAAAAAGATATCAGCAGAAAATGACGGGGTCCGATAGGGCCGACGACTCAGGGTCGCAGGAAATTCGAAAGAGAAACCGTGACCCTGGCACAGGCAACTGAAGGAACACGGGTGGGTTTTAGTCAGTAAAAGTCTGACACGCCCTCCCGCGCCACCTAGAGCGGGAGAAGTCATTTGATGATTTCCCAGCCAAAAAAAAAAACGGCACAAATAGTAACACACAGAACCAAAAAATAAAAGGTTTGATTAGTTAGAAAAGTTTCATATCATTACTAAGAAACTGTAATCAAAATATTTGCGGGAATGTTTCAACAGAATAATAAGCTAGCGACCGAGACTATTCGAACTGGCTTTATCAAATAGAGCTGTTTAAAGTGAAATAGAAACAAATTAACATATTGACGCGAGAAACTTATCTTTGTTCGACATTGATTCTGGAATTTATAATTAATTTGCTTAAACCAGCCCAATTTTTTTCCCAAAGTGTCCGGAATTATTTACTCCTCTAATGCATCTATTTTTACATATTTTTTGTTACAGTTACCAAAATACAGAGTGGTGTTACTTGGTGACGCCGGCGTGGGAAAGACAGCTTTAGTGTCACAATTTATGACGTCAGAATACATACGATGCCAGTTTAGGTGAGCCACTCATTCCGAACATTAACAAACAGTCTCGAACACTCCCGAAGTTTTCTTCCTGTTTTTATTTTGTAAGATACAGTTTGTCCGGTTTGTGCAGCCCTGGTACATCACATTTTTGAGATGTTTCCCAAAACTTTTAAGATCATCAATTACCTTTCAATTATTGTTTTTGTTTTGTCCCGAAAATTACTTTCAGAGTTTTATAATTACTTTCATTTTTAGAGTTCTTCGAGCTTTTGTGTGTAATTTTTTTTATACTTATAATACTTTACCGGTCCAATACATTAAAAAAAAAAAAAATATTTATCAGAGTTTAACCCTACATTATATTAAATTTTAAGTCCTACATTATATTAAATTATTAAGCCAGCATGAAAACTAGGAATCGCTTTGAAAATAGGAGCAGCATGTGCGACTTTTCAAACTCCGAAGCATGAGCCAGCATTATTAGCATGAACATTTCAAATTCCTAGTATCCTATTCGATTAACTAAAATGATTTTAACATAAATTCTCTATAGGATGAAATAGTTAACTAACTGATATTTTGTTTTAGATAAGAGGGACACTAGCAAAAATAAAAATGGTTTGTAATACATTTTAATTTTTTTATCTACTTCTCTTCTTTTTAAAGCATTAGTATTAGTATATTAGTTTCTATGTGTGTAGTATTACTTTTCTGTTTCATTTATGTAAAATTTAAATTAATTGAAATTACCTATTTATTTTGGGTAATTTAAACCACTTTACTGAATTATTGCGTAATTTTAGGATAGTTAAGAGAACATTACTAACTTGTGTCATTTGTATTTCTCGTCATTTAGCGTAAATACATTTCAAAATTTCAAATCGAATATTTTTATTATGATGCTTTTAGGCAACGCGTTCCTAAGTATTTTCTAATGTCGCTTAATGAGCCGGAGCGGTTTTGTAAATCCATTAAACCCTAAAAGCAGACAATTTCCCTAGACACATTATTACTGAACGATATTGGTTTCAGTTCCTACGATATTTATTCCTACCTATATAACCTAATTTGAAAACCCTCTTTTGACCAGTATTTTAAATAACTTTTTAAATACAGGCCTTGATGTATTTCATTCCAATAAATATGAAATCTGTCAGTTTTGAACCAAAATTAATTAATTCATAAAATCATTCTAGACCGCAGTCTAAAAACTAGCTCATTTTCATAAAATATAAAGCAGACGCGTCTAAATCAGCGTTAACCATATTCTATTCTTTTCAATTTTTTTTTTAATCATGTAATGTCGATGTCGACTATTCTGCCAATGTCTTAAGTACTGTGAAATTTTGCTGGCCTTACTAGTGTGTCGTCATTATAGCGAAATATTACAGGTGTCGGTGGCAGCTGTTAAAGTGCCATGCCGAGGGTCATGTTGTGACGTACTACGCGTTATATTCGCGGCTATTATTATTATTGTAACGTATAATTACCAAATTAATATTCTAACATAAATGGCTACTCGTCTCATTAGCATTCTGGAAAACGACTTGCTATGGCAAATCCTTAAAATGTATTGCAAACACGTCAAAATAGGCGCTGTCCTTATTAGTGTGTCGTCATTACAGTTTTATTACGGGTGTCGGTGACAGCTGTCAGACGCAAGCCGCGCGATCAATGTGAAGGGCGGCGCGTCACATCCGCGACTGTTTAGTTATTGTGAAATTCAATTAATTAAAACATGTTCAAAACAAATAATACGATTATCTGGTTTGTTTTGTGAATAGCATATTAATTCAGATTTGTTACAGTTGAAGTGGCAATAATTTTATTTGGTTTAAATTGTTTTTTAGGGTTCCGTAGCCAAATGGAAAAAACGGAACCCTTATGGATTCGTCATGTCTGTCTGTCTGTCTGTCCGTCCGTATGTCACCGCCACTTTTTTTCCGAAACTATAAAAACTATACTGTTGAAACTTGGTAAGCGGGTGTATTACGTGAACCGCATTAAGATTTTGACACAAAAATAAAACATTAAAATTAATTTTGGGGGTCTCCATACTTGGACTTGAACTGAAACTCATTTTTTTTCATCAAACCCAAACGTGTGGGGTATCTATGGATAGGTCTTCAAAAATGATATTGACGTTTCACAAATCTTTTTTTCTAAACTGAATAGTTTGCGCGAGAGACACTTCCAAAGTGGTAAAATGTGTCCCGTCCCCCCCTGTAACTTCTAAAATAAGAGAATGATAAAACTAAAAAAATATATGATGTACATTACCATTACCATCCACCGAAAACGAAACGAACGAAAACCCTTCATGGGCGAGTCCAACTCGAACTTTGCCGCTTTTTTATTTTTTAGATGATTTTATGTTTTGTAAGTATGAGAACTTTGCAGGCCTTGTAGATTGTAGATTTATAGACCATTGTCTATTTGTTAAGCATGCAGTTCTTGATGACAGGCCAACACTGTCCTCCCATACCTATTAACACTGTAATTTGAAAACATTCTAAAAGACAAATATTTTTGTAAGCCCCTTTTTTTCGTGTCGGTTCTTCTCCATAGGAAAAGCCTAATTGGAACCGTGCACCTAGTTTCTGTGTTTCATAAGTGCCCATGAAGGTTTATGTGAAATAAAATGTTTTGATTTTGATTTTCAATTTGAACCACTTGCACACTTCAAACAAAGTCTAATCTTATCCATCAAAACGATAGTCTTCGCCGACCAATTCAGTTTTACTTTCACTAAATGAAAATAGACATTTATAATCAACACTTTCAGACCTTATCACAGCCTTTTCACTACATAAAAGCCGTGAGAGAAATAGGCCACATAACTGATTTTATCAACTATAAGTGTTTAGTAAGTGGTTTTCACGAAGTACTACCGTTAAGCCGTTTTCTGTTGAAAAATTTATGATGTTGGCAGTACCTATGTTTGGTTCGTAAGGTTTTTGGGTTAAGTGCGGTCGGTATACAGTTTCTTTAGGATGGCCGTTCATGTTTTAGTGAGTAAATAAATGTTTTTGGTAGGTTTACTTGAGATGTTTTCGATACAAATTTGGGTAGAGGATATTGATGTCATTTAAGGGTACTTCATATTATGACAGTGCCATAAAAAAAACACTGATAGAAACAAGACACCACCCCTGAATATTCCAGATGTCGAAATTTACCTATGAGAAAAAAAAAAGGCTAAAGAAGACATGATTTGAAATATTCTCATTTCAATTGAGTCTGATTTATCATTATGTTCCGACGATATTGTGACATGCACAATATCGGATAAGACACATTTACGTCACTGCCTGAGTACCGGAAAGGACTCGCTATCGACAGGCACGGCTTATTATGACGTTCACTAATATTGTTATAAGGAGAGTGATAATAAATTGAGGCGCTACCCCGAACAAAACCTTGTTATTCAGAGGCTTTTAACTCATTTATTAAGAGTAATTAACTACATTTAAAGGCATATTATTAATGTTCGATATCCATGCATCACATTTAAATTTCCTTGTAAAAAAGTGTATAAAATTATTAATTGCATGCACCTGTTGCTAAAGTCATGTCGTTTGGATTGCCTTAAAGGTTTTAGCTTTTAATTAATTTATTAATTAATATATATAATTAAGTAATTGTAAAATAGGACGAACTATCGCTCAAAATTGACACGAGTTGTAACAAAAAACAGTGGGATTTACTGATTGAATTTCACCAGCAATCCTAGGAAAACTGTTTACTTGATTAGCAATTTACATACACATATACATAAAACCAACGCCTTCTTTCCATGGAGATAAACAAAAACTACAAAACGCCACTTTCTAAGATTTTACATACTCCTTATGCTCTTTTGATCATACATGGTCATTCACGCACTCCGGTTGAAAGTGCTACGCACCTGACCTTTATGAAGAACATTACCAATATGGTTTTCCCCCTCACATCTGTCTAGTGTAAATAATAATGTTTTAATAATAATATTAACTGAATCAATGTTACGATTATTACCTTAGAATTAACTTAACTTAATGTCGGTCTGTAACTGTTAGCGATCTTCATTTTGATCTTTACGGCGGACCCCAAACTAGGCGACGGTTAGGGACGGGAAGATACAGAATCTTGGGGACCTTTTTTTTTTTTTTTTTTTGGGTGGGAAATCATCAAATGACTGCTCCCGCTCTGGGTGGAGCGGGAGGGCGTGTCAGACTTTTACTGACTAAAACCCACCGTGTTCCTTCAGTTGCCTGTGCCAGGGCCACGGTTTTCTCTGTGGAATAACCCGCGACCCTGAGGCGTCGGCCCTATCGGACCCCGTCATTTTGTGCTGACATCTCTTTGAGGCGCGCGTGGAACACAACGCGCCGTCGACCCGGGCCTGGTCCTTACCGGACGGCGAGCTACCCATGGCTCGCCGTCCGCAAGCCCGCGCCTACGGTGGCCGGGAATCTGCTTGCGATTCCCGACGCCCAGGGCGTCTCCTGCGGCGACTAGGGGCGTGAGGGCGCAAGGCTCTCTCCCTCACGCGCTCCGCCTCCTCCTTTGCGAGCATTACTGCTTCGCAGAAGGAGGTGACGGCTTTCCATTCCCTCTCGCTCCGTACCATGGCCTGGACCAGGGCCGGACGCGAGAGATCGCCGCCGCCAATCGCCTCCCTGAGGACACTGCGGTGCTCCGCCCAAGCTGGGCATACCTCCACCGTATGCTCCACCGTGTCCTCCGGGCGATCCACACAATGGTGACACCCGGGCGTCTCCTCCCGCCTTATGCGACACAGGAACCTCCCGAAACAACCGTGTCCGGTGAGGACCTGTGTCAGGCGGAAGGTGAGGACGCCGTGGCGCCTCTCCAACCACTCCTCAAAGAGGGGACTTACCGCCGCTATTGTGGCGTGCCCAGCACTGGGTTGCGACAATCGCACCCTCCATGTCGCCATGAGATCCCGCCGGAGCTCTGTCCGCTGTACCGTGATTTGTCGCGGCAGCGGAGTTACACCCCGGCGTTTTGCCTCCTCGCGCCACTCCCATACGTGCGCGAGGGCTTTTGCCTCCAGATCCCATGGCGGCAATCCGGCAAGGAGGCTCGCCGCCTCGCATGAGACCGTGCGGTATCCCCGGACCAGCCGGATGGCCATGACCCTTTGGGACGCGTTCAACCTGCGGGCCGGTCGGCGCCTCAAAGAACGCGCCCACACCGGTGCCCCGTAAAGGGCTATGGACCGCACGACTCCCGCGTAGAGAATCTTGGGGACCTGAGTTGTGATAAATGAATGCTATTTACAACTAGAGTGTATTTGAGGTAATTACAAACGTTTATATAAAACTAAATTAATATTGAGTTCATTATGAAGTTGAAAAATAAACAAATAAAAACTTAATTTGTACTGAACAAAGCACAAGACTAAAAATGTTAAAAATCAAAATCAAAAGTCATTTATTCAAATTAGGCTGAGAATCAGCACTTTTCGAACGTCAAAATTACATAAGACAGTCCCCAAAACGCCCGCCCTTCACCACCACTTCCTAGTGCTTTAGCTGGGAAGAAGAAGTGGCGCAACAAACTCCCCAACAGCACAGCTGCCTGTTCGGTTAGAAGAACTGGATTCTAAACAATTGTAAGTAATTACCAAAACATTAAATTAATTGCCATACGTCAGCTAGCCACGCCAATACCAAAAAAAGATAATAATAATAATGTAAATAAAGCTTAAAACATAAATAAAAGCCTCCAGGCCTAAAGGGCGTGGCAGCTTACATATGCAATACTGGAATTATTATACAAACAAATAAAATAAATAAATGATAAACTAGGACCATCAAAGTAAAAAAAATTTACAGAACAATTACTGTAACAATAATAAAACCATAGACAGCAAGACGACCAGTCACCACAAGCAGCACCCGTTCACGAGCATAACGCAAAGATCAGCCATTACCCCCCTCGCCATATTTGAGGGACGGAGGAAACCCGACCCCCGACGCTACCGCAAGCAGTGACATCTAAGGGAGCATGACGAACTTGCTGCCGGTTGCTCAGGCAAGAATAATATTATCAATTGTCGAGGTCGCTAGCTAACCACATATTGCAATACAGCTCATTAAAAAACATTGTAATGAGTAGATCATGTCAATAATAAATGAAAATTACAAAATAATTGACTTATACCGTCAAAAAAAAAAAACAAATATATGAACTCATATACCCTGTCAGTAGGTAAGCTGATTCTGGAGAAAGAACACGAACATTGTCTTGAGTTAATCACAGCGACCTACAGTTCTTATCGTTTAAGGAGTCGTTAGTGGAATAATATGCCTTTGAACAAAGGTGGGATTTAACTTGAGCCTTAAACGCATTAAAAGGTAAATCTAGTAAAGAAGAGGGTAACTTGTTATAAAAGGTTATACCAAGCCCAACAAATGAGTTATGGACCTTATGAAGCCGGTGAAAGGGAGCAGGTAGTTTGTTCTTATTTCTAGTGTTAGCAATGTGAAAATCACTGTTTTTAGTGTATAAGTGTATATTTTGCCTAATATATAAGATGTTGGCGAAAATCAATTGAGATGCCACCGTGAAAATACCAATATCTTTAAAAAAATCTGTAAGAGAAACTCTGGCTCCTAGCTGATAAATTGCTCGGACAGCTCGTTTTTGAAGGACGAATATATTTCGAATATCAGCGGCTTTGCCCCACAGCAGAATACCGTAGGACATAACGCTGTGGAAATAACTCAAACAGACTAACCGAGCTGTATCAACGTCAGTGTATTGTCTTATTTTTCTGACGGCGTAGGCGGCTGAACTGAGCCACCCTGCTAGGCTTGATATGTGTGGGCCCCACTGAAGTTTGGCATCTACTGTTATGCCCAGAAAAACCGCCGAGTCTACAGTTTCAAGCAGCTCTTTATCTAAGACGATGTTAGGTCCTAGATTTCTAACATTCGGTAAGACGAACTTCACACATTTCGTTTTCTTGGCATTGAGAACTAGGTTATTTGACGTAAACCAATCCGTAACCATTAAGAGTGCACTGTTTACATCGTCAAAATCTTGTCTATTCCTGTCAACTTTAAAAATAAGAGAGGTATCATCTGCAAACAGTACAACGTCACAGATATAATTTAAATAGAATGGTAAGTCATTCATACACACTAAGAACAAGAATGGACCCAGTATTGAGCCTTGAGGTACACCTAACTGAACTGGTAGCTCGGAAGATTTCACACCATCGGCATCTACACATTGGGACCTATTATGTAAATAAGAATTTATTACGTTGAGAGCTTGGTTTTGGACACCGTAATGACGCAGTTTACGCAAAAGCGTGTCATGGCGCACGCAATCAAAAGCTTTAGAGAGATCACAGAAAACTCCAATAGCATTTTGCGATTTCTCTCATGCATTAAATATGTGTTTCAGCAGAGCAACACCCGCATCTGTAGTCGAACGTCCTTTTGTAAAGCCATATTGTTCATTATGAAGTAGGCTATTTAAGTTAAAATGTCTTAGCAACTGATTAAGTATTAACTATTCAAATATTTTTCTATATGCTGGTAAGATAGAAATAAGTCTATAATTGCTAATGATTTTTTTCATTATCAGATTTAAATAATGGTATGACTTTACTACTCTTCATGAGGTCAGGAAAAGTTCCTAGATCAACACATTTATTAAAAGTAATAGCTAGATAGGGGGCTACGATGTCCGATGTGTTTAATGGAGATTCCCCAGTAATCACCAGTGTTTTTAGACTTAAGAGTGTTGAAGACGTTAATTACATCACTAGGCGTTACACGTTCGAAGCTAAATAAGCGAATACATTTTGGCACACTACTATTCAAAAGGTTCTCAGCTTTAGACGGGGACGAATTTAAGGAGCAAGTCGTAGTTTTAGGTATGTTGGCAAAAAACTCATTAAATGCCTCAGCTACGTCAGCTGCCTTACTAACTAATTTGTTATCGACCATAATCTCAAGTTGATTTTCTTGTTTTACCAACTTACCCGTTTCATTGTTAATAATTTTCCAAGTGGTTTTTACTTTATTACTGGATTTTTTAATTGAATCGCTTAAGAATTTTGATTTACCAATAGCACAAATGTTTTTAAATAATTTTGAATATTTTTTAACATACTCTAGGAAAGGAGTATCAAACCTGTATTTTTTCAAACCATATAACTCTTATAGTCTCGCTCTACTTTTATAAATACCTGTAGTAGCCCATTGGTTGAAGCCAACGGAAGTGCCATTAATGTTAATGGTTTTGGTCTTGAAAATAGACTGGTATTATTTTTGCACAAAATCAAAAAGGGCTCCGTAAACAATCAAGAATACAATTTGTTAAAATTGTATTCTTGATTGTTTAACATTTTTCATCAAAAATAAAATGTTAGATAGTCAAGATTGTATTTCTTTCATGCTTCTCTATTTCTCGTCATCTCTGTAGTTAGCCCCCTTTCTAGCTATATCATCTTTCACACAGTTCATCCATCTTTTCTTGCTTGCTTGTTATCGTGATTTTATGAGTAATTTAATTTTCGCAAATGGATGATATACTGATATATGTTCTTCAGAGAGGTCATGTGCGTAGTAGTCGTAACTGGCGAACGTGTATGACCAGATTTATTAACGTCTGTGCGAGTCTCATCCTGCATAATCAGACTATAACTTTCCCACTGTGTGTTAGATGTCAAATGTCTTCGAATTTTTGGTTTGAGCCGAGCTTTTTTTGCCGGTTTCCTCACGATGTTTCCCTTCACTATTTTGAGAGCAGTGGTGATGAAATAATTCACACAAAGTAGAGCGCCTTTCTGGGTTCGAACCTACGACCTACAACCCCGGTGGGCCACCATTGCTCTGTCTCATACAGATCTTTTTCCCAAATGAACTCATGCCACTGATAAATACATAAAAATTGCAACGAATGCTCTTTGCTAATTGACTGCGTCTCTTAGACAATTAAATTAGTAAGACGGTGCTTTTCAATGGAATGAATACCAACGGTATTCAGTAAATTTGGTCGTATCAAATTAGTTGTATAATGTTTTCAACACACTATCTAACTGGCATATATCCTGAAGAATACCAAGACTTTATTTTTCTGATTTTGTTGACAGCAGTGGATCATATACTTTTAAGCATTATAAAACTGGCGTTTAGGTCCTGTAGTCTCCTTATATATGAAATTACGTCGGTGTTTCTCGTGTAAATCAGGCTCTAGTTCCCGTCTGAAAAGCGTCATAATAACTACTGTTTTTCTTACTAACCTAAACCAAACGCAGCACTTTTTTTTGTTGGAAATGAAACTATATTTGGTTACGAAATGGCGAGTGCCTGTTCATCATTCTTTTTTTTTTCTTCGAATCAAAACATAAACTAAAGGAGTTAGTTGTCTCTATTGAAATAGGATCAATTTAATATAATGAACCAATGTTACTGAACGCGTTCAAGAGCTGTCTGTGTCAATACTCCATGAAAATAATAACACTGAGAGCTCTTAAACGGAGTTTATGTACTGATCGCGTTCAATTTCATTGATAAAGTCACAGCATATATTAATCATGATCAACTACGACAAAGGCTTTATTAAAAAGGAATGTTTAATAAATATTTATTATTAATGTAGCTGGTTGGTTATGTATAAGATTCACTTAGTATGTTGTGGATGAGAGCAGATTTTATTTTAAATTATTATTGATAAACCTATAGTCACACTGCTGACGATTAACGAGATGCGAGTAGAACTACTAACTAAAAACGAACTGGCGAGCAACGAGCAGCGAGTTTGTGGTGGCGACGAGCGATTACTCGCTTGTGTGGTACCAAGCGTGAGTTCTGCCCGCAAAGCGAGCGTCGCTGAGTGAGTACTGTCTTTGCTAGCGCTCTTGTCACGATCTTGTCATGTTGTGCGAAAAATGAGAACCTACTCGCCGGCAGTGTGAACATTCAGCGATCAACTATTAATATAATGTATCATTTTCGCTTACACGGGACCTGGCATCTTTTGTAAGTTTCATAAGCGAGAAAATCGTTGACAGGGAAAGGTGCCAAAACATCAAAATAAATGTCAAATTTCTTGTTGTTGAGTTTCTTGCTGAAATTGTGTCTTGCTAATACAAATTAAGATCATCTAAATAAACATAGACAGAACAGAGAATAAGCAATACTCACTAATTAACGAAATTCTAAACGTCTCCTTAATCACTATCTGTTTGTTACTTCGTTTGTTTACTTTGGGTGTCTTACTATGTACTACTGTACACAAGCACTAATATACAGTGTGGGACATACAGGGACATTGACGCACAACCTGTCTCTATGGATTCAGTACCCACATGATTCTGATCGCCCCTGCGTTTAACATTTTCGTCTAATATAAAAAAGAAACTGTGTCATACATTTTGACCGCGTGGGTATTGCATTTATCTATGAAACATTTATGTTTTTAAATATCTGGCAGAAAAAACAACGCTTTATCTAAGATCATGTGCTGAATTTCATGGTGGTTCCTGCCACCAATTATTTATTACTATGGACTTCTCGGAAAAATATGAAGGCAAATACATGTCATCGTCTGCCTCGTTGGTCTAGTGGTCGCATGAGATTCCCAGGTCGGGCAAAGTGTTATTTGGTTTTTCTATCTAGAATTTCTCAGTAGCAGCTTGGAGTCTGGACTTGTGCCCGGTTGATGGCAATAGGCTCGCCCCCTAATACATGGGACGTAAGCACAACTGGCGAAATGTGGGTGTACGTACACCTCTGCCTAACCCTTCTGGGATTACAGGCGTGATGTTATGTTATTTTATATTATATGTCATCATTTGTGAAAGGCGTTTACAATTGGCAGCACAAATATGTGCCATCGAAGGAACACCAAAACCATCTGGTGACGCCAAAATATATGATGCTGCATCGGCTTCAAAAATATATGTCAATGCATTTAACTGCAATTAAATGTCTTGCGGAACCAACTGTCTACACAGTTTACATACATACATACATAATCAGCCTATTATGTTCCCACTGCTGGGACACAGGCCTCCTCTCTATGAGAGGGAGTAGGCCGTAATCCACCACGCGGGACCAGTGCGGGTTGGTAGATGTCACATGTCTTCGAATTTTTGGTTGTAAGACATGCCGGTTTCCTCACGATGTTTTCCTTCACCGTTTTGAGAGCAGTGGTGATGAAATAATTTACACAAAGTAAAGCGCCTGTCTGGGTTTGAACTTACGACCCACAACTCGTAAGTTGCGGCCGTTACCACTGGGCCAACACTGCTCTCGGGCTCTCTGGGTCTACACAGTTTAATTCAGAAGAATATGATACCTCATTCGAAAATATCTGACATCACTTTGGCAGCATCAAAACCCGACAGGATAATGATTCGAGTGTCCTTCTATATAGCAAACAGTGCTGACCCACACATCGTGTACAACAGTCGGAAAAAGGCTAGGCAGATGACGTTCGTCGCTACAGCATATCGGTTCTATAAAAATCTCACCGTAAAGACTTGCGTGGCACTGACAGCTCACTCCGCGCTCAGTGGTCCTAGTGTGAGTTTATTTTAACCATCTCGACTGTACGCATCGACCGCGTTCGGCTTTCCAATCAGCCTTTCGAATGGTGAAAACCATTCGAAAATTGCGCTCCGATTGCCAAGGGCCAATCGGAGCGCCGAACGCGGTCGATGCGTACAGTCGAGATGGTTAAAATAAACTCACACTAGGACCACTGAGCGCGGAGTGAGCTGTCAGTGCCACGCAAGTCTTTACGGTGAGATTTTTTGCGACGGGTAAAGTCGAAATGGTTAAAAGAAACTCACACTAGGGCCTCTTTTTACCTAAGCATTCTCGGTCTACATGTCGATTCTGCAAAAATCTCACCGTGGAGACTTGCGTGGTGTGAGCTGCCAGTGTCTGATTGTAATTCGGTTAATTAATCTTTCTGTCCTTCTATACGTTCAATGATACGTTAATTGATGTACCGATCAATAGAGATATCAATGTCATTACCATTCCTTTGGTTACAATAATCTTATGTAACCTAATGAACATTAATTGTTTCCCATTATTGTTAAGGTACCCTTTGATGGTATAATTTTTGGGATACGAGAAAAACCAATCAGTATTCAAAGTGTCCTTTTGTTTTTATTTGTATAGTTATTTAGTAAGTCATTTAATTTAGTTACTAGTGTGATTAGTTTATTGTGTTGTGTATTGTAAAAAACATTTTAATTTTAAGGTTATATTCTTGAAGATTTGCAAGTTTATTTATAAACGGGTGTCTGTCTTATAAGTGGATGCACAGACCGACTTTCCGACCTCGCCGCCGAGGTTCCTCGCGAAGATCCCAACGTAATTGTCCCCCCCGACCCTTGCTCGATGAAGTGCCAGCCCGCGCCGTAGCTGAGCCTGTAGCTTTAAATTCCCCGAATAATAATAATCAACAAAATCTGATCCAGCCTGTCCCATCTTGCTGTCCTCCCGTCAGCGACGCCCTAAGCCGAGGTACGTACCCCACAGGGGTGCCCTTGGCGAGCGTTCGCTTAGTAATGTAAGTAGTTTTACGCTCCTGGCTGGAGGCTTTGAATCCGCTTAAGGCAGCCACAGGATAGTCCGGTTAAGTAGTCACGACCTCTCAAGGTCAACTACGAGATGCCATACACAAAAAAAAATAAAAAAATATAAGTGGATGCATAAAGGTTCTAATAAGCACAAGGTCTATCGTTCGTTCCCTCATCCTGCATAGAAAAAAATCCTCCGACCAGACGGGTGTTGTGTCTGGTTGGCTAATTGGTTGCACCTTTATACACACTGTCTTCATCTTCTTTTATTATAAAGGGGTAATGTTTGTTCCTAAGTTTGAATGTAGAAGGTAATCTCCGAAACTAAGCATTCCATTTTTAAAATTCATTCACTGATAGAAGGCTACGTTATTGCCCAGTTACTTATAAATCATAATTGAGGGAGGTCTGATGCTTTAAAGCAGTAATTTTTTAAAACTGTGTTTAGTACTTCGTAATTTTGCTCGCGGTCATTTTAATCTTTGTAAAGGAGGTGTTTTTTATTCTATACAACTGTTACCAAATAATGTATACCTTAAGAACAAAGGCACAAAAATACAGAAAAAAAATCACAGACACAGAAAAAAAAACTAATTTATTTAGACATTTGTACCAAAGATTAATAAATAATAACTTGTAACCCAAGTATTTAAATCTGACAATCCAGTGATCTGAATCTGACATTCTTCTGAAGTTGCGTTTCGTTACTTCATTTTATAAACGGATCAAAATGATATTAACCTAACAATGTACTGATTATTATGCTATTTTTGCATTAAAAACAGTTATTTTTTGCCTAGAACATTTTTTGTGAAATATTTAGCTATTATACTTTTGTTTCACATTTCAGATATATTAATGCATTTGGTTACCTTACCAAAAGACTGTGCTCCAAGGCTGATAATTACCTTGTTTTATTTTTTGTTCACCATAAGTGTCACTCCGTTTCGTTTTTGACAGCTGTCACTGCTGTTATGAACGTTTTGCAATTACGATGTGAGGTAGTGATTTATTATATCATTTTATTTCCTTATCTATCGAATAGTGGATGATTTTAAATACTGGTGATAACAAATTTTATTTGAAGGAATTTTACTAGTAATTTGTACCTCGGTACAAGTTTTGGCCGAAAAAAAAACACCTCCTTTGTGTACCTAGTTAGGGCTGATTTCGCCAGTGACGGTGAGCGCGATCGGCACAGCTCTTAAACGTAGTTTAGGTAATGATCGCGTTCGGTTTCATTGGTGAAATTCGACCTAAGACATTATTAAGACACATTATAACACCGCCTTGGATAAGTCTGTGAAGGTGTTATAATTGAAATTTAAATAAATCAATAAACGTTTGGTGTTTGAACTTAGTTCATTCAATTAATCTGCCAGCCTTTACCCAACTATGTTAGGGTCGGCTTGGATACCAGTATTTCACAAAGAGCGACTGCCTTTCTGCACAACTAGGTACTGGGTAATGCGATACCGTTCATGAGACAGACTATCGGGCTGAACTAGGCAGAACTCAGACCCTAGTTCATTATAATAATCAGCCTGTGTTCTCCCACTGCGGGCAAAGGCCTCCCTTTCCTTTTTCAACTCAACTCGATCCTGAACCAATTTGGACCAACCCATCCTTGCGTCTAGTTCATCCCGCTATCTACGCCAGGATCTTCCGCGATGCCATTGGACGTTTTCAAGGATCCATGCTGTAGTGGTCTTAACCCACAATGCATCCCACATGCGGCAAACGTGTCATATATCTGTGGCGGCAGCTACACCGCCACATGCGAACAAACGCATCAATCCTTGCGCGATGCAAGCAGAGTTTACCGCGCAGATAGCATATATACAACTTCCCGACAACAATCATCGGGCAGTTGCCCACCAGATACGACATCCATCTGGTCGGAGGATCCTCCCTTTTCCAAGAGTATGAGTGAACTTTACACCCCGTTCCTCTTATCCCTTCACTGGTGACCCCGACGTGATGAACATCATCTCTTCACTGGTGACCCCGACGTGATGAACATCATCTCTTCACTGGTGACCCCGACGTGATGAACATAATCTCTTCATATCCAGTATAAGTCTTTAATTATGTGAGACAAACACACAAAATCTAAACCCATTCAAATGTTAAACTTAACAAATGTTTACAAATAAGTTCGATTTTCTGTCAGACTGACACATTAATTTGCTTGTACATATTTACAAAATGTAATTTAATTCGGAGAACCGAATGTCTAATTGAATGGCTAATGAAATCGAATTCTAATAAATTCTGTCTTTACCAAGCAAAAGGTTATTTAGATAAGTGTTTTGGGAACAATTTTATCTAAATAAATATTAAAATGTCAAATTTCAGTTTTGCGAAAAAAAAAAAACATAATATGAGTGAACAAATCGTCTTTTTCGAAAGATTGTGTATGGGGTAAATAGGTTTAAGTTTTATGGTTCATTATTATCATCATTACGATGAACTATAAACAGGAAAGCAAGGTTTATGGTTCGTAATTAATTTATTTAAGTTATGTAATGCCGTCTTTGCACAGGTGACTATAGCGGGTTTCAGGCTGGCTAAAGTAGATTCATCCTTCATGGGGTACTGTTTAAAATGTTATAATAAAATACCTCCCCACATACTCCAACTGAATGAAACGAAGTTCAAAACTTGTATCAAACGCACACTATGCAGCCAAGCATATTATAAGTTGGAGGATTACATCTCAGACAAAAATGTTTGGGTCAACGCTGGTTCTACTCCACAAGGGCGCCTAAACAATTGATTAGCATTCGGAAATATTGTTGGAGCTGCTGAAGATTGTAAAAACTATCTTTGCACTGTATAAATTCAATCTTTTAGTATTGTATAATTGCAAAGCACACGTGTGAGCACTATGTGGTACCTACTATAAAGCTACCCTATACTGGGCACGTCTGTCATTGACTTGAATGTGCCCTGGCGGCTGAGAGTATGTCACGCTCACTCAAATGTCTCGCTAGTGGTGGCGTGTGTGTTGGATCATTAAGTTCCCTTCAAAATGGTTGAGCTGAATGGTGCTGATCCATACGTCATGTTCGTGAACGGGCGCCGTCAGTGGGGACTGGTCATCTCTTGGCAGCCACGGCTTATTTTTATTTTTACTTCCGATTTTTTATGTTTTTATTACGGGTCTTTCTACATCGTTCTCACATGTATAATTTCAACGAGACTGATGTAACATATTTTTCTGTATCCATATTATTTAAAAGAGTGTCAATGGAGTTTCTTGCCCGTTCTTCTCCATAGGTACCTACTTTCGCTTTGGAATGGGCAACTAGCTTCATATTTCTGACTGACCGACCCCTTGACAATTCAAAAGTGCCTGTAATTGGTTTATTTGAAATAAATGCTCTGAGTTTGAGCCGACTATTCTCGTCGCTCCGCGAAAAAGAAATGTAGGTCGACATTTTGATGAGAAATGAACTAGTCACCTGCGTTTTTATAGACCTGTGTGAACGGGGTAGCTATTCGGTCCGTATGGCCATTTGTTAGGCAACCAGCCGCACGGTGAAAATAAACCTAGTGTAAATAAACATAACATCACGCCTGTAATCCCAGAAGGGTTAGGCAGAGGTGTACCTATAGTACACTCGCATTTCGCCAGTTATGCATAAGTCACAAGGTATGCTTAAGGTTGATGGCAATAGGCTCGCCCCCAGTTACATGTAATAGGGGGCGAGTCTATTGCCATCAACCGGGCACGGATCCAGACTCCGGGCTGCTACTGAGAAATCCTAAATAGAAAAACCCAATAACACTTTGCCCGACCTGGGAATCCAACCCAGGACCTCACGCTCAGCAGTAACTCTTGCGACCACTAGACCAATGAGGCAGTAAGTAATAATTATCACTTAAAAATTTAGTTACGTTCTTTAGTTGTATAATTTCTATTATTTAATTTACTGTTTGATGATCCGTTATTTTCGGATGTCAATGGTGTATTTATTCTTTTTTCAGATATTTTCATACCAAAAACTTAATTCTGTATATTGTCTGTCGTAAGTTTCTCACCAAAAATGGGTTCCTACAAACATACAACACCATACAATATTAATTTAGACAATTCTTAAATAAAATGTCTCAAAAACTGGGTTGGATAAACATAGAATAAATAAATAAAGTTCGGCTGGAATTCAATTAAACCTAGTTTATTAGAATGGCAGGTCACGATGGTCACTGAAACTTTGTATCGAATATAATACGTAGTTTAGGACAGTTTATTAGACAGCTTGACCCTGATATTTAACGGGCAAGACACGATAATATTTCCTTAATACAGATATGCCTTATTCATCCTACGCGAACATTTTTTGTTCCATTTCTGATACATAGGTAATTTTATTAGGTAATTTTCTAATTCCTGATGAAACATTCGAATATCACTATGCCCGACCTCTTAATCGAATTCACGACCTCGTGGTGAGCAGTAGCGCTTGCAATCACTAGACCAACGAGGTAGTAAGGAAGTGGAATAATGACCAATACTTGAGTCAGAAAAGTGAAAATATGTACACCTATTAGTATTATGAATCAGCTTTTTAAATATTAATTATCGTTTATGTTTCGTTACAAAATCTGCTCTCATCTTCAATCAATAGAATTTTCTATAATAAGCATGGCTGCTCGCTCTTCTGTAAATAACCTATCTTCTTAATGCTGCTTGCATCTGGTGAAGCTAAACGTGGTAAGTGTGTGTCAACCCTTATTATAGTGTTCAACATTACCTTTATAGTGTTCAACATTACCTTTACACCCCGCTGTCAGCGTTTGTGTGTTATATGCTTAGTCTTACTTTAAAAAAATATTGTTTTAGACCAAAGTTATGACCTATATTTTATTGGTGTATTTTCATGACTCATTTTCAATATATTTCCTTTTTGTTTTGTATGGAAATCAACGACATTAGCCAAGGCTGTGGGGGAGTCATTAGGTAATTATGTAATGTAATTCCTTATATACTCATCATTTATCATATCCGAATATAAAGGGCCACACTGCCTTCTACGAACCTTTTCATAGATTGTAACACTGAAAATTGTCATACCACTAAATACCCTATTGTTTCTGTGGTCCTGGTACATTTGACTAAACTACTTCATGTTCAATACAATCCTCACAAGTACCTACATAAAATAACCTATCTATAGGTATTTTGTATGACATTTGGTGCATACTCAAGCAATTTTACATGCATCCATGTTTCTGCACGTTCTTGTAAAATGAGTCCTGCCCTTATATTCTGTAAAACTGTCACCGCGAAAACTTGGGTGAAGTGAGCTGCTATTCTACTTAATGCTATGGCTTGACACTATTAACAGCGCACTTCACATAACATTCCACAGATCCATAGATGAGAGACCAAGACGGTATGACACTGACAGCTCACTCCACGCAAGTCTGCACGGTGAGATTTTCACAGCATCGACATGCCGTTGTTCAACCTGTATTACCCGTTGACTATAATTTGATTAACAATGACAGTGGAAAATACCATTCTATTTGGAAAACGCATATTTCAGTGTACCTTAACGTTAAAATATTAATCTATAAATGTCACAGTTAATTGCAAACGCCGTATGTTTTGAATATTTTAAAACAGGCTAATGTTATGTTTTACGTCTTCTGAAACAATAAACTATACGGGGAGTTTTACAGTTCGTGTGTTCAAGTTCGTATGGCATCTTAATGTCCTTACCTTCTTTGGAACGAAGTTTCTTATCGCACTTTATACTTAGCATTCTTGGTGAATGAGAGCTAGTCCGTAAAAAGTGATACATTTTGACGGACACGACACTTTGGTATGGAACAGGTGCAAAATCTTTGTTCCAACCAACACCCGGTTTGAACGAAGTTCCTACGACACCTCCCGACGACGTCAGCGTAGCAAACTACGCTGACGCCACTAGGGAGATCGGCGCGCAGCACCCAGTCGTAACCGATATCCCACAGAAGCGGCCCCAGGACCGATCCCTGTGGGACACCGCACGACATCTCTCGCCGGTTCCACTCTCCCCGGTGACCGGGTTAGATGACGGCCCTGTCCGTCAAATAGGCCTCAACCACGCGACAGATGTAGGTCGGCATCCGGTGATACCGGAATGCCTCCCTGATGCAACTCCAGGGCAGGGTATTGAAGGCATTGGCGATGTCTAGAGACACAGCCAAGACGACCCCACCCCGGGCCACAGCATCCCCCGTCGTGAGGGCTCGCACGCGTATGATGAATCTTGTTGACATAACAACATGTTTTCCAATAATTTTAATATAGTTTTAAATGGATATTTTGGCGCGTGGCCGAATTTGGAACTAACGCCGCTATCTTATTTTTCATTACAATTTCAAAAAAAGAATTAATCAATCATTTACCAACGGGCGCTGTTAGTATATCCTATTAAGTCATTTAAACGCCAAAAAATGTAGCACTGTACATTGGACAGGACGGACCTTCCAGTCAATTATTAATAATTACAGTACCTGCCTATTATTGTCTCACTGCAGGGAAAAGGCCTCTTCTCATACATACCATACACTTGCATTGATCACCACGCTTGCTTAAGATGTGGTGGCGATTTGAGACATATAATAAGTCAAGGTTTCCTAACGACGATTTCCTTCACCGACGTCAGTAATGTCCCAGATAATCTCAGACGATCTAATTACAAACAAGGTTTTTCTTTAGACTTGGTTTAAACCATTGAGCTTGTTTTTTAAATAAGAAACTTTCAGTTCTTTTTACAAAACGGACAACTTTTTCCGGGTTTAGGTTTGCATTCACGAGAGTATTGGTGGCCCAGTGGTAACGGCCGCGACTTACGAGGTGTAGGTCGCAGGTTCAAACCCAGACAGGCGATTTACATTGTGAAGGAAAACATCGTGAGGAAACCGGCATGTCTAAGAACCAAAAATTCGAAGACATGTGACATCTACCAACCCGCACTGGGCCCGCGTGGTGGTTTACGGCCCACTCCCTCTCATAGAGAGGACGCCTGTGTCCCAGCTGTGGGAACATAATAGGCTGATTATATAGGTTTGCATTTTGTAATAAGAACTTCACTGAAGTCGGCATGAAGTTCGAAATACAAAAACTGGCTCGAGGGTTTTGGCTTGGGCTAAAGATGGATCGTGTTTTGTAATATGACCGGCGTAAATAAGTATGTACAAATGAAAAAGTCACAGTGGTACCTACTTGCCCTGATTAAACCAACAATCTCGTGCATGTTAGGCGAGGCCAATATACGAGTACCACTGGGCTATCACTACATTCCATTATTATCTGACCTGTTTATGCCCCGTCCTCTTTTTGTGAGGCAGAATTTACGAATAACGTCAATAACTTCAGAGCCCATTTTATACAATTACATGATGAACACATTCATTCGGATGTCAATACATAAGGAGCATATCAAAAAATGCTCTTTGGAGAAACACACCAACATACTTCGATAAATAACGTTTCAGTGACGTCATTCGACGGTAAATTGTGGACGCTATGTAACGCCCACCGCAGTCTTAGAAACCCTGGCTTTATAGGGTCAAAAGGCAATAGCCCTACTCCATTCTCGGCATGAAGATTGACAAGGATAGGCTGTAAGGGCTTTTAGAAATGATTTTATTTTTAGAACTACATGAAAAGCCACAACTACCTACAGTGATTTAGGTACCAGTTTTACCGGTTACCCAAACTATAACAATACTTTGTTATATAGGTATTCAAAGAAACCTTTTTGAATACGTTTTGAAATCGAACCCAGTGATACTTCACGTTTTTGTATCTGGTTTTAAATGGGACTAGGTAATTCTTCAGCAATTTTTATTATTATTATAGTCTTTTATTTCCTTAATACAATTAATTACATTTCATTATTTACATTGCATTAATAATTCGTGTTTCAATATAATTTCATACAGTAAATAGATCTTTAAAAAAGTATTAGTAATAATAGCATGCATAACATTGTTATAATATTTACACATTTATTAATATTTGTTGCTTACATTTTACATCTCACATTTAAAATTAGTTCATAGTATATTAATTTACTTTAATTAAGTATTTATTTGTTTATTATTCTTATTTATATGTTTATATTAATATCATGCATTTTATTTTTTCAAGATTAAGGACCTCTCAACGAGTAAAGCCCTCCTCCATTTTACTCAAATTTTCTCTATTCTTTGCCTTGGTTAGCCAGTCGTTACCAGCCATTTAATTTATCTCGTTCATCCATCCTTCTTTTAGTCTTCCCTTTTTCCGTTTATTGGGTGGTCCTGGTCAAGAAGTTATTATATGAGTCCACTTATCATTGTTCATTCGTGCTATATGACCCACCCACTTCCATTTAATTTTTTACAATGTTCCAAAACGTCTATAATATTTGTTGTTTTCCATATATCTGTATTTGTTATTTTTCTTTTCTTTTTAGATTTAGGATACTACGTTCCTTTGACCTCTGACATACTTGCAGTTAATTTCTTGTGTGGTTATTAAATATCCATGTTTAGCAGCCATAGGTGAGACTCGGCAGTATACAGGAATCTTGTACTTTTTTCTTCAGTTTTACAGGGAGATTTGATTTTAATTTTTACTCATTGCTCCAAAATTTGTTCCATGTAGTATTTATACGATATCTGTTTACCCAAGTATATACATTTTTGTACATATTTAATTTAACAATCAAAAGCAATAGCAGCACAGGTGTATAGTCAGTCACCCTAAAATTTCACTTCACTCACTCACCTCACTCATCACTTTTTCATTCTGCCACTGCTCAGTCATTTATAACACATTTTATAAATGACTGTGCAGTGGCAGAATGAAAACGTGCACTGTTACTTTTTCACGCAAAGTGGGAACGTACTATCGTTTTGAACTGTCTTTGGAACATTTGAATTAGTACTGTTGACAGTACGCAAAAGGGTGCACGACAATAATAGTGGTCCAGAAGTTGTTAAACTTTCCGAACGAAGATTCATATCGCACGTTAAACTCTGTACACTTGTCTTAGTGACTGACAGCTAGACGTCATTCGCTTAGCGCGTTAATCTCTTATGTAGTATCTCTAAGTAGTCTGTGGTTAATCTGGAACATACATCCGGACAAACAAACTGACATTTTTTTTAAACTATATTTTCGTTAAGAACAGAATCTTTCCCACATCTCGACGCAATTTTCTTTTTTTCAAAAATAATCAATGAACAGTTTTGACTTCGCTAATATTTTATTATTTGAGGTACATAGATGAGATACAAAAACAAAAATAAATGGTGTATCTGTTACGGCTAAAAGCCGAGTTGCGGTTACACCTAGTTCTTGCCGGCCAGAACTAGGTACGGCCACCAGTAGTTGCTTAAACTTACGTGTATCCCATTTAGGATGCTCCTACTTATGAATGGTTTAAAATAATATCCACGAACTAAATGGCGAAGCTAACCTAACCTATCCGATTCGGTGTACCTCGAGTCCCGAGCTCATGTAGTTTTAACCATGTGGGATTAGCTATGTCTAGTAGTACCCAGTATAAAGAAGGAAATACGTGTTATTTATTAACTAGGTGTAACTGCACTTCAGCTTTGAGCCGCAGCAGATACAACAAAACTTGATCAAATCTACTATCTACTTGTTTGAGATGAAAGAAAGCAGCTTGTATGTACATTCGTTTGCTAGCTTTTGAATAATAGACCTGGGCGTAGAAACCTACCGGTTTCCATGCTGAAATTAGTTCAATGATATTTACGCGAAGAGAAACAAGATTGATTTTCATGTGAAAAAGCTTTACGAAGCCACACCAATGTTAACCGAGAATGAACACCAAACCATCATCAATGTTTAACTGTTATATTATTGCTAATTAAATTAATGTTCTGCGAAATATATTGATTAGCTGCTAAGCATATCAGCAATATTATTTCATAGTAAAATGTTGGACATTTTATTTCTGAAGCTTTATCTAAATGTTTTGATTGGCGATTACTATGTCACAATTTGGTTTAACTACTTATTGAAAAACACATATTAACAATGACAAATTTCCTTACCGCACGTCATACTCTGCACACTTGGCGAATCAGCTAGACCATGAAAAAATATGTGGAACATTTTGACCGTAACAACACTTTTGTTACGTTACGAAAGTGCGCAAAAGCAAATGGAACTTTTTTTCCGGTTCCAACTGGTTCCAACCGGTTGTCCCGCCACACTTCTCGACTGTTTCTTTACTACCTATACAGGGTTACAGGGAATTCGACGCGCAACCAGGTACCATGGATTCATACATGATTCCGAAACCCCCAAAAATTTCATCGGTTAGGAAAAAAAATGCTTTACCACGTTGTATTGCACTGTTCTATGAAGCAGCTCATTTAATTTTGGGTAACCGCTCTACATGCTCTGGAGTTTAGTTTGCACCTGCCAGTCTGGCAGCTTTGAATAACATTGTGGTCGAATGATATTCAGTTGTGTGCAATTTCTGCAGCACGTTTGTGGCGCAGTATATGTGGCGCTACCACAGAGCATGGAATCATCGGGTCTAGAAACGCAGAGCATCTACTTATAAAATCCTTGGCGTCGCAAGTGCACAACTTCTGTCACGGCCTTCAAAGCCGTCAGTTTGTATACGTCATTTATGTCGTAGTGCGTGTTGACACTGACATGCTTGGTTTGAATCTAAAGTGTTGACAATGCCGTCTCTAACAGCAGCCGCTGAGACATCTCCATGCTCTGTGGCAACTATAGCATGTCTGCTTGCTTTATTTCTATACAATCTGTTGCTTCAAACTTTAAAAAGGTAGTTCTGAAAAACAGTGAGTTAATAAACTGCTGTTTTCCAGAATGGTAGGAGCTTTAGAAAATAGTTCTTGTTATGGTTTTGTGAAGTAGTATTTATAGTTCATTTGTTTGTTTTTTGGCAAAAATCTTCTACTTACTCGCACCTTTACACAGTTTTGTAGCAAAGTAGTTAGTGATGAATAATTTGTGTTTTCGTAAATATATGAATGTTATATATTTTTGGGGACTGTTTACTCATCGGTTAGGTACTCATAAACTCGGTCCGGTTCATTTATGTTTTGTGTTTTTGTTGTCTACCCGGAAACTGTGAAACAGGCCTCAAGTTTTATTTAATATCGAAATAATCATACATTCCATACAGTATACCAAGTCTTGTGTTTTTTTGTATTAACACCCAATCGAGTACCTTCATATCACTTTGTACGAGAGTCCTTGATATTCAAATATAACATTGATTCAGATGACGAGTTCGGAGAGAAGGCAGTTTCCGTGTTACTGGATGGCGAGGAATCCGAAATGATATTCATTGACCACCCTAGCGCTAAGATGTCGGCATGTTTTAATTTATTGTACGAATACAATCACAATATCCGGCTAGTGGCAGCTGATGCAATAGGTGCACTAAAATCGTATTCATTATCATACATCTTTATTTTTCACAACATCATATTTTTACACGCACTGGTTCATCAAATGCACAATCTTATATAGAAAAAGGTGTCTGAAGTAGATATAAGCGCCGCGCCGGCGCGCCGCCGTCGCCGCGAGTTCATGTCGACGCGTCGTCGCCGAGTGGAGCACACGGCGCGCCGTCGCGGCTAGTCGCAACTTGCTTTCCCGCTCGCCCACGCGGCCCGCCCGCATTAGTTCGGCTAGTCGCCTCGCCACGCTCGTCGCTCACTCAGTCGAGTCGAATATTTCACCGAATGAACGTGTTGTTGTGTAGTGATAACAATGGCAGCAACTTCGACTTCTATTGATGTTTCATCATCATCTTCATCATTTCAGCCGAAAAACGTCCACTGCTGGACATAGACCAGCAGTGGATAGCCACTTAAGTTTGCCAATTCTTCGGGCTATGTCGGTTACTTTGGTTCTCCTGTGGATCTCCTCATTTTTGATTCAATCACGTAGGGAAACTCCAAGCAAAGCCTTCTCCATTGCTCTTTGGGTGACTTTTATGTTTCTGATAACGACCATTGTGAGCTACTACGTTTCAGTGCCATAGGTCATCACTGGCAACACGCACTGGTCAAAGACTTTAGTCTTGAGACACTGACGACATGTGGGACAAGACGGTATGTGGGACGAGAAGGTATTGCTGCCCAGCCGAGTCGGATTTGACGATTGACATCTTTCTCGAAGTTGGACCTACCTAACTGGACAATTTGTCCTAGGTAAACATATTCGTCCACGACTTCGAGTGTAGCGGTTCCGATCTTCATGAAAGTGGGTGTTACATGGGCATTTGACATGACCTTTGTTTTTTCCATGTTCATCTTAAGATCCACTCTTTCAGAAGCTCTACTGAGGTCATCGAGCATTGCACTGGAGTCCTCCATGGTCTCAGCCATGACTACTATGTCGTCAGCAAACCAAAGGTGAGTGATGTACTCGCCATTGATGTTGATACCAACCCCTTTCCAGTCCAGAACCTTGAAGACATCCTCCAGTGCAGCGGTGAACAGTTTCGGAGAGATAACGTCTCCCTGTCTGGTCCTGGAGTCGGACTGACATAATGGCGTTTCCGTACAGACTAAAGCCTTTACGGAATCCGGCTTGTTCGGGAGGCTGGATGTCGTCAAACCTGCGAGCAAGACGGTTCGTGATAACTCTTGAAAGCAGCTTGTAGACATGGTTCAGAAGTGATATGGGCCGATTGTTCTTAAGAAGGGCATTGTCGCCCTTCTTAAAGAAAAGTATCACCACACCTCTGTTCCATTCCTACGGCGTTTTGCCCTCGAGTATGACGGAATCAAACAGCTTCTGGAGTGCCTTAAGAACAGGTTTTCCGCCGGCTTCAGGAGTACAGCCGTAATTCTGTCCTCACCGGGCGCCTTATTATTTTTGAGCTGCTTCAGAGCCATCCTAATCTCGTACAAGCTGACGTCCGGGATGTCTTCGGTAAACAAGTTTATAAAACGACAAAAAGAATATTTATGTGACCCCAATGAAAAATCTTTCCTCAAAACATACACACGTAGTTTTTGCTGGACAGAATTTGGCCAACTAGCGGTAGAAGTAAACGGAAAACGAAGGACTGTTCTTGGTGAAAATGGGTTTTGTGCAGTGTGCAATTTTAAATATTTTTTTTATATTCTTAGTTTTTTTTAAAGTATTATGGAATTCACAATGATAATATTTGACAATGGTTTATAAATATTTTCTGTTTTTTAGTTTTTATTACAAAGAGAGAGTGCTGTGATTAAAAAACGCTCAGAAAATGATTATTTTTCAGTAAATGTGATATCCAATCATTTAGAAGACTAAAATTGTAAATAAGTAATAAGTTCCTTTAATAAAATTATAAAAAAGCGTTTTTCGGTAACAACAATATGGTTTTCTTTCGAGTTTTTTTTTTGAGAAATCTCTCCCTAATAAAAAATATCTAAGGCCGGCCACGCCGCGCCGCTGCGACGCCGCCGCCGCTTTGGAAATTTTCAGGGCACGCCGTCGCCGTGGATTTGGCCATCGGCGCTCATATCTAGTCTGAAGTAGGAGGGTCCTGAATTACAGATCAATTATGTCCTAAGAGCGACGGGTGGCTCTCTTAGTTTTGGCATGTTAATTTACAAAACGGTTCGAGTCAAGACATTATATACACTCGTTCCCAAAAATAACGGGTCAGTCACAAAAGTCCGAATATCTCCCGAACTACGTATGCTATCATAATGAAACGAACACTGTTCGATTGGGCATTTAATGATACAAAAATGAATTAATTGAAACTTATGTGTACCTTCATTCTTATTCTCAAAATAAATCTAAAGTAAGATTTTTTTTTCTGAAACACTAATTTTTTGTAAGTTTCTTTTTTGGTTTTTTGTAGTTACACTCGAGCTCGTCCCATGCATGCTCTAAGGGGTTTAAATCAGGGCTTCACGCTGGCGACTACATCAGTTCGATACCGACCTCTCCAAGGTATTCATTTACAATTCCGGCGGTATGGGGACGCGCATTATCATGCATTTATATGCCATCCCGGTCCATCCTCGCCATTAAAGGCCCCACATGCTCATTCAGGATCTCCTCCACCTCTCTGCATTGAGAGTGCCATTTTGAATTAGCACGAGCTCGGTGCGGGCCTCGGCAGAAATTCCAGCCCAAACAAGTACTGAGCCTCCGCCGTGTGCCACTTTTTCCTCCCCACAGTGTTGATGGAAGCGTTCCCCTGGTCTTCTGTACACCAACTGCCTACCATCATGCTTGTAAAGCATGAATTTCGATTTGAAATTATGAGACTGACCCGTTATTTTTGGAACCAAGTGTAATAAAAGTCTGAATTTGCAATTAAGTATAAACAGAACCAAAAAAATTAAAGAAATAATTTTAAAAACTTACACAATTATTGCTTTTGATAATCACTAAAAGAACCTCTTGAGTGACAAAAAATAAGAAGGTCGTCAAAGAAAATTTTTACAACCATTAGCCATTTATTCTCATATCCGTGTACAGTAAACCTGAGCTGTTAATAGAGATCGAGGGGTTTATGGACAGTTTTACACGTCAGCAAGTAACCCCGTTACAAATCTCGTAAACGACCCAAGAGCTAGATTGACCCGACACTATACCGGAGACATCCCGGACGTCAGCTTGTACGAGATTACGATGTCTAAGAAGCAGCTCAAAAACAATAAGGCGCCGGGTGATGACGGAATAACAGCAGAACCCCTAAAGGCCGGCGAAAACCTGTTATTAAGGCCCTTCAGAAGCTGTTTAATTCCGTCATACTCGAGGGCAAAACACCGCAGGCAGAGGTGTGGTGATACTTTTCTTTTAGAAGGGCGACAATGCCCTTCTTATCGGCACATCTCACTTCTGAGCCATGTCTACAAGCTGTTTTCAAGAGTCATCACGAACCGTCTTGCGCGCAGGTTTGACGAGTTCCAGCCTCCCGAACAATCTGGATTCCGTAAAGGCTTTAGCACCGTAGACCACATACATACGCCTCGGCAGGTCATTCAGAAGACCGAGGAGTATAACCTTCCTCTCTGCTTAGCGTTTGTGGACTACGAGAAAGCCTTCGATTCGATCTAGACAAGGGGCTGTGCTGCAGTCTCTTCAACGGTGCCAAATTGACTATCGGGACATCGAGGTGCTTATGTGTCTGTACGAAAAAGCCACTATGTCAGTCCGACTCCAGGACCAGACCTCGAAACCTATCCTTCTGCAGCGCGGTGTGAGACAGGGAGACGTTATCTCTCCGAAACTGTTCACCGCTGCACTGGAGGATGTCTTCTAGGTTCTGGCCCGGAAATGGGTGGCATCAACATCAATGGCAAGTACATCACTCACCTTCGGTTGCTGACGACATCGTAGTCAAGGCTGAGACCATGGAGGACCTCAGTGCAATGCTCGATGTCCTCAGTAGATTTTCCGAAAGAGTGGGTCTTAAAACGAACATGAACAAAATAAAGGTCATGTCAAATGCCCATGTAACACCCACTCTCACGAAGATCGGAGACACTACACTCGAAGTAGTGGACGAATATGTTTACCTAGGACAAATTGTCCAGTTACGTAGGTCCAACTTCGAGAAAGAGGTCAATCGTCGAATCCGACTCGGCTGGGCAGCGTTCGGGAAGCTACGCAATACCTTCTCGTCCCACATACCGCAGTGTCTTAAGACGAAAGTCTTTACCAGTGCGTGTTGCCAGTGATGACTTATTGTCACTGAACCGTGGTCGCTCACAATGGGCCTTATCAGTAAGCTTAAAGTCACCCAAAGGGCAATGGAGAGGGCTATGCTTGGAGTTTCCCTACGTGATCGAATCAGAAACGAAGAGATCCGTAGGAGAACCAAAGTAACCGACATAGCCCGAAGAATTGCCAAACTTAAGTGGCAGTTTGCCGCACATTTCTCGCAGAACAGAATCGCGTAACAGAAGACGTAGCGTTGGAAGGCCTCCCACAAGGTGGACCGGACTTGGGAAGGCCGCAGGAATTCACTGGATGCGGGAAGCGCAGAACCGTTCGAAGTGGCGATGCTTAGGGGAGGCCTATGTCCAGCAGTGGAAGTCTTTCGGCTGAAATGATGTATGATGATGATAACCTGCGTAATTATAAAAACACTGGTTCAAAATTTTTTCGCTCCTTTTATTAACTTTGTTTTAAAATACGGAAACACGATTGAAATATGTTTGGAAATTGTAAGTGTAACTGTCTTTATATCGATTGTTTCTGACATAGATAAATGTCATAAACATTTACCACATTCGCAATCCAGTCGTTTAGTTATCCTTACCCAGAACATACGGAGTATAAACTGTAACGTAACATGCATGGCTTCGAAATAATGGTAACGCGACTTAACGATGAATGTGATGTCTTGGTCCTGACTGAATGTTGGACATCAGCCTCATCCATCATTCCCAAAATGCCAGGATAACGCTCCTCTGCAACCAAAAGCAAGCTTAGGCAAAATGATGGAGTGGTTGCCTACTTCAAAGCTCAACTCAGTTTTACAATTCACGAGCCTGAATTTACAGATGGCAACTGTTTGGTCATTATAAGACACAACCGCACAATTATTATTTCTATATACCGCTCACCCTCTCATAAAAACGTTGATGGATTTCTGTCTTCCTTAAACGATGTATTGTCACGGCAAAAAAATCGAATATCCTGGCGAACGATACCTTACTCTAGCTGCCTCTCACGGACACTTAACAGCTCACACAGAAGTGACCCGTGAAGCTACTGGAACATACTTGACCACTTACTGATAAAAAGTAAGTACTCTGGTCTCAGATTTTTCTCCAGAACTGATCCAATTGATCATTTTGCTACCAAACTTTAAGCTATTATTTAGGAGGTCTATTCGGTGAATATAAAAAAACACAAAGTTCAGTTTGCGCACATTTTCAATAGTCACAACTATAAAGTTGAAATTCCTGGGAGTTCCTCCATCTTCTACGTTATGAAGAAGTGAATCTTAAAACCCATATTTTTTTAATGAGTATGGCTTCTTCAATAATAGTATGGTTTGATGTTAAGAGCAACATAAATTCAAAAATTTAATGGAGTAATTGAATTACATGATCAACCATTTGCGTTAACAAACACACAATTATTTGATTAAAGGCTTCTGCAAGCAGGCACGACGCGGCTCTAGAACATTTTTATGAAAACTTCATGGAAATTGTTTAACAAGAGTCGCGTTGTTTGCTGGGAGCCTTAATCGGCAATTCAATGGAAGTACACAATTCAATATAACCACATAACTTGCGAAATGTAGGTCAACTATAGGTTCACCTCTGCCTAACCCTTACTGACCAAAGCAAAGCGAATCTGAATTATGTGGATACGGATATTGATGTTTTTGACGGCAGTCAGAATTAGGTGACTCATTTTGTGATTAGTTTCTATCACAATAACACCATTATCTACATCATTAAAACTTACATATGATAGAGCTAAGTAGAATATTAACGGCCAAACCCAAAAACCTAAGGCAGATCGCTAACTGATGACAAACAGTACAATTCTATCTGTCTCTGTCAAACAAATAGCTGTCATCACGTTATAGGGTCGCATATTTTGGCTTTAGTGGGACGTTAAAAAAAGAGATTGATAAGTTATTGGATTTGGCCGTTACTAGTCACAATCTACTAACAATCTTCTTTTTAAACCGCAACGTTGCCTTATCACATCGTTACTCATTCTATCTTTCATAGTAACACCACACATGCTGTGAATAATAATGTGGATTATTATAAATTTTGTGTACAGAGGGCAAAAGCCTAGCCACATCAAGGGACTGCAAGTTCATAGTTCAAGTTCACGAGACATCGTCAGGGATCCAGCACAATGTGGACGAGCTGCTGGTGGGCATCCTCAAGCAGATTCGACTGAAGGAGAGCAGAGACAAGAAGCAAGCCAAGAAAGTTGGGAAGCAGGTACGTTTCCTACACATTTTGTTAGAACTAGGGGTTGGGTAAAATTAAAAACAGTGGGCTCCTCATTTAAAATAAATGAGACTGATTTTCACCTATGGTCTGTTCCAAAAGTATATCATGAAAAGTACCTATAGATGCCAATTTGTAGCGCCACTTAAAAATTGTGAGCTCCGATATGATTACTTGAAACCCGAAATTCTAATTTAAAATCATTTTGAGATGGTTTTTATTTGTCGATCGATATTCATTTCATAACCTACATTTTCGTCGAGAATATTTCTACTATTATTTATTATTGTTATATTAACATATGTATTTGTTGGAAAAAGTGATGAGGTAGGTATAAAGCATTTAAACCTTCAATTGATACCTTTGGCACATAATATAAATTGATCTAAGTCGACGTTTGCACAGACGTAAAAACATCCGGCGGGATTTTTTCGCGCACTGGATCTTCAATGCACTGCTTAGCGTCGAGAGTTGAAAATCCAACAGTGGGTTTTTATGACGTGCTAGGGTGCACTCTGTTGGATTCTCAATGCTCGGTTTAACACTGATAGTTGAAAATCCAGTGCGCGATAATGTCCTGCCGTGAAATTTTTACGTCCGTGCGAAAGTAGTCTATGTCATGAAACATTACAGGAATATGAAAGGAAAGAGGGCACTAGATGTGTCAAGGGTGGACATATTTAATCATTTCATTAATATGTTTTGATACTTTGGAAGTTCTGTCAAGAAAGTCTAAAAACTAGGCAAGATAGTAATGGTTTCAATATCATGATGCTACCTACTAAAGATACAAAACATATTCTCTTTCTAGTGATTTAATGCCACTCAATAAAATTGTGAGTGACAAAAATGGAATGATTCAGATCTTGAATAGCAAATCGAGGCATTGGTAAGATGTCTTAGAAATTATGAGATCAAGCACTGAAATATGTATCATATTCGTCTTTATTAAAACAAGGTAGTGTAAGGTATGAATAATGAGAAAACGTCTAAAGCTGCAGGGTGAAAAGATACAAAATGTTCCGTAATAAATTAAGAAAAAATAAGTTGGCATGTCTGAATATTTACGTTATTATTAAAAGTGGGATTCAAGTTTCAGTTCAAACGGAAGTAATCATGTTCTCCTTCAAACTGAAGAAAATGTTTTTGCACGATGCCATTTTTGTATTTTAAAGGATGTTTTAGATTATTATTTTGTTTTGGGAAGCGAAGCCGCCTAGACTCGCCAGCTCTCGTACGCACATGTCGCTTAGCATCGCTCGGGAGCTACTACAGAAGATATGTATCTTGTAAGTCTTGCGAGAACTTACACGTCCTGTAAACTTCTGAGCTCCTGGTAACTTATGACTACCTATAGATTTTTTTCTTATTGTTAATGTAGGATTCTTCCTTCTAATTTGAATGTCTTGATTGATTTTTTAATCGATGTTTGACTGGATTTAATATTAAGGTTAATTTTTTTGAGGATACGATAAGAGCATAGTATCAACTGTATCAACGAGTAAGTAAGTAAGTATCAACCTGCTTTGTTGTTGGAAACATCGTATCATATTTATTTAATTTTTGAATACCCGTCTCCATTTACTGCAGATTTTACGAAATTCTGTTAGACTTTTTCATTCATTTTACTTCGTTCCTTATCAATTTCGTCATAATTTCGAATAAATTATGACGAAACCTTGTTATAACATTTAACAAAAATGTGTAGGAAACGTACCTGCTTCCCAACTTTCTTGACTTGCTTCTTGTCTCTGCTCTCCTTCAGTCGAATCTGCTTGAGGATGCCCACCAGCAGCTCGTCCACATTGTGCTGGATCCCTGACGATGTCTCGTGAACTTGAACTATGAACTTGCAGTCCCTTGATGTGGCTAGGCTTTTGCCCTCTGTACACAAAATTTATAATTATCCACATTATTATTCACAGCATGTGTGTTGTTACTATGAAAGATAGAATGAGTAACGATGTGATAAGGCAAAGTTGCGGTTTAAAAAGAAGATTGTTAGTAGATTGTGACTAGTAACGGCCAAACCCAATAACTTATCCATCTCTTTTTTTAACGTCCCACTAAAGCCAAAATATGCGACCCTATAACGTGATGACAGCTATTTGTTTGACAGAGACAGATAGAATTGTACTGTCTGTCATCAGTTAGCGTTAGCCTTAGGTTTTTGTGTTTGGCCGTTAATATTCTACTTAGCTCTATCATATGTAAGTTTAAATGATGTAGATAATGGTGTTATTGTGATAGAAACTAATCACAAAATGAGTCACCTAATTCTGACTGCCGTCAAAAACATTAATATCCGTATCCACATAATTCAGATTCGCTTTGCTTTGGTCAGTAAGGGTTAGGCAGAGGTGAACCTATAGTTAACCTACATTTCGCCAGTTATGTGGTTATATTGAATTGTGTACTTCCATTGAATTGCCGATTAAGGCTCCCAGCAAACAACGCGACTCTTGTTAAACAATTTCCATGAAGTTTTCATAAAAATGTTCTCCTAGAGCCGCGTCGTGCCTGTTTGCAGAAGCCTTTAATCAAATAATTGTGTGTTTGTTAACGCAAATGGTTGATCATGTAATTCAATTACTGCATTAAAATTTTTGAATTTATGTTGCTCTTAACATCAAACCATACTATTATTGAAGAAGCCATACTCATTAAAAAAATATGGGTTTTAAGATTCACTTCTTTATAACGTAGAAGATGGAGGAACTCCCAGGAATTTCAACTTTATAGTTGCGACTATTGAAAATGTGCGCAAACTGAACTTAGTGTTTTTTATATTCACCGAAGAGACCTCCTAAATAATAGCTTAAAGTTTGTAATATACAAAGTTTGGGAATATCTGCGTACGAACTAGGTAGTTAGCCTGTATCTCGGATTGTATTTGATCCCCTTATATAAATTGTGAACATTTAGTAGACTTTTAATGGTTGTAAACATTATAAGATCGCCAGGTACCAACATAACTGGGTGTTTAAAGTATGGACTGGTGGGCATTCTCACACCACATTTACAATTTTTCATATCATTATTGATATGAAAAATTGTAAGTGTGGTGTGAGAATGTATGTGTTTGTGTGTGAATGAGTGCGTGAGTGTATATGGGTGTGTGTGAGTGTGTGTTGTGAGTGTGATGAACAAGGGATGTTTGTTCAAAATATGTGAGTACCTCAAGTAGTAGCTTGTCTATTTGGGAATGTTCAAATCGCTTATGTTTCATTATGCGTTTTAACAGGTAGTCCTGTATTTTCTTTTTAGTTTGTGTCATAGCAGTTAACAGAAAAACATTAAAAAAAACATTACTATTTATTTTCAAAAATACGGACATTTTAAATTAAAACAACGAGAAAATCTACTGCCTGTGACAGTCTTTAAACTCCTGTTGCTACACATTTTATTTATTTTTTCTGCTAACTTATCCTTGTTGTGTTAGCTTAATAATTGTTGAATTAATCCTTGAGTGACCCACGGTTTTATGCCTCGATAGTTTTATTTATTTAGTAGTCTGATCTATAGCTTCTTGTATCTTAGCTATAAGGTAGTTTAACAAATATCAGGGTCTTGAGATGCATAAATAGGATCTAGGGTTATTGACGAAACAGCCAACTTTAAAGAATGCAGCCAACTTTACACTATTTGCAACAATAATATATTGAATAAAAAATATTGTTATATTCCCTATTTTGAAAATACCACACACAAAGTTTTTGCAACTGATCTAGTCAAAGGTATATTTTAATTTAAGTAAAAATCAACTACTTAATAAACATTACAGTCCGGCCGATGAGAGAATGCGTTCTTGAAATCTGTCAGTTTCATTCAAACGAATACGACTTTGATATTTCATAGTTACTGGAATTGTCGCACTGATAGGTATCAAGAACGCATTCTCTCGAAGGCCGGACTGTAGCTTTTAGCCACAGCTTATACCTACTATGGTCTTTTCCACATGATCCGCACATTTATTCGGGATAAAAAGTATCATGTATTCCCTAAAGTTATTCTAACTTTCTATCAGTAAAATATTTTGTTGCAATCTATCAGCATTTCCAGTGATCTTAATTTATTACAAATAAAACGTTCTTTTCTTCATCGAAATACATCTAAGTTTAAGTTCACGGTAGCTTGGCCGCACCTTAACAAGACTTATGTACTATATATAACTCATGTTTCAAGTAATAGTTCATCCAATTAATCATGGTTAGCTATCGCTTTCAGGTATTGGTTACTAAAAGCACGCACAAATGACGGTCATTAATAAGTAAACGATGGAGCAATCACTGTAGACGTTTTAGAAGGCTTGGCCTAGTGTATTGACAAAGTTTGGACGTCTTGGACGAAAACTTGAAAAAATCTAATGTATGTCACCTTAACAAAATAGTATCGAATGATACTGTTAATATTGTTAAAGGAAATAAATTCTCGGATCAGAATTGAGACACCTACTATCATTTTAACTTTAAAAGGGGAAAGGGTATAATTAAATCGGAAATATTTCTTACTGGGAAATTGGTTTTAATATTTATTCGACATTGTATCACATGATTCAATATCCTTTCCTCCTTATTAATATTAATGGCAATCTTAATATTAATGGTCACTTATCCGTCAAGTTAAAATGTCCTCATGAGTTTCATGACAGTTTTTAGGTAAATGATAGAGGCTGCTAACTGACAGAAAAGTTTAGTTAGTTAGTTAGAGGGTTTGGTTTCCGCACTTAGTCCTTCATGTGGACCATTGTGCGTGGGCCATGGCGGCCGTCGGTGCTTAATATTCCAACCAGCCCACCTCCCTCCAGAAGCCGATCAAAGCTTCTGATCTATCGAGAACATCTGTGAAAGATCCGGGTGTCCCGAGGGTTTCGGTTCTTATCGGTAAAGCCTGTGCACTCAAAGAGCACATGCGCAACGGTTTCGTCCGACTTCATGCAAGCTCTGTACAGTGGACTATCCGTAATGCCTATTGTGTGAAGGTGGTTGTTTAGCGAGCAGTGTCCTGTGACGGTCCCCGTCACCAGGCGCAGGCCATTTCTGTCCAGGCGTAATAACCGCCTGGTTAGCCTGCCATCTAAGGATGGCAAAGCTTCCTTGGACTGCCTGCAGCCTGGTGTCGAGGTCCACCACCTCTCGGCTTGTTTGTGGGTGGACTCCTATCTGGTTGAAGGGGATGGGTATGATGGGTTCAGGCCCGCAAGCCAATGTGCTGGATGCTCTCCTGGCTAATTCGTCAGCTGCGTCGTTGCCTATTGATCCGCTGTGTCCTTTTATCCATTGTAGTGTCACCGTGTTGCGGTTAGATACCGTAACTGTGCTTAGGTCTATCCTAGGCCACCAGACCAACGAGCCGTACGTGATGATTGGTCGAATGACAGTAGTGTATAGCCAGTAGGTGACTGACTTTGGGGCTAATCCCCCAATTCCTGCCAAGCATTCGCTTGCAATGCCATAGAGATATGCTGGCTTTTGTAGTGATGTATTTGGTGTGTTTCGCCCAATTAGGGTAGAATCAAAGATGGTAGTTGTAGTGTCATTAGTTTCCTCTTTTTTGTAAAGAGAATCAGTTCGGTTTTTGTGGGGTTGACGGGTAGCTGGTGTCTGTTGCACCAGTCCTCTAATATTTTCAAGGCTTGGCGCATAAGGTTGCATAATGGTATTTTCTTGGGTGTCATTTCATCGGCATAGCCTACAGTAAAGTAGCCTTTGTTATTTAGTGTTCTGATGAAGCTGTCTACAACCAGGTTCTACAGCGAGAGGACGCCCCTCTGCGGGCAGCCCTTCGCCACAATGGCCCTTGTGGTGTCGTTCACTTTTACTTGTACAGCTCTCAGTTTGAGCAAATTGGTGATCCACCAGCTCAGGGTCGGGTCGATGCTGTGTCTGTTGAGGGCCATGTTTATGCTACCAAAAGTGGTTTTGTCAAAGACAAAAAAATTAAAGGAATAAATGTGGAGGAATAAGGACCAACACATGCTAACTATATGAATTCCAATGATATTTCTAAAACATCCAAAATTGAAATAACTATATACTTAACCTTAGTTTAAAACTAATAACTGTAAGAAGAGTTCTGTAACAAACTATATATATAAGTTTATACACATAGTATGGCTGGTAAAAGCCAAAATTGTCTTTGACTATTAGTAGGAGCTACAAATAATTAGGAAGTTGCCCGCCCAAAGGTTAGCAGACACTTAAGTTGGATCATTAATTCAAGGAGTTACTTTAAGTACTTCAATATTGATATTTCTTACGCGAAATACTCAGAGTTTATTAACGTATTCATTTGTAGAAGTAATGGTCCATTTAGAAAAAGAGATGATCAAAATATTTCAAGAGAAGATCACTGTTATCTAATTTCGTATCAAATACAAAATGATGAACGTGACGCAGGTGCGTTCAAAAATATGAGCGAACTAAAGCAAGAAACGAACAAAGTAACAAAAAATAACAGCATTATAATCTCGGACAAAGAAAGGCGGGCAAAAATATATTTTTGCCCGCCTTTTTACGGCTCGTTGGTCTGGTGGCCTAGGATAGAACTAAGCACAGCCCAAAGAGATCTCGAAAAACTGCAGCGGTTTGCCTGCGTAGCAATCACTAGCTGCGTGAGAACCACACCCACTGCTGCCCTACAGGCAATGCTTGGGCTGCCAGCCCTACACCTCATCGTGCGGGAGGAGGCGACCCTGGCTACCTTCAGGCTCCACATTTCGAGAACCCTAAGCAAAGAGTTCAGAGTCAAGCACATACGCATAAAGGAAGATGCGGTCAACCGACAACCAATAATGGCATCACCCTGCGACAAAACCCAGAAACGACATTACTTTCAAAAGCACTACAATATCATATTCTCAGAAGAACAGTGTGACTACTCAGGCACGAATGAACTGAGAGTATACACCGACGGCTCAAAGACCGGATCCGGTACAGGAGCCGGAGTTTTCTCACATGACCTCAACATAACCATATCAAGTCCGCTGGGAATGATCAACACCGTCTATCAGGCGGAGTGTGTGGGCATCATACAAGCGGTGTATGCCATAGAAGCCATGAGAGTTACGGACACCGATATACGTAAACTCTCCGACAGCGCCTCAGTCCTCAAATCATTAGGGAAAGAAAATATTACCTCGAGTCTAACACTAGAATGTCACAATGCTCTAGAACGAGTTACGGTATCTAACCGCAACACGGTGACACTACAATGGATAAAAGGACACAGCGGATCACTAGGCAACGACGCAGCTGACGAATTAGCCAGGAGAGCATCCAGCACATTGGCTTGGGGGCCTGAACCCATCATACCCATCCCCTTCAACCAGATAGGAGTCCACCCACAAACAAGCCGAGAGGTGGTGGACCTCGACACCAGGCTGCAGGCAGTCCAAGGAAGCTTTGCCATCCTTAGATGGCAGGCTAACCAGACGGTTATTACGCCTGGACAGAAATGGCCTGCGTCTGGTGACGGGGACCGTCACAGGACACTGCTCGCTAAACAAACACCTTCACACAATAGGCATTACGGATAGTCCACTGTACAGAGCTTGCATGAAGTCGGACGAAACCGTTGCGCATGTGCTCTTTGAGTGCACAGGCTTTACCGATAAGAACAGAAACCCTCGGGACACCCGGATCTTTCACAGATGTTCTCGATAGATCAGAAGCTTTGATCGGCTTCTGGAGGGAGGTGGGCTGTTTGGAATATTAAGCACCGACGGCCGCCATGGCCCACGCACAATGGTCCACATGAAGGACTAAGTGCGGAAACCAAACCCTCTAACTAACTAACTAAACTTTTTTTTCAGTTAGCAGCCTCATCATTTACCTAAAAACTGTCATGAAACTCATGAGGACATTTTAACTTGACGGATAAGTGCCCATTAATATTAAGATTGCTTATGAATTGATAAAGAGCGGTGGCTTGCTTTCGTCGAGGAAAAACATAACTTTGGTCTCAATTTTAATAATAGAAAACCTAGGTATCGTCTGGGAACGTTAACCAAATGTATCTTTAGAATGACACAAATTATTATTTCAAAGAAAAACTGAATAAACACGAGACTATTTTGAAAATGAGAAAATAAAAGATGAGATTAAAGCAAAGAGAGACTTGAGCAACAATCCACCTCTAAATCTTCAAACTTAATATTGATTCGACATTCAAAAAACTTTTTTATTTTAGAGAGAATTAAATTTTTGTAGTTACATGTATTAAAATATGGAGAATTTCGTTAACAAAATGAGAATTTTCCATTAGAGTACTTGTTATGTTTAGTGTTTACTTTCGACTCATGTTTCAAGCAATTACTTAGTTTGTTTGAGGTATCAGATGAGTAGAATGGCGTCGAGTATGTTTAATGTGTGGCGGCATCTACACCGCCACATGCGAACAAACGCATCAATCCTGCATAGCGCAAGCAGAGTTTACCGCGCAGATAGCATACATACAACTTCCCGATAACAATCATCGGGCAGTTGCCCACCAGATACGACATCCATCTGGTCGGAGGATCCTCCCTTTTCTGAGAGTATGAGTGAACTTTACACCCTGTTCCTCATATCTCTTCACTGGTGACCCCGAGTATGAACGTCAGCGCAGCCTTCGTGCAACTACTTCAGCGTGACGTCATCATCATCACTCCCGCAAGTCACACAGCCAGCCAGCAACCACGGCTTGAACGGTTGTCCTGACCATCAGCATGCAGCGCAAGCGCATACCTGGTCATCACCTTCAGCCTAATCAGCAACCTTGGCACAGCACACTGCACATTCGGCCGGTCCACAAGCAGAGTGCTTAATCCCTCTCCTGGTCGACATCAGCAGTCAGCCACCCCGACTCACTGGGGCATCTTCGCAGACAGTTCCGACTCACCGCGAACTATGCGACACCCGGTTCCAACCCACTGGAACCCAACTGGCATTGGCAAGCATCGCAAGATACAAGACTTAGTCTACTATCGACCTCCGGTCTTCGGAGGGGAGTGATGTGGCGGCATCTACACCGCCACATGCGAACAAACGCATCAATCCTGCATCGCGCAAGCAGAGTTTACCGCGCAGATAGCATACATACAACTTCCCGATAACAATCATCGGGCAGTTGCCCACCAGATACGACATCCATCTGGTCGGAGGATCCTCCCTTTTCTGAGAGTATGAGTGAACTTTACACCCTGTTCCTCATATCTCTTCAGATGTGATGTTTTACTTTGGTACCTACTTTTTATTTTGGTGACTTTATTGTCTGGTTGAGTACCTACACTTAAGGTGGTCTGAAGAGGTCTAACCAACGGTTTATACTGTGAATGTTGTCTGTGCATACTTTTTATATCACGATGGCTATATTTGTATCTTGAGTGAGGAGAAATTTAGTCAAATTAGTCAGACTACAAAATATGTAAAGTTTAATCCAAACCTGTTGAAAGTTGTCGTAGAAATACGAAACAATTTGAAATCAGTTGCCACTTGTCCTCTGGCTTCACTCGCGTAGTTAATAAGGAGGAAAGGATATTGAATCATGTGATACAATGTCGAATAAATGTTAAAACCAATTTCCCAGTAAGAAATATTTCCGATTTAACTATACCTTTTCCCCTTTTAAAGTTAAAATGATAGTAGGTGTCTCAATTCTGATCCGAGAATTAATTTCCTTTAACAATATTAAAAGTATCATTCGATACTATTTTGTTAAGGTGACATACATTCGATTTTTTCAAGTTTTCGTCCAAGACGTCCAAACTTTGTCAATACACTAGGCCAAGCCTTTTAAAACGTCTACAGTGATTGCTCCATCGTTTACTTATTATTGGCCGTCATTTGTGCGTGCTTTTAGTAACCAATACCTGAAAGCGATAGCTAACCATGATTAATTGGATAAACTATTACTTGAAACATGAGTTATAGCATATAAGTCTTGTTGAGGAGCGGCCAAGCTAACGTGAACTTAAACTTAGATGTATTTTGATAAAGAAAAGAACATATTTTCTTTGTAATAAATAAAGGTAATCTCTGGAAATGCTGATAGATTGCAACACAATCTTTTACTGATAGAAAGTTAGAATAATGTTAGGGAATATTTACTTTTTATCCCGAATAAATGCGCGGATCATGTGGAATAGACCACAGTAGCTAAGCTGTGGGTAAAAGCTACAGTCCGGCCTTCGAGAGAATGCGTTCTTGATACCTGTCAGTGCGACAATTCCAGTAACTATTAAATATCAAAGTCGTATTCGTTTGAATGAAACTGACAGATTTCAAGAACGCATTCTCTAATCGGCCGGACTGTAATGTTTATTAAGTAGGTAGTTGATTTTTATTTAAATTCAAATAGACCTTTGACTAAATCAGTTGCAAAAACTTTGTGTATGTATTATTTAGAAAATAGGGAAGATAACAATATTTTTTTACTCAAAAAATATTTGTTGCAAATAGTGTATATAATAGTAAAAAAGTTCGAAAGCTTAAACAAATTCAAAATTGTAAACGTTTTAAAATAACTGTTAAACAAAGACAGCACTATCGTAGAAGTGACGTCACCACTATGTAACTTCATACTAGCGCCGTACTTTTTTTTCCGTACCGCGCTACAAGGACAGGGATAATCCCCTCCAGAAACGTTTAAAAGTGTGTAGCTTCTTCATATTTCCATCGTTTTTTCAGATCTTTTCGATAATGTTATTTTACAGATGCCTTCTTTAAAATAACATTATTTGTTCGAACATTTCTAATGTTAGTAATTTTCCTTATTGTAAGTTGCCCAGAGAGGCTTGTTTAATGGCGAGGACAGATTATTGCTTACCTTTGCTACTTTTTTCCCCTGGTAGCCCTTGTTTGTCGTTAGCTTGGTAATTTCTATAAGCTCTAAAAATCTTATATTATTTAAATTGATGCAAAAAGAGTCTTGTATCGCTGCAAATAATATTCGAGGTTCGAGCTTTAGTCATAAGTTACCCCGCAAGCAATCTCCTGGCGAGAGCTATATTTTCAATGTGAAGTTTTACTTTGCGTGGGTGGGGTGGGGTACGCAGGATAAAAAGGTTCAGAAATTCCACAACAACTCAAAATATTGAGATTACAATTAGAGATTGCTCGTGTGATCTTGAAAATAACACTAGGTTTTTTTATATTCATGTTGCAAATAAAAATAAATACATTTATCTTTTGTAAACGATTCGTGATGTCAGAACAATGCTATGTGAACAAAAAACATCAAACCACGGGCTGGATTTCCTGCTTTTTCATACTGTGGCAAAAATCAGTATTAATAATATTCATAAAATAGAAATTCATGCGCGTGTATATTATACATAGCGTTAGTTTGTAAAGTAAAGCTACGTGTTACTACTAGAATACTAATTATATTTTTCTATATGAAACTTTTTACGATTTTCGAAATGACGAGAGTTGTGTTTTACCTTCTTATTTATGCCAATGAAATACTTTTACTACTTGCCCTATATAACCCCATAAACTATCGATTGACTTTTATGTTTTTGTATCATGTATTTATTATAAGGTTAACAACAGGGGTATTTACCTATTATAGCTTTACGGAGTTAGCTTCGATCAATACAACAGCGGGCGTGGTGAATGCACCAATTACGTTCAGTTGTTTCAATATCAAGAAATTACGCAGCGGTTGCCTCGTTTATCGGCTTCGTTATTAAGCTCTTACACTAAAATGTAGATAACATTTTTCTTACTATGCAAATGCAAAAACATTTTGAAAAATTATAAATGCAATGAAACAACGTTTCATAAGCATAAATCTTGATTCCAATATACACGATGGCCCGTGTAACGACGTCCGCAGATTTTTTTTTAAGTCCCCCATGTATAATCAGCGAATATTTATAGTTTAGGAGCTACACGGTGGCCATAGGAGCTCCACAATTAATCTGTTTCTGTACCAGAGGCATCACAGACGCGTTGCCATTTTATGATTTATTTGACAGTCAGTGACCTGCATAACTCGACCCCTCATCCGCTCTTCTTCTTTGTAAGCGAGGTCAGGTCATGCAGAGTACTGGCCATACTAAGAGCAGGCCAAAGATAGAAGGTTTTTCAAAGAAATTTTCTGTTTATCATTCATTTGTTTTCAACCCTTTTTTTGGCCAAGTACTCAAAACCAGGTGACGTCACAAGTGGGAAACTAAAAATAACTTTTTCCGTTTTCGTAGCAAAATACTGGGGTGACGTGTTTTTATTTCGTAATCGGTCCGGGTCCAAAATGACTGATGTTTACCAGCTGGTGTGATGGTTTATTAAACGTTTGACAAAGTTATCAAATACGCTTGGTTCTATTTTCTGCTTGATTGTGAAATGTGTGCGGAAAAAAATCATTGGTAAAATAAAAAAATGTGTCTTCTTAGTGACTAGTCTATGGTTTAGATTCATATTTCTTTACCTACACCTATTTGTTAGTACATAGAACTTATTTCAAACTATCTTTTAGTTACTAACATTTGTCTCCGAGAGAGTTTTCTAAGTATTTAGATAGGAAAAAAAGGTTTTGGAGTTTGTGCGAATTTGACTGAAAAGAATGCAATTTATTTTAACAGCAGCAATCAATTTGTATGGTTAATTTGAAACTGTATTTGTGGCAAAGGTACCTTTCCCACTTGCCACAAAATTGTTGGCGAGCAACGAGCAGCGAGTGCGCGACGACAACGAGCAATTAATCGCTGGTATGCGTAAGTACCAAGCGTGAGTCTCTCGGTGAGCGTCGCTGAGCAAGTGCTCTCTTTGAAACCTCTTTTCGGTGCAAGAAACGAGTAATAGCCGGCTGTGTGAACAGTCAGCGATCAACTAACTATTCATATAAAGAGGATATTGACGCAGAAACTGTTACCATGTGTACTGCTACAATTCAGCAAATGATTCTAAACGGGTTTCTAGAATCATGTCCTAAGATTGCATGAGCTTAAATTATTTGTCGGATAACACAAAAAAAAACTGTTATTTCATAGTAAAATGTACGGAACAGCTATTTTTTTTTAAATGACCAAAGACACAAAAAATCAACTGGTTGCGCGTCCACCCTGTATTGTATTGTCTCTTTAACTTATACGGGACCTATAATGTTTTGTGCGTTTCTTGAACCAGATAATCGTTAAAAGCTTGTCGCGTCCTCGTCGGTGGTAGGAGTGGTGAAATAATATATAAAAATTGCGACTGCCAACCAATTCCCTTTTCCAACTGTGGTGATGATGACTTATTGCACCATTTTGTTTTGTTTTACTCACTTCTTTAAAAATGATCAATTAATACTTTGTCCTAAAATCCTCTGTCCAGTATTTATATTTCACACTAGCAGGTCGTGTCCGGCGTCGCCCGAATAAATAAAGTTTTTGACTTTACCAGAGAAAAAAAAACATTCCTTTAAACCTTGTCTTGACAATAACGAACACAACAAAAAAAAAAACAAATCGTTCGAGCCGTTCTCAAGTGATCTTTGGCACATGCGGCAACTGCTCTTCATTTAGATGGTATAGTTAGATGACACAACTTGGCTGCTACGCCAAAGAATACTTAACTAATTAAACACGAAGTAACCCCTTAAAAGCAACAAGCCCACCACATACTTCACCTAATAAGTACCTATTTCACAAACAAATGTAGGAAACGTCGAGAATGCCCGAGAAAACAGAAGCTTTTGGTAGATTTTTTTTAATCAAACCTGAAATTTCGCAAAAGGTGAAACTGAAATTAAGTAAACGTAATTAGAGGTAAATAGTAGGTAGGAAACACAATTTGTGAATTCTTCGTTGGTAGGTACTGAGGTTTTTTCATTTGCCGTTTAAACAGCCTTGGGAGGATCGGAATCGAAATGAGAACGTAATTAGAACTTTTTGTGTGTATTGAAATTGGAGTAGATTAAACTCAGACATATTAAGAGTAGAGTTAAGAGTAGACCAAACATTACAACAGACTCATGCATAGACAAAATTTAACGCGTACTCGTAGCTTGCTAACTTAATTAGGGGCTGATTTTCTAACGGTCAAATCACTTTCATCTAGAGAATATGTTTTGCAGTTTGAAAGATTTTGTATGTTTGAAAATAGCTGTATAAAGATTTTTGGCGCGTGGCGAAAATCGGAACTAACGCCGCTATCTTAGATTTTCATTTTCATCACAAAAATACACAAATGTTTACCAACAGCGCCCCCCGTCAACGTTATTTGAGCGCCAAAGGATCACTGCTACAGTTAGCAGCACCCCAATAGCAACCTTATTGTTATTTTATTAACACTGTGATTTTACCGACTTATCAATGCACACTTGCTTTTCGACATCGGCTTTGTTTGCCATATAAAAAAATAGAGTAGAATAGAACCTTATTACAACGACAATAAATATCACTGCGATTTTGACAGTGATTCAAAGTCATGAATGAGACTGTTTAAGGATCTTTTAGCGCCACAAAAGCAGTCAAACTGCAATATACAAGGTGGAAGGGACATCGATGCAAAACCCTAGAATCAGTACTTGATTCTGGACTTCCCTGCGTTTAAGTTAGGCCTTTAAAAAAAATTATGTTTCCTACAAAAGTGAAACCTACGCGGTCAAAATGTGGAACAGCATTTTTTATTACCAACGGTAAATTCATACGCTAGGGTCCAAGTCTACAATTATTTGCTAAATAAATTTAAATCTTTTATAAAGCGGAAATTATGCCAGAAAGCCTATTATACTGTCAAGGGCTATTTTGAGGACAAAAAGGCTTGGGATTGAGCTGCTCCAATAAGTTTACACAGACATAATTGATGTTTAATTTGCTATTTTTACATTTTTTTCTTTTATGTTTTTTTCTATATACGTACCTTTTTACCTAAACAATGACATGTATATATTTACTGTATAATATTGTTTTAATTTTTGTGAATGTGAGGACTATGTGGATCATTGCATTTTTTTTTCTCCTTTTAATGATGATGGTCTGGTTGTTTGAGTACTTTACGCGGCCTCCCCAAATGTCCTTTCTTTTGTATTGTTCGTCGGATCGTTGAGCTCCTTAGTTCTGAGTTGAGCTGCACGATGATTGACAAATGCGTGCACTGACTGGACAGGTCCACTCAAATCCGTGTGGTTCTTTCCTCAAAAGACCATTTCAGACACCAGTCTACATAGTCCTCATATGATATGACCAAGATTATTTTCATATTTTTATTTACACTTTGACATTGATGCACTTTATATATGCAATGACATTTACTTTGTAAAGGATTATACTATTTTAATTATTGTGAATGTGAAGACATTGTGGATTTGTTGTTTTTTTAATTAATTTTTTTTAATTATTAGTTTTAATCATGGTCTGGCAGTTTGAGTAATTTATGCGGCCTACCCAAATGTCCTTTCTTTGGTAATGTTCGTCGAATCGTTTAGCTCCTTTAGTTCTGTGTTGAGCTGCATGACAACTGACAAATGCGTGCACTGACTGGACAGGTCCACTCATTCTGTGTGGTTCTTTCCTCAAAAGACCATTTCAGATATCAATCCACATGGTCTTCACCAGACCTGACCAAGATTATGTCTGGACTTTAAAAGAGACTGTGACCTCTGAGTTTGTTTCGGCGTTTCTTCTCAGAGTAGTCAGATAGGAAATGCCGATCTCACCTAGTTTTTAAAATATGATTGACGTGTAAAAGTGTTTGTACAAACCTATTTACAGAAAATAAAATCATTTATCATTATCATTTATCATGGATACAATTTCCGCTTCGATGTCCCCGCTCCACTGCATATACCTCAGATAAACGTTATCTGACTTTTGAAAAAATTGCCCTAAATCGTTAGATTGCTATCTATGAATAGTGTGTATGGGTCATCGATCGCTAATAAAGTTCTTTTATTAGTGATCGGTGGTATGGGTATACTTTCATTTTCACACTAAAAGTATAACATAGCATACATGAAAAAAAAAAACTAATTAAATGAAGTACATCTAAATGAATTTACAACGAAATCAAACCACAAGTGAATGAAAAAAGAAAAAAAAAGTTATGTAAAATAATGAACCAAATGAACCATTATTTGTGGTGCAGTGAATTAGTCAATATACTCAAAGGTTATCTTACCTCTGTTTTGTATCCCTGACAAAAACAATGTGTTCTTTATCATCGTTAGAATAAGGTTGCAGTTGGGTTGCTGCCATTCATAAGCTTGTCAAAATGATAGTGAACTTTATTTCTATTAATTTAAGGTTGCTGGTGGGATGAAAGGACTGTACTAGGATGTTTTTCTTGTTCAAGATTGTCATTTATCGTACGAATGAATTGTAAATTAAGAGGTGGCCAAATAATATATGATTCTATTTGTACGAGATTTTTAATAAAGTTTTCTGTAGTCTTTATTTACATGTTCGCGTTTCTGTGGCTATTTTCGTTTTCGTATTCTTTTTCATTCTGTCTGTAGCGCCAATACGGGGTATGGATAAATCTTTTCACATTGATCTCTTTTATCATCATAAATGCATGGATGTGTGAAGTTTAACTTTTTTTTAAAATTCAAACTCAAACTCAAAGCATTTATTTCAAATAAACCATCAACCAATTAAAACAACAGTAAATGCTTTAAAAATACTGTGCAACCAGGATATTATATATTTTCTCTTTCATAATTTAAGTTAGACCATTTAATAATTTAACCACGGGAAAATAATTTATTTACACTCAGCAAAGGATAGAAAGAAAAACATCGTTTTCTACATTATCGTTCTGCTGCAGAACAAATGCCGCTAGAAGTTTCTTCTCTAGTTTCACAGGATTCATTTCAGGACATTTCGCCGAACTTTATTAAACGTCGTTGTTTTCAAAATCAAGTCATTTATTTAAATTAGACTGTGAATCAGCAAATCAATACATACGTGGGACACTCAGAAAGTTTTGCTAAAATTAAAATAAATGTTTTTTTGTATAATCTATTCAAAGTACTCACACAAGATGCGCTGTCAGCGTTCGAGCAGGCTGTAAACGAGGTGTATACGGCCGACTGGAAAAAGTGTTTCGAAAACTAGTTTAGACGCATGAAACTTTGTATTTAAGCCTTTTTACAAAGTTTTCCTTTGAGCAGATTTTTTATTTTCGTGAATGAAAAGAAGTCACACATTGCTAGGTCAGGGCTGTAAGGAGGGTGACCCAGGAGTTTGACCGGCGCGGCGTGCTGTCCAGGAAGTCCCTCGTTTTTAGCGCGGTGTGCGAAGGCGCGTTGTCGCTTTGGTAGGCGTTGATTCGCATTGAAACACCCAAACCGTCGACTGGCGCTTCGTTTCTGGATCGTACTGATAAATCCAAGACTCATCACCTGTAATGATGTCGTAAACACGCCGAGACGAGCTTCAAATTTGTTTATCATATCATGGCACCATTCCACCTGGGCCTGGTTCTGAGCATCGGTGAGATTGTGCGGCACCCAGCGTGAAACTATTCACATAACTAATCACGCAAAGAAGAACGTGTAGAATTTCGTAAAGGCTTCCCGATCCAACTTGCAGTATCTGCTGAATCGATTTATACGTAACTCGCCAATTGTCTCCGATTAAAGTTTTCACTGCTGGCACGTTTTCTTCCGTAACAGCCTTCAAAGGGCGACCACTTCTTTCTTCATCCACCAAAGTTAGTCGACCGCGCTTGCATTCGTTACACCAATTATACACGGTTGCCTTAGAAGGGCCTTCATCCATGAATGCCATTTGAAGTCTATCGTACGATTCGTCCGGTTTCAGGCGACACTTGAAATCGTAAAAAATCATAGCGCGAAAATGTTCCCGGCGTATATCAACTTTTTATGAGACACGATAGTTTAAATTAGCTCGCAAACAATGAGGAGGGAAATTTTGAAAATGGAACGTACCTATTTTTACTTACAAATAATCATACTTTTAAAATAGACTATATCTTTCCAGTGTCTCTTATATAAAAACATTTTTTCGCAATACTTTCTGAGTGGCCTGGTACATATAACCTCAAGCCTTCTTCCCAAGGGGGTAGGCAGAAACTACAGAACAGAATCCTTAATAACTCCTTTTGCTTCGCCTACGTTCAAACATCTGGTCATACACGCACGCCGGTTGCGAGTACTACGCACCTGAACTTTCAGAAGGATATGACCAACAAGGTCACTTTAAGTCCCTCTAGGGCTCGTCACCAGTATAATATTTTTGCAAAAAATCGCACAAACCCCAACGTTCCCTCGAAGGGAGATCGAGCTTTAAAAGTACCTTGGTAGTTGGAGCGTGTTTTCTGTGCACGTATGTTTCTTGTTGTGATATCGTGTGATTGTGCATTTTTTCATTAAGAAATCTAAGCCCACTCATATGAACATGTTGTATATAGTCGTGGCTGGAATGGCGTGGTGGAATGTTTTACAAATTTTGGATTCAGTGAACTACAACCGATTGAGGGGTGATTACAATAAAGAAATTAAAACAGTGTGTATTGATGATGCTAATGATCACACGATACAAGTGAAAACTTACTGGAGCCGAGTGTACGCGATTCGTTTCAATTTCGTTCACTGTTCAGAAAGAGCGTAAAGTGCGCCAAAATAAGTTTTAATTTAAAAAAAAACAACACAGGAACCTTCTTGTTGTCTTGGTCTTGTCTTGTTTGTTTGATGTTGATCATTTGTCAGTGATCATGTGATAAAATATCGAATTAGTTAATACCTCAGGCAAGCTATCAAACCTATTTTGAGACACAACCAAGATTTTTTTTCTCAGAAGATAGTCTCACAATAAAACAACAAAACATTTTTATTTTTCATTTATTAAATCCAAAATTAATTAGAACAGTAATTCATTCCTCAAAAGGATCACTAATATTGACACGATTATTGTAATAATTGAACCACTCATTTATGGTTGACCCAGAAAGGCACAGTTCTCCATCAGAGAAATCCTCTTTTATTGTTCTGTCATATCTAAAATTATCAGAGTAGGAATACAAGAAAAAAAATACCTACGACATTATAATTTTAATATTATCTAACCCAGTGCGTCGGCTTAATTTGATTTTGACTCTACTAAGCCCTCTGTTGTAAAAAAAAGCCCACCGTTTAAGTTGAATATTCGATTATCATTGGTTGTTTGTAGTAGTTGGAAAATTTTCGACGCGGTATCATTCCCCTTGTCTCTGCAAATGCAACATCCTGCTCACGAGTGCCCAGTTGGCGGTAGACTTTTACCAAATTCCACATTCCGCGCTCTTCCTCTACATAGAGATGATGCTTAGCAGATGGTTCATCCTCTACCGCACAACGGCTCGTCGATGGCTGAAGTTACTCCATGGTAGCGAAGGTCGATCGTGTAGGTAGTTTAACGAAGTCAGGTATATTACGTGCAAAAGTCAGTCGAAGAAAATCGGTGTCCAATAAACAAGTGTAGGTCAATCGTGAAGGCAAACAATCGAAGTCCAGAAGGTAAGGCAAAGTCTTCGCGGAACATCACAACAAAAACGCCACGAAGCACAAATAAGACATTCACGCAACTCGGGGAGAAATTAAATTAACAAAAACAAATGACACTGACACATGACGCAAATGGCGTAGTTTTTTTTTCTCAGACTAAACTGGTACAGATTGGTTATCAATCGCCCATTTTAACGTTTCGTTTTCGCTTTATAACTAATTTGAGCTTAGTTTTTTAGTATTAATTTCGCGAAAATATGCATTACCTTGTAATAAGAGTGGTGGCGTTATAACCAGGGACCCAACCTTACCAGCTTTAACTGTCAAAATATGCTAGATCCAAGCCAATATTAGCAGTTGATTGACTGAATTAGTTTTTCAACTTAGAAATTGTACTACACACACCGATAATACTTCACGCATTCACGAAAATAGAGTAACCAGTAACAAATAAAGGCTTCGCGATAAATAGCATCAAAATTCCGATCACAACCCAAAAGCTTTTTCTATTCGATACGTAATAACGGTGTTGTTCGAACCGATCTTAATCTCGCTGTAAATGGATTAGACATCCGCTGGTTTCTTTAGTAATAAAATACAATATGAAAACGGTTGGAAACGCTACGCACTTGGTGAATCCATGGTGTTATAACTTTAGATAGTATTTACATAATACACACATCAATACTGTCGTCGTAGTAGTACATGTTGTATGTTATTTATATTTTAAAATATGAGTAAATTGAGAAAACCAGAGTCCACTGCCTCCTTTAGGGCACGAACGTAGGTCCCCCTCAGGTTGCCTGACTTGGTGGCAACCGTCATGACGACCCCCACGCTGTCCAGCATCTGGCTACTGAGCGCCAACCCGGTAACGCTCCCTCCGGCTGCCATCCGGGCAACGCGTCGCTCTCTATTCCGACTGGCTATTTCAGCCACCACGTCGGCTGCGGCAGCCTTCCGCTGCGCCCTCTTGGCAGCGTTTGCCTCCGCCCTGTTTGAGCATAGGCCGAAGCCTATGCTCGCGAGGTCGTCCCTCCCCAGTTCGGCGTCGCTCCCCGCGCTCTCCGACGGAGCTGGCGAAGGAGCCGGCGACGGAGCCGGCAATGAAGCATGCGATGGGACCGGCGTAGCAGGGCGCGTGAAGCGGCCCAATGGGTCACGCCCCGGCTTTGCAGCCGCACGACCCCGACCACTCGTCACCTTGGCGCCAAATGGCGCCGGCAGGATTTCTTCCTCCGTCTTCCTATTAACCAGCGCCTTGCCGCGCCTGCTCAGGTCCGGATCGGTGTACCTCAAATTATTATCTTCATTATTCTTATTTTCCTGGATTTTTCCCATATTTTAATAATTTTGATATTCGGGGTGGAGACAGATCCAACAAATCAAAGGTTATAGTAATGGGTCCAGCCGTTCTTGAGTTATCAATAAACTAACCCGACTTTATATATTGCGGTATGTAGTTAGCATCTACCGTATCAGTGTGGCACTGCTGCTTATTTAAAATTCTACTTAAAATTTAAAGTCTAAAGTGGTTAGACCGGAACAACTGATGTTCCGGTCTAACCACTTTACGGTATTAGTAAACATTTAAACATTTTTACTAATACCGTGTTGAAAAGAAGGCTTATTACCAGATTAATTTTATGACCCGAGAATATAACAACTTTCCCTTTTTTTTTATTAAATATGTTATATCTATCTACCTTATTCTTGTTAGGTACTATGTGTAACTATGTGTCACCGTGAGCTGTCGAGCAATATTCACATACACAGCATCCTAAATTAAGTGCCTTTCATATCATGTGTCGATCTTAAGAGCTTACCTACGTGTTCAAACATGACCGTGTATGAATATGTTGTTTTGAATTAACTTTATTAAACCTCTATAAATCTAGCCCAAAGGTACATTTTATACAAAAAAAAATGTTTGAATAATATTGAACAGCCAGCTTTGTGAGGAATCGTGATTTTTAATAGTTGGCACGATAAAAAAAAACGTGAAGACGACACTATATCGCTATTTAAAATGTGGTAACGGATATAAATTCCCTGGAGGTGGGTGCACCAGACGTTTAAAGATTTGCTACTCGAGGATAGGATAGGATTACCATTTCAAAATCTGTAAAGAACATCCCAAACTGAAAATAATAATTTGTATATACGGCGAACAGACAAAAAATACAAGGAATATGATCAATTGCTTTATTAGGGTTCTTCCATTTTTGCCTAAAGCATATTTCAGTCACCTTTCCAGCTGCTTTGCCAAATACCTATATGATAAGAAAAAGCTACATTGCTGCTCCCACAGAGCATGAAATTGCCGCACCGGTAGCATTACATAGAAGGACGGCATTACATAGAAACATCGTGGCGACCTGTTACCATGGATTCCTTACATCATATCAGGAACCCAGCTACGTTGAAAAAAAAAGTTCCATGCTTTGTGGCACTTTTCTATGAAACAGCAGCTTTTTTTATTAAAACCCACGCAAATATTCTACGCTAGGGGGCTCTGTAAAAACTGGCATTCAAAGCCGTCAGTTTCTATGCGTCATTCGTGTCGTAGTGCTAGTAAACGGTGACACGTTTGGTTTGTATGATACTGAACGCAATCAGCACTTATAAACCACGTTCAAGAGCTGTCAGTGTTATCATTGCTTGGGAATATTGACACTGATAGCTCTAGAACTCAGTTAAGATGTGCTGATCGCGTTCAGTTTCGTTGGTGAAATCAGACCTAAGTTTCGTTAATATATCCATATTAGTTATCAACAGTAGACCGCAGGTCCTGCAACAACAGTTTATACTTGTTTTGTTAGCCCTGGCTAACAAAACAAGCATAAGCTGTTGTTTTATTCTAATGAAACTCATTAATAGGCTAGGCCAGCTCAAGAAAGTGTGACCACTGTGCTAGACTAGGCCAGCGGATGGCCAAAATGTTACCTCTATACTTGGCTAGGCCAGCTCAAGATCATTAAAATTCATTCAAATTAATAGGCCAGCTCAAGATCATTAAAATTCATTTGAATTATTGAAATACTATTCAATTTATTTTTTATTTTTATGAAATACATGTAATAAAATACCTAATATACTATACCTATATATAAAAACCTAAAAATTAATATTAAAATACATATATAATTATACACCCAATTAATTTTTTATAAAATAAATTAATATTAACACTCCAGTAGTCGCGCGTTCTACCATTGTAGAACGCGTGTACATTTTGTTGAATTTTGTCGCAAGTTGAAGGTCACTCACGCACACCTTCTCAGTATTCCTCTATAACTAGGCAATAAACAATTGTAGTTTCCCTGCAGCGACGGACGCAGCAACATGTCTGTGAAATTTGGCGCCAAAAGGGAATTTCTACGATTGTAGAGCGCGCGACCACTCGCGTGACATTTTTCTCGTAAGTTGCCGTTCATGTTTTTTGTTGTAATAATGTTCATTACCTTTTTATTTATTGTTATGTTTATTTATTTTTATTGTTATGACATGTACAACTTATTGTAAGGTTAGTAGTAACAAGAGAGGCCCTATTTTTTCAGAGAAATGGCTTCCCGGAGTGAAGAAGAGAGAATTAGTAGATGGCTAGAGGTAGAAGACACTGATCTTTGATTTATGAAATATCGATTTCACAACAGGAGAGAAACGTAAGCCAGAGATTATAACATTTTATAATAATACAAAATATGGCTTGGATACTGTGGACAAAATGTGCGGTTCTTACGACGTTTCCAGAAACTCTAGACTTTGGCCGCTCACTGTATTCTTTGATATGATGAATATAAGTGCCATAAACGGATATGTTGTGTATACAATAAACAAGGGCTACAGTAACAAGCCACGAAAAATATTTGTACGAAATTGGTTTTCACCTTGTCGCTCCGTGCATAAAGCGCAGAATAACTGTCGAAAGCATTCCAAAATCCCTGAAAATAAAAGGAAAACTTGTTTTGGGTCTAAATGATCCCTCTGAGTTGAACCCGGGCCCAGCACAACCCTCAAACACCGGACGTGTTGGTAATGTTCTTTCTGTGGCAGAGCGCGCAACAAGTCCACCAGGAAGCTTTGTTATATATGTAACAAGTGGATTTGTCCCGACCATCAGGTTCTTCTTTGTCCCGACTGTGCCAAAAACGAAGAAATGGAGGTGGAAGACATGACTGACTAAGAAATATGAGACTTATAATGTTAAGAGCAAAAATTTTGCGTTTTTTTATTGTTATTTTCAAAAAAGGCTGTTTTTGGTTCCTATTATGCTTAAATATGATTATGTTTTGTTTCTTTTAGCTTTATAATAATAAAGTTTATCTCAATATTATACAAACACTTTTTATTTATGAAACTTTACTTTAAAACTCCATCATTAAATATGTTCTACGAATGTAGAGCGCGCGACTACTAACGTCCCAAATAGAGGCGCGCCTACTGGAGTGACTGCTGCTTAGCCCTCTTCGTCTCTCCTAATTTTTACTGTGCCCGACAGGGTCCGTATTGATCTTTTATTTAGTTTTTACCATCTATGTAATACATATGGAATGCAATAAAGTATTGAGTAAAGTGTGATCTCTGTTGGTCGACTATTCAAAGCAAGTCAATAACCAGTCTTCCGAGGTAAGTGTGATTATGTGGAAAAAATAATACCAAAAACTCAATGAGTTTTCTACTTCTAAATGTCAAAGCTACCCGCAGATGTGTTCGTAAAGTTTTATCTGTTTTTGATGATATTATAGCACAGTGGGACTGCTCGTAATTGAGACCATTCATAGAAAATTATGGCTTCGTTATGGTTCTTATTTCTGCTGTCACGTCATAAGGCATGTTTATGACTGTATTCCTCAAATGGACAGATAAAAGTTGAGTTTAAGTATTGAGTACCTATAAATAATATATAATAAAAACGTTTATTCTCTTACGCAAGTTATGAACTTAATGCTAAACTTTGACAGTATTGCGCACTAAAAGGGAGAAACTTTGTGAGAGACTGGTGCCTGAAGTAGGTTTATATAAAAACCTGTATAAATAAATACAGGTCACCAGTAAGGTATTTGGTTACTTAAGGTATATATTGATAGATATGTAAAACATTTATGCAGTGCACGCAAATGACAAAGTACAGTAAAACAAATAACATTAATAAATATAAACAAGGTGTCATTAAACAAAAAGAAAAATAATAGGAAAGCACACTTACATAATATTAAGTGACACAATGATGTATGTACTTAAAATCAAATATCGAAAAAAGTACCATATGCATGCAAATGTGAGACCAGCTAAGCATGTGTTGCGGGGGGAGTCAAACACCTCACTCCCCACCCCCAACCTGAGGAGGCCCGCAGAGGCGGGCCGGCCCCAGTCGGGGTTGCGGAAGAATCATATGTTCCCGCGACCCCGACGTAGGTGTGAGATGGAACACCGGGGTGGTTTTTAGTCAGTAAGAGTCTGACAGACCCCTCCGCCCGCCCTTTCGGAGGACATCCATGAGGATGAGAGATGGAGAACTTGGTAAAACCTTGTATGACCTAAGAATTGGTGTCGTAATTTCGTGATCTTCTTGCCTAATGCGGTGGGGGCTGGTTTTAAGCTTCCTAAAATGTGGATGTTGCTTACTTTAACTAGAAATGTAACACCAACTGACCAGGCAGCTGAATGGTGGCTTTTTGTAACTGGACCGCATTTAATTCATTCCTTTTATAAAACCGCCGAATGAAATTTTCCACGAATACCTGGAAGGTCTGATTGTTTAGGAATTAGCTATAAACGAATGAACCCATACAAACATTACAGAAGGTAGAACCTTGTACATTTCAAAGCATTATGTCTTAGAAATACAGCTAGATAAAGCATTACGGTATTGAAAAGCCTTTCACGTGGTGTACTACGTTTCCGACCGATTGCTCTAAACGTGCTCCTTTCTCTTATATTAGACGCAAAGAGCTATCCTTACAGGTGAAGTGAACTTTATAAAATAAACTGAAGAACTGTAGATAGTTCTTTTAAAAATTTAGACGTGACCCTTGTTAAGAACATTTATGAATAATTTTTATTACGACAGTTCTTATTATTACTCAAAAAATGTATAGTATTATTACAATTTCTAACAATATTGTTATCTGTTTGATGAGGAGGTGGGAAAAAAGTAATTTCATCGTGTGAATTGGTTGCCATTTGGTTGAAAATAACCAATCTGTTCCAGTATAGTCTACGCCATTTGCGTCATGTGTCAGTGTCATTTGTTTTTGTTCATTTAGTTTCTCCCCGAGTTGCGTGAATGTGTTATTTGCGCTTCGTGGTGTTTTTGTTGTGGTGTTCAGCGACGACTTTTCCTTACCCTATAGACGACGAGCCGTTCTGCGGTAGAGGATGAACCATTAGCTAAGCATCATCTCTATGTAGAGGAATGCGGAATGTGGAATTTGGTAAAAGTCTACCGCCAACTGGGCACTCGTGAGCAGGCTGTTGCGTTTGCAGAGACAAGGGGAATGATACCGCGTCGAAAATTTTCCAACTACCACAAACAATCGAATATTCAACTTATAAAACGGTGGGCTTTTTTTTACAACAGAGGGCGTAGTAGAGTCAAATTCAAAGTAAGCCGACGCACTTGGTTAGATAATATTAAAATTATAATGTCGTAGGTATTTTATTTCTTGTATTTCTACTCTGATAAGTTTAGTTATGACAGAACAATAAAAGGGATTTCTCTGAAGGAGAACTCTGCCTTTCTGGGTCAACCATAAATGACTGGTTCAATTATTCCAATAATCGTGTCAATATTAGTGATTTAATTTATGAATATCTGTGTAGATGAGATGTAGAATGAAATGAAATAGATCCTTTTGAGGAATGAATTACTGTTCTAATTAATTTTGGATTTAATAAATGAAAAATAAAAATGTTTTGTTGTTTTAATGTGAGATTATCTTCTGAGAAAAAAAAGCTTGGTTGTTTTAAAACAATGTGATGACCGGGGTTCAAGGTGACTGATTATTGAAAGAAGAACATAGGTAGTTCATCCAATTTATTAAACAAAGTCTCTCACCTGCAATCTAAACGCTACACACCTTAATAACTATACATACATTTTCATTGATTGACTATGGCCGTACACGATAACTAATCATAACAACGAAATACAAAATAAAGCAAAACAAAATACAGAAATTATAAAACAAAGACTTCTTTAATAAAAATGTAAAAAGGAACTCCTCAGGTCGGGATCGAACTTGAGATCAACAATTCTAAACCCGACGCTACTCCGCGCGACCAGCCGGTTCCTTAAATACCGCGACGAAAATGCCGCTCGCTATTTCGCATTGAATCAATACGGAATACGCCAACACAATAGCAATCATAAATATTGTGCCAGGACGTTAAGGGCGTTTCCGCAAGCTGAGGACAAAATGAGAACAGTCAGCCTTGCAAAAACATCTCCAATTAAGCACCTACACTTCGTTAAATAGACGCAAACACTTACCCCGTTACTTTCACTACTCGCACACAAATTCACAATTTCGGCACATGAACAATACGTATGTATCGACTAACAGTTATTTCGAAATAATTGCCTTTAATTTCCAATATTCCAGTACTTAATATCAAAATTACTACGGAGCAACCGTTAGTTTTCCAAGCTCTCAATAATTGACATCTCTCCGGTCTCCCAATTTACTGCCACCCTCACTTGTCAATCGTACACTTATATGTTACTTTACCTTTTGTGGGAAGCCAAGTAACGCCATCTAGTATTGGGCTCGAGAACTAAATCATCGATCATCACAATATCCCCTCTCCTCTTAAAATCCAACCGGATTCAAACCAAACGTTTAAGGTCAGAAGAATGCCATTTTCCTAAATCTTTGTCTCTGAAACTCCTCAATCTGTAAACGTCGCCTGATATTTTCTCTGCTATTATTGCTTTTTCAAACTTTGGGGCTAATTTAGACATAAAAGACTTGTTAGCATTCGATAGAAATTTAGTGCGTTTCCAAACCAGATCACCAACTTTATAGTCACATATGCGACGTCTCTTGTTGTACTGTTCACTGTTGGTCTCATGTGATTGCCGTATCCTTTCACAAACTTCATCATAAATCTTACTTCTGAAGGCTATATTTCCTTCAAATTTTTGTTTGTCAAAAGTAATCGGGTCGTCTGGTTCAAAACTATATGGTTTTATGCCCTGGACTGTCGTCTCGCGTCCAAAAAACAAATAAGCTGGCGTTTTTCCCGTCACTTCATGAACCGATGTTCTGATCGCATGGCCTATATGCGGTATATACTTGTCCCATTCCTTGTGATTTTCTTCAACGTAAGAGGCTATAGCCGAGCCAATGACTTTGTTTACCCGCTCAGTGGGGTTGGCCTGAGGATGGTAGTAAGGGGTATACCATAGTTTTACACCGTATCCTAAGGCTAGATCCATAAACTGGTTGGATACAAATTGCTTCCCATTGTCACAGACTATCACACTAGGTTTCCACACTAGGGTTCCCAAACATTAAAAATATATGTTCCTCCAGTATTTGAACTATAGTTGATGCTTTGCCATTCCTGAGTGGATACAGAAAACAGAATTTGCTGAACCAGCATGTTATGACTAGCAGCATAGTATTGCCATGCTTAGATTTCGGAAAAGGCCCCATTAGATCCATTGATATGATCTGAAAGGGTTCTGTTACCTCTCGTTGCTTTCCCATCAAGCCAGATGGCTTATTTTGTGAAGGCTTGTGTTTTGCACACACTTCACATTTCCGTACGTAGGTTTTCATGTCCTGGATCAATGTCGGCCAAAAGTAGTGCTGTCTCGCACGATTGACCGATATTTTAACACCAAAGTGACCAGATGTGGGGTCATCATGACATTCCGTTAGGATTCCTTGACGAAGCTTTTCTGGAATCACAAGTTTCCAACTGTCATTTTCATTAGGAAACTGTTTTAGTCTCATGTATTTCCACAGTTGTCCTTGACTGACTTCCCAATCCGAGTCATTTTTCCCCGCAAGCACCATGTCCTCTTTTGATTTATACCACTCATCTTTATCTTCTGGTTTTATCTCTATTATATTTATTTCTTCTTTAATCGCTCTTGACAAGGCATCCGGTACAGTGTTATATTTACCTTTGCGATGGACTACTTCGTAATCAAATTGTTGTAAGCGCATAGCCCACCTTGCCAAACGCCCATGAGGGTCCTTATTACGGTGTAGCCACTGAAGGGCACTATGGTCCGTAATAACCTTAAAATGATTCCCTTCAACATATGGACGAAATTGTTCTACAGCATGCAGTACGCCTAATAGTTCTCGCTCAGACGCTGAGTAATTGCATTCCCTTTCCGACAGTTTTCTGCTCGTGTAAGCAATGGGAACCTCTAGACCATCGGCTATTTGAAATAGAACTCCACCAGTCCCCTTGTTAGAAGCGTCACATTGAACAGAAAAGGGTTTTGTGAAGTCTGGCACTCTTAACACGGGTGCGGAAGTTAGGGCAGTCTTTAGATTTAAGAAAGAATCTTCAGCCTCCTTATTCCAGATAATACGTTTAGTCTTCTTGCCTCCCTTAGTCAGTTCATGAAGTGGAGCTGCGACAATGGCAAAATTTTCCACAAACCGCCTGTACCAACTAGCTAGACCAATGAATCGTTTTAGCTCCGTGTAAGTTGTAGGCCTGGGATAGTCAAGTATAGCTTTTACCTTGTCCGGATCCGTACGTAATCCTTCCTTATCTACGATATAGCCTAAGTATTTTAAAGATGATCTCGCAAATACGCATTTCTCCAAGTTGATCGTCAATTCTGCTTCCCTAAGCCGATTCTTTACATGTGATAATGACGATAAATGGTTGTTAAAGCTGTCGTCACATATAACGATGTCATCTAAGTAAGTAAAAACTCTACTCTCAAACTCCGGCGTAAACAAGCGATCCATCAAGCGTTGTTGTGTTTGAGATGCATTGCTTAGTCCAAACGGCATGACTTTAAACTGATAAAGTCCTTTTCCAGCGAGTCCAAAAGCAGTCTTTTCCTTGCTTGCTTCTTCAAGAGGTATCTGCCAGAATGCTGATCGTAGATCAATAGTTGACAGGAACCGAGCGTTTTTTAGACTGTCTAAGATGGTGGTAACTCTAGGCAAAGGATAAGAGTCTTTTACTGTCACCTTATTTAACTGACGACTGTCGAGGCACAATCGATTCTTTCCCGAAGATTTCTTCACCAGTAATATAGGAGAACGCCATGAACTAAACGAAGGTTCTATTACGTCATTGTCCAGCATATTCTGGATTTCCTTCTCAAGTTCTGCCATAATTGGAGGAGCAAAGGGGTACTGTCTGTGTTTGATGGGCATGCTGTCCCCGGTGTCAATTCTATGTTTGATGAACGATGTTCTTCCTAAACCTTCACCAATCTCTGCTGCCATTTCTTCTAATAATTTGTCAAGGCGCTTTTTCTGTTCAACAGTAAGTTCATCCCGTGAAATTACTGGTTGCGAGACGTTAATTTCCGTAATGTCTGCAATCAGTTTTCCCGTCCCTATAGCTAAATTAAATGTCTCAAAAAAATTCATACCTAGAATAACATCATGTTTTAAACAATCCATGATATAAAAATCTACCACGTTATATTTTCCCGTAAACTCAATAGGTAAATGAACAATGGAATCCATTGTATGGTAGGTGCCATCAGCCGTCGAGATCATTTCTTCGTTGATTTTATGTCCTGAAAACCCCAATTTCCTAATTTTCATCGCAAACCTCTGCGAAATCACCGATACAGTAGCCCCAGAATCCAACAATCCCACAAACGACCGATTTAAAATTTTTATTTCAGCATAATATCGATTGTCTTGACTATGCTTATTAATGTTGCAGATCTTTCCAGTTTCAAAAAACTTCGAGACTGTGTGTAGCCATTGCTGCCAGTCATCCGAGATAGAATGACTTACATTCTCGGAGTACGATCGGCCGGCATCGGCTCCGAATTGTCGTTTCCCTTATCGGTAGTATTGCATGAGCATTTACTTGTCGTTTTCCCAAAACGTCCACATTTGTAGCAGAATAGTCTTTGTCTTGGCAATTTACAATCCCTGAAACGATGCCCTGGAGTTCTGCAGTTCCAGCATTTTGCTTGTACAAGTACTTCCTTATTATTTATGGCTGCCAACTCAGTCGTGTTTTCGTTTCGTAAAATTTTCGAAGTACTTCCCTTATATGCTAAATCTCTTTCCAAAGAGTGTTCACATTGAGTAGGTTCCTTGAAATTGTCACAGCTTAACTTAGTGCGCTCAATAATCCTCAGGACTGATGTTAATTTACTCACTGAATCGAACGTGTCTCGGCATATAGCCTTTTGATAATAGGGTTGTAAATTTCTTCTGAGTATCATTAGCTTTTGTGTTTCAGGAATGGAAGTCGGTAGCCGATTGAACATATTTTGCATGATAGCTATATAAACCAAAATGCTTTCCTGGTTGCTTTGGGTTCTCCGTTTAATCTCCTCCAATAGCTCCTCTTGGTAGTACGGTTGCTGAAATGTATCCAACAGTAATTCCACTAATTGAGACCAATTGTTTACTGAACCTTTATTGGCCCTGAACCATATCAAGGCTTCGTCTTCGAAGAAGTCTATGGCATATCGAAATAAGTCTTCATCGGCAGCATTTCGTGCCTCTTTAAGTTCCTCAATCCTTTCCAAGAACGCGTTCACACTTACGGTTCCCTTACCACTAAATTTGACACCCCAATCCTTAATGGGAACCAACTTCCGTTTGTGGAAGCCATTATCAAATGATGAAGACCTTAGCAAGCCTGGATGACGTGAGGAAAGACTAGGTCTCTCTAAGGTGGATCGTGGTAATTCGGTGCTGGCAATAGTCAACCGCGCGGCATGATTGTGTTGAATTTCCGTGTCACCATCCTTTGGTAAGGAAGTTTTCCCAGTGTTTCGGCACTTTCCCAATTGTTCCATGATCTGTATAGCCTCATCGCCTAGAGATTTCTGCAAAATGTCTTTATCATGTTCAGAAATGACATCCTCTTCCTCCTCTTCTTCTTGCTCGAGCTTCCTTAGCGAGGACATAGTATCCTGGATGTTCTTTAGCAGTGTTAAATGTTTCTCAATGTCTCTAGTCTCCGAAGGCATAATAAGTTTAGCGCGGTTTGATAGGTGTGTCAAACGAGAGTGTATACGTCTAAAAAACGAATGTTCAGGACTGTGCGATACTTCAGACATAAGTATTATTATTGCCGATAATTTGTTTTCACAAATGGATATTTCATTATTCGGGTTATCGATGCAGGATTTAGGAACCTTAAAGGAAATAGTAGACTCGCCCGATAGCTCTCGAACTAAAATCTCCCGCAAGAATTTCCGCATAGTCGCCACGGTCTTACAATCCGAAACCCCTCGACAAGCCAATTCAAACTCCAGCTCATCTTTGTGCAGTGCATTAACGTCCATGATCAGACTCAACAATACAATTTCAATAAACAGTAGCGATTTTAAAAATAACACGATAAATAGTACAATACAAAGGACAATGCCAGAAACTCTATAGAACTTTGCCCCACTCAAATCAAAAAGTCATTTACAAGCCTGCAATATGCAGCATCTTAAAGCTTATTTTTTACTGTTAACTAAACATTTGTCATGATGCCTATAGAACTTGCGGTTTCTGTTAAAATCTTAAAACAATAATGACGTAGATTATAGGTTAGGTGCAGTTTATAATTGTTAAAAAGCGATTTACACAACATGTAGGTTACGCATTATCATAATTATTATAACTGTAATATGAGTTATTGTTTTACAGGTATATAATACTTTTTTTGTTGTGTATCACGCGCTATAAGTACCGCAATAGGAAATTCTGGGGTTGAATTCCTTTTATCATAAATTTGTAATTGGCAAGTTCTACTGTAAAATAATGTATTATGAAAAGGTCCTTTAATCATTACAATTATTTTCATTAATGGACATTTGCTGTAAATAGCTGGGGCAGGATCTGGCATTGTCATTTAAAACAAAACTTTACAAAGGTGAGATAATAACGTTTGTTCAGAATAAATACAAGTAGAATAACAATAACCGTTATATACTTTGTTTTTCTTTCATTCAGTTAACCCGTGGGCGCCAATGTGATGACCGGGGTTCAAGGTGACTGATTATTGAAAGAAGAACATAGGTAGTTCATCCAATTTATTAAACAAAGTCTCTCACCTGCAATCTAAACGCTACACACCTTAATAACTATACATACATTTTCATTGATTGACTATGGCCGTACACGATAACTAATCATAACAACGAAATACAAAATAAAGCAAAACAAAATACAGAAATTATAAAACAAAGACTTCTTTAATAAAAATGTAAAAAGAAACTCCTCAGGTCGGGATCGAACTTGAGATCAACAATTCTAAACCCGACGCTACGCCGCGCGACCAGCCGGTTCCTTAAATACCGCGACGAAAATGCCGCTCGCTATTTCGCATTGAATCAATACGGAATACGCCAACACAATAGCAATCATAAATATTGTGCCAGGACGTTAAGGGCGTTTCCGCAAGCTGAGGACAAAATGAGAACAGTCAGCCTTGCAAAAACATCTCCAATTAAGCACCTACACTTCGTTAAATAGACGCAAACACTTACCCCGTTACTTTCACTACTCGCACACAAATTCACAATTTCGGCACATGAACAATACGTATGTATCGACTAACAGTTATTTCGAAATAATTGCCTTTAATTTCCAATGTTCCAGTACTTAATATCAAAATTACTACGGAGCAACCGTTAGTTTTCCAAGCTCTCAATAATTGACATCTCTCCGGTCTCCCAATTTACTGCCACCCTCACTTGTCAATCGTGCACTTATATGTTACTTTACCTTTTGTGGGAAGCCAAGTAACGCCATCTAGTATTGGGCTCGAGAACTAAATCATCGATCATCACAACAATCTAGATATTTTTGCTCAAAAGAATGTTAGTGTCATGGTTTAAATAGGTCGAATGAGATATGGAGTAATGGAGAAAACCGAACCGGTGCACCCCGACTCCGTCTTTCGGCTGCTAAAGTGGATATAAAAATCCAGAGGTGCGAAGGGAGGGCAGCCCCCACCTGCTGTAACAAAGCATGGGTGCCTATCCTTTGTTACGTAAGGGCGAAGGGGTTGCACTTCCCGCAGTGCTGGAGCCGTTGCAGAAGTAACTCTAAAGTGTTTTGAGGTTAGGTTACAATAAATTGTTAATCTCAAAAACGTTGCTTTAAGTTTTCATAGGAGTGGTGCCAGGGGAGAGAGACCCTCCCCCGGTCACCCTTGTTCTTGAAATACATTATATTTATATAGTATACCTTCAGAAACATAAATATAACAAACAAAAAATTAATATTCTTTCGTTTTGGATATTTTACTTCAGGACCAACGAATTTATTTATTTATTTAGATCAAACACTGATTGAAGTATACACTACAAAAAAATCAGGATGAATTAGAAAATTAAGAACTAAATGTAACAAACAATTATGAGTTAATACAGGCTTTTCGTATAACTATCTACTTGGTGTAGGTACATACGATCAAAGTAGAGCAGTTAAATTATTTGTTTGACCAGCGAATGTTTCTAACGTAATATATGAATTATAAGGGAATGCTAGTATTTAGTTCAAAGTCAAAGTCAACGCATTTATTTCAAATAGGCCCATAAAAAGGCACTTTTGAACGTCAACATTTACATTAAAAATATAACTCTAGTCGCCACTTCCAAAAGGTAGTTTCGTATGGAGAAGAAGGGGCAAGAAACTCCACTGGTTTTATCCAGACACACGGTTGTCATTGTTTTTTCAGGAATTATTATTTCAATTACCTACCAATTACTACGGAGCTATAACCAGTAATTCCATTCCCGGCGTGTCCCATCACTAGGGAACCGCAAAAAGTCCATTTAACTTCAACACAACATGGTAATTTCACTCCTCATAATAATACTAAAACTGTAAATTAAGTAATTGTTATAGTTACCAAGTGTTTGAGAATTAAGTGCTGCTGGGGATTTCTGTTTTAAGTTATTTTGTTGCTGTTTTAGTTACACAGTGTAAACATCATGTTGTTTATTTATTTTAGGAGATGAATTAACTAGAACATATTTTACGTATAGTCATTGTAGGTGATTGTAACTAATTGTTTATCAAGTGACTTTCAAATCCAAAAAGTGATCCCCGCGCTCTTGTGATAGCCTAACGCATACGTACCGACTCAGTGCTTAATAATTCACTAAGTCTAGCAAAAACTGTGTATTTCCACATTTGCAAATTGTTGTGTAAAACACTAGCCCTCAATTCAGTGCAAATAAACACTCCCATACAGCGTGATAAACAGCAAAGTTGAAGAAATAATTTTAACAATAAAGGATAAACAAGTGCACATTCGGGTGATTGGTGGTAATCGTTACAATTATAGACAACAAGAGAACGACCCACGCCCGAGCAATCAACGAACGCAACTCTCTATAGAACGTTTTCGATTTCGGATGCAGAGTCCCAAACTTTGTATATTACAAACTATAAGCTATTATTTAGTGTATATTGTCTTTATTAAATTTTGTAATACGTTTTCTTACTTTGGTGAATAAAATAAATTTAAATGGAATAGTCCGATAATTCTAATTACCACTGTGATTCCTTGACAGTTGCATGAAATGGTAGATTGACGTGGGATTTTATGTTATTCGATAAACAAATAGTTTCCCTGAAAGTACAACTCGAGCGACTTAGCATGGCACCTGGCTCGAATGACGTTTGTAGAATAAATTTAAAATAAAAAAAATATAGAAATTCTAAATATAAATTCTTATAGTTATAACTTTATTTTATTTATTATCTTACACTTTAATCTTACATAATAAATTCCTAAACATTGGCTATTAATATTTCAAAACTAAACAAAAATATCTCGAATAGCTCCGAGCTAGGTGCCATTTTAATTCACCAGAGTTGTACGTACCGGGAATCTCTCTCCAATAGTTAAGTTTATAGCGCAAAGTATAGGAATACCAAAGTACACCTCGTTGACAAGGAAAGGTTGTGGTGTAAACATTGGTTCTTCGACTGTATCCAAATAAACATTTTATTTCTTTCTTTGAAACAGAACTGTGACAGAGTAGTAATAAAGGGTCCACTTAAGGTGAGTTAGATATTATATGAATATCTAACTGACGAGGCTGTAAATAGAAAAGTATCTAATGAATAAAGAAAATGCATTTTAATAGCAGATCTCCATAAACCGTTGACATAATTCTCAAACGATGCGTGCCGCCTCCTTCTCAAAGCGCATCAAATAAAAAGGAATCATAAAGATTAACGTTTTTCCGTGTCGGATTACGTCGGACATAGAGTAAAAATATGCAGCGTGGCAAATCTTTAGTTAAGCCATGCCGTGTTTTAGATGGGATTATTTGGTTAAGCCTTGCGATGTCTTAGGAGGTAAATGTAACCAATTTCTATATTTTTGACAGCACTAGAAAGTGGCAGAGAAAAAAGTTTGTATGAAATATAAAAAGGGCTCCCTTCACTTTTTAAATATGTATCATTAGAAATCCAAACAGGGTTAGAGGTTCATTAATAATAAAAGGTAATCGATAGAAGGTTTTTTTTTTCTTGAGAATCAGTTAATTATTTCCTCTTTGAAAATGTCGGTTTTAATTCCAACTGCAGGGTAACATCTATTAAGGGTAACTTTTATTATAAGTGGTGTGATAAGTCAAAAAGTTTAGCAGAAAAATAATAGTTACATCTCACAGACTGACATCTGGACACATGCCGCTCAATAATTTTAGATTTTTAATGAAAAAAATTTATTCACCAAATTGTGAAGTGTGCGGCACACTGGAAGATGTTATGCATTTATTGACGGAGTGTGTCAGATTTCAGTCTGCAAGAGAGGATCTAGTTAGAGAGCTGGAGATAAACATGTACGATGTTTCTATGTTCCATCATATTTTGTCAACACCTGGCTCCGGAGCTGCTTATAATTTAATTAAGTTTGTTTTGTTACGTTTCCCATGATAAGGTCCGATGGGACTGGCATGTACACCTGTATAAAAGTCCCAAAAAAAAAGAGAAAAAAAAAAAAAAAAAAAAGTGGTGTGATGAGAACCAGGGGGTATTTATGAAGTTTCTGGAGCCCTGTACGACACAGGCAACTAGTTTCTACTTTCCGACTAACTGATTGACTCTTTGTCAATATTTACTCCTTGTTCCTGTAATGGATTACTTCAAATATATGTTGTCTTCGGTGATAACTTTTTTGCAGCCTGCTTATCTGGTTTTTTTAATGAGTAGCCACAGTCCTTGGTCGCATTACATGAATGCAATGCTACGTGAAAAATCATACTGGTAAAACTTAACTACAATTTTCCACTCTGTGCCCTTCAAGCATCATCATGACTTAATAACGAAGGAAATTGTTGGAAATTTTTCGGTCACCAGTTTCAATCTGTCGAGCCATTCTCCAACTATTTTGGGGTCAGCTTCCAGTCTAACCGAATGCAGCTTAATACCAGTATTTTATATTTATGTAGCGACTGCCTATCTGACCACCACAATCAAGTTACTGGGTAACACGATACTAATTGGTAAGAGCGGTCTGTATTTGAACGAAAACAAATTTGTCCCACGCAAGAATTTTCGTACGAAATATTCTCAAAGATGATTGAGCAAATTTCCAAATTTTTACGATTGACATGAAATTGATGATTGTGACGTATTTAGAGCTGCAGTTTGAAAAAAAAACATATCTAAATTTGGCGGGCTACAGCTGAGGGTTCACCTTATTAGTCCCAATTGTAACCTTATTAGTACTACTTGGTAAGAGCGGTCTGTATTTGAATGAAAAGAAATTTGTCCCACGCAAGAATTTTCGTACGAAATATGCTCAAAGATGATGGAGCAAATTTCCAAAGTTTTACGATTGACATGAAATTGATGATTATGACGTAATTAGAGCTGCAGTTTGAAAAAAAAACATATCTGAATTTGGCGGGCTACAGCTGAGGGTTCACCTTATTAGATTGTAAACTTTTGCCTCTACCATAGAGCCATGACAAACTGCAATGTTTTTCTTAGCCATACATTTGTTTTTCACTAGGAGTTTTCCCGTCCCACCGAACATAGTGACTGTTTAACACCACCAATCTCACATGTTAAAATATTATCTACATTTTTTAGATTCCTAACCCAAAGGGTGCCAACGGCCCTTGTTATTATATTATACTATAAACCAACCCGCACTGGGGCCGCGATGTGAATTACAGCCCCCTCGCTCTCTCAGATAAGTGGCCTATTTCCCAGCAGTGGGAACATTTAAGACTGATTATACAAGGCTATAACAATAAATAACAAAGTTAAATTTAAGGGGGTCCCCATACACGAACGTGTCCTTTTCGGCGTTTTTTTCACTAAATTACTTTAAAAAAAGTGTTAAATATTTATTGCACGGTGGTACGGAACCCCACTTTTTTCTTTTACACTATTCTTTGCAAAAGCTTAAAATGATGTACCTGTAGCGCAAAAGTAAATTACGACCTTTTACAAAATATTTTACTCACTAATTTAACTTGTTGCCGACCAATCGCTTCGAAGCAACTCAAGAAATTCAACTTAAAATCATAATTATAAACTTCAGCAACTTCTTCCCAAAACAGGCAATTAACTAATAAATTTGCTTTCATATAAAACTTATTATAAAAACATTGAAAGAACTTTGATTGCCTATTCCTAAGAAATTTTCGTTTAAAAGATTTATGACCTTTCACAATTTTAAAAGATAAATATATCTACTTAATCATAAAGTTAACGTGGTGTTGAAAGTTCACTAATATTCATAAATTTATTAAGGTTGTCAGACGAAATAAAACATTTATGGGTAGCGAACATTTTTTTTTTTTTTGCATAAACTAAAAATGAAAAACACGAACAAACTTAATCATGGCGGATTTATTCGGTCAGCATTTTAACACAGTAACTCACGCCTTCGTCCCATCGGGGTAGGCAGAAACTACAGAACATCATCTGTTACGATCCTTATATACTCCTTATGCCTCGTTTACCCGCGGGCGGAAAGTGGCCGTATGTTGTCCATCAGAACGAAAAAGATGTTATGGCTAAAAAAGGGGTGACTTTAGAGATGACGGCTAAAGGCTGACGCACATTTGGGCAGAACGCGCCGCAACGCCTAAGTCCACCCACTGCACATAACCTTCATACATTGTGGAAGAAAAAGATTCATATTGTGTTGGGGTAAGTGCTGGAGGATTATGATCTGAGCAAAAGTCGCACACAGATAACGTTGTTATGATTAATTAAAAAAAGAGTGGTTGTTGTTGTGGTTGATATGTTGTTGTTGTTGTTGTTGATGATGTGAACGGTAACGCCGAGAGAGGACGCCCTAGAAGGACATAGAGTGACCTCATTGGTGATGTTCTTCAGAAAGGTGGTTATAAAATACAAAAATCGGCCTTCTGATGTATGAAGGCCATAACATCTTTTTCGTTCTGATGGACAACTTAAGACCACGTTCCACCCGCAGGTTGTTGGAAAGAGATACCGTTGCCCTGGCACATGCAACTGAAGGAACACGGGCGGGTTTTAGTCAGTAAAATCTGACGAGTCGAGAGAGAAGTCATTTGATGATTTCCTAAACAACCAAAAAACACCACTTTCCGCATCTCTCTCGCACAAATAATAGTGCAGGTAAATTATAAAGCATAAGCAATGATAACTATAGCAATGAAAAGTTTTCTCTTTCGAATATGCGACGAATATGAGCGCCAACCCTAGGTGGGTTGGCGCTCACTGGAAACAATAAATATTAATTAAGTAATTCGTCGTACCTATTCAGTGTTTTCTAAGTAAACTTGAGTCGAGTTCTGATAGAATATTAATCTTATTAAACATCTAATTACTTAACTAGTAACTAAACATTCAGCCTCGATGTAAAAATAAACATCCTTTAAATGTCTAAAGACTTTGTGTTATAAAAGTTTAGAAGAAAATGCCAGGCGATTACTTGTATGGACTTCTGCACCTTTATTGCGTAACACACTTTCAATCACAATCTGTATGATTCCTTCAAAATCATACAGATTGTGATTGAAAGTGTGTTACGCAATAAAGGTGCAGAAGTCCATACAAGTAATCGCCTGGCATTTTCTATTTATATATTGCTTCATAATGTACGAAAAATTTGACTGCTCAACAACGTAAATTTCACAATGAATGTTGTTGAACTGTCAAAATGAAAGCCATTGCTAGTGTAAGTGTGTGTTTGAAATTACACCGCCGATCATCTAGCCAAGTATTTCTCAATATTACAGTTAAATTCTTGTGCAAATTCCTGCCCCTGGACAAATTTTCATACCATTTATTTCTATGTTAGACTCTAAGGATGACATTCGGAAGAAGGCCATCTTATTGTACTCATTAAAAATAAAATGATACATTCTCTTTGCTGTAGGAAGTAGGTATTTTTTATGGACTGTGATCCTTCTTCTTTGCAGTATTAAAATATATGCTATATACACTGATTATAGTGTTATATTATTTACTCCTCCTATTTAAGGACTCTCGGCAAATAAAATACAGGGTTCCAATTAAAAAAGGAATCCTAAACCTTTATTAAAAATAATGAAGCGAGATTCTTGTTTCTTGTATTTAAATTTTAATGTCGATGCTTTTGAAAACAAAACTTTATTATTTTGAAGCGAGTAATTTTGCGAACAAATCAATTAAAGTTTTAGAAATTCAAAGGATTCCTTTTTCTAAAGAATGTTGTGGTATTTTGAGGCAATTTCCAGAAATAGGAATGTTTAGAAACTTTAATAAAATTTTAGCATAATCAGGATAATTGTTATTCATCAATCTCGTTCTAAAATCTTTCATCATGACCATTCAAATAGACAATATTTAACCGAGCCTTTAAAAACTTATTGAACTTCTAATGATGAGTCCATAATTAGAAATCACATTATGAACATGTAAAAACTTTATGCACTTCTAATATTGCACATATTTCTAAATAATTGAGCCTCTTCTTTACTTTCTGACCTTTTCTCACAGTCGGTAGCAGTAACGAAGCCAGGGTGCCTCGACCGGGCACGCCACAATAACGGCGGTAAGTCCCCTCTTTGAGGAGTTGTTGGAGAGGCGCCACGGCGTCCTCACCTTCCGCCTGACACAGGTCCTCACCGGACACGGTTGTTTCGGGAGGTTCCTGTTTCGCATAAGGCGGGAGGAAACGCCCGGGTGTCACCATTGTGTGGATCGCCCGGAGGACACGGTGGAGCATACGCTGGAGGTATGCCCAGCTTGGGCGGAGCACCGCAGTGTCCTCGCGGAGGCGATTGGCGGCGGCGATCTCTCGCGTCCGGCCCTGGTCCAGGCCATGGTACGGAGCGAGAGGGAATGGAAAGCCGTCACCTCCTTCTGCGAAGCAGTAATGCTCGCGAAGGAGGAGGCGGAGCGGGTGAGGGAGAGAGCATTGCGCCCTCATGCCCCCACTAGCCGCCGCAGGAGACGCCCTGGGCGTCGGGAGTCGCCTGCAGATTCCCGGCCACCGTAGGCGCGGGCTTGCGGATGGCGAGCAATGGGTAGCTCGCCGTCCGGTAAGGACCAGGCCCGGGTCGACGGCGCGTTGTGTTCCACGCGCGCCTCAAAGAGATGTCAGCACAAAGTGACGGGGTCCGATAGGGCCGACGCCAGGGTCGCGGGTTATTCCACAGAGAAAACCGTGGCCCTGGCACAGGCAACTGAAGGAACACGGGTGGGTTTTAATCAGTAAAAGTCTGACACGCCCTCCCGCTCCAAGAAGTCATTTGATGATTTCCCAACCAAAAAAAAAAAAAAAAAGGGGGTGCCTCGACCAAACGAGTTAGGTTAGATTGGAACTGTAACCATCCGCGCGCGAGCCGAGCGAGCGAACTTAGCGAAGCGAGCGGTGCCAGCAACTGGCAAGCGCGATATACAAGTGGTCGCAGTTAATTGGCTTCTTAGTATTTTTAGGAGCCATAATGGGAATTATTAGGGGTTCAATTATATACATGCCCATTCAAATAACAAATAATCCTATCATCGATATATCTTGACCAAACAAGCAATGATAATTATTTTGAGTATTTAAAACCATCAAATAAACATACTCGTTTATGTAGAAGAAAAGTAATTTAAAATCATTGTGCCAAGATTACGGCAAACGGTACGGCACAGAATCAGACGCTGCTTTCAAACGAGTATAAATGAAATTTTCACGGCGCACGTTCATCCTTTTAATGTTTTAAAGTAAGTAAACCTGTGGTTTTACTTCCATTGTGGGTTTTAAACTAACGGTGGTAAAATGTGACTTTAGGTTAGAGAAAACTAATCTAAAAGCGGGAAATTCTTAAAACTAGGTAGTTTTTTGTTTTTGGACTGGGCCTGCTCTTACTCTTCGTCTGGTAGAAAGCGATAGATGCAAGTCTACGATGGAACGAGCGAGATCAGAAGATGTCAGTTCACTCTTGGTTTGAAGGCTGACGGGATATAAGTGTTTGCTCAGTAGGTACTTAATGTATTTTTTTTTTCTTGGGAAAACCATCGATAAAATTACAAACAACATAGTTGTGAAAATACTAGATAAGCGATGAGGTAAGCACGAAATTAAGATGTTGTTCAATTACTATGATCTTAAGTTGAGACTCTTAAAAGCAGTTTAACTTCTTGTGTTAACAAATATCTCGCATTACCTGTTCACTTTTTCATTGGTGAAAAAATAGAGGTGAAGCAAAAGAAGCAACACAAATGACGTTTCTACCTGAGGATAATAATTTGCTTTGGACCATTGATTTTGGTTCAAGCTAACACTAAAAAAAAAATATAATTATTTTATTTCTTGAAGGTTTGTTCAAACACTTTTACACGTCAATAATATTTCAAAAACTAGATGAGGTCAGTGTTTCTTAACTGACTACTACAAGATGAAAGGACGGCCTTCGGATCAAACTCAGAGGTCACAGTCTCTTTTAAAACAAATATGACATTGCATAATCTGACATTAAATAATAATCAATTTCATTTAGTGGATACTAACAATTATGTTGGTAGAAATTTGTATTTGACGAAAGATAGGTATAATATTTTTATGTACTATCTTTCTAACTATCACAAAAGACAGATAGCTGTGTCGCTATCATATTTTTTTTCAATTACATCCAAGAATTTGGCTAAACAACTTGCTTCTTTTGAGCAATGCAATGACATCTTAAAATATTCTGCCAATAATTTGGATCCAATTGATGACATTGATTTTAATTTAAATTAGAAATTAGGACAATAGAGGTAGCCTCTTGCAAAAATGTAAAGAAAGCAAATAAGAAATCAAATGTGTGTGTAAAAAATTTAAATAGCATCAACCTGGTGCATCAAAACATTCAAGGGTTTTTAAACAAAGATTTAGAAGTAGAATTATTCCTGAATTGTAACAATATAGATATTCTTTGTATAACAGAACATTGGCTTAAAAGCCACCAGTTCATGTTCAATTTTAGTAATCACCAGGTTGGTAGTTCATTCAGCAGAGTTAATGCTATACATGGTGGCTCATTAATTTTAGTAAATAACCAGATTAAATTTAAAGACCGTAAGGATATTGTGAGCCTCTCTGTTGAACGGACAGTTGAAATAGCCTGTGTAGAATTGTAGCAGTTCATTATATTAAGTGTGTACAGACCTCCTTCAGGATTGTATGATTGTTTTGAAAAAGTTATGGATGAAGTGTTAAACAAAATCTGTACTTCAAACAAGTCTATCGTCACTTGTGGTGATTTTAATGTTAATTTGTTGGAAAACTCTGGGATTAGTACTAAAATTATAAGTTTGTTTCAGTCATACAATCTTGCTAACCAATTTTTGGAGCCCACTAGAATAACTCCCACTAGTGCCACATGCCTAGATAACATTTATACAGATGTTAAACCAACTTACAAAGAAATTATTAATTTAATAGACTCGGATCATTGCGGACAGTTGATCACTATTTCAAATATAAACAAACAAGTTATTAAAAAAGATATCACTGTTAATCCAAAAACAACTAAACGTTTGGAAACATTTAAAACTAAACTTTTGAGTAATTTACTACTTTTGACAACTAATGAGGACTCTAATCATCAATATAATGCTTTTTTTAATATGTATTGCAACCAATTTGATAAAACTTTCATTCCAAAGACATTCTCGGTTAATGGTAACGCTTCCTTCAGTGATTGGGCCACTGTTGGTATACATAAAAGTAGAAAACGTCTTTATGAGTTGTATGATGAACGGACTTGTATAAACACTGCTGAATTTAATTTATATGTTAGAAATTATTCGAAATTATTTAAAAAAGTTTGTTGCATAGCCAAGTCACGTTACTTGAGTTCAAAGATTAAAAAAAGCAGTAATGTAATTAAAATGACATGGAATATCATTAATAGCGAAACGGGAAGATCATGCAACCGAAGTAGTGACTACAGCCTTGCAATTGATGGCAATTTAATTCAATCGGATTCTCAAGTCGCCGCGACCTTCGAAAATTTCTTTGCGGAGATTCCCGTTTCGACTACTAAATCTCTAAACTCATCGCCCACTGCTGCAGAGTCTTTACTTAAAGAAAACGTTCCAGTTTGTGATTCTGAATTTAATTTCCAATATGTCACTTGTAGAGATATAATTAAAACCTTTCACACATTAAATGTTAAAAAAAACCGCAGATCTATGGGGTAACTCTGTGGATGTTGCTAAGTCCATTATAAATATTGTAGCACCTACTTTAGCTGTTATTTTTAATAATTGTATTGACCGTGGTGAGTTTCCTGATCTTATGAAAAACAGTAAAATAATACCATTGTTTAAATCTGGTAGCACATCAGACCCTACTAATTATAGACCTATTTCAGTGCTGCCTACCTTTAGTAAAATTTTTGAAAAACTTATTTTAGATCAAATGCAAAGATTTTTTAATAAGCACAAATTACTGCATAACAAACAGTTCGGTTTTACAAGGGGTCGTTCAACTACTGAACTTTTAGGACATGTTTACAAGGCATGGGAGGACAAATGCGATGCTTTGGGGATCTTTTGCGATTTGTCCAAGGCATTCGATTGTGTTCTTCATGAAACATTGATCAGGAAACTGCACCACTACGGAATCCGGAATGCCTCTCTGGATCTTCTTACTTAAGTGATAGGATTCAGACAGTTGATGTTAACGGAAAAAGATCACCTGGATCTGTAATAAGAATGGGGGTCCCCCAGGGTTCAATTCTTGGTCCATTTTTGTTTCTTATTTATATTAATGACTTGCCTTACCTCATAAAGGATAATCATGATATAGTGTTGTTTGCAGACGACACTTCACTTTTATTTAAACTCAAACGTCAGCAGCTGGTTACTGACAATGTAAATAGCGCCCTTGCTAAAGTAGTTAACTGGTTTAATGTTAATAACTTACTTCTAAACGAGAGAAAAACTAAATGCATTAAGTTTACGATACCTCATGTTAGACAAGTAGAAACTAGTGTTCTTATTAAGGGTGAAGAGTTGAAACCCGAAAACACCACAGTATTCTTAGGCATAACTTTGGATGCCAAGCTTCAATGGGGCCCCCATATAGATAAATTGTCAAAAAAACTAAGCTCTGCAGCATACGCCGTTAGAAAAATTCGTAATTTAACTGATTTAGAGACAGCCCGTTTAGTATACTTTAGTTATTTTCATAGTGTGATGGCGTACGGTATTCTTTTGTGGGGAAATGCCGCCGATATTCAGACAATTTTTGTTTTACAAAAAAGGGCAATTCGTTCAATTTATAAACTAAGTCCCAGACACTCCCTCAGAGACAAATTTAAAGAGATTAATATAATGACTGTGCCTTCTCAGTATATTTATGAAAATCTTTTGTATGCACATAAAAATATTAATCTGTTTAAAAAATACAGTGATATCCATAACATAAATACTAGGAACAAACACAAATTTGTTGTTCCTACTACCAGACTCAAGAAAATAGGTAGCTCGTTTAAATGTCAAAGTATTCGTTTTTATAATAAACTTCCTGGCCACATTCAAGAACTAAGCCTTAATAAATTCAAATCATTTATAAAGCGGAAATTATGCCAGAATGCCTATTATACTGTCAAAGGCTATATTGAGGACAAGAAGGCTTGGGATTGAGCTGCTCCAATAAGTTTACACAGATATTGTCTATGTTTAATTTGCTGTTAAACTTTTATTTTTGATTGTTTTAGATAAACAATGACATCTTTATATTTACTGTTTAAAGTATAACATTGTTTTAATTTTTGAGAATGTGAGGACTATGTGAGTCATTGTTTTTTTGTTTTTTCAGTTGTTTTAATCACGGTCTGGCTGTTTGAGTACTTAACGCGGCCTACCCAAATGTCCTTTCTTTTGTATTGTTCGTGGAATCGTTGAGCTCCTTAGTTCTGAGTTGAGCTGCACCATAATTGACAAATGCATGCACTGACTGGACAGGTTCACTCAAATCAGTGTGGTTCTTTCCTCAAAATACCATTTCAGACACCAGTCTACAGAGTCCTCATATGATCTGACCATGTTTATTCTCGGATTTTTACACTTTGACATGACGTGAAAATTTACTTTGTAAAGTATTATAATATTTTAATTATTGTGAATGTGAAGGCAGTGTGGATTTGTTGTTTTTTTTTTATCTCAATCTATTTTTAATTTTTAAAATTAGTTTTAATCATGGTCTGGCAGTTTGAGCAATTTATGCGGCCTACCCAAATGTCCTTTCTTTGGTAATGTTCGTCGAATCGTTGAGCTCCATATGTGTTGTGTTGAGCTGCATGATTACTGACAAATGCGTGCACTGACTGGACAGGTCCACTCATTCTGTTTGGTTCTTTCCTCAAAAGACCATTTCAGACATCAATCCACATGGTCTTCACATGACCTGACCAAGATTATGTCTGGACTTTAAAAGAGACTGTGACCTCTGAGTTTGTTTTGGCGTTTCTTCTCAGAGTAGTCAGATAGGAAACGCCGATCTCATCTACTTTTAAAATAGTATTGACGTGTAAAAGTGTTTGTAAAAACCTACTTACAGAAATAAAATCATTTATCATTTAAAACCCAAAAGTAATTTAGGTCAGAACAAACACAAGACCATGGATGGATTGATGTCTGAAATGGGGTTTTGAGGAAAACCCCACACAGATTGAGTGGACTTGTCCAGTCAGTGTATTCAGCTGCATCTGGTTGGACTAGAATTCGACCCCAACATAGAAAGAGGCAGGCACACGAAGAGGTACTAAACTATCTTCAAATTGTGAAAGTAAGTACAGATGTATTATTTTAATAGAGTTCTAGAAACTCTAGGTCGTAGCGAATATACTCTATACTTTAATTACGAAGCGGTAAAATTTCTTTGTTATAAGTAAGTTTGTAAATAAGGGATAATCTCTGGAACTACCAGTTGGTATTTAAAAATTCTTTTTGCATTTGATAGACCAATTCTTAGGCAAGGCTATTTAACATCACGCTAGGACGCTTAGGAGCCAAGCATATAGAAAAAAGTCAGAACGAACGCTCAGCGCAAACGAAATAAAAGCGCGGGCATGTGAACCAGATACTTTACGCTTACGCGGACGAAGTCGCGGGCAGAACCTAGTTTGAAATAGTATGACGTGAATTTATTGCACCGAAGTCGTAAGACATAACGAGAAAACCCACGCTTTCGTACTAAATTCTCTTACACGTGTTGTTCTGTAGAAATGGCGAGCAGTTACTCCTACTACACTGGCCTTCAAAACTTAGTACCACACTTTGAAAACTGCGATAACTTTTAAAGTACACAAGATATGTTGTCAAAATATTATAAAACGAATTTACTTTTATAAACACTTTAAAATCCGTCTCTTAAAGAATGACTGAAAAGAACTTTACAAACGAAAACATTTGTTTTCAAATTGCTGTCTTACTTTTGACTTTTTGGTTTCTGTTTTTGTATAGGCCTATGATTAATTTAAAAAGTCGGTCGAATTTACGTTACGTTTGCTTGTGCGTCCGTGGTAGAGGCGCCGATGTAGATAATAGTAATTGCGATTTAGAGTAATCTTCCTACGAGCAGTGCTGGCCGAGTGGTAACGGCTCCGACTTAAGAGTTGTAGGTCGTGTTGAACCTAGGCAGGCACTTTACTCTGTGTAGTTTATTTCATAACATCTACTCTCAAAGGAACACATTGTGAGGAAACCGGCATGTCCTAAAACCAAAAATTCTAAGACATGTGACATCTATCTAACCGCACTGGGCCCGCTGTTGGATTACCGCGTGTGGCTTGTATCCCAGCAGTGGGAACATTATATTCTTATTGATTATGCTTATGCTTCGTTTTCCCCGAAAGCTTAATTGTAGGTAGATTTTCCCCGATTCTCCAATATCGAACGTCAGTCACTATTTCTAGAATTTTGGTGTCAAGCTTGTTGCAACAATATTGTAATTGCTTTCCGCTTCGATTTGATGAATTCGTTGTGTATTGTGTTCAGTGTTTACCATAGAGCGATAAAACGATAGATAGGTTATGATAAATGATAAATGATTTTATTTCTGTAAATAGGTTTGTACAAACACTTTTACACGTCAATCATATTTTAAAAACTAGGTGAGATCGGCATTTCCTATCTGACTACTCTGAGAAGAAACGCCGAAACAAACTCAGAGGTCACAGTCTCTTTTAAAGTCCAGACATAATCTTGGTCAGGTCATGTGAAGACCATGTGGATTGATATCTGAAATGGTCTTTCGAGGACTCTTTCGGGTTAAAGATGGACACACTTAGCCTCAGCCTTTAATGTTCCCATTGCTGGGACACATGCCTCCTGTCTATGGTTTTCTCAAACTTAAACCATTTATTTCAATTAAACCATTTACAGGCACTTTTGCATTGTCAAGGAGTCGGTCAGTCAGAAATATGAAGCTAGTTGCCCATTCCAAAGCGCAGTAGGTATCTATGGTGAAGAACGGGCAAGAAACTCCATGGACACTCTTTTAAATAATTTTGTTGTTACAAATATATTAGTTACGTCGATTAATGTTGGCACTATAAATGAGAACGATGTACAAAAACCGTACACGTTAAAAGCGTCCAGAGTGCAGGAAAGTATAAATGAAAACAATCCAAAAAAATAATTATTAAAATAAGTCGTGGCAGCTAACGGTCACACGGTGGCATCACAATTCATCTTCGACATTATCATAAATATTAGGTAAAATATAGGTACACTAAAAACGGTGATTTTAACAATGTTAACACTAAAAATAAGGACAAACTACGTGCTCCCTTTCACCAGCTTCATAAGGTTCATAACTTATTTGTTGGGCTTGGTATAACCTTATAAAACAGGCTACCGTCTTATTTGCTACATTTGCCTTTTAATGCGTTTGAAGCTTAAGTAAAATCCAACCATTTTTTAAAGGCATACTATTCCATCAACGACTACTTAAACGATAAGAATAGTTGGTCGCTGTGATAAAAAACCACTGAAACCTTAAATTCTTCGCCCTTGCTCGCTTTTGATTTAATAAGGGCGAATGTTTCAGCCTGCAAAATCAAGATCAAATTAACCGAAGATCTTAGGGGAATGTCTATTAAAGTCTGTACTTCCATAATTGAGACTAAAGCGCCTGACTTGGCTTTAATATTTAATTTGTGTGTGGATAAAGGAGTCTTCCCGGATCTAATGAAACACAATAAGGTAATTCCACTTTTCAAATCCAGGGACAGTAAAGACACTAATAATTATAGACCCGTGTCCGCGGTGCCGGTTTTCAGCAAGGTGTTTGAAAAGATAATGCTTAATTAAATGCTCAATCACTTCAATACTAAAAAAACCTTCACGATCAACAGTATGGTTTCAAAACTTGCGCTCAGTTTGGTAAAATCTTAATTAAATGATAGACAACAGCAAGTTCAAATAAATGGTGTCAATTCACTTGGTATAGAATTAAAAATGGGTGTTCGACAATGCTCGATTTTGGGTCATTTCCTCTTTTCGGTGTATATTAATGACCTACTCCATGTATTTGTAAATAAACCACAAATGGTGTTATTTGCTGACGATACTTCCTTGATATTTATGGTAGATAGACGAGCTTCAAATTTTTTTCACGTTATTCACGCCTAAAATATGTCCACTGCAAATAATTTGGTACTAAATGGAAATCAAATGAGTGCATAAGATTTTCTTTGCCAAGGGTAGTGATTATGATATAGTATTTAATCAGGAGAAACTAGAATTAGTCGATAAAACTCTTTTCCTGGGGATCACGCTCGACTCAAGGCTACAATGGAGTCCTCATTTAACATCTCTTGCAGGACGGCCAAGTTCAGCAACTTACGCTGTCTGAAAAATCCGTCAATTTACTGATGTAGAAACCGCGAGGCTGGTCTATTTTAGTTAGTTTCATAGTATCATGTCTTACGGTATTTTACTTTGGAGACGGGATGCAAATTTCGCGTCTATTTTTATTCTACATAAAAGAGCCATCAGAGCCAAATATAATCTCCGCAGGCGCGATTCTCTAAGGGAACTGTTTATGGATACGAGTATTAACATCATGACGGTACCTTGTCAATAGTTAAATGAAAACATCATGCACGTTAGAAAAAAACTACATCTTTAGTACGTTAGTAAAAGAGGTGAAAGACATAATTAAAAGTACCAGAAATTGGGACTTATTAGTTCAACCAGGTTTCAGACTGACTAAAGTAGACTCATCTTTCATGGGGTACTGTTTAAAATGTTACAATAAAATGCTTCCCCACATACTTCAACTGAATGAGACGAAGTTCAAATCCTTTGTAAAACGCACACTATGCAGCATATTATAAATAACGGGTTTAAATCGCTAATTGACATTTGAAATACTGTGTCGGAGCTGCTGAAGATTGTACGAATAGGTTTTCATTGTATAAACTCAATCTCCTTCATGTTATAACTACATATTTTTAATAGTTATGGATCCCAAAAAATCCATTAAACGTTCTTTTGAAAGTTTGAGATGTATCTGTAAAACCGCCGATATAGTTGCGCTTCAAGAAACGTGGTTGCTGCCTCACGATATGCCATTGTTAGGAACAGTTGATGAGAAGTTCGAGTACACGCAAGTCTGAGGTTGATACATCAGAGATTCTTATAGGAAGGCCGTACGGCGGTGTAGCCTTGTTACGGAGGAAAGGCATTTTTCAGCCGGTTTCGTTAGTGCAGTGCAAAAGTGTAAGCTTACGGCTATAAAAGCATCTTGGTGTGATCGATCTATTATAGTATTTAGTGTGTTATCGACGACATTTTCGCATGACCCCCATTAGGGCGATTTTGGTGTGCACAAGCCAGTGGCTACCCCCGCCTGCATTGTTTTAGTCCACCAATAGCGCACATTATAAAAAAAGAGACAATCTTCATCATTAGTTAAACTAAAACACTTAACGTTTAAAAAACGGTCACGCTTAGTCATTCGCTTATTCATTGGTCAAACAGAAAAAGGGCGGGATAACCTACGATTTCAACGTGCAGCCGAAAATGTTTTGAAAAGTGGCTGCGTACGTGGCTGTCCTCGTACATGCAGATAATGTAGAAAACATGTCAGAATTTACAGATTGTTTAAGCGAAATGAGTGCGATAGTGAATGACAGTGGGGTTGAAGCCATATTTATGCAAGGTGATTTTAAGTCGCATCCTAGTCAACCTTTTTGGAAAGAATTATGTGTTTTTTGCTCTGATCAGCAATGGATACGCGCCTATCATGAAAAGCTGCATAATAACATTGACAACTATACCTATATTAGTGATTTTAACGGAAGCAGTCGGTAGCTTGATCACTGTATTGTTACTGGGGCGGCTTGGCAGTCTGTTAACAGTGTAAGCATAGACTATGCTGTTTTCTGGCCGGACCACCTGCCTTTTACTGTTGAGTGCAATTTAAACACTGTCATGTCTAAGGCAAAGCAAACTCCAGAATAAGGCCCTAGCAATGTGATATGGCGTGAGCGAAATAACAGTCAGATCAGAAGATATCATGGTCTGTGTAATAATAAGCTTAGAGATATTGACTTTCCTGAGCAATTATCAACATGTGCTGATAAAATGTGTAATAACACCGAGCATAAAAAAGAACTAGACAAGTTGTACAGTGACATTGTGTCTGTGTTGTCGGAGTCAGCTATTCAAACCTGTGAGCTGAAAGAGGCACTAATGAAAGGTCGTGTGCATGTGCACGAGGCTTACAGGGAGGCTCTGGTAAGGCATCAGATTTAGGCAGTGGCGTATTTTAAGATTCAGCGCCCTGGGCCTATAAGGTTTGCCGCCCCATAAATTTACGAAAAAAAAAAAACGTTTCATTATAAAATAAAATCCAGCAGTGTGTTGATGTGGGCCGAGAATCACAGAACATATATACCCTGACGGGTTGGCTAACGGATTTGTCAATGACACTGTCATATAAACTTACATTTTTGAGATTATGAATGTTTTGGGCAAGCATATTTTTAAATGATCACAATTTTTTCATCTTTCAAAAGAGCATCAATTTAATGTTTAGAGTAGTTTTTTCATAATGAATTGTTATTGGTAACAATTCACAAAACTTATTAAAAAATAGAAGAACTGTCGCAGCTCGGTAATTATCCGGTTTTGACCCCTAGCTTACTGGACCTAATTTGTTGCTAATGACCTCAATTTATTATTATTACGTAGTGCAATTGTCACCGCAGTGCACAGAAATATGCATTATGCTTTTTCCGTAAATGGAAATGCTTCCTTTAAATCCATTTATTCATTTTCTTAAGACGTCAAGCATTGTTTTAAAAGAACACATTCTTCTTGTAGATCATCCGCCAGATCAATCGGGTATATACATACTTTTTTACCCAATGTCCTTCCTTTGGTATTGTTAGTCGAATCGTTGAGCCCCTTATGTTTTGAGTTGAGCTGTACGATTACTGACAAATGCGTGCACTAACTGGACAGGTCCACTCAATCTGTGTGGTTCTTTACTCAAAAGACCATTTCAGACATCAATCCACATGGTCTTAACATGATCTGACCAAGATTATGTCTGGACTTTAAAAGAGACTGTGACCTCTGAGTTTGTTTCGGCCTTTCTCCTCAGAGTAGTCAGATAGGAAACGCCGACCTCATCTAGTTTAAAAAAAAATGTTTGACGTGTAAAAGTATTTGTACAAACCCATTTACAGAAATAAAAATCATTTATCAATTGAAAATTTTGGCATTCATTCTAACTTCTGCTTCAGACATTGGAACCAAATTGCATAAACATGCAAAATTGGTGGTTACCACGTCGTACGAAGTTTTGCGCTTCCATAGCTCGCCCAACAATCAATCGCATGGGATGAAGGAATTAACCCTGAAATGGTCACGTCGCCCTGTAACAACACTTCTCCCTCGCGACACTCATCGTCTCATTTCTTTCTCTTAATAATTTATTCTCTTGTGACTGTTACTGTATTATTCTTAGAATTTTCTTTTACCAGAATCTTCAAAAGTATCAAAGGATTCCCATTGATTTTCAATAAATTAATACATACTGTTTTACACAATTAGGGTGCAGGTCTCCAAAATTCTGATAATATGGCAGTTCATTGTGAACTTTGTTGAACCAATAGCCCTTTATTTTTGGGTGGCAAATCATCAAATGGGTTCTGCCACTACGGGTGGAGCGGGAGGGCGTGTCAGACTTTTACTGACTAAAACCCACCAGTGTACCTTCAGTTGCCTGTGCCGGGGCCACCCACGGTTTCTCTTTCGAACAACCCGCGACCCTAACAGGCATCATCGGCCCTATCGGACCTCGTCAGATAGTGCTGTCATCTCATTGAACACGACGTGCCGTCGACCCGGGCCTGGTCCTTACCGGACGGCTAGCTACCCATTGCTCGCCGTCCGCATGCTCGCACCTACGGGTCCCGGGAATCTGCTGGCGATTCCCGATGCCCGGGGCGTCTCCTGTGGCGACTAGGGGCGTGAGGGCGCAAGGATTGCCGCTCCCTCAGGCGCTCTGCCTCCTCATTCGATAGCATTACTGCTTAGCAGAAGAAGGTGCGCCTCCGCGAGGACACGGCGGTGCTCCGCCCAAGCCGGGCAGACTATCACAGTATGCTCCACCGTGTCGTCGAGCCAATAGCCCTACAGCTTTATTTTTAACTTCAAGAGCCGCTTTTGTTTGGCTCCAAACTTTATAAAGGCTGGTACAAGCATCGTCCTTCGCTGAACATAGTTGACTGACAGAATGCAAACGACTCGAGCAACATCGAAACATCCTGACTAGTCCGGAGAGCGACGGAATCCAACGGACACGTCGCCGCCCCGCCGCCGATCAAAAAGCGTCTTGAAGTCTATCAAACTTACAACCAAATGAGTTTCGAGTTTTTGTTAATTATGTAGGCATTTTTGTAATTTCTTCAGGCATTTATAGTCAAAAAGAAAAACGGACAAGGCTGAGTACGAGGTGCGGCTTGCTCCGCCCCTCGCAGCCTGCCGCCCCGGGCCATGGCCCTTTTGGCCCTAGGGTAAATACGCCACTGGATTTAGGTACAACAAGGTAGACCTCAGTTCGGTCGAGTATGGGATGAGTGTGACCCAAAGAGTATTTAAAGGCAGACTTAAACTGTGCCAGAAAAATCTAGACCAAATTAAAATGGATATTTTGGCTTCGCAAAGGTCATCGAAAAACTTTGCTCATTTTTGGAAGTCAACCAATTAGCTTAACCTTAAGCCGGGCCTTCCTGTAAGTGTCGGGGGTCTTGATACTGCGGAGGATGTTGCCAATATGTTCAAGGATCTTTTTGTAGTGTCGTCACCACTGGGGCCATCAAAAGTGAGTGTCAATGCTGAGGCGTGTCAGAGTAAGGCTCTTTCTTGTTTTTCTGCCAAGCAGAAGACTAAGGTTATTAGTAAAATGTGTAGAGGCAGGTCACCTGAAACATGCAGGCGTGCATTTACCTAAATTACTGGCTATGCTTCTCACGCTTTGTATCAGTCACTCGTAATTGCCAACAAACATGATGAAAACAGTGGTGGTCCCCATTGTAAAGAACAGAACTGGCGATATCTCTGATCCATCCAACTACATACCTATATCGCTTGCCACTATAATAGCGAAAGTAATGGACACTTTGCTTGATAAATAATTAGGTACTATTTTATAGCTACGTGACGCACAGTTTGGGTTTAGGCCCCAGCTTTCCACTGAAAGCGCAATTCTTGGTCTCAAGCAAACTGTCCGATATTACTCGGACAGAAATACCCCCATTTATGCCTGCTTCCTTGACCTTTCCAAGGCGTTTGACCTTGTGGCATATGATGTGTTGTGGGAGAAGATGAGGGAAGCGGGAATATCAATTGAACTCCTCAAGATCTTTGAGAATTGGTACACACACACACACAGCTTAATTGTGTTTGATGAGGAGGATCTCTGTCCTCGCCAAAGCTCTTCAACCTGTACATAAACGGGTTGATCGCTGGGCTCAGTAGTTTAAGTGTCGGATGCTGGATGGACAACGTTTGTGTTAACAACTTAAGTTATGCAGACGACATGGTGCAATTGGGCCCGACGGCAGGCTCGATCAGGGAGCTGTTACGAGTATGTGAGCAATATGTAACGAATCTTGGACTTGTTTACAATGTAAACAAAAGTGTGTACATGGTTTTTGAGGCCTCCGGTAGACGTATGCACAGCGACCCAGTTTTAATGCTGAACGGGCTGCCACTCAAAAGAGTTGACAAAGACGATGAAGATATAGAGGGTGAGCGCAGGGCGCTAGCGGTCAGGGCCAACATGCTGATACGCAGGTTTGCTCGTTATAGTATTGAGGTAAAGATTACGCCGTTTAAAGCGTATTGCCAATCGTTCTACACGAGTGGCCTGTGGGCAAGGCATACTAAGATATCTCACTTATAGGATCTACATTTATGATGTAACTATTATATTTGTAAGAACAATTATTTTTAAAAAGTTTCATGGATTTTCTTGCCCGTTGTTCTCCATAGGTTACAGTAGTTGTTTATTTATTTTGCGTCGATGGTCATCATTTGTGTGTACTTACCAAAAATTGATATATTCAACAGTGGTATTCAATACTTCTTCTTTCCATCGAAAAGGAAGCGAGTGGTACGGACGTGTCGCAAAACATTTTAATAAAATAAATAAAAATCTCCAAATAAAAGTGAAATTAAGTGCTCTAAACCTAAGTGCGCAATTAGCATTAACTCATTTGCGAAACTTCGGTCGTTATTGCTTCTCATCAACATCCAAGCGAGCGGTGAGTGGCAAGTGTTATCCCCTCGGACCTTACCGGTGAAAAGAGACGGGCTTCGAATATTCATCTCGCTCTCGTCGTGGTGCTGCGCGGGCGCGCTCCGAACATCCCACGTATATATCTTTGCATATTTATAAAAACAATGACACACGATGAATGTCGCTCGATCGCCACCGCAGTCGCCTAATACGTATAACGAAGGCAATAGAGATCTTATAGAAACAGCTGGTGGTTCGCAACCAGATTTGCGTAAAATTGCGCTATCTGACTCCATAAACCAGGTAACTTATCGTAGCAAGAGAAAACAACCTCATGACGACTTCGGTACACAATTCGAAATATTCCAAGACAAAATAGAATCGCTTTTCAAGGATATGGCAAAAACCCAGACTGAAAATCTTAACAAGATAGCCCAAGACGTTTCGGCTATTAAGGAAGAAATAAGTCAGATTAAACTTACAACAGACTGGTCTCCTGTCCTCAGAACAGACCAAAATAAAATCGGAGTTATCTAACATCTCAATCTTCCGAGCTAACATTCAGAAAAAAGTGGACACTATTGAAAATCACATAGCTACACTTAAATCTGGGTCCGATCCCGCGAATACCATACCTCTGCTTAAGTACGAAGACATTATATCGGAGACCTATGACCGATCTCAGAGGGAGAAAAATTTCATTATACGAGGGATAAAAGAAGTGAGATCCTTAAACTCTGAAGAGAGACAAACTCATGACAGCCAGGAGGTAATGAATATTATAAAAATGGCTGTCTCAGACTGCACGGAACCAACAAAAACCATACGACTAGGAAAATATAATCCTGATACATCTAGACCTATAAAGGTCATATTCTCGACACCTGAACCAGCGAAATCCATTCTACGCCATAAATCAAACATACAGTATGAAAATATCAAGGTCTACTCTGACGAGACCCCCTACCAACAAAAGATTCGGAAAAGTTTAAGAGACGAACTGAAACGGCGAATAGACGGAGGCGAAACAGATATAACAATAAAATATGTCAAAGGAACACCTACAATTACGAAAACTGGGCCAAAAAACTAGCGATACAAGATTCAGATGATGCAACTCCAAGCACTACATACGAAGTAACCAACTCTTACAGCAACTTAATAAAAACACTAAATCCCTAAAATTTCTTTACGCTAACGCACGTAGCATTGTGAAGCCAGGAAAGCTAGACGAGTTAAATTGCATTTTACAACAAAGTATACCTAGTCCTGTGCATGTGATTATACTATCGGAAACTTGGATCAAGTCCGAATCTGAAGCCAGGAGTTTAAAACTGCCAAACTACTCGCATTATTATAATATTAGAGAAAACTCAAGAGGCGGTGGAGTATCTATATTTGTTCATGACTGCGTAAAGCACAATCACATTGAGGATCTTAGCAAAGAGGACAATCACTACTTATGGGTATTGTGTGTTGGATGGCACCGTGTTGGAACAAATTCAAAATACTAAAAGTCGTTACTACTACAAAGTTTTCAAAAACTGTGAGAGAAAACCTTTTAAGATGTGGAAGCTAATCGGAAACTTAGCAGGAAGCAAGTCTAAATCATGCTCCGCTCCTTCAAAGCTAGAGACGTTAACCGGTCAAATTACAGAGAGTAAAGACAAATGTAATTATTATAACACCTTTTTTGCTACTATAGGATCCGTATTAGCTAATAAAATTGAAAGAAAGAAAGAAAGAAAAAACGTTTATTTAGCACAGACTAAAAGGCACACAAAGCAGGTAAAAATTATAAGAAAAACAATAAAAAAAAAACATACAAATAATAATAAAAAAGTGTACAGCGCGAAATATGAATCTTGCAGGGTAGTGTGCCTCACGGCTGCGCCAAAAAGGCCCAGTTCAGCAAAAAATGCCAGACAACTAGTGCCCGACGCTGGTTTTCAACTGGACCTGCAACTGGAATTGCAATGCCTAGGGAACAAATACATACCCAGCCAACAACACAAACCACAGTATCTAGTACAAGTGAACTACTAAACTTAACCCCAACAACTGAAGCAGAAGTCAGCAAAATCATAGACAATCTCAATTAAAATACTAGTGCGGGCTTAGATGGAATCAGTTGCAAAACCATAAAAGTATTAAAAATCTATTATTAGCTAAACTCACGATGAGTATCAACTATTGTTTACAAAACGGCCACTTTCCGGACTCTTTGAAAATAGCGAAAGTTAGTCCTATCTTTAAATCAGGGAAAACGACTGACCCAGGTAATTATCGCCCTATCTCTGTCCTCCCAATTATATCTAAAATATTTGAAAAAATATTATATAAACGTCTAGATGATTACCTCAAAACTATAAACTTCTTCTCTCAAAAGCAATATGGTTTCCGCGCAAAATCCAACACTCTAACTGCAACAATTGACATTGTGACCAATCTAAAAAAACAATATCGATGAAAAATACGTAGCACTCGGTATATTTATTGACCTGAAAAAGGCATTTGATACAATTAGCCACAGTCTCCTTTTCCAAAAACTGCACGAAATCGGCATAAGGGATATTGCCCACGACATGTTCAGGTATTATCTCTCTAATAGACAACAAATTGTTCGGATTGGTGATGTACAAAGTAACTGCGAAACTTTGACCTACGGCGTACCACAGGGATCCATTCTTGGTCCCCTGCTGTTCATATTATATGTGAATGACATCCATAACCTTAATCTGGCAGGCGACATAATACTTTATGCTGATGATACTAGCCTATTTTTATTTGGAAACCATATCGAAGAGGTCATCGAACAAGCACAAAAAGATTTAGACACTCTCTCTAGATGGTTCCAAGACAATTTGCTTACTGTTAATACCTCTAAAACTAACTATATTATTTTTAGTGCTAGGAACAAAAAAGTCGCAAACAACTCAAACCTATACGTAAATAACGAACCTATAACCCAAGTTCCTTCAGAGAAGTATCTTGGTCTCCATCTAGACAAACATCTGACGTGGCAGTCACATCTAGATAAATTAAGATCTAAACTATCTTCAATCATGGGCGCGCTTCGGGGGATTGTCCGCTGCTTGCCGCAGCTGTTAGGTATATCATTTACAACTCTATGGTAAAACCTCACCTAGAATACCTAATAGAGGTGTGGGGCACTGCAGCTAAAACGCATTTAAAACAAATCGAAACTTGTCAAAACAAAATAATAAAACTCTTATTCCATTACCACTATCTAACTCCGACAGAAAAAATATATAAAGAAACTAAATTGATGACACTATCACAGATATATAAATATAACACATGCATACTAGTACATAAACTATTAAATAAAAATATACAATCAAAAATAACATTTACAAAAAAAGGCCAAACACAGAAACGTAGTACCAGACGAAAAAACAACATTTGCTTAAGACCACCACGAACTAATTACGGAAGAAAAAATATACTATACGTAGGAGCAGAGGTGTATAATAAATTACCTAATGACATTAAAGAGATTCAGTCCTTCACTTTATACAAAAGAACCATAAAACACCACATCTTGAAAGATTTCTCTAGATTTTGAATCTGACCCACCGCACTAATTTACACATCCTCATCAATTATTTTTGTTAATAATTTACTTATTTGCTAATTATAGGGAAGACTAAATGACCTACTCTTTTATTCCCGACGCTTAACAATACACATAAATGGTTAAATTTGTGATTGCTATTGACTTGCCTTCTGGAATCAATATGTTATAGTGCACTCATTTTTACCTTTTACCCACAACACTGTAGAAGTTGTCTGATACGTTACTAAAACCTACCCTCCTCATAAGTAATTCTAACATTTAGTTTTAAGATTACCTTGTATTTATCTTAATAAGTGAATTGTATTCTTTTTGAGAAATAAATGTCTTAAACCGAAAAGCACTAGGAAGTGGTGAAGGGCGGGCGTTTTGGGGGACTGTCTTATGTAATTTTGACGTTCGCATAGGTATTGATTCTCAGCCAAATATGAATCAAGCCTTTTGATTTCATCAATAGTCTGAATCGAATCCCTCTTTTTCTGTTTTTTCCAACAATTGCGCAGATAAGTTAGTCGTACTTTTTATTTTTTATTTTTAAGAAACAAATGTGGGTACATCTCATCTATCCTAAACAAAACACAATGTACAAAGTTTAGAGTATTTTAAAGATAGAGTAAACGATGATGTCTGTGCTAGTATTAACTGTGTGACAGACACGGGCGTCTTACATAACATCACACCTTGTTTCCCCGAAGGGTTGGGCAGAGGTGTACCTATTGTACACCCACATTTCGCCAGTTATGTTTAAGTCCCATGTAATAGGGGGCGAGCCTATTGCCAATTACCGGGCACAAATCCAGACTTCGGGCTGCTACTGAGAAATTCCAGATAGAAAATCCCAATAACACGTTGCCCGACCTGGGGATTGAACCCAGGACCTCATGCTCAGCAGTAGCGATTGCGACCACTAGACCAACGAGGCAGCTTCCTCGACACGGGCGTCTTCCTCCTACAAATAACAAGCCAAACCGTGACACAATAATTTGCAAACTTTATGACTAAAGTAGTCATCTCTATCTTGTCAAAGTTCTGTGGTTTGCACCAATAATATTTGTTGTTAGAATAATGAAATCGGGCACGATTTGATATGGAGATTGGTGAGGGCTGTCGCTATTGTACGATACAATAAATAGCCGGATCCCTATATTGAATCTGCCTTCATATTAATGGTTATTGTGACGTCTTAATGGCGTAGGTTGGTAGACTCTTTCAGCGGGTAATAACATGCGTGGTGTGGTATTTTGTTACAACAAAATCACATCTATTTATCTATTTAACACCTGAGGAGCTGTTGTGCACAGCAATTCTTTCTATGATTCAGTAGATACTAAAGTCTTTATGAAAATTGTACGGCACTCATTTTACTTACATATGTTTATCTGATATTTGTTGTACTGCTGAATAGCAAACCTTTAGCTACCTCTGTCTATTTTCCACATCCATTTATATCATTTCATGTGATCTGTTATTATTTTCCTTTTATTGAATGTTGTGACATTTTGTATGTAACATTGTAATCTGTCAGTTTTTCTTTTTCTATGGTATAGAGCTAAGAGGTCGTCTATTTTATTATAAAGGTATCGTAAAACTAGTGTTAAGCCAGGTTCTCACTGTAAGCCATCTTTATTGTTCCTGGCAATAATTAATTAAGAAGTACTTGGATTGAAAACTAAAAAAGTCACTTCTAGAACGTTCGGCCAGGGGCTATAAAAGTCAACCGTTACTTTTCACCAGGTTCTTTTAACTCCGTCTTTTGACTTGTTCTTTTGATTCTGTCTTTTGACTCGTTCTTTAAACTCCGTCTTTTGACTCGTTCTTTTGACTCATTCTTTTGACTCGCCCTTTTGGCTCGCTCTGTTGGCTTCTTTCGTTTCGCAATTTTTCTTACTCACCAGTTTATGTTTTTCTAAAAGCTACATAAAAACCTTCCTAGAAGTTATTCTCAGTGAATTTATTATAAACATCTTGTGTGCGTAAAGGTGTTCCGACTCACTCGATCACCTCCGACCCTCCCACTTGCGTCTACGAGAGGAATTCGAGACGTATTGCAGAGCACTAAAAAATCGTCCTACGCGAGCTTCGACTAATTCTTAATTCAATATATTTTTCTACGTAATATCGTATTTCATATTTTTTAAATTATGTTTACTTGTAACCACGTTTGGCCAGTCGGCTAAACGTAACGTTACATTGGATAAAAATGCAGACGATTCGATCGACGGTTAAGCTACGATGGGTGACCATCTTTTAGACATAGCGACCCCGTGATATGGAAAGCACGTTCAGCCGTTGGTCCCGGCTGTCATTCGTAGATCTTTGACAGTCGTCACGGGTAGTTATAAGCTCAAAACTCTGACAAGCAGTCTTCATCATCGGTATCGGTATCATGTTACCCAGTTACAGTTATTGTGGAGGTCACATAGGTAGTCGCTTCTTGTAAAATACTGGTAGTCAGGTGCGTCCGGTTAGATAGGGAGCCGACCTCACTATAGTAGGGGAAAGGCAGTACAGTATTTTTTAGGTTAAAATGTCTGTCCTTGTAACGACAGTTCATTATGAAACGAATGAGTACGATCATCGATTGGGAGCTAGATAATTTTGACCAATTAACATATTCAAAGTGCTTACGGTCTGAAAATACAACACAGCAAGCTTTTGTACACAATACTTCCAACTCCACCTTTCTATTAACAATCAAAAACTACACCAAAAGAAACTCCAATTTGTAAAAACAACTTTTTAGTGCCGTGCCGCATTCACTCGTTTCAAATTCTACGAAAAGCCGACAACTCCCGAACAGTTTCGATAACTCCCGAAGCTATCAGGACCGGGTTGCAGTGCATGCTTCCTTGACAATACAAAATGTAATGGCGGCGTCCTAGACATTAATCTGGATACAGCTGCGGCTTGAAATATACGCAGTATGGACGTCGAGTTTTATGAAGGGGTTATATTGCTATAAATGTAATCTTGTGTTGTGAGAGATTTTATAGACCTAACAAATATTATCACGCCTGTATTCCAAAATCGGGGTAGGCAAAGGTGTTCCCATTTTGTACACGATCATTTCGGGTCGATCCTAATGTAGTATTCAGGTATAACAATTTAGAGACTTACTGGTTACGCGCTTAAAATATCAAAAATATAGTTATTTTAAGTGCAGATTTCGCAACTGAAACTGAACGCGTTCAACACATCTAAAACGCGTTTAAGAGCTGTCAGTGTCAAAATTGTTGTGGAATATTGACACTGACAGCTTTTTCGAACTGCTGATTGCGTTCAGTTTGCACTTAGGCCTTAATACTTACATTTGGACACAAAAATTGTAGTAAGACTTAACTGTCTTTATCCATCAGTCAGTATTGCATCACAGACGATTTATAAGAAAGCTTAACATTTTATTTTCTGGTCTTTGAAATCGAGAACTAAGTTAGGACGTAAAAGTCTAACTTTATTATAAGGCAATAATAATGAACACCTCGTATTGTAAACAACGTGAATACCCGGATTCCATATCCGAAATCAAATGGCAACTATTTATGAATTGTTTAAAAATAGAATACTATTTAACATAAAAACGGTTGTAATGAGGATGAACACACATTCCAAGTCCGCTTAAGCAGACGACAAACCAATAGGTTGACCTGCGAGATACCAAACAAACAAACAACGATGAAGACACATTCTCTGTACGGTGCTCGTGGAATAAACACCCTGAGTTGAAGTAAGGTATTTTCTTTGTACTCTCATAAACATTTTTGTGTCATTCTCTATTACTGTGTATTTGTGTGATATATTGGTGCAAACCTATGTCTGACTCCAACAACAACGCCAAGATGATGCGCCGACATATACAATAAATACCTACATACGTAAAGCAAAAACACATTAACACAGCAATCATTTTTAATAGTGCAAATTATTATTACGCATTTTATTTTAATTTATAGAGCTTCCATCCAGTGTGCAAATTGATTTTTCCACCGAAATTCATTATAACTTTTACATTTGTCGAAACAAATCCGATTTTAGATTTATTTCATACATTTGATTATGTAAAATTTTGAGACCACATAAAACCTTTTAGTATTTTGAGTGCCCTACCTTTTTGTATTATGTACATTGCGGCTTATGTTCGAAAATTAAATGTACTTATATTGGTGTGGCGTTTCTGTACTGTATTTTGATCGCGTGTAACTCACAGACTCGATTTTTGACTGCTTGTTTACCTTCAGCAGTGATGGCCCAGTGGTAGCGGCTCCGACTTACGAGTTGTAATTAATTCCATCAAGTGGGGAGCTCTCGAGCTCGAAACGGTGAAGAAAACATCGTGAGAAAAGCGGCATGTTCTAGAACCAAACGTTCGAAGACAAGTGTCATATACCAACGTCATAGGACGATTATACCTTCAAAGATCGTAGGTGTGAGTAATTCAAGATTATTTTCTCGATTTCGGCTCTATTCTCCAAGACATTTAAGCGCCTGTTTTCTCTGAAGGGTTAGGCAGAGATTAACCTGTGGTACACCCACATTTCTCCACTTATATTATAATCCCATGTAGTAGGGAGGCAGCCTATGGCCATTAACCGGGCACAAATCTAGACTCTGTCTTATTCTGTTAGACACAAAATAAAACGTTTAAGATTGTAACAGCTACACATAACATTATCTAAATATAAAACCTGGGTGTTCAGGTTCACCTCTTAATGAGCGAAATACCTTCAACTTAACTTCAAACGAACATAAATTCTAAAAATAAAAATGGTTTTACTATGTCATTCTTAAAAGCCTTACAACACAGTAATTAATTATAACAGAAGGGCGATAATTAATTAAAATACCTCGGCATCGGGTTAATTCGGGCAGTGTCGTGTTCGTGTAAGAGCTCTTATTCAGCGGTTTGCTCTTGCATGAAAAGCATAGGAAATTGACATGAGTTGGCGAAAAAAAGGGAGTGAAAAAGATTGAGCTTTCAATTTGGAACCTTGACAAAAGACAGAGTAAAAGTATGGTCTAATGTGTCTATTGGTCTTTTGCGCCCCAACCAACCTTTCGTACAATTAAATGTAACTAAGACATTATGTAAATGAGACCCAGCTGCATCCTTGCTTAAACGAGTATAAAAAGATACTTAATTCAGTGTCGACTAATGAAAAGAAATCCTCATAAAATTTATTTGCATCGTCCATATTATGGCCCAGAACAGAATCGTATGCCAGTCACCCTTTTTTTCATTATGGTCCTAAGAGCCACGAATATTATTATTGTTATAGTATTCAAGACTAACAGCAATACAAGAGCCAGAGGGCCTAGACAAAGTAACATTCGTAACATTCGATTAACGATGACGCTAGTAGAAAAGCCAAAAAATTTATGGCGTTGACATAAGCTATCGAAATGTCACGTAATCATAGGTCATTGCGTAGTATCATAGTGAAGCTATAGCGATTGTAGAAATAGAATTGCTCCAAAGCGAATGCCATTTCTCTGCCATTTTCATTCTGTAAATAATCTACTACAAATGAGAACGAGCTGTAAGTTTGTATATCTATTACTTAAACAAAAGGTAAAACAACATAATATCATACAACTAGGGATTGCAATCCCGCAGCTCACTCAATCCCGCGGGATTGATATGCGGGAATAATTTCAAATATGCGGGATCCCGCGGGATCCCGCATATTTGAAATTATTCACAGTAGTTCAACTTTTTGCCCCGTTTGTATGTAAGATAATGTATTAATTTTTTGATCTTATAGGGCTATAAGATCGAAAAATTAATACTTTATCTCATTTAAAATTATGTCATAAAATCGAATTGAAACTACAGGTTTTTGTTTAAAAAATCACTAATTATTAATTAAACATGTCAACATTATGCAACAAAAATTAATTGTTTCCTAACAAAATAATAATGAAATTATAATTAAGTACGAGTAATTAGTAATCAGCCTTATTAGACCTTAATTTTTAAGTTTTTAGCATCAAAAGTTTTGTTAAATTTTACCCTTACATCTAACAACAGTTTTATGATGTTTGTAATTCAGTCTTAATAGTCTTATTCATATAATGACTAATGCACGCAAAACTTCACGAATGTTTTAGCGGTAAATTTAAATTTGCGGGATCCGCGGATCCGCGTTTTGAAGGTGCGGGATCCAGCAGATTAATAAGTGGAGCGGGATCCCGCGGGATGGCCGGATCCCGTTTTGCGGGATTGCAATCCCTACATACAACAGACCGTGCGAGAAATTGCTGTTGTGAAGGACATACCTTAAATCTGCACTGAAATTTCAACTTTCCGAGTTGTCCTTTGAATTCTTTGTATTGACGTTAGTCACTAGGGGACACTTTATGGCTTCCATGACAAAATGAACGGCAACAGTTCCTACAAATTCTTCATTACTAGCTGACAATTTGAATGGCGACATTTATAACTATGCGCCACTATCTCTAGTCTAGACCATAATTACAGCAGCTGCTTTAATTACTACTACGAACTATAACGGGTGCAAAAGACATACAAGGTAATGAGGCCGAGAGTCACTTGTACTCCCCGTCATTTTATTTTTTTATTATTGTAGCATACTGCAAACAGAAAATTTTACACCAAAAATACAAGTCGCTTCCCAAGAATTATTTTTGTGCAGTGTTACTTAGTTTGATGTATAAAAGGCGTAGTTGAAGGCTATGTGATGGGTCTTTTCACACCTTGTATGAAGTATAGCTATCATTAATATCATCATCCACAGACCGACTTCACCCACTGCTGAACAGAAGCCTCGTCTTGTGCCAATCCCCACGCTCCTGTGCCAGCCTCAACCAGGTTCTCTAAGTATAGCTATACTTCCCCATTATTTTGATTAAGTAACAACCCAGTTCATACCAAATAGTCTGATTAAAACCTTTAACAAGACCATGAAAGGAAGGCCAAGCTTTGACCTTCAGCATTCCTTAACCACTGCACTCCGTGGGAGCTAATGGAGTTTTCACATTACACACAATATTATTTACTTAGCTGTTATAGTAGGTACTTCTTATTTTCTATTTAACGCCACATTACGCTGCCATCTTGGATATTGTTAGAACATTTATAAGCTCTCGTACCTACTAACAGGCGCTTTTTTAACGCGACGTTTTTTACCGCGTTTTGGTAACGCCGTAAAAAACGTCGCGTGGGTTACATAACTCGGTAAAGTAGCTTTTCCTGGTTTATGATGATCAATGAAGAATTTATTATAGGAGTATTTGAGTATATTCAACTATATACTACTGTAATTTAAGTCTAAATCGCCAACCCGTCTTGAGCATGCGTGTTTCTTACATCTCTATTTTAAGTGTAGGCGTACCTACACTTAAAATATGTCTGTACGTACTACGCACTAATTTATTAAAGCCTCCTTGCGCCACAAATCGCCAAATATGTTTAGCGTTTGACATATTTTGAAAATCATTCTGTTCCTTTCAATTTCAAACTATTAGCTGTAATAGAATGATATATGGTACAAGCGGGCCTTTCAATCCGTACTATCCTTACAAAATTATTTATTATTGTATTATACCAGGTGTCGTTTTGCATCCTCGTCAAATTCAAGGAGGTTACTATGCTAATGAATCTCGACACGAATCAATAATAAAATAAGTAGTTTTTGTTTTAAGTTTTTCTAATTTTCGGAAATCGACTTGTGTGGAACGAGCTTGTTAAAACGCGGCCCGTGTGATACCGCACTGTAACTGCCATTTTATGCGACATAGCTGTGCAACATTGCCTACAGCTTATGCAGCGGGGATTATGTTCTTTGAAAGCGGTTTATTCTGAAAAACTGTCAAACTTAAATAACAAAAAAAAAACAAGTATGTATTCATTATTGAGCAAGTATCGTAATTTTATTTGATTATTTATGTCTTTCATAACAGCCTCCTGATATTTGACGCGGGCGCAAAACGACACGTTGTATTATTATTATCGAAAGTAAGTTTGTTTGTTTGTTATGCTTTCACGTCAAAACGGCTGAACGTATTTGGATGAAATTTGGCACACAGAAGGACCATGACCTGGGTAAGGACATATTTTACTTATTATACTGAATCGCATATGATGTCGCGGGCAATAGCTAGTTCATCATAATTTCAGCCCGGAATCGCCCACTGCTGGGTCCATACTCAAACTCATAACATTTATGTACTTATAATAAACCAATTATAGGCAGTTATGAAATGTCAAGGGGTCGGTCAGTCATAAATGTGAAGCTAGTTGCCCATTCCAAAGCGTTTACAAGGTACCTTTGGAGAAGAACGGGCAAGAAACTCCACGGACACACTTTTAAATAAAAAGATAGTTACAAAATTTTGGTTAAACTTTCATGTTGAAATTATACAAAGTTAAAATAAGATTTTTGTTTTTGATCTTCGAAAGACGATGTTTGTATTGCTGGGATGTTTGTGGCGTCATCTTATAAAACAAGACAAAACCTCCTAATTTCAGTTTCCTCGTTTGAGGTGAGTTTGAGATGAGGATCCAACTCAGAATCTACCTTGAGGCTTCCTTGACGAATTCAACAAGGAAGTCTTTACCAAAACACACTTATTTAATCAGATTTTAATTTTGTCTTTTGAAGAGTTTATTGAATGCGGACGTATTAGCGACGTATAACCGCGACTCACACTCATTCGAGAGACCTCATAATTTCCTTAATCTGACGACTTTGAATACCGATGGTGAGGGCCTTGAGGTCTCCTCGACAGAGTTGTGAGTCGAGTAGCTTTCGAGGTTACGACTTAGAATATGGGTGCTGATCTTTTGTTATTTTTGACATTTCCTTATGTGCTGGTAAAATTTATTTAAGATTATGAATTATATTAATAGTTAATTCAAGAACAACTTGCAAATTTATGTGAGGCCCTGACAGCCCGACCTTTACCACAAACAATGAACTTAGTTTGTTGTTAGTTTCAAACTCAATTGGAAATTATATACTCCTGTTTACGTGCCTAGTTGTACCATAGACTATGAATTTGTAGAAAAGGAGCCGCATTGAAACTATTTTAAATGCCTATAATTTCGAGGCGTAATCATTCGATACTTATCTCGTTCATCTTGTTTACATATATTATAAAAGTTTGTAGGTAGAACACAGAAAACTGAATAAATTATTTCGGTTTCTGTGAGGTAGACGCAATTTGCTACGACTATTCAGCTAATTGCAAATGTTTAAATTAGTTAATTATCAGTATTGTGGTTATAATTTTCAAAATGCAATGAAATATACATATTGAAGCGTTGGCAATAATACTGCGTTGCGTAAAAGTGGACGTAAATGATGTGATAACACAACTGGACTAAGTTGAGTATGAGTGTTGTCATTTAAATATTTCTTATTTTACTAGATCTGAAATATTATTTGTTTAAATTAGTGAATGATGAGTAAAGTGTTATAAACATTATGTTATTTATAATATTTTTGCTTAGAGATGTCTAATAACATTCTTTTTTCTAGAGAAATTCTGTGAGTCTGTGGGTAAAGAAATGTCAGGAAGAGGGAATCTTGCTAGTCGAAGCGCTTGTTTTTGAAATGGAAAGCTTATTTAAACAAGACTTAACATGGTGAATGAATACGAAACAAATGGTTTTTATATCAACTGGACATTTTGCTGAATTATTCAACACGTCATTAAAAACTGTTCGCCGTGTATTCCACGCTATAAAGATTGCATCACCGAAGACTAGCAAACAATAACGTAATAAACAAGAACGTTTAAGTTCCGGAATATTTTATCATGTATATTTAATTATCAAAATTTAGTTTTAGTTTCAATCTTCTTTTCTTAAAGAAAATGAATACTTAAGCTATCCTGTTCAAGTCAGCCTTGTTGTTTATAAATGTAGTAAATTGAGCAAGTGTAGGAGCACCAGATAACGTGTTTCGAAACTCTTCCCAATACCTACTAGTATTTGAATCTAATTTAATTGACATCATGTATATAATGACAGTATTCCAATGCTGAGTAGGCTCATCCAATGACTTGAGCGCTCATATATTTTTATTAGTCACATCTTTATGGCGACGCAAAGCGACACTGGATTCTGTAGTGACTGGTTCGACATCGAATAAAGGCTGCAAATGTTTGTCGATGAGAAGACGACTGTTATTGTACCTTTCACACACAATAAGTCCCATGCTAATTGGTAATGATCCGGCTCGAAGGAACATATGTTGACGAATCTACGTCGACTGCTCAGTTCAAACTCAAACTCAAAGCATTTATTTCAAATAAACCAATTACAGGCGCTTTTGAATTGTCAAGGTCGCTCGGTCAGAAAAATGAACCTAGTTGCCCATTCCAAAGCGTAGTAGGTACCTATGGAGAAGAACGGGCAAGAAACTCCACGGACACTCTTTTAAATCAAATTATGTTTACAATAGATTGGTTACATCATTCATGTTGAAATTATGCATGTGAGAACGATGCAGAACGTTAAAAGCGTCCGTTATTTAAATATGAAAACAATTCGAAAATAAATTTTAATTAAAATACGCCGTGGCAGCTAAGAGATGACCAGTCTCAACTGACGGCGCCCGTTCACGAACATGACGCATGGATTAGCACCATTCAACTCAACCATTTTGAAGGGAGCTAAATGATCCAACACACGCGCCACCATCAGCGAAACATTAAAGTGAGCATGACATACTCTCAGCCGCCAGGACACATTCAAGTCAATGAAAGACGTACCCTGTAAATGGTAGCTTTAAAGCATGTACATAGTACTCACATAATATGGCATAAAGCAATTATACAGTACAAATAAATTGAGTTGATACAATGCAAAGATTCTTGTTTTTAATCTTCAGCAGCTCCAACAGTATTTTCAAATGCTAATCAATTCAGGAACAGCGATTAGCCAAGCATTTTTATCAGCAATGTAATCCCCTAACCCCTTTTTTTTTTTTTTTGTTCCCGGGGTGGAAAATCCTCATGGATGTCCTCCGCCCTGGGGCAGGCAGGTCTGTCAGACTCTTACTGACTAAAAAACACCCCGGTGTTCCATCTCACACCTACGCCGGGGTTGCGGGAACACATTATTCTTCCACAACCCCGGCTGGTGCCGGCCCGCTTGCGCGGGCCCCGTCTCAATCCCCTAACCCCTTTTTTTTTTTTTTTTTTTTGTTCCCGGGTTGGAAAATCCTCATGGATGTCCTCCGCCCTGGGGCGGGCGGAGGGGTCTGTCAGACTCTTACTGACTAAAAACCACCCCGGTGTTCCATCTCACACCTACGCCGGGGTCGCGGGAACACATAATTCGTCCGCATCCCCGGCTGGTGCCGGCCCGCTTGCGCGGGCTCCGTCTCGGGCGGGGGGAGTGAGGTGTACTTCCCCCGCAACGTCTGTGAGCGGCGCGCACGGAACACTATGCGCGCCGCCTACTCGGGTCCTGATGTTGGGGGGCGACGGATGTCCCCGAATCCGTCGCCCCTGAACCCATTTAGGGGGGCTGGAAGAGGGCGTTGTCCGCCCTCCGCCTGCGCCCGGTGCGCCTGCTGCGGATCGGGAGAGTGGACGAGATCTCTCTCTCCCTTTCCGCAGCCTCCTTCTGCGAGATGACTGTTTCACCACCGCGTCCCAGGACTCGGCGCTGCCGACCATCGAACTCACTACGGTCGGCAGCGACAGGTCACTGCCTACTTCTGAGATGAGGACACGGCGCGGCTCCTCCCAAGCGGCACACTCTGCCAGCGTATGCCACGCCGTGTCCTCCCGGCAGTCGACGCAGTGGTGACACCGAGCGTCCGGCTCCCTGTTTATGCGACACAGGTACTTCCCGAAGCAACCATGCCCCGAGAGCACCTGCGTCGCCCGAAACGACAGGGAGCCGTGTCTCCTCCCGAGCCAGAGGTCGAGCACTGGCCGGACCGCCTCGATGGTGACGAGGCCGGCGGTAGGGCGTGAAAGCCTGTCCCGCCATTCCGCCACCAGGACCTCGCGAAGCTGCGACCGACGCTGCTCCATATGGCGCTGCATCGGCCGCTCGCCCCGCGCCCTCGCTTCCTCGCGCCACCGATAAAGTGACGCGAGCACCTTCGCGTCTAGGTCCCATGGCGGGGATCCGGCCAGTGCACAAGCCGCCTCGTAGGAGATCGTGCGATACCCCCTTATGACTCTGACGGCCATTGCTCTCTGCGGCTTTCGCAGCACAGAGATGCTGGCGGCCGTCAGGTCAGCCGCCCAGATCGGGGCCCCGTAAAGGGCCATCGATCGCACGATCCCCACGTAGAGCCGCCTACAAGCGGCGCTCGGGCCCCCCAAATTGGGAAGCAGCGTTGCCAGCGCCCCGGCCGCACCCAACAACTTGGGCGCCAGCCGCCGGAAGTGGGGTCCGAAGTCCCACCGGCTGTCGAGCACCAATCCCAGATATTTCATGGTGGGCTCGACAGCGATCCGGACCCCCCCGACCACAATGTGTGATCCAGCCGGCGGCGCCCGCCGGGGGCCATGAAACACCATGGCCTCCGACTTGTTGAGGGCCACCTCCAGGCCGAGGCGCCGTATGCGGCTCACCGTCAGTGAGACCGCCGCCGTCGCGAGCAACGCTGCCTCCCTGTGCGAACTCCCCCGGGCCGTGACCAGCGTGTCGTCCGCGTAACACGTCAGGTCCGCGCCCGGCGGGAGCTCGCCCCTCAGCACCCAGTCGTACCCGATGTTCCACAGGAGCGGCCCCACTACCGATCCCTGTGGAACACCGCACGACACTTGGCGCTGGTTTCCGCCATCACGTCCCATGTAGGTGACACACCTCCCCGCCAGATAAGCCCCAACGATGCGGCGGAGGTAGAGAGGCACCCGATGATAACGCAGTGCCTCCCGTATGCAGCTCCAGGGCAGGGTGTTGAAGGCGTTGGAGATGTCCAAGGACACCGCCACCACCACCCCGCCCCGGGACACTGTTTCCTCCGCCAGGACTCTCACCCTCGACACAGCGTGGATGGTAGAGCGCCCATGCCGAAAGCCGAACTGGCTCTCGTCCAGGTCCGGCCCCTCTCTGCAGAAGTGGCCGACGAGGCGGGCTGCGAGTATGCGCTCGAACAGCTTGCCCACCTCGTCGAGCAGCACTATGGGCCGGTACGCAGACGGCGAGTCGGCAGGGCGCCCCGCCTTCCTGAGCAGGACCAAGCGACCTGTTTTCCACAAAGTGGGAAACTGGCCCCGCTCAAGGCACGCTGTGAAGAGTCCTCTTAGCTGGGGCTCAAGCTCTTTCAGAGCGAGGGCTAGCGCTAGGCCGTGAATCCCGTCGGGCCCCGGAGCCACGTTCTTGGCCCGGAGCCGCATCACGGCCGCCCCCATCTCTGCCTGTGTCACCTCTGGGACGCTGATGGCGTTCTCCTCTGTAGACCCTGCGGCTGTGGGCAAAGCCATCGGCGGCGGGGTATGCTCCGCTCTTGCCGGGAAGAGGGCTGCGACTACCTCCTCCAGCAGCTCGGGTTGGAGACTCTCCGTAAGTGGAGGCGCCGCGGCTCGAAGTTTCCCTCGAACCGCTTTATACGGGCGCCCCCACGGATCCCCGTCTAGAGTCTCCAACATCTCCTCCCTGGCTCGCGTCCTCGCCTCGCCGATGGCCAGCCACAGAGTCTCCTTTGCCGCGCGGTACACCTCGTACAGCGCGGCTTCTTCGTCAGGGACCCGACGACGTCTTCTCCGGTAACGGGTGTACTGGCGTCTAACCGCCACGCACGCGACGCGTAACTGCGCGATCTCGGTGGACCACCAGTACACCTGGCGCCTTGCGGACTGTGTGTGGACCCGGGGCATGGACGCGTCGCAAATTTGCGTCATCGCCCCGCGGAACCACAGCGCCTCCTGTTCGACGTCGACGGGTCCGCTAGTTGCCGACTCCCGGCTCCAGGCCTGGACAATAGCAGCCTTTTCGAGGAGCTCCCTGTCGATGAGCTTGCGCGCCCAGCGCGGACCGTCCGTTCGCGGGACCGGTGAACTGCGGCCGCCAGTGGTCTGGGCGGAGACGTCGAAACGGATGTAACGATGATCCGACAACGTCTCCACCTCCACGGCGACACGCCAGTCGCGAACACGGCCTGCGACAGCAGGGCTAGCGAACGATACGTCCACTATTGAACCACCCCGCTGCCGCACGCACGTGTGAACCGAACCCCGGTTCAAGACGGCCAGGCCAGTCGTGACCAACCACTCCTCCAGTGCCTCACCCCTAGCATCGGTCGCCGGAGATCCCCACGCCGTAGACTTGGCGTTGAGATCCCCGAGCAACAGCACCGGGCGAGGATGAAGTCGGCCCACGACGGCACCCAACTCGACAAGGAAGCTCTCGAAGTCGGCGAGACTCTTGTTGGGCGAAAAATACGCCCCAACGACGCCAACGCCATCTGCGAGGGCGGCTACCCAGCCGTGCCCCGGCGACGGGCTGACGAGAGCCCCGCCAATGATGGCCACCAAACCGTCCAGGTCTCCCACCCAGTTATCCCTGGGCGGGACCCAGTACGGCTCGGCGACCACGGCCACGTGAATCGACCACTCTGCCATGCTCTGGAGCAAGAGATCCTGAGCTCTGGCAGAGTGGTTGATGTTGCCCTGGAGGAAATGGTAGAGCGCCGTTATGCGCAATCCATTCCCTCGGCACCATTCTTAGGCCGGGAGTCGGCCGGAGGGGAACCAGGCTGAGGGGGGGGTAAAGAGCCCCCGGCAGCCTTGGCAGACCCTCTATTCTTCTTGTTGGCGGGCGCGCCACAGGCCTTACCGCCCGCTCTGTGGGCCAGCGGGCCTCCCTGCAGCTGTACAGAGGCTGCAGTTTGGCGCCGCGGAGCACTGGGCCGCCTTGTGGCCGGGCTGGCCGCAGCGATAGCACTGCTCGCTGCGGTCAATTGCGGCGGTGCACCGTGCCTTAACATGCCCCACGTCAAGGCACCGGTAGCACCGCAAGGCCCTGGGCTGCAGCAGCTTCACCCTCGCCGCAACCCACCCCACCAACAGACGCCCACCGTCAGCGACCTTATTCGCCGCCGCCACCGGGCACCGTACCCAAATCGTACCGAGCCCGGAAGCGTCGGCGCGTATGTCACCCGTCCGCACGTCTCCTGGCAGACATCCACCGACTCGGGCGACGGCCACCACGACTTCAGCCGGGGTCGTCGAGTCGTCCAGGCCATCGACGCGCAGCTCAGCGGTCTTCATCGGCCTGGACACCCGGACGTCCTCCGGGTTGAGGACCTCCCTCAGTTTGGTGGCCAGGATGTCCGCCTTTTCCCCACTAGAGGCACCCGACACCTCGAGCAGCCGCGCCCCCGTAATCGCCGGCCTCATTCTGAAGCCGGACGGTGTGCCAAGGTCGGGGAACGCGACATTGGCCTTCGCCTGTGTCAGGACCGCCTTGTAAGTGATGCCCCTTTCAATGGCTCCGGGCTGCAGCGTAATCACTACAGCTGCGGAGCGTGGGGCTCTGACCTTAGGCGGTCCTTGGGCCTTCTTAGGTGCCGGTGCCAGTGCTCCAGCGGGTGGAGGTGGTGCCGTCTTCTTCCCACGGCGGGGCCCTTTTTAACCACCGTCGCCCAGGTCTCCGTGGGAGGCGCAAGCGAGGCCACCAGTGGTGCGGTCGTCCGGGAAGTGGGCACGGACGTACCCTCCGCGGGCTTTTTAGTCCCCTTCCCGGACCCACTCGTCCGAACCGCCGTCGTTGTTGGCAAGGAGGGGCCCTCAAAGCAGGGTGCTTTGAGGGCCCCTCCTTGCGCTTGTCCGCAGCGAGCGGTGGGCGGAGATTCACCGCTGGGAGGAGCCTCTCTTCTATTGCCTCCATCCGGGCACCCACCATCTGCCCACACTGCATCATGCAGATGCGCGCGATCTTCTCGATCTCCGCATCCGCAAGAGCAGGTGTCGACGAAGGGACCGGTGATGGAGCCGACGACGGAGCCGCAACCGAAGAGGAGCCAGTGGCTGCGGGTATTTCCCTCTGGGCGGCGAACTGCCGCTTGAGGTCCTCCAACTCGGATCGGAGACGGCCATTCTCCTCCCAAAGCTTCGCCGTCTCCTCCGTACTTGTTCGACTAAGGAGGACCTCAACCGCCTCTTTAATGCCCTCAGCCGCCTCCTTCAGAGCACGCGTGAATGTGCCCTTCAGGTTGCCAGATTTGGTGGCCACCTTCAGGACGACATCCACACCGTCCAAAACCTGGCGACTGAGCGCCACCCCCGTCACGCTTTCCCCGGCTGCCATCCGAGCAGAGCGCCGCTCTCGGGCCTGTCGGGCCAACTCGCTGACCTCGTCAGCCGCGACAGTTTTTTGCTTGGCCCTCTTCGCAGCACTTGCCTCCGCTCTGTTGGTTCCCAACAGAGACGTTGTGGAGCCCCCGCTTTGGTCCTCCACCACGGGCTCGGAGTCGGGCTCCACACGAACCGGCGTTTCGGGGCGCTTGAGAAAGCGACCCTGAGCGTCGCGCGACGTCGAAGCTGTCATTCTACTTTTCGCGCGACCTCGTCCTCTTCTGCCCGTTGGCCCCGTGGGGGCTGACAGGTTCTCCTCACTCAAAGAGAGGCCTGCCATCCAAAATTTTGACGGAGGTTCAACCATCTCTTCTTCGGCCGCCTGGGTCTTGCGCTTTGAGCTTACGCTCGAAACGCTCACCACACTCATTCTGTCAGATGCCTTGTCACAATCTGACACTGCACCCACACCCAACTGCTCGACCAACACGATCGGCAATTTGTCCAGTTGTTGGGCTATTTGTTCGTCCCCTGAGGGACAGGAGCCTCCTCGGCTCTTGTTGCCATCGGCAAGTGGAAGACAGTTGTTGCCCCCCCCAGAATACGAGGGGCATGACGCATCCGAAACCGGATGCGTGGCGGATTCTCCGACTGCTAAGCAGTCGGTACCGCCCTGGGGTAAAATATTTTCAACTGACTTATTTTCCATGTTTTGGTTTTTCCTTTGAAGGGTGCGGTCCCTTTGATCCCCCTGGATCCCCCCCCAGTGCTAGGGACCGGATGCCCTCCGGCCATACACCCCCTCGGCACGCTCGACCTTGGAGTTGGGGTTATTTTTTTAAGAGGTTTTCTTCCTCTCCTCCCACAAGACCACGCCCACACAACTCACCCTCTGAAAGCAGAGGGGGGGTGGGCGTACGACCTTTTTTTTTTTGTTCCCGGGGTGGAAAATCCTCATGGATGTCCTCCGCCCTGGGGCGGGCGGAGGGGTCTGTCAGACTCTTACTGACTAAAAACCACCCCGGTGTTCCTTCTCACACCTACGCCGGGGTCGCGGGAACACATTATTCTTCCACAACCCCGGCTGGTGCCGGCCCGCTTGCGCGGGCCCCGTCTCGGGCGGGGGGAGTGAGGTGTACTCCCCCCGCAACGTCTGTGGTCGGCGCGCGAGGAACACTACGCGCGCCACCTTCTCGGGTCCTGATGTTGGGGGGCGACGGATGTGTGGGCGTACGACCTACTCCAACGACGGACTAGCCGTCCCTTCCCTACCCCGGTTCCCTTCCTCGACCATCAAAGATGATCGGGGAATGGAACCGTGCCTTTCCCCGTTTGTTGAGATTAGCCGCCAGCGCCAATTGTCCACCAGAACCGGTGGGCGATTGGAGCTGACGTTGCCCAGGATGCGCCACGAGGAGGCTCTTCAACTGCACCCCAATCCCCTAACCCCTACCCTAACTTATAATATGCTCGGCTGCATAGTGTGCGGTTTATACAAGATTTAAATTTGGTTTCATTCAGTTGATGTATGTGGGGAGGTATTTTATTGTAACATCTTAAACAGTACCCCATGAAAGATGAGTCTACTTTAGCCAGCCTGAAACCTGGTTGAACTAATTGGTCCCTATTTCTAGTGATATAATTGTGTCTTTCACCTCTTTTACTAAAAAGATGTAGATTTTTCCTTACGTACATGAGGTTTTCATAGATATTGACAAGGTACCGTCATGATGTTAATATCTTTGAACAATTCCCTTAGAGAGTCGCGCCTGCGGAGGCCATATATGGCTCTGATGGCTCTTTTCTGCAGAATGAAAATGGACTCGATGTCTGCAGCCCGACCCCATAGTAAAATACCGTACGACATAATACTATGAAAGTAACTAAAATAGACTAGTCTCGCGGTATCTACATCAGTAAATTGACGGATTTTTCTCAGAGCATATGTTGCTGAACTTAGCCGTCCGGCAAGGGATGTTAAATGAGGACCCCATTGAAGCTTTGAATCGAGCGTGATCCTCAGGTAAACAGTTTTATCGACGAATTCTAGTTTCTCTTGATTCAATACTATCTCACAATTAGTACTTTTGACATTTGGTAAAGAAAATCTTATGCACTTAGTTTTTTTCCCATTTAATACTAAATTATTAGCAGTGAACCAATTTTGGATCTGCAGTAAGACGTTATTCACGTCGTCAAGATTTAATGCACGCCTATTAATTTTAAAAATTAACGAAGTATCGTCAGCAAACAACACCATATGTGGTTGGGTTTTAAACAAATGAGGTAGATCATTAATATAAACTAAAAAGAGGAAAGGACCCAATATCGAGCCTTGTGGTACACCCATTTTTACTTTTAGACCGAGTGAATTGACACCGTTTATTTGGACTTGCTGTTTTCTATCATTCAAATAAGATTTTACTAAACTGAGCGCAAGTTTTCCAAGTCCGTAATGTTCAAGTTTAAAGAGCAAGGTTTCGTGGTCGACGCAATCAAATGCCTTGGAGAGGTCACAAAAGATTCCTATGGCGTCTTGAGCCTCTTCCCACGCTGTAAATATGTGTTTTAATAAGGTGACACCGGCGTCAGTCGTACAACGTCCCTTTGTGAAACCATACTGTTGACCGTGTGAGATATTATTGGTGTCGAAATGATTTAACATTTGATTCAGCATTACCTTTTCAAACACCTTTCTGAAAACCGGCAACACGGATACGGGTCTATAATTATTGGTATCTTTACTGTCCCCGGATTTGAAAAGTGGTATTACCTTACTGTATTTCATTAGATCCGGGAATACTCCTTGATCCACACACAAATTAAATATTAAAGCCAAGTATGGCGCTATAGTCTCAATAATGGAGGTACAAACTTTAACAGACATTCCCCATAGATCTTCTGTTAGTTTGATCTTGATTTGCTTGAAAGCTTTCACTACTATTATGGGGTTTATATGCTTGAATTTAAATTCAATCTGGCAAGATGAAGTATTTGCTTTTAATAAGTCAATAGAACGCAGGGGCGAGGAGTTTAAGGTTTCAGTCGTTTTAAGTGGGATACTGGTAAAGAAATTAACAAATTCTTGAGCAACTTCTTTGTTAGTGCTTACGAGACCACTTGAAGTCTGAAGTGTGAAATCATTATTGTGTCTTTTATTCCTGTTGGTTTCGTCATTGATAATTTTCCAAACCGTCTTTATTTTATTATCGGCTGTTTTGATCTTGTTGCTAATGTACAAGGCTTTAGCTACCTTGCAGGTCTTTTTAAAAGTTTTAGAGTAATTAGCAACGTATTTATTAAACGTTTCAGAGTTAATATAAGGCTTAAGGCCATACAACTCAAACAATGTTTCCCTACTTTTCCTAATACCCTTAGTAGCCCAGTCACTGAACAAAAAATTGGGACAAATTCTTTTTGTTTTTTTCTTTAAAGTATTATTGAACTCGGTGCTCACTACCGAAAAAAAATCCTCATATAATTCGTTTACGTTGTTTCTAACATGGCCCGGTATATCCCGGGTTCCAGGAGTGAATAAATAAAATACGTGGACCAAACATCAAACTGGTGTAATGCATGAATATACAAGAGTTTTAAGAATAACGCAGTGCCTTTGTCGTGGTAAGATTATAAGTGAGGCGACGCTCGGAGCTCTCGGACGCGCGAGTGTCCGCGCCGCCCCCGTGCGCTTCTCAGCCGCCGCCGACGACCAATGCTGATACCGCTGTTCCGCGAGCCCCCTCAGCTACCGCGCGCCTCCAACCAGTAGAAGGCATGCCATGCATAGACAATTAAGCTATCCTCAATATTATAAAATAAAGCCAATTAACATGTGAAATACTAAATGTTAACAAACTGCCCTTCATTACCACTTATTAAAATCACTTATTTTGGAAATTAATGATCGAAGCTTAATGTATATGGTGAAATAAATCTACTCATCAAATTATAACATGTGAAATGTTCAAAAGAACATTTCACATGTTAAAATAAAACAAGTAGCTTCTAAGTTCCTTGATATAGTATTGCACATACTACTCGTATTTGGCTGAAGAAGTTATTATCAATAATCGTATCGGTTTTTATCCATACCTATGTAAAATAATTATTATTACAAATAAATGTTTTTATTTTTGTTATCACTTGTAACGCTTTTTTAAATTCTAAACCCTTTATCGCAACTACAAAAATAATAAAAAGCAGCACTTTTTTAACATTGTTATCATGGCAAACCAAAATAATAAATTGACAATAAAACTTCGCTGCATCTTATGAGATCAGAACCTAAGCCGAGTGCTTCTCAGTCCAACGCTGGGCGCCTACTGCTACCAGGTCATATTAAATTATCTCGTATTTTAGCAATGCCATAAACCGGCCAGGTCACGAGCATGATGCGTGTCTAACGAAAGCGACGGAAATATATTTTTGTTTCGTGCAGTGCGATGCGAGTGCGCGACTTCATGTCTGTGTATGCCGTGCCGAACTGCGATCTTTGTGGTGTGTGTCGTTTAGACACACACAGTCGTACCGCGAGTTCACAGCAATACGACTCTTAACGTGCCTATGCAATTTGGAATTCTTACTACACGCTCTCTGTATGTGCTGATCACGTTCAGTTTCATTGGTAAAATTTGCCCTAAATAGGTCACAGTTGAATGAATATCGATTGTCTCGCTTGGCGCTTTTCACGGTTCCATCCCGTGATTTTTGCATCCAGTTTTATATCCGGATGAATACATGGATCAGTATTTTTATACCAACTGTATTTGACTAGCCACATTTCATAGATTACAACAAACGATAATAGATAACAACAACGATAGTCGATACACCACCAATAAATGGATTGATTATGGATACTTAGTATTTTTTTCGGCACGAACACTAACAACGTTCCATTTTTTTTTGTTTTCTGGGGTAAACCTTCAAAAAGCGCCCGGGCTTTGGGGATAAGACCGGGAAGTGTAGGTACTGTTGACTTCTAAACGGTTTCCATTATCTGTGGCTGTGCCCTGTCCTAGGAGCACCGACAACTCACACAACAGAACTATGTGCAACTACTAATTACGTTCGAAATTTACTGGAAACTGTCCCGAGTCTACACTGAACATGTAGGTAAGGTACAGGGAGCGTGCAAATATTTGCTAGTGATGTGAATAACTTATGAAGTCCTAGTATCTAGTAATACTCGTATAATAAGTGGTTCATTGTTAGCAGTATACATTAAATGAAATTGAATAAGCATATGTAGGTTAATAATCAAGTACAAAATAATTTGTTTAAACATATTCTTTCTACTGGAAAAATATGGGGGAAACTATTGACAACATCATCATCATCATCATTGGAAGCCTTGTTCCACCCACTGCTGAGCATAGCCCTTTTGTGCCATGCTACCCTGGTCTGTGAGCCGCCGTTTCCAGCCGCGGTGAAACATACGATTAGGTTCACAGAAAAGAAAACCTATTAATTGACCTTTCTTTATTTAGATTGCTTTTTTTCTCGTTTTGCTTTTTTAAAGTAAAAAAAAGATACATTATAAGTTAGAAATTAAAATAATACAAGAAAAAGTAACATGTTTTGTTAAATATTGTACGGTGGTAGGTACTGAACCCTTCGTGTGCAGTTTGCCGCTTTTTAATAGCTAGAGCATGAAAATACTTACAAGGCTCTGAAATCTGGGATCACAACAATTCGCGAAGCCCAGTAACAGATAATAGAAATAAATGCAAAATTTTAATTTATTTTCGTTTTATTTATTTCTTTGAGACTTTTTTGCAGATTATGAAATTCTAAGAAAATGTTGTTGGCTCAAATACTGTTATTTGAAATAAGGACCTTTTTGGGGTGACGTCTATTAGGAGAAATTTATTTTCCTGCCCGTCAACCATTTTTTATATTCTCACTATTAACACCCCGCGGTTTCACACGAAAAGTCTCGATCACGCAGGAATATCGGGATGAACAGGTTATAAACTATCTGTGTGCGAAAGTTCATCTAAATCATCAATCAATGAATCAAGCGAAATGGAAAAGAATCAATTGTCACTTTTTCCAGATTTTGCCAATCTTTTCTAGAAATAAGATAAAGGCCATCCAAGAAATCCACGTTTTGAGAAGTGTTGAGGTACAAAAATAAACAATATTATAATTAATCATGTTTAATTTTATTATTATTGCTTACTCAAATATCTTTAAAAGTAGGTTTATTGTACACATTATTCGTAACCATGGAAAAACGAGGTTTTTTTTAATAATTTGAAATTAAATGAAACGACATGTTTATTCATGTAAGTAGATCTTTTGAGCCACTTTTACAAGTCAATATTTAAAAACTAGATGGCGCGAGCATTTCCTAGCTGACTGATCCCTGAGAAGAAATGCCGAAAAAAACCCAAAAGTTATGGTCTCTTTTAAAGTCCAAACTTTACATTAGTAGGATTTATGTGAACCTAACAATGCAAGGCCATTTGAAGAAAAAGCCATTGCAGCTTTGAGTTGACCTGTCCCAAAAGACAGCATGAATACATCAGTCGTCGTGTAGCTCAACTATTTTAGGGAGCTCAACGACCCGTCTCACGACGCTTTCAGATCTGCAGGACAGGGATTTGATTAATTCACGAAAGGCTTAGGAGAATAATAAACACGTATTAATCCATTCATAATTAAAAGTTACGAGCGGCAGACGCCAAAACTTTATTTAGCCATGTCCTTTTGTGGCGTTATGTACTTAAGATCTATATCTACTTAAATCATGCCTGCCAAAAATAAAAATTTCGAGGACTGCCATTCGCGCCCCGAAATTAACAATATTTTTATGAGTGTGACTAATTTAAATTGCGTTGGGTCCGCAAATTAATGTGGTCTTAAATTGATTGAAATTGTTGCATCCCTACAAGACACATTAGCTTTTCTACATAAGCAGCTATAAACACATAATTAATAGGGAATTGAGATTTTTTTAATTCTTCCTTTCACTACTTACCCTTTACCTTTTTAGTCGGGGATTTTCCGAACATTTTATTTAATCCTTTTTCGACTACACAAAGTTTACATCCGTAAGTCAAAAAAAATTGTATCTGTTGCAAACCTTGCTTAATATTCGTAAATCGACAAAGCGTTTGAACAACCATACAATCACATTAGATTAGCCAAACTATATAGTTCGTTTGTAATGCGTTGGAATTTGGGAGACCATTTAAGTTAATTATTTTGTTACAACAAAACTATCCAAACAAAACAAAAGTTAATTTTTATCGGAAGTATTATGACCACGTTAGTATTATGATTAGGATTACGAGTTCTACAGAAATCCATAGAATTTGCGACAATACACACACACTTGCTTCATAACCTTTCCACATGACGTCAACTCCAAGAAAATTCTGAAAAGCTTCATGAATGTAGGTAAATCTTTTTAATTTTTAATAATACGCCTACGACATTTTAGTGGCTGTAAGTCATACTTTCAGAAAAAGTAAACATACGTTTAAAACGAGACCGATTTTTTTATTTTTTTATGTCAATGGGGCAAGAAGACTAAGCGACATGAAAAGACCGGCTTATGCTGGGTAGTCAGCCAAGTTTTTTATCTTTGTGAATGTCTATTATTGCCGCCATTGGATGAGTCAAAAAGAGACAAGCAAAAATAAAGACGGGCCAAAAAGAATCAGCTGACCAAAAACGGTGCTTTGGCATTACGATTTTTTTATTTTCGAACACGCATACGCAAATATCTCCTGATATACGCTGGCTTTAAGCAGGCTAAAACAGACACCTGTTTTAGCCTCATTCTACGTACTATCGTACCATTTAGATAAAAAATGACATGTATATATCTTTACTGTATAAAGTATAATATTGTTTTAATTTTTGTGAATGTGGGGACTATATGGGTCATTGTATTTTTCATTTTTTTCTATTAATGATGGTCTGGCTGTTTGAGACTATACGCGGCCTACCCAAATGTCCTTTATTTTGTATTGTTCGTCGAATCGTTTGGCTCCTTCAGTTCTGTTGAGCTGCATGACAACTGACAAATGCGTGCACTGACTGGACAGGTCCACTCATTATGTGTGGTTCTTGCCTCAAGATACCATTTCAGACATCAATCCACATGGTCTTCACATGACCTGACCAAGATTATGTCTGGACTTTAAAAGAGACTGCGACCTCTGAGTTTGTTTGTACAAACCTACTTACAGAAATAAGTCATTTATCATTTATCGTAACCTCGAAAGCTACTCGACTCACAACTCCGTCGAGGAGACCATATGGCGTGCCTCGGAATACCTTCAGAATCGGTATTCGTAATCTGACATTAAGGAAATTATGAGGTCCTTCAAATGAGGGGAGTCGAGGTGATACGTCATGAAAACGTCAATATTCAACAAAATCTGATAAAAACGGGTGTTTTCCCACGGGAACGTACTACCGGAATAAATAGTATCCTATTATCCAAATTTATTCATCCGTTAAAGCGTGAAAAGATAACAGACGGACAGATAACGTTTGCAAATAATCTATTTTAATTTTTACTTAACAGGTTTTTTTTATTCTAACCACTTAACTGTTAAATAACAATATTTAATTATTGTGACGACTGAAGGATGTTTATATAAGGTTAGTATAAGCAGTGTCGGGTATTGTGACCCGAATAAACAGTTTGTCGCTAAGCACCGCCTTTTATTGACGTCCCAATTATAATATAAGCCAGCGAAATTCAAATTATCTTACGTTTTTTGCAATAAGCAGCTCGCCATGATGTCAACGAGATTTAGCATACATGTGGGATTCACCTACATGACCTTTTGTGACGTGTGTACTGAGAAGCTGTGATTGGTACGGATGTTTCGTATTTAATCTGATTGGGTTACTGTGATTTTGTAAATATTTTATTGTCAATGATATAGCGTAGCATAGCATAATCAGCCTATAACATTCCCACTGCTGGGACCAGGCCTCCTCTCTGTGAGAGGGAGTGGGCCATAATCCAAAACGCGGGCCCAGTGCGGGTTGGTGGACGTCACAATTCGAATTTTTGGTTCTAGGTCATGCCAGTTTCCTCACGATGTTCTCCTTCACCGTGATGAAGTTAAATACACAAAGTAAAGTGCCCGCCTGGATTCTAACTCACGACCTACAACTCGTAAGTTTTAGCCGATACCACTGGGCCACCACTGCTTAATGAATTGAACAATCATTTATTTCTCCAGTTAAATATTTTTGGTGATGAACATTGTGGAAATTATGACTAAGTATAGGTACGTATGATAGCTACCTTGCCTACGGTCATCAAATTAATCCTATCTTTGGGCATTACTGCGACAATAAAACAGGGGCCAGTCCTGTAGTTTTTTAAGAACTGTGTTTCCTAGAGATGTTGTTGTCGACTTCCAGTCTATTTTACATGGAGCGACTGCTAATCTGACCTCCACAACCCAGTTTCTAGGTAACACGATGCCCCTTGCTAACACTGTTGGTCAGTCTTCTGACGACCTGTTACGACTGTCAAAGATCCACGAATGATAGACGGGCCCAACAGCTTTTCGTGCTTTGCGAGACACGGAGGGGTCTTGGTATGTACCATGTATGTCTGTAAGATGGTCACGCATCCGCGGACCAGCCTTGGCAAACCTAACTTAACCTGATGGATCGTCCCGTGCGGGTGTTATTACTTAGCTAGAAGCCACAAAAATTGTAGGTATAGGATTTTTCACATTAAGTGCACTCAGATTTGCTGTCAACTGTCAACACGCGTAGACGCGCTGCTGAAGAAATAAGCGACTTTCGTATGTTGTGTCATTGTTAAATTAAACTTTTAATTGTGAAAAATGTGAATAACTGTTTTAAGCTTAAAAAAATAATTTATTCTAACAAGAACAGTGGTCAAAACAACTAAAGTGACAATCTAATTTCCAAAACTTTTTCAATCCAACCCACATTTTTTTTTACTTCATTTGAAAATGTCACCTGACATTTGGAAAAAATGTGTTACCATAATTATTCAAATATAACTACGATCATGAGTTCGAACGCACCCAATAAAGTCCTTACTCAGCAAATATTTCATCCTGGTACGAGTATGTTCAACAGACCCAGATCGTCTTCTCTGTCCGATATTACCGCCCATGATCCTATGCCATTGCCACCGCCTCCTTCCTGGCAGCGAGTACCACCACCTCAGCGCAAGCGGATTATGAATTCCCCACCTGGAGTGATCACCCCCACCTGCAAATAGGTTCAGCGATCTACCACTAGAGACAGAAGAGAATTATGCTATTGTGTCCTAAACCTAAACCTAAGTTGTCAAAACCCCCGCCAATAGTTCTGAATGGCATTGAAGATGTAAATGAACTCACGACACTTCTACTAACAGTACCGGCAAAAGCAATTTTAATAAAAATCTTAAAATTGTTAATAAAAATCTTCTACGTATCTTCGTAAGTTGCCCAGAACAATACGAGAAAGTCATAGGGGTAATAACAGCAAAAGTTCTTATTGGCCACACCTTAACCCCAAAGAACACCAAAAGCTATAGAATTGTCGTTAAAAATCTCCACTGTACGACCCCTCATAGCGCTATCGTTGAGGAAATAGAAGCTACATGTAATAAAGTGAGAGGCGAAATTGTCAATGCCCGAGGCCCCGAGAAGAAACCTACTTCGACATTATTTATTAATATCGAACCTGGGCCAAATAATCAAGCAGTTAAAGAAATTAAGAATATATCAAATCAAATCAAATCAAATCAAATCAAAATCGTTTATTTGCATAAAATGTGGTAGGTACAAAAGATGTTACATAAAATTTCAGTGCAAAGACACACACAAAGTGATATACCACCAACATGATAAGATAAATCTTTATTTGCCTTAAACATGGTATAAAGTTGTTACAGTCTGGTTTTGATAAAAAAGGTCCACATGTTTAGCTATACAGAATATTGTATCAATTGCATGCAAAATACACAAGTTAAAGATGAACTTATACAATGTCACAGATTAAATAGTGGTACAATAATAGTCATTAAGATTATGATCTTAATGACTATTATTGTATCATCATTTACATGTTCATTAATACCTGTAAATACCCATTTTATATTTTCATGTTAAAGAAATCTTTAATGTCATAAAAGTTTTGTCCATTCAGCCATTTTAATAGTTTGTTTTGAAATGAGTTAATATTATTTAGTTATTTTAGTTCTTTTGGTATTTTGTTGTAAATACGTACACACGTCACAAGGCAGCTTTTCGCATACTTGGCTAACTTAGGATTTTCCTTTAATATAAGTCTATGGGGATCTCTTGTTGGCCAAAAGATTACATCATACACTCTTTTGAACAATCCCTTATTACTGTACACAAAATTACAGATTTCGTATATGTAAATTTAGGGAAGTGGTAATAAACCGACCTTTTTAAAAAACGGGTCGCAGCTCTCATCAGGCCCACAGATGGCTCTGACGCATTTTTTTTTGTGCATTAAATGCTCTGTCCTTCTCCGTACTGTTTCCCCACAAAATAAGCCCATAACGTAAAATGGATTCTACATAAGCATAGTATGTAGTTATTACCGTCATCCTATTTGTCACGTTCTTAACTTGCCTAAGAGCATATGCAAATTTATTGATCCTATTGCACAAATTATCTACATGTACTTTCCAATTTAAGTCTTGGTCTATGAGTACACCCAAGAATTTGGTTCGTGTAACTCCTTTCAGTCTATCAATATTAAGTTTAAAATTGTATTTAGCATGTTTATATTGATTAAATTGTATAAAATTAGATTTGTCTAAGTTGATTCTTAATTTATTTGTCTGTTACCATTCTAAAATATTGTCAATAGTATTATTAATGTCCATTTCATGATCAGATTTTGATTTATTTTTCTTGTCAGACGTAACGATACTTGAAATGTCATCTGCAAATAATATACATTTATAATTAGCCACTAGTGGTATGTCATTTATAAATAGTATAAATAAAATGGGTCCTAAGACACTCCCTTGAGGTACGCCGCATTTATTTTCCCTGGAGTCAGAAGAATAGGAAGAAAGAAAGTTTTCGTTAAGTTTATCTACGAGTATGACAACGTATTGTTTTCTAACACTTAAATAAGACGAAATCCACTGCAGTGCTCGTCCTCTTATTCCAATTGTTTCTAACTTTTTTAAATAAAACGTCATGTGTTATAAAGTCGAAAGCTTGTGATAGGTCGAAAAACCGTCCTGTTGTAATATGATAATTATTTAGATTACTCAGGACATTGCTCAAAAGGGAATATATTGTGTTGTCGACTTGTGCTTTTGAAATCCAAACTGTTCATTTGCTATAATGTTATATTTGCTACAAAAGTCGACAAGTCTGTTGAGCATACATTTTTCGAATACTTTCGACAAAATAGGAATAAGAGTAATCGGACGATAGTTCGTCACGTCATTTTTATTGTTTTTTTTGTAAAGTGGTTTCACGATTGATAATTTTAAGGCATCAGGAAAAGCACCTGATGAAAATGAAAGATTAATTAAATATGTCAATTTAGAAAATAATTCATTATTTCACGCTTTAATTTATTTTTATGCTAATTCCATCATATCCTTCGAAGTTTGAGTATTATTTAAAGAAATTATCTCCTTTTTAACTTCATCTTCTGTCATAGAACTAAGAAACAGGGAATTAGGAATTAACACCTTATTACAGTCATGATGTAAATTATTAAATGTTAAGGTGTTTGTCGAGTCAATAAAATAATTATTAAAAGCGTTCGCTATATCCGGATTCGTCAGTATCTGCTTATCTAATTGTAATTCAGGAATCATATTGTCACATTTTGTATTCCCAATTTCATGATTAATGACTGACCACGTTGCTCTACACTTGTTTTGGCTTTTATTTATGAAATTAACATTAGCATTCACTTTTGATTTAATAATGCACTTTTCCAGTATATTTGAATATTGTTATATTTTGCTTTGTACAATGAAGTTGTATTTTTGTAGTAAAGATATCGTAAAGATCATTTAGTTTTGCAGCTATTTCTTAGACCCTTCCTTATCCATTTTTGTTTGTATGTGTTGGAGTTATTAATCTTATTTTTTTTTTGGAAAGCATAGGTTATATAACAGACATAGTAAGTCATGAAATTTATTAAAAGCCTTATTTGGGTCATTTTCGAGGTGTACTTCTGACCACGATAAACTTCTGAGACATTCTTTGATTTTTTTAATATTTTCGTTACAGTAGTCTTTCAGATGTAGTATGATTTTGACTTCGAGTTTTGCTCTTTTACTGGAAATTCTAATAGTTGGGCAGTTTCGTGGTCAGATAAATAAAGAGGCAAAACATCTGTTGATGTTGCCTTTATGTTACTTATTATGTGGTCTATACAAGCGTCTTTACGAGTGGGAATATTAATGTGCAATTGCAGATTGTAGTTATTACATAAATCTTTTAAATAGGTGGCGACTTTCCCTGGTTTTAGAGTATTTATTTTAAAATCACCCGCAATAACAATTTTTTGTGTTTCACACATAAGTTGGTCAAGCTTATTCAAAAATACATTATGGTCAGACTTTGGCGTTCTATATAGACACACATGTTAAAACAGATATTCAAATTAAGTATATAATCCACCAACATGTTAAAATAGAAGACACCTAAAATCAAAGATTATTATCCAGTGTCAAAGATGCCAACAATATGGGCATTCGAAGAATAACTGCATGAGACCATTTAGATGCATCAAATGTGCTGAAAGCCATAAAACAGCTTATTGCCCGAAAGTAGAACGAAATACCCCAGCAAACTGTGCACTCTACCTGGGAAGTCATCCGGCCAATTATAAAGGATGTGAAGTATAGACACCCTAGCTCGAAAACAGCTCGGATACCTGCCTAGTGGCAGGAATCACCAACAAAGCAACTGTGCCAAGAAAATAATGAGAAAACGACAAAGGATTACTTCTCAAGGAATGGAAATACAAGCAAGTTACATGACAATTATATCAGGAATGTTGTTACATGCCAACAAAAAGACTTACAGAGATGTTTTAAAGAATGAAAGCCGTCAATCAAACGTAGAGCCAACTCGAGTAGTCCAGGAACTACTCATAAAAAACTCATGCTAGTAAAACAAATAAGCACCCTTATGGGACTCATAACAAAGCTTATAGAAAAACTTTGTTGAAGACTAACGTACCTATAGGGACGTGGAACATTAACGGCCTTGTGCCCAACAAATCTGAAGTGGAATTGCTCCTGAAATGCCACAACAACGACATACTATCAATATCAGAAACCAACTTTACCAGTGGAAGTGCAGTCACCATACTTGGATATAACATCTATTCAACTGACCATCGTGACGGCACTGCTCATGGAGGTACTGCTGTTGTCATTAAGTCCTCAGTGAAACATCACCAGCTTGCTAGTTATCGAACAGCATATCCAGGCGACAAAATCGAAAATTGAGGACAAAAATTGAAGATTCAACGTCTCGTCAATTTACTGCCCACCAAAGCACAAGATAAAAGAAAATCTATTCTCGCATTACATTGCTACGCTCGGAAAAAGATTTATAGCTGCAGGCGACTGTAATGCTAAGCACAAATTTCGGGGTTCAAGATTGGTTACAACAAGAGGAAAAGAGCTCAAATTGTGCGTTGATAAACCTTACCTTGTCTACAGCCGAACCAACACATTGGCCAAGTGATTCAAATAGGATTCCAGACATAATAGACTTTTTTATAACAGGAGGACTCTCTAGTTTGTATTTCAAGGTAGACTCCTACCTAGATGGCTCCTCGAACCACGTTCCGGTACTACTGGCTGTAAGTACCACTATTCTCCATTATGAAATCAACCTGAAATTGTACAACAAGTTAACTGACTGGAACTCTTTTAGAGAACTAATAGAAGAGAAAGTAGATTTGAAAATAAGCATTAAAACAAAAGATGAAATTGAATCCGCAGCGAAACAGCTGACAAACACAATACAGACTGCGTGCTGGCAATCAACACCAGAAATCTTGAACTCACATTGTTACCATACTATCCCCGGGCAAATTAGAATTTTAAAATCAAAGAAAAACGACGTGTGAGACGAGTTTGGCATACGTCCAGGGCCAGAGAAGATAAGGCTGTTCTGAACAAAGCGATAGTAGACCTTAAAAATGCTATTGTCGAAGCTGAGAATGTAACCTTAAAAGCAAAACTAGAGTCCCTGATAGCCACAAAAACCACAAAGACAGAAAGCAGATGTATTTGCAACGCACTTAGAGAAAGTATTCACACCATACGAATCAGAGCCTAGTTCTGACGACGCTGATATTGAAGCTCAATCAGCCATACCAACTTGATCTACCTATTCGACATATAACTTCCAAGGAAGTACTTCATCAGATAAATTAAAAAAACAAAATCAAAATAGAGCGGGATACTAAAGCTAGACAGTAAAAAGCCCCAGGTTTCGGTCTTTTTACTAAGGAAGACCTGAAACAACTACCAAAGAAAGGAATTGTATTCCTAGCGGTACTCTATATGTTATTAGAAAAAAACTCTTTCCAGCACTATGGAAAGTCTCCCAAATAGTGATGGTTCATAAAGAAGGCAAACCAGAGCATGAGGTAACATCATTATTTTACTGCCTGTAATATCTAAACTATTCGAAAAACTATTGCTAACCAGAATGTTACCACAATTACGTCATAGGTCTATCATACCTGACCATCAATTTAGCTTTCGGCAGAAACACTCTACGACTGAACAAGTCCACAGAATCTACGACAAAATAAGAAAGTCTTTGGAATTTATGGAGTATTGCTTGGTTGCATTTTTGGATATTCAGCAGGCCTTCGATGTATGGCACCGCGGGTTACTCTGTAAGATCAAAACATCCTAACCCCATACATACTACGAACTGCTTGAATCTTACTTCTCCGAAAGAACCTTCCAAGTTCTCTTTAAATCTTTCCTCAAAATAATAATCTTTCTTCAAAATAACTGCAGGAGTACCCCAGGGCTCTGTATTGGGACCGGTGTTGTACACCATATATACAGCTGATCTGCCACAAACTCCGGATCCCTTCGGATCGGAAACCTTCTACGTCAGCAACTTAGCACGCAGACGACACAGCCGTTTTGGCCAGCCATAAAGACCCTTAACCGGCATCTAAAATACTTCAGAGCAATACAAACGACATAAACAAATGGCTAAACAAGTGACGAATCAAAGCAAGTACATCTAAGTCAGCCCAAGTTACCTTCAAAACACGGTGGGTTCCCGCATTGTCGAGGCGGGGGGGCTCCCCACGGTGAAGCTAAGAGGAACCCGAGGGGGACCCACTCGTCAGGGCTTTTGCCGACAAGACGACGACGTAGAAGCCAAGGTTGAGATGCCGTTGTGCGACATAGCAACTGAGGTAAGGCCGCAGCGGGAGAGAAGTGCCGGAATTGCGGTGCGCCGCTCTCCCTACCTTCTGCGGCCCTAACGGGGTCGCCCCAATTGATGGCGGACGTGGTGGGGCCGCAGGGAAAGAGAAGTGTCGGTATATCGTTCGCCGCCCTCCCTTTCATCAGAACCGTCGCAAGGGGCAAGGGGTTTTTTGGAGGCGGAGGGCGGATAACGCCCTCTTTCAGCCCCTCTAAATGGGTCCAGGGGACGTCCACCGCCACCCATACATCAGGACCCGAGGTGGCGGCGCATAGTGTTCCACGCGCGCCCCTCTTAGACGTTGCTGGGGGTGTCAAACACCTCACTCCCCCTCCCAACACGAGGAGGCCCGCCGACGCAGGCCAGCACCAGTCGGGGTTGCGGAAGAATCATATGTTCTCGCGACCCCGACGTAGGTGTGAGATGGAACACCGGGGTGGTTTTTAGTCAGACCCCTCCGCCCGCCCCAGGGCGGAAGACATCCATGAGGATTTTTCACCCCGGAACAAAAAATAAAAATAAAGTTTACCTTCAGCCTGAGACAGGGTACGTGTCCGCCTAAGAGTCTAGGCGATCGCGAACTTCCACATAATAACTCTTTGAAGTACCTAGGCATGCATCTTGACCGCAGGCTTACATGGCGGACATATATCCAAGCCAAGAGAAATCAGCTCAATATTAAACACAGGAACCTATCCTTAGAAGAAACTCTGTCCTGTCGATAGACAATAAGCTACTGGTGTACAAAACCATCGTAAAGCCGATTTGGACTTATGGCATCCAACTATGGGAACTGCAAGTGTCTCTAATTTCAACATGCTCCAAAGATTTCAAAATGTCATACTTAAAAACATCACAAATGCACGATGGTTTACAAGAAACTGTGAGGTTCAAGAATACCTTAACCAAAGCACAGTGCATCAGGAAGCGAAAAACTAGGCAGAACGCTACAAAGCACGCCTTCAGAATCATCAAAATCCTCTGGCGTAAGCGCTTAAAAAGCCGAATCATAAAAGGCGGCTGAAAAGATTAGCTGTAATAGACCTTGCCAATCCCAACAAGGACATGCTCCCACAATAAAGACGGAAATCTCGCTGGAATAACCACTCTGCACTATCAAACGCATCAACAACAAATCTGCTCATAGTCCAGGGACTGATCGCAGAAGAAAAGATGAAAAAAAAAACTACACTAAGATTGCAATTTTATTTGAAAGTTTTTATTAAGTACGGGCGTTCGGGAATTGCTGGTTCGGGATTTTTATAATTTTCTTGTATTCTAAAGCATTTTTTTTATAATTTCTTAGTTCCTATGTTGTATGTTGTGTTCTTATAACTAACTAGCACTTCACCCGCAACTAAGTCAGCATGGATTTTGAAAAAAAAAACAATATGGTCATGTTCATCAGACATAATTTCATTTAATGGTAAAATAATTTTTCAAATCGGTCCAGTAGTTTCGGAGCCTATTCAATACAAAAAAAACAATCAAATCTTTCCACTTTATAATATTAGTATAGACATCAAGTACCTAAAGAAAAAAAATATTAACACCAAAAACAAATCGTCGAACACAGCGTAAGAGTACAAAGAGCAACAAAAAAAACAATCAAAGACAAAATCAGATTCCCCGAAGCACACTCTTAGTTAACAAAATATACCATTAAATTGCTAAAGAGCGCCGGTTCCTGATAAATTCGATTAATTTATATATTTTGGGCCGTCAGTGAGAATGCCAGTTTTGTGACGATATGCTGTCTCGATGAGGGCATGAACTGCCAAACGGTGGAACAGTTTTCAGTTTTATCAATAGCATTTCAGTCTTTTGCAGAATCAGTTAAGAATAAAAATGGCGGGCAAATACAAAACCCGCGGCACCCCACAACCTACTCTTTTTAGGGTTCCGTACTTCAAAAGTAAATAACGGAACCCTCATAAGATCACTTCCAACATCCGTCTGTCTGTCTGTCCCGTGAAGACCCTTCTTCTCAGGAACGCGAATAGGGATTAAGGAGCTTTGAAATCAAGCTTCCAAGTCAACGCAATTAAAATACGACTATTTATGTATGCGACATCAGCGTGTTTTGATATTCGTTCAGATTAGTCGCGTCAATCGCGTGCTCTACTCTTGAGCACGCGATGACGCGTGACGCAGCAAACCAACCGCGCCGGCCGAACCACGCTCGCCGCGATGTCACACACAATTACGTAAGAATCGATGTACATTCTATAATTATTATTTATTAATTTGCCACTAAAATATGTCTGAGACCACCAAAATTAAGGTAAAATCCGACAATGAACAACTGCTATAGAAATACTTCAGCGCAGAAGGAGAAAATAATGAACAACTGCGTAATGTTATTTTTGATATGGAAAAATAAATAGAAAGCCTCCAACAACAAGTGAGGTATCTATAAAATAAATCAGAACAAAGTACAGCTAAGTCAGTAACAAGTATAACACTGTATCCTGAGCACTGTACGGACGAATAGGAGCTAGCCAGGGAAACACAGTGGATCAGGCAAAACAGGAGGAAAAAACGAAAATTAAACACATCGCCCACTCACACTGCTAACATTGAACACCTAGAGACCGTTCAAACCGAAAAAGTGAACAGTTAAAAAGACTTCGCCACCTCCGCCTGTAGTGTTAGACGGTGTCGAGAACTGACAGGCCTTGTTTGACTTATTGTCGAAGTCTGAGTCTGGTGATAAATTACACTAATAAAATGTTGTATGGGTAGTGCGTTAAAATAAATGCAGTGAGAAAGACACTTATAAGTTTATTAAACGGTTATTGACTGAAAATAACTTTCTCTGGCCCACCTACGAAAACAAGCAGGAAAGATCAATAAGAATTATGGTAAAAACGTGCATTTCAGATGTAAGCCTGATATAATTATTGAGGACATACAAAATAAAGATTAGATTTAAAATGCAGAAAACTGAGACGGAAAATAAGGAGCCTCTAAACATGTTTATGCTGACAATCAGAAAAAATGAAAACGTCAATCAAATATATGGCATAAAATCAATTTTAGGATGTATAGTAGAAGAAAGTACATGCATCCTTTCCACACTTCGAGGCTAGTACCTCAATGCAAGCGTTCGAACATTTATACAAATACTGTTTTTGTTGTGACACATCTAGGTTCCTTACCTAGATGTGTCAAATGTATAGGCAAAGATCTAACTGCTGACTGCAAAAAGACGAGCAGCCAAAATGCGCTTATTGTGTGGATCCCATCCTGCTAATTATAGAGGATGTATTGTAGCACGAGAAATGCAGAACATAAAAACAAAACAGTTAAGAAACCGGCAACAAAACTAAAAGCGAGCGAAAAACAATCGAAAAAGTGCAAACTACCTCTAAGACACTAAACCAACGTGACACAAAACTGTTAACCTTGCGAATATTCGCGATAATGTTAATGCCAATGCTAAGGAAGGAAATAGAACGAAATTAATATTTGATGTCCACATTTAACGCTCGTTTGCTATTTTTAGGACGAAAAAATAATTAATAAAATGTAGGGGATGAAACTCAAACGGACTACATAAACATCAACAAGAATTAGAAATAGTCCTGATCACAGAAAACTAAATATCTTTTGTAATTATTTGAGCATATGTGAGTGCTTTGACATGTATTCGGACCTTTCATCAAACAATTTAACAGTATGTCATCGGATCCTTCGCATAAAGAGCAATCCTATGCTTGTAAATGCTTAAACAGACTGGGAATGTTTCAGAATATACTTAGCTAGAACAAAAGTATTAAGAGTTCCATTAAAAACTCTGGAACTGCTGGATTTGGAACTTAGTAAAATTACCATTAGTACAATAAACTGCCTGAAAAATCGCACCATGTCAAAGCAACCGCCTACCCTGTGAGAATTAGGTTAGGTAGTTACAAAACAGTACAGAAACAGATGGCACCAGACCAGATGTTCACATGATAAAAGACTGCTGAATAACCTTACTAAGCGTCATACAAACGAAATTCAGCAATACAACGAAACCTAAACAAAAAGCTTCCTTAGCCAATTAACAAGTGAGACCAAAAAAGACGATTATAGAAATTCCTCCTTGTTAGGAAGAAAATTTAAACTGAGCAGTGACGGGCAAACAAAAAACCTTAAGGTTCGCTGAGCAATTATAACAAATATACCAACCAAATAAGACCCGGAGTCACAATGCGAGGGTAATACAGAGTGAAAAGATAAGTTCAGATGTAAAGTTGAATATCCCAGAAAAAGTATCTAGAGAAATTAATTTTATTCGGAGAAAACCCCTGTGTTGAGACCACCCCCCTAAACATCGCCGCGCGCAGGCGGCAGTGAACGAGAGGTGCGGGGATGGCGGGAAGTCAGCCGGCCTACGGCCGTGTGCGGGCCCCCGCGCCACTAAAGTTAGCTGCTGCACGCCTCCACGCACGGCTGCGCTTAAGTGGTTTTTAACGTCTTAATAATTTTCTTGTTTGCATTATTAAACCGACCGTTGTTAATTCATTTTTATTTCTTACACGCACTTTTATACACGTAATTCACTACAGCACTCCACTACAGCTTTAATTTTGCTCCACTACGACCTGTCGTCACGGTCACCCTGGTTAAGACTTAATCACATTTGAAGTTTTACAAAACCTCCCACGCAAAGCCATAGTCAAGCTAACTACGCTCTTGAATGCTGAATTTCGGTTAAAGCACGTTCCGGACATGTGAAAAGTAGCTGAAGTCATTATGATAGCCAAGCCTGAAAAGCCAATTCATGAAAAAACATCTAACAGACCAATCTCACTGTTGCCTGTGTTGTCAAAATTATTAGAGAAATTATTACTAGAGGTTAGCCTCTTATTGAAAGTGAAATCCTATCCCCGATTACCAATTCGGATTTAGAGAACAACGCTCCACGCTTGACCAAGAACACAGAACTTCTAATATTATTTAAATATAATAATAATAATCCATTTATTTTCAGGCGACACAGGCCCATAGAAAAATTCCTTAACCTAAACCTACATATATTTATCATATACAAAACTTGTGTTAATGAAAAAGACTTAAGACTATGTTAGTAGCACTTCACTTTGCACTAGCTAGAGTTCGTGCTGTCTTGTGGTACTTGTCCGCTGAAGCGACGGAACACCACATCCTGCGGCCAAAAGCCTTCTTCCATGACAAGGGGCAGGTAACAATTCTGTAACTGCACCCTCGGCATGTATCTTATCTTCTGGCGCACGTACTCCATGATGTGCTCCGCCTTAGTAGTGTAGTGCAGGCGGGAGATGTACACCGGAGTGTTCGGCTTTGCGGCACGCAGGCCTACTTTGGGACCCGTAGGTGCTTTGCCGTAGCAGTTCTTGTTAGTTTGCGATCGGTGCTTCTTCTTTTGCACCGTCACAAAACCCTCATCATTATCAGCTCTTTTCGGTGCCTTTTCTAGCTAAGGCCCTAATTTCATCGGCCGCCGCCGGTATCCTGTCCCTCGAGGCCGTCAAGAGGGGACGGGGTTGTGTGTCAGCACGGTTCGGGATATAGTCGTGGTGGGTATATACTACTCCCCGAACCGAACTCTCGCCGAGTTCTACTATCCCCTGGCGGAGTTGACAGTCGTCGTCGTCGGGTTCCGTTCCCTCCCCGTGCTCGTCCTCGGGGACTTCAATGCCAAGAACGTGGCTTGGGGTTCCCGGTACACGGACACGCGGGGCAGGATGGTGGGGGACTGGGCTCTGGAAACAGTCCTGGACGTCCTAAACTGGGGTTCTGCCCCAACGTGTGTGCGGATGCGGGGTGAATCAGTGGTAGACATTTCGTTCGCCAGCCCCGCTCTGTCGCCGCAAGTCAATGACTGGCGCGTCATGGAGGGGGTGGAAATCTTTTCCGACCATCGGTACATCCGGTTCGACGTCTCAGCCCAGACTTCGAGCGCGCCGGAAATATGTGACGTGGCAATGCCCCGGGTCCGGGGTCAACCTGGACGTGCTTGGCGCCAGGTGTCACCTGAACACCAGGCACCGCAGGCTACGTGTCCACCCTCCGGATACGGTAGTCATTCTGGCGGAGCTGCGCGAGGGGTACAGAGCGGCGAAGACCGCCCTCCAAGCGGAGATCCTGCGGGCCTGGACACTTGCCCGCGAGGAGTCGCTGGAGACTCTGAATAGGGATCCATGGGGACGCCCCTACAAAATGTTGAGGGATAAACTCCGCCCATGGTTTCCCCCCCCCCCAGACGCAGAGTCTCCGGCCCCAGCTCGTGGAGAACGTGGTGAGCGCTTTGGTCCCTTCGCGAAAGGAGCACACTCCCCCGCCAATGACTCCGCCTACTGCGGTGGCATATGCGGACCATACCGGCAACGACGATGCTTCGGAGGTGACCGAAGTAGAGCTGAGAGTGGCGGTACATAGGCTAAGTGCCGAAAATACCGCCCCAGGACCCGACGGCTTACCTGGAAAAGCCTGGGTTCTAGCCTTGGAGGCTCTCGGGCCTCGTCTTATGGGGCTCCTAAGCGCATGCTTGGAGGAAGGCCGTTCCCACTTCGTTGGAAGACGGGGAAACTGGTCCTCATTAAGAAGCCGGGGCGCCCTGCGGACTCTCCGTCCGCTTACCGACCCATTGTGCTGCTTGACCAGGTGGGCAAGCTCTTTGAAATAGTCATTGCAAACCACATCGTCGCGCGGTTGGTGCGGGTGGGGCCGGATTTGTCGAAAAGCAAGTTTGGTTTCCGCAGGGGACGCTCTACGGTGGAAGCCATCATGTGCGTGCAAGCCCTCACGACGGGGGATGCTGTTGCCCGAGGTGGGGTGGTCTTGGCGGTGTCTCTCGACATCGCCAATGCCTTCAATACCCTGCCCTGGAGTTGCATCAGTGAGGCATAGCGGTATCACCGGATGCCGACCTACCTCTGTCGTGTGGTCGAGGCCTATTTGACGAACAGGGCCGTCATCAACCCCGGTCACCGAGGAGAGTGGATCCGGCGAGAGATGTAGTGCAGTGTCCCACAGGGATCGGTCCTGGGGCCGCTTCTGTGGGAAATCGGTTACGACTGGGTGCTGCGCGCCGACTTCCCTAGTCGCGTCAGCGTGGTTTGCTACGCTGACGACACGCTGGTCCTAGCACAGGGGATCCTGGGCAACGTCAGCTCCAATCGCTAGGGAAGGGTCGTTGGAGAAGGTTGTACGTCACCTCCTTCTGCGAAACAGTAATGCTTGCGAAGGAGGAGACGGAGCGCGTGAGGGAGAGAGCCTTTCGCTCTCACGCCCCTAGTCGCCGCAGGAGACGCCCTGGGCGTCGGGAGTCGCCTGCAGATTCCCGAACACCGTAGGCGCGGGCTTGCGGACGGTGAGCAATGGGTAGCTCGCCGTCCGGTAGGGACCAGGCCCGGGTCGACGGCGCGTCGTGTACCACGCGCGCCTCAAAGAGATGTCAACACGAAATGACGGGGTCCGATAGGGCCGACGCCTTAGGGTCGCGGGTAATTCGAAAGAGATAACCGTGGCCCTGGCACAGGCCACTGAAGGAGCACCACCCGTGTTGGTTTTAGTCAGTAAAAGTCTGACTCGCCCTCCCGCTCCACCCAGAGCATACAGAGCACAACAGTCATTTGATCATTTACCAAACAAAAAAAAACAAAAAACAAATAGTCCTGCCACCCTGTATAGTAAGTGTGCTGAGTATTCTATTCTTTTACATCACTGTATGCATAAATGATAATGGTAAATGATTTTATTTATGTAAGTAGGTTTGTACAAACACTTTTACACTTCAATCGTATTTTTAAAACTAGATGAGATCGGCGTTTCCTAACTGACTACTCTGAGAAGAAAGGCCCAAACCAACTCAGAGGTCACAGTCTCTTTTGAAGTCCAGACATAATCTTGGTCAGATCATATGAATACCATGTAGATTGGTGTCTGAAATCGCCTTTTGAGGAAAGAACCACACAATGAGTGGGCCTGACTATTAATACTCGTAATACATATTAACTAAGCTTATGTCAAACTCAAGATAAACAAACTTTACGACGAACCAAGAGCGAATTATACTATTTCTAATAGGTATATGTCGGCGCATCATCGCCGTTGTTTGTCGAAGTCAGACATATTGGCACAAATATATCACACAAATACACGGTAATAGTGAATGACAGGAAAATGTTTAAGAGAGTACAAAGAAAATACCTTACTTCAACTCAGGTTGTTTATCCCATGAGCAGCGTACAAAGAATGTGTTTCCATTCGCCTTACATAGTTAGTTAGTTTTTATACACAAAATTACCTCCAAATTTTACCGAGAATCTTTACCGCCAAAAAACATTTATTCACAAAAATGATTTTTTACCAAATATATTTGTTCTGCCAAACTGGATAGCAGTTTGTTGGCAAACGTCACTCCTTTTTTTAACATCTAAACTTACATTTTTTTTTACTTTTTCGCTTAAATGTAATTACGCTAAACTATCTACAGTATCTATCATTATAGTGATAGCGCTCTATGACCTAGGTCTGCATACCTCAAATTTTATCCTGCAACAACTTACAAGACTTGCAACTTAAAAAAAAAACTACGTGACAAAACATTTATGCTTTATTGATTTCTTACTGAATTCTAGTTTGAAATGTTTAAACTGTACTCTATAACGTTTTTTTAACTAATTCAACTCCTTATGAATGGGATTACCAGTATTTTTTAGGGTAGATTAATATTCCTGTATAAACCAATACTTTTTTCAACTGTACTTACATAAAAAACGTGTCGTAATGTAGGTACCAATATCCTCGCTTTGACTATTTCCACAGAAAAGAACTATTTCTGTCTGGACTATTTCTGTATGTCTAATAGTTGTCTAGTCTAGACGTACATCTGACGCGACGGTTTCATGTATGTACCAGTTTATCATGTTTCAGTGACGCCTTTTTCTTTGAAATATCGCTTTGTTGGGTTTCGGGTGAAAGATATTGCTTTATTTTTGTTATAAGGTCACATCTAGATCCGATCATAGTCTTTCGTGTGTACTTATCATATTTTTATTGTTGTCTATTATTATCTTTACTAATATAACAAAGCTGAATCGTTTTTTTTTTTAGGGCGCTGTACCCCTAATGGTAAAAACTGAACCCTTATAGGATCACTTCGTTTTCCGTCCGTCCGTCCGTCTGCCAATCTGTTGTGGACCTGTTTTTCAGGAACACGTGGAGGTATCAAGTTGAATATTTATGTCAAATACGTACCGGTCAAAGCTCCAAAAAATCAATCTTCTAAGTCAACGTAATAAAAAATACGGCCATTTATGCGACATGTTTTGGTACTCGCAAAACCAACAGTTGCCTAGAATCGTCCCGTTGACCTAAAATCATGTTTGCAGCAAGGTCTCACAGCACAAGTAAAGAAGAAAAAGTCTTAAATCATTTATTTGTAGTTTTATCACATAACATATAGCTGGAGAATTGACCGTGACTCCACTCAAACGCCATGGTATCGATTCGATACCATTTTTCTATAAAACTCAACGGCCATGGCATCGATTCCATACATTTATGGGAGAACATGTTTTTCAACTACAATTGAAAGTTTGTTCTTGGGATAAATTCATCCCAACTATGGTACCCTTCATTTTGCGTGGTCCGACACTCACTTGGCGCAAGGAGGCACCCTGGAGATGCCCTGGGCGTCGGGAATCGCCAGCAGATTCCCGGTCACCGTAGGCGCGGGCTTGCGGACGGCGAACAATGGGCAGCTCGCCGTCCGGTAAGGACCAGGCCCGGGTAGACGGAGAGTCGTGTTCCACGAGCGCCTCAAAGAGATGTCAGCAATAAAATTACGGGGTCCGATAGGGCCGATGCCTACCAGGGTCGCGGGTTGTTCGAAAGAGATACCGTGGCCCTGGCACAGGCAACTGAAGGACGGGTGGGTTTTTGTGAGTAAAAGTCTCGCACTCCCGTTCCACCCAGAGCGGGAGAAGGCATTTGATTAGTTCCCAACCAAAAGAAGTGTCCCCGAAGCTACTTATTTACTATACCTACTTATGTGTTTATAACTTCGAGACAATTCAAATTGTCAAGATTGCATAAATATTTGTGAACCTAACTTTGTGCAAAAAAATATGAACAAGGGATTGCGCAATCGTTTTTGAGTCTTTGTCTGTAGCAATAATATTGAAATAAATTGATATGATGTAGTCACATACTTTTGATGTCACAGATTGTTTACAATTAATTATAAGGCAAAGCTGTTTAGAGTTTTATGAAACTTACCATTTCCTATATATTTTTGATTCATGAGCATGCTCAGATATTAAAGAACTCGACTGTACCACCACTTTTGTACCTACCACATTTAGAGCAATTTAATAATTTTGACTTTGGCTGACTGACTCAAAATCAATGCATTTATTTGAAATAAAACAATTACAGGCACTTTTGAATTGTCCAAAGCGAAGTATGTACCTATGGAGAAGAACGAGCAAGAAACTTCATGGACACTCTTTTAAATAATTTTGTTACAGAAAATTTGTCAACGATGTAGAAAGACGTGCACGTTAAAGGATGTAATGAAAAGCATAAAAAAACAAAAAAAAAAACAATAAAACTTAAATTTAAATTTAAAAAAGCTTTGGCGGCAGCCAAGAGATAACTACTCCCCACTGACGGCTTCCGTTCACGATCATGACATATGGATCAGCGCCATTCAGCTCAACCATTTTGAAGGGAATTTAATGATCCAACACACACGCCACCACCAGCGAGACATTTGAGTGAGCGTGACATACTCTCAGCCGCCAGGGCACATTCAAGTCAATTACAGACTTGCCCAGAGTAGGGTAGCTTAATAGTACCGTAAAACGGGGTGAATAGGGATGCAGGGGTGAATCGAAACGAAACTTTAAAAGGGATTTTAATATTATAATGATAATGGTTGTTGCCAAAAATGTCTCGTATCTATTGAATGTATTATAATTAACGATTAAGTGCCCCTGTTGGCAACAAACTATATTATTTCAATGTTAAAATCCTTTTTAAAGTTTCATTTCGATTCACCCCCGCATCCCTATTCACCCCGTTTTACCGTAGGTACATAGTGCTCACACGTGTGCTTTGCAATTATACAATTATAAAAGATTGAATTAATACAATGCAAAGATAGTTTTACAATCTCCAGCAGCTCCATCAATATTTTCGAATGCTAATCGATTAGTTTATGCTTCCTTATGGAGCAGAACCAGCGTTGAGCCAAGCATTTATGTCAGAGACTCAATCCCCCAACTTATAATATGCTTGGCTGCATAGTGTGCGTTTGATTCAAGTTTTAAACTTCGTTTCATTCAGTTGGAGTACGTGGGGAGGTATTTTATAGTAACATTTTAAATAGTATCCCATGAAGAATGAATCTACTTTAGCCAGCCTGAAACCCGGTTCAACCCGGTGCCACATTCAAGAACTAAGCCTTAATAAATTCAAATATTTTATAAAGCGGAAATTATGCCAGAATGCCTATTATACTGTCAAAGGCTATATTGAGGACAAGAAGGCTTGGGATTGAGCAGCTCCAATAAGTTTACACAGATATTGTCGATGTTTAATTTGCTGTTAAACTTTTATTTTTGATTTTTTTAGATAAACAATGACATCTTTATATTTACTGTTTAAAGTATAACATTGTTTTAATTTTTGAGAATGTGAGGACTATGTGAGTCATAGTTTTTTTGTTCTTTCAGTTGTTTTAATCACGGTCTGGCTGTTTGAGTACTTAACGCGGCCTACCCAAATGTCCTTTCTTTTGTATTGTTCGTGGAATCGTTGAGCTCCTTAGTTCTGAGTTGAGCTGCACCATGATTGACAAATGCATGCACTGACTGGACAGGTCCTCTCAAATCAGTGTGGTTCTTTCCTCAAAAGACCATTTCAGACACCAGTCTACAGAGTCCTCATATGATCTGACCATGTTTATTCTCGGATTTTTACACTTTGACATGACGTGAAAATTTACTTTGTAAAGTATTATAATATTTTAATTATTGTGAATGTGAAGGCAGTGTGGATTTGTTGTTTTTTTTTATCTCAATCTATTTTTAATTTTTAAAATTAGTTTTAATCATGGTCTGGCAGTTTGAGCAATTTATGCGGCCTACCCAAATGTCCTTTCTTTGGTAATGTTCGTCGAATCGTTGAGCTCCATATGTGTTGTTGTGACTGTCTGTCACTTATTCCTATTTAATAACAGAATATTATATTTATTCTTAAACCATGCATATGGTTCGGCCCACTTTAGAAACACATAAAATCTTAATTTTATGGTCTGACAGCTTGACGCGTTACCCTAATAAATAACAAGATATCCTAATTCTTTGCACTTGTAAAATAGCTTAGAACCTCTTAGAAGTCCATTCCATTTCTATTTAATGGCACACGCAAATGACCACTTATGGCAGCCGTCGTCGCTTGAAAGAAATGTTTAGACAATCGAAACCCATAGTTCTTTACAAATTCTGAGAAAGTTAAAGCGAGGGCGCGTTATTGCAACCAGCTGTGAATCGTAAAAGCAATTAAGAAATAGAAAAATGTGTTTTAAGTCGAAGTTTACAAAAAAATAGTGTGGAAAAGTACCGAGCCCAGATTTTGGAGAGTTGGCGGGGGTGTTGAGGAAGGACAGTGGGTCTTAGGACATGACAGGGTTCGGTCGTGATAGTCTGAAGAGGGAAAGCTACTTAAGTTAGGAGGTTGGTGAGTGTTGTGAGCTGGGAGGAGCTGTGTTCGAGGTGAAGTTGGTACTACGTGCGGCATTTCGCGAGTAGTAATCTAACTCCCTACAAAGATATCATTGGTAAGTGTTAAACTCTTTACTAATAATGTGTCTTTTCCATTGTATTGTTCTCGTAGGCTGATTTGTTTTATGATTTGTAGGGAACATTTAGATAATATCGCTGCAGAGCTATTAATAATCATTTATTCCAGCATAGCGACATTGCGCTATTAATTAACTCTATTTTCTATTGTATTACGTGTCCATCTCCTAATCCATACCCTGACAGATATTTGTCATTTGCGTTTGATTATAAGGAAACGGAGAAGGCCTTCCACTTTATTTGACACTGAGCACTGACGCTCGACTTTTGACGACTTTGACCTGTAACATGCGCAACCACATACGGAAGGCAGAACCGTAAATACTCTCAGTTCATTTAAAACAACATATGCTATAAAGTCGATCTACATCGGCATTATAAAACAATCAAACGTTAGTGATAATTACTGCTTCCAAAAAGGTTTGGCCACACAACTCTTTACGAAAGGCTCGTTGTACGCGCATCTCCGGGAGAGGGTTAGGCATCACACAGCTCCCCAAACTGGATTGGTAGTCGTTCTAAGAACGCTAGGGACCGTGTCTCGATAAAACCTACACCCGGCATATGGTACGCCAATTTCCAAATCGACACTATTTATCGAAACACGTCAATTTGGACGCTTTGCCGCTTACAGCCGCACTGTATCCTCGAATGGGGAAGATTAACGAGATGTGAGGTGACGAAGTGACCACCTCGGCAGACACCGAGTACGATCGCATTGAGTATTGCTACAGACTGAGTCTACGGTACGCTTGTGCGATATTTTCTGTTATTCTAGAAATGGGGCTAGGCTGCCGTAAAGATGATATTAACATTAGCACGCGTTTAGAATTTTATACTCAATACTTGTCTCACTCAATGGCAGTTGGGCTTCGTAGTTCACTGTCTCTAGGATTGAGTAAGACATTTATATTGTGCTTAGGGAACATGTTCTACTAAAATCGTATATTGTCCTCAGAGGTTTTATGTGTTAGGTTTAGTAGAACACGTACAAAGAGACAAACGTTGTAAAACGGTTCCCCGTCTCACTGAAATAGGTACATCATACACAGATACATTAACGTAGCTATTATTTATTGATTAAAGCGCAAGCGTAACGATTCCCTTACCTCTTCACATTATTAATATTTTATTACAGGTATTATTAGCGCTACCTGCGAGAAGGAAGTCAGACCGCGGTAGGAAACGGTCGGTGTAAGGCTAGGCTAAGAAAGTTAGGAGAATTATTGAGTGCCAGAGGCCTTGTCCAAGTGGGCTGTTGTAGGATAACGAGTTAATATTAAATAATTAAAATATAGTTGTGTTGAACCTTTCTCGGCCCCGGAAACGGCTAACGTCATGTGGCAAAACGCTCGCAAAATTTCGCGATATCGCGGAAATTCGCCGTTTACGCGGTTTTGATTTAAAAAAAACTTTTTCATAAATTTTTGGTAGATTCCACCCACTATAAGTAAATTATTTTGGGTTCTTGAATAAACATACCATATTACTAAATAAAAACAGTATTCGTAATACGAGAGTTGAATATTGTAAATAAATGACGAAATAATACTTACAATTTTCAAAAACGGTTTGTTTACGTAACACATTATTGCACACAAAAACTTTTTTTATGATTTTTCGCTCAAATAACTATCCACAACAATGAAATAACTATTCACAAGTAAATATCAATCCACTCACAGTCAATTTAAACACAAAAACACTTAAATTCAGTAAAAAACGAACATGCGCCATTGACAGACCACCCACGGCGACAAACTACGCGACTTTAACAATTTTTTTTTAAATATTCCGACAAAATTTATGGTTTCGAACGACTGATATGAATAGAGTAACTATCTGGCTCGACCCTGACACAAACCACAGACTAATATACCCTTTATTTATTTTACTGTTAGAGATAAAACCGAGCGAAACGGTTGGATCCCAAATGGGACCAGCGGGGCTTGAGAGAATTTTCGATTACCGAACCCAAATGGGACCAGCGGGCCTTGAGCGGTGAAGCACAGATTTAGTTTATTATTATTCTATAATCTAGTTTTTAACGTAGTATGTGTTAGTGTTTGTAGGTGAGACTGGGTGAGCCTTTATTATAGTTATCCTAGGCTGATGGAGTTGATAGTCATTATAACTAATCAGACAGACACGTGTTGCTGGGGAGTTTGTTGCGCCACTTCTTCTCCCCGGCATAAGCACTAGGAAGTGGTGACGGGTGGGCTCTTTGGGGCTGTCTATAGACTTCAAAGTGAGTTGATTCACAACTCTATTAATTATGCCTGAGTTTGATTCTCTACTCTCATAACTAGTAATTCTAGAATGTCGTATTCGTTGCCTTGGGCCGATACTATAACTCTAAACTCTATTTAATAATGATCCTTGATTCTCTACTTCTCAACTAAAATTATCGAATAATTCAAAGAATATTATATTCTTTATCATAGACTAATAACTCGGTCAGACTGACATGAGCACGTGTCTTGCAAATATGCTTGTTGTGCAAAGAGTGAACTTCCGGGGGTTTGGGTGACCACAACTATCTCATATCCAGTCTAAGGACTGATAGGGACCATGTCTCCTTAAGAGCATGATGCAGACGCAATGCCGCTAGAACTAGCCGCTCCTTTGCTAGACAAGGACAGTCGCACGGTTGCCGCAGGAAAAGCCGCTTCGTCACGTTTATCAGTTCGAGAGAACTGCTAGGGGCCATGACTCCAAAAGAGCATGATGTCGACGCTATGCCGCTGTAAAGCCGCTTGCGTCACTTTATGGAAGTGTATCTCTGAGTACTCCGAGTGTAGATGCGAGGTATCGTGTGAGTTACGACTGATCAAATACCTGTTACGCGCTAGCGTATGGGTTACTCATAAGTTTATATAATAATTTACTCTGCATCCCTCTATTATTTAGTTTTCTAAAATCACTCCCAATATATTTCATAACTATGAGTCCCCAAGTATCATCTCATATTGATACATTGTTTCCTTGCCTCATTAATAATATCAAGGCATTTAACTTCTATAAATTTGGGAATTTATTTCTATTATCGGTGGGAGAGTGACCAAGTCTGGTGACGAGCTCTACAGGGCCGTACGGGGTTGGAGTGCGGCCTTTTCCCCTTCGGGGGAAACCGACCTTAACGCTAATATTAACATAATTAGGAAAAACGAAAAATTTATCAGCCTAGGGTAAATTAGGTACTGTCACATTGTGTTGAGCTGCATGATTACTGACAAATGCGTGCACTGACTGGACAGGTCCACTCATTCTGTTTGGTTCTTTCCTCAAAAGACCATTTCAGACATCAATCCACATGGTCTTCACATGACCTGACCAAGATTATGTCTGGACTTTAAAAGAGACTGTGACCTCTGAGTTTGTTTTGTCGTTTCTTCTCAGAGTAGTCAGATAGGAAACGCCGATCTCATGTACTTTTAAAATAGTATTGACGTGTAAAAGTGTTTGTAAAAACCTACTTACAGAAATAAAATCATTTATCATTTATCATAACCAATTGGTCCCTATTTCTAGTCCCATAGTTGTGTCTTTCACCTCTTTTACTGAAAATATTTAAGTTTTTCCTTAAGTTCATGATATTTTCATATATATATATTGACAAGGCGCGCCTGCGGAGGCCATATATTGATCTAATGGCTCTTTTTTACAGAATAAAAATAGACTCGATGTCTGCAGCGCGTCTCCATAATAAGATACCGTAAGACATGATACTATGAAAGTAACTGAAATAGACTAGCCTCGCGGTATCTACATTAGTAAACTGACGGATATTTCTTACAGCATTTGATGCTGAACTTAGCCGTCCTGCAAGACATGTTAAATGGGGACCCCATTCAAGCCTTGAGTCGAGCGTGATCCCGAACCGTTTTATCAACGAATTCTAGTTTATCTTGATTCAATACTATGTCACAATCACTACTTTTAACGTTTAGGCAAAGCACACCTTATGCATTTTGTTTTTTTTTCGCATTTAACACTAAATTATTAGCAGTAAACCAATTTTGTACATGCAGTAGGGCATTATTTACGTCATCAAGATTAGATATCTACTTATCTTAAAAATTAAGGAAGTGTCGTCAGCAAATAACACCATTTGAGATTGTTTTTTCAATAAATGGGGTAGATCATTAATTTATACAATAAAAAAAGAACCTAATGTCGAGCCTTGTGGAACACCCATTTTACTTTTAATTCAAGTGAATTGACACCATTAATTTGAACTTTTTGCTGTCTATCTTCTAAATAAGATCTAACTAAACTTAGCGCAAGTTTACCGAGTCCGTAATGCTCAAGTTTTAGAAGCAAAGTTTCGTGATTAATGTAGTCGAATGCCTTGGAGAGGTCACAAAAGTCCCCTCTTTGAGGAGTGGTTGGAGAGGAGCCACGGCATCCTCACCTTCCGCCTGACACAGGTCCTCACCGGACACGGATGTTTCGGGAGGTTCCTGTTTCGCATAAGGCGGGAGGAAACGCCCGGGTGTCACCATTGTGTGGATCGCCCGGAGGACACGGTGGAGCATACGGTGGAGGTATGCCCAGCTTGGGCGGAGCACCGCAGTGTCCTCGCGGAGGCGATTGGCGGCGGCGATCTCTCGCGTCCGGCCCTGGTCCAGGCCATGGTACGGAGCGAGAGGGAATGGAAAGCCGTCACCTCCTTCTGCAAAGCAGTAATGCTCGCGAAGGAGGAGGCGGAGCGGGTGAGGGAGAGAGTATTGCGCCCTCACGCCCCCACTAGCCGCCGCAGGAGACGCCCTGGGCGTCGGGAGTCGCCCGCAGATTCCCGGCCACCGTAGGCGCGGGCTTGCGGATGGCGAGCAATGGGTAGCTCGCCGTCCGGTAAGGACCAGGCCCGGGTCGACGGCGCGTTGTGTTCCACGCGCGCCTCAAAGAGATGTCAGCAGAAAGTGACGGGGTCCGATAGGGCCGACGCCTCAGGGTCGCGGGTTATTCCACAGAGAAAACCGTGGCCCTGGCACAGGCAACTGAAGGAACACGGGTGGGTTTTAGTCAGTAAAAGTCTGACACGCCCTCCCGCTCCACCCAGAGCGGGAGAAGTCATTTGATGATTTCCCACCCAAAAAAAAAAAAAAAGTTTAGTTGAGATATAAAATATTCAACGATAGCCAGAATTCGAAGAACAAAATGATCGGTTGTTGTGGCGCCTACCTCAGCAGTCGAGTTTTGAATTTGGGCTGACGCCCAATTGACGATATTATTTATTGTGTTTTTGATGTAATTATACGAGTTAAGATTTAGAAAATCCTAAACCTGACTGGCAGTAAGTTATTTTAGTTCAATCCCAGATTTGAAGTCACCAACTGCATCAGACTGCTTGAAAAGTGAAGCTGTTTTGAATCTTATTTGCAGTCAGTTTTTTTTTGTTAAAGTTTTATATTAGGTTAGGATGCTTCGAGGCTTTGAATAATTCCACAAACAAAGATACATAGATACGTACTCATGAATAACTTCAATACGGCACCCGCGACATAATACACTGCATTATCCCTATGGTGCATAATCTACAATTTCACACCAGCTCGCAAAAGTTACCTTAAGCAAGTCATTCAAGCCCTAGCTTTAACCGGCGGGGTAATTGCATAAGACACTAACAGTAGCCATGGCTTCAATTTCGACAGTTCAACAACATTCTTTGCGTTATTTACGGTGTTGAGCAGACAAATTTTGTCAACATATGAACCAATGGATTAGCAATTTCCTTTAAAATATTCAGATTGTGATTGATAGTTTGTAACGCAATTAGGGTGCAAGCTTTAATATTGTACTGAATTTCATTATGACTTGCTGGTGCATAATGGATTTGAATTTCATTTTTCCTTACACTTTCATATCCAACATTCTAAGCAACATTTAAGTTGCTCACAACTGCAGCCCACTCTGCAACCAGCCTAACAATGACACAACATTAATATCTTTGTCAGTTCACGCTAAGTTACAATGAAAGCACATTACATGAACAAGGGACATACATTTACGATCCAAGTTAACGTCAAGTTGATGACCGTTTACAGTATTTTTTATTTTATTTGCCATGCAGTATTTACTAGCATTTCAGTCCTGTGACCAAATCCAGTTTTGGATTGAAACTAAAATTACGTTACGAGTATTATTCCAGTACCGTGCACTCGCGTTTAATATCCAGTTCAATAATTAAATATTGGTAGTCTACTTTTAAATCCAGCGCGTTCTTATCCTTGCTAAGTTCATATAATCCTAATTTACAAAAATATATTTCAATAGGATTATAAGAACTTAGAAAAATCATCAATACCGCCCGGTATTGATTATTATAATAATTATATTCTGTCAATACATACTGGTTATGGTCGCGAATCATATCCTGTTCAACATATAACCTGATTATGACCTGCAAATTGCAAAAAAATAATTAAGAAAATTTGAAAGAAGAAGAAACATTAATTTGCGGTAATAATGACGCAGTGCTCGAATACAAGCACCAAAAAGAACATGTTGGGGAAAATATGCGTCACATCCACGCAAAACAGCCATCGCTCAGCTTAAAGCTAAGACCCTATGCGAGACAGAGCCCAGCGCTGGTGGGAATTTAAATTTCGCGGGCAACCTGGCTAGAACTTTAATTGATTTTTCTCTTGTGACATTTTGGCACTAGCATCAGTGTTTGATACCGTATTGATTAATGTATGAACCAAGAATATGATTTGTAGGTGCGGTGCGATATGAGCGTTTTGGTGAAACTTTAAGCTTATACTGTTTTAATATTAATAAATTGAACGGCTTTTGAATGACTAGAGTAGTGTAGACGACATCCAGTCCAGTCCAGTGCTGTATTCAACTAGCTAGATCCAGCAACTGGAATAATGTGGACCGACTATTCAGTGTAGTTTAAGTCGCTTGTCACAGTTTGGTCACTTAGTGGTACCATTAAATATTAGTTTGAAACGTTATTAATCTTTCGAAAGGATTGAAACTTGAAAGTCATTGGTTTTGGTATTTTTTTTAGACGGTATTGCGTGGATGGGGTTGGAAGACGGTCTGAAGTCAAATTCGAATGCCGGTTTGGTTTGATGTTATTGGGTGTCTAATAAGCAAGCAGGCAATTAGCCAATTTTTAAATAACAAACAACTTGCGACAGGTGACAATTCAAGTCTTATCATAGTTTTCTGTTATATTAAACAGGACCGGTCGTGGCATTTATATAATACTAGCTTTTGCCTGCGGCTTCGCTCGCGAGGAGTTTATAAATTAACGCCATTCGCTTTATAAACCTATTTAAGAAATCGAACTGTGTTTATCTCTTTCTGTCAAGTTAAAATGAAGTTGACAGAAAGGGACAAAACAGTTTGATAGCACAAACCTTTAGATATAACCAAATTTTCTAAAACCTCAAACAGTTAAAAGTCAAAGGAAGAAAGGAAGTTAAATAACCATTTTTAAAAATCAATTACATTTTTACGAACTTTGACACCGGTTATCTAACAATTCTGGTATGGCATTATACATCTTTATTTATTCAGCTACCTGACGAAGTAGAAATTTAAAAAAAACAATTGACAGGCGCCAATGAAACAGTAGATAATGCTCCCATCGCATCAGCATTGCCGTCGTCACCATCCGCATCACCGGCACCGAAGAAGGCCCTACGTGCTGCCGCTAAGAAAAAGTGATTTTATGCACTTTTTAGGTAGTATTCACTGTCCGAGTAGCAGCTTTCTTTATACCCTCGTTGTAGTTCGTGAACGATGAACGAATAGGAACCGTATCTTCGCACTGTACTAGAAGAGACGTTTCCGAACGCTGACTCGTAATCGGTCGAACTATTAGGTCAAATAGCTCTTTTCGATCTCGTACATTATAAACCGCGCGATCGTTTGTGTGAACGAGAACGAGGACGAGAAATGATAAACAGTCACTGATTGTTTGACGTTCGATGTCTGTGAGTGAGAACGAGAGAGAATGGCCGACTAATGACGATGCTACCCGAACCCAACCGACCGAAACTGCAAGAATGAGTTGAGATGCTGACCGAGAGCGAAGACCGAGTAGAGCTATTAGAACTAATAGGATGAACTAGTTCACTGTTGGAAATGAACTAGTACGGAGCGATCTGAAAAATGACCGAGCAGGCACAAGACTACTTTAATTTCTCTACCCTCTATCATTTCATCTTCCACGACTTATGAATCGTTTATTTAGTTTATTTTCTGTTTTTGTATGTCAGCTGTCAACAGTCACGTCACGTCACAGTCATATCATATTTTCATAGTTTTCGTTTAGAAACCGGTTGACAGTGTGCCCAGTATATTTATGTTTGCCACGCAATATTTAAATGATCGACACAACTCGCGAGTTGTGTCGATCATATAAATATTGCGTGGCTCCACCTACTCGTCAGTCCCAGCCCGATCACTATGTACGGCAAGCCAATCCCTTGGGAGAAGCAAGCCAAATACCTAGGCGTGATCCTCGATGAGAACCTTACCTTTAAGGCTCATATTAAGGCGGTTCGCGCGCGCGCCTCCTTCGCTCTTAGCAGGCTCCAATTCGTACTGACAGCCCGTAGCAAACTGTCCCTCAAATGCAAGCTCCGCATCTATACCGCAGTCATCCGTCCCATCATGACCTATGCCTGCGTTGTATTTGCGCACGCTCACCCACGTCATCTCCATAAGATGCAGACCCTCCAAAACCGTTTCCTCAGAAGGGTCACGGGTGCCCCCTTCTATGTCCGTAATATAGATCTTCACGTCGACCTCAAAATGCCAACCATAAAACAGTTCATGAAACGCTTATCAAAGCGTTTCTTCGACTGCGGCATCAAACATTCTAACCCCCTGATTACAGCGGCCGCCCGCTACACTCCCTCTCGCATTAGCAGTATTCGCCGACCAAGGCATACTTTAATCGACCCCGACGACGCCACCACCCTCCTCCAGGAGAGTAGTAAGGCCACTAGCACGCTACATAAGCCCAAAACCCGATCGCCGTCCTACCGCCCTCGCCGCCGAGGCCCGCCGCGACGCCCAAATCGACGCCCCTCCCGACCCTTGCTCGAGCCAGCCCGCGCCGCTGAGCCTGTAGCTTTAAATTCGTCCGTTAATAATACCAATCCTGATCCAGCTAGTCATTTGCTGCCCTCTTCCAGCGACGCCCTAAGCCGAGGTTCGTACCCCACAGGGGGTGCCCTTAGCGTTGTCGCTTAGTTTTAGTTAGTATATAAGTTTAAGTCCTGGCTGGAGGCCTTAATTTATTAGGGAATCCACAGGCAAGTCCGCTTAAGCAGACCACAACCGCATAGCTTGACCTGCGAGATGCCAAACAAACAAACAAACAAACAAACCTACTCGTCAGTGAAGCGTTCGCTGTGCCGACGGACGGATGTTTTGATGTTTTGCAGCTAGCAGCTACACTTCTATTCTTCGGTACAACTTTGTTATTTTTGCTTGCTATTTTACGTCAATTTCTTTTTCATATTCCCATCATCATAAATTTATGTAGTATTCTTTCTGTTACCCGGATGATGAAATTTATTTTGTTGTTAAAGTGTTGTTTTGTTTTCGCTTTTATTTGTAGTGCTAAACTGACGGGTGGATTTAAATATATTTTTCTTTTTATATTTATGTTTATATTAATTATTTTATTTACGTTTATTATATATTCATTTCATAAATGTATGTTTAATGTCGATATCAGATAGCAATGACGACAGCGACAAAGAAAGCTTTTTGTCGGCTTGTAGTAATGACAGCTTTGTTAGTTTTCCGTCCCTTGCTGACACGCTTGAATCTCAGTTTTCTGATGTAAAAAAGAATTTTAATGTTGTCCAAATAAATGCCCAAAGTATTCCGGCACATTACCCTGACATGCTAGCTAACCTTGACTGTAAGAACGTCCACGCCATCCTTGTCTCAGAGTCTTGGCCATGTCTCCCTTCAACTTCCTATTCCTTGCCAGGTTTTAAACTAATAAGAAATGATCGCGCGCGTGGCGGTGCCGGCAGTGTTGCCATATACCTTCGTCCACATATTCCTTTTTCAATTGTCGATATAGCTGCACTACCTCCACTGCAGAACGTGGGAGAGCATCTCTTTTTGGAGGTCACGTGAAAGTCTTTCTAGGTGTTTATTATAGCCCTTCGTAACGTGTGTGTTCTTTTCCTCCTTTGAATAAGTCCTTAAAAACCTTACACCTTCTTACAGTCATACAATCATCATGGGCGATTTCAATACTTGCTTACTGAAAATCGATCACCTTGAAAGAAACTTACACAGAAAACATAACAGATTTCAGTCGGGTACACATTATTGTGATGAGTATTTGTACTTGCAAAGGCAAGCTGTATGTAGTCGCCATATGTCCGCAAATTCTAGGGCGAAATGAAATTGGAGAGCAAAAAAAATCCAGTGTATTCTATTCCATTGGTATTTAACGCAATGGAGAGTTCTAGTCTACATAGGCTCCAATAAACAGCACCGCAAGATAACACTCCATAATATTAGTTCAGTCATTAATTACATGTACCAGGAAAACATGATTCCGAAGCGTCTAGGCCACAATTGAATTAGCAAACGGCAGTGCCACTTACCGTCCACTTTAAGTCGGACCGCTGTGCTCCCAGCGTACCACTAAATTGCTTCTTAATGGGTACCCGCATAAATTATTATGGGTCTTCATTGGATGGTTGGGTCCCGCAAATGTCAAGGGTGCGTTTTGTTTGTTTACTTTTGGCACCTGTTTTTAGGTACATAAATTGTTGAATGTGGGCTTTTTATGTGTTTTGAAATGACGGATTCTGGGGATAAGGACATAATCTACGTTTGGCGATAGGAATGGGAATGATGGAAAAAAAGAGAGAGAGACCGATATTCTTTTTTTATGCTTCACATATAATACGTTAATAAAATACACGCTCTATTAACAAAGTAGCGAAAAACCTAGTAACCCGCAATTAATTAATAATCTTATTTAAACGCGAAACTTTGATCATTCCAGGAAGCCTCTTCTCAAACAGAGAAGGAACATAACAAAAGCTCACTGTAAGTACGTTGACAGTTTAGTCTACTTAGTATAGTTATCAATGACCCAATAGGGTATGCAATATGAAAGCAGACTACAAAGTTACAACGGTACTTCTAGATTTGAGACCCTCAAATACATCTATTTAAAAAAATCAAAAAACAAGTTAACACTAAGTAAGACAATTACATGTGTTATTATTTTCCCGACAATCGAGTCCAAATAAACTACGTTACCTTACAAAATCAGATTGTGTACAAAGAGACAAAAATAAAATGCGCCAAAGGAAAAAAAAACTCATTGCCGAAGTTAGTTGAATTTATTGCATGTTTAGGTGTCCATAAATTTTCATGGTCCTTCGTTATCCCCACCCCTTTTTACTTTTCTGTGGTTCAATAACAAACAATTTTTAGAACTTTGTTACAGACTTAGGGTTGGCGGTAGATGGAAATATTAGTTATAAAGGAAAAGTAGTAGTAGTCAGAAAATATAGGTACTGTCGAGGAATTAAGATCAACTCTCACATAAGCTACGGTTCTTTATAAGAATCGCAGGGACGGCCGACAGGAAAATGTTGGCATTGCGGTTTGACTTTCCAGTGTCAAAAGCCCTCTCTAGGAAAACAAACCAACTTACTTTTATAAATAACGTTTCGCCTACTCTCTTGGTCCGTCAACGAAAATAAGGCCTGTCCGGAAATAGTTCGATATTTCGGAAAAAACGTAGGGTTTCTGAATGAGTTAAGTTTAATGGGCAAAAGCACATCTTGAGGAAGGACAACTATCAAAACGTGTTGTCATTCATTCATAATTTGGTCCCCGTACTAATATATGATACGGAGTTCGAAACTTAGAAAAGCTAAAGCTTAGACAGTAGACCCCCAGAGACGTCATTCGACGGTTAATTGCGGACGCTATGTGGCGGTAACTTAAGCTTTAGTTGGAAATGCCAGGATAGCCCGCGAAAGCTTCAAATCTTCTTCATTGGATGCGATCATCCATATATAAATTTTCCCCATAAACGCATCACCAATATTTTTGGTCCTTCAAGCCAGATTAATTATACCACTGCACTACATCTTCGAGTGCGCTCGAGCGGTTGTTCTGTTTGACTGACGAATGAACCCAAAGGGAAGTCCCGGAAACTATCAAAGGGCAAGTGACCGTCCTCTAGATTCACTCTCCGAAAGAATGATATCGGCGCGAACAACGTATTTTTGCAGTTTTCAAGTCAGTATTAAGTTGTATGTTGATTAAAGTATGAGTCACGACCGCAACAAATATGTATTTACAGAATAATAATCATTAGAATCAGAAATACAACTCCTTAAGTTAGTATAAACCTCTGTACCTATGTCTAACCAGAATGAGAACCTATGTACTCATGTAAAATTAATTTGCTTGCCCTAAACAGGCAAAATATGGACTGTACAATAAACCACCAACTTTTACAACTGGTAACACCTATATTTTCAGCAAATAAATGATTCGTATTCTTATTCTTAAATGTCAAGATTTCATGAAATAATCATTCGACAAAAATACTTGGTCTCAAATAGTATTATTGGTGACTTAAATGATTATAATCATAGTTTCAAGATCATACAAATCCGTGTAAACCTAAATTTTGGCCAATAACTGAATTTGAATTCCATAAATGACCGCCTCGTTGGTCTAGTGGTTGCAATCGCTACTGTTGAACATGAGGTCCTGGGTTCTGGGTCACCAGTGAAGAGATATGAGGAACAGGGTGAAAAGTTCACTCATACTCTTGGAAAAGGGAGGATCCTCCAGCCAGATGGATGTCGTATCTGGTAGGCAACTGCCCAACGATTGATGTCGGAAAGTTGTATATATGCTAGCTGCGCGGTAAACTCTGATTGCGCGATGCAGGATTTGCGTGACGTCAGTGTGCTGCGTTGTTCGCATGTAGCGGTGTAGATACCACCACACCGAGGTCGAGCAACGTGTTATTGGGTTTTTCTATCTGGAATTTCTTGGAATTTAAAACCCTTCGGGAAAAAAGGCTTGTTGATATGTTTATGTTATGTTCTGTAAGTACATGCTTTTAATTTTTCCATTAGCATTTAGCCAGCATTTTGAATGAAAAAATGGCTCAAAAATGTGACACGCCCGATACGTGGGAAAGGAATTTGTTCTAAATAATCAATGCTAAATGCAGACAACGCGGCAGTTACATCGAAAACAAAGTTTTTTTACAAGTGTCTTCACAAATTTTACCACAATCAATAAAAGAACACTTAGTTTACGATTTTAATAACGAACGGTCGAATGTTCTGGTATTTTATGACGTCATAAAATTCAAAGCCCACATTATGGCTTCTTCGTACCTGCAATATCACATTTTAGTAATAGGACGGTATATAAAGGAGATGGACGAATATTTCGAGTATCCATACAAAATTATTGTTGAGACATTATTCTGTTTGAAATGCTGCCGATTTAGGTTTCATACATGAATTTTATGAAACATTTCTACTCCAGCGACTTCATTCTCGTGGAAGTCGTAAGATGTACAATATGATAAAATATCAGCATCATTTTTATAAAACTCCCTCGGGCTCCGACGCACTGCGTCGCGACGCGTCGCCCGCCCACGTTGTTACATTGTTTTCGCTTAGTGTTCACGTCTTCAGACTGTTTCTCACCTCCTAATGGTTCGAGCGTGATGTTTAATAGCATATAGGCCAACCTTCCCCAAGAATTAAGGTAATCAAATGCAACAAGATTTTTCAAATCCGACCCGTAATGCTATTATGTAACCATCTCACCGTGAAATCTTAGTGAGGTGAGCGTTGAGTGAGCTGTCAGTGCCACTGATGCAAGGGATTGACCAAGACGGGATGACACTGACAGCTCATTCCACGCAAATCTTCACGGTGAGATTTTTACAGAGTCGACATGCAGGAGTTTCAGAGACTAGCGCGTTCAAACAAAAAAGTGTATTGTATAGATGTGCTGTTACATTTCAAATTAAATACCTAATGTGCTTTTTAATCATCTTCAATTCGGGTTTACGAATCACCAATTAAGACTAATTAAGATTATTTTTCAACGATTTTATATAGAAAACATAACATCTACTTTTCAGTATTCCGTATCTAAATAATGCGAACGGGCGGTAATACTAAAGCTCTGCTGTCCATCTGTCTATCACAGGGCTGTGTCTTTTGAACTATATTAGAACTCTTGAAATTTTTACAGAATGTGTACTACCACAGTATAAATATGAACAGTACGGAAACTGGGCCTATTTGTCGAAATAATTTCCTACTCTGCATTGGAGCGTTAGGATAGTCACTGATAATGTTTTTAAAGATGAAAATTGTTTTTTTGGGACGAAGTTCTTTAACGCGGCTTGCGGTGGGGTCAAAAAGCGTTTATACATCTACAAGATGGCGTCTGCGTTTTTTTTTCGTCATGGGTGTAGGTTTCTTGGTTTTCGAGGGTGCTAAAGCCGATAGTGAGCTCAAAATGTAAATCCAAGATGGCACTTGCGAACTTTTTTTTTATAAATCATGGGTGTCGTTTTATGGTTAAAAAAAAATTCACAGCCACCATTTTGAATTTACATTTTGACCTCTCCATTGGCTTCAGCACCCTCAAAAACCATGAAAACGACCCACATGATGAAAAGTTTGAAAATTCTCGCAGCCGCCATCTTGCATTTTTATTTTTTATGTCACCATCGGCTCTAACATCTCTCGAAAAATTAAAACGACACTCATGAAGGAAAATTAAAAGAATTCGCGACCAGTAGTTTCGACACCCGCGACCGAGAGCACCACGACGTCCGCTTTGGTGTCTCGTCGATGCGCGCTTCTGTGTGAGTGTGCTGTTTCGAACGTTTGTTCGTAGTTTCCGTACTGTCCATATTTATATTTTGGTACTACGGGTTGCTATAACAACTCAGTACTTAAACGTGTTTTGTGTTAAATCTAAGTTAAAAAAATTATGTTGAACCCTTCGTGTGCGACTCCGAAAAAAGGGTACGGAGTTTAAGAAAAAATAGATTCCTAAGCCCACGTCTGTCCATCTGACTATCCGTCTGTCTGTAGCGGGGTGTATATATCAAACAGTAACAGGTAGTCAGTCACCGAATACGTGTAACCATGGGCTTTAAATCCATCCAAAGGTTGTCTTTACAAGATCGCGTTTATCGATAAGACCTTTTCTTTGACCCCGGATTAACTGACGTACACGATACGTCATATCTCTATAAAAGAAAAGGTTCACTCATCCTCCTAAGAAAAAAGGAGAATCCTCATACCAGACGAGTGTTGCGTCTGTTGGGCTACTGCCCGACGTTTGAGTTCGGGATGTTGCATTATAGATGTTAATCGCGCGGTAAACTTTGCTTGTGCGATGCAGGATTTTGCATTGTGTTCGTATGTGACGTTATAGATGCCGCCACAGTGTCGCTCTGCGTAATTTTCTACATTTATATCTGTAATTCATATGGTGTACATAATAAAGAGTATTATACTAGCGGCCCGGTACGTGCTTCGCTACGTATAAATTGAAATAATAAGAAAAAAGTTTAACATCAAATTCATTTATTTAAACAATTTTTTTTTTTTGATTGCTAGCTATTTTTCTGTACATGTAGAACTGAAAATAAGTGCAAAATGTGACTTTAGAAAACTATACAAATGAAATGTCAGCACACTGAAAATAGGGCAATTTTTTACCTGTTCGTGGACCAATCATTGCCGGTAGCCATCGTCACCTTTCCAATGCAATATTGGGTATTGTAATGCATCGTAACTACGATGAAGTTCCGAAACACGTTGCAATTGCTCATTTCTGCGATGAAGTACAATATCACGGGATTGAAACTGATCACCAAGAATTACAATTGCAACCTCATCAATTGTCGGTGCATTGAATCGCCTTGCATGCTCTCCAAAAGGTGTTCTATCAGCCCTTATTACGATTTGTGATAATCAGATGGCATACGATCGAGAGCAATTTTGAACAATTGAACTAATGCGTTATGATGATGGAAAAACCTTTGTAGCTCACAAATAATATCTCGTCTTGTATTCGAAACAATTGCTCAACGTTGATCCAATTCACGATTTTCATCACCAATAAAATATATTTGCAAACATTTATGATCAGCGTCGGTGTATGGCAATAACGAACCAGCTTGATGATAAATCTGGCCCTGAATCTGTAACATGTATGCAATTTTAGGTAGATGTTGGATCATAATTTTTAAAACTATCGAATACTTTATGATTCAGATTGATATAAACATGGGACAATCCTGTTGAAGTATTTACCTTAAACGTCGGCATAAAATTATCTCTAGTAATTTTTGTAGCACCAAACGAAGTCATTTGAAATGAAGAATTGTATTATTGATCAAAAAGTGGTTTGACGTTTGAGATGTCCCAAAAATAAATGAATACAATGGTTCCAGTGGATTTTTTAATGCTGGCAATCGCACTTTGCCATTAGCACAACACATGCCGGGCGTTTCACCTGGAAAGTTAGCCGCATCACAATGTGGACATATTGCGTCCATCATTAAAATGTATCCGTCCATACTATATTCAGTCTGACTGTTGTAATTAAAAGAAGCACGCATCATTCCAGCCAAAACGGCACGACGTATTCTTGATCGCCGTGCAAGATTCAGTACAGGTACAGGGTCAACAGATCTATTTCGTGCAATACGTTCAAGCTGCGATGCATTAGCTTGTGCGCGTTCATCTGCAGTCTGTGATCATCTTAGTAATGCCACATCATTTGCATTACGCGTTCGCCGGCCTATATTTGCTCGTCTGGCTCGTATCATTTTTCCCTCATATAAAAAAGAATATATCAAATTAAAAACAAATTGCTACATTAATAGTGGTGTATCAGTATTTTTACATGTGCGTATATGTGTGTATGGAAATATATATGACTAAACTAATTAATAGAAAAAGTGGTAAAAAGTGATTAAAAACTATAGTGGCATATATTATTGTAAAGCTATTGAACTGTACTGTGCAGTGCTGGTTTCAGTTTTTCAAAACACTAACATATGAGTGAATCATAAGCAAAAATCTTCTCAAAACTTTTGTATAAACTAGTGTCCCTGACCTAGGGCAACTCGCAGTTCGCTCGCTTCAACGCACACACTCAAAGTGCTTAACCGCTTTCTTACCTAATGTTCACGAATTCGTACATAACTCAATATACCTACTTACTTAATAAATAATAAAACACCAAAAAATATTGTAGTAATAAACATAAATAATGGAGTGCCAAAAGTGTAAAAAGGTACTATCGAAAAAAGGAGCCCACTTCATGTGTCAAGGATCCTGTCAAGGAACTTTTCATAGAAGCTGTGTCAAAGGCCTAGCTGCAGACATGAAGGCGGGAAAAAACAGGATCTACTGTAACAACTGTGAAGACGAGGGCTCTGATGAAGAAGAAGTGGAGGAAGATGTACAAGACTTTGAAAAAATACTAAAGGATATTCAAAAAAAGGTCAGTGCCATATCCGGACTAAAGAAGCATTTAGACACAATTCAACAAAGCATTAGCGTATTATCAGACAAGTACGATACACTAATATTTGAACACGAAGAATCTAAAGGAAAAATATCGAAACTTGAAAAAACTGTGACAAATATTAACAACAGATGTGTGTATTTAGAGAAATGCAACATTGCACTCGAGCAAAAACTACAAGACGCTGAGCAATCATCCCTTAAACAAAACCTCGAAATTGTAGGCGTTGAATATATACCTGGCGAAAACTTGAGAGAGATCGTGAACAAAATTGGAGATGAGATGGGCGTCAAAAGCACTGAAATAGAATGGGTAAAACGGAACAGACATTCCAAACAAGAAAATAAACCATCTTCAATAATGGTAGGCTTCAAGGCGTCAGGCATTGAATCAAGGGAGGAATGGCTAGCCAATCGTCGCAAATTGATTGAGTTAAATAGCAGCATCTTTACCGGCGGATCAACAACAAATAAATTATATATCAATGAAGACCTAACTAAAGCTACTAAGACACTGCTGTGGAAAACAAAAATACAACTTAAAGGTGTATACAAGTATATATGGGTGACAAATGGAAAAATACTGGCTAAGAGAAAGGATGGCGATAATACAATATGGATAAGAAGCGAAAACGAACTGAGTCAGTTTTCAAAGTAAAATAAATACTTAATTCTAGGCTTTAAATAATGTTAAAAATTAAAACTATGCTTAGCCGTGATTAGTCGTGATGCACAAAATTCGCTGACTTTAATAATTTTGATGTCATAACTGATAATACAGTAAACTATACCTGTGCTAACGACCTGGGTAATTGGATAAGTTCAATTGTACGCAATAAAGGACTATGTATACTGCATGTAAATATTCGCTCTCTAAAAAAACACTTCAGTGAACTACTTTTGACTATAAATTTATGTATAGATCATCTAGATGTAATTGTACTTACTGAACCAAATTTTAACCAAGCCTTAGTGTCATTATTTCCAATAAAGGGTTATAGTGTAAATAATTATACGCGAGTGGACCGAAGCGGTGGAGGGGTATTGGTGTACACGCGCGAGGGGCTGAGTGCGCGTGTGTGTGAATTGACACAGTCCACAGGAATGTGTTCGGCAGAGTGCGTCTCCATAACACTCCAGTTCAATAATGAGAAAGTACATTTAATAGCAATTTACAGACCACCGCGACTAAATAAACAGACTAAATGAAACCAATTTATGGATGAATTCCGGAACCTTATTGAAAAAATACCTATAAATTCTAAAGTAGTCTTCTGCGGGGATATAAATATAAACCTGTTAAATTGTCATGACAAATTTGTGATATCGTACGAAAATCTGTTATCTGAACATGGTTTCACAAAGTGCATAAATGACATTACTAGAAAGGAAATTGTATCGGGAAAAGTGGCCAAATCTTGTCTCGATCATATTTATATTCGAGCAAATAATGCCGTCATGCATTCAGCTGTAATAAAACAAAAAATATCAGATCACTATTTCGTTGCGGCCAACGTGCAGTGGAGACGCACACCGTCGAGGCAGTCGTCGCAAACTCGCAATCCATGCGATGCACAACCGTCTCCGCTACGACTCGTGACCACTAAGCGCGTCCTTGACAATAACAAAGTTCGAGAGAAATTATTAAGCACTGATTTTGACCACCTGATGTCATTAGAGTGTCCTATTAAATTATATAGAGCATTTAAACAAATATTCGTGGGTATTTACTCTGATTGTTACGTAAATAAACGTATTTCTAACAGTAACAGGAACAACAAAAAATGGATTGACAATAAGTTGAAGTCTATGATAAAAGAAAAAGACAGATTATTTGAGTTATGGAGTAATGAGCCAAAGAATATGCTAAAGAGACTTAATTATACCAAATTTAGAAATAAATGCCAAAAAGCTATAGTTAAAAGTAAACATATTTATGATAAAAATTGTATATTAGAGTGTAATAAAAACATTAAAAAAATTTGGGATAGGATAAATACTATGATGGGAAACCATAAACAATCGGTAGATGAATTAATTCTATCAAATATGGTCGGACAAGGAAGTATAATAGACATAAGTAATAAATTTGCGTCTACCTTCAGTAAAGAAATAGAAGATATAAAACATAAGTGTCATGAGATTTTGTTGGACAGGCATACCTATGTAAAAGCTACGGACTTGTCCATGAGGTGGCATCCAGTAAGCTCGAAATATGTCAAAAAACATGAATACAAATAAATCACCGGGTAGCGATCTTGTGCGAATGTCCGACCTTAGAATAGTTATGGATAAAGTGAGCCCCGTTTTAGCTAAACTAATAAACCTAACTGTCAAGAGCTACAAATTTCCGAACAAGCTGAAAGAGGCAATAATCCGCCCAATTCACAAAAAAGGTGATCGCAAAAATGTTTCAAACTGCAGACCTATATCAATTTTATCTAGTATAGATAAAATTATAGAAAAGTTTATCGTCAACCAATTAAGTAACTATCTGCAAAAAAACAACATCATTAACGAGTGTCAACACGGTTTTTTAAAAGGAAAAAGTACAAATACATTGCTAACAAAATTCACAGACGAAATTAACAGTTACCTTAATGATAAAAAAATTGTTATTACTATCTTTTTTGACTATAAAAAAGCATTCGACACTTTGCAGTCAGATACCCTCCTCAATGCAATGGAGGAGTGTGGGGTGAGAGAACCACTGAACCCATGGTTCCGTGATTACCTCACCACGCGCTCGTACCGTGTGAGGGTGGAGGACGTGCTTAGTGACAGAGTTGAGGTACGGAGTGGGGTGGCGCAGGGCTCAGGATGTGGGCCAATTTGTTATCTCATGCATGTTAACAGCTTGTGCCGAGTGCTAAAGCATTGTTCAGCGTATATGTTTGCAGATGACTTGTGCATACTTCGCTCCGGAACTAATTTGTACGATACCTACCAGCTAGTTCAACAAGATATAGACGCTGTTGTTAAATGGTCTCACGACAATGGCATTGTGTTAAACGCTGATAAAACTCAATTATTGCTAATTCATTCACCATATTTACGACCACATGATGTGACTCCACCTTTATTTACACACGATTATATGTGCCACCATAATAACTTACTGGACTGTAAATGTAAACCTATTAAGAGAGTTGACTGTGTAACCTACCTTGGCATGAAAATAGATGAGAACTTTTCTTGGTCCCAACACGTAGACTACATTTGTAGTAAATTAAGAATATTATTAAGTAAAATGTACCACCTAAGCTTTAAGGTTCCTATTTGCATATTAAGATGTATTTACATGTCATTAGTAGATTCAATTATGAGTTATGCTCTTGACAGCTATGGATTAACATTCAAAACTAACTTGGAAAAATTAGAAGCTCTTCAAATTCGATTCTTGAAACTACTTGTTACTCAAAAAACGAAAAAAAGTTGTAAAGGAGATTATAGTAAACTATTTAAAATATGTAAAATTCTACCGATCAGTTACAAGCATAAGTATCTTTTAGCAGTTAGCCACCATGGTACCCAAGAGCATAGCTTAACACACATATTCAACAACCATAACACGCGATCTATGGCTGCTGGCAGATTCAATGTACCCAGAGTCACTAATTACTTTGGTGACAGAACCCTAAAAAAACGAATACCATATTTATTGAACAGTCTGCCGGCAGACATAAGGAATGAAGCGAGTATAAATATTTTTAAAAATAAATTAAAAAGGTATTATTTAGAAACGTGTTAAAGTGCTACCTCGAAATAATTATTAGTATTAAGTACAAAATTTAAGAATGAGTGTGTAGACTCACCGACCCCACAGTCAAACCATTACTAAGGTTTTGTGGGGCTTAGTTTATAAGTTATTTAATTACCATTTAAAATAAATAAATAAATAATAAATAATTCATTTTTAAATCGACGTGCTTCCATCTGTTACAAAAGAATAAAACACCCGTATGCACACATGTTTTTTTCAAATAAAGATACACGTAATTCACTTCAACAGTTCAAAACTTACCTTTTGTGTACATGCGTTTGACAATTTAACAATTTAATAAAAAAAACGATTTGAAACACCGACGGCTCGCAAAAAAACTGAGAAAAGTACACGCACACATATACATAGTACATGTGAACAATTCAAGGCTCACCTTTTGTATGAATGCATGCCCTCAATTTTTTTTTTTAAATATAAACACAGCAATAATTATCTCTGGCAATTTGTTTTTCCAAAATGAAATGACTGCATGAATGACATAACAACATTTTTTAATGTCAAAAATGAAAAAGTTTCAATTTGACAGCACAATCCCCATTTCAAATAAAACTATTTGATAACAAAATCCCCATTAACAAAGTTATCCGCCATTTATTGAATTCATTTTAAAAATGAAGAACCGCTAGACAGATTTTGTGCAAACTTCACATAAACCATCTACTAAATAGTCCGAACAAAGCCTAAACATTTGGTTTGGATAGGTAAGCCCGTTCTTGAGTTATAAAATTACAACGAAAAGTGGCATTGATTTTTATATACATAGATTATATTATATCATAACAGACAAAAGCAACGTTAAGCCTGTCACCCCTTACAGTTACGAAACAATCTAGACCGGTCCGAGGTTTCCACAAAGTATGAACGAAGAAGTTTATAATTTAATTTCGTCGTCTGTTGCGCTTTCCACAATTCAATCGAAAACAGTAAATATAAATGTTGATTTACACGTTTCATTGAGTGTGGTCTATCTCCAGAGATTTTTACTTCTTATAGCATCGGCTCTGTCCAAAGTGTTATTTTACAATTCACCTTCAGAGTGATTAGGCACTCTGCCTAATCACTCTGGCTAATCTACAAGATACATTAAAAATTGAACTGACTTTTTTATGTTTATACACTATTAATTCCACATCAAAATTGCATCACAGCACAATTTAATTGCACAAATAATCAAACAGAAGTCCGTTAACTAACGAAAAAAAAAACTTTTATGACTTACAAGTGTAAATTTGTAATATGTAGGTGTAGGGTGTATTTGTTCATACTTATTAAGGTTTATTTTTTATTTTAGGACACTGCGTCTTATCATGATTGTGTGCATGAACTTTTTCTATTTGCCACCCATGTTAGAGCGAACCAACGAGAACCACGAGCTTACAGAGCGCAATCTCCAGTACATAGGTGATCAACAACAATGAGGAAATATCATTGTTCCAAGATATTGTTTAACTAAATAGTAATTTCAGCCTGTGTTTGTCCCACTGCAGGGCAAAGGCCTCTTCTCATACAGAGAAGGCACGAGCATTGATCACCACCCTTATTCATATATTACGTTCTAACAAAAGAATTAAAATAATAGCCATCATCATCATTCTGCCAAAAAAGTCCACTGCTAGACATAGGTAGGCCCCTCGTGGGAATTTGCTGCATGGGGGAAGCACAGGACCGGTCTATGTGTTAACTATAGATTATTGTACACTACGTGTGATAAAAATGATTCAAAGTTAATTAAAAATTATATTATTATATGTGCTTAGCCAAGAATTAAGATATTGGAACAACAGAGCATAGCAGCAACCGGCTGCGACGTCGTTAAAAGATGCCCTCCCATAGACAAATATTACCCCCCCCCCTCCACTAGTCCAATGCTACTTTTAGGGTGCATTACTCGATTGGCTCTCATACTCCTATCCTATCCTAAGGGCACGTCTTCCCTACCATTACAATGCCCCCCGGTCTATTCCTTGATATGCAATGGTCTTTGTAGCACCATGAAACATGAGGCTTCAGGGGCTAGTGCAAATATTGGGGTTCATTCGATTAATCGAGTCTGGTCAAACCACGCTGGGGTCGGTGCATTTCATTCATTCATTCAAACGATAGCTGTCACGTGATGTGACAGGTAAAGGAAATGTAGTCATACAGCCAATATGATTTTAACAAAATTCAAATGTATTAAACTATATGTACTTTTTGTGGAAAAGTGTTAAAATACAATCTTAATTCTCTAAAACTAATTTAGGGCTGTAAGGAGGGTGACCCAGGAATATTTGACCGACGTGCTGTCCAGGAAGTCCCTCGTTTTGAGCGCGAAGGCGCCTTGTCGTTGTGGAGAGCCCGCGGGCGGCGACTAAACACAAGGCATGTTTGGTCGCTTGCTGCTCACAACAGAGAAAACTTCTGGCAAGTGTTTGGTAGTATACCATTTAGCGTTGATGCTTCTTTGGCTCCGTAAAGGAATTGACACCATGTAGCCAGTCAAATTGAAAAAGCTCGCGATCCTAACCTTCCCTCCGCTTCTAGATCGCTTCTGTTTGGCAGGCGTTGATTCGTTTTGAAACACCCAAGCCGTCGACTGGCGCTTCGTTTCTGGATCGTGTTGATAAATCCAAGACACATCACCTGTAATGATGTCGTAAACACGCCGAGACGAGCCTACTTCAAAGGCGATTGCCCACTTTTAGGCCCAGCTGTTACAGAAGAAAAAGGATGTGGAAAAAATTATTTAAAAAAAAAAATGCAGTTGCTAAATATAGAAAAATATTTTTTCAAATGTTTGTGTTTTTTGTTAACATAATGCACTTTGTCGGGAAATGGCTAAAAAGGCATTGATTCAAGTCTTTAAATAAATGTCAGTGTGAAAATAAAAATGTCATAATATGAAAAAAACATTGTCTCATTCGCTCTGTTTACGCGCAAGTGAATGTGTTGTGTTGCGATTTTCGTGTTTTCGGTGATTTATCCAACGACTTTGGCTGCTTCACGGAATCTGACGAATCTTGCTTTCACGAAGTACCTCAGCGCGAAAACGGGCTTTGTATCTGCTACTTTGATCGACTCCGGCTTGTTGTTTCGGACTTCGATATCACATAACGTTATGGACAACTGCATTAATTGCGGTATTGCAACTTCTCGCTGCAATATAACGGGAAGACCTGGGAATCATAAACCAATCTACCCACTAAAAACTAGGTATCTGACATGGCATTTGAGATTATTAGGATTAATAAATAGATAGCATGTACCTACCTTAATAATCATTAAGTGTAAATCTAACAATGTTTTAGAGAATCCGTAACTGTATTTCAATTGCTACCAGAACGAGTCTAAGTATTTCAATTGAATTGAAAACACATTTGTTAACAAATCGTTGTCCTATTTCTAAGTAGGTACTCGTACATTTACGCATTAACCACTGTACCTATATAATTCACTCTGTTAAGTCGGTTTATTTTATGCAATGGAAACCTATCTTAACAATTAGTCATCTGAACATTACTAGACTGATAATTGAAAAAACATTGATTGAACATTGAAATCTCTATTATAACCTAACCTTAGATTCGACCCCCTATATCTTGATTACGCAGTTGTCAATCAAACTGAAACTAAGGCAGCTTAAAGCTGATATTTTAATATAACAAATGAGACTAATTTGGAACTTGTAACGGTTCATCAAATTTTGGGCCCCACGATGTATGGGAGATGGTCGATGTCCTTTGTGTATCATATCACGCCACCATTCCACCCGGGCCTGCTTCTGAGCATCGGTGAGGTTGTGCGACCCAGCGTGAAACTATCCTCCTAACGCGAAGATGCAAGTGTAGAATTTCGTGAAGGCTCCCCGATCCAACCTGACCCATTGTCTTGGATAAAACATTTCATTGCAAGTTTTCTTCCGTGACAACCGTCATAGGGCGACAACTTCTTTCTTCATCCCCCATAAATTGTAAACCGCGCTTTTATTCGTTGTACCAACGAAACACAGTTGCCTTAGAAGGGCCTTTATCCATGAAGGCCGGTTTCAGCCGATACTAGAAATCGTAAAAAATCGTAGCGCGAAAATTTTCCTGGTCCAGATCCATTTTTTTAAGAGACACGCTGTTTTAAATTGGAACGTACCATTAATCATATTTTCAAAATAGACTATAACTGGCCATTCTCTCATACATAAAACATTTTATCGCAATACTTTCCGATTGACCTGGTACAACGTCTTGACATCAATCGTAATGTAGTGGTCCACCAGACAACTCACCCGTCTCCTCGGCGGATCCTCCCTTTCGTATGGAGGAAATTGAAGCGACAAAATAATCTGTATCGCAAGACAGGCATGAAATTTGTATAGGTGCCTATTTGTATAGGTACTACTGGGGGCTTAAAATTAACTAAAAATGCCTGTTTTCACCATCGTACCCTAAATTTAGGGAGGCCCATAAGAAGTTAAAGAGGTAGTTTCGTTTTCAGCAGCACTTAAGGGACACCTATGGTCCTAAGGGATCCCTTATACAATAATATATAGGCGGCATCTTTGCATTAATTGACACTTTATTTCGTTAATACAAAAACATATTTGCTCCGAAATGGACGACTTTATGAACAGTTTAGAAGCTATTGAAACTGGATTTAGTTACGAATCATAGTTTATTCAGACATCCTCATATTTACCGGGAAAGACCGGGTTTTTTCACGAAATATGACAATCTGGACTTCTTCAAATAATTTAGGTTTTTTTTATTATTAGTAAGAATATAACACTATTTCGAAAATACAGATAACAGGTATGATTTTTAAAACTATTATATAATTATTAAGTAGCTAGGGAAACTTGTTTACTTATATTTGTTTTTCATATTTTGTGTTTTAACCACAGGTACATCTACTTATCTAATAATTAGGTACATAATACGAGTATACCAATAAGTAGTTATCCCAGATAGAACTTTAAACAATATCTTTTAGTACGTATATATTACGTAATACCATTTTTATTTTGCAGGAATAAGTCTGTAAAAATAAGAATAAATTTTCCCGCTTTTTCTTTAACCTGCATTTTACAACATACAAACAAATATCCTACAAATGCGCAGCGGTGTCATCTGTCAAATTGTCACTATGCCAACAGCATTCCGCATTTATCAGCAATTTATTATGAATATTGGATGACGTATATATCGCCGCTTTGGTGGTGAAGAGAGCCAAGCCACAACTTTGTTCAAAATGAAATAAGTATACCATTAGAATCAAAACAATTCGATTTTTACGGTGGTTAATAGAGCTAACTGTCTGTAGTTTAGTTACAAAAATAATCAAAACGGTGAAAAGATGTTAACAGAAATAGGTACTATACATTACTCTAAAGTATAAAATGGAATACAATCCGCATAGCTTAGTTAGCTTCTGGAAATAGGTCAGTGGTTGTAATCAATAGTGAAGAAAGTCAAGCCGCTTGTATCATAATTTTTTGAACGAACTCGAAGGCGCCATTTTGTATGGATTGACATCTATCATGATCTATCAGACAGACCACGTTTTCGCGCGCCGGCGTTCGTTGTATGTGTGATTTTAGTGTTTTGTGTTGTCTAATTTGCTTTTAAAGTTTCTTGTATTTATATTAATCGATAGAACAAAAGACGAGACGGCAAATTGTCGAAACATAATAATTATCGCTCAATGTTAATATCGAACATGGTTAACAATTCCAAATATTATCAGACTTTGACCCTTTCGCTCAATCAGATTGTTCAGAACATGATCCATGCTATATACCAGAATCAGAAACTTCACACTACAGTGATAGTGAACCTGAAATAGTACAAAGAGAACAAGAGTATTTAAGATATAGTAGCCAAGATCTTCAGGAGGTTGAAAAAAGTAATAGTGAAACAGTGGAAAACATAAACATCCAAAAAAAAATTATCCCAATACGAAAAAGGAAACGTAAGCCTCAAACATGGAAGAGAAATTAAAATAAGAAACTGAGACTTGAAGGTAAACAACATATTTGTCAGTAAGAAGGTGAGAGCAAAAGCAGTAAAAAAAGTACCCTGTGTCATTATATATGCAATTATACATTTACTTTGAATGATAGACAGATTTTTTTTTTTGACTTTTTGACTTTAAAAGATGATAGAGCCAAGTGGGCTTTTATAAACAGCTCAGTTAGTAAAGTGCTACCAAAAAGAAGGTTCAAGTCAAAAGGCTCTAGTTCAATGGTAGTTGATGTTCCTGGAGAAATTATACTCATGTTTACACTTTGACATTAAATAACAAAGTTCATCAAGTATGCAAGATGTTTTTTCTTGGTACTTTAGACATATCAGCAAAAAATATTGAAACTGCTCTCAAAAAGAAAATGGATACTGGTGTTACAGAGCATGATAAACGTGGATTGAACCCTGCACCAAACAAAATTTCTGAAGAACAAAAGAATATTGTTCGTGATCACATCAAGTCCTTCCCTGTAGTAGACTCTCATTACTGCCGAAGTTCATCTAAGCGGAAATATCTGCCATCTGGCCTGACAAAAAACCGCTTGTATCAAGACTACATCAAGTATTGTGAAGAGAACGGAGCATCACCTGTATCATCTTATATTATAAACATATTTTTACTACTGAGTTCAATTATCACATTGGTGCATAATTCAATTTAAAAACAAATCACCAGATGAGAAACTCCAAGATTCTCGTTCAGATCTTCTCTCGTGGTGACCCAATTTAACGATGATTTTAAAAAGTACAAATAAGGATGTACCTGTCTACCTAACTACCGCTTTTGTGGATGATAGTTTTTTTTTAGACCGTAATAGACTCGGCCAAAATAAAACAAAAACTACGCAAGTAGAAACTGATTTGTTGGAATATCTACATGGTCACCTTATATCAACTATTTCGACGTATTGAGTAGGTACCCAGGTACATGATAAATACTTGTTTCGTTAAAATACATGGTCACCCTTTTCCAATCTCAATGTTTTGAGGTTAAATGCTTAATTTTCAATTGACTATTGAATGGGGTCCTCACAAAAAACCTAAAGCGATACAAATTGGTAGTTCAGTCACTAAAACTTTATTTATTAACAGTTCCTCTAAGCTTCTTCGTTGTGAAGGAATCGATAAACCCAATGTTTTGAGGTTAAATGTTTAATTTTCAATTTACTAATAAATGGGGTCGTCACAAAAAAACCTGAAGCATTACAAATTGGTTTCAGGGCAGTCACTAAATCTTTATTAATTAACGGTTCTTCTAGGCTTCTTCGTTGTGAAGGAATCTATAATCCCAATGTTTTGAGGTATAACGTTTAATTTTCAATTTACTAATAAATGGGGTAGTCACAAAAAAACCTGAAGCATTACAAATTGGTTTCAGGGCAGTCACTAAATCTTTATTCTTTATTATGAATGGGGTCGTCATAAAAAACATAAAGCAATATAAATTCGTTTCAGTGCCGTCACTAAATCCTTATTCAGTAACAGTTTCTCTAAGGTCCTCAGTTATGGAGATTCAGGTTGGCCGAACGTTCTGATATCAGGACGTTCGGCCATACATAAATGCTTCTAACTTTCGAACTGTACTGTCACAAATTATTTGGTTGGCAAAATCAAAATCAAAATCAAAATCAAAATCAAAAGTCATTTATTCAAATTAGGCTGAGAATCAGCACTTTTCGAACGTCAAAATTACATAAGACAGTCCCCCAAAAAGCCCGCCCTTCACCACTTCCTAGTGCTTTAGCTGGGAAGAAGAAGTGGCGCAACAAACTCCCCAGCAGCACAGCTGTCTGTTCGGTTAGAAGAACTTGATTCTAAACAATTGCAAGTAATTACCGAAACGCCAATGACAAAAAAAAAGAAAAAAAAATGCATTTAAATAACACAAATACATAAATAAAGCCTTCGGGCCTAAAGGGCATGGCAGCTTACATATGCAATACTGGAATTATTATACAAACAAATAAAATAAATAAATGATAAACTAGGACCATCAAAGTAAAATAAATCAACAGAACAATTACTGTAACAATGATAAAACCAAAGGCAGCAAGACGACCAGTCACCACAAGCAGCACCCGTTCACGAGCATAACGCAAAGGTCAGCTATTACCCCCCTCGCCATATTTGAGGGAAGGAGGAAACCCGACCCCCGACGCTACCGCAAGCAGTGACATCTAAGGGAGCATGACGAACCTGCTGTTGGTTGCTCAGGCAAGAATAATATTATCAATTGTCGAGGTCGCTAGCTAACCATATATTGCAATACAGCTCATTAAAAACATTGTAATGAGTAGATCATGTCAATAATAAATGAAGACAACAAAATAATTGACTTATACCGTCAAATAAAAAATAAAAAAAATATATGAACTTATATACCCTGTCAGTTAGTAAGCTGATTCTGGAGAAAGAACACGAACATTGTCTTGAGTTAATCACAGCGACCAACAGTTCTTATCGTTTATGTAGTCGTTAATGGAATAATATGCCTTTGAACAAAGGTTGGATTTTACTTGGGCCTTAAACGCATTAAAAGGTAAATCTAGTAAAGAAGAGGGCAACTTGTTATAAAAGGTTATACCAAGCCCAACAAATGAGTTATGGACCTTATGAAGCCGGTGAAAGGGAGCACGTAGTTTGTTCTTATTTCTGGTGTTAACTTTGTGAAAATCACTGTTTTTAGTGTATAAGTGTATATTTTGCCTAATATATAAGATGTTGGCGAAGATGAATTGAGATGCCACCGTGAGAATACCAATATCTTTAAAAAAATCTCTAAGAGAAACTCTGGCTCCTAGCTGATAAATTGCTCGGACAGCTCGTTTTTGAAGGACGAATATATTTTGAATATCAGCGGCTTTGCCCCACAGCAGAATACCGTAGGACATAACGCTGTAGAAATAACTAAAATAAACTAAGCGAGCTGTATCAACGTCAGTGTATTGTCTTACTTTCCTGACGGCGTAGGCGGCTGAACTGAGCCTCCCCGCTAAGCTTGAGATATGTGGGCCCCACTGAAGTTTGGCATCTACCGTTATGCCCAGAAAAACCGTCGAGTCTACAGTTTCAAGCAGCTCTTTATCTAAGACAATGTTGGGTCCTAGATTTCTAACATTCGGTAAGGCGAACTTCACACATTTCGTTTTCTTGGCATTGAGAACTAGATTATTTGACGTAAACCAATCCGTAACCATTGAGAGTGCACGGTTTACGTCGTCAAAATCTTGTCTATTCCTGTCTACTTTAAAAATAAGAGAGGTATCATCTGCAAACAGTACAATGTCACAGATATCGTTTAAATAGAATGGTAAGTCATTGATATACACTAAAAACAAGAATGGACCCAGTATTGAGCCTTGAGGTACACCTAACTGAACTGGTAGCTCGGAAGATTTCACACCATCGACATCTACACATTGGAACCTATTATGTAAATAAGAATTTATTACGTTGAGAGCTTCGTTTTGGACACCGTAATGACGTAGTTTACGCAAAAGCGTGTCATGGCGCACGCAATCAAAGGATTTAGAGAGATCACAGAAAACTCCAATAGCATTTTGCGATTTCTCCCATGCATTAAATATGTGTTTCAGCAGAGCAACACCCGCATCTGTAGTCGAACGTCCTTTTGAAAAGCCATATTGTTCATTATGAAGTAGGCTATTTAGGTTAAAATGTCTTAGCAACTGATTAAGTATTAACTTTTCAAATAGTTTGCTAAATGCTGGTAAGATAGAAATAGGCCTAAAATTGCTAATGATATTTTTATTACCAGATTTAAATAATGGTATGACTTTACTACTCTTCATGAGGTCAGGAAAAGTTCCTAGATCAACACATTTATTAAAAGTAATAGCTAGATAGGGGGCTACAATGTCTATTATATTACTTAAAAGTTTAATGGAGATGCCCCAGTAATCACCAGTGTTTTTAGACTTAAGAGTGTTAAAGACGTTAATTACATCACTAGGCGTTACATGTTCGAAGCTAAATAAGCGAGTACATTTTTGCACACTACTATTCAAAAGGTTCTCAGCTTTAGACGGGGACGAATTTAAGGAGCAAGTCGTAGTTATAGGTATGTTGGCAAAGAACTCATTAAATGCCTCAGCTACGTCAGCTGCCTTACTAACTAATTTGTTATCGACCATAATCTCAAGTTGATTTTCTTGTTTAACCGACTTACCCGTTTCATTGTTAATAATTTTCCAAGTGGTTTTTACTTTATTATTGGAACTTTTAATTGAATCACTTAAGAATTTTGATTTCGCAATAGCACAAATCTTTTTAAATAATTTTGAATATTTTTTTACATACTCTAGGAAAGGAGTATCAAACCTGTATTTTTTCAAACCATATAATTCGTATAGTCTCGCTCTACTTTTATAAATACCTGGAGTAGCCCATTGGTTGAAGCCAACGGAAGTGCCATTAATGTTAATGGTTTTGGTCTTGAAAATAGACTGGTATTCTTTTTGCACAACATCAAAAAGGGCTCCGTAAATTTCGTTAGGATTCTCGTGTTCTACTAACGATGGTGTAATTCTATGAGCTATATTATTTTTAAACTTTTTACAACGACTAGCTGTATAAGGCCTGCATTCAAGTTTATACGGTTTTTTATGTAATGTCATGGGGAAGCTAGCTAATAAACCACAGTGGTCGGACGTTAAGTCACTTAACACTAATTTATTTTTGGCATCACAATTACTAAATATATTATCAAGACAAGTTGACGAAGATGCAGTGATCCTAGTTGGTTCAAAAAACAAGTTAATCAAATTATAAGACCTAAACAGATTGAGAAGTCTAATACTTAATGGAGTAACATCTAAAATATTAATATTAAAATCTCCACATAAAATTATACTCTTATTACTTGATTTTAACCTATTCAGAGAATCCTCCATTACCGATTCAAAACTAATAAAATCACCAGAAGGGGGTCGATAAACGCAGATTACAACGAATTGCTCTAGTTCAACACAAGACAACTCAATAGTGCGCTCGATAGAAAGATTAACTAAATCTAAACGTTGTTTACATTTCAACTTGTTTGAAACAAAAACTAAAGAACCACCGCGAAAAGCACTTTTTCTCACAAACGCACTTTGTACGGTAAAATTATCATCATCGATAAACACTACTTCATGTTCCTTCAACCAGTGTTCAGTCAAACATAACACGTGAACATCATAGTTCTCCATAAATAAACTTAACTCTAACTCTTTGCCGGACAGACCCTGCATATTTTGATGTACAACATTCAACATATGCGGCTCACCCGTTGTCGCACCTAATAGTTTAAACTACAAGGCGTATCAAAAGTAGTATTAGTACCACTACTAACTGAAATCGACGGTACACTACAAGTACCCTTGTCACTTTGTATATTGTATGCTAAAAGATTAGCAATTTGTCTCCTACATCTAGGTGGCAAATACATTGTATAATTTGTCAGTTTGTAATCAGTAATAAATTGATTACAATCAAAATATAAAATAGTGTCACTATAATGGCAAGTCCTATTATAAATGAACATATTTAAATTATAAATGTGCCTATTTTGCTCATCAGACAAATATTGTGAATAAGGCAAGGCACAGAAAATAAATTTACAATTATTAGTTTCATTGAGATGTAACATCAAATGGACACATTCAATTATGTCCTTTTTTCTTACATTTAAGCTATCCCCATGTAATAATATAACAGTTGAACTAGGGTTTATTTTTGTCAGTCTAATATTGCTAATTAATTGGCTAATACTGGCACCGGGTAAACAATTATTAATAACATAATGTTCCGAACACTGATTAAATATACTACCAAAACCCTGACCAAATTTGTCAGAAAATATGTATGTAGTGTTAATCAAATCATCTTTGTGCATCTTTGGGCATCTTTGTGAGTCACCAAATTGTCACAAAAAACTGGAGTAGCAGCCAGCTCCCTACCTCGATTGGCCGAACGTTCTGATGTACATATTATTTTACCTTAATCTTCATGGTTTATCAATGGAATACAAAATTCGTAACTTCGTAGAAAAAGAACGATCGAAAAACTGTCACCTAAGGAAGTGGCCCTTATGGTGTCAAACAAATTTAGGTGAGGAGCTGATTTAAGGAGCGTCTTTGGTTAAGTGACGCTTAATAAGGAAGTGTTCGAGAGAACGATGGTGAAAACGGGCAATATTATATATGATTACATTGCAAACGTCAAATAGGTATGTGCATGGGTTGCGGAATATATTAAAATAAGGGTATCGGTAGTTTTTTGACCTCTCCACTGGGCCAGGATAATTTTAACCTATTTTACATTTTAGATAATGTAGACAGATGTTGACAATATTTCATCGCGTTTTGAAATCCACGCAATTTATATTCACGCGGGGCTTTACAGACGTTGTCCATAGCAACCAACGCGGCAACGATTCAAAGGATTACGCCTACAACAGCTAAAACACGACTTAAATCTTTGGCTTAAACTTGTTTAATCATATAATTTTCCGGAATAGGTATAATTATTTAGTAGAATGATAATTTGTAATCTACGTAAAGGGCAAATTAGAGTTTTTTTTTTGTTTTAAAAAATACGCTATGATGCGGATTTCGCCGTTTAGTTTGATAAAAAAGATAGGTGTGAGCTGAGCAAACAATAAGATGAATGTCTGTCATCGTATGCTGATAATGGGACTCAATACGCATCCGATACTTTTCACTATTAAATATATATGATTGGTTATCGATTTTGTTGGGTATGGACGTAACAGCTTCTGTGGCGTCAATGCGTCATGTTGTGCCAATACACTGCATGTAGGCAACATGCAGTGTATTGGCACAACAAAGTTATGTTAATTTAAAAAAATAGTTTGTTTATTCACATTTGACATCCGCCTACCCGCACTGGGGCCGTATGGTGGACTATGGTCCACTTCTTCTCACAGAGTCCTGTGTCCCAGCAGTGGAAACGTTATTGGCTGAAGTCCTCTGTATAGGGGCTCGAGGCTAAATGATAACAGCCGCACAGGTTGATCGAGGTTTAAGCTACATTTGCAGCGGTCGGTCCGTGAATGGGTGGTGGGTGGATTCATCACTATGATCAAAGTCGAGACCCCTCCGAGCCTCGGAACACACGTTAAGCCGTTGGTCCTGGCTGTCATTCGTAGATCTTTGATAGTTGTTACGGTCAGTCATAAGCCAAAAAGTCTTACAACCAGTTTTACCAAGGGGTACCCAGTTACTAAATTGACTAAGGTCTGATTTCAAAAATGAAATTGAACGCGAACAGTACATAAACTCCATTTAAGAGCTGTTAGTGTCATTGTTTTCTATAGAATCTTGATACTGACGGCTCTTGAACGCGTTTTAGATGTGCTGAACGCGTTCAGTAACATTGGTGAAATGGGCACTAAAAGCCGACTCAAACGTAGTTAGAACAAGACTAGGCAGATTGATTTATGTCCACTAATGTAACTACATTCTGAAAATAAAGTATCGGGAGTGATGATTTGTTTTAGGTTCCATATTTTTTTAGTTTGTTATAATGGCACAACTGTTTTCCATTTTGGCGCGGAGTTTGAGTTGCATCTCATAATTAGATTAAATACAGTGCCGTTATTAGTTAGATTATATCAAGCTTAGATAAGTGATCGGCCTCGCTGCATTTATCCAAGATATCTAGTGTGTACCTATTGTGAATTTCATTATCGACAAAAACATCTAACAAATAAGTTTGTCTTAAATTTTGCATCGCTAATGGAATTTTGGTGTCGGAGTCACTGAAAATGTTACAGAAGGCTTACGATGAAACGACTCTATCAAAAACGCGTACTTAGAAGTGGTAAAAAGCGTTTAAAAGCGGTCGAGGTGTGATGAAAGATTAGTCTTCAACTGAAGTTCACATCGCAAAAGTGAAGGAAATTGTGACTGAAAATCCTCATTCAAGTTTGAGAGAGATAGCGGCTGAACTTTATGTTTCCCACGAGTCGATCCGTACAATTTAAATAATCCCTTGGGTATGAAAAATGTTGCCGTTCGACTAGTCCCAAAAGACCTGAATTTTCTCTAAAAACTCAATCGCGTATGAGTCGCTGAGGACACGCTAGAACGAGTCAATTCGGACCCAACATTCATAAAACGCATTTTTACTAGTGACGAGACGTGGGTTTACGAGTTCGACATGCAAACTAGTCAACAAGCTTCGGAGTGGCGCCTTCCAACTGAACCGAAACCGATAAAAACACGCTAAAGTCGATCAAAAGGCAAAGTCATTTTGACTGTTTTCTTTGACCATCTCGGTTTTGTGTACTCGGAATTCTCGCCGGAAGGTCAAACGGTACATAAATAATTTTATTAGAGCGTTATGCGTCGTTTAGAAATTTCAAATTCGACGAACAAGGCCAGATTTGGGGAAAGAAAATTCTTGGATTTTGCATCACGGTAATGCACAAGGCTATCATTGTTAAGGAATTTTTGACAAAAAACTCAACAAATACCATCGAGCAAGTACCTAATTCAACAGATATGTCTCCAGCCGACTTCTTTCCTTTTTGTAAACACAAATTATCACTTCGTGTCACCTGTTTTCATTCGGTAGAAGACATAGGAGAATTCGCAGTGAGAACTGAACTCATTTTGCGGAAAAAGCGTTTAAAAATGTTTTGATGATTGGAATATTCTTTGGCGTTATTCTATTCTTTCGCGTATAAGTGTATCGTTTCTGAAGGAGCATACTTTGAAGGCGATAAAATAAATTTGAATTTATAGGTAACTAACATGTTGTGTATTTGCCTATTGATCTTATCCCGGTACTTTCTTGACGGAGTTTATGTCGCTACTAAATATAACCTAAACTAATTACATAAAACGCGCATAAACTAAAAATTACTTTCGAAAATATTGTTGAGGCTGCTGACAATTGTAAAAACTATCATTGCACTGTATAAATTCAATCTTTTATTATTGTATAATTGATGTTTGAGCACTATGTACCTACTATAAAGCTACCATTTACTGGGTACATCTTTCATTAACTTGAATGTACCCTGGCGGCTGAGAGTATGTCACGCTCACTCAAATGTCTCGCTGGTGGCGTGTGTGTTGTATCATTAAGTTCCCTGCAAAATGGTTGAGCTGAATGGTGCTGTAGTGCTATTCTGTAACCATCTCACCGTGAAAACTTAGGTGAAGTGAGCGTGGAGTGAGCTGTCAGTGCCACTGATGCTAGAGATTTACCAAGACGGGATGACACTGACAGCTCACTCCATGCAAGTCTTCACGGTGATATTTTTTACAGAATCGACTTGCTGATCTATCCGTCATGTTCGTGAACGGGCGCCGTCAGTGGGGACTAGTCATCTCTTGGCTGCCACGGCTTATTTTAATTTCCGAATGGTTTTTTTGTTTTATATGTCTGTATAATATCTCAACATGACTGATGTAATTAATTTTATGTAATAATTTATTATTTATTTAAAAAAGTGTCATTGGAGTTTCTTGCCCGTTCTTCTCCATAGGTACCTACTACGCTTTGCAACTAGCTTCGTCTTTCTGACTGACCGACCCCTTGACAATTCAAAAGTGCCTGTGATCGGTTTATTTTAAATAGATGGTTTGAGTTTGAGTTGAGTTTGTACCTTCGTGCCACAAATTGTGAAACTACAGTTGTACAAGTTCAATAGTTGAACTCTTTTCATTACCACGAAACACATTGTATCTTGAGTATTTTGTTAATAGGCTTACGTTTGCTCCTATCTCATCTGATGTTTAGATCAGCGTACTACTTAGTATCATCGTCATCATCGTGAAGATACGCTTGTCTTTGTCACTCGGTAAGGAAACGGAATCCCGTAAATGACGATGAGAAGATCGACCTAGAGGACCACAGAGAAGAAGGTGGCACAGTGGTTACGTGATGCCGTGCACAGCGAGGCTCAGAGCATACCCATTAAAGTCGCCCTAGGGATGTGGTCTTTCAGGCAAAGGGGGTTGCTCTGGAATTGATCTCATACCTTAAAAGGATAAAATGAAACCCTTAAGGTAAACGCACGCCTAGACGCGCCGCAGGAGCTGTACGCGCCGTAGGATCTCTTCATTGTCCGTCCGTCTGTCTGTCTGTCTTTCAAGTCTCTTTTTTCCAGGTACGCGTTTTTAATTGAGCTTCTAAGCCAACACAATAACAACCACCACCGAGTTCCGAAATTAAAGTTATTTTCACTTATTATAGCTTTTTTTTTGGGAGAACGTTGTTTTTTTTTGTAGTAATGTTTTTTTTTTCACTTTTTAGATGTGGTACCTACCCTACACAAATTCACTTGCTAAGTATTTATCAGTTACAGGAATATAATGATTATGATATCATCTACATAAAGTAAGTGGAAAAAATATGTATTATTGAAGCTAACTCAAAAACCACTCATCAGAACTTGACCAAAGGACATGGTTTTTATGTGGCCCAGCACGGATAAAGACTTTAATAATATTACCAAAAAAACGTATATTATTTGAATTTCTATCATGACTTTTATTTCTCCGCATAACTCGGTGGGAAAATATCAATTTTAAAGAGAATTATTTTGTTTGTTTTAATTTTAATTCTTTGAAATAAAATGGTAATACGTACATATTTGTTGTACGAAACGACATGTATTTACTTGTAATTTAGATAACAGAGTAAGAAAAATAAATATTATACGCGTGTTATAACGGAACTAAAACTAAAAAAGACACATCTCTTTAATTAAAAATCAATAGATAAATTGGTTCTTCAAAGTAATGGAAACACTATCTTCTTCTGTTAAGATAGGTATACAGGAAGCGATAAATATATGTTTTCAAAATAACGCATCAAATCAATCAATCAAATCAATCAAAAGTCATTTATTCAAATTAGCCTGAGAATCAGCACTTTTACACATATTAATACGACGCGCCTTTACGACTTGATTTATGAAAGCGGAAAAAAGCAAGCAAAAGGAGTACGTAGGTAATGCTCGTAGCAGCGCAGTGCATTTTTTTTTTTTTTTTTGCATCTCGAAGTTGACCTTTAGAGGTCGTGACTACTTAACCGGACTATCTTTTGGCTGCCTAAGCGGACTCAAAGCCTCCAACCAGGGGCGTAAAACTACTTACATTACTAAGCGAACGCTCGGTAAGGGCACCCCCTGTGGGGTACGGACCTCGGCTTAGGGCGTCGCTGACGGGAGGACAGCAAGATTATAGCTGGATTATATTATTATTACATGGGGAATTTAAAGCTACAGGCTCAGCTACGGCGCGGGCTGGCACTTCGTCGAGCAAGGGTCGGGGGGGACAGTTACGTCGGGATCTTCGCGAGGAACCTCGGCGGCGAGGTCGGAATGTCGGTCTGTGTTTGTGCACTGTACTGGTGGCCCTACTGCTCTCCTGAATGAGAGTTATGTGGTCATCGGGATCGGTGAGGACATGCTTGGGACGGCGGACATGACTAATGGAGGAGGGAATATAGCTAGCGGCCTTGACAACCAGAGGGTTGCGGTGATTCGCGGCGGTCTCGAAGAAACGCTTTGAAATGCGTTTCATGAACTGGCGGATAGTGGGAATCTTGAGGTCAACGTGAAGGATCTCGTTGCGAACGTACTAGGGGGAGCCTGTAATCCTACGGCTGAACTTGTTCTGGAGGGTCTGCATTCTATTGAAGCGATGGGGCTTGGCGTGTGCAAAGACTGCACTGGCATATGTCATGATCGGGCGGATGCACGCTGTGTAGATACGCATTTTGCACTTTAGTGACAATTTGCTACGTGCATTTAGGACAAAGTGAAGTCTACCTAGAGCGAAGGCGGCGCGCGAACGAGCCGCCTTAATGTGCTCTGAAAAAGAGAGGTGTTCATCGAGCACTACACCCAGAAATTTGGCTCGCTTCTCCCAAGGGATCGGCTTGCCGAACATGGTGATCGGTCGAGGGGGGCAGGGATTGCGACGCGGCTTTGAGAAAAGAACCGCTTGACTTTTGTCGGGATTGACTTCGATTCGCTATTTTCTAAACCAAGCGCCAAGCTTGTTCACTTGGGTTTGGAGAATGCGAGCTATCGAATTTTCATCACGGCCGGTGTAGTAGATGGCCGTGTCGTCTGCGAACAGGGCCAACTGCGCCTTACTGCACTAGGGCATGTCGCTGGTGAATAGCGTGAATGCTAGAGGAGAGATCACAGAGCCCTGAGGGACTCTTGCGCGAATAGAGTGGGGGGAGGATAGCGCTCCTTCGATGCGATAACGGAAGGTGCGGTTCGACAAAAAGTCCCGTAAGATGAGCACGAGACGATCTGGCACACCGAGTTGGTACAGCTTATATAATAAGCCGTTGTGCCAGACTTGGTCGAACGCTTTCGCTATGTCGAAGAAGACAGCACCGGTCATCAAACCTCGTTGGAAACCGAAGTTGATGTGTTCGACTATACGGTGGACCTGTTGTACGCACGACTGTTGGATTCTAAAACCAAACTGTTCGTTGGGGATGAGGCCCTTTATCTCGGCGTAGTCTCTGAGACGCTTATAAATAAGCCTCTAATAGATTTTGCCGAGGACATTGAGCAGACTGATGGGGCGGTAACTAGTAGGCTCCGACTTTGGCTTGCCGAGCTTCGGGATACCGATGACGGTGGCTTCTTTGAATGCCTGTGGGAAGATGTTATTGCTCAGAGCACCATTGAAGATGGTGGTCAGTAGCATTATCAGGTGGGCAGGGAAAAGTTGGAATACCCTATTGGTGATTCCATCTGAGCCTGGGGCTTTACGAGCCTTAAGACCTTTGATGAGGTCGTGCACTTCGTCTGGCGTGACAGGGGGCAGTGGATACTCTGGGTCTTCGACGGGAGGGAGGGAGGCTCTATGTTCGATTTCAGCGTCGACCCCGGAGAGGTGAGCTTGGTCTACTGGTTGAGAGCTAGGCGAGCATTGGGCTTCTAGACTATCGGCTAGAAGCGTCGACATCATCGAAGGCGATGGTCTTGTCGGGACGGATCAGGGGGGCATGGAGACTATTTCTCCGGATCTAAGTTTCCTCTGGAGTTGCCAGAAGGCTAGGTGGGTGGGCTCTAATTCGCTCAGCATCTTGACCCAGCCGGCGGTACGCAGCTCCTCTATGCGTGTTCTTACAGTACGCTGTAAGTAACGCATATGGGCTTTGTTCGCATCGCAGGGGAAGTTGCTGTAGGCACGGACAGCCGCGTTCTTCTCATTCAACAGTTCGCGTACATCGTCCGGCAACTTCCAGCGACGGTCCTCCGTCGCTGGAATTTCCCTTGAACAATCGTTCAGGACTGACGTGAGCTGTAAATGAGTCGATCGCGGCCGTCGTGTCAAACAGAGCGACAGAGTCAAAATGATCGGGGATTGGGTCCAAGTGGGGGGACGTGGTGGATTTTAAGCGATCGCTTACTATCCTCCAGTCCGTTACCACTTTGGTGGGAGGGGGTTGGGTGGAGTCGGGCAGACCTAAGCGGGGGACCAGTTTCATGACTACTGGACGGTGATCAGAAGCGAGCTCTTGTACCACTTCTATAGAGTCCAACCGTAGGTTGACGTTCGCACGTCAACCTACGGTTGGACACGTCGGTGGTGTGATTGGGATCGGGGGGAAAGTGAGTGGGAGTCATCGGCGCGATGACATCGAAATTCTGAGAGGAGGAGAGGTTGAACAAGTGTCTCCCTCTAGAAGAGGTCCTGGTGCTATTCCAGGAGGGATGTTTTGCGTTGAGATCACCCGCTATGATAACGGAGTCACTTAGGCTAAATAGGACAGAAAGATCTTCAGGAAGGAGTTGGAAATTCTCCGAAGTATTAATGGGGGGGAGGTAGGCCGATACTATGGTGATCGGTTGATGACCTGTCATGCCAAGCCGACAGCAAGACACTTCCAATCGTGAAAGTGTGGGAGGGTCAATGGGAATGCATTAAAGCTCCTTTTTGTAGTAGATAAGGGTACCGCCCTTATGGCAACGCGTCCTGTCATTGCGAACTGTACGATAGTTTGCAATTGACGGATTTCGGTAACTGGGTTTAAGGAACGTTTCCTGAACAAGGAGGATGACGATGTGGTGGTCGCGGAGGAACTCTCTGATTTCAGCGCGTTGTCGCAGGATGCCATTGGCATTGAAATAACCTAGCTTTAGGGATCGGGGTTTGGTTCTCGCGAGGATAGCTTTATCCATTATTAGGGTTGGGTTGATTGGTGAAGGACATCAGGGCTTGCGTAATGTCCGGGTACGCATTATAAATACTTTGAATCATGTAAAGGTTGCCGGCATTTCTGGCGGCAACAATTTCGCTGGCCATTTTCCTGGTGCGAGGGGTGAGGAAGGCCGTAAACGTGCTCGAGATCACGTTAAAGGCGTCCATTGGGTTCTGGCCGACCACCCGGGTGGCTGCGGGTGGAGCTGAAACGGCGGGAGCGGCTTTGTTCACGGGCATAGGAATGCCTGGGGGCGCGTTGACGCGGATGCGGGGGTCCATGAGTGGAGGGATGGCCGCAGGAACGGGTCTGGGAACTAAGGCTGGAAAAGCCTGCTGATGGTGGAGGTAATTCCAGGCCCTCGGCCTCTGAGGACTGAGTCGCTCCTGGTGATGAGATGTTAGCCACGCGTGGGCGTAGCGGGGGCGTTCCCTTTGTTGACGGGCGTCTGCACGCTTCGTCAGCTTGGGAGATGAGGTTTTGGGAGCCTTGGGGCACCCACAATAGTTGGCCGGATGGCCTGACTCGCCGCACAGCACACAGCTCGGTGGCTCTGTGCACAAGGTGCGGTCTTTAGGACGGGAGCAGTCTACAGTGCCGTGTTCGCCCAGGCACTTGATGCACCTGGGTTTGGCATGGCAGTGCATCTGCGAATGCCCGTATAACTGGCAGCGATGACACTGCCCTATGACACCGGTCTTGAAAGGTTTCTCAATCTGCAAGCCGGTGAGGTTGCAGATGGTTCGGACGTTAAAAATGGGGTGGTGACCCTCAGTAGGAGGGCAGACCACAAGGACCATGTCGAATGGCACTCGGCCTCTGGCGCGGTGCATCCGGTGCACTTCGGTGACTGGGACGTTTTGCGACAGAAGGTCGGCTTTAATGTCGTCCGCGGGTATTTCTTTCGGGATCCTACGGATCACGACTCTAGTTTAACGGTCTTCGGGGAGGGCGTAGGTGTGGAAGGACACACCTCTGAGTCTGAGAGTTTTAGTTAGCTCCCTGTAGTCATTCGACGTAGGGACTTGAACCTTAATACCCTGTTGGAATAAATTATTAAATTAATTAAATTATAATAATTATAGGAGAAATAAAAAAAGCAAAATATTATTCGATTAGCATTGATTCCACTCCATATATTTCACACACCGATCAGTTGACATTTATAATTCGTTATATTATGCCTGACGGAAAACCTGTCGAACGTTTTGTCATATTTCTACCCAATTGCGGTCATAAAGTTGAAGACATGGAGAAGGCTGCTCTTGCGACAATTGATAAAACTTTGGAACTTGACATTAAAGACTGTCGTGGCCAAAGTTATGATAATGCTAGCAATATGTCTGGTCAATACAAAGGTCTTCAGTCAAGAATTAAAGCTGTAAATCCATTGGCTACTTTTGTTCCTTGTGCAGCCTATTCTCTACAACTCGTCGGATCGGCTGCCGCGGAAAGTAGTGATGAGTCAGCTGTTTTTTTAACACTGGAACAACAACTATACAATATTTTTTTTGGATCTAGCAGATGGCAAATTTCTAAAGAAATCTATAGAAAACTCGATGGAGTGCGCGAGCAGCTGCAAGTAAAGCCTTATACAGTTCATACAAACAAGTTCTGGAAACATTAAACTCTATTTGCGAAGATGAAAATCAAAGTAAAGAGACCAAAATAGAAGCAAAAGGAATATCAGAAAAAAAAAATCTCTAGAATTTACAATAATGTTGTACTTTTGGAACTCTGTGCTATAAAGTTTCAAATCGTTAGTGCACAACTACAAGCAAGTTCTGTTGATTTATCCAACGTTGTTACTCTTTATACTTTTTAGGCCGTCCGTAACGCACCTGGCGGGGACGCGTCCTCATAATTAGCCTAGGGCGGTCAGAACTCTTGATCAGTCGCTGTGCACAAACTGTGGTATAGCAACGCTTCGCTTAAGGAGCCATTTGTTGGATTCGTATGAAATTCAATCTGTTATAATACAGTGGATGACTCCGCGATTGGAGACTTTTAACATTTTCAGTAACGTCTTCAACACGTCTTATATAAGGGTGTAGGGTGTATTTGTTTATACTTATGGAGGTTTTTTTATATTTCAGGTCACTAAGTCTGATCATGATTGTGTGCCATTCTTGCTGGTTACTGGCTAGGCAGACATCAAACTCGGTTACAAGTGGAACATCAAGCCTAGTATTGGTTATCGTCATGTGTATGTAAAGTGTGAAAGATCCCTGATGTGTGTTCGTTTTCACACACTGACACGTAACCCTGAAAGCAATACTCGTAGCACATTCATGATGTAATATCGAATGGATTTTTCCTCAACAAGTTAGTATGTAGGTAATACGTTTGCTTTTATTTATTATGTACAACGACTGCTTAAATATTATATATATATAAGTTAATTAAATAAATAATAAGACCTACTGCAGGGCTCCTCGTACAGAGGAGGCACTAGTATTGGAATATTGCACGCTTGATCAAGACAGGTTGGCGATTTCAGACATATATTAACTGTAAGTCCATGTTTCCTCACTATGTTTTTCATTTACCCATGTCAGTAAACTTAACCGCTAGACCAGGGATCCAAAACTATTTTGGACAAGTGACCCCTTTTCCAAAATGAACTGTTACCACAGACCCCCATGGCCAAATTACCTACTTATAAGATCAACCCCCTTATTCATAATGGTCCGCTAACTTAAAACAGTTGCTACAGAGTGTTATTTTTCATTCTGACTTAGGTCAATAGAAGAAGACAGATTGAGAATTAGCAATGCTTTAAGTTAGCAGACTATTATGAATAAGGGGGCCTATCTTTAGTTTTTTCCTATTGATACAAAATACCTAGGTACTAAGGTACCAATTGAAAAACTTTGCACTTGGTAAAGTGACTAATTAAGTGAAGTGTAAAGTTGACTTTATTTTCTCATCAAAATTTAACAAAATAAAAAGACATACAATTCAGTATATATCAAGTTTAATTTATAATGATTATTACAAATTAGGTACTTAAATAATCTTAAGTAGGTAGGAAATTATATTTAAAAAAGTATTCATTCGCAAAGAGAAAATAAAACATTCAGTGTGATGGATGAACCTTGTGACTATCTACCAATCTAGCTACATCCGTTCCATATTGGTGAGTTGCAGCCTTAAATCTCCACGTTCGTTGATTTTCAAACGGTTTCTTTGTTTCGTCAAAATGTTTGTTACCACACTGAAGCTTTTTTCAACTAGGTATGATGATGGAAAAGCGATAAGGTATTTTTCAGCAATGTTCCACAATGTAGGATACTGTGTTTTAATGTTGCGTTGCAACCAGAACTTCTGATAGCCTTGGTTGAACTTCTGCTTAAGCTCTTCGTCTTAACTGATGGTAATCAACTCTTCTTGCTTTATCACATTGGCTTCTGCTATGGCTGTGGTACTGTACGGATTTATTATCCATTGAGGAATTTGTAAATTTAAAAGATCCTCAAACCTCTCCGTAAAATCCTTGTGTAATGCGTCCAAGTGAGTGACTTAAAATAAAATTTCATCATCTTGAAGCATTTCTGGTAATTTTGACAAATGCAGAAACTGCGAATATTCTTTTCTGCCTAAATTTTGTTTATAAAGGATTAGTTTACCCACGAAGGCCGATATTATTGATTTTGTTTTAATCAAGTTAAGATTGTCACCCTGCAGCTGCAAATTAACTTTGTTGAACATTCCAAAGATATCAGTCAAGTAATAATTAAAATTGTTCAGATTTTCTTTCAAATTCGGTTCTTTTTCTTGTAAAAACTCCAACACAGATTCAAAAATAGCTGAAATCTTTCTAAGCAAGAGCCTCTTGATAGCCAGCGAACTTCTGTGTGCAGAAGTAATCGAGTAAATACTTCGTCGTTTTCCTCACATAGCTGACCATGTAACCGAGAGTTCAAAGAATTGCTTCGAATCTTGTTGATAGGATTTATTACATATTGTAAAGACTTATGCAATCTAAGACTCAGTTTTTTTGCTACTAAATGCTGCCTGTGAATCATGCAGTGAATGACCAGTACATCAGGCAGTTGTCGCTTGAAGTAAGCTATAAAACCACGATGACGACCAAACATACACGGTGCACCATCAATCGCAACAGAAACAATGTTCTTTCATGGAATAGCTTTGTCAGTAAAAAAATGTTCCACGGCCTGAAAAATCGATTCTCCTCTGGTATCAGTCTCTAAATATGTAGCAAAAAGTAGGTCTTGGCACATATTTCCGTCTTTGATATTTCGAACATATCCTAACAACACAGCTTCATTGCCGGGTAATGTAGACTCGTCCAACTGGAGAGAGAATCTGTTGGTCAGTACGAACTTGCATAAAATGTTTTCTACATCGCGTCCCATCTCGTCTATGCGTCTCTGAACGGTGTTATTGCTCAAAGGTATTCTCTTTAAAATATCATGTGCGGGTTTGTGCTATACATTGTTAAGGACCTCCGCAATGGCTGGTAAGATAAGCTGCTCTCCAATTGTGTGGGGTTTCCCCGACTTCGCTATTAGTAAAGATATATTATAGGACGCTCGTTAACCATCATCGTCTTTAATAGATGATGACGCAACCATCGTTCTAATGGATGGCCTTTGTTTAGTTTTTCTTTAAGTGCTTGTTCAAAAATGACAAGAGCTTACTTTTTTGTCAGCATGTACTCTTGATAAGTGGTCATCGTTTTTTGAAGCCTTCATGGCATAGTTACTGAATACTTTTTCACATATGAGACACATCGGCAAGTGTTGATTTGATGGAGATGTAATAAATCCAAACTTCAAGTAGTCCAAACTGTATTGTCAGCAATTTTTTTCGTGTCCGCCATCATAAAACTCTCAGAAATCCTGCAATTTAAAAAATAAGAAACTACCTAAATAAAAAACAATAATAAACTGTTAAATTTACTGGTAAATTTTTCCAATTGAAACAACTGAGGCAACTGCAAACTGTTACAAACAATCTACAGATAGCTCAACTGATCACTATCACACAGTGGGGCAATGCAGACAGCGTCCCCAAGACACTGGCTGCATTGCCCCACTGTATGGCAATGCTGATGCGCTGTGCCGGATAAAAACTGTTTGGTACTTACCCTGTTCATTTTTCATAAACTGCAGATATTGTATGGTTACGCTATTAACTCGCGTTGGGAGCTCAGCATTTGGTAAATTCTTTTTCAGTCACTTCACTTTGTAATCTCTTGAAATAAATGAGTACTTATATGAATTATTATCGTTCAAGCTCTATCGAATTTCAAAACGCAAATGAACTTTCAACCTAAGTGCAAGCTCGTTAAAATAGTAAAATATCAGGAACATGTTTGGACTTGCAACTTGATCATGAATTCGTTCGTGTTAAATCGCGTAAGCTTCAAATAGAGAGCAAGTCAAAACGCGCCTGAAAGACGTACGCTCGAACTCATTATCTTGCAGAAAATTGTCCACACTGACTTGCCGAGTTTTTCATCTTGTACGAACTTGAGGCTTTACATTATTACAACAATGCTATTTCCTACAAAAATATTAATTATTCTTAGTACACGTAACATAACACAAACAATACAGCACCTACCTACCTATCTTGAAAGTTTTAAATAAGACCTTGTGTTAATTTAATAGGGGTCGATTTTTAGACCTCGTCGACCCCCAAAATCAGTTTTCGTTTATGTTGACCCCTAGGAAACCTCTAAACTTTGGGAATCCCTGCGCTAGACTATCACGACTACGGATCACGACAAGGGGGTTCTCAACAAACCTAAACCTTAGGGTAGGTACTTACCTTTAACCTAGAATCATGTAATTTGGCAAGATACGAGGTTTCACAGCACAAGTTACGGAAAAAAAATCTGAAAATCGTTAATTTGTAGTTTTATCACAAAAAAAAAAATATTTTGTGCGATAACAAACTTACATTTGCAGAACCTTCTCCGGCGAGCACACAACAACTTGCCAAATTCTTATCACAACCGATCGAAGTTCGATCGGTGTTTCGAGTTTTTTGCGAGACTAACGCACGGCAATTCGTTTTTGAACTAATAGATTTACAAAAATTTATCATATAATTTTCAATAATTTGTGAATTCTCATTGTTAAAAAAGAACGTTTGTTGCTCAACTTGATAACAATATTTTTACAATAAAGAAGACAATTATATTACGTTTTTGTAATAGAGGATTCTGACTCATATAGCCATTGCAAGTAGACAACACAAGGTAGCACGGGGAAAGTAAATAAATGTCTTTTTTTTATTGCTCAAACACCACGTTGCCCCAGCTTAATTTAACTCTGACGCTGACATTTCATTCATTGACTTTGACATCTGTGTGTGACTGTGATAGAAATTATCAAAACTGACGTGTTTTTGTGTACGCGTAGAACACTTGTTTGTTGTAAACTAACAAAAAAAATATTACAAAAACCCGTTATAGTGTTTGCATCGTAAAATCTTCATCTACTTATAAGGTTTTTACGATGTTGAAAGCCGTCATTCTGATTGGAGGGCCGCAAAAAGGTAAGAATTTCTGCTTCTGACGTCTTCACCGGCTTTCCTATCAATAAATTGTAATGAATCATATAAATACGTATTCTAGCTAAATATATTATTTGTAGAAACTAGATACTTTCAATTAGTAATGCTAGAAAGAAGGCTAAAGTATCGATTTATCTTCAGAAGAGGATTTTTCTAAGTGTGCAGGTTATGTAAATAAAATAACAATATCCGCTATTCACACTAAAACTAGTGGATTTTGAACTTGTAACAACTTATTCTTGTAGCCATAATACATAAATTAATTTTATATCTTGGTTTTTGTTCCCATTTTAACACTTTGTTTATTATAGGTACATTATTTTCTCAAAGTGTACTTTTCTTATTGCTTCAAATAATCCTGCATGTAGGTACCCGTGTCTTGTAAATGTCCAATTTCTGTAATACAGTGACTTTTCCACTCACCAATACAAAAACATTACTTCAGTAAAAGACAAAAACATTATAAAAGAACCGCAAACCTAATACGACTCTCTGACCAAAGAATGAATATCTAGAATATCTATCTATTACCAGTTTGACCAGAAGTTATGCATTGTTATCCAGTTTGACAATACTGGCAGTTTTTTGGGCACACTACCGGTCCACCACAATTTAAATAATTCAATGCCTCATTTTAGTCTATTATCAATGACAAACATTTTAATTTTCAGGAACCCGCTTCCGCCCCCTGTCTCTGGATACACCAAAGCCCTTGTTTCCTATAGCAGGAATCCCTCTTATCCAGCACCATGTGGAAGCCTGTGCCAAGCTGGAGGCCTGCAAGGAGATCCTCATCATTGGCGCGTACACCACCAACACTATGGCACAGTTTGTTATTGACATGCAGAAGGAATATCATGTTATTATAAGGTGAATTGTTTTAGTAGTAATAATTAGCTTCACAGAAAAAAAAAGAATTTGAGAAAAAAAAAGTATGGAAAATCAATTACTTAATTCTGCACTAACAAAACGCACATTACGAAATACTACTGTAATTTTTAGGTTTGGAAAATATAAAGCTTTTGAAACACAACTAAATCATATGCAAGAAACAGCAGTTAGTTTTTCATTTCACTTATTTTATAGTAACTACTGCCTTGGTCTAGTGGTCGCAAGAGCTACTGCTGAGCATGAGGTCCTGGGTTCGATTCCCAGGTCGGGTAAAGTGTTATTGGGTTTTTCTATCTAGAATTTCTCAGTAGCAGCCCGGAGTCTGGATTTGTGGCTCGCCCCCTATTACATGGGACTTAAACATAACTGGCGAAATGTGGGTGTACTATGGGTACACATCTGCCTAACCCTTCTAGGATTACAGGCGTGATGTTATGTTATGTTTATGTAAATGTCAAGTTTCCTGTTTGTAGTATACAGACATGGTTTTTTTTACTGTGCAATGCAAATGAAGTATGAATGTTTGCTTGCTCCTTTGTGGCACTCTAAGGACAAAACGCGTGGGTCATTTTGATGATTATTACGCCGTATAATTAGAGTACTCTTTGTTCTTACGTCAATCGATCTGTCCTAATCTTGCGAGTGTCACTTAAGACTTGACAGAGTAATCAAAATTAAATACGGCAAAAGCGAGAAAAAAAAACGACTAACTACGTCGATTATGGTATCATTGAATAGGTCTATAACTATATAAATCGTTTTTAGGTTCTGTATTTTATTTTTATTTTGAATGACCATGTATGATCTATAATGATTTTAAGTTGGTTAGCAACCATTCTCACATTTTTCTAAACTTTTAATAAAGCTGTGATATAGTTCTTATATAGTCGCACAATAGTTATTATTATCGTGAAAAATAATATTTATTAACTAAAAAGTGTAAAATAAAGAATACATTTTTAAAGATCAAAAACACCACTGTGTAAAAAGTAATCTTCAAACTTTATATTATAAACAATCTTATGGAGTTGGAGGCAGTATAGGTATTTATTGTTGAACATGCCTCCGATTGATTACTGTATGAAGTTAATTCATTGATAAAGACTTTTATAAGCAATGCATATTATGACATTATCATCACTCTTAGACATGTTTGGTCTCTCACATACTTTTTTTACCAAATGTTACAAATATTTCTAAATCCTGCCATACAGTACAGGTCTCCTCTGAGCCTTGACTTGAATTTTTGCCTCAGTCCAGCTAACCAAAAGTCACATTTTCCAATTCTAGATACCTACAAGAATTCACACCCCTTGGCACGGGTGGAGGTCTCTACCACTTCAGGGATCAGGTACGGGCCGGGAATCCATCTGCATTCTTCTTGCTGAACGGAGATGTGTGTGCTGACTTCCCTCTCAAGGAGTTATGGCACTTCCATGAGGAGAAGAAAAATGCTTTGGTAAGTACAAGTACTATTTATTGGTTTGGTTTAAGTTAAACCTCCCATAGAAATAGAGGATTTTTAAGGTCTGCTTGGACCGCTTGGAACGAATTTAAAACATTATGTTTCTGTCAATTGTTTCAAGATGGCGGAGACAGAATATTTATTGATTTGTGGTGTGAGTGGGCTTTAAACTTGCTTATGAATTATGGGTTTTCCTAAAACTTCAGACCCCAGACCAGACCAGTATGTTTCCTCTATGGGATCGCATCTTTCATGTTTTGGGTACACTTAAAACCATTCCAAGTCACAAGCACTAGTCAATGACTTTTATGAACATTGACATAGGGTTAAAATTACAGTGACACACTTGGCAAATGCAACTATTCAAACAAATTAAAGTTTGTCACAAAAACTACTGCAGTATGTGAATTGAATCACAGGTCATATACCTGTGATTCAGTTCAAAGCCAATTAAGTTTATTTGCTATGCCATAAATGGTATAAAGGATGTTATAAATAAAAAAATAGATCTCTACTTTCACCATCGACTTTTATAGTAGGACAACCTATCTGTGCAATTATTCGTGGCGCTGGTTGTAAACGAAAATCAAAAATCTTAACAAAAACCGATCGTATGTCCCATTCAAAATGTTTGTTCGAAAAACGGCCGTTGCACAGATAAGTTGTATTTATTCTGATCTGGGATCGAGAACCACAAGCCGTACTGCAAAAGACGAAAATTCAATGATTATGTCAATCGAGACATCAAACACATCTAACATACTGTTTAAAAATAACCAGTATATATGTCCCAAGAAAAGTAAGCGCTCGCGTATGATTACAATATAATAGATTAACAACTCTATACAAATCCAAAAGTTTTAAGTGACAGATGACGATCTGCAACCAGAGTAGGTAATCCGACAGAAAGAAAACTTCATAATATCGCGCTATGGTAGCTGCACAACTACAAAGCGCGGTTGTACAAAACTTGGAAGCTTTGCCTCTGTGAGGGTTACTCTGTGGCGTGACGGTCGTGCTAAATGTTTTTTTTTTATGTTTCTGCTTCATGGCAATCTGTTCTAGGAACATAAGCCACTTCCTTGGTGTATTCTATGAGAGCAAAAACTGTTGAAAAGTTACTTTCCAGCAAACTCTCTCTTTGTCTCGTTGTGGGAATCTTTTGATGAGATTGGGGATGACATGTCTCTTTAGCCAGGTATGGTGGAGACCACCTTTTCCACTCAGAGTCTGGGCAAATTAATTCACGTGTTGTTAGCTCCTCCTGGTACTTCTGGCTGGTTTGGACTATAACAGTTTTAATGTCGAGGTGTAGGTGTTTATTGCTAATACACTGGGGGATACGGAGCATTGTTCTTAGTGCTTTGCACTGCAACCTTTCTATTGTGTCCATGTTGCCACAGCTGTCGGTTCGCCACAGCTGTCGGTTCCCCACAGCTGTATGACGCAGGTCCAGATGGGTTTTAATATTGTTTTACATATCAACATTTTGCTGTTGCCATTTAGCTGTGAGTGGCGTGCTAATTAGGAATCTATACTTATATTATAAAGAGGAAATATTTGATTGTTTGTTTGTATTGAATAGGCTCCGAAACGACTGGACCGATTTGAAAAATTGTTTTTCAAATAGAAGCCGAAATTATGTGTAATGAACACAGGCAATTGTTTTTTTTTCTTCGAAATCCACGCGGACCAAGTCGCGGGTGAAGTGCTAGTCACGAATATTACCGAAGCGCATACCTTTTTCGGTTAACCTGTAGCATTCTACACATAATTTCCATTCCTTACAGGTAACAATAATGGGTACAGAAGCGACTCGCCAGCAATCAGTGCACTACGGCTGCATGGTCCGCGAGCCAGCAACTAAGTCAGTCACCCATTACGTAGAGAAACCCAACAGTTATGTGTCCACGCTCATCAATTGTGGCGTGTACATGTGTTCCCTACAAGTGTTCCAAACTATGGCTGAGTCATTTCAGAGGAAACAGGATAGTTTCTACAGGTAAGCTTTAAATTTTTGTAATATTTCTGGAAAATATAGATAAGTAATTAGTTTCTGGCCGCAATTCGCCCGCGTGAAGGTCGGGAATTATCCCATTAAAAGATCCCGGCCACTGTGTCAGTCACCCATTACGTCGAGAAATAGGTTGCACCCTGTGAGAAGTAGGGATGATGATATTTTTTTTATTTTTAACTCAATAAATTGTTTGTTTCCAAATAGTGCAAACAAAATTACAAAAAGTTATAAACGTTTTAAGGTAAGTGTTAGACAAGGACAGCACTATCGTAGAAGTGACGTCATGACTATGTAACTTCATACTAGCGGCGTGCATCGTCCGTACCGTGCGATGAGAATGGGAATAATCGCCTCCAAAAACTTTAAAAGCGTGTATCTTCTTCATATTTACACCGATTTAACAGATTTTTTTTTTGAACACTTCTAATATCAGTCATCATCCCTGTTATAGTTGACTGCTTTTTATTTTTATCTCCAAAAAAGTTTCCAAATAGTGCAAAGAATATTACAAGAAATTGCCAAGTTATAAACGTTTTAAAATAAGTGTGAGACAAGGACAGCACTGTCGTAGAAGTGACGTCACGACTATGTAACTTCATACCAGAGCCGTACATTGTTCGTACCGCGCGACAAGGACGTGAATAATCCCCCACAAAACTTAAAGTATTTATTTTTGCATATTTACATCGATTTAACAGGTTTAATGAACAGGAACAGGAACATGTTTAATGATAGTCATCATCCTTAATATAGTTGACAACTCTATGCAATTCTAAAAAACTTTTGAGTGTCAAATGACGATCTGTGACCGGACTGGATAAGCTGATCTCGCATTGTATACGGTTTCGGGACAATGAGAGGTCAGCTTATACTGGAAATGTATAGCTTGATATGTGCCTTGATATTGGCTTTATGGGGGGGAACCACCCGTTCCCTTTATAATTCAAACGAACAATTGAAACGGTGCACCTAGCTTCTGACGCTTCAAATGCCCATGTAGGTTTATGTGAAATAAAATATTTTGATATTGGTGTTTTTGTATGAACAGAGTACACGAAAACTAACTCTAGGAAGGAACTAGTCCGATTGACAGAACTTCTCTGTTTATTTTGTAGTGGTAATGGCCAGACCAACCCTGGATACATGTCGTTTGAGCAAGATGTGCTGATGCAGCTTGCAGGAACGAACAAATTGTACGCTATGCAAGTGAGTACATTAAAATCAAATTATTTAAAGTACCTACAGTCGACAGTAGGTCGGTTATAAATAACAGTTTGACATTGAGCTGGCCAGAATTATGGAGTTTCAATAGAATAAGAAGCCAGCTTATACTAGTTTTGTCACCACTGATGTGCACCCTGTATTACAACTAAATAAATAGTTTTATTTAACTGCTCACATTATTAAACATCCAGATGCGATCTACGCATCACACTGATTTCACGTAAAATCCTGCATCGCGCAAGCAGGGTTTACCGCGCAACTAGCATTATATACAACGTCCCGACATCAATCGTCTGGCAGTTGCCCGCCAGACACGACACCCGTCTGGTTGGGGCACGGAATAGTAAAAAAGAGTGGAAGTGCCACACAGCTATCGCGCGTGTGTCACAATTATGCGCTGGTTCGCAACACCGGCTCAGTCACGATTTGCTACTCGCTGTGTTACGACGTCTCGAACAAACCGAAAAATATTACAAACATGCCCGCCCAATTGTGCAATTTTTACGTGCAAAAATGATAGCAGGACAAAAAAAATACCTCATGGAGGTGTATTCTATCACCGGTAAGTATAAAACTTTGAAATATTTCAATACAATTGATTTTTATTGAAAAAAACATATTTATTACGTTTATGCGAACTAAAAACTATCTTGTGTCCATTCTTTAAAGTCTAAATCAACTTGCTTGCTGTCTTGAATTTCATCGCATAAATTCTAGAAATTTCGACGCTACTCGTTTAGGGATGGAACACAAATATAGTTAATCCATTGTTCGGCATCGACAAAATAAATATATTGTTAAACTAACTTTACTGTAAAAAATAAATGTACGCGAAATTTGTATCAAATTATGCTCCAAAAATATTTAATAAACTTATACATATGTCAGCCGAAAGAGGTCCAAAGTCGAATTGAGTGAAACCGTAACTTCATGACAAATGTATGTATGCCTGTACCTATATTCTGGCACATAAATCAATAATTCATTCATTCGCGGTTGGACGTAGGCCTCAAAATAAGTATCTAATAATAATAAAGTATGTAAATATTTCAGTTTTCCCTAAGATCTTTTTGCCAAGAAGAAATGGATAGAAGCTACGGGAAGACAAAACTGGATGCCTACTAAATCAAGTTCCCTACGCTCAGACTATTTAATGCAGAAAATTTTAAAATGTCAAAAAAAGGCTACAGATACTTATTTTTTTGAAATATTTTTGAAGTTTATAAATTGTACAAACATCGACATTAAATTATCGACATCTTGTCCACATCTCTATCTGAATAGAAACATAGATGACAGTTGTATGTGAATATGACTTCTATTTCAAAGACATTAGCGTGCTAAATTGTGTAATTTGGTTACAGCGCCCTCTAGCGTTGAGTAGTTGAACTCGTTGTGGATTGCTCGAATTTTATTGTGAGTTGGAAAAATGTCCTTATTGATTTTGACATGTAAAATAATATCAACATTCAGGGGTTGTAATAAGACTTTAATTTTAAACAACAATAAATTATATTTTCGCCAAAGTTGCATTTATGATTTCTAGCCAATTATATCATCGTTATCTGTGTATTGCAATGTACATTTTAATTTATACATGTGTGAGTTCGGCGACACTGGTTCCCGTACTAAGGTAGTTTATGGGCACTTCCACTCTTTTTTACTATTCCGTGGGTTGGAGGATGTTTCCTGTTCTATAGAATATGATTTAAATTTACACAATGTCCCTAAAACACTCTTTCAAGACGGGGATTTCGAATCTCGAACGTGGTGACTAACCTAAGACAACGTTCGCAAGGACGAACGTAAAAATATCGCGGCGGAATTGGGATGATGACAATTTTTTTTCTGTCTCAAAATATTGTTTGTTTCCAAATAGCGCAAACTATATTACAAAATGTGTAAAAGCTTAAAAAATTGCCAAGTTATAAACGTTTTAAGATAATTGTTAGACAAGAACAGCACTACCGTAGAAGTGACGTCACGACTATGCAACTTCATACTAGCGCCGTACATTGTCAGTACCGCGCGACAAGGACGGCAATAATCCCCTCCATAAACTTTTAAAGCGTGTATCTTCTTCAAATTTACACCGATTTAACTGATTTCTCCGATTCTCTAATTTTTACTAAGCCTTCTTTGAAATTACATTATTTTTATGAACAACTTTAAAATTAGTCATCATCCCAATTTTATCGCGCTCTGGATTTTCAACTCTCGGTGTTGAACCGAGCGTTGAGAATCCAACAGAGTGCATCCCATAGCGTCGAAAAAACACACTGTTGGATTTTCAACTCCCGGCGCTAAGCAGTACAACAAAGCGATATATTTACGTCCGTGCGAACGTGGACTAAAGATAGCAACTCGCAACGCTCATTTATTTGTCGCTTAGCGCTTCAAGCGTTGTGATCGAGTGGAAAAAACAAAATTCGTGACAAATGACATTCGTCTGGACTGATTCATCCTCCTCTATAAATTCTATCAGTCATCATCTGCCTAGCCTTTTCCCAACTAAGGTTGGGGTCGGTCAATCTCTGAGTAACTGTCTTTTTGACGAATCGATTACTCCAGGAATACCTATAGGCGATTCGTCAATAAATAAATTAACTTCGTGCGAATCGCCTTCGGTAAATAATACATCATTTAAAAGTGTCGATTCGCCCGCTTCGGGCTAGTAAATTCGTGCGAATCGACCGAATAAGCCATTAAACAGCACCTGTCCTGGCATTTTTGTCATATTTTGACTAAAACATCACATTGTCATGTATATAAATGTTGATGGTATGTCGTCAGCCCGCAGGACATCTGACATCTTTTTGACCTCGTCAACCAAGTTACTGGTTAACACGATACCCTTTGATAAAACTGGCTGTCGTATGTTTGGCTTTCTGACGACCCGTAACGACTGTCAAAGATCTACGAATGACAGTCGAGACCTAACGAGCTCCTTCCACTCCTTGCCAATTTTATTTCGATGGCAAAACACAAACAGATTTTATACATCAAGAGTTTTACCTATTTAATATCTTCAGGTAACTAAATGGTGGTCTCAAGTGAAGACAGCTGGGTCTGCGATCTACGCGAACCGCCACTATTTGGAGCTACATCGAGACCGCGTGTCTAAGGACAACCCATGTACCATTCTGCCTGATGTTTTTGTACATCCTACTGCGAATGTTGATTCTACTGCTGTGGTAAGTAATTTTTCCTCTTAAAAGGCTGCTGGTTTAATAATAATGAACCACCTCCTGAAAAACTTTAAACTCGTGTTTTGGTTGTCATAGCAATCGAAAAAAGGGAAGGGCCTGGCTATTTTGTTAATTATCATTCTTACATCCATATTCTAAGTCGTAACTTCGAAAGCTTCGACTCACAACTCTGGCGAGGAGTCCTCAACGCGTGCCTTAGAAGACCCTCATGATCGGTATTCACAGTCGTCAGATTAAGGAAATTATGAAGTCCCTCGAATGAGTTTGAGTCGAGGAGATACGTCACGAATATGTCAATAATAATCAATAAACTCTTTAAAAGACATTATAAACATCGTTTAAAATATGCGTAATTTAGTTAAAACTTCCTTGTTGTCTACCTCAAGGAAACCTCAAGGTAGATAGACGTACCTTATATTTGACAGTTGGTTTCTCAACTCAAACTCACCTCGACTGAGGAAACTGAGATGAGAAGTAAAATGGCTACTATGAATATTAAACTACGTAAGTGAGGTTGAGTCAAGTCAAGGAAATCATGAGCTTTTGACTTAGAATACGGGTACGTAGTTCCAACGGCAGTGTGGCCGTTGGAACCACGTACCCGTATTCTAGTTTTATAAATAATATTAGGCGCAACAGCGAACACGCCAACGATGCTTCGGAAATACATCGTTTTGATAACACTTGCGCACTTGTATCACATGAGTAAAGAAACAATATAAAGAAACATTATTTTTTTGTGAATGGCATCTCGCAGGTTAACCTGTAAGGTTGTCGTCTGCTTAAGCGGACTTGCCTGTGGTGCCCTAATAAATTATGGCCTCCAGCCAGGACTTAAACTTTCTAATAACTAACTAAAACTAAGCGACAACGCTAAGGGCATTCCCTGTGGGGTACGGACCTCGGCTCAGGGCGTCGCTGGAAGAGGGCAGCAAGGGACTAGCTGGATCAGGATTTGAGTGATTAAGGGACGAATTTAAAGCTACAGGCTCAGCGGCGCGGGCTGGCTCGAGCAAGGGTCGGGAGGGGCGTGGATTTGGGCGTCGCAGCGGGCCTCGGCGGCGAGGACGGTAGGACGGCGATCGGGTTTTGCGCTTGTTTGAGGTGCTGGTGGCCTTACTGCTCTCCTGGAGGAGGAAGGTCATCTGGGAGTAAAGAAACGGAACTTAGACAAAGCTTTATACAACCGCGCTATGATAGGGACACTACTACAAACTTGAGGTGCGTGTGTGCGTGAGCACAGGCGGCTTCGTCGTACGTAGAGAAACCAGTTTATATTGGCTCGGCCAGTGCTCAAAGTCAGAGCTGAGTCATCGCTCGTGCGCATCGTCGCGTTTGTTTTCGTTTCACGTTTTTATAGTGTTTTAACATCAGAAAGGGTGACAATATGGATTTACTGTATGTACTGTGTTTTTGAACAATAATTTTATAATACCTTCTTCTGACAATTTTGTCGCATTTGTTGAATTGCTTGAGCAAAAATTTCGAGAACATTTTAAGCTCAAAATAAACATTGTTAATAATGCTAGTGCAACGTGGATAAACATTGTTAATAATGCAACGTGGGCAAGATTGTAAATTTGATATGCCATGCCAGTGTTTTGATATGCCATGCAAAAAAAACTCTGTCATTTGGAATTTACCATTCAATTAAAAGACACAAGAATTTAATGAAAAACAAAAATTTCATTTATAATAATTCTAAAGAGTTGTAAGAAAAAACTATCATAGTTATTAAAAAGCTGAATTTTATCCCCATTGCTAAATAGGTAAAAAAAATGTCCGCTCCAAAAGCGTTATCTCTTGTTTCGTTTCTTTATTTTGTGCGTGTTGAGCGCTCAACACGACCTATGAATGTTGCCATTGTCGTTTTAAAGCTGTAGCAATTATAGTAGAAAAATGTAAATATTAATTTCACTTCCACATAGATTGGTCCGAACGTGTCGATCGGCGCAGGAGTGACGATCAAGGCTGGCGTTAGGATCAAGGAGTCGATCGTTCTCAACAACGCTACAGTACACGAACATGCACTCATCATGTATTCTGTTGGTAAGTTGTACCACTTGAACTGTTCAGTAGAAAATACAAAGTTACATTAACAAGGCTATGATCGTGACATAGTATGGCTAGAGAGGTTATGCAACTGGATTACAGCTTTTTTTGATGAAGAATTGACAGTAGCAGTACTCATGGATACATCAGACTTTAAAAGAATTGACAGTAGCAGTACTTATGGATACATCAGACTTTAAAAGAATTGACAGTAGCAGTACTCATGGATACATCAGACTTTATTAGAATTGATAGTAACAGTACTCATACATCAGACTTTAAAAGAATTGACAGTAGCAGTACTTATGGATACATCAGACTTTAAAAGAATTGACAGTAGCAGTACTCATGGATACATCAGACTTTATTAGAATTGATAGTAACAGTACTCATATATCAGACTTTAAAAGAATTGACAGTAGCAGTACTCATGGATACATCAGACTTTAAAAGAATTGACAGTAGCAGTACTCATGGATACATCAGACTTTAAAAGAATTGACAGTAGCAGTACTCACGGATACATCAGACTTTAAAAGAATTGACAGTAGCAGTACTTATGGATACATCAGACTTTAAAAGAATTTACAGTAGCAGTACTCATGGATACATCAGACTTTATTAGAATTGATAGTAACAGTACTCATACATCAGACTTTAAAAGAATTGACAGTAGCAGTACTTATGGATACATCAGACTTTAAAAGAATTGACAGTAGCAGTACTCATGGATACATCAGACTTTATTAGAATTGATCGTAACAGTACTCATACATCAGACTTTAAAAGAATTGATTGTAACAGTACTCATACATCAGACTTTAAAAGGGTCGAATCTGGAGCCCTGACGACTCGAGCTAGTACTCTCTCGATAGATTCGAATATCAGACTAAAATAAATATGTATGTTTAACTTGTCTATTACCTCAGCTCCTCCTGTACATAATTAGCCTATAATATTCCCACTGCTGGAACACAAGCCTCTTCTCGGTGAGAGGGAATGCACAGTGCGGGTTGTAAGATGTCACATGTCTTCGATTTTTGGGTTCTAGGACATTCCGGTTTCCTCAATATGTTTTCATTCACCGTTTTGAGAGCAACTCGTAAGTCGGGGCCGATACCACTGGACCATTTGATTTGATTTGATTGATTGACACTCACTGGTCTATAAAACTATGTCAAAAAATATCACGTCGATCTATTCTGTCGTTACTGCTAGAAAGAAGGACATTGTTGGTTGGTTTGTCCTTCTTTCTCGCAGTTAGTCGGAGTAGTTCAAAAACAAATTAAGTATAATTCGTATATAGTCTTGAAAAAGGCAAGCTCGAGAATTGGCCTGAAATATTATCCATTACAAAAATCTGTTGGGGGAGTCTGAAGAGCGTTAACACGGGTAATACAGTACCCTAATTGCGTAGTACACAATCAATCGGAATCTGAATCGTTTTGAAACAGATCGTTAATACATTGCTTCATAAGTTCGAGATAAAAATCTGCTCAGCAATGTAAATAACGCAATGAATGTTGTTGAACTGTCAACAGATTAATCGTAGTTGTTAACGAAAATGTGTTACACAATTAGGCTGCTGTTAAGCGTTTATTAGGATCGTATATAAAGGTTTATCCTGTTTATCTAAGAACAATGGGGAAAATAGAATCTCGTACAAAACTTTATGTCAACTATTATCTAGACAGTTTTTTTACTACTTGGAGGTGATATATGTCTTCAACATAATCCTTTTCTTCTTTTTTTAAGTGGGTCAAGAAGCGTCGGTAGGAGAATGGTCCAGGGTCGAGGGCACTCCTTCGGATCCCGACCCGAACAAGCCATTTGCGAAGATGGACAACACGCCGCTGTTCAACACTGATGGGAGACTCAACCCGTCCATCACTATATTGGGTAAGTTGTAATAACTTTCTGCTGTCAACATTTTCATGTGACCTTATATTCAATACATACACACATATTCTTAGTCAAAACCGATTTCCTCGTCTTGACTCAACCTCACTTAGGTGGTTTGATATTCATAGTTGGAATTTTACTCCTCATATCAAACAGTTTCCTCGGTCGAGGTGAGTTTGAGTTGAGGAATCAACTGTCATGTATAAGATATGTCGGATTCTGCATTTCCCTGTTGACGTTCTCTACATTTTGACGCATACCTCCCAACATGCGGATTTATGAATCCGTTAAAAGCAGCTAACGGAGAAAAGTCACGGCCTTAACCTGGGGCAGACGAAAAGAACTGGCAACTGGGCAACTGAAAAGACGTCGCAGGCCGGCCCTTTGAAAAATATAATTAAGCCTGCTTTGACGCAGGAGAGCAAAGCCGTGACCATAACGAGAAAGTCCGTCGACACCAACGACTGGGTAGCATAATTGTTCTTGTTTCTTTCATCTGTTATCTTTCAAGGAATCTATCCATCGTTTATTGTGCCTACCTATCTTGTTTTTCCTCTGTTAAATTAAAAAAAAAGCTCCTGTGTCAAAATCTTTTTGTTTATAATATTCATTCCGGCTGTACTTAATTAACCTTCTTTTTTGCCACTTACATAAAAAATGATTATTTGTATTGAATCGTATAATTTTATAATCTGTAAATTCGCAGCAGTAACACATCACTAGTTTGCTGTGGTGTTGTTACCAAAAATAAATTGTAAACCCCAGTGATGTCGTTGACAATTCATGAAAAAATTGATTTCTCCAACCAATGTTTTTATTTACAGGTGCAGGTGTTGTGGTGCCAGCCGAGACAATCCTCCTCAACTCAATAGTGTTGCCACACAAACATCTAACAAGGAGCTTCAAACACGAGATTATTTTATAGTCCTTTATATGGCAACATTAATCGGTATGTAATAGAAAGTTACAACACAGATACAAAAGAGTTTTATGTAATAATCTGTCCATGGACACAGACAACAAAATATTTGAGACCTAAGATTTTTTATACATTTATAATTTCATAGTTGATAAAATAGTATTTTATTAGTTTTTAAGAAATTACATTGAATTGTAAAGAGTTTTTATAAATATTTATGCTATATGCCTATTTGTACGACACCTATTGGGTAAATAAAAAAGAATATTTAATTGGTCTGCGGCTGTGGCCATCGAACGCTACATCCAAGTTGGTTGCAGTTTCTTGGCTATTTAGTATTTTGAAGTTAACAAAAAGAGGCGCATTCCTTATATTAGAGTGTGGATGGCGAAAACGTCAGATTACCGTAATTCAAATTTTCTAACGTTTTTTGCAATTTGACAGTCAGCTAGAGTTGTATGTTGATAAAAATACGAGTCGCGGTCGTAACAAGTATGTCATTACAGATAATTATAATCACTAAAGTCATCAATATTACTCTTTAAAACCAAATATTCCTATCGAATGACAAACTTAAGGAGTTGTATTTCTGATTACAATTCTTTAAATAATTATTTTGACTGCCTCGTTGGTCTAGCGGTCGCAAGAGCTACTGCTGAGCATGAGGTCCTGGGTTCGATTCCCAGGACGGGCAAAGTGTTGTTGGGTTTTTCTATCTAGAATTTCTCAGTAGTAGCTTGGAGGCTGGATTTGTGCCCGGTTGATGGCAATATGCTCGCCCCATATTACATGGGACTTAAGCATAACTGGCGAAATGTGGGTGTACTTTATGTACACCTCTGCCTAACCCTTCTGGGATTACAGGTGTGATGTTATGTTAGGTTATTCATATTTGTTAAGGTCGTGAATCATACTTTAATCAACATACAGCCTACTACTGACTTGCTAATTGCAAAAAATGACAGGAAAGTGAGTCTCGAAAAAAAAACAATGGGATAATTGTTTTTTTTCAGACTCAGCAAGTTAATCAAATTAGGTATAAACAGTGGGAGGGACTGTTCAAACCTCACGTGATTGACTTGCTTTAAAATCTTAAGATAAAATAGTTTATGCTAATCAATCAATCACAACAAATTATTCAATGTGTCAGATTTTGCTGTCGAAGAATTGAACTGTCTCGTCGGACTTTGGAGCTTTAATTATTTAGTTATACGTGAGCCATTTAAATACTCGAGAAGCCCCAAAGAGTGTCCGTACGTATGCGATACGCAACGCCCAAAGTCCGACAAGACTATGATCTTCTTATCATCGGCGATTAATAAGTCAGGGTCACGTCAATCCAAATCCATTGATGAATTGCTCTTCATTAAATCATGACCTACCTACAAATAACTAGATTCCTATAATAATACTAGCTGACCCCGAAAACGTTGTTTTGCTTCTTTTTTTGAAAAATAGATATTGGCCGATTCTCAGACCTACCCGATATGCACACAAAATTTCATACAAATCGGTCCAGCCGTTTCGGAGAAGTTTGGTAACAAACATTGCGACACGAGAATTTTATATATTAGTAGCCTTTGGTATTTAGACGCAAAAAAGTCAACAGCATAGTTCTGACATTAGGGTCGTTCGTGTACCATTAATGTCCACCATTCAAACATTATTGTAGTATCCTGTAGTAAATAATGAGTAAATGGAGATAATAATTAGATAAACTATACTGCTTATGAACTGTCAAAAATTGTTAGAGAGCACGAACGCGGATCTGATTAGAAGTTAATGAGTATACACGCGATTTTACGATTTAAAGGTTTAAGTTTGTGCTGAATAAGGCGCATTATTGGATGCTCGGTTATCACAGAAGGCTATAATCAGCCTATAATGTTCCCTTTGCTGTGACACAGGCCTCTTCACCGTGAGAGGAAGTAGGCTGTAATCTACCTCGCGGGCCCATTGCGGTTTGGTGGCTGTCACATTGCCTTCGAACTATTGGTTCTAGGGGTTACTTGTTTCCATTCAGTTTTGAGAGCAGTGGCAGTGAAATAAACCCTCCTGCCGACCCGTGCCCCTATTTGAAAGAAATAAAGAAACATGGTTTATTTGCGGTAAACATGACGCAGAGAATAAACACAAACAAAAATGAACAAGTCTGGGTTAATATGCATCGCATCCACGCAAAACTGTCATCGCTCAGCATAATGCTACGACCCTATGCGAGCCAGAGCCCCAGCGCTGGTTTTCAGCGACAGCCGGCGTTGACGTGATGACGTCAACCTTTGCAGCATACGAAAAGATAAAAATAAAAATTTATAGGTAAACATAATATTTATTTCTGTTGGGTAAGCAAAGTATGTCGTTATGCTTCCATACCTACGTCTTTCATTCAACTCAGCTTATAGCAGTCCACTGCTGGACGTATGCCTCTCCCAGATTGCGCCACAACACCCTGTCCTCCGCCTCCCGCATGCAGTCTGTCCGAGCCACTTTTTTGGGGGATGCGCCAGGTTGCCCGCGAAATTCATATTTTCGTATTTTTTTGCAATTAGCAGGTCAGTTGTCAGGTCATTTATTTGCAATTAGTAGGTCAGTGGTCAGGTATTTTGACCAAAATATGATTCGCGACGGTAATAAGTATGTCAATACAGACTCATAATCATTATTTAAGTACCGATTTCACCAATGAATCTGCCAATTTTCTAGCCATACCTTCACATTCGACCTTTTATTGTCACATGCTGTTGATTAGGGAACTTCGTTACCCGTGTTGAATTGTCATTCTTCAAGTTTAAAAAGGGTGAGAGCAGTTGTGGCCCAAAGGTAACGGACTTACGAGTTGTCTGTCGTAAATTCGAATCCAGTCAGGCGATTTACTTTGTGTAAATTATTTCAGCACCTCAGCACTCAAAACGGTGAAGGATAACATCGTGAGAAAACGTCGCCCTAGAACCAAAATTACGAACACATGTGACATCCACCATCCCGCACTGGGCCCGGTAGTGGATTAAGGCCCACTCTCACATGTCCCAGCAGTGGGAACATCATGGGCTGACTATGCATGCTATAATATATATATATACTTAGGAAAACAAAATGAGAATGATTTGTGGTACGATTAGTTAAATACACACCTGGATAAAATACTATCCTAATATTATGCTTTGCTTTTTAGAGTGCATTGCTATAAAAAGGTCTTGATAGGCGGATAGGTCAGTCACGACATATTTCTATGGTATCTTCAGAAATATCCATATTGCAGTAAAAACTATTGGCATTTCGCAGGTCAACCTAGACAGTTGTCGGCTGCCTATACGAGCTTCCCTGTGGATGCCTCAATAAATTAAGGCCTTTATGAAGGGTTTGTGAAACTTAAAAACTAAGCGACTACCGGATAAGGGCACCCACTATGGGGTACGGACCTCGGCTTAGGGCGTCGCCGGGAGAGGGCAGCGAGGGTTAGGCTGGACCAAAATGAAAAAGTTGTAGACATATTTCTAAAGAAATCCGAGTATTTCTAAAGGAACTGTGTATTTCTAAAGTTATATGTCATTTCGTCTATTCTATCCACGGAATAGAAAAAACAACTAGAAGTGCCCACGCAGTTATCACGCGCTTAACACAAATATATGTTAATAAATAAGACTTAATCTTCTATGAACAGCAAATTCAACTTAGAAGAATAGCTTATTTGTTGTTCATACAAAATTAAGACTTATTACAACTGACGACAGTAGGCATTAATGACTGGCACTATACTCTGACACAATAACTGACGGGCACTTCGTATTGTTTTTTCTATTCCGTGATTCTATCTGTCCCTTTGTCTATTCTTCCTTCGACAAAACCCGTTTCTACGGTGGACGTGCTACGCGTGCAGTAGTATATATTATTATCTCTTTTCGTTGACATTGACGTTACTTGCGTTCACATTCGAACATTTTAATTTTAGCTTAGCAACGTTTGTACGTTAAGCTGTCTTTTGCGCACAAAACCTTCGTTTCCGATATTTCCTTCTTCCGGCTGGCTTCCTTAGGAAAGTTTCGATCTGTGACAAAAACATATTCAGTACAATTAATCACTTTGTCTTTACATTGGAAAAGCTCGCTAGTCGCGTCTGACAGCCTAACATGACACTTAAGCTGTTGGGCCTTAGTTAATATGTCTGACAATGTGACATAAGTGTCAGAAAATTACAAAATATACCATTTGAATGTTCAGTACATTTTGACCGCGCCGCCGTTATTGCATTTTTCTATGAAAAAGCAGTTTTTTTTAACAACCGACGAAAAATGTCTATGCTACGTGTCTAGAATCATGCTGAATTCATGGTTACAGTTTTAGTACTGGTTGAAAACTTATACCTTCAGTACAATGATCGTTTTCCGTGATAATGATAGAAGAATCATTTCTAATTTTTTCCACCGATGTCAGTTTTATTTTAGCAAATTTTTTTTTACTGAGACCTTTAAAATAAGTATTAAAATATATATTTTGTTAGTAGTCAAATACTTTCACATTTTCTCTAAAGGTGCTATTTAATAAAGCACAAAATAAAGAACTTGTTAAGAAACTTGTTTTTTTGTTTTTTATATTGTCGGATGGTCTTCATAGATGAAGTAGTCGACGATGGCCCAGGCTTTCCTAAAAAGTAATGTCTTCGCTTGTGATTTTAAGACGCCCAATTCCTCTCCTTAGCGGCAAACATTTAAAGAAAGAAAAATCTTTTATTTCGGACACGCATAGAAAATACAAACAGATAGAATAAAAATCAAAAGGAGGATTAAAAACTAACAAAATTAACATTTAAAAAATACAAGAAAAAACGATCTGTCCGAGGCCAAAAAGGCTCCTATCTTAGCGTACCAAATAACATCACGCCTGTAATCCCAGAAGGGTTAGGCAGAGGTGTACCTATAGCGTATTGCTGTGATATTGAAAAATATATACCGCAGCGCATTCTGATAGGGCTCGCTGCAGAAAATAAAGCCATTAAAAAAAAAATATGAAGAAAAAAATACAAACAATATATTTAAACCATAATTATGATGAAGGTATTAAGCGTGCGTAAATATGTGGACACAATTTAATTTGTAAAGTCAGGGAAAGTAATTGTTTATCCAATTGCCTACCAAGTTAAATTGACCATAATTGGATTCAAATGGATCAGCACCATCCAGTTCAATCATTTTGTAGGGAACCGAATGGTCTAATACACGCGCTACCATTAAGATAAGACAATTTTGCTTGCAAGGCAAGGCAAGTGTTTGTACTCGATCACTGAGTCATGTTTACGTCAAATAAACCTTTTTTTCTTTTTTTCATGCTTTCTTAGTAAACAATTAATTTCCCTCACTGTAAAAAATATTGTACACAAATCTGTGAAAGTGGCCTCGCATAAATAAGTTAGCATAAGGCTGGACCATGTAACGTATATTCTAAACCAAAGCTTTCAATTATATATACAATAGAAATAAGAAACTGCTGCTTATTTAATTCTCTCATTTTTGCGTGTGGCGCTAAACATTATCCGTCTTATTACAAAACACGATCTAACTTCAGCCCGAGCCTAAACGTTTGAGCCAGTCTTTTTTATTATTTCGAACTGTATGCCGATCTTTGTAAAGTTCTTAATACAAAATTGAGACAACCTAACACCGGACTAAGTTATCAGTTTTTTTATAAGACATCTTCTTCTGTCGTGTCGTGTCGACACGAGAAACAGGGTACTTGCTTAAAGCAGTGTTTTCTGGTCTACGAAAAGAAACTGTAACACTTTATGCAAGCACCCATAGGCACAAGATAATTTTGCTCGTGTCCTGGGGAAAAAATGAGACAGTCATCAAGATTTCATGCTTATTGTATTGATAAGCTCCCGCAGGCAGAAACGCCGTGCGCATCAATGTACAGTTAGCAGATTATTTTACAGAATGACCTTTTTTAAGACAAGGAGTCTATTAAAAATCTGACATAAGTTGCCTCAAGATTTGCTCGATTTTTGACAATGAAAACGTATGATCAAATAAAATCGAGTAAATGTTTAAGCAACAGACGATCGACATCGTGTTTTTTGTCGATCGCCACAGTGGATCTTTTTTGACACTTGATAAATCGACTAGTAGGTACGTAATGTTCGATATGCGTGGATATTTATCGATCGCTAACTGGCAGATCTTATTGATCGTGAAAACAGCATATCGAGTGACAATAACGACAGTCAAGATCTAACAAACCTGTAGGCACATGTATAGGGTCAGCCAGAGTACAAAAACAAAAAAACATCTGTCCTAAAATAGAAATTTAAAATAATTGTATAAACTTACCTAATTGTGACACATATTTCCAATCATGCTTTCAATTACCCTGGCTGACTATATCAATTTTAATTTCGATCTATTTATATTTTATGAAGACAACACAAGTAAAAAACATAATATTATTTTTAATAAAATATTGTATTTTCATAGATAACTGTTACTTATGTAAATAAAATGTAATATAGTTTTAAGAAATACGGTGCTGCGAATAAATGGAATGAGCACATTTTAGACTTTAATTGCAGTTATCTAGGTACAGTCCGCGAGGCCTAAGCTGAACTTTCCATTTTTGTGATTAAAATACCATACGCACCAATGTGATCGCGCGAGGGTCTCACAGCGCCTCAGGCCAATTGGGATGATGACTAATATTAAAAATGTTCATACAAATAATGTAATTTCAAAGAAGGCTTAGTAAAAATGAGTTTATCGAAAAAAACAGTTAAATCGGAGTAAATTTGAAGAAGATACACGCTTTAAAAGTTTTTGAAGGGGATTATTGCCGTCCTTGGCGCGCGGTACTGACAATGTACGGCGCTAGTATGAAGTTACAAAGTCGTGACGTCACTTCTACGATAGTGCTGTCCTTGTCTAACAATTATCTTAAAACGTTTAGAACTTAGTATTTTATTAAGCTTTTACACTTTTTATAATATAGTTTGCGCTATTTGGAAACAAACAGTTTTATAAGATTAATAAAAAAAATGTCATCATCCAAATAGTTTAAACCAATCGCACTCTAGGCCGACGTCACACCGAGCGCGTTGTTATTTTCGCGAGGGGAGCATACTTCCCCGCCCATGACTCCGCCTACTGCGGTGCCGGATGCGGACGACACACCGCCGATGACGACGACGATGCTTCAAAGGTGACCGAGGTAGAGCTGAGAGTGGCGGTACATAGGCTGGTTGACTTTTAGTCTTCTAATAAGGCCCATTGTGAGCGACCACGTTTTAGTGCCATAGGTCAACACGCACTGGTCAACGACTTTTGCATGATGCAATCGATTAGAAATATCCTTAAAATTCATTCAGATTGTGATTGATCGATCGTGTGTTACGCAATTAGGGTGCTGACCAAACAAATCGCGACCACAGCTCACTCGCGGACATAAACTAACAGACGGACAGTAAGCCTACTAAGTGCCGATTTCACCAACGGAACTGAACGCGTTCAGCACAACTTAAACGCGTTCAAGAGGTATCAGTGTCAAAATTGTAATTGATTATTGTCCCTGAAAAAAGCTCTTGAACTGGGTTCAGGTCATTGGTGAAATCAGCACTGTCTTCAAGCGGCAGCGGTGCTGCACAAACGTAGAAGACGCAGTACTTATACCGAGTAGAATTGCCAAACTTAAGTGGTAGTGGGCAGGGCATATTGCTCGCAGAACAGATGGGCGATGGGGCCGAAAGGTTCTGGAGTGGCGACCGCGTACCGGCAGACGTAGCGTTGGAAGGCCTCCCACATGGTGGATCGATGATCTTGTGAAGGCCGCCGGATGCGGGAAGCACAGAAGCGGTCCAAGTGGTGGTGCTTGGGGGAGGCCTATGTCAAGTAGTGGACGTCTTTTGGCTGAAATGGTGATGGTGATGAATAGGAGGCGAGGCTATTGCCATCAGAAGGAGTAGTGGTGGCCCAGCGGGAACGGCCGCGGCTGACAAGTTGTAGGGTCGAACCCAGACCGACGGTTTACTGTCTGTACACCACTACTACCAAAACGGTGAAGGAAAATATTGCAGTAAAGAAATCCTAAACTCAAAAGTTAGAAGACATGTGATATCTACCAACCCGCACTGGGCCCGCGTAGTGAATTACGGCCCTCTCACCAAGAGGAGGCCTGTATCCTAGCAGTGGAACTATGTTTTAGCAACCGGGCACAAATCCATGCTCCGGGCTGCTACTGAAAAATTCCTAAATCACAATAACTGCCCGAGCTGGGAATCGAACTAACTAGGCAGGTAAGAAAGTATTTAAATTGAATTATAATTTATATCTTTAGCCAATCGGTTTAGTAGAAAAACATTAATTTGCCTTTTTGCCTAGTCATGCGATTTGCCGTTGAGGAATGTTTACGGTAAAGTTATTAATTTCGCATTTTAAGTGTATACATTTCCAGTATAAGCTGATCAAAGTCAAAGCATTTATTACAAATAGGCACTTTTAAATCCCCCTTTTTATTTCCGCATTGTATAGGATTTCCATACAATGAGAGAAGAGCTTATGCTAGTTTATTGCTACATTATAATTTATTTAGGTAGGTGGCAACTTCACTTGTAAACGATATAATATAAAAATAGGTTCAAATTTTGAAAATGGAACTCTATGCCAATATTATTGTGAAATGGAAGTATTGTATTCATTTGTCATTTGTTTACGATTTGGCGGCAAATTGAAAATTGTCACAATACTTTTTATGAATTTTGATGTCATTTAAGTCAACAAGAAAGTTGTCATAGACTTCGATTGGCCTTTCACGATGAAGCTCCATCTCATCCCACTGTTTGCAACTCGTTTAATGAGTTTATACGTGGTCGCACTAATCTCACCGATGATCTGCGTGAGGGTCGGCCTTCTACGGCGACGTCTCAAGAAAACATCAGTGTTGTGCGGCGTAGAGTCTGACAAAAGAGTGACTTATCAGCAGATTCGGACAAGCTTAGGCATCGGTATGAGTCAAGTGCACAAAATTATCCATGATTATTTAGCGGTCAGGAAGCTTTGTGCTCGGAGGATACCTCATAATTTGACAGAGGCCCAAAATTTCCGTCGTGTTGATTGGTGTCGTGAAATGGTTCAAAGATTTATTGGAGATGACTCAAATGCTTTGTTCGACATTCTTACGGGTGACGACAGCTGGATTTATTGTTACGATCCTGAAACTAAAACAGTATGCTGTCTGGTTATTTCCTTCCGAGGAGTTGCCAACTAAAGCGAAGAGAGGTCGAAGCGTGTGAAAAAAGATGGTGGCGTCGTTCTTCGGAAGGGCCATTATGCAACAATTGTTTTAGAGGAACGAAAAGCAGTAACTGCGGAGTGGTACACTAACAATTGATTGCCACTTGTCTTGGAAAAAGTTCGGGGGAAACGACCTCCCAGTAGGACCCTCTTTCACCACGACAACGCCTCGTCGCACACCGCCAAGCAAACAATCGACTACTTGGCGACGTCAGACGTGGAATTACTGGGTCACCCGCCCTATAGCCCCGACCTCGCACCATGCGATTTTTATTTATTCCCGAAAATAAAAGAAAAACTTAGAGGAAAACGTTTATGGACGCCGAGGAAGCAGTGGCTGCGTTTAAAAATGCCCTCGAAGAGACCCCTAAGGACGAGTGGGCAAAATGCTTTTCTCAGTGGTTCCATCGGATGCAGCGATGTATTGATGTAAATGGACACTATTTTGAAAAGATTTAATAAAACCAATAACTTGCTAGTTTGTTCAGTTTTTGATTTTCTAAGAACTTTCAGTGTCACCCTCGTACCAATGGGCCACCACTACTCATACTAATAGTTTGATTATTACTTATTAATTATCTGAGTAAAGTAGAAAGTTTCGTGTGATTTCTGAACATCTCGTTCCAGAATGGCACCATCTAGGTAAGTCATCTCTAAACTGATCAAAGGTCTCGAAATGGTTCTTGCACCAGGGGCTAAAGAACCGTTCTTAGCACCCGGTGCTTGAATCCATTATATAAGCCAAGGTCTGTGTGTCAAACAAAAACGGAGAGAAGTCTCTACTAGTTTGCTGTGATATATATGCCGCATGTCAGTTTCGCTGCGGTATTTTATCGCGCACTGGATTTTCAACTCTCGGTGTTGAACCGAGCATTGTGAATCCAACAGAATGCATCCCAGCGAGTCGATAAAACACACTGTTGGATTTTCAACTCTCGACAATAAGCAGTCTGTTGAAGATCCAGTGCGCGTAAAAATCCCGCCGCGATCTTTTTAAATAAGTGCGAACGAGGACTATAAGACACTGTTACCTGTCTACTCAGAAAAGTTATATAGGAAACAACGAACTCATTTCACTCTCCGAACTCATCATCATCAGTTTTAAAACATAATTTATTTTGAACGTGTAAAAGCTTTTTGTTTAAACCAAATAAAGAAACTCTGACTAAGGTAGACCTGCTTATAAGGTCAAAGTATTACCAATGACGTGCGGTCGACTGTACAATTTGAGTCTGCACAAGATAACTTAATATATGCTAATACATTCTAACAAAACTACGCTTTCAAAATCATAAAGGACAAACGTCCTAATCTAATTGCTATTCTTTATTTGTAATACTGATACAAAAAAAAACAAAAGTCAAGGACGCTAACAAGAGTCCCATGCTAACTATTAGCATTTTAATTTGTATAGAATTAAATTAAATACTTAAACATGAATAAAACTGGAATAATAGTTCGGAAAGGCTGATGTTTAAGTCACGTTCATTAAGTACTTACGTAGAATTGCGACGCTGTTGCGAAAATTTATTTTAAACAAAAAAACATAACATAACTTCACGCCAGTATTCTTCTAAGCAGTAGTGTACCTCATTACGACCGTACTGAGGTACACCCATATTTCGCCAGTTATGTTATTAGCGCCATACATTGCCCGTACCGCGCGACAAGGACGGGAATAATCCCTCCAGAAACTTATGCAGCGTATAGCTTCTTCATATTTACATCGATTTAAAAGATTTTTTGGCTATCTAATTTTTACTATCAAATGAGGATATTATGGAGGCTGTCGAGGTCTTCAACTCTACAATACAACAAGCTGCATGGGCAGCAACCCCAGCCCAACACAAATTTAATGGTGAAACTTATATGTTTCCGAAGAAAATACACGAATTGATAGAAAAGAAGCGTAAAGCTAGGAAATTATGGCAATCCGCAAAGTATCCTAGGTACAAAACAAAATTTAATAAACTGGCGGCCGAGCTAAAAGAAGCTTTAACTCGAAATAAAAAAAGGGAATTGAAAACTACCTTAAAAACCTTGACGCCACACAAGCCACTGACTACTCGCTCTGGAAAGCTACAAAACAACTCAAAAGGCCAACAGTGCACAATTCACCCATTAGACAAGGTGATGGCAGGTGGGCACTCAGATAGAGCTGAAACCTTCGCCAAACACCTATCTAATGGATTCACGCCTAATATCGACCTCGGTTCTACAAAAGTGGACGATGTAACAAAGCAGCTAAACCAACCGTTCCAACTAGACTATGCCTATCAAAAAAATTACAAAAGCTGAGGTATATATGGTCATTGACAAACTAAATGTGAATAAAGCGCCCTGATACGATCTTATCACAGCCAAAGTCTTAAGAGAGCTACCGGATATTGCAGTAAAATTAACACAGATTTACAATGCGGCCATACTATATAACTTTGTGCCTCCTCAATGGAAAGTGGCAGAGATTATAATGATACCAAAACCGGGAAAGGACCCCACGGATGTAAAATCTTACCGCCCCATCAGCTTGTTGCCCACACCCTCCAAAGTTCTAGAAATACTCTTGCTAAACCGCCTGACTCCCATTATTGAGGAGATGAAACTAATCCCAGAATACCAATTTGTATTCAGAAAAGCTCACGGTACTGTAAAACAAGTGCACAGATTAGTGGAAAGTATTAACCACGCCTTTGAACACAAACAGTATGTCTCAGCGGCTTTTCTGGATATATCCCAGGCTTTCGACCACGTGTGGTACGAAGGCGTGCTTTGTAAAATATCTAAAACGCTACCAAACAACTATTATCAATTAATCAAATCGTACCTCAGCGAACGACACTTTTACACAAAGTGCGACAACTCGACTACAAAGTTACACGAGATAAAGGCAGGTGTGCCTCAGGGTAGTGTGGGCCCACTGCTCTATCTTCTATTTACCTCTGGTATCTGTAATGAGAACATTCTGTGTATCTGGAAGATACACAGAATGTTCTCATTGGGAAATTTGCTGATGACACAGCCGTCCTAGCAGTCGATCAAGCGTCTGCCGGGGCTTTTAGTAAACTCCAAACTAGCTTAAATGATATATCTGAGTGGCTAAAGGACTGGCGAATAAAAGCCAATGAATCTAAATCCATGCATGTCACGTTCACTTTGAGCAGACAAACATGTCCGGAAGTGGTCATAAATCAGACAAAAATACCACAATCTGAATCCGTAAGATGTCTAGGCATATATCTTGATCGGCGCATAACCTGGACCAAACACATCTTTACAAAAATAAAGGTACTTGGACTACAACTGAGGATACTTTACTGGCTCTTGGAGCGAAAATCACAACTTACTTTGGAGAATAAGCTTCTACTTTACAAGTGCATACTTAAACCCATATGGACGTACGGACTGCAGTTGTGGGGCACGGCTTCTAATTCCAACTTAGAAATTCTTCAACGCTTCCAATCAAAGGTTTAGCGCATGGTAGCTGATGCACCGTGGTACATAACAAATGAAAGAATTCATCGTGACTTACAAAGCAAAACAGTAAAGAACGAAGTAGCAGACTCCCTCAAAACCTACAAAAAGCGTATGCAAATGCATCCTAACCGCCTAGCAAATAATCTGATGCACAAACTGCCAAACACAACATTCCAAAGACTGAAGAGAAAAGCGCCACAGGATCTTAAATACACATAAGATGCCATAATAAATAATTATATGGGCATATCAATGGATATTGCTCCATGCACGACCTAATCAAGTTCATAATCTCCAGATAAATGTCGCATAGACAGATCGAAGAAAAAAAAAAGACATTATTTTTCGAACATTTTGAATATTAGTCGTCATCCTTAATGAGACATTCCTGAGCCCATTAATAGAGCCTCATGCTCTCTAGTAGCGCTTGCCACTCGGCCAACGACGCAGTTAGCTAGAACTAGAACAAAAAAGTAACGAATAATCACGTCGTGTTGTTTTTTCAATGTTCTTGTCTTCTGTGCTCTGGGCACGACTCAATAGCGGCGATAAGTCCCCTTTTTGAGGAGTGGTTGAAGAGGCGCCACGGCGTCCTCACCTTCTGCCTGACACAGGTCCGCAGAGGACATGGTTGTTTCAGGAGGCTCCTGTTTCGCATAAGGCGGGAGGAAACGCCCGTGTGCCACACGACACGGTGGGGCATACGGGGGAGGTCTGCCCAGCATTGGCGGAGCACCGCAGTCTCCTCGCGGCGGCGATCTCTCGCGTCCGGCCCTGGTCCAGGCCATGGTACGGAGCGAGGGAGAATGGAAAGCTGTCACCTCCTACTGCGAAGCAGTAATGCTTGCGAAAGAGGAGGCGGAGCGCGTGAGGGAGAGAGCCTTGCGCCCTCCCCTAGTCGCCGCAGGAGACGCCCTGGGCGTCGGGAGTCGCCTGCAGATTCCCGGCCACCGTAGGTGCGGGCTTGCGGACGGCGAGCAAATGGTAGCTCGCCGTCCGGTAAGGACCAGGCCCGGGTCGACGGCGCGTCGTGTTCCACGCGTGCCTCAAAGAGATGTCAGCACAAAAGTCCGATAGGGCCGACGCCTCAGGGTCGCAGGAAATTCGAAAGAGATAACCGTGGCCCTGGCACAGGCAACTGAAAAACACGGGTTGGTTTTAGCCAGTAAAAGTCTGACACTCCCTCCCGTTCCACCCAGAGCGGGAGAAGTAATTTGATGATTTCCCAACCAAAAAAAAAACTGCACCTATTCAGTAACTAGGAAACACGAAAAAAAAAATGTTTTAGGTTGGTAGATGCAATATTTATCTAAAAAAAACTCGTCACCCGCCAAAACAAAAATGACATCATTCTGTACTACTACCAACATTATTTAGGATAAAATGACGAAACTTACGTTTCACAAATAATTGTATCAAAAACTAGTTTGAGACGTAAAGTGTAAATAAAGTAGGTAAATAAACGATTGATTTGTTGTGAATGCGATCGCACGCTAGCGGCATCGGCACAGCAGTTCGTTCGAAGCCACCATCGTGTTTGGCTGTATGCGTTCTTATCTGTGATTGTGAAAAAAAAAATGAATTTCTTAGTAACGAGAATAACATGGGCGAATGGGACGCGGATAAATCAATATCTTTTTGCAATTATTAGTAAGTACCTTTTTAATATATTATTGGTGTTATTTCTCGCAGTTGTTATTTTATTTTTGTGTTTTTTTTACTGCATCCAAATCTAAAATATTCATGAATATTTTACTGAGTGTGATTAAAAAAAATACAAGAAACGAAATACTAATTACTACTTTTAATTAAAAATATTTAAAAGTTTTTATAAAGTAAGTATGTATGTATTATTTATATTTAAAAAATACAAAAATAAATCTTGATGCCAAAGACGAAGACGTATTTGATTAGATATTTAAATTCAATTGACATTTTAGTGAATTTACATTATGCATTTGTCTACTCTAAAAGAATATAAATCAGATGATTTCATACAAAACAAAACAAAAGGTAAAGAATTAAGTACGTCTTGAAATAGAAACTAAGTAAACATTTAAATTCCAAATGCGGGTAGAGCCGAACTTTAAAACTTTTTTTTTGTGCTATTTTGTTCCTATTAAAAGTTTACTGCGTACAGTCAGCACTAAAATTAGCCAAGAATTATTTTAATTTTCTACAATCTCTTTTCCATAATCCTACTATCGTACTATAATATTATAAACGCGAAAGTTTGTGAGGATGGATGGATGTTTGTTACTCTTTCACGCAATAACTACAGAACGGATTTTGATGAAACTTCACAGTAATAAATCAGAATAACTTTTGCTACAATTTATAGAGGTTTTGTGTGATTTGGACATAATATACCGTTATACAAGTAAGTCGGAAAAATTCCTGCACTCTGAGAGCTATCTTGGCGTGCGTTGCCTAAACCGTTAGACATACACGATGATAATGTATTATGGTATTTTTTTTAAACAGTTCTAACAGACAGCATCTTTGATGTGGAAGCTATTGTAGCCAAAATAGTGAGCCAAAAACATTTAAATTAGATACTTTTTTACAGTGCACATTTTAGAATATTTACTTAATTCTTATCCAAATGAATACCGTTATCGCTTTCGGTATTCAATGTAGATAAACTTTGTCTTTACACTAAGTAATTTGGATGGATGGTTCAAAAGTTCCCACAGTAAGAACGGTAGCGCGAGCGGCGCGCAGAGCGGGGCTGCGATGTTTCACGGCTAATCCGCTGAACTGTGTCTGAAGCCTTGGGAAGGACCTAGGGTACTTTTCATAAAACACCACACGGGGGCAAAGCCGCGGGCGGAAGCTAGTATTGTATAAATGTGGGATCACGAAACTATAAGTAGCCTATTTTTCTTTATTTCTTTCTTAATCCAAACTCTAAGTACATTCATACAGTATGGGTCATTATGTTGGCACGGCTGTGTCTCATATCATTTATTATAAATTTATTTGGTATATAACATCAAACATCCCGCCTTGTTTCCCCGCAGGGTTGGGCAGAGGTGTACCTATAGTACACCCACATTTCGCGAGTTATGTTTCAGTCCCATATAATAGGGGGCGAGCCTATTGCCATCTACCGGGCACAAATCCCACTCACTCTAAAACTTATTTCGTGTAACCTTATTGGATTTAACGTTTATTTAATCGAAAACCATTAAGTCTATTATGGTTAACACCCTGATTCAGAGCAATCCGACTCGGCTAAGTTAGGTTAGGTTAGAATCCAGATCCCCTATTGTTGGTGCCATTTTGGCAGGTGGTAATCAGTTACTAGGTTTATCTACTCAGGTTACTAACAATGACAGAAATTACAAAAAAAATATACTTTAAGTTATTTATTATACAAAAAGTTATTGTTTTTTTAAGCTGAAATGAGGAGCTCCTATAAATTCACACTAATATTATTTTTGCCGCTGCAGTATATTGTTAATTCCCTGTTGTTGTTGCTCAAATAACTTCTTGCGTTTTGATACGCGATGGTGGTGATACGCCGTTTTTTAATATTTCAGTACCTGAAAGTATTTTTATAGTCTTATGTAGAAGCTGATTCGCCAAATAGCACAAATCTGGAATCGGTTTATCGATAATCTGATGGTGGTGGTGTGTTTTTTGAGTGTTTATCATCAAATTACTTCTCCCGCTCTGGGTGGAGCGGGAGGGCATGTCAGACTTTTACCTGCTAAAACCCACCCGTGTTCCTTCAGTTGCCTGTGGCCACGGTATCTCTTTAGAATTTCCCACGACCCTGAGGAGGCGTTGGCCCTATCAGATCCCGTCAATATGTGCTGACATCTCTTTGAGGCGCTTGTGGAACACGACGTGCCGTCGACCCGGGCCTGGTCCTTACCGGACAGCGAGCTACCCATTGCTCGCCGTCCGCAAGCCTGTGCCTACGGTGGCCGGGAATCTGCAGGCGATTCCCGACGGCCAGGGCGTCTCCTGCGGCGACTAGGGGCGTGAGGGCGCAAGGCGAGAAGCCTTGCGCACTCACGCGCTCCGCCTCCTCCTTCGCGAGCATTACTGCTTCGCAGAAGGAGGTGACGGTTTTCCATTCCCTCTCGCTTGGCCATGGTACGGACCATTAGTCTTAATAAGTTGGGAACGTATTAAGACTAATGGTCCTTGGGGCTTAGTGGTAATTGTAATAAACATTTTAACTGATCTTTATATCAAATGAAAATATAGATTCAGTTATTATATCTTGTAAATATTAGAGATTTTGTAATTATGTCATATATTACTTACCCCGTTGGCACAGACTTAAAAATATCGCGGTTGGATTTTATCGCGCACCGGATTTTCAACTCTCGGTGTTGATCCGAGCGTTGAAAATGTAACAGAGTGCATCCCAGCGCGGCAGAGCGCGTCGAAAAAACACTGAAATTCCGCCGCGACATTTTTACGTACGAGCGACAACACAAATTGTAGACGATCAAATTAATTTCTGTCGATTCATCGTTTTTAAAGCTGGCTGTACCTAAGAGGAAGGCAAAGGTTTTTATAACCGCACAGCCTTTGTAACAGAAGGACGATTCCCGTAATTAAAAACGTTCAAAATCTAGACGCAGTAACACTTCGGCGACTATCAAATGTCAAAATATGTACAAAAATGTATCAAAATTAGGCGTATTTTTGACAGATTAGAATGCGAACGTTCTGAAATCGTACGAGATTTGTGTCCCTGTGATTTATTAACATCGTAAATAAATCCTACTTACAATAAATAAGTACATATGTACTAGTTTTTATATTATGTAAACACAAAACAAAGATATGCGTCGGTTATTGTTTACATTTATTTACACATACACAAACGCAACACACAGGAACTGTTGCAATAATCAAATAAGCGAACAATTTCCAATGACTTACTATTTAAAGTTGAACGTTTTCATGTTTGTAAAACAAATACTTGTTTAAAAGTAAACAATAAAATATTTATCGTGGAAAACGTCAACGACTCAAATGTCGGGGATTTCCTGTATGGAGCATGGACATGGTCCACACATGATCGCAAAATCTAAAAAGCTATCAAAACTACATGGGCACTTATGAAATGACAGAAGCACGGTGCTTGGTTCCTAATGTTCGTTTCATAAGGAGAGGAGACTGCAAATAACTCCACAGATACTCTCTAAAATACTAGGCTTAAAAGCCTATAATAATTGATTATAATATAATAAATTATAATATTTAATACCTATTAATTTTAAATACTATAAACAGTATTAAAAATTGATAGTGTCATTATGTATGGCAGTACAATGTAGGCCTGTCAAGTAGGTAGGTAGGTGCTTAACAAAATAGAAAATGGTCATCAAATCGAATCATCTGTAAAGTCTACACGGCCTACAACGTTATAACATCCCTTAAATAGAAGAGATAAACTTAAAACCTATTTAAACCAAATTACTTGATTGCCATTCGTAGATCTTTGACAGTCGCTACGGTTAGTCAGAATCCCAAAAGTCTGACAACCAGTCTGGTAAGACTAGGTGTATCGTGTTACCCAGCACCTAGGTTATGTAGGCATTCGCTCCATATAAAATACTTGGGCTCAGTTGCATTCGGTTAATAGTCAGAGGCCCTAGTGTGAGTTTCTTTTAACCATTTCGACTTTACGCATCCACCGCGTTCGGCGCTCCGATTGGCCCTTCACCAGTCGATCATTGCGCTCCGATTACCAATGGCCAATCGGAGCGCCGAACGCGGTCGATGCGTAAAATCGAGACGGTTAAAAAATAAACTCACACTAGGCCCACTGACATCCGACCGCAGCAAATTTGGAAAAAGGCTAGGTGGTTTGATTGACATTATTGCCAATTGGGGCAAGAGGCCTTGGCTCCCCCGGTCCAACTAAAACAAAGAACGCCAAACTGAAAATCAATAGAACTTCAAATACTCAATAAACTCAAAATTCAAAGCATTAATTTCAATTAAACCATTTACAGGCACTTTTGTATTACTTATTTGTTACATCATTAATGTTGATCACATATAATGTGAGAATGATGTAAAAAACCGTACACGTTAAAAGCATCCAGATTGCAACATAAAAAAAAAAAAACTATATAAGATGAGAGCCGTGGCAGCTAAGAGATGGCCAGTCCCAACTGACGGCGGCGCCGTTCACGAACATTACGCATGGATCAGCACAATTCAGCTCAACTATTTTGAAGGGAGCTAATGATCCAACACACGCGCCACCGTCAGCGAGACATTTGAGGGAGCGTGACATACTATCGCCAGGGCACATTTACGTCAATATAAGACAATACCTAAGACATAATAAGTAGGTACTATGTACATAGTACTCACACCTGTGCTTCTTTTAGTGACACGAAATCGACTTCGACGTCTTAGTAGCCTCTTAACAAGTCGAAAGAAAAAAAGAAAACCTAACCTATACCGACGAGGCTGGATGCAAAAAAAAAATGAGCTCTCTTCGCTCGCTCTTTTTTTTATATTCTCTAACTTTTCTACATACGGTTACAACGTATATCCGCCTATAATCCTGGATCCGCCCTTGATTACAACTGTAACAAATCTGCGTGAACACCATGTTCACAGCCACATATGAAGATTTTAAGTTCGAATTATAGGTATGTAGGAGCAGTGGTGGCCCAGTGGTAACGCCGCGACTTACGAGTTGTAAGTCGTAGGTTCGAACCCAGACAGGCGCTTTAATTTGTGTAATTTTTTTCATCAAGGCTGCTTTCAAAACGGTGAAGGAAAACATCGTTAGGAAACCGGCATATCTTAGAAACAAAAAAATCGAAGACATGTGACATCTGCCAACCCGCACGGGGCCCGTGTGGTGAATTACGGCCTACTCGCTCTCATAGAGAGGAGGCCTGTGTCCCTGCCGTGGGAACTTAATAGGCTGAATATGTATGTTATGTAGGTACGAGTATGTAGGTTATAAAATAAGTAGGTAATAAAATGTACCTACCGAATAAGACGTTTACAAAAAGTGTACATTTAGCCAACCGTCAAACAATAACAATCGAATAATTCGCTTACAAATGCTGGGTTTCCTTAGTACACTTTACATTTTAATTAATATATTTTTCTAATTAAAATTAATATATTTTTCTTGAATGTACATATTTTACCACCGAAAACATCACGATCGCAAGTGTGGCATAAGTCATTGCATTTTCTGAGGATATAGGAAAGGGGCGCATTGTATCAGTATTTGTTTCGACTAGATTTGATCGAGAAAGGTCTATTTTTGAAATCTGGCGGACGGTCTAGGCACATTCTTGCTCAGCTGACACCCAAAATCTGGGCAATCCACGCTTTGATGACAACTTTAAATAAGAAAGTTAAACCTAAGAAGTGTCTATGCCATTGTAACGATTTAATTTTGAAATTACTCAGTCTATTATCATAGAGCTTAATTTTATTGTGCGTATCTATCACATAATTCATTTACCTTCCATTGCTTCATATATCTATCTCCTTTGCAATATCCTCCTTCATTTATTTCCTTTTTACCTATAAAGTAATTTTATTCTAGGTGCATCGTCTCACACATTATTACTTATAAAATGTTTAAGTACAAAGTTAAAAGTACGGTGGAGTTTCTCACCCATTCTTCTCCGTACGAAACAACCTTTTGGAGGGGGTGACTAGCATCAATTCTATTTTAATGTAAATTTTGACGTTCAAAAGTGCCTTTTATGTGCTTTATTGAAATAAATTCTTTGACTTTGACCACAACACTCTTAACTTAAATCTTTTTTTAAATTTTTGAATTCCTATATCTGGCCAGCCTTTTCACAACTATGTTGAGGTCAGTTTCCAGTCTCACCGGATGCAGCTGAATACCAGTATTTTAGGAGTGACTGCCTATCTGACCTCCACAACCCAGTTACTGAGTAACACGATACCCCTTCGAAAGACTGGTCGTCGGACTTTCGGACTTCAGACTACCCATAACGACTGTCAAAGATCTACGAATGACATCCTTATGAATGGTCACCCATCCACGAACCGACCGCTGAAAGCGTAGCTTAACCTTCGCTCGACGCGTGCGGCTGTTACTATTTAGCCACGAGCCCATTTTTTTTTTTGGTTTTGGTGTCATCAAATTTTTTTTCCCGCTCTGGGTGGTACGGGAGGGCGGGTCAGACTTTTACTGACTAAAACCCATCCGTATTCCTTCAGTTGCCTGTGCCAGGGCCACCGTTTCTCTTTCGAATTACCCGCGACCCTGAGGCGTCGGCCCTCTCGGACCCCGTCATTATTTGCTGACATCTCTTTGAGGCGCGCGTGAAACGCGACGCGTTGTGCCGTCGACCCGGGCCTGGTCCTTACCGGAGGGCGAGCTACCCATTGCTCGCCGTCCGCAAGCCCGCGCCTACGGTGGCCGGGAATCTGCAGGCGACTCCCAACGCCCAGGTCGTCTCCTGCGGCGACTAGGGGCGGGAGGGCGCAAGGCTCTCTCCCTCACGCGCTCCGCCTCCTTCTTTGCGAGCATTACTGCTTCGCAGAAAGAGGTGACGGCTTTCCATTCCCTCTCGCTTCGTACCATGGCCTAGACCAGCAGCCTAATTGCGTAACACATTTTCGTAAACGGTTACGACTAATCTGTTGTATTTTGACAGTTCAACAACATTAATTTCGTTTGTAACATTGTTGAGAAAAACTGCTCAACAATGTAAAAAACGTTATCGAACTTATGAAGCGATAGATTAGCAATCTGTTTCAAAACGATTCCAATTCTGATTGATTGTGTATTACGCAATTAGGGTACAGGGCCGGACGCGAAGGTCGCCGCCGCCGATCGCTTCGGCGAGGACACTGCGGTGCTCCGCCCATGCTGGGCAGACCTGCACCGTATGCTCCGCCGTGTCCTCCGGGCGATCCACACAATGGTGACACCCGTGCGTTTCCTCCCGCCTTATGCGAAACAGGAACCTCCCGAAACAAAGTGACGAGCCCCTGAGATAGTGGTTACGAAAATATGCCTAGAATTGTTTTAAAGAAAATTCATGCGTGCACCAAAAAAATCAAATACGTCTGTAGATATTGTTCTATAAGTATGATCTGATCTGTTTTTTTTAACGAACAGTTCAAATCAGTATTCGTGTACCTACTTTAATTATGTAATGAAAAATACACGATCGACTTTTGTTTGAAAATTACATTAAATTGAATGAATTAACTATCGATATTTACAAGCTTCCTTGTTCTTCTAGAGATAGACTTTAAAACAAAACGAAGACGTATGCTAAAAGCACATTCTGCGATGTTACGAAGGTATTTTCTATCGGTTTAAAGTTGTCCATGCTCAGACGAGAAAGTTTTTAATTAATCGTACGCTTATTCGTTTTAGCCTGTATCCTTTACGTATTACAGTTAACTTCGAAATAGGAGAGAAGGAACTGTTGCATTATCATTTCGAAAACAAATTGTCATTTCGAAAATCGAAATTCTTTAAAATAATCGTGCAATTATCTTCTAAGATAGTGCAAACTAATATTAGGCCTTCAAGTAGACAAATCATCACAGTTCCACAAAAAAAAAAAAAAATATTGTGCGCGCGCCCAAGGAGCAATCCATTCAGTTGTCAACGCGTTGTACTAGCGGTCATTTACCTAATTGAGACCGTTTCCTACGAAAAAAAATGGCGCGTGGACGACTTTGCCAAATCGCTTGCCCACGCGCACGTATGTGCATTCCATTCCTTTCTCTCGGCCGAATGACTTGCTCAAAATTTTCTTTTCACATTTCTTTCTTCGTGTATATTTCACATAGAGGCTTATTAACCTCTCCTCTCCGATCCTGACTAATTGAAGGCTAAATATGAAGGTATGTTGTACCCTGGTTGCACGGGCCAGATTCTTCATCATCGGCAATAGTCCTCTGAGAGCTAGATACTATTTTTCTCTTAATGCCTGTTTTCCCTAACATTAGACACCTAAGTGAATGCCTGAATAAATGCGCGCTGTTGATTTCCAACTTTCAACGCTGAACCGAGCGTTGAAAATCTAACAGCGCGCTGTGGAACATGGAAAAGATCACGTCGAAAAAACAGCATTAAAAAATCACACTCTAAAAAGTACGCAACAAGAAAATATTACAGTCCGAAATTACAAGACTACATCCTTTAGAGGACGCCATATTCAATTTATTGTGACGTCATATAGCCTACAACCAGCGGAGGATCCAGACGCGAGACGCTTCCAACAATGCCTCATTTATCCAATTATGATAAGTAATTAAGAAGTTATGATGGAACTGATGTCAAAAACAAAAAAGATAAGATATAGTCACTTATAAGGCACTTTTGAACGTCAACAATGAACTTACATACATACCCACATACATTAATTAATACATACATACATACCGGTCAAAGTCAAAGTTTTTTGTTTCGCAGTAGTCGGGTAAAAATACCATACTTAGGCCTATCCAGAACCAGAGAAACCACGTCCCATAAACTCAAACTCAAAACTCAAAGCATTTATTTCAAATAAACCAGTTACAGGCACTTTTGAATGAAGTCAAGAGGTCGGTCAGTCAGTCATTACAAAGCGAAGTAGGTACCTTTGGAGAAGAACGGGCAATAACTCCATGGACACTCATAAACAGATGAGATGACAATCGCCACATTTCTAAGATACTCCTTAATAATATTATAAATACGAAAGAAACTTGTCAGCTTGTCACCTTTTCACGCCAAAACCACGGATCGTTTTGAAATATGACAGATATAGGTAGTAATGGACCCATACTCTAATTGCGTAACACACTAATAACCACAATCTGCATAATTTTGAAGGCTATTTCTAATCCTTGCTTCATATGTTCGAAAAAAAAACTGCTCAAGAACTTTAACAATGCAATGAATGTTGGTGAACTGTCAAAATGAAAGCCATTCCTACTATTAGTGGACCTTTTAAGGCCTGTTTCCCGGGGAACGAAACGTTCCCTCATTGGCAATTTACCGGGCCTGACAGTAAAATCAAAATACACGCAGAGTCGCAAACAAAGCGGTCCTGGCTGGAGGCCTTAATTTATTAGGGCAACCACAGGCAAGTCCGTCTGAGCAGACGACAACCTCATAGGTTGACCTGCGAGATGCCATTTATAAATAAATAAAGTCGCAAACAAAGTTGCGAGCAACAGGTTGAACCTAAATAATTACACGTGGTTTTAATTGCCTGCAAATCACAAACTAAGTTCAAGTGAGTTCATGGTCGGACGATTACGGTTCTAACTTCTAACAAGGTTTACATCCAAACCTTTGAGGAATATTTATTAAAATACCATAGGACCCACTTTGTGGCAGTTAACGTAAACGGATTGTGATGAATCCGGAAATTGGGACTATGATATTGTGGGGCATTTAAACGAGATTGTTTTCTATGCAAATCTTGTAGATTTCGGAAGGCCGGTGAGTTTTTATGAAGCTTTTTGCCTTGAAAGATGCTCAACAGCGTCGACGTAGTTATTGCAGCTAGACTCTGTGTTCGTTTATCATCTATTTGGGAGTTTCTCTCTGACGTCGACCACTTCCATGTAGACTCATCCTGTTTGTGTAGCATGACTACCAAAGAAACGAGTTTTGTCGACGGTAGAATAGACAAAATGACAAATAAATAAACTAATCTGACATTTTGTATATTCTATCTGTAAAACACGGTCTTGCTACGCGTGCTCAGTGACGTACTTTAAGATCAGTGCCCTGAGCCTATAAGGTTTGCCGCCCCATAAATTAACGGAAAAAACAAATACTTTTCATTATAATATTAAATCCACCAATGTTTTGATGTGGGCTGAGAATGATGTTAGGGAATGCGAATACCATTTTTTTCTGATGGACTGATTGGCTAACAAATTCTTCAATGACACTGTCTTATAAACGGATATGGTCAAGCCAGTTTCTAAAGGGTGACAGGGAAATTCAGTTCGAACTATTCCTTGAAAAGGATTATACTAGAGGCCATTAGCCGCAAATTAAGTCGTGTAAACTAGGCATCAAAACTGGATGAGTATCGAGCTGTGACGGTTCTTCGATTTTTAACTGAAGATTTTTTATTTCTGAGCAATCATAGTATTAGAATGTTCAATAATATTTTTTGAAACGCAAAATGGAAATTATTTGAGGTTCGATTGAATACTGGATTAGGTTCTCAGTTAATCAAGTTCACAGTATGTCTGTTGATAATACAGGATGGTAGAGACATCGACCCGCAAAACTCTAACCATAAATCCAGCACTTTCAGCGCATTATAAACCCGTGTAGACATTTTAGGTCAGTTTTAAAACGTAAATCTGCTGTTTCATAGAAAAGTGGAATATACCTACGCGGTCACAATGCACAGAACAGCACTTTTTTACCGACTATTATTTAACGCAGGTTGGTATATAATCATGTACTGAATCCATTGAAAATCTCAGCGTCAATCTGTCAAAATCTTGTCCAAAATGTAGGGAATATAGAGGTTTCTTAGACGGATTGGGTCCGAGATCAGACTGTGAACGTTTTTAAAATAACGGTTTAGGACAGGTCATCTCTTAGCTGCCACGGCTTATTTTAATAATTTATTTTTTGGATTGTTTTTATTTATGTTTGCTGCACTTTGGACGCTTTTAACTTGTGTGGTTTTTATACATTGTTCTCACATGTAAGACCAACATGAATGATGTAGAAACTAATGTATTTTTAAGAACAATGCTATTTACAAGAGTGTCCATGGACTTTCTTGCCCTTTCTTCTTCATAGGTCACCTTTTTTTTCTTTTTTTTTCGAGGGGAAACCTTCAAAAGGCGCCCGCCCGGACTTTGGGAATAAGCCCGTTGAGTGTGGGATTTTTTACGCTTTGGAAGGGGCAAATAGCTTCATATTTCTGACTGCCCGACTCCTTGACCATTCAAAAGTGCCTGTAAATGGTTTTAATTGAAATAAATGCTTTGAGTTTGAGTTGCGCGCCGATCTTCTTGCCACCCTGTTTACATTACAACAATAGGTAATAACATGAATGGACATCCAACACCAATTTCATTCATACCACATGACCATATAATTTGTGGTTGCTTCTATGATGCAGAATGCAAATGCATGAAGGTCACTGTGCTACACACTTACGTCACATATTCTGTGCGTCAAACATCATCTATTTTGTAGTCTCCTAGATTTATGTATAGATTTTCTAACGCCTAATTGCTTCAATAGGATTTGAAAGAAAAGTATTTTTTCTATAGTGTGCTGGTGCCTACGCTAGTGAATGTTGGGTGAGGCAAAAGAAGCATGAAATCAGAATAAATGCTGTGAAAACGCGTTCCTTAAGGAGAATGTGTGGTGTGACTTTGAATGATAGGCTGAGGAATGATGTGATAAGGCAACGGTGCGGTTTAAAAGAAGATGTAGTTACAAAAATTTAAAAGAGTTTGCTTAGATGGTTTGGTCATGTTGAGAGGATGAATAAAAGGAGACTAACAAAAGGTATTTACAAGGCAGACGTGAATGGAAACGCCGGGAGGGGATGCCGTAGGAGGACATATAGTGACCTTACTGGTGATGTTCTTCAGAAAGGTCAGGTGCGTAGTACTCTGAACGTAAACGAGGCAAAAGGAGTACCTATGTAAGGATCGTAGCAGGTGGCGTTATGTGGTTTCTGCCTACCCCCACGGGAAGAAGGCGTGAGTTAATGTTATGTTTATGTGTGTGTGTATTTTAAAACTTTGTAAATGGGTAGACTAGACTCGTACGTATATTTAAATCGTTTTGTTTGGATAGATTCTGTGCTTCGTAAGTACGGTCAGCAACATTTTATTTTTAAAATTAGTTCGCGAGCAAAAATACTCAAAGAGCAATAAATGAGTGTTGACTCTTAGCTAATAGGTACGTGAAATGCTGAATAGCAATTTATTTTGTATCAATTTCCATGCTATGTAAAAGTTACTGTTAATCAAAATTTGTTACTGACTGTACCTATCTATAACTGTACATAACCGACCGGCGCTTTACTTGCGGCAACCAAGTGTACAGACACGTTGTGAAATTGAAGTCTCTTTATGATTCTCAAGTTATGGTCTCGTGCTTAAGGTTTAGAAAGTACCTACGAGTACAGTGCTTATAAAGTACCAATTCTAACCATAGTATATCAAGTTGCCAGACTTAACAGATATCTCGAGCAAAAAAAAAGCGAAAATCATTTACAAGACCCCAATTTTAAGATCCAGGTCAACAATTATTAACAGGTTTTAATCTTAAATTAAATGGCGCCGTCTTCGAATTCTTCGCGGTCTTTAATAATCTCGAAGCCGTACAATCTCCTGAGTGAAAGTCGTTGATAACGATAGATTGCTTTTTTTTTATAACAAATTCCCCAAATTCTTTGTCATCAATATGTATAATAAAAGGTATAATATTTAAAACAAATGTCCGGGGTCAGTGAACTTGATCAGTCGCATTGCTAGTCTTGATATTGCGTATTTTGTTTTCTCTTTTCGCTTCCCATAGTGGTGGTTTAATGCGTCGTAGTAATGTAGAAATAACTTAGCTTGAGGTGCATGAGAATAACCTCCGCGATTCTGTGCCGGTCAATCTTGCTGCCACCATGGAAACTGGCTAATATTTTTACCTCGACATGAGCGATTCTCATTGCGTTTGTCCCGATACGACACCGTCATCCACTAGGTAGCTCAACTGGGCGCGCCACAATAGCGGCGGTAAGTCCCCTCTTTGAGGAGTGGTTGGAGAGGCGCCACGGTGTCCTTATCTTCCGCCTGACACAGGTCCTCACCGGACACGGTTGTTTCGGGAGGTTCCTGTGTCGCATAAGGCGGGAGGAAACGACCGGGTGTCACCATTGTGTGGATCGCCCGGAGGACACGGTGGAGCATACGGTGGAGGTCTGCCCAGCTTAGGCGGAGCACCGCAGTGTCCTCGCGGAGGCGATCGGCGGCTGCGATCTCTCGCGTCCGGCCCTGGTCCAGGCCATGGTACGGAGCGAGAGAGAATGGAAAGCCGTCACCTCCTTTTGCGAAGCAGTAATGCTCGCGAAGGAGGAGGCGGAGCGCGCGAGAGAGAGAGCCTTGCGACCTCACGCCCTGGGCGTCGGGAGTCGCCTGCAGATTCCCGGCCACCGTAGGCGCGGGCTTGCGGACGGCGAGCAACGGGTAGCTCGCCGTCCGGTAAGGACCAGGCCCGGGTCGACGGAGCGTCGTGTTCCACGCGCGCCTCAAAGAGATGTCAGCACACAGTGACGGGGTCCGATAGGGCCGACGCCTCAGGGTCGCGGGTAGTTCTAAAGAGATAACCATGGCCCTGGCACAGGCAACTGAAGCAACACTGGTGGGTTTTAGTCAGTGAAAGTCTGACACGCCCTCCTGCTCCACCCAGAGCGGGAGAAGTCATTTGATGATTTCCCACCCAAAAAAAAAAAAGTATGTACTCAACATTACATTTCCAAAGGGGTTTATCAAATAAACATCAAATCTAGTCTCTTAAAAACTCCTAAATGCCTCTTGGAAAGAAAAAACGAGGAAGAGGATATTCATCATATCTTAAGATCGCAAAAGAGCAAAGTCAAAATCCTGAAAGTTTAAAACATTTCGGCGGTGCGCACGCCAAACACGTCAGGGTCTTTTTTTTATACTTCATCAATTTTCAACGCCATATAACATCATAACATCACGCCTTGTTTCCATCAAAGTGTTTATTTGCAACGAATAAACAGTTATGTGAACCCAATATTGAAATCCGAACGATTTTCAAACAACAAAATGCACATAGCAGATTTTGCGTGCACATTTCTGAACTCGTACATTACGCAGCCAGTAGATACTTACCCGGGCATTAAATACAAGTTATCAACAAACGACTTATTAATATCAACATCGCAAACACCATAACAGGTCCCAATTTGCACGAAACTAACCTTATCAAACAAGTTCTACAAAAGGTTTCGGATTGTGACGTCATTAAGATTCTGAGAGAGCCGTGGAGGCCGAGTGGTAAAGGCCCCAACTAACGAGTTGTGGGTCATGGGTTTGAACCCGGGTAGGCGCTTTACTTTGTTGAATTCATTTCATCACCAAAAAACGGTGACGGAAACATAGTGAGGTAACTGGCATTTCTTATTACAAAAAAATCGAAGACATTTGACATCTACTAACCCTTCTGGGTCCGCGTGGTGGATTACGGCCCATTTCCTAGCGAGAGACGAGGCCTGTGTGTTCCCAAAAGTGGGAACGCTATAGGCTGATAATGCCTAATGCCCCATGTAAGAAACACACACTTTGCACGTGAAAAATTCAAACCTATACGTCTAAAGTCCAAGAAGAATACTCGTATTATATTCTCGCAGGCGCTGACACTTCCTTATAAATGAACTAATAAGTAGATGTGAAAATTTATAACAACGTCATTATTACAAAGCTAAATAAGACGTAACCGCTCAACGCGGGTCACAAAGTTGTCTTTTCTGAGGGGTGTACAAAAATAGCGCCATTTTGTTAAGGTGTGTCCGCAACTGGTAAATGCGCCACGAATGCGCTGCTCGCGCCAGCGGCCAGATTAGGGGTTTAATAGGGGTAACTCCCCTATTAAACCCCTAATCTGGCCGCTGGTCAGAGAATAGTTAGGGGTTTTAGATCAAGTCACTCATTTGATTGTCATCTGTATATAAGAATACCCAACTATGCTGGACCCAAAAAGAAGGAAAATTAGAACATAATGTAAAGAAAAAAATATTTAATCATTCGTTTTTATTGGAAATCCATTCCACAAATAGTAATAAATTCAACAACTGTGTAATAGTAACATTTTTAACTTGATGAATGCCTCTGTTCGACCTACATTTTGTGGATAGTTATGTAAATACCTACACAACTTACGCCTTGCTTCCCCGAAGGGTTGGGCAGAGGTGTACCTACTTATAGTACACCCACATTTCGCCAGTTATGTTTAGGTCCCATGAGGTCCCATGTAATAGGGGTCGAGCCTATTACCATCAACCGGGCACAAATTCAGATTCCGGGCTGCTACTGAGAAACGTCCAAACGAAATTTTGCTAATCGCATAACTATTTGGAACACAATAAAATAATGTCCAAAAAGATAACGGGATAAATATCAATGAAAATATGGATGTATCGTGTGAAAGATGATATTGCTAGAAAGAAAGCGCACTCGAGAAAACGGCTAATAAATCGGAATACAGGCTGAAGGATTTATTTCACTGCCTCTGCTCTCAAAACCGTGAAAGAAACATCTTAAGGAATGTCCTCGAACCAAAAGTTCGAAGACAAGATGACATCCACTAACCCGCACTGTGCCAGCCTGGTAGATCAAAGCCCACCCCCTCTCACAGAGAGGAGGCCTGTGCCCCAGTAGTGGGAGCATTATAGTTATCATAGACTGACTATAGTGATTATACCCTTCAGTGATAACCGAGCATCCAATAATGCACCTTATTTAGCCTATACTTACGAGTATATACCATTTAATCCCATTCATCTATTGTATTTATTGTAAAATCGCGTGTATACTCATTAAATTCTAAATCAGCTTCGCGTTCGTGCTCTCTGACAATTTCTACCCGTTTCAAAGCCGTACCTATTTACCTAATTATAATCTTCATTTACTCGTTATTTACTACAGGATACTATTATAATGTTTTAATGGTGGACATTAATGGTATATTACACGAACGACCCTAATGTCAGCATTACGCTGTTGAATAGTTTGCGTCTGAATACCAAAGGCTATTATTATAAGTACCTAGTTATAGGTAAGTAGTGATTTAATGAAGAGCAATTCATCAATGGATTTAGATTGACGTGACCCTGCTTACTAATCAATTTGATGATGATAAGAAGACCACCAGTCTTGACAGACATTGGGGCGTTACGTATAGGCTTGTGGCTTCTCACGTATTGAACGTCTCACGTATATATTAATATGTAAAGGCCCAAAGTCCGACAAGACAGTTCAATTCTTTGACAGCAAAATCTGCCACATCGAATAATTTTTTGTGATTTATTAGTAGCGTAACAGATTTAGTAAACTACTTTTTTTTCTCAAGATTTTACAAGTCAATCGCGTAAGGTTTGAACAGGGGGGGGAGGGGTTAAAAAAACACGATTAATCACGTTGGAGGATAATATGACAATCACGTGTATTTTTCCGTGCCACGTAAGAATGTTATCGTGTAATTAACTAGTAAAAATACACGTAATGCTGTGAGGAGGTGAGGAGGTGTAGCCTAAAACCTCACGACGTATCACCAAGCGGGGAGGGGGGACGGTATAAAAGCCTAAAACCCTCACGTGCTAGGTAGGTAGGCTGCCTAGTGTAAAAAGTCTGAAAGATCTTAATCAACTTAATATCAGCATCCAAAAAAATGGTCCTTATTGTATCTTTTTAATTTTTAGAGCAATGGCATGGGTGTCAAATGATTTGCATGAACTTTTTCCTCATGCAGAGGGTCCTAAATACAAGTTTGATTACATGGGACAGGTTTGGCGATGCGTCACATGATTCAAGTTTTCGATTAAACCCGTTATTAAAATCATACAAAAATAAAATTGGCAGTCTTTGGGACTGGTGACAAAATCAAAATCAATCAATAGTAATTCATTTGAATTAGGTTTAGAATCAGCTTTTCGAACGTTAAAATTACATAAAACAGTCCCCCAAAACGCCTACCCTTCACCACTTCCTAGTGCTTTAGCTGGGAAGAACAAGTGGCGCAACAAGCTCCCCAGCAGCACCGCTGTCTATCCTGACAGAAGTGAAAACCCCAATATTTTCACAGGCCGCTGCGCGTTGCCAGTCACATTAGCATTTCGGTGACGTAATCCCATAAGTCTTGCTTGGTCCTACGAAAAATCGCTCAAGGCGGCTAAACAAGTTTTCACTTAAAACCGGTTGTAAACAAAACAAAATTGCTCCTTAAAATGTTGGTAGTTTAAGTGATACAAAGTTATAAAGAAAAGTCAGCGATATTATAATATAAGTAAACATTTTCGTTAATTATTTGTTGCGATGTAATCATGTAACGCACCTTGGCACCTCCATTCACATAAAACTTAGCCTCAATTACTATCTCGACATTATTTTTATCAACCCTGTTAGCCAGTATGAATGAATTGTTTTCGTGTTCAAACATCGTTTCTTCGACAAGACATTGTCGTAATTATCTTCCCATTCATTAATATCAGGTTGAACGGCATTACCAGTCTGTATCGGATGTGTCAGGTTGTGCACAGCATTCCTTGGCTTTAGTTTATTTTTAGCTTTGAAAATAATCGACCGATTGAAACGAGATGGAACTAAAATAGTTTGAACTTAGTCGAGGTAGATCGCGTACAGCCGACAATCATTTAAAGAAATGTATGTAAGCGCTGCTTGCTTGTAAAGGGAAGCTGTCACATTCAACACATCTAAAATTTGTTCTCTGTTTCTCCACAGGCGTAAAATTATTGTGTCATAAAATGTTACTATTCTCAAATGTTGGTAGTAAAAAATCATGTAAATTGAAACATGATTTTTTACAACCAACATTTAAAAAACTAAAACATGTAAGGATTGCCTTACTTAATGTTGTGGTTTTTTAAATTGTTAATTAAATCAACGCAACTAAGCATTAAAAACCTGTATTTTTGAAGTATACGTAGTTAGTTATATGTAGTTATTGAAATGGTTTTTTTATTTCTTACGGGGTTTTTACGTGGCGGTAAAAACCCCTCAAAATTAAAAACTGATTTCACTTGTTTTGTCGTTAAAAGATTAATTATATTGGCAAAACATTTACTCATCGAAATTACTCAAGAGTTGCGCTTTGCCCCGCGTCTACCTCGGACTTCGTCGTTGGTCTAGTGGTCTCAAACGCTACTGCTGCTGTTTCCAACAGGAATTTCTCGGTAGTAGACCGAAATCTGGATTTAGGAACATAGGAATAAGCTGGGCTACTTGTACATGGGATTTAAACATTACTGGCGAAAATGTGGGAACTAGCATATAGGTATCCTGAAGAATATCATATATTTTTCTGTTGTTTTGATATATATTTATATATTAGTCTTGTAGTCGCCTTAAAATCGGTTCAGTGATTTAACCGAGAAAATCTTACAAAACGGACGCACTTGTATTTATAATTGACTTGTATTTAAAATAAGGGAGGATGACGTTTTATTTTAGTTTTTATGAGACGTTTCATTAGGAATTCATTTTCAAACGATGATCGATGACCGTTGTGCTGAAATGTTCTATTCAAACAGCGTTGGCTTACGATCCAATGCAATTTATTTCGTAGACAACTTAGAGGCTTTTATTTTGAAAGAGAAATCAAAATATTTTGTTTCACATAAACCTACATGGGCACATATGAAACGTCAGAAGCTAGGTGCACGGTTCCAATTGGTCGTTTCCAATGGAGAAAAGTCGGTAAGAAACTCCAAGGTTACTCTTTTAAAAATAATTGACCGTTAGAATGTATTAAATTACAGTGTTAATAGGTATGGAAGGACAGTGTAGGCCTGTCAACAAGTACCATATGCTTAACAAATAGACATTAGTATATAAATCTACACAATCTACAAAGCCTACAACGTTCTCACATTCACAAAATACTTACATTTAAAAAAAACCTTTTTACACCAAATTACAAGATTGCCATTTCAAATGTAACAAAAGTCACTATAGTAGAGTTGAATAGAATATTATGTCAAATAATGCGAAGATTATGTCAAAGAGATAAGTAAAAAATAACATACATCACGCCTGTTATCCCAGAAGGCATAGGTAGAGGTGTAGTTATGTAAAAAAATAGATATAATAATACAAAATAAGAAAAAACACCGTAATTTGGGAGCAGTTAATAGAAGTTGCCGTAGTGATGCCGTTTATTAGGTACCAGGGAAGCAACATGTGCAGAAGTAATTATTGCTAAACTTCCTTGTCGTCGACGTCTTTCATGTAACAATTTTTTTTTTTTTTGTGAAGGACACGTTTCATGTGGGTTTTGAACTTTGCATTGCTAAGTTCTGTAACGGACTTTGGTCACTTGCTATAAGAAATGACTTGCTTGTTTTAGTTAATCTAAAGGGTATCAAAATTTCATTTTACTACGTGTATTTATATAAAATTTTGCTATTTACATAATTATGTATAAATAAATATTGGCATAAATGTTGCTAAAGTGTTGCTACACTAATTTAATTATATATTTACTAACATGTAAAACATTGGTGACTGGTGGTTTTAACATTCTCACTTACTTACTCTTACTTATTCTTACTTAGGTTTTTACAAATATATCTAAATGCCTAATAGACAGATGTTACTACTCCATCACTGAGTTTACCACTGATACACGGAGGTATGACGATTCCGACTTGCTAATAAGTCACTAATGATTTAATTTTATTGATTAAGTTTCAATGTGTTTATTTAGAAATATTTGTAATGACCTGTTCGCCTAACTGACATATTTTAAATTGTTATTTTTTTAATGTAATCCATTGACATGCCATCTTAATTATAATTGATTGTTTATGTTATTTTTGTACGCCATACATTGGCAAAACATAGTGCACATATTTTAAACGTCTTATTATCTGTAACAATACCTATGTTTAACAAAATAAATGCTTGATTGATTGATTGATTGATTCAATTCTCAAGCTTCTCAAGTACAAACATAAAACCAACAAACATAAAACTAAGGTGATTTTTTTCTATCTAAACTACACAGTCACGCAGTTAACATAAGTAATTATGATTAACTTAAACGAACTAAACATACGACATTTATAGTTTGTGCAAGTTCCTGTTGACCACTACATACATTTGTACATTCTTCACTAAACTTATTCTACACACACATCCACAAACACACATAAACTCACGCATTCTTCCCATGGGATAGGCAGAAACCACAGAACGCCACCTGCTACGATCCTTACCTACTTACTCTTTTTGCCTCGTTTACGTTCATACATCTGCAGGCTTAGCATGGCGTTTTCTGTTTCTACTCTACTGTAGAATAGAAATCGCTTTCTATGCTCCTCGAAATCTCTTTTTCGCGAGCACGAGGACACTCTTAGACTCAGGTTGCTTTATAGACAGTGATTTTCCATAGCAACGGGTTAGTTGCTAGTGATGTGTATAACTACCCATTTTTACCGTACAATTGCGTTTCGTTTCTGTATAGATAGTAGAAAACTTTCTACTGTCTACACGTTCCCACTGCTGGGACACAGGCCTCCTCTCCATGAGAGGGAGTGAGCTGTAATCCACCACGCAGACTTAGTGCGGATTGGTAGATGTCACATGTCTCAGAATTTTTGTTTTTAGGATCACAGTTTTGAGAGCAGTGGTGATGAAATAATTGACACAAAGTAAAGCGCCTGCCTGGGTTCGAACTCACGACCTAAATTCGTAATTCAGGGCCGTTACCACTGGGCCACCACTGCTCACAATTAATCACAATCTGAATAATTTTGAAGGATGTTACTAATCCATTGCTTCATATATTCAATAACCCTGACCGTACCGTACTTAACTTTCTTTTGTTTTGTTTGTCTAGCGAACAAAACGTAAATGATATTGTTATTTTGACTATCTCAGAATAAATAAGTTGTATCAGGTATTCTAATATAACTCACGCCTCATTGCCTTGATCTCTGTTCCCCTGCACGCTAAGGAAGAATAAATAAGTAATCACAGATTTCTTTAAAAATATGTCTACGTTCTGAAATTTTGTCTATCTTTCCATTGAAAAAAACCCGTTTCTATAGGGCTCCATGCTACGCGTGGAACACTAAATTCAAATCTTAATAAATAAACGACTGCGCCGCCGCGCCGGCACGGTTCTAAATTTAAATTATCATGTTAACGTAAAAAATACTAGACTAAAGTTCAGTGCTATGTACTTCAAATTATTAAAGGTTGTATAAATATAAACGCAGAAGCTGTAGATATTCCTCTACCTGATACACTAAAATTCCTTACCAAAATTCAATGTGCTGACCTGTATGACCTGGACTAACGCAAAGGGACCTCATCCCGTCCCGTGAGATGTTTTCCGACATTCATCTTCCGGGGGAACGCGGGCAAAAACTAGTTTTTTTATAAACATATTGAACGCATCGAGGCATGGTACAGCTTAGCTCGTAGGTGGAAGAGAGATTGGAACTTTGGACAACGGTAGAAATGTGTTAGGAATTACATAAAACGAAAATAGAAAAATAATAAGACAAACTGCAAAAAAATATTGGAATTTGGAAACAAACCAAAAAGCTACTGCTCATTAATTTCTACTTGCACTGCATTCCGAGTTAGACAATAATCGCTGACAGCGCTCACATCGATAATTTGCGTTCCGATTTAGATTTCACGAGTATGACAGCTGATAGCTGTCAACAGTTCGCTCACAGTGATATTAATAAAGGGCATGTTCGGCATTATCGCAAGATGGCGCATGTCATGACGTCATCTATGACGATTCATGGGACATCGTTATCGCGCTCACGCTAATTCGGTACGGACTAACCCGCTCAAATCGATTACATCCTAATTCGGAAAGCAGCCTTGGTGTCAGTTGCACCTTGCGCTACCATATTGTAGGTAATGGAACTGATTTGAATTCTGGTTACATTCATAATTTAAAAAAAAAACATCGGGGTTATTTTTTTTCTTACATTTACGGAGTTTGATTTACGTTTAGCTTGGGATTCATTTATTTAACTTTTTTTCTTAAATACCTACTTAGTTTCATTTACTATTTTGAATAACAGCAAAGTTACTTTTTAATACAAAAGATACAAACAGAAATAAACGGTGTTTTATTCGTTGCAACACTGCAGAAAGGAAAGAACTCATAATACAGATAACTGCACTTAGGAATAATAAAAACTCGATAGGTGTTGTGAGCAGTGGTGGCCCAGTGGTAACGGTCCCGACTTACGAGTTGTAGGTCGTGATTTCGAACCCAAGCAGGCGCTTTACTTTGTGTAAATAATTTAATCACCACTGCTCTCAAAACGGTGAAGGAAAACATCGTGAGGAAACCGGCATGTCTTAGAACCAAAAATTCGAAGACATGTGACATCTACCAACCCGCACTGAGCCCGCGTGGTAGATTACGGCTCACTACCTCTCATAGAGAGGAGGCCTGTGTCCCAGCAGTGGGAACGTTATAGGCTGATTATGCTATTATGCTAGGTGTTGTGGGACACCCGGTTTGAAGGAAGTTCTTATTGCTGTATATTAAGTAAGTATTACATGAAATAAATGAAATAAATGAACCACGTTTAAGAGTAAATAAATAAAAACCAGTTTTGAAGGAACGGTACTAAAATTGTAATTAATACATTAAAATAATTGCATAATAAGCATAATCAGCCTATTATGTACCCATTGCCGGGACAGAGGCCTTCTCTCTATGAGAGGAAGTAGGCCGTAATCCACCACGCGGGCCCAGTGCGGGTTGGTAGTCTATCAAATGTCTTCGAATTTGCTTTTAAGACATGCCGGTTTCCTCACGATGTTTTCCTTCACCGTTTTGAGAGTTTTTTTTAAACCTATAAAAAGACACAATTATACGCTAGTAAGCACACTTTTTTCGGCCTAGCTTTGATTCGCCAAATGTGCAGTCATTTATCACCCGTTTTAGGTACCTACTGTAACAAAAACTTGCAATAAGAAACTTTGTTTCAAAACCAGAACAGCACCATATTTGCGTAATACACAATCAATCGGAATCTGAATCGTTTTGAAACAGATTGCTAATCCATTGCTTCTTGAGTTCGATAAAAATTCTGCTCAACAATATATAGAACGCAATGAATGTTCTTGAACCGTCAAAATCAAACAGATTAGTCGTAATCGTTTACGAAAATGTGTTACGCAATTATGGTGCTGGTGACACACCACGTCAATTTACCGTGTTCTTCTATCATACAACTGAATTTGAATGTACGGAAAATTTAAGTTGGTAGTTAATCAAATTAATAAACACATAATTTTCCAGGCTGAACATATTAATACCTACTAATTATTTATTTAAACAATGGGATAGGTAATTGAGTATTTGTTATAAGCACACGAACGAACGTCCTCGAAAGCAATCGAGCTAACCTAAGAATATTCTAGAAACAGGGTGTAGAATTCAGCACATGATTATGCTCTTTTATTAAAAAAAGTTCACACTTGCAGCATCTACACTGCCACATGCGAACTACGCATCACACTAACGGCAAGCAAAATCCTGCATCGCGCAAGCAAAGTTTACCATGTAACTAGCATATGCAACGTCCCGATATCAATCGTCGGGCCAGTTTCCCACCAGACTCGACACCTGTCTTGTCGGAGGATCCTCCCTTTTCCATGGAGTATGATTGAACATTACAGTTTACACCCTTGTATCTCATACCTCAACAAAACGGCTATTAAAAAAAAAATACAAATGAAAAATTTCAACGCAAGGGGGTTCAGAATCATGTACTGAATACATGGTAACTGGTTGAGAAATCGACAGGAATCGAAATAAATCATTAAAATAAATCATTCCTGATAGATTCCTGCCCCTACGAGTACTAACTAAAACCTTTTTCTCCACAGTCACAATGCCGCTGCTAAGCTTCGGCATGGTGCAAGGTTGGCTCTCACCCATGATATCAGTCCTGCAGTCAGACGACGGGCCCTCTCCGGAGCCCTTCACCAGTTCCGACATATCCTGGATGGCCTCCGTGACCTACATCACGGCCATCATCTTTGGAGCGCCCATGGGTTATCTGACTGATCGGTTCGGCAGGAAAATCATGACATTGGTTACTACGCTGTCGCTTATTGTAAGTACTTAATTCTTTTTCATATTTTTTTTACCGACCGACCAGTCCCTTCTGCGCACGGTTGTCACGTCTTAACAAAACATCGTGACTTCTTTTTAAGTATGTAGATGTAAGATAAATAATCATGACGAATTGGCCTCATAAATGTAGACTTATTTTTAATGATAATGTTTAACAAAAAAAGCTACAACTCTTTAAATAATTAAAATCATTAAAAACTTCAATACTAATTAATCAGCTGGTTAGGACTCTACAAGAGAGTCATGGACATCAAAATGATAGGAGATGAAATTGTGAACGCAATAGTTAAGTTAATTAATGCGAGTATTGAACAAGGCAAATATCCGTCAGAATTAAAACAGGTGTAGTAAGGCCCATTCATAAAAAAAACTTTTTTTCATTCAATTATATATTAAGTAAGTTATATAATCACGACGAATAGGCCATATAAATGTAGACTTATTTTGAATGGATGTCATAATAACGACAACATTTTTGTTGGTGATAGAGCAGTTGTAATAAAAAAAAACAAGAAACAGCAAAAACATTTTCCCGTACCGGGAATCGAACCCGAGCCTCCTGGGTGAAAGCCAGGTATCCTAGCCACTAGACCATACGGGAGACAGAATGATTGCTAAAAAGTACGCACAAGTTAGAATTGTTACTAATCCATATCCATTACATAATACATAACTCAATAACGGCTGCATAAATTTTTATGATAATTGATTTGGATTTGTCTCTGCCCCGAATATAAGAATAACTATTCAATCATGGGAAAAATTGACGAAAAAATAATAATGAAGGTACTATTCTGAGGCGGTACGAAGTTCGCCGGGTTAGCTAATATGTATATAAACGGAGACAAATAAATTGGGATAAGGACAGGGGAATGATCATGATGATACATTGACATTGACTGACATATTCAGCGCACAGCCCAAACCATTGGCCCTCGCGAAATTTGGCAAAAGGATTATTTTTAAAATGTAGGTGAGCACTAAGAAAGGCAACCCGCCCTGCGGCCGCGTGGTAGATAACGGCTCACTCCCTCTCACCGAGAGGAGGCCTGTTTCCTAGCAGGTGGAACATTTTAGGCTGATTATGTTCTAAGAAGGGATTTTTGGAAATTCGACTTCGGGTTTTCGTTTAAGTTATCTACATGATAAGACATAATAATAATGGATGGATGTTCTCACTCTAAGTGTACAATAAGAACATCTTGTATAGTACTAGAAATCGGGATGTTACAATAGAATACCTCCTCACTTATTTCAACTGAATGAGACGAAATTCAAATCTTTTATAAAACGCACACTATGCAGGCAGGCATATTACAAATTAGGGGGTTACATCGCTGATAAAAATGCTTGGCTCAATGCTGGTCCTGCTCCATACCACAACTAATTAATTAACATTTGCTCACTCCAATGTCTCCCTGACGGTGGCGCGTGTGTTGGATCATTTAGCTCCCTTCAAAATGGTTGAGCTGAATGGTGCTGATCCATGCGTCATGTTCGTGAACGGGTGCCGCCAGTTGGGACTGGTCATCTCATAGCTGCCACGGCTTATTATAATAATTAATTTTTTGGATTGTTTTAATTTATTTTTGGTTGTACTCTGGTCGCTTTTAAAATGTACGGTTTTTGTACATTGACACTAATATATTTGTAACAATATTATTTAAAACAGTGTCCATGGAGTTTCTTGCCCTTTCTTCTCCATAGGTACCTACTACGCTTTGAAATGGGCAACTAGCTTTATGTTTCTGACAGACCGACTCCTTGACAATTAAAAAGTGCCTGTAAATGGTTTTGTTGAAATAAATGCTTTGAGTTTGAGTTTGTAAATATCGAGAAGAACATGGAATCAACTAAGTTAGTTCTACATAAATATAAAATTGTGCAACGCAGGAAGTAATGGCATGGTATCCCTCAATCAGATCGCAACGAGCAATTCACCACATTCAATCAAATTGTAAAGTTCAAAGAATCGAACACATGACAGGCCATTACTAGTGCACCTTGAGAAATGACTAATTACTAGATTTTAAAACTTAGCTTCGTTATCAGTCACAGCAATCACATTCATTCAAAATACACGGATAAGAAGCATTAACTTTAATGAAATTAAATTGCGGTCCTCGATAAAACGAGTTTGCTTCACAAACCTGTTAATTTTTGCACGATAATACTAATCTGGCGATTAAACGTATGCGAATGCTTAAAATCGGACTCGAAGGCACTGGAATTAATGAAATAATTGAATTATAACGAGGATGACTGGAGTGAAGGAGTGAAATGATTCATGATGATAAACCGTCTGAACGAAGACGACCACCTTAGCGTGGATTTCACCAATTAAACTGAACGCGATCAGATGGCTGCCATAGTATTAATTAATAAATACCCAAAAAGCTTTCACGTGGATAAGTTTCATCACTGTTGAGAGTTTGGTCCAAAATGACTCATGGTTCTTTAAATTATTAAAATTACATACTTTTCGCCTACTTTAAACATTTTAGTAGTTTTAATACAAAGGAGAACCTATTTAAATGTGAATAATGAAATAAAATGTTAGTTAAGGAAACATTAATGATGATAATTTTTATAAATGTTTATGAAATACGTTTAAAGGCTGCTCAAAAGTCAAAACGTGTCTATGACTTAATATTTTGTATAAAGACGGTTAGATTACTTTAACGTTTGCGTAAAAAAATAGCATCGTCATGTGGAATAGACAACTTCTTGCTACGAAAAATGGCAAAATTTTTGTCCATATACTCGTGATTTACGATCGACTTTACTGAGAATACGTGATTCTGAATAACGTCAACATTTTATTAGCGACACTGGCGACGAGCGGCAATTACGAATGAATGTGTCTTAAACGGCCAAACCCAATAATCTAAGACTGATAAAAGGAAAAAAAACTAAGGTTTTTTTTTCACCAGTACGCTAAAATTGGAGATAGATACATTACCGGGTTCTGCCATTCTCCCCTGACAACCGTCACACTACTATTCACACCATTTTCTTTCATGTCAATTCTCACGCAATCCATGCATCTTTTCTTTGGTTCTTTCTCCATCTTTTCACATTACCATTAACAGTCATCAAATGATACTTGACAATCTGGAAGGAGACCAGAATATGAGAGTTTCTTTCTCTCTCGTCATCCTTGAAAGATTCGGACATAAATCAAGGGGATAGAATGATCCTGCCAGGGTCGCGGGTTGTTCGGAACAGATACCATGGCCCTGGCACAGGCAACTGAAGGAACACGGTTAGGTTTTAGTCAGTAATCGTCTGACACTCCCTCCCGCTCCACCAAGAGCGGGCGAAGCCATTTGATGATTTCTCACCAAAAAACTTAATAAAATGGTATAGAATGATAGATACCGAGACGAAACTAAAGCATTTACACGGTTCAATTAAACCATTTACAGGCACTTTTGAAATGTCACGGAGTCGGTCAGTCAGAAATATGAAGCTAGTTGCCCATTCCAAAGCGTAGTAGGTACCTATGGAGAAGAAAGGCCAGAAACTCCATGGACACTCTTTTAAATAATATTGTTGTTACAAATATATTAGTTACATCATTAATGTTGACACTATAGGTGAGAACGATGTACAAAACCGTACACGTTAAAAGCGTCCAGAGTGCATCAAAACAATATTAAAAACAATCCAAAAAATAAATGTTTTAAATAAGCCGTGGCTTATTTTAATAATTTATTTTTTCGTCATCTCTTGATGACCAGTCCCAACTGACGGCGCCCGTTCACGAACATGACGCATGGATCAGCACCATTCAGCTCAACCATTTTGAAGGGAGCTAAATGATCCAACACACGCGACACAGCGATGTAATCCCCTAACTTGTAATATGCCTGCCTGCATAGTGTGCGTTTTAGAAAAGATTTTAATTTCGTCTCATTCAGTTGAAATAAGTGGGGTGGTATTGTTTTGTAACATTTTAAATAGTACTCCATGAAAGATGAGTCTACTTTAGCCAGTCTGAAACCTAGTTGAACTAATAGGTTCCGATTTCTAGAACTATACAAGATGTTCTTATTGTACACTGAGAGTAAGAAAATCCATCTATGCTTATTATGTCTTATTATGTTGAGAACTTTACCATACAAACGAAATCCCGAAGTCTAATTTCCAAAAATCCCTTCTTAGAATATAATCAGCCTATAATGTTCCACCTGCTGGGCCACAGGCCTCCTCTCGGTGAGAGGGAGTGAGCCGTAATCTACCACGCAATGCCAGTGCGGGTTGGAAGCAGATGTCACATGAAATCAATGAAAAGGCCACAGAGGCATCATATTTAGTTAACTATCGCATTGCACAAGCAGGTGAAGCGCACACTATCACTGAGAATTTAATGAAGCCATGTGTGTTAGACATTACAAAATGTATACTCGATGAAAAATCTGCAAAGCTTCTTTCTACTGTACCGCTATCAAACGATACTGTTTCACGGCGAATCCATGATCTGGCAAGCTACGTCAAACAAGAACTAGTTGCACGTCTACAAAAAACACGATTCGCCTTGCAAATAGATGAGTCAACTGATGTCACTGGTCGGGCTATCTTGCTGGTTATCGTGAGATATCCATATGGACGTTCTTTTGAAGAAGACATGCAACACACTTTCTTAGTGCTCACCTAACTTTTAAAAATAATCCTTTTGCCAAATTTCGCGAGGGCCAATGGTTTGGGCTAAATATGTCAGTCAATGTCAATATATCATCATGATCATTCCCCTGCCCTTATCCCAATTTATTTGGCTCCTTTTATATACATATTAGCTAACCCGGCGAACTTCGTTACTATTTTTTCGTGATTTTTTCCCATGATGAAAAAGTTATTCTTCTATTCGGGGCAGAGACAAATCTAAATCAATTATCGTAAATATTGATCCAGCCGTTCTTGTGTTATGCACACATGTAATGGATATAGTAACAGTTCTAAATTGTGCGTATTTTTTAGCATATGTTCCATCTCCCGTAGGGTCTAGTGGCTAGGATACCTGGCTTTCACCCAGGAGGCTCGGGTTCGATTCCCGGTACGGGAAGTGGTTTTGCTGTTTCTTGTTTTTTTCGACATCACCAACATAAATGTTGTCGTTACATAATAACGACGACATTTATGATTTTTTTACGACATCCATTAAAAATAAGTCTACATTTATGTGGCCAATTCGTCATGATTATATAACTTACTTAATATAATAACTTACTTGGGTATGTAATTTGCCATGTCGTTGAAGTTAACTTTTTTATGAATGGGCCTTACCTGTTTATAATTCTGCCGGATATTTGCCTTGTTCAATACTCGCATTAATTAACTTAACTATTGCGTTCACAATTTTATCTCCTATCATTTTGATGTCCATGACTCTTGTAGAGTCATATCCAGCTGATTTTTTGGTATTTAAGTTTTTAATGATTTTAGTAAATTTAAGAGGTGTAGCTTTTTTTAAAGTATTTTTTTGGGTATTCATGAATTCGCCTACATCCAACAATGGTCTGACACACGTGGGCACAATATCAGACACACTGGTTTCCAATTCCATTGCAAAGTTATTAGCGATACTCAACTCATTATTTCCGAAAAAAGGCAAATAATAATAACTTAGCTTTCCTAAACCCTTATTGACATAAGATAAGTCCGCAAATTAGTATAAATAATATTATTCTCAGTTCCTTGGGACTTTTGAATATCTAACAAATCGTCACATTAGTGACAAATCGATCTCGTGGGTTTTACGGTAATTTAGGTACGTACAAAAACGATTTTTGGTTAAACTTACGCTTCGATCGTTCACCACCAGTGCATTTTGGCGTGATTTTGATAGATCGAACGGTAAAACCCCATTTACGCGATGCACGTTCTTTGCCTGTGGCATACAACCAAATTAAAACCAAACTAAACAACTCATGGTATGCCACAGGCAATTAAAACGTGTAAACAGAAAATAAGTAACAGGAAACAAACATGATCCCAAAAAACTGTGGGAAATATTAAATAAACTCGGTAAGTTTATTTAAGTAAATTAGTAAAGTCTGTAGATGAGGGGATAACGAACGCTTATTTAAATGAATGAAATAATGAGTTTAGTATCGCCAAAAAAGCTACACCTCTTAAAATAATTAAAACTTAAATACCAATAAATCAGCTGGATATGACTCTACAAGAGTCATGGACATCAAAATTATAGGAGATAAAATTGTGAACGCAATAGTTAAGTTAATTAATGCGGGTATTGAAAAAGGCAAATATCCGTCAGAATTAAAAACAGGTATAGTAAGGCCCATTCATAAAAAAAGTTTACTTCAGTGACTTGGCAAATTACAGACCCATAACGATATTGCTTGTCATAAATAAAATAGTTGCAAAATTTATATGCGACCTAATCCACACTTTTATCGGGACAATGTCATTATTGACAAAGCACAGTATGGCTTCCAAAGTAAGAATTCACAGCTCAACTACTTTCCAATTTTACTGATGAAGTTAACTACTACCTGGATGCGAAGCAGCATGTGATACTCATTTTCATTGATTTCAGCAAGGCTTTTGACACACTTGGACATAGTACACTATTAAAGACACTAGAAAACTCGGGTATAATAGGGAAATTACTCGACTGGTGCACGTTCGTAGCCGTAGTTATCACGTCAAAGCTGGCCCTAGCCCTATCAGACCTGTAAACGTGGCGAAAGGCACTGCCCAAGGTTCAGTGTCTGGTCCACTCCACTATCTGGCATACGTTAATGACCTAGAAAACATTATAACCTACTATTACCTTTATCAATACGCTGATGATACCTGATCTTTTAACAAAACCTTAATTTGGCAGCAGAATGTTTGCAGAAAGATAATTCTTCCATAACTAAGTGGGCCCATGATATGGGACTTGTTCTGAATCCACGAAAAACTTAAATTATACACGTACATTCAAGTCACATTGGGACTTCCCATCCTTTTCAAACCATAGCTCATAGTCACGATTGCCTGCATAAAAACGTACCTGACTACCACTGCGTGCCTATAGAGCAGGTGTCATATTATACCTATCTGGGATTGATAATTGATAACAGATTCAACTGGAGTCACCAGGTGGAATCTGCGGCAAGTTACGTGCGAAGCTCGCCATTATAAAGCGCAATATACCGTACAGAACCCTCCTACAAATGTACACGGCTCTTGCTGAGTCGATTATCTCCTATAAACTCACCAGTTATGGACGCACATTTAAAACTTACCTAGATAAAATACATAATTTGCAAACACGTTTGCTGAAACTTGTAGTACCAAACAATATAAAAAAATTAACCTTGCAAAGTATTACCTGTTCTAGCGCGCGTTGAGTATAAGATGTTCCTGATAGAACATTTTGATAACAATAATATTCAAATTCCCGTGAAACATGACGTGAATCAAAATTATTTCAAGTGCCACGCAAAAATCACTTTTATGGCAGGCGTACCGCTTCTTACACAATAGCCAATTTACCAAACCTGTAGACATTAGAGACTCAAGGAATAATACAAACACAAAGCGTAAGCTTAAAGAACATAATATCAACTCGATTATAACTTAACTGTTAATAGCGCGTTGATCAAATCTCAGGCCCATGGCATGCTAAGAGGTCTGTGATTGTGCGCCTTGTTAAAGTTTAAGAAAATTGTAATTAAAAAAAAAAAACATAAAGTGAAGTCATCAGTCTCGTATTTGGCGTTGTTTTATGTTTTATATGTGCGTTTGGCAGTCGAGAAAGGCCTCCTTCAACGTTCTCCATTTCTGTCTCTCTCTGGTCACTCTGCCCCATGTTGTTCCAGTGACCTGTCTGAATGTCATTCATCATCCCAACTTTTCTTTGGTCTACTTCTCCTTCTTTGGCCGTTTCTTGGGCACCAGTGGGTGGTTGGAAACAGTGGAAGATTTTGCTCTATTTGCCCTTCCCTCTAATCATGTGTGCTGACCATTACCATTATAGTCTTCCGATTTCTAGGGTTATGTCCTGAATCTTGGTCTTGTGCCAGGTGGTTTAGTTTATTATTTTATCAGCTTTTTTGACTTCTAAGAGCTAAAGCAAAGCTAAGGTTTAAATTTAAAAAAAAACCCGTGGAAGGAAATAGTAAAACGTTACAATGAAATCAAGACAAAAGTGTTGTATTTTACTCAAACAATGTTTATACTCGTACGAGTACCTAATAGTGTGGTTTTTCCTCACACGTTCACAAGAGGTTAATTATACTTACGACTATAAGAAAATAAAACAATTACGGCTAAATTAACTATGAATTGAGCATGTAACGACCGTTCTCGACTCCAGTTCTGAAAGTCTGTCCCAACCACGGTTTCAAGGTCGGCCTAAGGAGGCTTCCCACACTATGCTTGCCGTTACGTGGTCTCCGCTCCAGCAGGGCTAACATACACACGCGTCAATTACTCACTCTCGCGTTTGTTCGTCGCGTTCATATCTGTCACTTTTCTCGTTTTCTGACAGCGCTGCCATACAAAATAATCGACTCGTTCTGTGAAACTTGATATTTTCCCGTTAAACCCTAACATCAACAAATTTTTCTCGCATTTTGACAATTTAACTTAAGAAATCCCCGATTTTCCCTAATTTAGTCGTCCTCGATTTTGACGACGAAAAGAGTAGAAAAAACTATGATAAAAAAACATATCCAAATTAACATGGCAAATTCATAATTATACGTATTTTTGTCATTAAAAAAAAACTTAGTTTTAAACTACCTACTCTAAACATTGGAATGAAGTTCCTTTCGGCGGCCGCGAGAGAGTGAGTGTGGCGCAGGGTAGCACTAATACGTAGATGAGCATCACGTGCAGTAATAACCAGTCTCATTGCCAATTATGGTGTTTACCGAAATCAGTAACAGCAATGGGTTTTATGGTCATTGTTACAATATCAACCTTCGCTTTGTCGAATTCTGTCAGTTGGCCGATTTATCAATTGTGGTGATTATCTAGTGAGTATAAAAAGCGCTACTCATTTTATATTTTAATTTTAGCTTACCAAAGAAAAACAGTCAAACAAGTCGGTTTTATGGAACTAAGCATAAATTAAAAGAGGTGGAGGTAAAATCAATATAACACAATAACTACATACTAATTCCATGCGTAAATTCAAACGATGTTGCAATGATAAAATTATTTGTTTTAATAACTTGCTACATCGGTATCTCGTCGCGAGATACAGAAGTGTAAAAGTGCCTTTTTCGAGTTTTCACGAGCCTATCGGTCATGTTAGGCATTAGGATGTCAAAGTCGTAGACAAATTTTGAGAAATCGAGATAGCGTTCTTGCGCTAGTCATGTTAGCACTGCAGGACTCTTCTGGTCCACCGGCCATCAGTACTTTGACAAACATGACCAGCCCACTGCCACTTCAGCTTGCCTAATCTGCAAGCTACGTCTTTGAAGTGTCTGTGTCTATCAATAAATACAGTTTGATTGCCAATTCGTTTCTAATTCTATGGTAATTTATTTCCTTTATGACCGATTACTGATTGCACCTTTTGGTTATCAGCAGCATAAATCGACTGCTTCATTCACTTGTTTTGCCTTAAGTTCTCTTTCTGTTTTCTAGATGTACATAGTTCAAAATGAAGTTTTTGTTTGTTCTGTCGCAGCATCTATAACACCGCACGCGTGATAGTTCACGCTTGACGTCACGTAAAATCCTACATCGCGCAAGCAGAGTTATCCGTGCGATCGGCATATTTCAGAAAACCCGACGACTAACTTCGGGCAGTATCACGTATGGGGAATGAGAAACTTTGCACCATGTTTCTCATTCGTTAAATTATCTTTTTCATCTTGAGCCCCTAATCATCAACTGTTTATAACCTAGAGCTTTTTTTACTCCTTTCATAAGTGTGCCGTTGACCTGTCTTTCTATTGTATTAATCTACTGAGACATTACCTATGAATCCATTTCCCTTTTTCACTCGCGCCATTGAACTCTCCTCCCTGCCTCTCTGTCATCTTTAATACCCGTTTGTAATACACAATCTCCATTATTTACGGATATAGTCACACTAGTTATTGTTACGATTATGTACGGAATTTCTTATTATGAACTAATTAGTTATAGTAATTACTCATTTAATCCTAGACACGTGAGACGTTTTCTGGGTATTGTGCACTTAGATGAGTCATTTTAGCGATTATTTAAGATGATTGTTAAGACTAGAGATGCCTTAAATGAAGAGACGTAGATAGTGATTTAGTGTGTACCTATATACAGGGTGGGAGAGACATGGACGCTCGAACTGAAACTATGAATCGGCACATGATTCTAGTTTTATTTTTGATAACCGGTGAAAAATTTATTGTTGAGAGATTTTTTCGCCGGTTACTAAAAAAACAACGCGGTCAAAATGTATGCATAAGCATAATGAACCTATAACGTTCCCACTGCTGGGACACAGGCCTCCTCTCTATGAGAGGTAGTGAGCCGTAATCCACCACGCGGGTTCAGTGCGGGTTGGTAGATGTCACATGTCTTCGAATTTTTGGTTCTAGGACATGCCGGTTTCCTCACGATGTTTTCCTTCACCGTTTTGAGAGCCGTGGTGATTAAATTATTTACACAAAGTAAAGCGCCTGCTTGACCACACCACGACCACAACTCGTAAGTCGGGACCGTTACCACTGGGCCACCACTGCTCAAAATGTATGGAATAGCTTTTATTAATTTATTTTTAAATAACCGATGAAAAATTTCAACTCAGGGGGTTCAGAATTAAGTATTGAATCCATGGTAACAGGAAGGCAATTCCCGTATTTTTAAGAACGTTCGTATACTAATCTAAGTCTCAATCTGTCAAAAATACAATCAATTTACATACATTTTTGACAGGTTTTTGATGTTGATTGTCGCTGAGATGAGTTTGCTACTTGAATTTGAACGTCATTTTTTTTAAGTACGAGAATTGGCCTTCTGGTGTCGCGTTTATGTCCCAGTCGCCCTGTACATCTGCCGAAAAACTGTATTGCAGTTTGGCAAGGTTTGTGTATTACCACTTTTTAATACATCCTTGAAAAAACTAAACAAATGGGGCCCAATGTGAGTCAGACTCGCACACGAAAGGTTGCCATATTAGCCATGAAATAAGATCGATCAAAAAATTTGATAAATTATTTTATTTCTGTAAGTAGGTTTGTAGAAACACTTTTACAAGTCAATCATATTTTGAAAACTAGATGAGGAACTAGGAAACTCCGATCCTATCTGACTACTCTGAGAAGAAAGGCAAACAAACTCAGAGGTATCTTTTAAAGTCCAGACATAATCTTGGTCAGATCATCTGAAGACAATGTGGGTTGATGTCTGAAATGGTATTTTGAGGAAAGAACCACACAGATTGAATGGACCTGTCCAGTCAGTGCACACATTTGTCAGTAATCGTGCAGCTCAACTCAAAACTTAAGGAGCTCAAAGATTCGACGAACAATACCAAAAAAAGGAGCGGCTAATAGTAGTTCGCACTCTGTGAAAATTTCAATTGTCTAAAAGCTTGTATGTGACAGACGGAAGAACGGACGGACAGCAGAAACTTAGTAATAGGGTCCTGTTGGCACCCTTTGGGTACAGAACCCTAAAAAGATTTAAAGTTTATCAAAAGGAAGAGTAGAAGAGAGAGATTGTTTTTTTTTCCTAACTATTAGTACTTCGACGCCTGTGTCCCTTGGATTTATATTCATTTGTATATTCAGTTAGTTAGTCATTTAACTTAGTATTTGTATAAACATTCGATTTTAAAGTTTACTATAGTATAAATTTTACTATTTGATGAATAAAAAGAGTTGAATGAATAAGAATTTTGTGTGAGCCAACCGCATATTCTGTGTCTCAAAGCCACATCGAGGCCCGCGAAATTAAAATTTTCTAACGTTTTTGCAGGTCAGTGTCAGATTGTATGTTGAAATATGATTTGCGACCGTAACTGATTTATTTAGAAAATTATAAATAGAAGAATCACCAATACAACCTCCTCGAGTTAAATTGCCCTCAAATGTCAAGATTTCATGAAATAGTAATGCGAAAGGCAATTTGGACTGAGATAGTTGTAATGACGATATTTATGGTCATAATGATCCTGTCGAAACATAATTATATGTTACGGACGCAAATCATAATCAACATACTCGGACTGATAAATTTAAAAAAAAAACATTGTAAAAAAATACCTGTAAATTTAAAAAAACGTAAGAAACATGCTGTTCAAAAATATACTATTGTGTAGATATTAATAAACCTACTTAACCCACACTAAATAAAGTTATGTTGCACAAGTTCATATCTTTTGCTTTCAGAGATAAACATTAAACCTGCATCAACGCCGTCTTTATTCATAGACTTTGTGTTTCTCACGTAATTGATGTTGTTATTTAAATTATGAGCAATAAAACAGGTACTGTTGATAACACTAATGAACTGAGTGAGTCTAACTTGAGGAAAAAACAAAAGATTTCATTGTTTGATGGGTTATTAACTTATATTATAATATTTGGACATGCAATGAAAATAATCATTGCCCACCTGGAAATCTCTAAACCGACTACGAAGCCAGATGGGCCGCTGCAGTCACGACTTATTAAGATACTCCAATTAGCCACAATGCGATTGTGGAGCTACACCTCATACGTTGCCCCTCTACTCTTGTCGTGTTCTATATGCCATTACAACTGCAAATGTCTTCCACCTTGCGAGGCCGACGCTAGAGCTGTTGACATGGCTAAATTCTGGTCACAACTCATCTAATTCGGAGTCATCGATACGACGAAAAAGATGATGAAAATAGTTTTCTAAGAGTTAGAGAAACTGTTTTCATTGCATATGTTAATAGTCAAAACTCATTGACTACAGTTGACCAAATTGACAACTGTAATTTCGACATGATCAAAATTACATAACACACGTAGGGTATGAATTTAATTATCACATTAAGTTCAGACAAGAAAAGAAAACGTAACTATATATAAACAAAAGGAAATCCTGCTTCTAATTTGAAATCATTGACGTAAAATTAGACCCTTTGTTAGATACATCCACATTATCAGGAATGTAACTAAGGCCCAAGGTAAAGTTGAACGTACAACTAGAAAAACACTTTGTAGGGAAATATGATTCTAATAATGCGGGTGAACATGGTATAATCAGGTAATATACATATAGGAATCTAAAATTAGCTTGTTTTTCTCTTGAACTCGAAGCTTGAACTGCAATGACATGCATTGAATGAAGTAGAATACCTCGTGCTTAAAATAAGCAAAAGATGATCGGTTTTTTTTCTTGACAACTTTTAACCAGTGCGCAAATTGCAATCATGAATTCAGCACACGATTCTAGACCCTCCAGCGTATTTTTTTTTCGGTTGTAAAAAAATCTAATGCTTCATAGAAAAATGCAATACCTACGCGGTCAAAATGTACTGAACAGCATTTTTTTTTCTGAAAAGAATCGTGTCGTGTGAACATTAAAGTTTTGGATCTGTTGAAGAAAATAGAATAGAAAATGTTTCGGCTTATATTGAAGTTAATTATACGAACTGAAAGCAATTGAATTTGCGTAGCAATGGGAATGGCTTTAAACTAAATGAAAACTTTGAACTCGATACGTCACAGACGCGGTACGCGTAATATCACAAATATCTACTATACAGGGTGGCGGGTACATCGACGCACTACCTTTTACCATGGATTCAGTTCATGATTCTGGCCATCTATGCGCTGAAACTTTTCGTCGGCCATTAAAAAAAAAGCTATTTCCTACAAAAGTACAATACGTACGCGGTCAAAATGTATGAAACAGCAGATTTTTTTAAATAACTGACGATATATTTCAACGCACGAGTTTCCAGAATCATGTACTAATTCCATTTTAGCAGGTGAAATGAAAAATTAATGTATCTCAGTATTTTTCTTTTAATAAGGTGCTAAATAAATATTACGTTAAGAAATGATGTGTCGAATTGTCAGCTAAGGACATAGCTGAAAAGTGCTAATTAAATCTTATTCGGTGTGCGTACCAAATCAGATGTACTTACATAATAGGCTACATTTAGTCAAATCATTTTCATTTATATTTTGATAAGTAGTGACGCAAGCTTTTAATCTGCTCTAGGTTTTCCCAGTAAATTCTTGTTTTGACTTGTTTTGAAGAACTTAAAAACTATCTAAGTACTTAGGAGCGTTCATCGCGCGCGGGCTGGCTACGTCGTACTTCTACTGGTTTTTTTGTAATCATTTTATTTTATTTAAATCAAAGTACTATTTCTTTCGGTCAAGCCTAGTGCTTGGCCGAAACAAATAGTACATTGATTAGTAGTAATTAGATCGTTGGTATTTATAAGCTTATATGCTATTTTTCACAGTTATTTGAGTATTACTCATAAAAATTACCATTTCGATTGTCTATTATTTTCTATTTGCAGTAGTTGTTACGACTAAATATTTTTGATTTAAGAGTAAATGTAAATAAAAATATAAACACGAACGATCTAGTGCTTTGCTGAAAATAATTGTACATTTATTTAACCTTAATGAAATAATCACGAAACACTAGAAATGCGACGTTGCCAGCCCGCGCGGGATGATCGCTCTTAACAACATTATAAACCTAACCTAAATTTATAATACTTCATAGACAAAAGCATGTTTTGACTTTGACGTTGACTCTGATACTGTATTTTCGACAATGCGGAATCTGTCACAAGAAAATATTCGATAACATAATAAATAAAAAAGTAATCAGATTATTCATAAGAGGGACTCCTCTATATAATAAAAAAGTAATCAGATTATCTAGAAGAGGGACTCCTCTTATAAACAATATGATTACTTTTTGTTAAAGACTCTATATAGTGTAGTATCTACCTCACCTAAATCTGCAACAGTTTTCCTCAATAAGACGCTTTTGTTATGTTTAATTTATTATATTTTTTATTTGTTCTTGAACATACGGCTACTAACAAAATTAAGAAAAAAATGAAAAGTTGATTGGAAAAAAACTAATTTGATGACAATTTAAGAAAATAATCCATATGTGACATCGGTTTATCATAAACACGAATCTAAAATCAAACTTGGTAATACTTGAAAAGATCCAAAGGATTTCACTACAAATATAACCTCTTTGACATAACCAGCACCCTAATTGCATAGCACACTTTCAAGCACAATCATAATTATTTTGAAGCATTTTGCTTATCCATTGCTTCACAATTATGTTCCAAAAAATTGTCAACGTAAATAATGCAATGAATGTTATTGTCTGTCAAAAGGAAAGCCATTGCCATTGTTAGTGTTTTACTCAATTACCCCGCATGGATGAAACTATGCGCATGAATAAAAAAAACATAGCTTAAAGTGTCAAAGGCCTTCGTTAGATCTAAACGCGGAAAAACAAAATCAGATGCTTGTTTACTTTGATAAAGTCTTCTTGTTTACTTATAATGGGTGTCGCCATTCAAATGATTTCAAGCGTGAACTCGGGTGCAGAAAAAAATTAAGAGTATTGAACTCGTTAGCTTCCTTCCTTCCTACGATTTAAGTAGGTATTGTCCGTCTTCTTGTGTTACCTTTATTTTGTCATGTAACTATTGGGTACCTGTTCCGTTGTACTTTTTTTAATGCCTCGCTATTGTCATTTGTTTTTGTATTTCTTTTTATAATGTTTTTCTTTGATTATGGCTTTTCATCAACCAATTGGCATTGATGAAAGTTTATCGTCGTTTATGAGAATTATAATTTTTTTTTTTTTCCTAAATCCTACTTCATAATTATCGAGTTCTTCTAATACATCTTGGCTTTTAATTTTGTTATTGTTTCCAGATGAAAACTTTTGTGATGTGTATATAACAATATAGGTATAGTAGGTGTATTGTTTATTGTAGGTAAGAACTTATGTGATTTAAAAAAACTTACATCATTCTTAATTTTGAGTTCTGGGATTTAAACGATTTTTGATACAATTGGTTTTTGTATTCCAAAATGAATAACACATGACAATTCTATGGTTATGATTATGATTAGGAATGAATTATCCGTGACGCAAAGGTTTCACCATCCTATATTATAATTTAGACAATATCCAAACTTGCGTGAATCATATGTGACATAACTGTACGTCTCTATTCCAAAAGGTTAGGAAGATGTGTAAGTACAGGTACTATTAAATGATAAATGATTTTATTTACACACCTTACGTACGTATTACATTACCCTCACGTTTCGATTTATACCTCTATAAACGAGGAGTAAAGTTCCATCCAGTTTCTCACCAGATTAACCATAAATTTGAAGTTTAAAATGGACATAACATTACTCAGTGTAATTATAAGGGTATGTCTATGTTAGTCCCGTATGTACTTACACTCAAGGCTACTGAAAGATTTACAATGAATAAGCTCAACATCACTTTGTCCGATCCTGTAATCGAACGAAAACCAAGCATCACTCGCGCTTATGATCACTAAACATAACCTAAATACATAATCAGCCTATAATGTTCCCACTGCTGGAACTCAGGCCTCCTCTCTTTGGGAGGGAACGGGCTGTTATCAACCACGCGGGCCCAGTGCGGGTTGGTAGATGTCACATGTCTTCGAATGTTTGGTTCTAGGATATGCCACTTTCCTCACGATGTTTACTTCATCGTTTTGAAAGCGGTGGTGATGAAATTATTTACACAAAGTATAGCGCTTGCCTAGATTCGAACCCACGACCTTCAACTCGTAAGCCGCGGTCGTTACCATTAGGCCTCCAATGCTCTCACAGAAAATGATAAACATTTTCTCTTATTCTCAGATTTACTGGCAGATCAAATTGCTATGCCTGGAGCCATGGGCCCTGATCCTGGCTCGGGCCGTCGCTGGTATTCCCTGCTCATCCTGCTACATTGTCCTGCCGATATACTTGAAGGAAATCAGCGATATCGACCTCAGAGGGGCATTGGGCTCCCTACTTATTTTGAATAGGTAAGTTTTTAACCCTAGATAAGAGGGGTGTTACAAGTTTAAAGTATGTATCTGTGTATCTGGGTGTCCGTCTGTGGCATCCTAGGAGCTAGGATGCCACAGACGGACACCCAAAACGGCTAAACCGATTTTGTTTTCTTTGAAAGGTGACTCTCGATCGAGTGTGCTAGTGCCTAAAAAAAAGAAGAAAATCTGTCCAGCCGATTTTAGAGGTTTTAGTTTGTGTTGTTTTTTTCTTTTAAAAGAATTCGACATTTAAAAGTTAACTTTTACTTTAATTTTAAATGTCGAATCCCTAGCACGAACGTGCTACGTAACCGTAACGTAAATTTAAACGATTTCTAATCGAATATACAACTACCCTTTGCAGCATATTGGTAGCATTTCGTTTTAGAATTTTGGTTGAAATTTTTGCGACAAGTACAATTAGTAACATAGATAGGTGCGAAAAGAGTATTTTTGATATTTTAATCGTTCGAGTTTACTTTCGTTATGATTACTCCGCGCTCATCTAGGCCCACAGAAGTCGGTTTGTTATTGCAAACGCTTGCTTATTAATAATGTTTTCAAAAGTTACTATAATAGTAAAATGTTGGCCATTGCATCATTCCCTTTATGTCTATAATTTTGGGTGCAATTGGCAATTAGCCCTACACTCAAACTAGCTGGCAAACTATTTTCTGCCACAGAGATTCTCGTATTTCTAATTCCAAGAGGAAGTGTAGCGTTTTATGACGATCCCACGATACATACTTACTACACACGCTATGTAAACATCTAGAAAAATAAACCCATCTAATAATAGATATACGACTCGACAACATAGTGATCAAAGGAAAATTTATGTGTTGCATTTTAAATTAATTCGTCACATGATTTAATTCAATTATCAAATGGTCGCTCACAACAGGCATTACTAGAAGGCTCAATGCGCCCAAAGAGCAATGGAGAGGGCTATGCTAGGAGTTCACCTAAGCGATCGAATCAGCAATGAAGAGATCCGCAGGAGAACTAAGTGACCGACATAGCGCGAAGAATTGCCAAACTTAAGTGGCAGTGGGCAGGGCACATTTCTCGCAGAACAGATAGCCGATAGGGCCGAAAGTTGTGTACTATAGACTATGGGTAAACCGCTGCTCAACCCCTCGAGGAAACAACGCGTAATATTACGTTATGTTTATTATAAGTAGGCTTTTACGGTAGCTTACAAAAAGCGTGACAATCAATCCAATAACAAAGTATGAAGGATTACACATAACTTGTTGTCATAAGTACCGTAACGCAAGGCCTGGGAAAACCCTGGATCATCATTCATTATTTTAGCCGAAAGACGTCCTGGGTTGAAAATAGGCCTCAACCAAGCACCGCCACTTCGAACGGTTCCGTGTTCCCCGGATCCGCCTTTACAAAGTCGTAGGTCTTTAGGAACGCGGTCGCCACTCCAGGACTCGTCTGCTTCACCGGCGTTTGGTCCTTCGACAAACATGGCCAGCGCACTGCCACTTCGGCTTGCTTGCTCTGCAAGCTATTTCCGAACTCTTCCATTGTACCTAATTTGATTAAATCAAGTACGACAAAGTTGTAAGATTAAAAACCCACCTCACTGTTAGACCGTTAAACCCGACCAACTGAAGTTTAGAAAACGCTGGGTTGGTGATTTTATAAAAATCTGCTCAATATGCTCAAGAGATAATAAACTCGTGTTTTGTGTGTTGTCAAAACTGTGCTTGTGCAACTGTGCTTATCAAAACACGTTAAGCCGTTGGTCCTGCGCCTGATGTTTTTCCGGCCGTGTTGGATTACGTGCCGTTCCATCGGACTAAGAAAGTGAGGGAAGAGAGAGTGCACCTGTGTCTGCGCACACGCTTGTGCACTATAAGAGTCTCCGTTGAGATTGGCTGCCATAGCCGATATACGATCTGCAAGACAATTAATATCAAAACATCTTAGCCGTAACCGTAACCTTGTTAACAAGACATGGCAAGATAAATTTGAAGAACTTCTCAAATTCTTAGCAGTCGCGTTACTCAGCAGAACCCAGGTTCGGGGTGTGTGCCCGTTTAGGGGTAATAGGCTCGGCTTTTATTGCATAGGTACAATCAGCCCCAAAAAGATATACATGTACATCGACAAGAATGCTTCAATCTTTGCTTTATAATGTTGTATGAACGTTCGCACGGACGTAAAAAAATCGCGGCGGGATTTTTTCCCGCACTGGTTCTTCAACGCGCTGCTTAGCGCCGAGAGTTGAAAATCTAACAGTGTTTTTGCGACTCGATGCAGTCTGTTGGATTCTTAATGCTCGGTCCAACACCGAGAATTGAAAATCCAGTTCATGAAAAAGTCCTACCTTTATATTTCACGTTCGTGCGGACGTAGTCTTAGTAGCTAAAATAAGTACCCGACGTGTTATGTTTTGTGGCTATGGCTACGCATTGATACAATATAATGGAACGCAGATTGCAGTATAATTAAATAAATTCCTTACGATGTATACCTCTTTTGACGTGAATTCGTCTCTAAACTAGATAGACTCGCCCTCTATTACATGGGACTTAAACATAACTGGCGAAATGTGGGTGTACAATAGGTAGGAAACAAGGCGTGATGTTATGTTATGTTATGTCGTCTTTAAATACGCTGTCATAGTAAGGCGACATTAAACGAAATGATAACAAAATCGGTGGATAAAGTTTGGTGTTGCAGCTACATATCTATCATCTATATCAAAATACACTCGATAGCTAACGAATCAAAGAATTTGTTACGTTCTTTCAGGACTGTGACGGCACGACCTCTACCCACCTCAGAAAATATGACTCGAAAGTATTCACGTAAAACAAACGGACGTATCCACGACACAGCTACACCCCTTTTTTGAGGGTACATGGGACTAAAACATAACAAGCGTTAAGTAGGTCCTCTATATGCCTCTGCTTATCCTTCCAGCAAGCGTAGCATGGCCAACTTTTGTCGATGGAAGAATAGACAAATAGAATAAGCAAAATGACAGATTTCTTTTATTCATCTGCCATTTTGTCTATTCATTCTATCGTCGACACAACGCGTTTCTTTGGTATTCATGCTTCTCGTGCAAAGAATGTAGTCCTGATGTATTAGTTTTGTCGATATCTATAGGGATACTTTGCAATGATTTAATAGATACGTAAATAAGTATAATATAATTATGCATGTAATAGTTCAACGAACAGACTTGACCAGATTGTTTTGTTACGTAATGACCTCTGCGCACCGCTTTTAGAATAATCATTAGATCGCAGGTACTGTGTTACAGAAGAATATTATCGATATTTGATGCGTACAACGTACAACTTTACAAAGAAAATGAAAAGATGATATCTAATGATACTGAATTGAGAAAAAAAAATGGCATTTAAAAACAAAATGGCGCACACACACTTGTTTCTTCAGTATCAAATGATTACAGCTAGTAACAGAGGGACAATTCCCGTATTCTTTTTTTATTACCATATATTTTGACATTAAGTGTCGCTGAGATGAGATTGCGACTTGAATTTGAACGTTTTTAAGTATGAGAAATTGGCCCATTGGAAGCACATCATGTTACATGCATAAGAACTTACCTCTGATTTGGTACAATATAAACTGATGACAAAATAGGTTATGCGTTATTTTGGGCACTTATCCTACCTGACCGGTTGATTCATTACCACGAGCTTGTGGTGTAGTGCCCCTTCGCCTACTTGTCACCGGCTCCCGACTGTCCGAACACAAAGTTGTCCGGTTGTATGATCTGTCCGGAGGGTCCCGAGCACAGTGTCCATGGTGTCGGGCTCGAGATCGTTGAGGATGGCGGGTGCCACGTACTTGCTTCATGTCACGATTTATGCTTTGCTTTGAAATGTAGCTTGTGCAGACGTCACAGACAATTTAGTGCAACAAAACACCACAAGGTACGCAAGAGTCTTGACTGAAGACTTACGGGTATTATAAATTTGGCGGTTAGAAATTTAAAAAAAGAGGATCTGTTTGTCAATTTCTAAAAGAACCGCTTTATATGCCATACAAATATTTTCTCGTGCAGCAATCACACCCACATAATATTATTCATAAAGGAACCGCTCAACAACGCTCTCATTTGTTTAATCTTCCAGAAACATCGGCTACCTGATGAGCTACGTCTGTGCAGACGTCCTGAGCGTGAAGACGATGCTGTGGCTCGGGCTCCTGGTACCCACTGTGACCTTATTCCTCTTCCTCGCGATGCCAGAGACTCCTGAGTACCTGGTCAAGCAGGGGAAAGTTGATGTGAGTACTGTGATAGTTTTATAACTAGCGGAGTGAAAACACGTTATAGTCTTTACAATGACGCTCCTAACTATACCATTGTTTTCCAAACATCAAACCTAATTCGAGATATGTATTTTTTTAACCTTAGAATTCGTTTAACAGCGGTTTATCCTAATAATTCTGTCTGTAACTATTGATGACATTAATTTCGTTATATTCGATGTCCCCAAACTAGGTGGTGCCAGTATCTCGGGTTACCTGGGTTGTATTGCAAGCAAATAAAAAGCTAAACGATATTAAAATTTGAAATGAGGTCAAGGACAGATAAGGAAGGATTTAACAGCTCATTCTAAACTTGCTTGAGTATTCGAATATAACCATAGTTAATTTATTGCCAGCCTTTTTTTTGTGTGGGATATTATCAAATGACTTCTCCCGCTCTGGGTGGAGCAGGTGGGCGTGTCAGACTTTTACTGACTAAAACCCACCCGTGTTCCTTCAGTTGCCAGGGTCACGATATGGCTATCGAACAGCCCGCGACCCATGCAGGCATCGGCCCTAAACGATATTAAAATTTGAAATGAGGTCAAGGACAGATAAGGAAGGATATAACAGCTCATTCTAAACTTGCTTGAGTATTCGAATATAACCATAGTTAATTTATTGCCCACCTTTTTTTTTGTGTGGGATATCATCAAATTACTTCTCCCGCTCTTGGTGGAGCAGGTGGGCGTGTCAGACTTTTACTGACTAAAACCCACCCGTGTTCCTTCAGTTGCCAGGGTCACGGTATGGCTATCGAACAGCCCGCGACCCATGCAGGCATCGGCCCTAACGGATCCCGTCAATTAATGCTGACATCTCTTTGAGGCGCGCGTGGAACACGACGCTTGGACCGTCGACCCGGGCCTGGTCTTTACCGGACGTCGAGCTACCCATTGCTCGCCATCCGCAAGCCCGCGCCTACGGTGGCCGGGAATCTGCTGGCGACGCCCAAGGCGTTTCCTGCGGCGATTAGGAGCGTGAGGCCGCAAGGTTTGCCTCTCCCTCACGCGCTCCGCCTCCTCCTTCGCGAGCATTACTGCTTCGCAGAAGGAAGTGACCGCTTCCTATTCACTCTCGCTCCGTACCATGGCCTGGACCAGGGCCGAACGCGAGACATCGCCTCCGCGAGGACGTGGCGGTGCCCCGCCCAGCTGGGCAGACCTCCACCGTGTCCTCCTGGCGATCCACACAATAGTGTCACCCGGGCGTCTCCTCCAGCCTATTTATTGCCAGCCTGTGGTCGGCGTTCGCAGACAACCTTTACAGGACCTTACAATTACAAGCACACGTTGCTTATGAGCTATGTCGATGTATGTCATTTGGCCATGCTCACCTCATTAGTATTCGTTTATTTATTTATAAATAACCATTTAGGTACACAATATAAATAGATAACAAAAAAATAACAGAAAAATACGTACCTAACAAGGAGTGCTTAGAAAATTAAATGTACTGGTGCCTAGTTGTTATAAGCCGTGCCGGATTAATTTGTTCTCCATTAGAAATAAAAAAAAATGTTATGTCCAGAAAATACGGTAATCAGGTTCACAGGATAATAGCAAGTAGAGACGAAATGAGTAGCTTATAATACTACCTATAGCTAGGTTACAATAATTATATTATTTGCCCCAATGAGCCCCAAACTAGACAGTTTGTATCTTGGGGCTTGGGGTACGATGGAACCAATTCCAGAATGGAGACTAGGGAGAAAATTACATTGACAAATCCCATGGAAAACATGCGATAAAAATTGACTAACCTACCAAAAATTAAGTAAGGTGGTTGGACTGCCTCTTGGGATGCTGCAAGCGCTACTGCTGAACATAACGTCCTGGATACCCATCGGGAACTTCTCACTAGTAGCCCGGGGTCTGGATTTATGCCCGATTGATTGATTGGCCTTATTATTATTATTATTCATTTATTTCGGACAGAATCCATATAAGCGTTAGTAACAATTTTCTTAAGATCTATGTTAGTAGGTACCTAATATAAAAAAGAAGAAAGAAAACAATTATATTTACAATTTCCCTGTAACTATACCCACCCAGTGTGCCTGTATGGAACAGTCATGTTGGGATGCAATCATTTCCAAAATGCTGTTGGTGCTACCGCGCAGTCTCAGGAATAACGATGCCACTTACTTACGTACTATAGCGTGGAAACCATCAACTCGCGCAAACATGGGACACACATACCTGGCAAATATAATAAGGGGTGCATCGAGCGGATCTGTGATCTTCAGTGATCAATGCCTATTTCCAAGCAAGTCTTCAAATTAGAAGCGAGCCATGAGCGCACGCTAGTGCAATGTTGCACCTTGCAAGCTTAGCATCGTGTTGCATTTCTATTTTGCTCGTGTTGTCTGTCTCGACCAACCTTACAGAATCAGTCATGCCTAAAGCTGCATACAATTATATTGCTTCTCATTTCGTAAATGAGTCTTGATTGAAGCCAGATTGTTTATTTTTCTTTTCATACTTGTTATTAAGGCCTGGCCTGTCATTTCATATATAAAATAAAACAGAAGCCCCCCGTCGCGCCTATCTATCTGAACTTGATATGCTCAAAAACTAACATACGAATATTTCGCCAATGGACAGCATGATTCAAGAGGAAGGTTTAGGTGTATTATTCATTATGGTTTTGTGTTTAATTGGCTGAAATATAACGATTGTCAAAGATGTCGGAAAAAATCATACCGACTAACTGAGAGCTTTGCTGGCGTTCGCCGCGTAAACCAATAGAGTGAAAACAATGTATTACGTATGTATTAATACATTTATACCTGCTTAAGGGATTTTTTTATTTTCTGACATCCACGCGGGTGAAATTACGGGAAAATACAGCATGTAACGAAAACCCTGTCCGATCCTGAAGGGTATTATTTGGTATCGTAGTGCGTACACAAATACGTAATCATTTAATGGATACGAGATAGTTATTTTTCCCCAATGAAAACAATTAATTTAAAAAAATAAAAAAAATCATACCAAAGGCAACACTGATCGCTCGACAGGGTTCACCAGAGTTCACCTACAGTTTCGTGTCAAAGAAGCCGCCTGAGCGCGGCGGTCCTTTGTCGCATGCCGCCAAAGAAACGTAGGACTAAAGAAATCTACGTTTTGCCTACGCGTAGGTATCAGCTGATATTTTATTGTAGGCTTACGCACAATGACCCCCAAATCTGACCTTCTGAGACTAACTCAATAAGAAACAATTATTATTGAGTTAATGTGATGTGCTTTTGGCAATGTACCCACTGTAGGTATCAGTTTATTAAAACATTTACTTGTTACATACCTCTATCTATCTAGAACATTAGTACACATTCGACACCTTTTTATTAAATTTGCACGTACTCTTCGCAGCGCACATGTGTACGATTTGAGTGACTCGAAAGCTTCCACAATCCGAGCTGTTACTTCGATTTCCGAATCACACATTCACTCACAGATAAAAATTTACATATTCAAATATTCCTGATTGGTATACAACATTGTTAGCGATACGATAGCGGCACGTGATACATACGGACATCCGATCGCAAGCTATCTCCACGTGAGACTGGCGAAGTGTCCAAACAAGTAGCGACCAGTCGGCTACATCAAAGGATCGAGGACTCGTTATGAGTACCTACAGCGCGGCTAGTGCAGGGCGGTGTCCTTTGAAATAAAATAGGCAAAAAATAAAAGATTTCGCCGGCCGGTGGAGTGTTGTCAACTTATGAAAATTTACCATATTTAGTGTTACATTTCGCATGGTAAGTAAAAAAAAAAATCAATAGCTTTTGGTTTTTATGAGTTAGATTTTTTTACTATTTTTCTAGTACGTATGTTAAACCAGGAATACGCCTTTTTTGGATCGGACAGGGTTTTTGTTACATATTGTATGTTTTTTAAAAACTTATAAAAAACATACGAAATAAAAGTAGGACACAATCAAATCAAATTATACAAAGAAATCAAATCATTTAAAATCCTAAAGACAGATTATAAACAGTTAAGTATATCGGTAAAATTAATTTGTTGTTTGAAATAGGTATAGACATATAGAGGATTCAATAAAAAGATACCGTTGGAAGATCGTTTCACACAAATAATATGCAAAGAGACCAACAATCACGTAAAAAAAAGAAGAATGGGAGGAATTTTATTAAAAAATAAAAGCTTTTTTAATACAATAACATGATTTTATTAAGGTCAACACAGAATATCTATTTCCATTACACTATAATATAACAACAACTAATAATAAAACGCTTTGCATCGATCTCTTCCTAGATAAATCGGAAACTATCGTCATCAATATTCCATGTAAGTGTCATTCGAATTTATATTAATTCAGTTCCGTCAGAATTATAGTATTATGTTTTGTTCTGTTAGTAATATGAATACGTTAGCACTGTTTTTGCAACAATTGCACTTATCGATAATCATGAGAATAAGTTGTTCAATTGACTTATACATGAAGGACATAAACTGTATAATAACAAAGTACGTGCATATATTGCTTTAGATATACTTATACTTTTAATACTTCAAGCACAGAAAGGTGCAGAGGCGAAATTAACTGCAGAGACGAACAGTGAAATTTGTGAAATTACGAAAATTGTATTAGTAAATATTTATGTAAATATAAAGATAGGTACATAATTACCGATTACAAACTATCCCTAAAATAAAAATACTTCTTAACGTGTCGATGGTCATGAAAATGGACGAGTCCATTTAGATGGCCAAGGCCCATAATTCTGCTACGTCTGTGGCGCCATCACTGGCTTCCACCGTAACTTAAATACCTTTAATGCAAATATAAACGAACACACTTCATCACAAATCATGAGAAATAGCAGCTTCTTACGATTGCGCTCGCGAACTTTAAGGCGGAGATTTGTTGAAAACGGTCAAAAAGATGGTTTCTTAAAATAGCATATCTCTTAAACCGTAAATAATTTGACGAAAGAAAAATATATGATATTTTTTAATACATTGATGGAACTCAAAACATAATTCATATTCAAACATTAATGCTACAAAAAAGTCTTCAAACACACCTCTTATTTGTCTATAAAAGCACTTTATCCCTTCATTAACAATTATAATTTAAACTTTACCATAAAATTACAAATGCAAAACTGCATTCAGTAACGGATTATTTATCATTAATATAAATTCTTATTTTATTTTATTCGCAATTTACCTATAAATTTCCAGCGTTGTTTCATCGTGCTTCTCTTTATTTTCTATGAAGTCTGACAGTGACCGCGCTTCAGCCCTTGTCAGCCTCTTAAACAGGGAAGTCCCAGGTGGCCCGCGAAATTCAAATTTTCTTACGTTTTTTGCAATTCGCAGGTCAGTGTCTAGTTGTATGTTGAACAAAATATGATTCGCGACTATAATAAATATGTATTTAAAGACTAATAATCATTAAAATCATCAACGTAATCTTCTAAGTTCATATAATCCTAATGATGTATATTATAAGTCATTATTTTTCGTTTCTATAAGTCCTCCATATTTTCCCTTAATTTAAAGATAAACATCTGTTAGGATTAAAAGGGACACCAAAGGCAAAGCCGTTATAGGGATTTCTGTATTAAGTTCATATTCGTTACTTTTATTTTTACGTCACCTCGGTATTAAGTAATTGTAAACCTCTTCGTCTTTCGCAAAACGACCTGTTGTGCTATTCTGTAACCATCTCACAGTGAAAACTTAGGTGATGTGAGCGTGAAGTGCAGATCACTTCCCGCTCACTTCACCTAACCTACCACCAGTGCCACTGATGGTATGGATTGACCAAGACGGGATGACACTGACAGCACACTCCACGCAAGCCTTCACGGTGAGGTTTTTACAGAATCGACATGCTGCTAAGGTACTAGATTTTATACTTAAGAGTGCAGCAATACTGTATTTAAAAATACTGGAGGATACGGGGAATCCTTCGACGTTAACAATCAAAGCTCCTAATATCAAGAACATCAGTTATTTAAAGACGGTTCAATCATTTGACCTTGCAACAACCGTTTTCTTGTCTTTTTGTCTTGCCAAGATTCCAACAGAGACATACATAAGACAGACTCTTGATCAGAGTAGCTTTATCGGGGAGAAACTTGGGATATGGCAGAGAAACATCACCGAACAATAATATAAATAACCAACCCAGTAAATGGTTACATTACAGGAAGCTAAGACAGTCCTGGCATGGCTGCGGGGTGTCAGCGTGACGGATCGTGGAGTTGAACAAGATATTGAGAGCATTGTGAGGGTTGACAAGCAAACGCAAGCTGACTCGCAGTCTGTCTGGAAGATTATAAGTAAGTAAAGTAATATTTGAATTCCTTAAGTTGAAGGAGAATGTCTGTTTCCATCTGCTGTGGTAGGTTTGATTATGTCTCACAAATTCCAAGATCCTTTCGTTGGTTTCTTAAGCTTCTAATTTACAACCCTTTCTTAAGTATTTAGACGCAACTTTATAACCTACCATTATAGGGATGATGACTAATATTTAAAAAAATAACATGATTTCAAAGAAGGCACAGTACGAGTAGTAATGAGATAATAAAAAAAATGTTCTCAAAATCTGTTAAATCGAAGTAAATATGAAGGGATAATTCCCGCCCTTGTCGCGCGGTACGGACAATAGACGGCACTATTATGAAGTTACATAGTCGTGACGTCACTTCTACGATAGTGCTGTCCTTGTCTAACACTTATTTTAAAATGTCTTCATCTTCATCTTGGCAATTTTTTTTATGTTTTAAACTTTTTATGAAATTGTTTGCACTAGGTATTTGGAAACAAATATTTTTGAGCATAAAATAAAAAAAAATGTCATCATCCCTACAATACTTTGGTACGAAAAGCGTAGACATTTTGGTACATATCAATTCAATCCGCCAAGCCTTCTCCCGAATATGTCTATGTAAGTCTATCCAGATCCATCTGATTATTCTGGTATTCAGATGGATCTGGATGGACTGGAAGCCGACCAGAAATGCCAGTTTTTTACATGGAGCGTCTGCCTATCTGGCCTCAGTACTGGGTTTTTACCCAGTAACTGAGTTGTGCTGTATCGTATCCGATACCCCTTGTAATGACTGGTTGTCAGACTTTCGGACTTCTGACTACCCGTAATGGCTGACAAAAACCTGCAAATGACAGCCGAGACCAGGGGCTGACATGCTTTCCGAGGCATGGTGGGGTCTCCAAAAATAATGGCTGGTCATACAGCCACGAAACAAATTCTTAAGTAGCTTGAACTTTAATCAACCCGTGCGGCTGTTATTAGCTACGAGCCCCATTTGGTATTTCTGGCTAGTATTCTCTTAAAACATATACGTAAAGCGTAGATTATATTTGGATAAATCTCATTTCTGGATCCAAAACACCAACAGACACGACGATATTCCGCCTCATAAACAATGCAAAGTCGACAATATAATCCTTAACCATGATTGTTTCTTCCTCCACAGTGCAAGACAAACCTACCTTCAAAGCCTTCATAATAACGCTCATAATCAAGATAACACAACAGTTCGACGGCTACCTCATCGTCCTCATCTACGCCGGTTTCGTTTTCGAGAAAGCTTCGGAATCCATCAGTCTGAAGCTGAGTCCCAACAAGCAGGTCATGATGATCGGAGTCGTGCAGCTATTGGGGTCTATTGTTGCTACTTGCTTTGTTGAGAAGACTGGCAGAAAGGTAAGAGTATTTCTGATCTGTTAGAAGCTTTACGTTCTTCTACAAGTTAGCTGGATTAAAGTCAGTAGAAATGATATTAAGATTCCTATTTAATTCACAGCATTGTGATTTCCAATAGAATCGTGAATACGGGAACATCTTTCGTGGGAAAGAGATATTCCCGGAAATATTGGTGAATAGTACCGATGTCAGTTTCACCACGCAATTTAATTGTCTGCCAATAGAATTGATACCTAATATTAAGTCTGTCCATTCCAGCTTCTTCTAGTAACAACATCGTTCGCCGTCGGCGTGGGCATGGTGATCCTATCCGCGTGGTTCTTCATGACGTCATCAGGCTTCTGGTTGCCCGGCTGGCTGCCCGTCCTGGCCATGTGTTTGTGTATCTTCGCGGATGCGGCAGGGTTCCAGCCCATTTCGTATATCATTATCACGGATCTGTTCACTTTCCAGGTTGCTTTTTGAACTTTTTTATAGTCTAAATATTTAAAAGTATTTTAGAATCTAGAGTCTCTACACAACGTCTAATTGCTTCGATATAGCAACTTACAGTAGTTAATCTTCTTCTTAACTCTACAAATATTTAAGCTTTTAATTCATATTTAAATTATACGCTTAATTGCCAATATTATGCTTAATCGTCGTTAACTGTCCTAAAAGTGATTTAACATACAATAAGTATTGTCCAGTCACCGTTAGAACTAATACCGAGCCAGTTTAATGTGCCTTTACCATAACTACCTCTTAAGGTGGTCTAGAAGCGATTTCTTACCACAGTAAATCAAGGCTAAAATAGGTGGATGCGGCTCTGCCCTCAAAGATTAACGTTTAAAAGGTTTCCCTTCCTATAAAAACACCAATATTCAACAAAACATTCTCTTTTTCCAGCTCCGAGGTACTGTATCAGCTTTCGCGAACGTCTGCGCGAAAATGAGCAACTTCGTCCAAACGAAATGGTTCACAATCCTCTGTGAGCTCATTGGTATCCACTGGACCTTCCTATTCTTCGCCATCGTCTGCTTCATCGCCTGTTTCTACACGGTCATCTACTTCCCTGAGACAAGGCAGAAGTCCATCGATGAAATATACTCCAAGCTCTCAGGTAAGGTGAAAAAGGATGATAATAGGATTGAGTCTGTACCTTAAGATATTGACCAGTAAATTATTTAATTTTTATCTGTCATAGTCCTAACTGGACTAAGGCCTCTCAGATGTTGCCAGTCTACCTGGATCTTCGTAGTTTTTTTTATTGCGTTTGTAAATGTCGATACTTTCATATTTATTAACAACGTATCTGAATATATTAAAAATTACAGCATTTGTATTGTCATATTCTATATAATGCCAATGAAATTGTTTTTGATTTACTCATAGTTGTAGTATTTACCTTTTACCAAAACTTTTCATAATTGTGGTAAAAGTAGACATCATTCTGAACTAAACTCTACCCCAGTGATGCTCCAAAACCTTCCCCGAATAACTCCGTATGAGGTGGTTAAAATCGTATCATATTCGTTCTAGTAATTTTAAATGTGAGCTAAAAAATACAGACAGATGTCTTTGGGTACTTTTGATTTAACTTTAAATGTTGTGATTACGTGTGAAGGTATTTATAATTGTGTATTTAATGTTTAATTTATGTTATGTATTTTAATTTTACTGTGTGAGTGATTGTGATACTTGAATACGCTGAGTGTATTAAGTGTCTGTTAGTGTCGAGAAATGGGTACGAGACCGTAGGCTTCTTCAAGCAAAATGTATTGTGTGTCCAGTGTCCCCAAATCACTAAATGCATTCAGCGCTAAACATCATTCTGTCTTTATCATCTTCGAACGATTGGCAGACACAGAACGGTGTTTTAAATAATTGTTTTATGTCAAATGAGATTAAATGCCGAATCTTGTCTAAGTTAAAAAAAAAATTGTTATGTGTAATAGTTTAGCTCTACAAGAAAGGTCTCAGTTAAATAAACAAGGTGGAGATAACAATACGACATTAAATTAAACTGCGTATATTTAATGACGTACCCAGTCTGCATACAAAAATTCAACCAAATACATCCAATTGTTTATTCACTATGGCTAGTCTAAGATTGTTAAACCGCATAGTCGGACCATAACTACTATTTAGTTTGTTTGAAAAAAACTTTTTAATTTTGATGTTATTAATATTAAAAAGTGTGTTTTTTTTTCTAGCAACTACGATTAATTTGATAGTTCCAAACTAAAAATATGCATTCGTATTGCCAGTATTTTCGTTTATTGTTGTATTTTTTTCTCCACATTGTATGTCCATCTTCTTATGTAAGCTGTTTTTTATTTTCATGACAATTGGTTAGAATGTTAGGTTAAGGCACCTCCGTTCTTTTGCGTTGTATGTGTTTTAAATCTAAGAACTTTTGATGAAACTGTTAAAAAATATGACGCTTCATGTGACACTTTCGGGTTTTCCTAGTTCCTTTATTAACTGCTTTGTGGTCATGTCCATTACCGTCTTCTAGACCTTTATCAGTTGAAAGTTGTCGTGAGTTTCCTTCATGACACTCTGTTATCATATGTGATAAATGTAGGATTAGATTTCTGCTGTAGTATTACAGAATGCTGCTATTGATTGAGAAAAATATCGCTTTTAGATTGTTTGACTTCATTTTGTTAGTAATTTTCATGATTTAAGATATTTCAAAGTTGTGTTGTTAAATAGGTACACGTGATATTTGTTAGTGAGAGTGAGACCTACTAAAATATACTTTAAACGTAGTTTTGCGTTCTACATTTATCTAAAGAGTTTTGTACTCAAATTATATCGTAATTTCCAAATAAGCTACTCACAGTTATCCGTACTGATTAACTATTTGAAAGACGTTTTAGTCAAATATGTCCATTCAAAGAAGAATACTTACTGTAACGTTTTTGTTATTTAATTTTTTTCTAATATTTTATGAGGAAAATTCTTTAAATAACATTATTGTTTTTATTGACAAACGATGATCCACTAACATTGTTCAGGGTTTGTTTGAGTGGAACATGGAACAGTATCAGATAAACCAATATTTAAATGGCGTTACAAAGTCAAACCAGGATAATTGCTTTACACACTTCAAGGGCAATACCTGTCATTTTGACAACTCGACAACATTCATTGCATTATGTAATTTTGTCTGCGATATATATGTTGTCGAGCAGACAAATTTTTCATTCATATGAAGCAATGAAGGAATTTCTTACAAAATCTTTCGGTGTTAAAAATGTGATACCGAATTGGTGGCTAGTTGACCACGGATATGACGTAATTGCAAGAATGGCCCACACAAACTTACATTCATTCGGGTATATCAATCGCGATGGTGATAATGGCCCCTAAAGCTTATGAGGAACAAGAAAATCTTAAAATAAAATAATAACTTACCTGCAATTGATACTGCAAAAATTCAAACAATGTTAGCCCAAGTACGCACCGGCGATTTTTTAACGCGACGGTTTTTTTGCGCACTTTATTTTCAACTCTCTGAATTGTGCCGAGCATTGAGAATTCAACAATGCGTCTCCAGCGCGTCAAATTTATATGAGATCTTTCCTTTATAATTATCGACAAAAGAGTACAGTTAATTACTTTTGTTATCAATTGTAGCTACAAACTGTATCAATATTTTTGTTTTGCTATTTTCTTTAAAATACAGGTTTGTTACTGAAGTAGTTAACTGTACTTTTTGTAATTTTACTACTTATACTACACTTAATTTAATAATACTTACATTTAATTACATACTTACATTTAATTTTATTTAAATTGTGATTAAATAGGTTTAATTTTTATATGTAATTCGCGAGCCATGATATTGCATAATTATTAGATAGTAACTAACAATTATTATTTTAAAATAATTGTGATAATAATGTAAATAATAAAAAAGTGCCTTTATAAGTAATCCTAAAAGGATTTTAGTTCTTAAAAACGCCACCAGTGTTGTGATTGGCAGTAGTAAGACCGTTAAAAGATAATGGTGCAAATTATTTTAAACTTTAAATTAATAATGTACCTATTCTTAATTTTTTTTTGTTATTACAACACATTTTTATTGCGTTTTGTTATTTCGCCAGATGTTTTAAATACTAACATCAAATTACTGACATGCATTAGTTTCACATTTTTAAATTAAAACCAAATGTTTAAAATATAACTGACGCAATTTGACTTAGTTATTAGTTCCCTACTCTTCTGACAGAGTCGGTGCTTGTAATATCACCACTGTCGCTGCCAAAAAAAACAAATGACAATTCAAGATTACTCACTAGATGGCGTTAGTCACTTTAGTTAATAATATTTAACTCTGACCGTCTCCTTACGGGGATGCCGTCATGATGGAGCGTGTTGAAAACGTATAAAATTAGAAATGAAATGTAAATATGTGATAATGATAATAATTAATAATAATTTGAAATAATATATTGTAAGACGAAGACTTGTTAATAATAAACACTTGAACAGTTATCAAACATATGTTTATTTTTATGATGAACCTTTCTTTGAAACGAAATGAAGTTTCTGACTAACCCTGAGAAGAAATGGCAAAACAAACATAGGTTAAACTCTTTTAAAGACCAGACATAATCATGGTCAGATCATGTGAGGAGCATGTAGATGAGTGTCTGAAACGGTATTTTGAGGACACAGATTTGAGAGACCAGTTAGCAATGGCTTTCATTTTGACAGTTCAACCACATTCATTGCGTTATGTACGTTGTTGAGCAGACAAATAGGAATTGCAAGCAGCGCCTATGGTCCAAGTCACCTGGGCCCCACGACGCTACATGTGTACACGCTTATATTAGGTTCTTTTTATGAGACTGGAGAAAAATAATAATACTTTGATTATGACATTAGCTAATCAAACATTTCTGGAGGTCGGATGAGAAATCCATCCAGGGTAGCAATATGCAAAAGGCTTTTAAAACTTTTATCACCCTCAAGGAACTGTGTTTGTTTTCAAAATCATTTTCAGACCACTTATTATCCAAAACATTTATGTGCAGATTGTTGCTAGTATTTTTTTTCTAGGCGTAGGTATTTCTAGTACCAATGACCTTTCCGCTGCTAGCAAACAAAGTTAAACTCACTTGTTTATAAAGTAGGTAAGTCACTGTTAACACCATCTTGACAACTTTCTAGTGTATAAAGAATGCATTTTTAAACTTTAAAATCTCTTTTTCTTGATAACTTTAATATTTTCAGGAATTGGCCATACTGTACGCACTACGCCCCGTGTGGTTTACGGGTACCAGCCCATCTCATTCCGTGGGTATCGTAGAAGGGCGACTTAGGGAAGTACTGGAGAATTTTATTGTTTTCTTCTGTGTGGTAAGAACAACACACACCCAAGCTAAGGTTGCCGTGCCGAGAGCTGCATGGCTAGGGGGGAGCCTAGTCGCGAGAGTGCCTGTTGTCTGAGATCGGACGCCCCCAGGCACTAATAAGCCTTAGCTTTACAAGCGAGGCTCTGTAGGGTGTTGACAGATTTTTTCCTCTGCTTTTCGTGAGAACTAAATTAGTACTCGTAATTCAAATGCCAATAATCAACTCGGAGGCGGCGGTGATGCTCGCCACACACCACGTCAACAATTTTTTTTACGGGGCGAAAAGCGAGCGACGGAATGTCGCATAGCTACGCTGAATATACAGGTAGATACAACGGTAAGATTAATGAGGTTTGCGAGATGGTGAAGGATATAAGGTTAGATGTGCTATGTGTGAATGAGATGAAAAGAAAGGGAGTGGACATATCTAAACACGTTTCTCTGACCGCTATCTGGTCCGGTGTTCAAGAGACAAATAGAGCTTGTCAGGGTGTGGGGGTTGTCCTCTCCGAGCGGATGATGAAATGAGTAAAAGATAAGGTTTGTTTGAGTCCCAGAATTCTATGGGTATGAACAAAGGTGGGCCTAAACCCTATCTTTATTTTGTGCGTTTATACACCCGATATAGGAAGCTTACGAATTTTGTTGGCAGTTTAAGGCATTTAGTGAATGTAATGGATGTAGGTCAAACGAGAAGATTGTTATGCTTGGAGACTTTAATGGTTGGGTTTGGTGTGAAGAGGAATGGATACGAAAAGTATTAGGTGCATTTGGGGATGATAGAGTTATATATATATATATATGTATTATATTTATAGTTTTAATGCGTATCTTTATATTCCAAATATTTATTCCTTAATGTTTTTTTATGAAGTGACCTACCACTGTTTGTCTCTGCATCACCCAAAGGTTGACTGGTAGAAAATGCCCGCCTCTTTACATTCGTGTGCGTGAAATGAATGAATAAGAATGGGATTAATTTTCTAGAGATATGTGTAGAGAAGAATTTGTCTGTTGCGAACACTATGTTTAATCATAGAAAGGTTCACAGGTATACATGGGAAAGGCAAGAACTTGATCGACTTTGTTATCGTGGATGAAAGATTAAAGAGTAAAGTCACAGATACTATAGCATTTCGGGTTGTTAATGTAGGGACTGATTATTATCTGATTGAGTCGGGTGGATGGTCTGTTCGGGATTGGCGTCACCGAGTTCGACTTCCTGTGAGTGCTGTAGACAGATTAAAAGTAGAAACACTGCAAGAATTGAAAGTAAAAAAGTAATATAAGAGGGAAGTTGAAATTAAGACGGATAAAATATTTGATGATACGAATGATTACAGTCTAGCAGAAGTATGGTATATAGCAAAAGATAGTATGGTGTAAGTAGCCACAAACGTATGTGGTCTGGCGCAGCGGAAGTTTGGTAGTAGAACGAATGATTGTTGGGTAGATGGTGAAGTTAAAAGAGTTTGTGAGGAAGAAGAAAAAGCCCTGGCTTAATCTGTAAGCTGGATGAATTATGATGAATCAGGCAACAAGTGTGACCGATGATTTGGAGAGTGTCCAAGAAATACTCCGAAATGAAAACGAAAGTGAAAGAGATGGTATTTTTTTTATATAGCGGAGATATGGCCATATACCGGATGATTGGTGTAAGGCTGTAATCGTACCACTATATAAGGGAAAAGGCTCTCAGCAGGAGTGTAAAAACTACCGCAACATTAGTCTTTTGAGAGTTGTCGGCAAACTGTATGCGAAGGTTTTGATAAACAGAGTGATAAGATTGAGAGATGAGAAAATACGGGATGTGCAGGCAGGATTTAAAGAGGGCTGTTCAACCTGTAAATGGATAGTCGCTGGCAGATTTGAAAGAGGGTGAATGTGGATTGATGATGAATGAGTTGCCTGTCAAAATGCCTACTCTACGCAGGTGATCAAGTTCTACTTGCATCGTCAGCAGAACAGTTGTAAGACATGGTGACTGTCATGGATGAAACATATGCGATGAAAGGAATGAATATAAATAAGACGAATGTCATGGTATTTGAAAGAGAAGAGGATGTATCGGTGTGTGATGTGAAAATAAATGATAAGAATGTGGAGCAAGGGAGTTCGTGCATCTGGGGAGTCTGTTGACAAGGGATGGAGATGTGGAAAGGAGATTGAATGCGGGAAATAAAGTGAATGGTGATGGTGCTACATATGCAATTGTCAGTTGATGTCCATAAAGGCACGACGGGCTGTTCACAATGGAGTGCTACTGGTGCCTACGCTTATGTATGAAAGTAAATGTTGGGTTTGGCAAATGAAGCATGCACGCAGAATAAATGCTGTGGAAATGCGTTCCTTGCGGAGCATGTATGGTGTGATTATTACCCATATTCTAAGTCAAAACCTCAACATTACCTTGACTTGATTCAACCTCAAAAGGTGGTTTGATATTCATAGTTGCAATTTTACTCCACATCTCAACCAATTTCCTCAGTCGAGGTAAGTTTGAGTTGAGGAACCAACTGTCGAATATAAGGTACGTTGGCATGTACCTTGAGGCTTCCTTGAGGTATTCAACAAGGAAGTTTTAACCAAAGCAAGCGTATTTTAACAGATTTTCAAAATGTTTTTGGAGTGTTTATTGAACATTGACGAATTCGTGACGACAGTATTGAAGTAGGTGAAACGCCGGGGACGCCCTAGGAGGACATATAGAGTCCTTATTGGTGATGTTCTTCAGAAAGGTCAGGTGCGTAGTACTGCGGCGCGCGTGTTTGATCAGGAACGTAAACGAGGCAAGGATCGTAGCTGATGGCGTTCGCGATTCGCGTTTATGTATGTAACGCACCGTTTCTGGCAGAATAAATATCGACGGGACCAAATTAAACGCAATTCAAGTATTGCGATTGGCGGTTGAAAATTTTGTCAACCAATCACTAAATTTTATGTTGATTATTAGACGTTCAGGAGCAGTGTCGTGGCCCAGTGGTAACCGCCCCGAATTACGAGTTGTAGGTCGTGAGTTCGAACCCAGGCAGGCGGTTTACTTTATCATCATTACTGCTCTCAAAACGGTGAAGAAAAACATCGTGAGGAAATCAGCCTGCAAACCGGACCTATACCAATGAAGCATCCCGTAAAGATAGATAGAAACTCTTTATTATGTGCACCACAAAAATTACAGAAATTATAAAGAAAGGACAATGCCAGAAACTCTATAAAACTTTGCCCCACTCAAATCAAAAAGTAATTTACAAGCCTGCAAAATGCAGCATCTTACGACTTATTTACCTGTTAACTAAACATTTATCCTAATGTCTGTAGAACATTGGTGCAACAGCGGTGTACCATTCAGACAGTCTCAATATCATGTTGTTACACAAACAAATGGGCACTTAATATCGTGCCCAGTGTGTCCTTCTGTCTGAACGCTACAGGAGCTGATGGACGCTACTGAAGTTGCCAAGCTCGCAGCCAAATTCTGGGCTGACTCTATTTAGATTGCCATCGACACGCTACGAAGCGAAGGGAACATCATCATCAGCAATCCGCCATTATTCCTATCTATTAATACTTCGCTGTTAACGTCAGTATGACATAGATACCAAAAGAAATTTGAATGTTAACAAAGTCTCTAAATCAAAGTTGCGCAATATTGATCACTAACCTACTATCAAATATCAATGACACTGTAGGAAAGTACCAGAAGGCCAATTCTCGTAACTAAAAACGTCCAAAATCAAGTCGCCGTCTCACCTCAGCGACAAACAAATGCCAATCAATAACTTGACAAAAAAGTAGTTAAATTAAAGGAATTTATGACAGACAGACTGAGATCAGAATGTTTTTAAAACCGTGCTTTTAAAAACATTCTGATCTCAGTCTGTCTGGATTTCCCGTCTTCACTTTTATATATACCTGGGATGGGAAATCATCAAATGACAATCTCCCGCTCTGGGTGGAGCGTGGGCGTGTCAGAATTTTACTGACTAAAACCCACCCGTGTTCCTTCAGTTGCTTGTGACAGGGCCACGGTATCTCTTTCGAATTTCCCACGATCCTGAGGCATCGGCACTAATGGACCCCGTCATCATGTGCTGACATCTCTTTGAGGCGCGCGTGGAACACGACGCGCCGTCGACCTGGTCCTTACCGGAAGCCTACGGTGGCCGGGAATCTGCAGGCGACTCCCGTCGCCCAGGGCGTCTCCTGCGGCGACTAGGGCCGTGAGGGCGCAAGGCTCTCTCCCTCACGCGCTCCGCCTCCTCCTTCGCGAGAATTACTGCTTCGCAAAAACTGTTATTTTACCTCTGGAATTGCATTAATGTATTTTATTTACCATTTATCAAAATTGAATGGACGTACTGTACCTATGCTTTCTAGATTATTATCTTACATCACTGTTGATCTCACAAGTACATGCGAAAAGTGATTTATGTACCTATGTGATCATGGCATCACTATTAAGTGTTTGTTAATCGCAGGTACTTTATCCACTCATTTTTCATTCGTAGTAAAGTGGGTCTAGTCGGCTTGAATGTCAGTATTAAAAGGCTTCCGCAAATAGGTTCAATGCGACGACGGTGCGACGCGATTCTGATAGAACAATTTTCATGAATTTTTTGCATAGAAATTGTTGATTCTACTAAAGTGGCGTCGCGCCTGTCTGTTGGGAGCCTTTACATGGAGCTGTCTATACAAAGAGACTTGTTGATATTTAAGGTGGATGACCAACAAACTTATTTAGAATCATCATTGTTGCCCTTGCCGAACGGTTTGGAGCTAAAGCTGTTCAAAAAACCATAATCGAAAACTTTGGACAGTTCTATTCGAAATTACGAATAACTTATAATAACATAATATCACGCCTGTTATCCCAGAAGGGTTAGGCAGAGGTTTATAGCACACCCACAATTCGCCAGACATGCTTATGTTAAGTCTAATGTAATAGGGTGCGAGCCCATTGATCGAAATTAAGAAGTTATACTTAAACTAAGTAGAAACTTTTCCGGGAGGAGAGGACGCTTAAGAAACACATCTAGAGTCAGAAATGCGTGTATGACCAGCATCCTAATTGCGTTACACACTATCAATCACAATATGAATAATTTTGAAGGATATTGCTAATCCATTGCTTCATATGTTCGAAAAATTGGTCTGCTAAACAACGTAAATAACGCGATGAATGTTGTTGAGCTGTCAAAATGAAAGCGATTCCTACTGTTGGTTTGTTCCGCATAAACCCCACAGGTATATGAACGTAAACCAAGCAAAAGGAGTACCTATGTAAGGATCGTAGCAGGTGGCGTTTTGTAGTTTCTGTCTACCCCCTTGAGAAAAAGGCGTGAGTTTTCCGTTATATGTGTATGTGTTTTCCGAGAGCCGTCGCACTTACGATCGCTCAGTTACATAGTGAGGGAGCTCCTTTTAAGATACACGAGGTTAATTTATGAGTACTCATGACCTTCTAGTTCTGGTACGCGTTTATAAAATTAATTTACACTTCTTGTTTATCAAGAGCAAATCATGCACATGGGGAAGGAAGGAAGTAACTAAGGTATCTTTATTATTTTATTGCTTAGTACTCAGTACCTACTCACGCCTTTTCTACAAGGAATGTTCTCTGAAGGTCAATTCTTGTTTGAAAAATAAAATAATTTGAAGCTAATCATATTGCTGAAAAAGTTTCTTGTTGGCAAAGTGCAATGCATGTTGTGGTTGTGGGTTTAAATCCGGGCAAGTACCAATGTGACTTTTTCAAATAAAATGTACTGCCGGAGTTTGTCTTGGACATTACTGACGGTGATCGGTGAAGGAAAATGTCGGGAGGAAACCCGCAAAGCTAACATGACAAGCGCAAGAACGCTCTCTATTTCGATTTGTCGAAATTTGTCTACAATTCTGACGTCATTCATGCCTACTCTTGCCCTGCACGGGGGCAATAATAGGCTGGTGTTATAATCATAATGGTTATTGAATCATAGATTCAAATTCATACCCACCGGTGTTCTACGTCTTGTTAAAGTTCATCCTGCGAAGTGTCAAGGTGTTAATGTGGGCCGATCCCGGCAGCAGCGAGAGTGGAGCGAGCCCCGAACATTCCGTCAGCTTACAAAAATCAAATTAATATACTGGTCCCTCGGTGAGGGAACTTTCAGATATTAAGCTGAAAAGAACAGAGACTACACTTTGATCTTAGCCAAGAGGCCGAGAAGCGATACCGTGTCACTGAAAAGTCTGGATGGTCATTCACTTACGGAGAATCTTATCACCGCGATTCAGGAATTCGCTAGAAACGTAAAACGCCATCTGTCGGCGTTTTTCGGAACCATGAGCCGGCTGCGGCTGGTTTTAATAATACTTGGGTAGATAATTATTATCCAAGACAAACTGTAAGATTCACACCTATCTTGCTTCCGCTGCCAGGTGGAAGTACAATGTGTGAGTACAATGTACCTCGGAGGAAGACCGCAGCGGTCAATGCTTCCGATATAGTCAACGTTTCGTTTCCTCCCCGTGCACGTCCTCGGGGAATTCAATGCCAAGAACGTGGCTTGGGGTTCCCGGTACACGGACACGCGGGGCAGGATGGTGAAGGACTGGGCTCTGAAAACAGGCCTGGTCGTCCTAAACCGGGGTTCTGTCCCAACGTGTGTGCGGATGCGGGGTGAATCAGTGGTGGACATTTCGTTCGCCAGCCCCACTCTGTCGCCGCACGTCATCGACTGGCGCGTCATGGAGGGGGTGGAGACCGATTCCGGGTGGTCCGCGGTGGGCGCTGAAGCAGCTGGACCAGAAGCTCCTCCTGGAAGCCTCGATCGTGCAGGCCTGGGTGTCACCACCGGACAGGCCTGCTGACATCACCAACGTCATGACCGAAATTTGTGACTTGGCAATGCCCCGGGTCCAGCCCGGACGTGCCTGGCGCCAGGTGTGCTGGTGGTCGCCGGAGCTGACAGCTTTGCGCGAGGTGTGCGTGGCTGCACGACACCTGTACACAAGGAACCGCAGGCTACGTATCCGCCCTCCGGATACGGAAACCATTCAGGCGGAGCTGTACGAGGGGTACAGAGCGGCAAAGACCGCCCTCCAAGCGGAAATCCTGCGGGCCGGGGCACTGGCCCGCGAGGAGTCACTGGAGACTCTGAACAGGGACCTGTGGGGACGCCCCTACAAAATGGTGCGGGATAAACTCCGCCCATGGGCTCCCCCACTGACGCAGAGTCTCCGGCCCCAGCTCGTGGAGGACGTGGTGAGCGCTCTGTTCCCTTCGCGAGGGGAGCACACTCCCCCGCCCATGACTCCGCCTACTGCGGTGCCGGATGAGGACCGCACCGACCGAGGTAGAGTTGAGAGTGGCGGTACATAAGCTTAGCGCCAAGAATACCGCCCCAGGACCCGACGGCTTACCTGGAAAAGCCTGGGTTCTGGCTTTGGAGGCTCTCGCGCCTCGGCTTAGGGGGCTCCTAAGCGCATGCTTGGAGGGGGGCCAGCTTCGCTGGAAGACGGGGAAACTGGTCCTCATTAAGAAGCCGGGGCGCCCTGCGGACTCTCCGTCCGCTTACCCGCCCATCGTGCTGCTCGAGGAGGTGGTCAAGCTCTTCGAAAGAGTAATTGCAAACCGCCTCGTCGGGCGGCTGGTGCGGGTGGGGCCGGATTTGGCGGAGAGCCAGTTCGGTTTTCGCAGGGGGCGCTCTACGGTGGACGCCATCATGCGCGTGCGAGCCCTCACAACGGGGGATGCTGTGGCCTGGGGTGGGGTCGTCTTGGCGGTGTCTCTAGACATCGCCAATGCCTTCAATACCCTGTCCTGGAGTTGCATCAGGGAGGCATTGCAGTATCACCGGATGCCGACCTACCTCTGTCGCGTGGTCGAGGCCTACTTGACGGACAGGGCCGTCATCTGCCCCGGTCACCGAGAAGAGTGGAACCGCCGAGAGATGTCGTGCGGTGTCCCACAGGGATCGGTCCTGGGGCCGCTTCTGTGGGATATCGGTTACGACTGGGTGCTGCGCGCCGATCTCCCTAGTGGCGTCAGCGTGGTTTGCTACGCTGACGACACGCTGGTCCTGGCACAGGGGAGGTCGCACCAGGCGGCGGCCGAGCTAGCGATACTCAGGGTTGCGACAATCGTCGATAGGATCCGGCAGTTGGGACTCGAAGTGGCCCTGCACAAGTCCGAGGCCATGTGTTTTCATGGTCCTCGGAACGCGCCACAATCGAGTTCCCAGTTAACGGCGGGAGGGGGTTCACATCGGCGTCGAGTCAACGATGAAGTACCTGGGACTCGTCCTCGACAGCCGTTGGAACTTCGTGGAGCATTTCCGACGTTTGGTTCCCAGACTAGAGCGGGCTGGGGCTGCCTTGAAGCGGCTCCAGCCCAATCTAGGGGGTCTAAACGCCTCCTGCCGGAGGCTCTACGCGGGGGTCATGCGGTCCATGGCACTTTCCGGAGCACCGGTCTGGGCGCCTTCTTTGAGGCGCCGACCAGCCCGCCGGTTAAACGCGTCCCAAAGGGTCATGGCCGTCCGGCTGGTCCGGGGATACCGCACTGTCTCCTGCGAGGCGGCGAGCCTCCTTGCCAGATTGCCGCCATGGGATCTGGAGGCAAAAGCCCTCGCGCACTCGGTAAAACGAAATCGAATCGAAAACCGTACGAAATCACGGTACAGCGGACAGAGCTCCGGCGGGATCTCATGGCGTCATGGAGGGTGCGATTGTCGCAGCCCAGTGCTGGGCACGCCACAATAGCGGCGGTAAGTCCCCTCTTTGAGGAGTGGTTGGAGAGGCGCCACGGTGTCCTCACCTTCCGCCTGACACAGTTCCTCACCGGACACGGTTGTTTTGGGAGGTTCCTGTTTCGTATAAGGCGGGAGGAAACGCCCGGGTGTCACCATTGTGTGGATCGCCCGGAGGACACGGTGGAGCATACGGTGGAGGTCTGCCCAGCTTGGGCGGAGTACCGCAGTGTCCTCGCGGAGGCGATCGGCGGCGGCGATCTCTCGCGTCCAGCCCTGGTCCAGGCCATGGTACGGAGCGAGAGGGAATGGAAAGCCGTCACCTCCTTCTGCGAAGCAGTAATGCTCGCGAAGGAGGAGGCGGAGCGCGTGAGGGAGAGAGCCTTGCGCCCTCACGCCCCTAGTCGCCGCAGGAGACGCCCTGGGCGTCGGGAGTCGCCTGCAGATTCCCGGCCACCGTAGGCGCGGGATTGCGGTCGGCGAGTAATGGGTACCTCGCCGTCCGGTAGGGACCAGGCCCGGGTCGACGGCGCGTCGTGTTCCACTCGCGCCTCAAAGAGATGTCAGCACAATATGACGGGGTCCGTTACGAATCATGTTAGTGAACGGGCGCCGTCAGTGGGGACTGGTCATCTCTTGGCTGCCACGGCTGTTTTTTGTTTCCGATTTTTTGTACTTTTTTGTTTTTTATGTTTTTCATTACGGACCTTTCTACATCGTTCTCACATGTATAATAATTTCAACAAGACTGATGTAACAAACTTTCTGTAACCATATTATTTAAAAGAGTGTCCATGGAGTTTCTTGCCCATTCTTCTCCATAGGTACCTACTTCGCTTTGGAATGGGCAACTAGCTTCATATTTCTGACTGACCGACCCCTTGCCAATTTAAAAGTGCCTGTAATTGGTTTATTTGAAATAAATGCTTTGAGTTTGAGTTTGAATAGATCAAGTGTTTTTGAGAAACGAGCGTTTTGAAACATCAACATTTCTACTGAGTTTTACCAAACTCCCAGAGTTACGTTACTGAGATAACTAGTAAGAACCTTTTAATTAAATAAGAACGAAAGTCTACCTACCCATGACTATGAGAATACCTCACGGATAGAATAGCCTAAGTTTAAAACCTTAACGGCATTGCCATGCAAATTCTAAACATAATAAAACAATTTTGATGTTGGTACAGTAGTGAGTATTTTTCTGATTTTTGTTTAAAATCTACCTCAACAAAACATCCCTCTCAGACACTCATCCTCACAAACACAGACATACAAACACACAGCCTTGTAAAGCAACATAATATTTATTTCTGTTCAGTCGCACCCCGACCCCCAACATAGAAGCCTTGCTTAGTTTGGAGAACAACGGTCAAACCAAAACTTTGTGATGTTCAAACACTGAACTGTTTTACATAATAATAATAATTTATTCTCTTTTCACATAGCTGACTTAAAGTTAATGCGTACAAAAAATATCTCAGTATGAAATTCAATGAAAGCTTACTGTCTGTCATCAGTTCTTCGCCTTTTTTACCAGATAAAAAAAAAAGAAGGACGTTCTCATTTCGTTTTTTTTATGTTTGTTACCACAGAAGTCCGTCATATTTTATAAACCGATTAGTTTTTTTTTCTTCTTTTGTTTCAAAGCGTATTATACTATATGCTTGGTCAAGTTCTGATGAGTGGTTTTTGAGTTAGCTTCAATAATACGTATTTTTTCCACTTAGTGTATGTTGTTGATGTTATAATAACTTCCTGACACTGTTATTTACGTAGCAAGGGAAAGTATACGAATTAATTGTGGAGTAGGTACCACAACGAAAAAGTTTAAAACAAAAACTCTATTACAACAAAAGAAAACAACCGACTTCAAAAAAAAAAACACTATGAAGTGAAAAATCACTTTAATTTCGGTAGTTGATGGTAAAAAACGAAAATGCAAAACGAAAGACACCGACTTTCGAAATTCAAGTTATTTTTCACTTTTTAGTGTTTTTTCAGTCAGTTGTTTTTTTTTTAACAAGGTTTTTCTTCTGCCATTAAAGCTTTTTGATTTGTTTTTTTTTTGTACTGAATGTAAGTTTACCATCATAATGTCGAATTAAAAAACACTACAACCTTACCAAATATGACCTAACTCATGTCACACACCATTTAAACATAATATTTTATCATTTTGGTTGAAAAACGGAAACAATTAACTATACCATTGTCTTCTCCCATGCATTCGTCATCTTTATTCTGTTGTGTACAATCAACTGAGTCATCGCGACTTGCCCTAAATGATTCGGGAAGTATTCGGTTCTTGGAACTAATTATCATAATAAGTGCAATGTGCAATGATTTATTAAACGTGCTTCTACGAAAATAGGAAGCTATTGCATGAAGGTTGGTAGGTATATCTTTTATGTTTCACTTATCATAACATAACACCTGGTTTCCTCGTATCATCGTTTCCTATCTGTCTTCTCTGAGAAGAAAGGCTGAAACAAATTCAGTAGTCACAAAGTCCAGACATAATCTTGGTCAGAACATGTGAATACCATGTAGATTTTGTGTCTGAAATGGTCTTTTGAGGAAAGAAACACACAGATAGAGTCAGACAGGTCCACTGTCCAGTCAGTGCACTTATTTGTCAGTAACGATGCAGCTCAACTCAGAACTAAGGAGCTCGATGAAAATTACCATTACATTTGGGTAGACCGCATAAATTACTCAAACTGTCAGACCATGATTAAAACTAGCAGAGAAAAAAAACCTAAAAAAAAAACACATTGTCTTCACATTCACAGTTATTAAAATAATATTATACTTTACAAAGTAAACTTTCAATTAATTGTATGGAGTGTATAAAGTCCATCAATGTCAAAGTGTATATAAAAATCCGGAATTAATCTTGGAATGTTGGTATATTTTTCAAATGTCACATAATATAACATACTACCTTGTTTTCCTTAAGGTCGAAGAATGGGGCAGAGGTGTGTTCCTATAAAAAACCCACATTTCGCCAGCTATGTTTAAGTCCCATATAATATGGGGCGAGCAAATAGCCATTAACCTGACACAAATCCAAACTCCGGGCTGCTACAGAGATATTCAAGATAGAATAACCCAATAAAACCTTGTCCGACCTGGAAATCGAACCCAGGATCTGATGCTGCAAAATATAAAAGATCTCATCGAAAGACTGACTCGTTGGTTTCAGCAGTTAGAGGATATCTTTTATTGTTTAAAGCGAATTTATTTGTTTATTAAAACTTTATGCACAAGTAAAAAAAAATAATGTAAAAAGGCGGACTTAATGCCTGAGGCATTTTCTACCAGTCAACCTTAGGGTGATGCAGAGACAAAACATGGCAGGTGCAACAAAGGGGATAGATAACTTGAAAAAGAATACACTATTAAAACATACATACGTATATACATACATATAAACAGATGAAACTTTGTCAGGAGAAATAACGATAGGTAGAGGAGAAAACGAATCCAGCAAATCAGCATTGAGATGATTTAACAAACTTCTCACGAATATGTTCACGAGCCTTCACTTTGAAAGATAACCGACTGGTTGCCATCCTGATGTTCAGAGGGAGCGCATTCCAAAGAAAGGCCGCCTGGACAAAAAAAGAAGAGTGAATAAAACCAGAGCGGGGAGAAGGACATCGTAGAAGACGATTGTTGGTGGAACGAAAATTTTTACTATGAGCAGAGCATAAGTATTGAACATGGGGGATCAGATAAGAAGGAGAAGTAGTTTTGTCGAGTATAGAATATAACATAGACAGAGCCCTCAACTCTCTACGCTGACGTATGGGTTACCATTTTAAAAGCAATCGGAATTATACCTGTGAAAAGTCTTTAAAATTCTTGGTGTTTGTTTTTCCTGAGATTCACTATTTCTAACCGCGATAGTTTTAGTTTCCGACGCTGTGAACAATGTTTTCAACGATTGGGGGCCTACCTCCCACAGTTTTTTAAAAGTACAAGTGGCGTGCTGTGCAATGGTGGCCCAGTGGTATCGGCCCACCCAGACTTACGAGTTGTACACGAGTTGTTTGAACCCAGGCAGGCACTTTGTGTCATTTATTTCATCAAAACAGTGAAGGAAAACATCGTGAGGAGACCGGCATGTCGTAGAACCAAAAAATCGAAGACATGTGACATCTACCAACCCTCACTGGGCCCGCGTGGTGGGTTACGGCCCAATCCCTCTCAGAGAGAGGAGGCCTGTGTCACAGCAGTTGGAACATTATAGGCTGCTTACGTAGTGGCCTGTCCTTGTCCATCGATCGAAGTACCGAAGATTATTGGAGCAGACGAGACCAGTGAAGACCATGATTTAGCAATCGTAACATGGTATGTAGCTTTTGGGCGGCAGGAGCAAGTGAATCCCTTTACCTTGTCGATGTTGAATTCTGGTGTGCACCAGTGTCAAAGGCTCAGGTAAAAGATAAATTTATTTGAGAGCGAAGATAATGAAATCCGCAAGATGAAAATACTATTTGGAGACACATTTTAAGTAAGAAACTATTTATCGGACTTAATGAGCAATTGCGTGGTTGTTTGTAAACCATAAAACTCTTTTAAAAACAAAATTAGTTCATGTACCTAATATTCCACAAGCATTGGGTGTTTTACACGTTAAAACATTGTTTATTCAAGTGTTCATGTTTTACATTTTTAAGCACAAATAGGGCAAACATAGAACCTTAAAATACATACTACCTACATGTGCCAAGTAATGATGCCTAAATAAAAATGTATTAAAAACGAACTGCTCTCGTAGCATGACCGGGATGTCGATGGAAGAATAGACAAAATTACAGATAGAATAGATAAAATACAGATATCTTTTATTCATCTGTATTTTGTCTATTCAACCCTCGACAAAGCTCGTTTCTTTGGTGGACAGGACATGGAAAGAAATGACGAGAACTCTGATTCCATATCGGCTAGTTTTCGAGTTATAAGTTCCAGACGTCTGAATGGAAGGGCCACCATAAACGTCCTGTAACTTTTTATGGGTTTTGCTACAAATTCCAGGATCGAGCCATAATCAGAGTAAGCATAATCAGCCTAAAACGTTCCCACTGCTGGGACACAGGCCGCCTCTCAGTGAGAGGGAGTGGGCCGGAATTTTTGTTTCTAGGACATGCCGGTTTCCTCACGATGTTTTCCTTCACCGTGTTGAGAGCAGTGGTGATGAAATTAAATACACAAAGTAAAGTGCCTGCAGGGTTAGAACTCATGACCTACAACTCATCTCGATTACAGTCGATGCTGAATCCATGCTAACAGTTTGCACACTAGTTTAAAATTTACCCTGTGTACTCCAATTGACTTCTATCGCTAAAGATAGCAGATAAGAGCCTTCACAATATACCAGAAATGCATTGAGTTTAGTGAGGAAATAGACAGGCACCTTCTTAACGTTAACTTGACATGTGAAATCAGAATGATCTCGTTCCCAAAACTTCAGTTTGATCCCTTACTGAGCGAAGTAAATAAACAGTTGCATGACTTAATTCATAGGAATATGTGGCTTTCTTAACTTGCTCTGAGTAAACTTTTGCAACAATATTTGTTCCGTACACCTCATGATTCACCTCACCACCACATGACTTTTTTGTCAGGCACAATAATTACAGCTGCTGCTAGTTGAAATAATACAAGGTATAAAAAACTTACAATGGAGCAACAGTACAATATAGAGCCACGGGTAGAAACCCGTGGCTCCATATTATACCATGCTCCATGTTATCGAGACCATCCGTGCCTCGGAAAGCACGCCGACGCGTCGGTCGCGGCTGTCTTCCGTAGATCTTTGACAGTCGTTATAAACGGGTAGGCAGAAGCCACTTAAGCAGTCTTACCAAGGATTATCGTGTTAACATTTTGTTACACCAAAATCAAATATTTTATTAAATTTATCTATTTAAAATTTTGGGAGCCATTGTGTCCAGCAATTATTTCCATGATTCAGTAACAAAATTAAAATATGAAAATTGTATGACACTCATTTAACTCAACGGGTTGTGGAGGGCAGATAGGCAATCGGTTCATGTAAAATACTGGAATTCAGCTTCATCCTGTTAAGCCTCCCACAAATAGGCGCGACACGACAGCGCGACACAAAGGCAAAGATCGTCGCGCGACACGCGGTGCCTTTGTGTCGTGCTGTAGCAAGACAAAGTTTAGCTGTTAAAGCACAAATCGTGGAATAACCAATATAAGCTTGAATAATTATTAAGTCGTCATTGACAGGAATCACCTCTTCCATTTTGGACAAAGCTGAACAGCTCATTTGTTGGCGAATAACACAAATATTGAGATTTGAGTTCCCAGAAGGGAAGCAGCTTTGACAATAATAAGAACCGGACCTAGTATTATTCCTTGGGGAACCCTCATTTTTCCCGTGTGTAATAGACATTTATCCATAATTGTTGTTGCATAATTAGTAGCAACTAACTAATGAGTTATTAAACAAATTATAATGAGCTAGAGAGAGGGTGAACTCTAGAAGTGCAATAATTAACGAAATTGTTTGATTTTTACTTACCTCGTTGGTCTGAGTTCGATTCCAAGGTCACGCAACGTGTTATTGGGTTTTTCTATCAGGAATTTGTCAGTAGCAGTAGCAGCCCGGGGTCTGGATTTGTGCCCGGTTACATGGGACTTCAAAATATCTAGTGAAATGTGGGGGGTGTACTATGCTATTTTGTACATTTCTGCAGAACCCTTCTTGGAAAACAGGTTTGATTTTTTGTTATGTTAAATAATTTAATCGGCGGCGCACAGGAACAAGAAGCGCAAGAGCTTCCTAATTTGGTAAAAATAAAACATCCTTTACTATTCACTCCTACAAAATAGCCTCACAGTTTCCGTATGCGTTTATTATTCGCAATTAGACCTCTTTTATATTTGTACGAACTTTGCCTTATATAATCAAGTTTTTTTATTTGTTTACTTTAGTTAAAAACTTTAAAAGCAACCAAAGCAAACGGAGCATTTTGTTCAGTGCGTGGAGAATGTTCGTCACGAACGCACGTATTCCGTGGCCGTGTTTTAAATATCCAACTCAGTGACGGAAAGCGGAACCTTTTTAAACTTTTAAATTTAGAATCTCATTTTTAAATAACGTTTTATTGTGATACTTTTAGATATGTGGTGTGTTGCTGGTAGTGCTGGTACTTAATTTTATAACCTAAGCTGTGATAAATTACTTAAAACTTGTACTTCTAATACAAAATTTTGGTAAAAGGGTCTTAATTTGGAATAAATTATTTTGTATCTCAATTTACACTTCTAAAAGTAACAAATAGTGTCAGCATAGAAAATATTCTGTGATCGAATTTAAGTGTTTTTTCATTATTTTAAAACACAAAGAAACATTAAAATAAAAGTGTGAATGTGCTCATAACCTGCGGAACTTTCGTGAACCCTTCGTGAAATCGTAAGTAGACGCTTGTACTACATTTCAACAACGTTGTCATTATAAATCAGTTTTATACGTTTCTTGAATAGAGAGCGCCTTTAATGAACAATCTCCATTTATTGCATTTATTTTTTACTAAATTAGGATGGTTCGTTCATTCATACTTTGGTCAGTGTAGTCTTACTGAACGGCACGTTTTAGAAAACTAAAACAAAGTTTTTTTTTGTTTTCTTTACTGCTCATGTTTCGGAAAAAAAAGTCCGGCGTCTCTGAGGTTGCACTCCAATCTATACTTTTCTTAAAACATGTGGTGAGGATTACGTGAGTACGGTGGGTGGTAAATACACGTAGGTACGGGTGGTCATAGTAGGGTTGGGCTTAAGAAACGATGAATGATTTGTGTGAATGATGATAAGGCTAGAAATGAACCGTTAGAGAATAACGGAAAAGAGATGCCTGTGTCTACCCCAAATATGTTTGCATTACGGCAGGTGATTGATGTTCGTTCATACTTTACCATAGTAGGTAGGAAGGCATCAAGCTTTTGCCCGCGACATCACCCGCATTGAGGTAGGAAATTATCTCACAGGATGGAACTACCGGGAGAAAAATTAGCCTATGTCTTTCCCCATGATGCCATCTATATGAATGCCATATTTTATCGTAATCTGTTCAGTGTTTTAGGCGTGAAAAGGTAACATACAGAGAGTTACTTGCGAATTTAGATGAAGAATGGAACGTTAATAAATATAACCATTGCTATTGATGTTCCATTTTTAAATTACCTAGGTTTTTTACCACTGACTACAAAATATTGATTTTTGTTCATTCAATAAATTGATGTCATGAACGAAATGATTAATTATGTTAAGTGCCCACTCAACAATTTTACACGCAAAGAAATAGTTTATGGAAAATTTGTCCTTAATTTTTTATCGGATTTTATAAAACTCTTTTTATAAAATATATCACAGTAAGTATTTTTTTTGTAGATTTCAAAAAATAGTAAGTCTCTAAAGTCTTTAAGTATCTTTTTCTTTGTAAGTATCTTTTTAAGATATTTATAATTTGTCGTTTCTTTTTATGATTTTCTTCAATACCTTACAATTTACATTTTCACAAGAAACCAATTTGTATTTAAAATATAAATTGGTTGCTTGTGAAAATGTAAATTGTTCTTTTATAGTTACCTATTTGATTTAGTTTTATTGCGTTTAAAAATAACCTTAGCAATTCAACAAAAAACTACAAATTGAAAATCGATACAAAGTAAAAGCAGTTTCACAATTTACCTAGGTAACTCGTAAACTTTTTATTTTTTTTCTTCCATTTTATTATACCTACCCAGATTTCAATTTAAGTTACCTAATCCACATAGCTATAAAATCTGATTATAATAGCTAAACTGCAAACACCTCTTAAAACAACTGCTATAAAATTATATTTTAATTTACAACTACTATTTACATTATTCATTAATTCATAAACAAGTCTATTTTATGAGTAATTAGTAAAAAAATACAATCATGATAGTTCAGTTTATTTAGAAAAACTATCAACACAAATGTCGTAGTTTAAATAACAAACATACACAAACAAACAAACGAACGGTATTTAAATGTCAATTATACAATGTGGAGATGACATTACGGCATTAAATGAAAACACTGGCATTACTTTTGTTTTGGAATTTTCGAATAAATCCTAACATCGAAATGAAAAAAAGTGAATTTTGTATCTAATCAAAAATATCCATCTTCCTAGTAGGGCGGGCTGTTCTGGGCGGCTGCTGCAGGTGCGGAAAACCTCAAACGGCGAAATTATTCCAATCTTATTGAGAGTTATTATGTCTGAGCCGTTTGGGGTTGAAACGCTAGGGCCATGGGGTCCGAGTGCCCACTTGGTTTATCGAGACATTGCTAAGCGGTTGGTCCACTCGACACGTGACCAGAGGGCTTCTTTTTTGGGTGGGAAATCTTCAAATGACCTCTCCCGCTGTGGGTGGAGCGGGAGACTTAGACGACGAGAGTCTCAGAAACGGGAGTGTCAGACTTTTACTGACTAAAACCCACCCATGTTCCTTCAGTTGCCTGTTGCGTTGCATCGCCATTCAACGTGGCAATGCTGACAGCGTTATGGGCACTTAACCTGTTGACAGCATTAGATTCTTTTCCTTCTTTTTATATTAAGTAAATATGATTATAAATAAACTCTAGCAATACAACTTTAATCATATCTTTAACTAAAAGTGATGGGCCGACTATTGGTTTTGCCAGACTTTGAGTGGCTATACAGCGACTAAACTATTGGATATATTTGGTTGATTTTTGTATGCAGGCTAGAAACGTCATTCGTTATACTTACAAAGTTTAATTTATTGTTGAGCTCATTAACTTCTGAGTTGAGTTGTTGCACGTTTACTGACAAATGCGTGCACTGACTGGACATGTACAGGTCCACTCAATCTGCGTGGTTCTTTACTCAAAAGACCATTTCAGACACCGACCTACATGGTCTTCACATAAGCTGGCCAAGATTAAATCTGGACTTTAAAAGAGACTGTGACCTCTGAGTTTATTTCGGCCTTTCTTCTCAGATTAAGTCTCACTGGCGCAACGCCACAGCGCGACACAAAGGCACTGCTCGTAGCGCGACAGGCGGTGCCTTTGTGTCGCGCCAGTGTGGACGAGACTTCAGTCAGAAACGAAACGCCGATCACGCTTAGTTCAAAAAATATTATTGAACGTGTTCGTACAAACCTACTTACAGAAATAAAATCATTTATCATTAATTGTACTTGCGTGTAACATTGCTTGGCCTATGACAACAATTTAATTTCCATTGCTCCATTACTAGAAACTGTTAACCATTTGTAGGTTTATAAACAAAGTAACAGCAAAAAAAGTTGTTTAAATAACTAGTTTATGGTCTCTCAGAACGTGCCATAAACGTTAGGAAATAATGACGTTACGATCGATTCTTCGATCGATCGTTGTTTTTCTCACAGTGACTCATTGTTTCTTAGGACCTAAGAATTGAAAATCTGAAGACCTAGGCTTAGGTCTTCCCATCCTCATTCCCTACCCATACCTACAACCATACATAATTTCAAAATTTTAAAAGCTAATTTCGAAATACGTATGAAGGCTTTTTGGAACAGCAATTTTCTTTTAAAATCACTTGTTTTCGAACGTAAAAATTACCATTATTAATGTAATTAGAACATGTTCAGTAATAAGATACAATTAGAACGTTTTTGTACTTCCAAGCAGGAATTTAATGATAGTTCTACGAAACGAACTCATTGAAAAATGTCAAGGTCTTATAACCTACGTTCAGAGAGATAAGCGTTTAGATAAATTGCGGTACAAGCTTTGTATACCTACTTACAATTATTATTAATAAAATCAATTACTCTCGTATCATTTAGTATGTTCTAGTTTATCATATCACAACATTATACGACTGAGTTTAGGATAGGTACGCAATTATTTCTGAGGAAGGACCTAGATTCTTGGTTCATAATGGGGAAGATGACAATTTTTTTTTTTTTATTTAAAAAAATGCTTATTTCCAAATAGTGCAAATAGTATTACAAAAAGTTTATAAGCTTAAAAAACTGCCAAGTTATAAATGTTTTAAAGTAAGTGTTAGACTAGGACAGCACTATCGTAGAAGTGACGTCCCGACTACGTAACTTCATACTAGCGCCGCCGCGCCGTACATTGTCAAAAATTTTAAAGCATGTATCTTCTTCATTTTTACATTGATTTAACAGATTTTTTCGATTATCTCATTTTTGCTATGCCTTCTTTGAAATTACATTATTTTTAAGAACATGTTTAATAGTAGTCATTCATAGTTATCCGAAAAAGAACTTCAGTTACCGACATAGCTTGCAGAGTAAGCAAGCTGAAGTGGCTGGGCTGGCAGTGGGCTGGCCACGTTTGTCGATGACCCGAGGCGCACGCGAGTACTGGAGTGGAGACCGCGTATCGGCAAGCGTAGTGTGGGACGCCCCCTAGCTAGATGGACCGACGACCTGGAGAAGGCGGAGGATATGGTTTTACGGCGCAGCCTGGGAGAGGCCTGTGTCCAGCAGTGGACTGCGATTGGCTGAGTTGATTTGATTGATGACGCTTTCACGCCAAAACGGCTATGCGGATTGGATGAAATTTGGCACACTTATAGACCATGACCTGGGTACGAACATGGGTTACTTTTCATTCCGGATCGCAGACTATATCGCGGGCAACAGCTAGTATATTAAAAATACGGAAATGAGTATGTCTGTTACGGTTTTAGAGCAGTGGTGGCCCAGTGGTAGCGGCCGCGACTTTCAAGGTGTAGGTCGTAGGTTCGAACCCAGACAGGCGCTTTACTTTGAGTAAATTATTTCATCACCACTGCTCTCAAAACGGTGAAGGAAAACATCGAGAGGAAACCGGCATGTCTAAGAACCAAAACTTCGAAGATATGTGACATCTACCAACCCGCACTCGGCCCGCGTGGTGGATTAAGGCCCATTCCCTCTCACAGAGAGGAGGCCTGTGTCCTAGCAGTGGGAACATAATAGGCTGAAAAACCGCGGTCCGGATCGTTATGGAATTTGACAGATATGTAGCCTGGGACCCGTAGATGGATATGTTTATAGGCTTTTTTTAATCATGGATCTAGCTAGTGACTAATACAATGAATGGACAGAACATACAGGACCACTGACAAAATCTAGTAGGCAGTCTGCAATGTGGCAGTTCCTATAGAGCAGGAGGAAGTATATCTCCTACAGGAGGTAGGTGTATAAACTAGTTTTGTCTACGAAAGAATAGACAAAATGACCGATGATAAGAAATCTGTTATTTTTTGTCTATTCATCCGTCGACAAAACCCGTACCCTAATTGCGTAACACACAATCAATCGGAATATGAATCGTTTTGAAACAGATAGCAAATCCATTTATTTTTATTTTTTATTTGAGGTGGGTTTGCTCTTGACTCTAGTCCAGCAGCCTAATTGCGTAACATATTTTCGTAAACGATTACGACTAATCTGTTTGATTTTGTCACTTCAACAACATTAATTGCGGTATCTACAGTGTTGAGCAGAGCTTTTTATCGAACTTATGAAGCAATGTATTAGCAATCTGTTTCAAAACGATTCAGATTCCGATTGATTGTATATTACGCAATTAGGGTACAGGTCAGAAGTGACAGAGACAAAGTCTAAGATGGAGTGAGCTTAACCAGAAGTAGCCTGTTCACTCTAACTTTGAAGAGAGTCGGGTTGAATGCGTTCGGGAACACAGACGCAGGTAGTGAGTTTCACTCTTGCCGTTCTCATTATGAAGGATGTTTGGAAGCGCTTAGTTCGAATTGGTGGAATGGCAACTAAGTCTGGATGGTAATTAGCATACGTCTAGATGTCCGATGGTAGAAGGTGGCAGGTGGAATGTGGACTATTGGATCCATTGCTTCATAAGTTAGATAAAAATTCTGCTCAACAATGTACATAACGCAATGGATGTTGTTGAACTGTCAATATGTAACAGATTAGTCGTAATCGTTTACGAAAATGTGTTACTGCGTTAGGCTGCTGGTCATGCTATGCGTACAGGAGCTAGGTATATCTCCTGCTCTGGTCCGCGATACTTACTTGTTTACTTGAGGTTTTAATGTTGCATCCCTTTCAGACGTCTCGTCACAATTCCTTCCTACTGCAATCCGGGGATAAAACTATAATAAGCTTTTCTATAAACTGAAGAATGCAGATTATCACCCCCTGTTACATGGGACTAAAGCATCACTAGCGAAATGTGGGTGTGATATAGGAACACCTGCCTATCCCTTCTGGGAGTACAGGCGTGATGCTATGTATGTATGTATGTATCATAAAGGGTCGTAGCTACCGCCGTATCTGCCGTATCAACTATACGGGGCCCCCGGGCCACGGGGCCTCCGACATGAACGCCTGTCAGACCTGTCACTATTGTCCATAGAGGCAGAAACATTAGAAAAACTAAAGTCATCATCAGCTTTAAATGATTTAACAAGTCAGTTTGCCGAAAAAAATGCAAGGAGAGTGTATATTTAATTTGAATTGTTTTTTTATAAAATTATGATGAATAAATATTTCTTTTAATTTTATGCAAGCATTTTTTTTCTTTTGTGAGAAATCTTTACCCATCATAAGGGCCCCCAAACAAATTTTTATACGGGGTCCCGCCAAGGCACGCTACGCCACTGTATTAATAGCTCTGATAACCTGTAAGATTTCTGTATGAGTGAGTTCCATTAAATACGGCGGACATATCATTAGTAGTAGGTGACTAATGTGAGCAGTAGTTAGCAATGTAACAGTGTAGGTTTATTCGAAAAACTTCTAGGGATGTCCGAAAAACAACACAATTAGCAAGATAACAACAGCGTAATATTCGAGGTCGTAGGGGTTAACGGATCTACGGATCTACTGACGTCGCTGAGTTGGTGGGCAAGATCGGGCTTCTTGAACCGGGAGCATTTCTTCGGAGACCACGTCTTCTCCATGTCAAAACAAAACTATCCACAGACAGAACTCGTATGTGATAAGAGCTTGTCGAGTTTTTAATATTGTGTGTCAGAATGTCGATTTAGATTTATTTACCGGAAGTAAAGCAAAATTAAAACAAATGTTTTTTTTTATGTATTAGCACTTTTTTTTCTCTTTATTATTGTATTTTTGAGCGTGAGATAATTAATTTGCGTATCTCTTACGTCGCTGTTTTCGCGTATTGATTAATTTTATTCACTTAAGTCATTAGTGGAAGCTTGTAATTGGCCATTGTATACAAATTTTACTAGCTATTAAAATGTATGTAGCTCTGTATGTTTTCCTAAAATTAATAAAGTTACATTAAATTAACCGAGTGCTATTTTATTTCGTTTGTTCTATCAATTAAATTGTCTATATAACAGTTATTTTAAGATCTGTGTTGTGTGAAAACGTATGAGGTTACACAATGATAAATAATTTTTATCACGAGTAAGTATGTAGGTATGTAGCGTCAGATTCAATGAGCGTCTCGTGTTTTATTTTCTAACAACTGATACATGAAGGAACCTGTTTAAAAATGATTTCTTTGAAAAAGGTTTTTATTTGGTAGGAAATCATCAAATGACTTCTCCTGCTCTGGGTGGAGCGGGAGGGCGTGTCAGACTTTTACTAACTAAAACCCACACGTGTTCCTTCCTGTGCCAGATCAACGGTATCTCTTTCAAACAACCCGCGACCCTGGCTGATTTGAAAGAGGCTGAGGTTGCATTTAACGTCCTCTATAAATTACCACAGCCCACATTTTACCGCTTCCATTTGTTGCCAATGGGTATATCTAAAAAAAGACGATATCTGGAAACAAAACCTGCACAGAACAGAGGGTCTAGACTCTAGACATATGGCATTCGCTTCCGAGCGATTCTATTGCTACAATCGCTATCGCTTCACTATGATACTACGCTATGACCTATGATCACGTGACATTTTGATAGCTTATGTCAAGACCATACACTTTTTGGCTTTTCTACGTCATCGCTAATCGAATGTTACGAATGTTACTTTGTCTAGGGCCTCACAATCCTAAGAAACCCGAAATCTGACACTCATATTGATTGACGTTTCTACACCATTTGTCGGAGTCTCTCTCGGCGACAGTTCAGATCCGGTTTCCCAGACGTCAGCCTTGGTTACGATTTCAATTCAAATGCATGTCGAAGCCGGCGATATCGTACAACCCCACCTTATTCAATTTACTGAGACCTCCATGATATACGTTATTATAACAGGCAGACATCCCACTGGGAAGGGAACATCACAAAAGAACCTTTTATAATATTTACAAAGCAAAATTCAAAGCATTCCAACGATATGAAAAGAATCCGAATTTTATGTGCCTATTTGAAAAAATGCAGGTAACACCTGCTTCGGAAAGAATTCTTCCCGCGGGTTTTTTTTTAATAAACCTGTTACTAGTCTATGGATTTATAAGCTTATGGAGCTGGCAAGTTTTTTTCTTTTCTTAAAATATGTTGATAACTTTTTTTGGCTTCGATAGAATACCAAAGAAGTTATGAAGAATATACCTTGGGTAGCTTTTTTGCAGAAAATCTTTATAACACAAACGGTTTAAAAAAAAAAACTATAGAACTTTTAAAAGTTACTTTTGCTTGAATGTACCCACGCTTCTCAAATATTGTCTGTAAACATAATAACTGTTTACAATTTTTTTTTTAAAACATGTGTTTGCAAATTAACTAATTTGTGCCTATTACTTGTAACATTCGTCATGATGCATTTCATTATTAAATACATCGTGACGAATTATGTATGTCAAATCGATTTGAAATCTCGAATTATGACTGACAGGCATGCTATTCTGTTTCTTATCCGACTTTTCGTTGTTCAATTATCATTATTTTCACCTACCCTTCTAGGTTTATGTTAAAAAAAACACTCTTACACGTCAATCATATTTTAAAAACTAGATGAGGTCAGCGTTTCCTAGCCGACGACTCTGATATAAAGACCGAAACAAACTCAGAGCTCATGGTCTCTTTTAAAATCCAAACATAAAGTAAGTTGAAGCCTTAGTAGTCAGACTTTGCTAAGTACAGGAAATACAGAAATAATTTAAACTTAGCATAAGCTACTAATCTTAACAGCTTGAACAACTTTTCTAAGTTGTTACGAGTACAAACTTGAATGCAGTTCGTCTGCCTTAGTCATTAGCCACATACAGTTGCATGTACTGTTTATAAACAGTCTAGAACACAGATAAGTTATCGGTCAAGACATGATTAACTTGACCATGTAGAATACAATAGAATAGAATACTCTTTATTATGTGCACCTTAAAAATTACAGATATAAACGTAGAAGTTTATGATAAGGTGACATACACATAATGGACGGTCTTATAGCTAAAAGCGATCTTTTACAGACAACCCTTGGATGGGTTTAAGGAGGAGAGACAATACTTCAGGTAGTCAGTGTGTTTATTTATTGTTATATATTATGGTACACCATTTAGATTGAACAACACATATATAACATAATATCACGCCTTGTTTCCCCCAAGGGTTGGGCAGAGGTGTACCAGTGGGATGTCTGCCTGGCACAATACTTGTATTAATTCTTCTTTTAGATACTTTTGATAAAAGCGTGTTTTTATTACCTTTTTGTCTACATATTTTAAGTCTAGTACATTTTTCTTACCATCTTCCGTGACGCCCACGCAGTCTGGCTGTGTCAGGGCTCCACATACCTACTTACCTAGTGGTTATTTTAGCTCACAGCATCTCACTGGCATCCCGGTCCCATTTAAACTGTGCGACTTATGTAATTATTACGGAGTAACAAAAATACACTACGTTTAACGCCAGACAAATGTAAAAATATACTTCCCGGTTCCCTAGTTTTGTTTCTAAGAAGTAATTGGATACAATAGTATGCCAACGTTCGTGGTAGCCGAGGTCATATAACGCGGGGGCCAGATGACACGTGACTCAGACCTAAATTAATAAACGTCAATGTTAAGTCAAATGTTAAATCGATACAAATCGATGTATACTTTTATTATACTCAGGGTGTAATAGACTCATCACATAGCTGTCAACGACGCATTCTGAACATCAAAATAAGTACCATAGAAACAAAAGAACTGCTAGGAAATGAATTTTAACTGTTTACGGTAGTGCGAAGTAACTTGTAAGGAACGCAAACCATTGTGATTATGGGCATGAGGAACGGTACCGGGGTCGTGGTATTTAAAGTTGTGTTATTACATTAAAGACTTGTTTAAAAAAAAAGCGTCAGCTAAAGTTGAAATGCTGACCTTCATTTAACGTAACCAGAATGTTCCCAGGTAAGTTCCAGTACAACAAAAATAGGATAATGACGGTCAGAACAAGTGACTCTCGGCTTCGTTAAGTCTATTTTGGCACCCGTTAGTATTATATATTACTAGCTGCTCCCGCAAACGTTGTTTTACTTCTTTTTTTTATATAAATGTTGTCCGATTCTCAGACCTACCCGATATGCACACAAAATTTCATCGGTCCAGCCGGTTCGGAGGAGTTTGGTTACAAACATTGCGACAGGAGAATTTTATATATTAGTAGATTATTATACAGGGTTATTGGTAAAATGTCGGTAATCCATTAAGGGGATGTAGTGGAGGTTTGCAACCAAAATGACCCCCTAAGACCCTAGGCAAATGTCAACCATTTTCGAGGAATTGATATGTAGCCGTGTGTATGGTAATTAATAATAACAATTAACAAACGCCATTGATTCTTTGACATGGTCTCAATGATACCTTTGAGTTAGTGGATATCAAAAGGAATACGTTCTTACTTACTCGTAAAAATATAGCGATTTATTGCACGCTGGATTTTACACGCTCGGCAACACCGAGTATTGAAAATCCAGACTTCGATTTACTACTGTACTGTTCCACATGTCTGTGAGATAATTGGGAAGCTGCATCTGTACACATGATAACGTTTTAACTGTCTCTTAATCATCTAACTGCCACCGTGATAAGGCAACGTTAACTGATAAGACTCATAAATAAGAACGTTCAAGGTGAAGATTACACGTTGTTGGTATTGTTTGACTAATACAGTGGAACTTGCGGGTGCCTAGATAATGATCAAAGTAAACAAAGCATTTTCTAAACGAATCATGAAGATGTTGCTAGCACGGCTATGATTTTAGACTTGTGACAGTGGAACTTGTGGGGGTGCCTAGATAATGATCAAAGTAAACAAAGCATTTTCTAAACGAATCATGAAAATGTTGCTAGCACGGCTATGATTTTAGACTTGTGACAGTGGAACTTGCGGGGGTGCCTAGATAATGATCAAAGTAAACAAAGCATTTTCTAAACGAATCATGAAGATGTTGCTAGCACGGCTATGATTTTAGACAGATTATTTTCTTGAAAGCTTTTCAATTTGTCTTTTTCGCAGACGCGTTTCAGTTTTTTTATTATGAATTTGACGATTTTCACCAAAAATTTTGATTGTTTATCTAAATCTGAACATGAATCCGACTATTTTTAATCGTGATTAAAAACGTTTGGAATAAAATTTGTTGTAGTGAACTAAAATTCACACCTATACCAAAACAGTACTGTATCTTTTTTTTTGTTTTCTTTTGCTTATTTATCTCGAAAATGGTATCCTATCCAAATAATGTAAACTTCGAACCCCTTTATAAAACCTTATAACCCTAAAACTCAACATGTAGGTAATAATGTTTCATATTTTCATTTCAAAAAGTGAAAAATTCCATATAAAACACGTCGAGGCTGCATCCTCTGCGCGCCTTCGGCTCTAAAATAATTCACGGGGTAGGGCAATAAAGTACCACGTTGCGAAACCAAAAAAAAAAACCCACGTGGAGTTGCGATTGTCAAAATCGATTTTGGTTGTGTCATAATATTTAAAAAAAATTGAAAATGTTTTGCTGAATCGTTGTCAGTATCAATATTTCACATGACACCGGCAACTCTTGAACGCGGTTAGATGTTCTGTGGGGTAATTGTGTAAAACACTAACAATAGGAATGGCTTTCATTTTGACAGTTCTGCAGCATTCATTGCGTTATTAGCGTTGTTGAGCAGACAATATAAAAAATTAAAATAATTTTGACACAACCGTTTTTTCCGTTTTTTTGAAAATATTTTGTTGAATGGCTTTAAGATTCCCATAGTCAAGAATGCATTTATTACAATTTGTTCCATTTGTTTTTGGGTTGGTATCCGAATGGTCTTTGCTTTCAGAAACATAACTACTTTCAACTACTATCTTTGTTACGTACTTACCTTTATTTCTCATTTTAAATCATAATTGCCGTATGTGCCTGAGGGCAAATTTCACCAATGAAACTGAACGTGATCAGCACCCTTATTGCCTGTCACACGATCAATCACAACACAACACAACGAAATTGCCTGCTCAACAACGCTAATAACGCAATGAATGCTGTTGAACTGTCAAAATGAAAGCCATTCCTATTGTTAGTGTTTTACACAATTACCCCCACAGAACATCTAACCGCATTCAAGAGTTGCCGGTGTCATGCGAAATATTGACACTGACAGATCTTAATTGAGTTCTGGATAGCACGTGCTAATCGCGTTGGAACTGCTATTTTATCTTGCCTATCTCTACATACATCATGTATTAAAATGTGTAGTCATATTAGGGTGGATACTCAGCTGCAGCCACCCAAATTCACAATAGTGTGCTGGTGCCTACGCTTATGTATGGAAGTGAATGTTGGGTCTGGCAAAAGAAGCATGAATGCAGAATAAATGCTGTGGAAATGCGTTCCTTGCGGAGCATGTGTAGTGTGACTTTGAATGATAGGCTGAGGAATGATGTGATAAGGCAACGATGTGGTTTAAATGAAGATGTAGTGACCAAAATTGAAAAGAGTATGCTTAGATGGTTTGGTCATGTTGAGCGGATGAATGAAAGGAGACTAACAAAAGGTATTTACAAGGCAGATGTGAGTGGAAACGCCGGGAGGGGACGCCCTAGGAAGACATATAGTGACCTTATTGGTGATGTTCTTCAGAAAGGTCAGGTGCGAAGTACTCTCAACCGGCGCTCGTGTATGACCTGATGTATGAACGTAAACGAGGCAAAAGGAGTATGTAAAGAACGTAGCAGGTGGCGTTCTGTGGTTTCTGCCTACCCCCATGGGAAGAAGGCGTGAGTTTATGTATGTGTATGTGTAGCTCTGCTTTACGTCGTATGTTGGACTAAATGCGATCCGCGACTCTAGGAATGATATATTTACTGAATAATAAATTCAAATCAATAGTAAAACTTGGGAAAATTGTTCCACCTCCACTTAAGAATTTTTCAGAATATTTCATATGAAAATTCTTAGATGGCACAAATTATAAGTATGATAATATTTTATTGGTCCTTTATTACAAAATTAATTTCTAAAGTAATACTATTGTATGCTTACTGTAACTAGCACATTTAACAAAGTTATTAGAACAGTGATCCCCAAACTAGGCAGCGCCTTTGTCTTGGGGACCTGAGTTGTTAACTTAAATTAAAATTCAGTTTGAAAAAAGACAGACTACTAAATGAAATAAGGTTTTTTTTGGTGGAAAATCATCAAATGACTTTTCCTGCTCTGGGCGACTGTGACTGTTATTTCTTTCGAACAATCCGCGACTCTGTCAGGTGCTAGCGACACCAGAGGATTCACCTTAAAGGCTGTGGTACAGAACATCAAACTGAACATCTTTCTGCGAATTTCTGGTAGGTATTCAAGTTTTGTATGGGACAGCAGATAATTTATAAAAACAACATGTAGAAAAGAATGAACTCCTATCGCTGCAGTAAGTAAGTAATTAATGGCATGCAGCACTAGTTAACTATGTATATGAATGAATGAAACGAATGAACCACGTTGATGGTCTTTGTCACGCACATTTTGTCGTTACACGTGTCTCTATTTTAGTTTATATTGACCATAGACAAGTCACGTTATTGTGCTTATAACCCATCGTTTATAAACGCGAAAGTTTGTGAGGATTGATGGATGGATGGATGTTTGTTACTCTTTCACGCAATAACTACTGAACGGATTTGTATGAAATTTGGCACACAGGTAGTTTATGACCTGGATTAACAGTAAGTGCGTTCTCGTGGTATAATTTCCGAAATACACACGGGCTAAGCCGCAGGCAAAAGCTTGTACCTATACCAAGAATACATATCAAGGTAGGTATAAAACATATTGTGTCTGCTAGCTTCGTTTACCGTCACCTAACACAAGTTGTAATGACGAGTTGCTTACAAAATAGAAATAAAGCGGCCAAGTGAGAGTCGGACTCAGGGTTCCGTACCACCGCCACCGTACAATATTACACAACATATTTCTTTAACACATTTCTTATTTGCGGGTCCCGTTGACACCGTTTGAGTATGGAACCCGAAAAATTACAAAAACTGAACAAAATAGTAAATAATACAAGTCATTAACACCCGTATATGATATATGTCATATCATATACACGAAATGTTTTTGACAAATCTTTTACAAGAATTGTCAATTGGTGTAAGCGTGGGGTAACATTACATTAAAGTGTATTTCAAGTATTAAAGTCCATATGAATGTCTAATTTGGCGCGCCCTGTAGTCAGCTACGCAATGGAAATGGAAATGGCTTTATTGTTGGCTAATATTTTTACAACGACAAAGAAGTATTCTGCCAAAGTATATTTAATATATATAAGTCTCTAATTTTAAACTGGTCACTATGTAGAATTAATATCACTGTAATGAGAAATATATAAAAAAAGCATAAAACATCAATTGCATACTGAACATTGTTGTTTCAAGCATTTTATACATGACTTTATTTCATATTTATCTTTTGACATCACCTCTCTACATGAAAACAATATTTATTCATATTTTTCTTTGTCAATCAAACAATTCTAAACTACGTGCGACAAGTTACATTGTTTTTAGACATGAACAACTTACAGACATACGCACAAACATAAAAAAACAAATAACAACGAGGTTTCAAAAAGAAAAAGTCGCCACTTATCACAGAAATAAATCATTCGATACGATCAACACATTCAATAAATTGAACTCAATCGATTATGACCGTATCGAGAAGACTACGAAATATGGACACTGGGTGTAACCGGTATGGTTTCATGTTTTTTAGGGTTCCGTACCTCGAAAGGAAAAAACGGAACACTTAAAGGATCACTTTGTTGTCCGTCCGTCCGTCTATCTGTCTGTCAAGACCCTTTTTCTCAGGAACGCGTGGAGGTATCAAGCTGGCAATCAAATACTCAGGTCTACTGTCCCTTGTAGCTGTGAAAAAAATCAAACTTTTAAGCCAACGTAATCAAAAGATAGACCCGTTTATGCCGCAAATTTTCGACACTCGCAAGGGAATCAAAACCTACAGGGTACTTCCCGTCACGTTGCGTTGCTTCTTAGCAAATTTCAAGATTCTATATATAGCACAGATAAAGAAAAAAATTGCGAAATCCGTAAATTTCTAGTTACTTATATCATAAAATAAAAATAATTGTAATAATTTTAAATTGAAATTGATATCAAATACTCAGGTCTTATATACCTACAGGTTTGGACGGAACCCTCAGGTGCGCGAGTCCGACTCGCACTTGGCCGGTTTTTTGTTTTTAACGAACTTATAAAAAGCGAAGGAAGGTTCTGAATTCGTGAACACGTTTTTTATTTATTTTTGCTACTCGAAATCTCCGGCAATTGTAATCGATTTAAAAAAATATTTTTTAATGAATAGGGTATGCTTCAGAGATGGTCCCAAATAGGTCTTATTAACTTTTCTTAGGTCGTTTTTTTCAATAATACGCATTTTTCCACTTGTGTGTATATTGATGATGTTTAATAACTTCCTGTTGCTGTTATTAATATAGCAACTAGTGGTATATGAATTTGTGTGGAGTAGGAACCACAACTAACAACAAAAAACAACTGCCTTTCAAAAAAATAAGTACAAAAAAGTGTTCGGAAATAGGTTCCTTTGGTATAGTTTTTTTTTTTGTTAACCGAGGTTTTTTTTTGGAAGCCGTTTTTTTATATGAATATTTTGTAACAAGCGTGAAGTTGCGTGCGTTAGGTACTTGCCTATTATGTATTAATTATAAGACAATCAGCCTCCTTTGTAGGTACTTATGAAAGGGTTAGCTAAAGCACTGTCATCATCTGCGTAGCCTTTTCCAACTATGATGAAGTCTGCATCCAGTCCAACTGGATGCAGCTGAAGATCAGTCTTTTAAATGGAGCGACTACCTACCTGTGGGCCTAGTGTGAGTTTATTATAACCGCCTCGATTTTACGCATCGACCGCGTTCGGCGCTCCGATTGGCCCTTGGCAGTCGGAGCGCAACTTTCGATTGGTGAAGGGCCAATCGGAGCGCCGAACGCGGTCGATGCGTAAATTCTAAATGGTTAAAAGAAACTCACAGTCCAGTTACTGGGTAATACGATACAATACCCCTTGGTAAGACTGGTTGTTAGACTCTCGGACTTCTGACGACCTGCACCCTAATTGCGTAACACATAATTAATCACAATCTCAATCATTTTGAAGGATATTGCTAATCCATTGCTTCACATGTTCGAAATATATCTCTGCTTCACAACGTAAATAACCCAATGAATGTTGTTTAACTGTCAAAATGAAAGCGATTACTACCGATAGTGTGGTACGAATTTACCGCACCGTAAAGACTGTCAAAGATCCACGAATGACAACCGGGACCAACGGTTTAACGTGCTTTTCGGGCACGAGATCGAGGTCACCCATATACGGACTTTTTTATATAGCCAATAACAATCAACAAAGTTTTCTTTATTAATACAGATTAGCGCAAAAACCAATAGGTCTATACATTCTTAAGTTTTGCTGTTAATTAAATAACTTTAGCTGGCTGTTCGCAATGCTCATAATCTCTGTACGACCGCATTGATCATTTATTTTTTTCGGTTAAAAAGGAAAATAACAAATATATTTCCATGAGTTTATTGATAGAGCCATAGTCTATGTATGCGTTCCTTTATTTATTATATTAATAAAATATTAAATATTATTTTACCTTCCTCATTCTGATAAACGTGTAAATAATACGCGAATCCTGAAAAGTAATTCTTTAAGAGACTGCAGAATTGACGTCAGCTATTTTTTTTTTGTATTCCTTACTAAGTATCTGTGGTTTGATAAGTGCAGCAACATTTATTTATAACAAGCTGTTGCCGACGACTTTGTCTGCGATCAAGGATGCCTAACCTTACCCAGGTCATGGGTCCCAGTCTTCTGTTTTGTGAATAAATGAAAATCAATCAGTCAAAATGTTTTAAGGTCTCCTTATCTAGAACCTACTTCCTTAACTATTATTTTTTCTATAGCGATGTTAAAAGTATTTTTTTTTCACTTTTTCGTACGTTTTTTTATCGTAACAAACTTTGTCCTGGCAATTATAAATACAACAAAGAAATAATTGGCTAAATAGGTGCATTGCAGCCGCTTTGAAGTGACACGAGGACAAATATATGTAACAGTTGATTTTTATTAATATACAGTTATATAGATTTTGTCTGCGTGGACTTCAGAATGGAGTCTAGAGAGTCCTAGGTATAAATTCAGGTTATAAACTATCTGTGTGCGATATTTTATCCAATTCCGTTAAGCCGTTTTTGCGTGATTGAGTAACAAACATCCAGACATATAAACTTTTAAAATATTAGTAGGGTTTCAAGTAAGTCGTGTTGAATAAGTCCTGCATGTCGCTTTGCTATGCACAGTGGTGGCAAACAACTTTTTAAACACGGGAAATGCAGTAAGGGCCGATTTTGAAATCGTCATAAAACTTCCTAATAATAAATAATATAGCGGTTTGACATAATGTTTTCTGTACAAAAGCTGTCAAACTGCAAATTGTATATATTCCTCATAGAATAGTTCTGTGAAGATTGAAAAATAGTTAGTAAATTTTATATTTGTACCATTGCTGTCATCACGATTTGAGGTACAGGATGTGAAACAAACGAATGTCACATTAAAACCGTCTCACATTGCAGTAGTACAAACTAATTCCATGCATTGCGTGCAATCATGCATCCAATATCAATGTCACTGATGCAGCGTGATGTATCATGTTTAAGAAGTCGCACGCCCCAAAGATAACATCAATTGTTCCACTGTTATTAATAAAACATTAATTCTTTAACATCCTACTGTTTTTTTGAAGTGAAAACTTCTTGCGCGGCGTTGTACACTTTTTTTGTAATGGGTAAAAATGTTAAACTCGCGTCAGGACACGAGACCTGATCGAAAATTCGTAAGACGGATGATTGTTGATTTTTATTGATTGATTTTTCTGAGAGATACACTTGTTTGTCATGTTTGTGTACGATAGCGCAATAAATAAATATTGTATTCTACCACATAAATGATAGTACTTTTATACTGATAATTAAAGCAATTCGTGCAAAATTATTCCCTAACCATTCCAAAATATCAAAAACGCACAACGTTATTATTCAAGTTTTCTTCTGCCGGCACTCCCGGAGTGCAACCCGTCGTTTTTTTTTTTTTTGTTGATATGTAATGTTTTGTAATTTAATTATTGTAATTGTAATTTATTCACTAAGTAATTTTTTCACTAAGAATGGCAACATTGGACGATTTTTTAATAGAAATATTTGCCTTTATTGCTCCACTAGTAGAGCCTGATCTAATTTAGTGGGATCGAGCTATGGGCAATAATCTTACAAACGCTTGTTTACTGTAAGCAATATCTGAGTCACCATGAAAATGTACCTATCAATATGATGCTTTCCTCGTCGTCGAGTTCTCCGTCCCACCCAACGCAAACGCATTTCGAAGACAAAACACTTCTACATTTAATTGTGTTATGTATTATGTAGCTACATACAGTATAGGTTTGCTTCATACATTTTAAAGAAAAATGGTCGTAGAACCCATCAATAGTTACACTCTACTCAAAATCAAAAGTCATTTATTGAAACTAGGCTGAGAATCAGCACTTTTTAATCGTTAATATGAACAGTCCCCCAAGCCGCTCTCTATTATAATCTTTATTGCCGTCTACTTATTACCAAAACACGTCACAGATCCACACACTACGTGATTGACGCATGTCGCAGAACTACTTATGATTAAGTACCAATGAAACTCTTATCTAGCCAGCATTTTGTAAGCAAATGATGAGAAAACCTCTATGACTCACAGTGGAATGCTGAAAACAATGATTGACTTTGATTTTTACTACGCGCGTGCGATTGACTCTTGCTTAGGAACTCTTGCGCATCTTTGACATTACGCATCAAAATGTGTTGTAATTCTAATTTGTAGGTACAAGATATATTATTAAATTATGTATATTTAAATGATGATTTGATTTGATTACAACTTTTGATCGATTTCGAAAGTCTTATTCCGCTAAGTACTTCGAAAACCATTTTTTTTTTCGATCGTGTCAATAAAGTGTTAGCCTATGTAGAATTGTGGATGGTTAGGCAAATATGGCACATCCTACGGAAAGTTGACGGATGCTGGAGGTGAAGGTTCTTGGGTGACGATCAAAACAGGGAGACTGAGACCGTTCGTTGAAGATTATCGTGGAGCAGGTCTGTGTCCAATATTGGCGATAACAAAGGTGATAGCCTAAAGATTGAGGGAAAGATGATATTTTTGGGATGGTTAATAGACCTACTTACGCCTACTTATAGAAGAAAAAGATGAGGCATCGCCGACCTAAAATAGTTAACTATTGAAGGATGAAGGTGATGATGCTGCCTGTCTATCCTTAATCATAATCATTTTTACACCATCCATATCGATTGCCCCAGTATCTCTGAGAGCCATACGTAAAACTAATCTTGCATAGTTGCAACCTGTTCCTCATTCCTTCCCACCCACTAGCACGTGTCTAATAACATGATTAACCACATGATCTAGTATCACTTCACTCTATGATATGATCTGACATGACCTGTGACATTAACTGCACGCTCATGCTGATAGCGTGATCATCATATTGACTTGAACGATAATCGAGCTAAACGTAAGGTTATGTGATTCACGTGTCAATAAATACATGATATTACTACATAGTTTTATGATAGATATGTCACAGGATCTTTCCGGAAAAACACATATAACAATCAAATGATCTGGATGACCGCATCAAGTTTCAACAAGATGTTCGAAACCCTATGAGAACCTATGGACTGTCTTGGCCGGGATATTTCAATATATCTGTGATCATGTATTCGCCATTACCCTCCTGGAGGACTCATGGTTAGGTTGTACTCCTGTCGATTGTTACGGTTACCTCACGAGGATCCTTTTAAATTGTAATAGTGTAATCTACGCCAATATAATAGTTTAATATTATAAGTGTAATATTGTACCGTGTATTGTGTATCACTTGCGCTATTTTCCGCGACCCTGGACGTGGTACGAAGCCATATCCGAACCGTTCCAGGACTTTGTGTACGTAAATAATCATGTATATTTTATAGTTCTTCGTAGAAGATCACGCTCCTTGGTTTTTCCTAGTATTTTACGGTCAGCTTGAAATTCAATCCATACACAAAGGCCATTTTTAACTTCTGAGCAAATTTTCATACAAAAAATTTATCCCTTTTGTGTCATGATGCCTTGGTACCGAAGTATCAGCTGCAACCTTTCTTGAATGAACACCCTCCTGTGTGACGTCAGTTCATCCTCCTTCAGAATCCAGTTTCTAACGTCTTGACATTATTATCACAATAGCTGCGTAAAATATTATGCCTTAGCGTAGCCTAAGTGAACGGTGTTCTGACGTGATAAAAACCTTGATCAAATTGTCTTAGCAAAGATACCGGGTACATAAGTACCCGGTATGTATTGCATTACAGCCTACTTCCTTTGGTAGCTACGGTGTGCAATACATGACTTAAGTGGTCGTTAAGTTGACAAGACAAAAATGTTACTTGCGTACGTTGTGTAGCTGTAACCGATTCTGGATATGTAGATCATATAGGCACTGCAGTTAAAGAGACAAATGAATTTAACGTGACTCTTTCGACGTGTTGGGCTATCAACCTTCACCCTGTGGCCCCCAGTTTCTGATTGCATATATTAATCCTAACTAATATTTTAAAAATGCGTTTTTTACGCTTTCACGCCAAATAATTGAACGAATTGGGATGTAGTACGCAGATAGACCATGACCTGGCCAACGACATGCAGGACATCTTGGATCACAGACGAAATCGCAAGCAGCTAGTATTACATTTATGTTGCTGCATAATCAGCCTATAATTATACCACTGCTGGGACACAGGCCTCCCCTCTTTGAGATGGAGTGGGCTGTAATTTACCTCTGCTCTCATATTCTGAGGAGGTGGATCGAATGATCGATTTTCCCACCCGTACGCAAAATACGCGCTTGTACGTGGAGTTGCATACACCGTATTTAGCATACACCGTAGTTGCATGCATACAGAATATCAGTAAGTAGAAAGAAGGACTGTCTTACTACTTGTTATTATATATTCTTTTGACCAACCAATTATCTACACTATTACCTACTTTAATATTAAGAGATTTGACCGGTGATCAACTGACTTGTGACTTTTAGAACCCCAGTACCCTTAAAGCTTTTAAAACCACCTTCATTTTGAACCTTGTTTAACATTGACAAACTCCGCACACGAGGCATGAATTAGTGAGTAGAAGTACCTACTCTAAAACAATAAGCACATTGTTCTAATGATCTAATTGTACGCGCCACTGCTTACTCATTTAATTTTGGCAAACACACACACAATGGCTGCAGGAAGTGGAAAATTATCAATGTACTCATCTAGTTCCGTTTTGTTTTAATTACCACATAAAAAACATTAAACATCGTCCTAACTGCCTGTCATTGAATGTAAGTCTTTGTTTCAGCAGGGCTAACATGACAAGTGCGAGAACGCTCTGTATCTCGATTTGTCGAAATGTGTCAACGATTCTGACGTCGCCGCGTCGTCCTAATGCCCAACATGACAGATAAGTTAGAGAAAACACGCCAAAGACACTTTGACAATTCTTTATATACGGATGTAGCAAGTTATTAAAAAACAAATAATTTTAATCTTTGCAACATCGGTCGATTTTACGCATGGAATTAGTATGTACTATATTGATTTTACGTCCACCTCTTTAAATTTATGTTTAGTTTCTTGTAACCAGCTTCTTTGAGAATTTTCAGACATGCGACATCTACCAACTCGCTCCCTCTCACAGAGAGGAGCCCTGTGTCCCAGCAGTGGGAACATTATAGGCTGATTTTGCTAGATCATCTCAGGGTCAAAGTTTTACCGCCGACGTACTGTTCACTGCTCTCTCTATAATATAATCTCCTTTCCTAATCCATTTTTGTTTTAATGTGGAATCTTGTGTTCTTCTAATTCCTATTTTTATTTCTTCCACAGAATCTTTTCCCCGGACCATGCGCCACTAAGCGGCGCGCACACACGCGATACCGGAAGTAGCGCAGCGGCGCGCGCGCGACATGCTCGGGGTACTTCCGGTGCGGTGGGTCGCGCGCCTCAAACATGGCGGAGTTGCCAACCAGTTCCTTATGGCCACTATGGGTAAGTTACATAATTTTTTATTCGGCTTTCAGTCTTTTTCTAAAAATAATTATTAAAACCAATTGGTTTTTACTAGCTACGAATATATTTTGAGAATATATTATTTGAAAAAATTTAAAGCTTCAAATTATATAAATATAAACATGTATACAACCTGTTTTTTTATCCCATAACTCTAGGGTATGATTGAGACCATATCAAAGAATCAACTGGCATATGAATTATGTTTCAATCATCCTTATTTTTTTTCATTTTTCATACAAAATAATTCGACAAAGTCACGATTATTAATGTAAAACAACCGTGAAATATGAACACGTCGCATTTTCTTAGCTATAAGTATGAATGATTGGTTTGAATAAAAATGGATTACTCGTATTTATCAATGAAACTTATATACAAAGACACATCGAGGGTCTATTTTGTACGGTAAGCAAACAAAATTGGCAACCTCGCAAAAGTAAAGATATGTCATACTGGTGTCAATTTTTGACCTAATTTAATTATGATTGTTGATGTCTCCGAAACTATGAATTTTTGGACCACCTATTCTAGGAGTTTTAGTATTATTTTTACCTACAGCATATAACCCTAGAGTTATGGGATTTAAAAAAAAACAGGTTGTATAAAAAGAAGGAAAAGAATAACAGGGTATCAAAAAATTCGTCCGCATCGCTTTCAACAGGAAAAGTTCCCAAAAGGCTGGCAGCACTGCCACGTTTTTGTCGATGCCATTCTTTTGCCAAAAAGTAGGCCAACTCTCTAGTCACGTGATGAGTCGACCAACCACTGGGTGATATAAAAAAAAAATGGGCACTCTGACCTCATCTGTTTCAACCCCAAACGGCTCGAACATTTATCTTCCAATTAGATTGTTATATTTTCGACGTTTGAAGTTTTCCGCACCGGCAGCAATTACTTAAAATAGTTTGGCATGTAACATGATTTATATTCGACTGCAAGACAGCAAGAGCATGCGTTAGTTGTAAGTTAGCACAATTACCAACTTCGGATGTCAAAAAGTAATACCATGACCAAGACCAAGTGGAGTATAAAAGTAAAGGTTTTGAGGTTCAAAAAATATAACACACAATAAGATAGTGAAGAAAAAAAGCCGACTGCAACTAAAAACGAGATCACTTTTCAAGCAGTCTGATGCTGATTGATTCTGTTTTTTTGCCATGCATTTTAAAACGAACGTGTGAACGGACTGTAGTGACAGCCCGCCATGAAGGTTTGTAAGGATGCAGAAGTTCGTTTACCGCTATTACTTTCAATTTATTCAAACTGGGTTATGTAGGTATACGGAATCGTTAAATGACAAACAATACCTAAAGGTATTCAAGCTAATGTACACGATCAGCTGTATTGACATGGGCGCGGCAATAACAACGAGCATTCTCCTTACTCAACAAATTCCATCAATATGTAGGTATACACACGAACATTTACACTTAGGTAAGCGTGTTATGTAGGTAGGTGGCTAACTAAACTTCATTGTCACGTCTGATGCGATTGTGATACGGTTTTGTACTGCTAGTACCGCTACATACAACCATTGAAAACATTTTTGGTCTTGGGACCAATCCAAAGGGGGTGATGCTTATAATTAAGTATTAAACGTGTTCCGCATTTGCTTCACAAAGTTCGCCGTATATTTGTTGATATATCTTGTTTACAAAGAAAGAAAGAAAACTTGTTAATTCTGCACAAACAAAACGCACATTACAAAAAAATACATAAAATACACGCTCAAAGTAGTCAAAAGCCTCGTATCCAATCAATAAAAAAAAATTGACAACTCCAATCCAATTCCAAATTATATTATTTTTTTGTTTTCCTTTTTTCATTCCTTTTATGGCCACGAAATCATTTGTTTCATCAATTAATTGTTTTATTTAGTTCTATTTTTCAACATTTATAAGCGACTTCCAGAAGGAGGAGGTTCTCAATTCGTCTGTTATTTTGTACGTTTGTTACGCAGTATGTCCGGCAATTGAGGATCGATTTCGAAAATTCTTTTTTTAATGGATAGGGTAGGCTTCAAAGGTTCATATAAACTTTATGAACTTTGCTTGGGTAGTTTGTCAGTTTTTCACTAATATGTACTTAATATGAAATTTTTCCACTTAGAGTATATTGATAACAACTTCCTGCCACTATTTTTACGTAGCAAATACGAATTTGTTGTGGGGTAATCAAATAAAAAGTGATAAATAAAGACTTTTTGACAAAAAAAAACAACCGACTTAAATTTCGGAAGTCGGTGGCAAAAAACGAGTTATAAAACCAAATAAAATCGACTTCCGAAAAAAGGTATACAAAGTTACTTTTCTCTTTGTAGTGCATTTTTTCGGCGGTCGCCTCATTTTTTCTTGTTTAGAAATGAATGCTTATAAGGTAGGTACTGGCAGGTACGGTAATGAAAATACTATGCAACAATAATTAATGACTAGCGCATGATTGAACTATCAGTCAAAACAAAACTGTCTACGCTGAAAGGTTATATCGAAGCATTTCTGTATAATTTAATCACTCAACTAACTCGGTCACGTTCACTCGCTGTTGTTTACAAACGTAAGATTGTCGTTAATTGGCTTTTACCGGCTTCATTATGTCAAACATAATGAGTAATATCTTAATGCAGGGACTTAAAAACACCTTCATAAGGGTTACAGAATAGGGATGATGCCAATTTTTATCATAAAAAAAATCGTTTCCCGATAGTGGAAACATACAAAAATTGCCAAGTTATAAACGTTTTAAAATAAGTGCTAACTTAACAGATTTTTTCGATTAACTCATTTTCACTATGCCTTCTTTGAAATTACATTATTTTAATGTTTTTTTTTTGTATTACTCATCATCCCTATCAAATACATGTGTTACCTTTTGAATTGATAACAGAATCTAATATGTTACACCTATCATGCGGTTTTTTTATGTGTTAACCCAAAACAGTTACAAAAGTGTAACAGTAATATATCTGTAACCGATTTATAAGTGTTAATAAGTGTAACAGGTAATTGCGGCGTTGCCAAAATACCCCGACTGGATTGCGGCTATTTTGGTAACGCCGCGTCTGTTTGTCCGCCGCGCATTGTTGCCTAAAACAACCTTTATCAACCTAAAACTGCTTATTTCCGTTACACATGTTAACAGATGTAGAAGGTTAAACTTTGAATCTGTAACCTCACTGTATCTGATAAATTAATAAATGTGTTTCAGAACAGTAAATAAAACAGTGTTAACCCTTATTCCGTCACCGTTTGAGTCACTGGTTTAATGCTCTGAAAATACGTTATTTTTTCGAGTCAGATTTTCCGACGAAACATCCCGTAAAAATTGCATCGGAAATACATTAATTTTGTGTGTTTATTCACTGAATTCATTCATTGGGCAGTATTGTCAACAATTTGAATTTTGCATTCGATATTTTCGTGTGCATCCAACCAAAACCGCGCTTTAAGGAATACAATACGATGATTAAATGAGTTCTGGGATAAGCTTGTGATTGATTGCTATCTTGTCTGATTATTCGGTCCATGCTTACTTAGGACTGAATTAGGTTAGGTTCGAAACGATAACTATTTAATTTACCTATTTACGACTTGATCGCTAACATTAAGATGTTATTGAGATTAGTTCAGAATGCGTAAAGGCTCGTGCACACTGTCACGTCGCATCTTCTTGTCCCCACAAGAAGACGCGACACGACGCGCCTTTAACACTCTTAGACCGCGTTCGCACGAACGTACTAAAAATATCGCGGCGATATTTTATTGCGCACTAGATTATCAACTCTCCGTGTTAAACCGAGCATCGAGAATCCAACAAAGCATCCCAGCGCGTCGAAAAAACACACTGTTGATTTTTCAACTCCCGGCGCAAAGCAGTGAGTCGAAGATCCAGTGCGCGGAAAAATCCCGCCGTGATATGTTTACGTCCGTGCGAACGTGAACTTAGGCAAAGGTCCCTTCATTGGAAATCTTGAGTAAGAATTGCCACAGATTTGATTGGCATAACTTAGCAACAGTGGATGACATAACTTCTATTACTTACCCATTATTACACAACATTCAATGATTCATCTCTGTTGTAATACTTACCTGGCACCGGGCACATAACTCTATGATTACTAAAGCTAAGCGCACATTAGAGCCGCGCACCGCAACTCAGTATTTGTTTTAGGCGTGAATTATACAGAAACGGCGTAAGGTGAAGGCGCGGGGCAGGCGCAGTGCAGGCGTGGAACGGATAAGGCACGAAGGAAGATACATTACGATTTCGCCCGATCATGACCTATGCCAGTGCAGTCTTCGCACACGCCAAGCCCATTCGCTTCAATAGAATGCAGACCCTCCAGAACAAGTTCTTCCGTAGGATTACAGGCTCCCCCTGGTACGTTCGCAACGAAATCCTCCACGTCGGCCTCAGGTTTCCCACTATCCGCCAGTTCATGAAACGCATTTCAAAGCGTTTCTTCGAGACCGCCGCGAATCACCGCAACCCTCTGGTTGTCAAGGCCGCTAGTTATATTCCCTCCTCCATTAGTCATGTTCGCGTCCCAAGTATGTCCTCACCGACCCCGATGACCACATAACTCTCATTCAGGAGAGCAGCAGGGGCACCAGTACAGTGCACAAACACAGACCGACATTCCGACCTCGCCGCCGAGGTTCCTCGCGAAGATCCCGACGTAACTGTCCCCCCCGACCCTTGCTCGACGAAGTGCCAGCCCGCGCCGTAGCTGAGCCTGTAGCTTTAAATTCCCATGATAATAATAATCAACAAAATGTGATCCAGCCTGTCCCATCTTGCTTTCCTCCCGTCACGGAAACAAATCCAGACGCGTACGCCCTAATCCGAGGTCCATACCCCACAGGGGGTGCCCTTAGCGAGCGTTTGCTTAGTAATGTAAGTAGTTTTACGCCCCTGGCTGGAGGCTTTGAGTCCGCTTAAGGCAGCCACAGGATAGTCCGGTTAAGTAGTCACGACCTCTCAAGGTCAACTACGAGATGCCATACATAAATATAAAAATAAAAACATTACGATACGTCATTATACAGGAAAAGCATGTCTTCCTCTTCTAAAGACGAAAATGCGTTTGCTTTACTCCAATTCACAGAAGAAATAGGGTGCACCCTGTGAGGAAATTGTCAGAAGAGCATAGATTTTTTATAATAATGGAAAAACTTCATGAATATCCTGATCGTTTTCTTAAAGTAGGTGCCTATCTAAAATGTCACAAGAATAATTCCATATTAAATTGTCGAAAGTAAACAGAACTGTACATTACATTCAATATCGTCTCGCATTGTTTGTGTTGATAAATACAACCGTGTAACAAGCGACGTGCTCCTTACCCGGCGCGGCGCTCCAGTCGATACTGGATTTTCTATATAATTCACGCCGTTGACAAATTCAAGTTTCGAATTTGAATTGTCTCGACTCCGCTTTGCAATGAGGCTCGCAGGCAATCGGAACGCACAACAATAGCCGCAAACATACGCCTGGCGAGCAATACGCCCGCCACTGCGTTGCGCTGATTCCCGGTGCGGCCCGCCTGTTGTTGGCGATGATTCATACAAAATGTACTAAAGCGATGCAGGAGGATTTTTGCAATACGGCGCAGCCCGCTCAAATATGCGCGAGCGTTAATAGAACAAGTAGTACCTATTATAGATTATAGTGAGCTGATTATTCGACAGAATATTATCCAAATTGAGTCTGTATAGGTAGTTCATGAGATAAAATCACACAAACAAACTTTCTCTTTTACTACGGCTCCAAGGGGGCACGTGGCGTTATGTAATATTTAAAGCCTATTAAATGCACTAGTGGTGGTTTATATCTTGAATTAGTCATTATGTTAACTGCGGTTGCAGTAATTAAGTTTCGAAGTAACGGCAGTGTTAGAATTTCACCATAAAATTAAGATAGGGAGTGGAAAGTAGTAAAGTGCACAAAAAAACCTACCAATGTTGCTCAACGCTTACAATTTCAGCTTTTGCAACTTAGGAAATTCCGCTATGTGAATGTTCACAGCATATTTTTTTAAATTGTGTGGAACTTTGGTGGAATGAATTTCTAAAGTTTGACAATGAATATGAAGTGGATGACTGTTAGCTCGGTAAATATATTATGTATCCTACAGTCGCGAATCGCCTTTTGATCAATATACGACATAGAACTGAGCTGCAATTAGCAAAAAATTAAAAGAAAATTTGAATTTGGCTGGCTTAGCATCCACCAAGCAAAATTGTCACTTGTACTTAAAAACTCCTTCATAAATGTTACAGAATTATAAGTGTTACATTTTGAATTGATTACAGAATCAAATATGTAACACTTACAAATGTGTTTTTCATAGTATTAAGCCAAAACACTTACAAAAGTGTAACAGTCTCTCTGAAACCGATATAAAAGTGTTAACAGTATTAATAAGTGTAACAAATAAACGCGGCGTTGCCAAATAGCCTCAATCCAGTCGGAATTACGGCTATTTTGACAACGCCCCGCGTTGTTGCTTATTTATGTTATACATATTACCACATATAAAAGGTAAAACTTTGATACTGCAACATTATTATATCTGTTACATTAAACACATGTGTTTTAACTGTTTTAAACCCATTATTAACAACACTTATAACGGTTTTAGTTAGTTAGTTTTGAGTCCCTGAGTGTGAGATCCGCCTAACGCAAGACGCCTGTATGAGCATATTTTCAGCTGACTGAAGCCATGGACCCTGATCAAAAGCCAATGTAACTCTAACTTATTTAAACATTGCAAGGGTAAATTATGACGCAACAGTAACTAAATGTGACGTAATTATGAAACAATGACGTGGATCAGCTGACATTTGACTTTTCAGTTTAATTTGCGATAATTAATGGGTAATGACAGATAAGATGGTTATGTGCACGCGTCGATCCTGTTATTATACTTAACTACTTTAATAATGCTGAGATTTTAATGGACCGCATTATTTTTATTATCATAAGAACTGACCGTTTTACGGAGTGTGTATTGCCCCGGCTCATGACAACAGATAAGTTATCTAATGACACCAAATAGTTTTTTTTTTGCGTTTATTTCCACCACTCAACGGATAAGCTGGTTGCATCTTCTTCCATTTGTTAAACTAGGTTATTTATAAATTGTTCCTGTTAGGACTGGACGACAGGAGACAGCGTAAATCACACAAAAGTTGCCAGATCAATATCGAATCTGGCAACGTGAGAGAGATCTCAGCTCAGTGGTGCGTAAAAAACTAACGTTCGGTACTTTGTAGTCGACCTGTACCCTAATTGCGTAATACACATTCAATCGTAATCTGAATCGTTTTGAAACAGATTGCTAATCCATTGCTTCATAAGTACGAAAAAAATATGCTCAACAATTTAAATAACGCAATGAATGTTGTTGAACTGTCAAAATCAAATAGAGTAGTCGTAATCGTTTACGAAAATGTGTTACGCAATTAGGGTGCAGTTTTTAGATACTAGAAAAAAGCATTTAAGAGCTCATCATCTATCTATACAGGGAGTCCCAAAAGTCAACCTCAAGCCGGAATGTAGTGATAGTTCAAGTCATAATATTAAAAAAAAAACAGCTTTTATGTAATTTCTAAAAATCTAAGTTAAAAAAAAGTGAAAATTTGTAGCAACACGATTTTTTATATATTTTTCTGTTATTATTATGCCTTGACCTATCACAACTTTCCGGCTTGACGTCGACGTCGACTTCAGCGACACCCTGTATGTATATAGGTATATACATATTTATATAATGATTAAGCAGAAGAGATTGTTTGTTTGGACTCACTAATCTCTGGAGCTAACTAGTCGGATTTGACAAACTATTTTTGCATTTGATAGCCTGTTTCTTGAGGAAGATTACAGGCTATTTAAAATCACGCTACAACCCTTAGGAGCAAAGCAAACAGCAAAAAAATCAGAAAGAACTCTAAGCAAGCACGAAGTAAAAGCGCGGGCGGGCGGTAGCTTCAACGTGGCCGTCGCTGCCAGCACCCTGGATGTCTCCGGGGAAGATGGTGTCTTACGACTTCTACGCGAATGAAATCGCGGGCTGAAGCTAGTAACTAAGAGCGCAATAACTTATGAACCCCAGAATCGCATTTCAAAACACCCACGGGAAGATATGTCATGATGACCTGTTTTCTCAGCATGCCAATGCAATACTCAGATATTCAAATAATAATTACCTCCCACAAAGCAACAGTACACAAAGTGTTGCAAAACCTGTGCATGAGTCAGTGGCGTTCTCTCGAAAGCTCGGAACTGGTTCCGTCTGTTTTACACACAAGCGCGGTGACATACACGAGGTTACACAAGTTCAAACGAGCCTGTTAAATTACTATCTAATTGTCGCAAACATTGGCGGCCAATGCCTATGGTTAGCCAATGGAGAAGTAAGGCAATTGGCTGGAACTTCATGCAATAAAAGTATTGCAAGATCTGTATATTCAAATCAAATCGCTCCCAGTCGAAGAAACCAGAAATTGCCTAATTCGTAGACCATTTGGCAAGGAAAGTGCAATTTCCGATGCAGGTCGTCGGGGAAATACTCTATCCTACTATCTTTGGACATTGTCATCAGTCACCAGTTCCACATTTTTCGGAGATACCGTGTCATATAAGTTTTAGTCGGTGGCAGTCTGACAGGCATCTTCTTCCTAAGGATTTGCTCACCAAAATATGTCCATCATGGACTGACCAAAAACGGTCGTCATTTGTAAACCATGACGGCCTATTAGTAAATGGAAAAAATCCTTTAACGTTATGTTGATGTCTCGAAAACACTTTACGTCTGTCCTGCTGGCATCAAAACATTTCCTCATTGTTAGATAAAGATACCTTTTTGACCCAATAACCTTGGTTAAAAGGTTAAGAATGTTTAAACAAGACGTTTATCAGTAAAACCAATCTTCTGTGTTTAAGAACGGCCCAATTATGGTCTCTTTATCTTCCATGGTCTCTATATCATCTATGGTCTCTATCTTTCAATCTCTAAACAGGTTACTTGTTTCTGATCCTGCATTTCTACTTTGCCATGACAATTTTATTATCCAAGTCGCTTTCTTCGACCAATACCTACAACAAACATTTATGAAAATGTCCTCCTTTTAGAACCTAGTCAAAACTGTGTCATCAGAATATTTTTAGCAAAACATAAACCATTTTTCGTTCAAAAGTCTACATGTCTACAATCTTGCCTTACAGTAATCGTAAACATCAAAACAAGAAATTAATAAAATATAAGAAACATCTTGTTGCTAATTAATGATTACCAGTCTTCTCAAAAGTCGTATTAATTAATATAGCTCGGTTTCTAATCAGCAGAGCAGAGCAGAGATAACCATGATCTTCTTGAACGCTAGTCTAAAGGTATGCGCATAAGATTTTGTAGGCCTGAGATACCAGCATCCTAGTTGCGTAACACACAATTAATTACAAACTGAATCATTTTGAAACCATTGCTTCATATGTTCGAAAAATGTGCCTGCACAACTACGAAAATAACGCCATGAGTGTTGTTGAACTGTCAAAATTAAGGCGATTACTACTGATAGTTTGTTACACATGTACCTCGCTGATATCGGTGATCGTAATTCTGTGAAACCCACTACATATTGCTCTGTTTATTTTACGGTTTTCATGAAACGTGATAAATCAAACATAAAGCATTTAATACAATTACATTATTTACAGGCACTTTGGAATTGTTAAGAAGTCGGCCAGTCAGTTTGAAAGTTGAAGCTAGTTGCCCGTTTCAAAACGTACATCTCTATGGTTAATAACGGGCAAGAAACTCCATAGCCAATTAAAAAGAAGCATATTGGATTGTCTATTCAGAGTCAAAGTATTTAATTTACTAGAAAAAAGAAAGAAAGAAAAATTTTTTTATTTGCACGCAAATATTTTTTACTACATATGTAGACACGTAAAATAGATACAGATACGACGTATTTGTTACGGAAGGCATTGTTTTCTTTACACAATAAAATCCTGAAATTTGTAAGATTGAGGAAGTTAAAAACCAAGAAATAAATGTATTTCGTTTATCCTGTTTTATGTAGTTTACCTTGCCCCATAATTTTATTTGCTCTTCGGAAAATTAACGAAAACAATCGTGTATTTTTTTATTTAGATAACTGAGGAAAACATCTACCGAAAATTTTTTTTCATCACGAACTTCGTCCTCTTTATTATCCCTAGACAAATTCATCACATGACTATATTGTCCTCCATTTTGTATGATTGAGGTAACATTCAATAAACGTAACTTCTGGTAGGATCATATACTAGGAAAATTAGCCTTAAATTATTTATTAAGTTATTTTTCTTTTACGTTTTCAAAGCTGTGTACATTTTGCTGCAGTTTTAGCAATTAAAGTTTTTAGTAAATGCCTTATAGAGACATGAGGAACAGGGTGTAAATTTCACTCATACTCTTTGAAAAGGGAGGCCTCCGACCAGATGGGTGTTCTATGGTGTTTTATCTGGTCCGAAAAGATAGGTGTTGTAACTGCCCGGCGATTGATGTCGGGACGTTGTTTATATGCTAGTTGCGCGGTAAACTCTGCTTGCGAGATGCAGGATTTTGCGTGACGTCAGTGTGATGCGTAGTTCGCATGTGGCGGTGTAGATGCCACCCCAGCCTTATTTGTAACATTAAACTCAGATCGACGCCAAGTCAAGTTAAATCATTTATTTCAAATGGGCACATAAAAGGCACTTTGGAACGTCAAACTTTTTGTTGGCGTCACTTCCTAAAGGTGGGTTTCGTATGGAGATGAATGGGCCCGGTTCTGCCTACGACTTCGTCCTCGTGATTGTTCCCCGCCCCGTAGCATCGCATTGCCTACCCGCGCCATTACTTCGTTTTTGGTAGCTTCAAACAAACTTATTGATTAGAATAATGTGTCTCCACCCTTAAGGCTCGTGCACAAGCGACGCGATCGCGAGAGACACAAAGGCACCGCTCGTCGCACGACACACGGTGTAACGTGTCGTGCCTGTTTAAATGAGCCTTTACAGTCAATAACACAACACAAAGTTAGCGGTTGAAACTCGCCACAAATCTGAACGACCTTGCTGGACTCGATCGAACCAGTCGTCTTGATTGGAACGAACTCATATCATAAGTACTTCACACTGTTTATTGATTGATACATCGATATTTTTTGTGATAGCTTTCGACCTTGTTGCGAGGTGATGTTAATCCGCTAAGCAAAGAGTATTTTAATAAATATTCAAGACATGATTTGGACAGGGTTGTGGACCTCAGGCATCAGGTCCCAGGTCATGTAAAATACTGGTATTCAGCTGCGTCCGGTTAGACGGGAAGCTGACATCATCTTCCCGTCTAACCGGCAATCATCAGCATATTCTTCTCCATAGTCCCCTGGCTAGACAAAGGTACTTCTTTCTTCTGTCAGCGATATGGTCTTGTGGCAGATCTACCTATCTAAATGTTTCTCTACTTCTTTCCCGCTCTCGGTGTTCTATAGAACTGTTTGTTTTCACCCAACTGTATTATATTTTCATCATCAGCAGCAGTAGTCTTAAAATATGGGCATCACCCATCTCTCCAATAGTCCAATGCCTACTCGAGGATGATTATCCGGTACGTCTTACCCCTATTATTACGGCGCCCCACGGTCTACTCCTCGGATACGCAATGGTCTTTGTAGCACCATGAAGCATAAGGCTTCAGGGGCTAGTGCAAATCTTGGGATTCATCCAATCGAGCCTGGTCAAACCACGCTGGGGTCAGTGCTTTTCATTCATTCATTCATTCTTGCGTTGCAATAGCCTGTTGTAAGAAAACACTCAGGTTTACAATAATTTTTCCCAGTGTTTAGAAAAAAAAGGTATGACAGTGTTTTAAAAAAAGAACATTTATTCAAACTAGACTGAGTATCAGCACTTTTTGAACGTCAAAACTACAAAAGACAGTCCCCCGTAACGCCCGCCCTTCACCACTTCCTAGTGCTTTAGCTGGGGAAAAGTGGCCCAACAAACTCGCCAGTTATAAATTTTGCTGGTCGTAAACTTCGTCACTTCCACGGCATCGTCAGTGGCAGCGCAGAGAGCTCACTATGACTGCATTATTTGGGGCACAGATGGCAGGAGGGCAGTAGACGGATATAGTTTGCGCCACACACACTCTCAGCTCCTCGTCAATACCGACTGCCGTTCGTTGAGATATCCCCAGTTTGCGACGTTGCAGTTGCATCTTCCCACTTTGGTTCGGAGGCGGAGAGACTTCCTTGTGGCCCACGGTCACGGAAAGTCAGTTATCAACCTTATGAATTTCAGTTGTGTTTGGAGCAAAAACTGTTTTAACTAATAAGAACGTGTCTGTGGTTTTACTAGAACGTTATACCAGAACTGATTGCAGACAATCATTGACTCTGTTCATTGATGGAATCATTTGTTTTATGTGTCTGCACGACACGTGTAGGCTACTAGTATCTAAAAATAACCCATCTAAGGCACAGTTTCACCATACCATGTAAGTTAGTTTAATGTTCTGTTAAAATGTTAACGGGACATTAAGAGTAGCGAGTGTTTAACAGGGCGCTAATCCATGATTATATGTCTAAATCAGGCGTTAAATTGAATTGCTGCCCTAGAGGTCCGTTAATTTACTAACCGACATTCCATATTTGCATTGTGCCGACATAATCAGTTGACTAAATTATCAAAAATGGAAGCAGCGTATTACTTTATTTTCGAAGAACCAAATGTTTTGGAAGTTTTGGACTACTTGGACGACTTATTATGCTTCAAAATATAGCTAATGAACCGTTCTCATTCGATTAGAAATTGCGGCCACGTTCACGCGTTTTCTTACATAACATTCATAATCAGCCTATAATAATGTTCCTACTGCTGGGATACAGGGCCTCCTGTTGGTGAGAAGGAGTGGATCGTAATCCACCACGCGGGCCCAGCGCGGGTTAATAGATCTCACATGTCTTCGACTTTTTAGTTCTAGGTCATGCAGGTTTCTTTACGATTTTTTCCTTCACCGTTTTGAAAGCATTTATACAAAGATATGCGCCTGTTAAGGAAAATATGAGGTCCCACGAACGAGTGTGAGTCGATGTGATACGTCACGAATACGTCAATATTCAATAAACTCTTCAAAAGACACAATGAGAATCGAATCGAAATACGTGCCTTTTACGTTAATATGTTACTTGTAGAATAATCTGATTGATCAAAAAGTCTGATTGTTTGCATGGATTTATGAATGGTTTCAATCGTTAAAAGAGGTATTTTCGTGAATGTGTCCAACACACTATCTAACTAGCATATATGCTGAAGAATATCATAGATTTTTCTGATTTTATTTACTGTATTTGATCATATACTTTTAGGAATTATAAAACTTGCGATATGGTCCTGTAGTCCCTTTAAGTCTGATTTGATTCAATCGCATTCGTGCCTGCAATTTCAGATACAATTTTAGATATAATTAAGTTGCTTAAAGGGGCCTACAGGACGTAATCTTCCTAGAAAGATTTTAAACTAGCCATATGTTTCACAAAATGGTTTATGCCTGTTATATTTTAATGCTGTACAAAATGATCCTCAGAACCCATTTGTTTTTTTTTAATGATTTGACTGCATTATTTTATGTAGTAACTTACTCACAGACTTATCAAATAGGTGATAATTACATGCCTGTGCGCATTTATTTACACACTTCTATGAACGTGAATCCGCCGTAGTCAATCAGACTCTTGGAGCTCTGACCGCCGACTTAAGGCTCGTAAACACTGGCGCGACGCCACAGCGCGACCCAAAGGCACCGCGTGTCGCGCTACGAGCGGTGCCTTAGTGTCGCGCAGTGGCGTCGCGCCTGTTTGCGGGAGCCTTTAGCGAGAAAGCTAAGTTTTGTGACACTTTTCTTCGTAAAAAAAACGGGCAAACAGCTTATAGGTAAATAATGTAAAACTTTAAGGAACTGTTGAAACAAAATTGTTTAAGTTATATGTGGTAAACCACATTATGTTGTTATTGTTTCTATTTGTAACAAATACTGACGAATTGAATTTAAAAATAATAGCGACACCTCATAAAATGTTCGTGTGTGTAATAATATTAAAAGTAAGTGACACACTTTTAGTATTTTACGTCGTAAGTTAATTCCAAAGTTTGCATTCGATAACCTTTTGACACGGAAGTAAATATTATCAAAATTCTAGGAATTAAGTGATTCATGAATGAAATTATTTTTGTAAAATGAGCTATGTTCAAATCAAAATATGAATACATTTTTTTTTTGTCAGGTGTATGAAACGCAAAAGGAGTATGTAAGGATCGTAGTAGGTGGCTTTCTGTAGTTTCTGCCCACCCCTATGGGAAGAAGGCGTGAGTTTATGTAATGTTTTTTTAACCTAGTGTTTAAACACATTCAAAGCTACCACGTTTTCAGTTGAAACAGTTACATAACACTGACAGAAAATGAAGTAACTTTTTTTTCTCAGCCCTAATTGATTACATAATAAATTATTTGAACAAGATAACATCCTACAATGCCTCTTAACTAAGATTTCACTAGACAAAACGTCTGCACGTCTTATTTGGAAACATCATCAGGATTCGCGGCACGGCTGTCATTGCAAGGAGGCCTAATTTAAATTCAGCAACGGACGCACACGTCAGACAAACTTGCTTTGATTAGACCGTTTTGATGTATTAATGTTTTAGGTACTTAGTTGGTTCCTGGTTGGCTTCCTAATTTAGTTGATTTTTTATTCTCATCATTTTGTCACCAAAACTGAGGTCTTTAAGATTTAAAGCAGATCCGTGATCCTTTTTATTTTCACGTAAAATTTATTTTCTGAATATCACTCAATAGAAAAACTAAGGACGTAGTCATGTATATGTTTGAAAAAGAAGTTTTGCTGAGGCCTGCTCATACATTATGTGCGTCATTTTATACAGTTGTAAGGGATCTCTTTTGAAGGACGAAAAAGTACGCTGGGGAGTGGTCCTCAAAGTACGCTGGACTCATGTTTAAAACATGTTATTATTTTTAACCGATTTCACAAAAAAGCGGTGAAAGTTCTCAAAGCGGTTGTATTTCCCTCAGAACTCCGTCATTAATAAACCGTTTTTTTTTCTTTTGTTTGTTAGGGTATACTTGTCAAGTGGTCCCATGTTAAATTGGTCCAAGTCGTGATGAGTGATTTTTGAGTTAGCTTCAACAAAGGGAGGGCTTTGTTGAAGCTAACGCAAACATTAGCGACGCGACAGTGCGACGCGTTTCCAACAGCACAATTCCTATGAAAACTTTATAGAAATTGTTCTACAAAAGTTGCGTTGCACTTTCGCGTCGCGCTTGTCTACGGGAGCCATAAAACGTATTTTTTCCACTTAGTGTATGCAGACATCATATCATCAGCATACACTATGAATGAATGAATGAATGAAATGCACCGACCCCAGCGTGGTTTGACCAGACTCGATTAATCGAATGAACCCCAAGATTTGCACTAGTCCCTGAAGCCTCATGCTTCATGGTGCTACAAATACCATTGCATATCTAGGAGTAGACCGGGGGGCACTGTAATGGTAGGGATGACGTGCCCTTAGGATAGGAAGGATAATAAGAGCCTACGGGGTATGCACCCTAGCGTAAGCATGGGATTAGTGGAGAGGCGGGTGATATTTGTCTATGGGAGGGCATCTTTTAACGACGTTGCAGCAGGGTTGGCTCAAGTCGAGCTTCATCGGTGAATCTTTAAGCGGGGTTCAGCTGGTTTCTCGGCTCTTTTCTGTGTCACTGCTCTGCTGTGGTAAATTTTACTGTTCTTTTCAATGTCTTCGTCTGAGTTGTCGCTACTAACCGTTCCGGTTTTTGCACATCTCCTTAGCAGCGTTCTTCATCTTCCACCCTGTCGATCCAAGAATTGAATCCCTTGTCGAAATATTTTAAGTCTTGAGCTATCGTTCGAGTCTCAAATGTTGTTATTCTAATTATCCAAAGTTGAATGGGCACTGTTGGGAATCGAACCCAACACAACACATTGGGCATGGTCTGCACGCGCAGGCCGCGTGTTTAGCGCGTCCCGGCGACTACACGGTTCGGCCCGATAACCACTCGCTTCTGCTGACTTCACCGCGACGGACGATACTCCTCTTACTTTAGGTTCGTTATTAGCTGTTTGTCCTGTACTGTTGTATATTAAGCGCATCATTAAACCCTTGCCTTAAATACAGTAGTCCACACTTTAGATGATCCCCGAGCTAACATTGGTCCTTCAAGGATCTCGCCGTCTCAATTTCAAAAGGAACAGTCTCAAAAATAAACTTCGAACTCGAGGCTCTTCAGTTGCGTTCTTCAGCGGGGACAGCTCCAGCAGGAATCGTCGATGCCTCGTTGAAGAAGCTTCGCGTAGCACTGCACACGCCCCGGGGACGAAGTCAGGAGACGAAGTCGGGCCAAGGAGCACTAAAAGAGTGTTTTCATTTATCTTCAAGTCTTTTAGTGGCAATCATTCTTATTCGTAGCCTCATATTTATCTAAAGTCACTTATATGTTTATAAAGCTAAAATATATCGGTTAGGATAATCAATCTGTTTACGCCATTCCTTCACTTCACTATAACAGCTGATAACTCGGCGACGTGATTCCTTGTTATCTTCGCATCAGCTGTTCCTTAATTCGCACCTAGTCAGTCATAATAATAACTCATTAGCTAGTTATATTTCGTTTTGATGTTATAAACTGTTTTGTTATGTCTTCTCTAGTAATTTTTTCTTCGAGTTTGCTGCTGGTGCTGCTATGAGTCGCTATAATCGTAATCATGCATCTTTATTTATCTCAACATCATATTGCAGGCACTGATTATTAGAATGTACAATCTTAAATAGAGAAAGGTGTCCGTGACAGAAGGGTCCCGAGTTACAATTCACCCAGCTTTCTTAAATAGGACATGTCAATTTACAGAACGGTTAGAGAGTCAAATTATTTAAAAAAGTTTAAGATTGCAATTAAGTATTTAAGTAAAAGTAGAACCTACAAAATTAACAGAAAAATTGGAAAAATAAATAAATTTTTTCATTTAAATTTTCAATTTTTTGTTATATTGATAAATGATAAATGATTTTATTTCTGTAAGTAGGTTTTTACAAACACTTTTACACGTCAATACCATTTTAAAAGTAGATGAGATCGGCGTTTTGAGATTGACTAAAATCTAATTTAACTAATTCATACTTACAGTTACTACTAGAAACAAAATTCAGAAGTAAGAGGTGTAAAGTCAAGCAAAAGTTCACGGATTTATATAAATTGTGCATAACCAGCATAACGTGACAAAGTAAAATAAGAATAAATGATGGGGTAATGAACAATGTTGGGTAAGGCCGAGAATTTTCCCACTAAGTAACATAGAGTAACATAGATACTTCTATGTTACGGTAACGTAAAAGTAACATGAAAGTAACGAGTAAAGTATGTAAGGCCGATTTCATACTGCACCTTTTTTATTTAAAACTGAATGCCCTATGATGCGCATGGATAACAAAAAAATATAAAACCAATTCTTTTATCAAATTGTCTTTTATTTTGATTAAGTACCAAATAGTTAACAAAATTGTTATGGTTATTTAAAATCTTTAAGTACTAAAATACACAAAATACTATAAAATTTGTCTTTGATCCAAAGTAATCAATACTGTAAACAAAAACACAATATTGTTATTGTTCCTCTAAATCTTCCACTAGTAAAGTACACAGAAAATAATCAAATTTGTTTTCCATAAAAAACTAAGCAAACAAAAAAAACAATAGTAATTCTTCTTCTAAAACTTCTAGCTATAAAATACACAGAAAACAAAAAAAAAACTATCTTTTATCAAAACTAAGAAAACAAACAAAATAAAAATCCGCTGGGCGGAAAGCTAGTACTTAGAATATATAATTTATTTGAACAAGGTGTGCTAGTCAATTAAATCACAGAAAAAGAACTAGGTACCTACTTTTTACTTATAAGTAATAAATGCTTTAAATAAAAAACACGATATCTTCATCATTTTGCAGATAATACACGTTTGAAGTTGTATCTCGTTGAATTAAATTAATTTTTTTCACGACAGACATTGCAGTCACAATGTCAATATCTAACTTTCTTTGTACTAAGAACTTCACAGAATTACTTGAATCCTTAACAGTTTTCAAAAATTTTACTTTATAATTATTTTCGCCGTTTTTAAATTCTATGTTCTCAACAAATCCAATGTAATATTTCCATGTTTTTTTTTCAAAATATCTAACAACAATACTATCGTTTATGTTAAAATTAAAGTCAGTCTCCTCATTTTCTTCACTCTCTTTCATATGTTTTCCTTGTTCTTGATCACCCTGCACACTTATTTCACCCTCTTCATTATCCATTCTTCCTTTCTGCTCACTTACTTCACTTTCTCCCTTTTTTTTCCTTTTTTTTTATCATTCTGATCACTTTCCTTTATATATCTTCCCTTTTCTCGATAAGTCTGTTCATTTCCTGTACTCTTAATTACCTTTCTTTCTTTTTCTTGATCATTATGCTCAGTTTTTGCAGTTTTTGTTTCTTTTGTGTCTTGTTCTTCTTGAAAATTCTGTACATTTTCTTTATTCTCAAACGTCTTTTTTTCTTTTTCTTCACTATATATCATTTTTCTTTCTTCTTGACCAATTTGCTTATTTTGTTTACGCTCTAACAATTTTCCTTTGTCACCTTGGTCATTTTGCTCAGTTTCTGCATTCCGTTCATTTCTTTTAATCGTATTCGCCATCTTTCCTCCTCTTTCTTGTTCAGTATCTTTGATATTATTTCTTTCTACTTTTTCCTCAATTGTCGATTCCTTGTGACTTTCTTTTTCCTCTAAATTTACAATGTCGTTTTTCTTGTTCAAATTTGTTTTTTCTGTTTCTTCATATTTTTCTTTATATTTGAAATCAATGTTTCTGATTTTTACTAAATCTTTTTTGTGTGTTGTTTTAAACATAGGTGCCTGTTTTATATCTTCATCTGCACTATCAAATCGCTTTTTCTCGCTTTCATTTTCTTTCTCAATTTGGTCTTCTATTTCTAAAGTCTTTGTAATATCTTCTTTGGTATGATTTTTATTTCCTTTGTTCGCATCTCCTTTTTTATTATCAGTCTTCATTTCATCGCTATCTTTGATTTTTATTTCAATTAAGGGGTCCTCTTTCCTAAATATATTGCTGTCTCTTAAATCACCACTTACAGTATTATCGGGAATGTTTCTAATTTGCGACAATATTGTCACATTATCCTTCTTATCATCTATAGTTTTACGAGATCTTTTTGGTATGAACTCTTCATTTTCACAAAGTATTCTTCTTTTCGTGTCTTGTTTAGTTTTAGTGTCATCATCGGCTTTTCTCAAAATAATTTCGGATAACAACGTCACTGTCTTATTTGGGTTAATTTTCGTCACTATGCCAGTTTTTTCGTTCAGTACATTATGCACAGTGGCTGGATCGTAGTTAATATCTAGGCTCATTTCATCATCGGAAAATAAAACCGTATCGTCACTGTCCGCATATTCAATATCAATTTCGCTATCGTTTTCTTCAGTCGATGAACTGATACGCCTTTGCTTCGCTTTCTTACTTTTCTGTGATCTTCTGACATACCTTATTTTTTTATCTTTCTTTTGTTTATTTGGCTCCTCTTCGTTTAAAAAGCTATGAAGCGCTGGTGAGTGACATTCACAGTTACCTCTTGGATCTCCACAGAAACAGCTGAGATCTCTGTGCTTGAGGTGGAACTTCTCTTTTGTTATAAGCTGGTGAATTTTCATGGTTTGTGGCAAAGGACTAAGCTTAGTATGAATAGGCAAGACATCAATTGATGGAATGTAAAATATTTTTATACTTGTGTTCTCTGAATTCAAAATGTCAAAGGCTGTTTCAGCATTTGGGATATCTTTTCCCTGAGCGATTTTGGCGTCTAAAGTACGTTTGATGACTCCCCCTATACCATCCGCAGCACCCTTCCCGTGAGCGGCCTCAAAGAATGACCAAGTACCGTAACTAAACTCGTATTCGTAGATTTTTTGAGAGAAAAAGTAAAAATTCTTTTTTTGCCGGTATTGGGTGGTTGGGCCATCAGAGAAGAAGTGCAGGGTGGAGATGTTAGGATTATTAATTTTAATATGTTGCAAAACGGGATCGAGGTGTGTCCATATTGCTTCTGGATTGTGTTCGTTATCCGGGGAAATAGAACAAAAAGAAATAGGCTTTTGCTCTCCTTTTATGTAAATCACTCCTGTGTGTAAAGTGATTTGCTCTTTTATAAAATGCATTGCCTGTATTTCTTTATGATATTTGCATGTGAAATTCTCTGAGAAATCAATATGGATACATGCCTCATCATCTTTTAAATTATTAATGCAGTCTTTGTATTTCTTGTACTGGTAGTAAAAATTGAAATTGTGGGTTTTAAATTTTTTCATTTCTGAGTTAAATGCTTCGAGCAAGTCTTTTAAAGTACCCTCTTTTCTTATTTTTACCATCTTCTTTATTTTCTTTTTCTCTCCTTGCTTTTGATACTCGCACTCTTTTAACATCCATGTAAACCAACTTGTTTCGTCGGATAGTTTAACATTGTTAACACATAATTTCTTTTCGACGCATTCGTCACACTTATTATACATGCAATCTTTTGAGGTGCAATCGCAAACAAAATCTGCTACAACTTCATTAAGGTTGTTCGATTTCAAAATATTTAAAATATTAAGTTTATCGACCATAAATTGCATGTTAGAATGTTTGATGCAGGCACAACTTTCGCAATCTTTGACTTTAGGAGAAAGTACATAAAATGGACGATATTTTTTAAAAGTGCTGTAACTAATTAGGCCCTCTTCCGAAATAAACTTTTTGTGTAGTATACTAAGTTTATCTAGTAAATATCTCTTCTGGCGCTTATTTTTTTTTAATGTCCTGTATTCTTTTTTGCCCGCAGTAGCGCGGCTAACGTCATCTTTATTGAAAAACCTTTCAATTTTGTTTTTTAATAAACTGCTTTCAACTTTCTGGTAATTGTATTTCTTTATGTTGCTTTTTAATCCCAGATATGTCCTAATTTTTGATTTTTGTTTATATTTCTTTACATTATCGTTGTCTAGTACTTTTTTCAAAATATTTTTTTCAGCATTATTCGCACTTTGAAATTGTTCTTTTAATGTTTCTGTCAATATAACGTGCTCTAAAAGTTTTTTCTTGACTTCTTCCTTTTTGGGCGTTTCTACGTTAGGGATAGTATTATTTATGAATTCTGAAACTTTCTTTCCAGGTGACTTTTCTTCATTTCCTCGCAAATGTATATCTTCTGTTTCCTGTTTCGTGGCTAGTTCAGCTAATACATTTTCATATTCTTCCTGCATCTTATCTATTTTTTTTTGTTGTCTGCAAAATTTTTTCTGGAGATTTTTAAATCCTTTTCCCAATGTATCTAGCCGTAAACGTAATTCTGCATTCTGTCGTCTCAGCCTGTGTTCCAAGCGGCGTTGTATATTTTGGTACATTAATGAGTCATCAGCTTGTTGCTTGCTCGAAACTTGTGATGTTGAGGGTTCATTTTGGGACAGAATTTTTTCATCCTTTGCCTTTTTTCGATCTTCTTTCCATTTTTGACGTAATTTTTGTTTGTCCTCTGCAGTATAAGTACTCTTTTTTCTTTGATAGTGTCGTGCAGCTCTTTCTTTGGCCTTCTTTTTAGTGTCTTCAAACTTGTCGGGGTTTTCGTTTTTCAGCTTTTCGCGATATTTTTTTTGCTTCTCAGCTGCAGTCATCGGCATCTGTGACATTGTTGATATATTTAAATTAAATAGTAAAATCATCATAACATCCCAACGTCCACCGGTGGACTACATTCTGCGATCAAAACTCAATAAAACTTTTTAACCGAATTCTAAAAAAAAGAGATTATTTTTCGCATGTGCTTGTAGTGCGTGCCTTGAGTATATATATATATATGTGTGTGACGACGATGAGTCAATGATTTGATTATAAATTAAATGTTATCAACAAAGTCAATCAACAGCACACAAAAGCCTCACGCGCCTTGACAGTATTTTGAAGTGCTACCAAAAAAGCTATAAAAAGCACGATATGACGATATGAACAAATCCTTACAACACTCCAACGTTACGTAACATACAATGAACGTTACCGGTAACATAGAAGTAGCATAGAAGTAACGTAGAAGCGAGATTTTTTAGGTTATATTTTACCATAAATCGATAATTCGAGCTAAATTTGAAACAAAAACACACGTCACGCATCGCTACTCCACTTATACATATTTTTATTCGAAACAGGTGTTATAAAAACGGTTATTTACCTTTGAAATCGTCCAAATTCACCAAAAAAAAACTCCGACGAAACACATGCGTGCACTTTTGGTCGACTCCACAGACCACAAAATGGCGTCTTTTTTTTTCTTAATTGTTGGCATAGATATTCAGTGTTGCCAGTGTCAATACAAAATAGTACCACAAAAGATTAACATTGTTTAGAGGTGAAACTGTGGTAACATACAAAATTGTAACATAGAAGCGAAAATATGGGGACAAACATTTAAATTGCGATAAAGTCATAAAATCTGCTTATTTCAAAAGATCGAAACTACGATCAAATTGCTTAGTTTCAGTTTATTTAAGTCAGTTCTTGTGAATTTGTCTTTCAATGGAAAAAAATAAAAAAATGTAGTTCCGAATATTTGGATGCATGAAAAAGACAGCGAGTTTTTTGCAAAATTTGGGGTAACGGACGAATTGAACTCACTGTAGCTATTAAACTATAAGGAGTATTTTAACTTTGACATAAAATTATATGATGTAGGAGTCCTAAAAACACAATAAGAATTCTTTAATTGATAATTACTGGTCAGGTTTTTTTTTATATGCAGTCAAAAAATGGGACAATTTTTATTTTCGAAAAGTGGGAAAATTCTCGGCCTTACCCTGTTGTGTTTATGACGTCTAAGTGATTTTACGATACGGGTTTTAAGCGGGTGATTGAGCAAACATTTGATGCTCGCCTATTCCGTGTTTGGAAATCGTGATGTAAGGGAAGATCAGTGTTTCATTTTATTTTTTATTATTACAGTTATGAGAATAAACAACTGTCGGACGGTTAGCACTTGGTAGTGTTGGTAAAGTTGGATAGAGGATTGTGAAAAAGCAACTCACTATGAATATAGCTCTTTGAGCTCTCTCTAAAATGATCATATAATTTTTAGAGGTACTGTCCCAAATGGCAATGCAATACACTCACTAACTAAGATTGGCATATTGCAATGTGTCCTCAATAACCGATGTATATGAACTAAAACAGGACAAGAGCAATTGTTAATGAAATTACATGAGTGGGCTTTTAAAGTCGAGGTTAGGTTGACCCTGGGGTCTAAGGGAATATGTCACGTATTTTGTCTTATCTTGTCTTATCGACCTTGACAGCAAGCAATTTGTAGTACATCAATTTATACACCGTATTAACACCTTGCTGAGCATACTTTTTAACCTCATCCCACGAGCCAGCATCGAAAATCAATGCCGCTATTTGTTCACGCGTTGTTAATGGATTAAGTAATTGGGGGTTATTCTTTTGGAATCTTTTGGAACCGAGGTGTTGGTCACAAAAGAACCGCTCAGTCCGTCCATACCTAGTTCCAACCCGTACTTGAAACCTTTACGAATTATATTTTTTAAACTTTGCGCAACAGACACGCAAGGGTCAGCTGCAGGTACCGGCTAGCATTCTGTTAAACATTGAGCACCGCTATAAAAAATAGCGGTTCTCATTTTTTTACCGGACTGTGCGCCCTTAAACAATGTAACCCTCCGCTTTCTCTCGATCCCAGCCGCCATGCGCCTCCCGCGCGCACCCGCGCTTGTCCGCCAGATGAGGATCAACAAAGCGTCCATACCCCCAAAATACTCGTAGTTATGAATAGCGAAATAATAATTTCAGCCTCTGCTAAATTACAACTTTGGTATGTTTGAGAAAAATATTACCTAGATCAAGATAAAATAAACTCAAACCGGCTTTCATTTATACACGAAAGGAAGCAATAATAATAGTCAGTGACAAGCGAACTTGGTCAACGTAGTCATGGTTTAGGTCAAGTATAGTATGGGTATTAGGGTCAAGAGCGATACCGTACTATACGGTCTGAAATAATTTATTTCTAAAGATTACAAATCACTTGTACGGAAATAAATACTAAATATTGCTTTAATAAAACATTGATGTCCAGGGGTAAGAAGGGCTTATAGTGTTAACATTACGAATTAAGAAGGCAATTGTTACAAGCTTTGTACTGTCTATCGCCGTGTGGCGCTTCTTTGTTTTTATGTTTGAAGTCAAAGGACTCGATCACACTGTGTGCCAGAATAACAGCTTCGTTTATCCCGCATTACTACATTTAATATAAATACACTATCCTATAACAATTGTTTAAAGTTATGTTGGACATGCGCGTGGCGTTTAGGACGTTGATTCAAAATCAACGACCTAAAACGCAGCCGCAGCGTAGAAGTACAGCTTAGGGTACGGAACGATCTCACCAGTGACGCGGCAGGAGTCTCAGCTTCATGGAACGCACATTTATTTATCTATTAAATTTATTTATATATTAAAGTATTTTGGTTTGCGACACTGATACACACACACACAAAATAAAAACACGGTTTGATTTCTAAGTCCGGCAAGTAAGCCACCATCTGTTGGGCACGGTGCCTCAGCGAAAACAAAGACACGACCTTCCGGGTCGGAGTTTCGAACCGAACTCTCCATCATATCATCAGCATACACTATATAGTAAATTAAGATGTATTATAAAATAACTTCCTGTCACTTTATTTAATTAGCAAACAACCAACTTCCAAAAAAAATCTTAGCCTTTTCCCAAAAAAAGACTTCCGAAATGAAAGTAATTTTTCACTCTGTAGTGTTTTTCTGCTACTGAATCTGAACTGAAATCCATTAATAATCCGTTAATCAATGCAATAGCTTTGACCGTCGGTCTAATCAGTGGAAACGGCTTTCACGGTAATTAAATAAAAGAAAACAGTAAAGCCTTATCTTTCTGCGTTAAATTGAAAATAATTGACTACAACAGTTAACTTGCTGCATGGCTGAAGAGTGAATAATAACATACATTTATATTTTAGAGGATATTTCACAGGCGGTAAAGGCCAAGACTTACGAGTAGTAGGTCGTAGGTACGACCCAGACAGGCGGACTTCGTGTAAATTATTTCACCACTACTGCTCTCAAAACGTCGTGAGGAAACCGGCATGTACTAGAACCATAAATTCGAACACATGTGACATCTACCGTCTACCCGCACTGGGCCCGCGTGGTAGATTATGGCCACTCCCTCTCTCAGACAGGAGGCCTGTGTCCCAGCACTGGGTAGGAACACATGATATTATTATAGAAAAAGAAGTTAATTGTGAAATGACAGCAAATACAGCCGATTTATTCTGTAATAATCTCACCGTGAAAACTTAGGTGAAGAGATCTTTTATTCCGCCTGATGGCATTGGCACTGCTGCACAGGGATAGACACTATTGACAGCTCACTCCAAGATCACTTCACCTAAGTTTTCATTGTGGGATTGTTACAGAATAGGTCGGAAGATGCATGGAAGAAGAATATGTGCTGCACTGATCCCAAGTAAATTGGCATAAGAACACGAAGTTATTGATGATGATAACTACACTCCATAATATAAAGCTACAAATGCGTGCACAAATCGGACCCCGTCATTTAGTGCTGACATCACTTTGAAGCGCGCGTAGAACACGATGCGCCGTCGATCCGGGCCTGATCCTTACCGGACGGCGAGCTACCCATTGCTCGCCGTCCGCAAGCCCGAATCTGCAGGTGACTCCCGATGCCCAGGGCGTTTCCTGCGGCGAATATGGGGGCGTGAGGGCGCAAGGCTCTCTCCCATCAAGCGCTCCGCCTTCTCCTTCGCAAGCATTACTTGTTCGCAGTAGGAGGTGACGGCTTTCCATTCCCAGTCCTCGAGGCCTAAGCTGAGCTTTGCATTTATGAGAGTGATTACCAATTGCACCAATGTAATCTCGCGAGGGACGCACAGAGCCTCAGGCCGATTGCCAAGCAAAGGAGGCTTCGCTATGTGACCCACACAAATGCAAAGCCCAGCTTAGGCCTCGCGGATGCTACGCTACGCTATGACCTACGATCACGTGACATTTCGATAGCTTATGTCAATGCCTCGTTGGTCTAGTGGTCGCAATCGCTACTGCTGAGCATGAGGTCCTGGGTTCGATCCCGAGGTCGGGCAACGTGTTATTGGGATTTTCTATCTGGAATTTCTCAGTAGCAGCCCGAAGTCTGGATTTGTGCCCGGTAGATGGCAATAGGCTCGCCCCCTATTACATGGGACTTAAACATAACTGGCGAAATGTGGGTGTACTATAGGTACACCTCTGCCCAACCCTTCGGGGAAACAAGGCGTGATGTTATGTTATGTCAACCCTATACATTTTTTGGGTTTTCTACTAGCGTCATCGCTAATCGAATATTACGAATGTTACTTTGTCTAGGCCCTCAGGTCCACTCAATGCGTGTGGTTCTTTCCTCAAAAGACCATTTCAGACATCAATCCACATGGTCTTCACGTGATCTGACCAAGATTATGTATGGACTTTAAAAGAGACTGTGAGCTATGAGTTTGTTTCGGCCTCTCTTCTCAGAGTAGTCAGACAGGAAACGCCGACCTCATCTAGTTTTTAATATTGGCGTGTAAAAGTGTTTGTACAGACCTACTTACAGGAATAAAATCATTTATTACTTTCATTTTCAATATCTACAATAAGAGAGAAATCTTTTGAGTATCAAAAGCCGGCCAACCGTTTGAAACAATCGGCCCTGAGAATGAATAAGTATAATAAGTTTTATCAGAATAGGTAGAGAGATCTCTATCGGAGATTATCAAACCGTTTTTGGCCCGGCCTAAGTACCTTTCAAAGACAATAAAGAATTAAATGCAAAATAAACGAACTAACAATACAATACAAACGTCAGTCGACACACGGCCCGAAACATTGTGCTCGTAAAATTTTATTAGCTTTTTATCAATGTCCACTGTCTCCTATTGTACTATCTGGTAAGGAATGTAATTTATTCCTTATTCGATGCTTATTAAGTGCTTGTTTATGTGTTTAGGATTAGTTCTTTATTGTATCTGTTACAAGGTTACTTTAAAAGCCTACATGTTGTCTTTTAAGTATCCATTTCATTTGTTAGCTGTGTGCGGCTATTGTGGTCAAACAATCTCAGCGAGGATTATTTCTTCGTCATTCTCACAAAAACATGCGTGGGACATGATTTACTTGGCAGAGACTTTTCAGAACAGGCTTGGTTCCTATTAGATTGCAGACTATACTGATGGGCTGGCTAAATAGGCTGGGAAGAAGACGGGAACGTGTATTAAGACTCGTGCACACTGGCGCGACGCCACAGCGCGACACAAAGGCAAAGGCACCGCGTGTCACGCGACAAGCAGTGCCGTTGCGTCGCGCCTTTAACGTGGCTCCTGCTGCGGTGCGTCTAAGTGGGTGACAACAGCTAAAGTGCGGTCACTGTCTGACTTCATAGAAAAGAAAGAGAAGCGCGATGACACAACGCTGGTAATTTATTGCAAAAAATGAAGCAATTATCTATTTACAAAAAAACTATTGAACTAACAACACTATGACGTTTATAAGTTGCTTGTAAAATAATAATAAAAAATATGTGTGGTTTTTAATCGTTTAAAGAAATTTTTAGAGGTCCTTCGTGATTTATTTCTATAGTATTAAAATATTTGTATTATGTTTTCATCACACTATACTAGCATTAATGCTGAAGAATAACACAAATATGTTTCTGATTTTGTTTACTGCAATAGATCATAAATTGTTTGGCATTACAAAACTTGCGTTTAGGTCTTGCGATTTGATTCAATCGCATTCATATTCGTGCCTACAATTTTAGATACCTATCCAACCTACCAGGTGCAGAAACACGACATTGCAAGCTACACTCATTATTATTTAAACTAGCAGTAATATTTATAAGTTTAGCGAATGACATAGTTAGCTTATACTTACGGGTGGTAGCTGGTAAAGTAATTGCTGTTCTGAATTATCAATGCATTTGCTGGCTTGATTATTGACTCCAGCCCTCATTCGCACAGATGTAAAAATATCGTTGCGCACTGGATTGTCAACTCTCGGCGCTAAGCAGAGCGTTGAAAATTCAGTGTGTGATAAAACCCCGCCGTAATTTTTTTACGTCCATGTGAACGTGAGCAGTGGTAGCCCAGTGGTAACGGCCCCGACTTACGAGTTGTAGGTCGTGAGTTCAAACCCAGGCAGGCGCTTCACTTTTTGTAAAAAAAATCATCACCACTGCTCTCAAAACGGTGAAGGTAAACATCGTGAGGAAACCGAACTGTCCTAGAACCAAAAATTCGAAGATATGTGACATCTACCAATCCACACTGAGCCCGCGTGGTGGGTTACGGCTCACCTCCTCACATAGAGAGGAAGCCTGTGTCCCAGCAGTGGGAACGTTATAGGCTGATTATCTTATGTAATGTGAACGTGGGCTAAGACTTGCTTTCACACGCGGTGCCTCTCGTGTTGTTTTTTTCAAAAAGTCCTTACAAGTTACAACTTTAAGACAAAGAAGTCTAATTATACTCTCAATGGGGTATAAGACAGGGAGGGAGATCGTCGCTAAGTAGCCACACAGGTTGATCAGCATGTCGATTCTGTAAAAATCTCACCGTGAAGTGAGCGTGGATTGAGCTGTCAGTCTCATCCCGTCTTGGTGAATACCTAGCATCACTGGCACTGACAGCTCACACCACGCTCACTTCACCTGAGTGTTCACGGTGAGATGGCTACATAATAGCACTACAGGTTAAGCCGTTGGTCCTGTCTGTTATTCGTGGATCTTTGCAGTCGTTAGCGGTCGTCAGAAGCCCGAAAGTCTGACAGCCGGTCTTACCAAGGGGTGTCATATTACCCAGGAATTGGGTTGTGGAGGACAGATTCGTGTAAAATATTGGTTTTCAGCATCAGGTTAGCCTGGAAGCCAACCTCAACATATTTGCTAGGCATATTGTTGCTAGGCAGATGATTAAAGGGGTATAAGACAAGAAAAAGATAATTTATTAAGACATTTTAAGCTCAAAATAATAATTATTACATTATGTTTGGGTGTTATTATATCAAGGGTTTTATTCATAAACGTTGCTTTACGTTATGCACCTAATGATCTGACAGTAATTTTAAATATAAAACTGTCAGATTTGTGATCGCAGTTTAATAATATTATCAGATACTCCAAAGAAGGTTGCTGCTTATGTTATGTTGTTTTGCGATAATCGTTAATTAGATATAAAGTGTAGGTTGCAGCAATAATTAATACAATGTAATGTATAAACTAATCTTATAGCCAATTACGGATTTACAATTTATTACCTGCACTTATAGTCAAGAGCCTCGACGACATACGACTCGCGTTGTTAGGAGGTTCCTCTCTAGTGCCCTGACCGCCGGTAGTTTGGACCCTGTTCCCGAAACAGGTGGCTACTATTTACACATATTACGCCAGTAAGGTTTAAGTCCCATGGAATAGGGGGCGACGTTATTGCCATCAACCTGGCACGAATCTAGGGTCCGGGCTGCTACTGAGAATTTTCAGACGAAAAACCCAATAAAACTGCCCAACTGGGCATCTAACCCAGGACCTCATGCTCAGCAGTAGCTCTTGCAACCACTAGACTAAGTCAAACGAGGCAATCCATACTGACTGGCTAATATATTTTTACCACGGCAAGAATGACTATTTTCACACAGTTTGTCATACGCGAGAAGAATAACAAACACTTTCTTACCAGTAACGACGAACATAATCCGTCCAATATGTATTATGAGAAATGCTAATTACAAAATGATTAAAGGAACATTGATTAACAAATGATTATGTAAGAGTAATAGTAACGATTAGTAGTTTGTTGATACAGCTGCTAACAGTGCCAAGCACGAGGCTACTGCGCTACTTTCTATCGTAAACATTATTGTTTACATATACATTACACGTTCTAGTAAGGAGGTAGTTTTCAAGATACCAATGTGTCAAAATTACGTTGTTTGGGAATGCTAAATGTTACGACGACATGAGGTGTGTGAAAAGAGTAACAAAACGATGCTTTGGTTGACACTAGAGGTATGAGGAACATGCAAAGCTCACTCATACTCTATGGAAAAGGGAGGATCATCCGACCAGACGGGTGTCGAGCCATGCGGGCGAAGCCGCGGGCAAAAGCCAGAAAGAAATATTTTTTCTCACAAAACTAGGTGGACGCAAGACCTCACAATAAATTGCTCTAGAATTTTTAGCGTGCGAATTAATTCGTCAGCATGTTTATACGTTGCTGTTCGTATCCGAACCTAGATTTAAGTTTAATTTTGTTTTTATTATGCCGGCAACATTCTAAGGTGGTTTTTTCTACTAGCAACATTGTTTAGAATAGAATTTTTCTATCTCCCAAAAAGAACGTGTATTTTTTATATATTACGATCATATCAAAATAAAGTGAATTATTAATATATCACAAATATAATTTTATTTATGTTTCTGCCACGAACATAAAGTTGGTTCCGATACCGGAGAAGTTTGGTTCCTGCTAAAAACTGAAAAATAATCCGCGTGGAGGAGAATTTCCTGCGGTCTTGGTGGAGGGCCTGGAGGATTGCTGGCAATTCAATAACCAGTACTATACACCAGGGCATCATCTGCTGGCTTGCGGGGCCTTCAAGCATCAGGCAGGGATCATAACCATCACAATTAAAAACAATTATAACCTTTTATTGGTTAAACAGGTATTTTGATAATTTTGTACTGTGCAAGAAAGAGACGGCAATACGATCAAGTTAAAAGTTACGCTAATGTCCTGCATCTGGAACGCAACAAAAGGCAAGTGACGCGTCATTCAAAAGCACCAATACGAAAAAAGAAAAACGAGACTGAGCAAGCTGTACCAACATAAGTAACGTTGCGGAGCTTCTTCGTGATTTGTAAGCATCGCCGGTCGTTAAGTTGGCTGCTGTTGAAAAAACGCGTCGTGACGTCTGCGCCGATTCTGCCAATGTACCTACGCCATTTTGTATTGCTGTATTTTCTGTTTCCTTTGTTCAGTGTTGGTGTACAATTATTTTAACAAAGAAGCTACGCAGTTGCAATTGTACACTTGCAAGGTGCTAAGATAAAGACGCACAGTATTTGTAATCGCAAGCGATCCGTATAATGGCCGAATTGCAAGAACTTTTGGCCCAAAGGGGATACGTAAAAGGTAGTATTACACGTTTGTACAAATTTGCACAAAATGATCTTAGTGCATTACAAGAAGAGTTGCTAAAAGAAAAGTGTAAAAAGTCATCAGAAACATTTAAGGAGTACGAATCACTCAATAAAAGAATATTGTACCTATCTCCTAATGATAAGGAAGATTATAGTGAAGTAGAAGAAAAATATTACACCACAGTTTCCACTTTTAACACAGAAATTGCAACAAAATTGATCAGCAAAGATACAAAACCACCTAAAGGTGAATTTAAAAACTTACCTGTAATACATTTAACTTCATTTAATGGCAAAAATGTAGTGGATTATCCACCGTTCATTAATATGTTTAAATCAGTTATTGATGCTGATGGTAGGCTAAGTTTATGTGAAAAACTGCATTATTTACGCTCATTCTTGACTGGGGAGGCTCTAGATCTAATAAAGAATTTAATTTTGAATGATGGAAATTATAATGTTGCATTAGAACTGTTAAACAGCAGATATAACAATAAATTACTTATAGTTAACCATCATGTTAATAACATTCTAGAGTTGTCCGTAGTCACAAAATGCTCTGCTCAAGGTCTTAGGTCTCTTGTTTCAGTGATAAACTTAAACATTGCTGCATTAAGGAATCTGAAGGAGCCGGTGGAGCACTGGGACACCTTACTAGTTAATATAGTGTCCAAAAAGGTAGATAACTACACCAACAGAGGTTTTCATCAAGAACGGCTTAGCAGGGATATACCTAAGTTGTCAGAGTTTCTAGATTTTCTGGAACGCAGGGCTATTGCCATGGAAAACACCACTGATGATAAGTCGTCCCATTCCCAGAAGCCAAACAAGGTAATGAGCGGTGTAAGCACATCCAAGTCAGCATTATGTAAGTATTGTCAGCAGGCACATAAGCTTTATGAGTGTTCTAAATTTAAATTAGCTTCTGATAATGAAAGATTGTCGTTTGTTAATGACAACAAGCTATGTAAGGTATGTCTTAATAACCACAATGGCAAGTGCTTACTAAAAATAAAGTGTGTGACTTGTGGGCAAAGGCATAATACGCTTTTGCACAATAATGCATCTCAACGTAACGCATCTAGCAATACAGCATTGCTGGATAATCCAGAAAATAATACTGGAGTTGCTCAGGTGGCTTTATCAAGCGCTACAGCTTGCACGAATGTCTTATTGCCAACTGCTATGGTGCGCTTAGTAAAAAATGATGGCAAGTTTATCACTGCTAGAGCTCTTCTTGACTCTGGGAGTCAAGTATCATTTATCACTGAAAGCTTGGCTGACAACATTAAATGTAAATTGAGTAAAACTGATCAGCTAATATTAGGTGTTTGCCAAGGAGGTGAACAAAATGTATCACGCAGGGCTAATTTCACAATTTACTCAACCATAAATAACAACAATGTAGCAGTTTCGTGCTGTGTAGTAAAAAATATTGCATGTCCACTACCGCAGCAGTCATTTGACATTTCACAATTTACTTTTCCTTCTTATGTAGAATTGGCTGACCAAAACTTCAATAAAACTGGTGAACTGTCTTTGCTATTGGGGTGTGACATATTTTTCCAGGTGCTGCGCCGTGAGTCCCTGCCAGTAACTCCATCAGGACCTTACCTGATAAATACAAGTTTGGGATATGTTGTAGCGGGCAGTTTGCCTATTACCTCAGGAGGCATAAGCTCTTCTAACCTTTGTTTGCTAGTAAATCCAAATAACCATTCAAAGGTATGTAACACATGCATTACTAAAGATATTCAGCTTGAACAAACACTTTTAAAATTTTGGGAATGTGAAAATATCCCCAAGGTTTTCAATGAGGAAATTTCTGAGCATGAGCAAGCTGAACAAATATTTCAGGATTCTGTTAAATTGGAAAACAACAGATTTACTGTGGCTTTGCCTTTGAAAGTTAATTTTGATAATACAGGGTTAGGGAATTCATTTCCCATGGCTTTGAGCAGATTACATAATTTAGAAAAAAGATTTGCTAAAGATATTAATTTGTTTCAACAATATAAAAAATTTATATCAGATTATATTCAGCAAGGTCATGCAAAATACTTAGATACTAAAAACCAAAATCTAGATATAGGTAATTTAAACTTTATTCCTCATCATCCTGTAATAAATCCAAATAGTAAAACAACACCAGTCCGGGCTGTGTTTGATGGAAGTGCAAAAACTAAAAATGGTTTAGCATTAAATGATATTTTGCTGAATGGACCTGTTGTCCAAAGTGATTTGTTTGACATATTGACTTTGATGAGAACATACAAATATGTATTGCTCTGTGATGTCAAGGCTATGTATAGGCAAGTAATTCTAGATGAAAAACATTGCGTTTTGCAAAATATTCTTTGGCGTGAATCCAGGGAAAGTCCAGTTCAGTGTGTTCAGCTACAGACTGTTACATATGGCAACTCGCTGTTTGATTGAACTAGCGCATAGATTTAAAGAGGAGTATCCTTTAGCTGCCTTTTGTTTGCATAACTCTAGTTATGTTGATGATATACAATTAGGTAGTGATGATATCTATGAGCTAAACCAGACCAAGAATGAGCTTTGCAAATTGTTAAGCATTGGTAGCTTCGCATTACATAAATGGTGTTCAAATGATAGTAGTTTACTAAGGGACATTCCTGTTAATTTGCATCAATTAGATCAAAAGGATTTTGATAAAAACTGTTTATATGTTAAAACATTAGGGTTAATCTACAATGTAAAAACGGATACTTTGGAAATACAATGTCCTGTAAAAGAGTTAAAGCTTGAATATACCAAGAGGGAAATGCTTAGTTTTATAAGTAAATTTTTTGACCCACTCGGTCTTGTGGGACCTATATTAGTCTCGGCAAAACTTTTAATGCAAGAAGTGTGGTTTCATAATGTAAGGTGGGATCAGATTTTGCCATCAAATATTAATAAAAAATGGGCTGAATTTGCCAAAGAACTGATTAATATGCCACGTATTGCTGTTCCTAGGAATATCAAAAGTATAACATGTAATAACTTCGAACTAGTGGGATTTTCTGATGCCTCTAGCGTCGCCTATGGTTGTTGTTTATATTTAAGAGTAAAAGGTCCTGATAAATGTGTTAATATCAATTTATTCTGTTCCAAGTCACGCATCAATCCTAAAAACAAGGCACTGACAATACCTCGACTTGAGCTTGAAAGTGCATTATTGTTATCTATATTGTCACACAAAGTTAATATTAAATTATCTCTAAAATATAAAGTGCATACATATTTGTATTCAGACTCTAAGATAGTACTTGCGTGGCTCAAAACAGAGCCTGTAAAATTAAACATGTATGTTGCTAACAGAGTTAAGAAAATACTTCAGTTAACTTCATCTTATGAATGGTTCTATGTCAACACTGCAGATAACCCAGCAGACTGTCTATCCCGAGGTGTAAATCCTTGTTCTTTGAAGGATAACTTACTGTGGTGGCATGGACCCAAGTATATGATTAATGCTGAATTTGTACATAGCATGGAGCCATTTCTAATGCCCATGGAAGATATACCCGAAGTAAAAGAAATAAAACCGGTAACTAATGTTAGCAATATATGTGTTAAAGGTAATACATTGTTGACTGTGTTGGAGAAGTACTCAGATATAGAAAAAATAACTAGAATAGTGGCTTATGTACTGAGATTTATAAATGTTTGCAAGGCGCCAAATTGTGAAAGTGTGAAAAAATTAAGTCCAAAAGAATTAGATTCAGCCCTGCAAACAATTATAAGTTTAGATCAGGGTAAGCATTTTAATAGTGAGATTCAATGCTTGCAAGCTGGTACCAGTATAAAATCTAGTTTAAGTAGCCTCAATCCTTTTCTTGATGCTTGTAAATTATTAAGAGTAGGTGGACGATTGCACAATGCTGACTTACCTTTTACAGAGATGCATCCTATAATCTTAGCTAAAAAATCTAATATCACTAAGGGGATTATATGGAGGCAACATATTCAGCTAAAACATGCAGGTCAAAGTTTGATTCTTAGTAGTTTGAGTGAAAAATACTGGATTCTTAATGCTTCACGTGAAATTAAATCTGTTTTATATAAATGTATTATTTGTTTTAAATTAAAAGCCAAAAATGCTTCCCAATTAATGGGGTCTTTACCTTTGGATAGGGTTACTATGACGAGGCCATTTCAGATAATTGGCACCGATTATGGTGGCCCTTTTAGTGTCAAGCAAACTCGTATTCGTAATCCAGTAATAACAAAAGCCTATATTGTGCTATTTGTTTGTTTTGTAACTAAGGCCATACACATAGAACTAGCATCTGATATGTCAACAAAGACCTTTTTAGGTTGTTTAAAAAGATTTATATCCAGGAGGAATAAGCCCACAAAAATTTATTGTGATAATGGTTCCTGTTATAAAGGGGCTGCTAATGTGTTAAAAGAATTGTATGATTTGCAGGCTCTCACAAGTCATCAAGACACTGTAATAGATTTCTGCAATACAGAAAGAATATCCTTTCATTTCATACCAAGTTATTCCCCTGTGTTTGGTGGTTTGTGGGAGGCAGGCATAAAAAGTGTCAAATATCATATGAAACGGGTAATAGGCAATATAGTGTTAACGTATGAGGAATTGTATACTGTTATTGTGCAGATTGAAGGCATTCTTAACTCGCGGCCGTTGACGCCTCTGTCTAGAGACCCAGATGATATGCGCTACTTGACACCTGGACATTTTTTAACGGGATCATCCTTGTCTTCATATCCTGAATCAAATCTAAGTAATGTACATGTTGGAAGATTATCCTTTTGGCAACAGTGTGAACAAATGCAACAATTATTTTGGAAAAAATGGCATAAATATTATTTGGTGCTTTTACAAAATAGACCAAAATGGAAAACTATCCAACCAAACTTGAAACCAGGTGACATGGTAATTTTAAAGTATGATAACATAAGTCCGCTTAACTGGCCAGTAGAAAGAATATTAAATGTAATACCTGGTAAGGATGGATGTGTTCGGGCTTTAGAGGTTAAGACTGCTAAGGGATCTGTCATCCGCACTAGTGTTATGAAGGTATGTCCTTTCCCTATTAATGAAGATAATGGTTAATTATTATAGACTTGTGTAATTTTGTGGTTCAACTGGTTTGTTAAGAAGGCCAGAGGCGCCCCCAGTATGTTCGTATCCGAACCTAGATTTAAGTTTAATTTTGTTTTTATTATGCCGGCAACATTCTAAGGTGGTTTTTTCTACTAGCAACATTGTTTAGAATAGAATTTTTCTATCTCCCAAAAAGAACGTGTATTTTTTATATATTACGATCATATCAAAATAAAGTGAATTATTAATATATCACAAATATAATTTTATTTATGTTTCTGCCACGAACAGTTGCTACGAAGTCATTAAATGACAATAAGTCAAATATTTTTGCATGAAAAACAAAGTGGACGCAAGCCCTAACAATAAATTGCTCTAGAATTACTAGCGTGCGAATTAAGTCGTCAGCATGCAATTTTATAAGTTGCTACTAAGTCATTAAATGACAATAAAAACAATATTGTAAATGTAAAAAAAAAACAATTTACATTATACCGGTTCTGTATAAAATAATATATATCATTTATGCAATTACAATTTGCTATGTTGAACTGTGTTGCGTCAATCAAAAGGGGATTTAAATACTTATTTAGTACTTGTAAATAAGGTTGGTAACTCATTATCAAAAGGTTCACGGGCTACGGTTTCCAATTTAATTGGGTGCGTCGTCAATTTATTTGCCAAGCTATTCGCACAAATACATTCTTAGGTAGCCAATAACTTGTGGGAGAGGCTCGAGGACGCAAAACGCCGGGGTGTAACTCCGCTGCCGCGAGAAATCACGGTACAGCGGACAGCTCCGGCGGATCTCACGGCGACATGGAGGGTGCGATTGTCGCAACCCAGTTCTGGGTACGCTACAATAGCGGCTTTAAGTCCCCTATTTGAGAAGTGGTTGTAGAGGCGCCACGGCGTCCTCACCTTCCGCCTGACACAGGTCCTAACCGGACACGGTTGTTTCGACAGGGTCCTGTTTCGCATACGGCGGGAGTAAACGCCCGGGTGTCACCATTGTACGTATCGCCCGGAGGAGACGGTGGAGCATATGGTGGAGGTCTGCCCAGCTTGGGTGGAGCAACGCCGTGTCCTCGCGGAGGCAATCGGCTGCGACGATCTCTTGCGTCCGGCCCTGGTCCAGGCCATGGTACGGAGCGAGAGGGAATAGAAATCCGTAACCTCCTTCTGCGAAGCAGTAATGCTCGCGAAGGAGGAGGTGGAGCGCGTGGGGGAGAGAGCATTGCGCCCTCACGCCTCGCGCCGGTAAGGACCAGGCCCGGGTAGACGGCCTGTCGTGTTCCACGCGCGCCTCGAAGAGATGTCAGCACTAAATGACGGGGTCCGATAGGGCCGACACCTAAGGGTCGCGGGAAATTCGAAAGAGAAACCGTGGCCCTGGCAGGCAACTGAAGGAACACGGGTGGGTTTTAGTCAGTTAAAGCCTGACACGCCCACCCGCTCCACCCAGAGCGGGAGAAGTCATTTGATGATTTCCCACCCAAAAAAAAAGGTGGATTTACGTCATAAGCTGCGGCCTTTTCATAGATCATATACCTCGCCATTTATAATAATAACTAGTTTCTGTTCTGAAATGTCTTATTCCCCAACCGCGACGCGTCGCATCGCCCGCCCGCTCTATACGATTACTTTATTTTCACTAAGGGCGAATTTTACCCATCTTTTATACAAAGAACCTACCTACCTACCTGTAACCTGGGAATAAATTTTAATTCTGACAGATTTTTAAAATAATAGAACCATCAGACGTAAATTTTATTCCACGGATAATACTTCTGATCTGATCTGTTGTTTCAAACAAACAAACTATTCAGCTTTTTTATCAGTATTCTTATTAAGGATTTATTTTGGCACGTAAAGGTTCTGTAGTACATGTGTTCCTAACAAAGTATGCATTATTATCTAAGTACATGCACATGAATGGTTGCGTAAGGGTTCACCCACATCTTTCAGCACAGAATCGCCTTTTTTCATGCTCTATCCTTTACTATCGCTTAGGATTGTCATTTTCTAGAGCGAGAAAGATGGAGTGGAAGTGTCATGTATACTAATATTATAAAGAGGTAAAAATTTGTTTGTTTCTAAGTTTGTACGAAGTAATGTCTGGAACTACCCGTCGTATTTGAAAAGTTATTTTTGCATTTGATAACCCAATTCTTGAGGAGTGCTTTAGACTATGTAACATCACGCTATGCCCCTAAGGAGCCGATCAAAAAGAACGCAAATCATGAATTGTGATAGCGCGGGAAGGTGATGCGAGGCGACGGAGTGGGTCGGAGGAACAAGAAATTTCACTTCACATCACATTTTTTTATATTATACGTTCATACGCACCTGCCTGATACATGGATAGTTTGCCCTTCAGATCTGAACAAAATTCGTTTTGTGTGTGTATGTGTTACTGTACCGGCTTTGAAGCAAATCGTAGAAAGAAAACAAACTGATCGTTTCGTGTATGTGCACGCTAAGATCTTCCTTCTTCAGTCCTTACATAGTTAGTTTTCCTCTGATTTTGCATTGCTGTCCAAATTACAGTGATCTTCATTCTAGTAACAATAAGGTTGCTTTTGCGTTGCTGTTAGAGCGCAAATAGGTAACTGTAGAAGGGCTGTAGGACGACCCTTTACCCTCTCCACGTGCCTTTCAACTATTCTAAAAATCTCTCTCCTTTGTTACAGTCACTATCCCAGCCCTTAACTTCGGGATGCTGATGGGCTGGCAGTCTCCAATGACGCCAATCCTGCAGTCGCCTGACGGGCCGGCGCCGGAGCCAATCAGCGATGAGACTATATCGTGGATGGCAGCTATTACCTTCATGCCCCCCATCTTCTGTGGTTTCATGGTTGGAGACCTCGCTGATCGGTGGGGCAGGAAGTACACTACTCTTTTGACGGCGTTGATGCTTGTGGTAAGTTTCTGGAAGTACTTAATTTGAATTTCAGAACCAAAAGGCATATTTAACGATACCTATTCAAGCATGGATCCTAACTAATATCATAAATGCGGTAGTAAGTTTGTGTGTTTGTTTGTTATGCTTTCGCGTTAAAACGGCTGAACGGATTTGAATGAAATTGGGCACACTGTTAGACTATGACCTGACATGACATGACATTAGCTAATTTTCATCTTGGATCACAGACGAAGTCGCCAGCAACAGATAGTTTAAAATAAACTGGTAGCGATTAGTATAGTATTAGAGATTCATGCTTGCCATGAGCATCGTCATGATCATACTTAATGTAGAAGTGGTACGAATAAATACTCTTCGTCATTGTAACCGAGATAAAGTTTCGAAAACTTCGCCTTACCAATGAAACTTGCACTTAATACAATCTTGAACACCACTGATTGCCGACGATGGAAAAAACCTTGGGAAATCCTGAACTAAATGATCTGAAATCGCCAACATGTTGCATGGTGTCCAATAAGAGATGAACTTTATATTACAATTATCATTAATTAAATTGTTCTATCAGGGATGAGGCGTCATTACACACCAAAGCACGGTGAACACACAAACTAATCACGTTAGTCAGTTACCAAAGTGGTTGCAACCACTCGTCGCAGATAATAATATTTAAGCGGTTAATATTGTTTACTAGCAGCTGTATCAATTGGCGATTATTGGAACTGATCTGTTGTTTTGGGTTAGATCACTTTACTCATCTGTGATATGCAATCAATGCAACCAATTAATTAATACAGGAGCATTGTCCAATATGTATACCTTAATATAATTACTCAAACTCTAAGCAGTTACTTCTATTAAACCAATTACAGGCACTTTTGAATGGTCAAGGAGTCGGTCAGTCGGAAATATGAAGCTAATTGCCCATTCCAAAGCGTAGTAGGTACCTATGGATAAGAACGGGCAAGAAACTCCATGGACACATAATTAATGTTGATCTTATAATTATATGTGTGAAGGTTGGTCGTGAGACTTCGTAGAGAAAGGTCTTGTCAACTGTCCTTCGACAAAACATTTTTTTTTTTTTTTTTTAAATTGTGCGACTGATCTAAAACGCACGAGCCAGTGCAACCTGCGAGGAACTGCCTGCCTGCCAAAGGATTCTAAGCCCTGAATCTTGTGAGATCAATCCATTATTTATTTTCATTTATTCTAGCAAAGGGAATATTATAAATTTAGAATTTGTACAAAAAGCGTTTCCCATAACACTTATTGCCTTCTATTCGGAGGGCACCCGAATCGAGCGCAATCTATGGCAGGTGTGGGTTTTTTTTAAAACATCAAAACGTTTAGTGACCGAACCAAATCAGTGTTTTTATTACATTCTGAGTGTGCATAAGAGAGCTATAAAATGAAAGCAGTGTATCCAAATTTTTGTATTCTGTAGCAATAAGCTTACAAGATCCGCGCCAGGTAGTCGATCAGGCGACAAAAAAAAGGTCAGTCTCAGTGTCCCAAAACCATTGTTAAGTTCAAAAGTGCTGCAACCGAAAGTTTTTTGTGCAATGCAATGGTCCCTGTAGCACTATGAAGTATGAAACTTTATGGGCTAGTGCGAATCTTGGTGTTCATTCGATAAATCGAGTCTGGTCAAACCACGCCGGGGTCGGTGCATTTCATTATTTCATTCTTTTAATTATATGTGAGAACGGTGAAAAAAGTCGTACACTGTGAAAACGTCTAGAGTACAGCAAAACAAAACTACAATCCACCAATTAAATTATTAAAATAAGCCGTGGCAGCTAAGAGCTAGTAAAACTAGTGTCGTTTCATGTGCTTCTTTACCCAAACCATTCGTTCCACCCGCTGAACATCACTTACAGCCGCACTCAGAGAGGTTCATTAAATTAGTCCTAATTAGAACTTAACTAATGAGCATTAAATCCGTTAATGAACGGTACATCCCAGAGACATAATTTCAGGGTTCATTAGCTAATGACAGTTTTAAGTATCCATAGGGCGAAGCATCAGCAAATCATCATATCGATTGCATATCGATAAAGCCTTGGTGTAGCCACATTTGAAAACTGTTAAACTGAATAACATAAAAGTTTATTTAAACACGATGAAAACTATTATTCGTAGAAGTATGAATGACAATCAGTTCTTTTACTGTAAGTTTTTACTAAAATGCAAAGCGAAACAGCTATTTTCATTTTTAGATAAAGTGATTACTACATTTTTTCTATGGCATCACTGTGAACTGTCAATGTCAAATCAGGGAATAATTTGATGTTTTTGTGATTCATTCACGGGGAGAGATTTTTGTTGTGTTTTAATTTCATCGTTATTAATTTAAAATAATTTAAATAATGGTAAGTTTGGCAGTATATATGTTCTTTCAGAGAAAATGTGATAACAATTAAACGACATACCTTGTGTTAAATTCCATTAATATGTATGTTTCAATTTAGCAAAGTAGCGTATTGTTATTAGCAACATTATTTCCGATAATTTTTCTATTTGTTGGTTTCCTGATGTGTCGTGCATGAAATTCTTGAATTGAGTATTTGCAATCGGATCAGAAGCATCTCGTAAATACCGCCTCAGTCTTCCTTCTCTATATCTTCTGACATAGTCCACAAATTCAATTAAGTATACCGAATCAAACATTATTGCTGTTATTATTGCGAAAGCGAAATCACTTGCAAAAATTTAAGTAACCATTAGGCGACTCTGAGTGTGGCAGTTAGACATGAGTGGCCTTAGGTAACCTGGAAGTCTTTAAACATACTCCGCACCCAGGTTGACCGAAGCAAGAAACACCTGCTCAGGTGGAGATTCATAGACGGCTCCGCCTTTAAGTGTAAATGTGGTGCTGTTTCACAAAGTATGTCCTGTCAGATCTACGTTACAGGATTTAATAGACGCTTAACACGTAGTCGAATTCTGGGCCCAAGTCCATTTAGATTGCCACTTCTTCTCTTCTTAGCATGTCAATATGATAGAAGAGAAGAAGTGTAATTTTTTCGATAGATCACCAAAATAAGGCCTAAATTAATATTTTATTTTTTTACTTAATTATACTAAGCATACGCGTATTTAAAGACGGTAGTAATGATTGAGTTACAGTTATTAATCAATCAATTTTTTTTTTTTTAAACATAGTTTGGTATTTATTTGTGCCCGGTAGATGGCAATAGGCTCGCCCCCTATTACATGGGACTTAAACATAACTGGCGAAATGTGGGTGTACTATAGGTACACCTCTGCCCAACCCTTCGGGGAAACAAGGCGTGATGTTATGTTATGTTATGTTATAGTTTGGTATTAGATAGATGTCTTAAATATGTGCACTATGTTTTGCCCATGTATTACCTTCGCATACTAGTCCAAATATAATGCCATGGACAAACACACAATTTTGATTTTCTGTATATCTACTAGGATGATCCTGCGATCAGAATATTCAAATTTGGATTTTATAACCATTCCAAATCATTTTCACAATCTATCTAAACTGTCCGTTGTTTTGTCAAGAGTTAGTGTCAAGATCTTGGCATATATATTGTCCTTCTGTAATGCTTTGACAGCATCAATAACTAGCCCTTATTTCCACAGATAAGCTGGACTATAACCCTGTTTTCTCTCCGTCCATGGGCGCTAATCGCCTCTCGCGCAGTCGCCGGGCTCGCCTGCGCAGGCTGCTATGTCGTCATACCGTTATATTTGAAAGAGGTAAGTAGTACGCATTACCCTGAGGCTTTGTTTGATTAAATCTTCAGATGAATATGATGTGTATCTTTTCGAGGCGCTAATATTAATTATTATATAGTTAATTGCAAATGTCAAACCTAAGACAGGTATGTCCATCAAGCGTTGATCGACGTGTCGCTGTTATCGCTGGCTGCCAAAGATAAACGTCGTAAACTTTTACGGTGGGCTAACCCGTACCCTAATTGCGTAATACAAAACCAATCGGAATCTGAATCGTTTTGAAACAGATTGCTAATCCATTGCTTCATAAGTTCGATAAAATTCTGCTCAACAATGTACAAAACGCAATGAATGTTGTTGAACTGTCAAAATCAAACGGATTAATCGTAATCGTTTACGAAAATGTGTTACGCAATTAGGGTGCTGATTAACTATTTGAATTGTCAGAAAACATTACCTTTGATGGAAGGTGCAGAAAAACAGTGTTTCGAAACGGCCAGCACTTGCCAAGCATAATCTAAACTAATTCTAATCCTTCTTAACTAATATTATAACTGCGAAACTAAGTTTGTTTGTTTTTTTTCTTACGCTTTCACGTTAAAACGAGGATCGTGGCGCGTTGGATGAAAATTGGCACATTGGTAGACTATTGTCTGGGTAAGGACATAGGGTACATTTTACCCCGATGTTCCTAAGGGATCCAGACTTAAACCGCGGGCGCAGCTAGCATTATAAAAGAAAAGATTTGATTTTTTGTATGTTTGTTGGTTACGCCTTTAGGAACGCTAAAACGGCTGAACGGATTTGGAAGTAATTTGCACATGGGTAGAATATGACCTGAAGAAGGACATAAGCTGCTTTTCATCTTGGATCGCAGACTAAATCGCAGGCAGCAGCTTGTGCGTCGATACGTAATTTTTTGTAATTAGCTAGTCTAAATAGCCAAAGAATTATCAGAAGGATTGGCCATCCATGGCCTCGTACAAAAAAATCAAGTTGCAATCCCATCACAGTGAAAATTAAAAAAAGGTTTTTTTTTTACTTTTCTCAATTAATTTCCCCTCAGTTACAAAAATATGTAAATTAAAATATTGCGACACCATGGGGTCTCAAATCGAACAAATTATAATTTGTCTTGAATAAAATTCATAGATGGCAGCATAGGTAACCATTATGAAATTAACAATCATTAAAAAGCGATATACGGCAGAATTTTTACTGAATTATGCTTGGTAAAAGTCTAAACTTCCCAGTTTAGTGCAGATTCATCTATTTCCACTCATAATACACGTATTTTAAAAATAAAATAAAAACGAAGCCTTTATCTATAATTCGAACCCTTTAAATGATAAAAGTAGCTATCTGTTAATTATTTTGTTTGGTGCTTTTTGCAATAGATGGCGTTTTACTCAATTGGTCCAGGCTCATCAGTTTCCAATTTCGTTACTTATTTATATCAAACAAGGTTTTATTATTGTTACTATTTACATAGAAATAAAAAAGAAATCTAGTAACATGTTTTTCTGAACCCGGAACTATAAAACTTTTTATAAAAAGGATTGCATGAAACGTTTTAAAAGTAGGTCGACTCCTAGATGGCGTTGTAATACTACAGTCTCTGGCAATTAGTGAGTCACTTATGCTGCGATCTACTAAAAATTGGATTAGGACTAAAAATTGCCAGCTCAATTGCCAGACTTAGGGAGGTTTCATTTCTTTGTATGGGATTGGGTATCTCTACGTAGTATTATATTATCTGTGGCGACACTTTCTAGCACGACCCCAGGCGTTTTTCCTAAGAATAATCCACCACAAGTAATAGATATCTACGTTATATTTTCGGGGAAAGACCGCTGCCCATACATGTGACAGGATGACCGGCAGTAGGTATAAAAAAAAAACAATGTTAATGTTTCATACGTAAAAGGTTTACGTATGAAACATTTACCATTGTTTTTTTTATTTTATTATTTATTCGTAACATCAGAAGTTAGTCAGCTTTCTTACGCATTGGAAAGTAAGATAAAATACTTTCCAACTGTTTTTGTGGTCTTAACTGTGCTACGTCAGAGCATTTTAGTCATTGGGAGATTCAAAACTTCGTAAACGGAAAGTTTTCCAATTATTTCAGATGTCATTTTTTTGTGGTGGATGTGTTTATAACGAATACTTACCTTTAACTTCCTTGTTGTGTGACGTTCGGGGAAAATTTATAGAGCGTCATAATCGGTGATACGTTTTTACCTTGTTATTGACAGTGAAATTAAGTGCTGATTTCACCGATGAAACTGAACGCGTTCAGCACATTTGTAACCCTCGACTAAATAAAACAACTATTACCCATTAATGTAAAATATTTGTGTTCGGTTGCTAGCAAGGTTCTCCCCCTATTACGTGGGACTTAAACATAACTGTTTAATTGTGGGTGTACCTACTATATTATTATGTACACCACTGCCGAGCTGCCGAACCCTTCGGGTAAAACAGGCGTAATATTATGTTATGTATTTTCAGACAAAAGCTCGTCAAAATATAGTATTGAAGTAGAGCTAACCTCGTAATTGCTTATCACATTTGGGGACAATTCCAAGGGTGAATTTCATAAATGGAACTGAACGTGTTCAGCACATCATATACACGTACAAGAGCTGTCAGTGTCAAAATTGGAATCTCCGTGTCAATGGTACGACACTTGCTTAAGTACTGTTGGCCCAAAACTTTGCCACTTATTTATTTATTTATTTGTTTGTTTGCTATCATGTACATCACACATTTTACTGTCGGTTTTTGTACATAAACCCTGTCAGGGCACTGCAAACATAGATGTCACATACACGCTACGTTATCTTAATGGAGTGTAAACTTATCAGAACAAAAAAAAACGATACATTTTATAGAAACGAAATGTCTAGAACATGATGTCTAATAATTAAGTCTTATAAGTACAATATAAATACACATTATCACATTATTAGTCATATTCAGTCAGATATATAATATTACAGGGTTGGCAGTCAAAATAATAATACAACACAATACAATACAATTCAAATTAATCTTAAAACACTGACAGCTCTTACACGTAGTTTATTTGCGTATCGCGTTCAGTTTTATTGGTGAAATTAGCCCTAACTATCACTCACACACAAATATAACATATAACAGCACGTCTGGAATCCCCGAATAGCTTGGGCAGAGGTGTACCATTTAATATACCCACATTTCGCCAGTTATATTTCAATCCCTTGTTAATAGGTAGAAATAGAACTTGTAATTATAAAAGTTTAATGACGTGTGACAAAACAGTTAAACCAGTTGCTGTCGAATGGGAAAACAAATATTTTTATAATGATTCAAATAAAAGACCTCATCGATAATTATTTTCATCTTTACCTACCGAAATTTTATCGCCCATTTTCTCCACAGATAGCATCAGACAACATCCGAGGCGCTCTAGGCTCCCTCTTCATCCTGTCGCAGAACCTAGGCTACCTAGTAGTCTATGTGGCAGGCGACCTGCTGTCCTTCGACGCTGTGCTATGGCTCTGCACTGCTGTGCCGGTCATCTTTCTCGTTGCTTTCATCGCTATGCCGGAGACACCTGTATTTTTGGTAAAGCAGGGGAAGATTAAGGTGAGAACTTATATATGTATAATTAGTAAAGTCAACGTCAAAGATTTATTTGCAGATAAATATTGGTACAAAAGTGCTTACAATGGTAGTATAAAAGAAGCTTAGCGTATTCAATCATAACATAATGAAGTGCAATCAGGGACAATTAGGTCATTTATATTTAAACTGAAGGAATTATTTTACAGTATAGAAGAGATTCTCATTAAGCCGCCTGTGTAAAGCCCGTCTGAAGCAGACCACTGGAAGTCTTTTATTTGGTTAGGAATCTTGTTATATATCTGCATACACATAGGATAGCAACTTCGCCGCTCCATTCTCGCTCCAGGCATAATTAATCAATTAGGATATCTAGTTTTGAACATACATTTATCTCCCAGTTTTTCAAACATCTCAGGGTTAAATTTAGTATGAATTTAAGTCGCATTTCGTGTTAATCTGACGTGCGCCCGCGTTGTTCTGCTACGCGACGGATTTTGATGCGGATTTCACCGTCATATAGAGATAATTATTTCGGAAGGTTTAAAAGCACTGATGCCGCCATTGGCGTGGCCCCCTTGCTGGGCCCAACTCATCTATAATAAATTGTGAAGAGGTAAAATTTGTTGTCTGATGGTAAGTTTGTTTGTGGGGGGTAATCTCTGACTACAATTCGGATTTGAAAAATCTTTTTGTCTTTGATGGTCTTGGATGGATGGATGGGGGTCGGGGGGGGGGGGGGGAAGAAATTTCATGCGGACGAAGTCGCTGCTAGAAGATAGTCTAACATATGAACTATTTTTAATTTTGGTCATTGACCCGAAAAGAAGAATTAGGTACTCGTAAGTATACATTTAGATCAATATCCATGTCTGGAGTTTTTTCTAAACTACACAAAGGAATTTAGTGTATATCGACGTCATTAAAAAAACCCGGAAGGTTAATAACGAGTCCACGACACGACATAACTTCTAAACAGCTCCCATAGATAGCTTAGAGATATTGTCGTTTTAATCACACGCGCCGTTTTCACGCCAGACCACCCAGAAGTAGCGTGACGGATGCGCATAAAGGCTCCCACAAACAGACGCGAAGCGACAACGCGACACAAAGGCACTGCTCGTCGCGCTATCGCTTCGCGCAGCGCGAACTTCGCGTTTTACAAGTTGTATGTCGTAGGATCGAACCCAGACAGGCGCATTACTTTGTGTAAATTATTTAAACACCACTACTCCCAAAACGGTTAAGGAAAACATCGTGAGGAAACCGGCATGTCTATGAACCAAAAATTCGATGACCTGTGACATCTACCAACCCGCACTGGGCCCGCGTGGTGTGCCCACTCCCTCTCACAGAGAGGAGGCCTGTGTCCCAGCAGTGGGAAAATAATAGGCTTGATTATGCAATGGTATATTCGTAAAACCCGTGTCAAGCTAATTGAGAATATAATTTTCTTGTGACAGTATGATCTGAATTGTTTCGTTAAGGGTCAGTCAGCTGAATCCTAGTTAGTTAATAATGATGGCGGGGAATCGTTCGCAGGGGAGATTCAATGAATTCCAATTACAATAAATTGAATGCATGACCAATAAAACTAAGATCTTTTATTACGGTTTCAACTGCTATCAATCAACATTTACAGATGTAGCCGTCTGTTTTGGCGAAAATGGACTCAATACATACTTTCAATACAAGATACGACGAGTCCACTATGCGAAATGTGTGTAAGCAATACATATCTGCCTACCCCTTCACGGTATACAGAAGTATTGATATTAATAGATATTAGTATGATTGCTTTATGTGCACTTTTTAACACTAAGAATATTTCTAACTTCAACATAAAAAATGGCTATACTTCTAAAACTGGCCGTTAATTTTCTTTGCGCCTCTATAGACTATCAATCAGCATGTTACAGGAAAATTTTAGCCAAAGAAACGGATTTTTCCTAACATTTTGTGCGACGTCCTGAAAATGTAAGAAACGACGTCCTTAAAAAAATACGTTTCAATGTCTAATGTAATTATATATTACTCTTTACAGGACACATTATTACAATATACTTTTATACTTTTTTTTTATATGCCATACTGTCGAAGCGTTACAATTTTTATAATTCATTAACAGACTTTAGTTGTAGGTATAATGTACACTACTTCTTATCGTGTTCATGGTAGTCTTCTTGTTGACGTGAATAATCGATCGATGACGTGAATGCGTCTTTAAATGTGCTGTCATAGTAGAAGGCCATTCAATAAAACTGATGATAACAAAATCGTGGGATACAGTTTGGTGTAGCAGCAACATATCTATCATCTACATAAAATAGTTATTTGTTTTAGATATGGGTAAAATTCCCGACCCTTGCTCGAGCCAGCCCGCATCGCTGAGCCTGTAGCTTTAAATTCGTCCCAAAATAACACCAATCCTGATACATTTGCTGCAACAGCTAGTCATTTGCTCTTCCAGCGACGCCCTAAGCCGAGGTTCGTACCCCACAGGGGGTGCCCTTAGCGTGTAGTCGCTTAGTTTTTAGTTAGCATTTAAGTTTAAGTCCTGGCTGGAGGCCTTAATTTATTAGGGCAACCACAGGCAAGTCCGCTTAAGCAGACGACAACCCAATAGGTTGACCTGCGAGATGCCAAACAAACAAACATATGGGTAAAAGCGTTTTTTGCCATGAGTGCTTGGGTTGAAACCTGAGCTAGCGAAGGGTTCTAGAATTAAACCACGAGCGTAGCGAGTGGTTTAAAAGAAGAACCCTGAGCGTCGCGAAGATGAAAGAAAACCAGTAAAATACGTATAGAATCTGTTTATTAAAATAAATTAAAAAGCGGATATTTTCGATTCTGGATAATCAGGTATTTTCGGTTGACAGGTTTTGAACGTTCCTAACTATTGTCTTAAAAACGTTTTTGTTCCTAACTCTTTGGTTTTATTTAAAACTTCGATTTTAAAACACTTTTACACTTTAGATAACAAAAAAGGCTTCTACCCTCGAAAGTGAAGTGTGATGAAAATATAATTACACTACTCGATAGCTAAAGAATCAAAGAATTTATTACGAAATTGGTTTGTCGAGTCAGGACTGTGACGGCACGACTTCTACCCACCTCAGAAAATATTACTCGTTACGTATTCATGGAAAACACATGGCCGTGACCACGACACAGCCACACCCCTTTTTTATATTATTTGAGTCGAGTAGGCGGCCACGTAGTACAGTTCTCAATCATTTAAACCATTTTAAATGAGTAGAGACTGCCTCGTTGGTCTAATGGTCGCAAGAGCTACTGCTGAGCATGAGGTCCTGGGCAAAGTGTTATTGGCTTTATCAATTTAGAATTTCTCATTAGCAGCCCGGAGTCTGGATTTGTGCCCGGTTGATGGCGATAGGCTGGCTCCCTATTACCTGGCTAAAGGCCTGAGGGTGTTCTATAGGTACACCTCTGCCTAACCCTTCTGGGATTACAGGTGTGATGTTATGTTAAATGAGTAGAGATCACATTAATATACATTAATATTCTGTAATTTGGATAGTTTCACAAACAGCATCTTATGGAAATACCTAGCTTCCGCCGAGTAAGTCAGTTTGCCCCAGACGATGTTATGAAGTGGTATTTCCCACCGAGCGGCTTTCCCCTGCTTAGAGGAAAGACCAGATGATATTAACTTTGCTTGCAAACATAAAAGTTACAGAGCTTTAATCATTTAAGTGTTGTTTGATGGGCAAAGAGGCGCCACTGTAAAGCCTAACGCATTCAAGAGCTGCCAGTGTCAAAATTGTTATGAGATGTTGACAACGACAGCTTTTAAACTTGGTTTAGAAGTGTTGATCACGATCAGTTTCATTGTAATAATCCGCACTTAGGCTGAGTTCCATAAACGTTTCTTAGCACGTGCACTGGCTTTGATATGTTCCTATCTCCATCTTGCATTTGAATTTTGACAGTTGTGCGTTAGTAACAGGGATAAATCTGAACTACATTACGAGCTAAGTAACGTTCATAAACCATACTGACCATAGCTTACCCAATGTGTTTATAAAAAAAAAACTTTTTCTTGAACGAAATAAAAGTACTGAAAGATTGAAATCTTAATCTCTTCTCTTATTTTCTTATACAATTTTATTTGGAAACTTTTTACTTCAAATTATCTCCTTCATATAAAATCAAAAGTTATTAAACAGGCTGATATTGCTCGCGTCATCTGTAGGTAACCTATAAAACATATTAGATACTTGCTATAAAATGTAGGTTGACTCACAGGGAGTTCTATCGAAGATGTGTTTTTTTATGAAACCACAGGTTAAATAAGATTTCATCTCCTTTTAATGTGTTTTATAATTGAGCAGGTAATACTTGCTACCTCAACCTACATTATAACAACATCTACAAAGAATTTAGAGTACCTTTTTTTTGGACTTTTATACTACATGTAAATGTCATTCCGATTAATTCTTATTCAATAAATCACTAGTTTAACTTAAGATGATAACAGTTTAAACAAAAGACAAGCTCCTTTACTGTTAGGGTTTGAGAGTATAGAATTCATAATTCCAACCTGCAATTCGTCCAGATCTAATTTATTCAGTAATTCCACTCATTCTGCTTGAAATTGAACACATTCCATCAACAAATGGTATACATCATCTATCACTCCACAAGTATCATATTTAGGGGAAGAAACCTTTCCCATTAAAAAGCCAAAATTGTTCTGATTCTGTGCGCTATATTAATCAGTTTCCTGCTTAACTGACTTTATGTCCACCAAGTTATACGAGGAGGCTGACTTTGGATAGTTTTATACCATATGCATTTAGAGTACCTAGCAACGGTAACACTTTGAACGCTTCTCATATTTCTCAATTTTCCAGCTTTTGTTAGCGACTTTGTCCGCGTGAAATTTGTTGTTCCCCCGACCTATCCCGTCTTAGCGTTCTTTGTGTCCTTTTATCTTTTCGCTGGCTCTTGTCGGCTGACGGAGGACTTAAAGTTTCAGGGACAATTCCTAAAAATTAAAAAGATTGTATTGCAAGACGTGTAAAATGGTGGTTGCATTGAGAGTTATACCATACTGTGGATATTGGACTTTTGGCCAGCTTTTTAACGCCAATACTCCTTTGTGCGGCGCGTCTTTTTCTTTTATACCTACATCTGTATCTGTAAAAAATCCAATTAGTAAAATAATCTTTGATGTCCTTACAGGAAGCCCGTGCAGCACTAGCATGGCTTCGGAACACCACTACAGATGACAAAGACCTAGAGGAAGCTATACAGCAGCTGGAGAGGGAAGAGGAACTTTCCAGGAGTATGAAGAAAGCCACCTGGAAGAGTTTAGGTAAGCAGTTCCTTCATCATATAGAAAGCTTATAATATCTGGCAGAAGACAGAATAATTGAACTGGTCGGTGTGATTTAAATGTTACAAATGGCTTAGTAAATTGTTCGACCACTGGTAAATCCTCACACGTCAACAGCAGAGGTAACTGCAGCCGTCGACGAGCGTCCACGGCTGCTGACAACGCGTCGGCGGCAGCCGTAGACGCGTCGGCGGCGGACGTCGACGAGTGGTGTCATTGCATATACATGCACACTTAGCAAAATAGCAAGATTTTGACAACGTGGCTTAGTTTTGTTTAACATACTCAATCCTAGCACGATTTCTAACTCTGCAAAATACCATTTAATTTGTAACTCTGTAAAATAATGGGTGAATCAGTTACCATCTCATAAAAAATAATAGGTAGGTATACTATACCACTTACGTCACCCACAGGAAGAGATTAAGTAGTCACCTGCAACCACACAGCATTTACGAATATTTAATTGCATCCCAAGAACAGCGAAACCACAAAAAGTTCCCCGTCCACGTCAGGTGACGACAATGTGTCTGTCACAATGTTATTGTGAAAGATACCTACCTCCTACATTGTTAAAAGCGAGTTTTCGAAAATAATGTTCAGATGACACATACATTACCCTCTTCATTGAGATCACTATCAAAGTTACTGAATCTCCGAACGGTACTCACCGCGAGCATTCGTTCCACGAATTTGTTTTGCAAACATTCGTTGCGCGATCTTTTGTTACACAAAGAACATTTATTCGCCAAAGGAACAGTTTGGTGAGTCCGTCAATCACGAAAAAATTAGCTGTGATCGCGAACAAATATTCGTTTTACGCGTTCGTTTCGCGCAAACATTCGTTGCGCGTGCATTGCGAAATAGAACAGCGACGCGAACGCTCACGGTGAGTACCGTCCATTAAACAACTATTAGGAGTATTATTTCCAGTCTCTGAAACACCAACGAAATGGAGGTGTGATTTTGCGATGACAAAAAACAAATGTAAAAAAGACAATAAATCCGTGGGCAGTCACATGTGCGGCGTTTCGAAGAGAATTTAACACAATTTAACCAAGCCGGTTACCAGATGACGTGTCGAGATCTTGCACCTCAGTTCCGCGAATGGCTCTCACCCGTCGAGATATATTTACCGTCAAGTCAAGTGTAATGAGCTGTGGCACGCGACGGAAACACAGGCTGGATTTATATTAAAACCTTTATTATATCAACATGGGTGCTGGAAACCTTTTAGTTTAGAAATGGACAACTAATCGATATGGTTCATTTAGTTAGCCTACACTGTCCCACTGCTGAGCAAAGTTAAAGTTCAGGCATCCTTTCCCAAAGTCACCTCGATCCAACCGTTGTGGTACGCGCCCAGGTCGTCTCGCCAACTCTCTAGATCTTATGAATACTTAGTCAGGAGATCATCTCTTCTAAAGTACTATCCCTCTTATCATTAGATATTCCATTTATTTCTACTTTATATTGGATTTCATACAATTTCTAGTTACTCCAACGGAGTCCAGGAGACGAAATTCTTCGGACGCTAAACCAAGCCACATATCACACAACACGTAACAGGATAATGATACAACAACATCCTTTACACACTCAAAACCTGATACCAATCAAGGCACAGTCGAATAATTCCAAAAAGGGTACATTCACATTGCGCAGTGAGGCTTGCATTAATTTAAACGTGCCCGCTTAATATTTCATTAAACGCTCACAAATAAAGCAAGGCTTCTTAACAACCAACGATTTTAACTACTGCTGGGTTATAATAAATATGGAGTTGTGGCGAAAAATAAGAAAACAAATGAAGAGACAATCAAACATACACTTGAAAGACATTACATTATTTTTGATGCTGATGAGTTAATACAGGTAAAGTACGATGTTAAATATAAAGCATTTATTTCAAATAGGCACATAAAAGGCACTATTGAATTCTATTTTAATGTAAATGTCTAGTCGCCCCTTCCAAAAAAGTAGTTTCTTATAGAGAAAAATGGGCAAAAAACTCCACCCCACACACACAAAAGAGAAACCTTAAAAAACCTTCAATTTTTTTACAATATTGTGTATACATTAAATATATATGAAGACGTATAATTATAATTACGTATAATTATTTGTGAAGACGATGCACCAACAATCAATTATTTGAGATGAGAGATGCACTGAGGGTTTAAATATATATATTTAACCACCGACCAACAACAGACCGACAGACAGTGAGGGATTGAATAATCGGCTATTTTACCTTTGTGTCGGACAGACAGTGACGAGACAATCGTAGGGATAGCAGTCCTGCATAGAGGGCATAATGAGGCTGTATTTTCTAGAACCCTGAACCCATAGTTGCAATAAAAACAGAAAAAGACCAGCCAAGAGACAAGATCAGAACGTTACTGAGGTATATACCGTTAGTGAAACACGGACATGCAATGTTGAGGTCACAATTATTATTGGCACACCCTGGTGGTACATAGTCCTGTATGATAATCGATCTATTTGACACCAGCATCATATTTCTTACATCGCAATGCAATATTTCATTTTATTTCAAGACAAATGCTAATAACTTCATCAGTTTTCTGCAACTGGTTACTGAATTATTTAACAAACTGGTTTTTCCCTCGCGATTACCAGATAAATAAAATATATAGGTTATTAATAAGTGGTTATAGATTATTTAAACGACGGGGGAACTAATCTCAACAGTTTCGTTACTTACAAGGAAGGAAAGCGAATCATTTAAATGCGTGGGGCTTTTCTAATTCATAATGTTTTACTATGATTCAGAAATAAGTTGGTTCTTGATTATGTTATAGAGGTATGAGTATCAGGGTGTAAGTCACTCATCCTTCATAGAAAAAGCAGGATCCCCCGACCAGCCGGGGCTACTGCCCGATGATTGATGTCGGGTCATTGTTCATAAATGCTAGTTGCGCGGTAAACTCTGCTTGCGTGATGCAGGTATTAGCGTGACGTCAGTATGATGCGTAGTTAATATTAGTAGGATTGGTAGAACTCGGTTGATGTTATACAGGGTGTAACGAAAACCCTGTCCGATCCTGAAGGGTATTATTTGGTATCGTAGTGCGTACACAAATACGTAATCATTGAATGGATACGAGATAATTATTTTTCCCCAATGAAAACAATTAATTTAGAAAATTAAAAATAATCATACCAAAGGCAACACTGATCGCTCGACAGGGTTCACCAGAGTTCACCTACAGTTTGGTATCAAAGAATGAATGTATAGTTAGGTCACAGAGGAGGATGTTCAGCTCTTAATCAGCTGATGTATGGAGGTGACAATTATGTTTTTTAGATCGCCTATAATTATATCTACTACTTTTTTAAGCCGTAGTTATAAATTAAGTTAATTCAAAATTTTCACATGTAAATGTTAATAAGTTTGATAAGTTAATTAATTAATAAGTGGCCATGAATTTACGATAAGATATCATTTTATAGTTTTTCTATAAAATTCTCGATCCAATTCAAAATAATAAGTAACAAATAGTAGATTATGCACCGAGGGGCTAAAGTTGTGTCTTATGTCACGGGCGTCATATTGAATCTCGAGCGCAATGAAGGATTCGGGATTTAACTCACGAGCGAAGCGAGGGAGTTAATACAAGAATCCTGAATGCAGCGAGGGATTCAAGCTAGCCCAAGGCAAATACACCTTTAGCCCAGAGGAGGATACTCTACTTTTTACACCTACTGTGAGAAAATAATAGCCATAGTACGAAAAACAAAGTATTTATTTAATAAACAAACAGTAAGAATAACATATTTGGAACTAGTTAGTTATATGGAAAATGGTTTTGGATGATTGGCTGTATGCATTTTGAATTTAGAACGTCATTGGAGACGCTCGTGAAAATAGAGTATTTTTATAAAATGTGATAAATCGAATGTAGTCTAGATAGGTTTTATTATTTATTTATTTATTCACAAAATCCACAGCAATCTTAGCGCAGTTTACTTAAAAAAAATTAACTAATGTTACAGCCAATTATGTAAGTAATGCAAGTTTTAATGTTATTCCATTCCTTTTAAAAAATGGTTCGTAGTTATCTAGTTATTCTTACAATATTATGTCTTCGAAAACATGGCAACGATATGAAGAAGCAGTCGTTATGAATTTGTAGGAAATCGAGAATAGCTTTCCTCTTTCTGGCACTAAAGAGTGTTTGTTAGTACTATACTGCCAATTTAGCTGAGCATGTGAGATTCCAAATTTAAATCACATTATTGAACAGCGGGTCATAATGAAATCCAGTACAACATTATTGACCGGCTGTGCCTCCGGCCACTAATGACTCACTTTAGGTTAAGGTTGCTTGACATATAATTTGACATTTTCGAGCAGGTGATGTGAAAACACATTTGTTTAGAGCTTGAAACCAGTTTTTTACGGTAGAAGCTTTCGCGATGTTCCATTTTTAAAACCTGTCGTGCAAAAAAGAACATATTTTTATCCTCAACTAGCTTCGTTCGCGTGGAAGTCATAAGACGATATTCTAAAGTAACAGCCTCATTTGTAAAAAACTTCCCTGCAACAAGGGGTCTCAACTCGAACAAATTATAATTAGCTTTAAAATTTATCAATGACGGCAGCATAGGTAACTAGTACGAAATTAGCAATCACTAAAAGCGTTAAGCGGTAGAATTTTGGGTGAATTAAGATTGGTCTGGATCAAAACTTACTTGTTTGATGCTGATTTATCTATGCAAACTCATAATGCACGTATTTTCAACAAAAAAACGTGAATGAAGCCTTTAACTTCAATTCGAACCCTAATTATTAAATTAAGTAGCCATTTGTTTATAATTTTGTTCAAAGCTATTTGCAATAGATGGCGTTTTACTCAATTTGTCCTTTCGTCACAGTAAGCACTTTCGGTTTCGTTACTAATTTATGTCAACCAATTTTATTTTTTATTTATTACTTTACACAGAAATATAAAAGAAATCAATTCACATATTTTTTCTGTACCCGGAACTATTAACCTTTATACGAAAAGGATTTCACGAAAAGTGTTAAAAGTAGGTCGATTTCTAGATGGCTTTGAAAAACTACAGTCTCTGGCAATTAGTGAGTCGCTGATGCTGCCATCTGCTGAAAAATTGGACGAAGAAAAATTGCCAGCTCAATAGCGAGACTTAGGGAAGTGTCATTACTTTGTATGGGATTGGGTATCTGTACGTAATATTATTATATTATGTGCCTGTATAGTACGTTTGTAGTTTTGGTCTCAGCAGCCCCCGGCTACCCCGACCCACCCTTCGCTTAGCGTTATTTCAGCCTTTTTATTTTTATCTGCTCCTAAGGGTATATTATGATGTTTAATAGCCTAAAACCATTCTCAAGAATTGGGCTATCTTTATTGCAAAAAGATTTTTTACAATTCGACTGGTAGTTTTTGAAATTTGCGCGTTCAAACAAACAAACTCTTCATCTTTATTACATTATTATTATTTGCTTATATACTAGGTTCTTCCCGCGGCTTCATTTGCGTAAAATTACTTGTTCCTTCAACCCTGTCGCAACGAATTGGCCGCCCGCGCAGTTATATATTTTGTTTTTCGATTAGATTTCTTTCTGACTTTTTCTTTCCTCCTAAGCAAACTCTAAATTCTTCAGCTTTATTATATTTCTTGCTTATTAAGGCTAGGTAATATAAAAAAAAACGAATTATACGTTTTTCTGAACCCGGAACTATAAAACTTATTAGAAAAAGGATTGCACGAAACGTTTTAAAAGTAGGTCGACTCCTAGATTGCGTTATAAAACTAGTCTCTGGCAATTAGTGAGTCGCTGATGCTGCCACCTGTTGAAAAATTTGTCGAAGAAAAAATTGCCAGCTCAATTGCCAGACTTAGGGAGGTTTCATTTCTTTGTATGGGATTGGGTATGTATAAGTAGTATTATATTATGTGTGGCTGAGCCTTATCTTAAAAATCAGGGCGTAAACGTTTACTGCTCATTAGAGCCCACAATTAGTTGCTACCAACAAACAATGGCCAGTTAATTGAAAAGCTTACGTGGCTAAAAAGCGTATAGCATTTTTATCTCACGAAGCGACGCGGGCTTTACTTGTGGTAACCAAATGTACAAACACGCTGTGAATGTGTGCGTGAAGACGAGTAAACATTCACGCACACACAAACCCACCTCCGACTTCACCATTTTCTCAGACGGTACCGAGAGCTCCAGCGCTTACACAAACACTCACAGCGTGTCTGTACACTTTGTAACCACGAGTAAAGCGTGTGTCGCTTCGTGAGATAAAAATACTGCAGGATTACAAAACCAAAGCCACTGTTTTTAGTAGTGTTGTTGATTCTGTCGGTCAACTCAAAATTAGGATAAGTCGCCGAAACCCAGGCTTTATTAATAAAAACTACAACGGTAGGTATTTTGCCATCTCTATACCTTATTTTATTCTAGATCTTAAATAAGATTGTATTCACAATTAACGACACAATTCTAAAGCTTTACTGGAAATAATAAAATTAAAAGACAATTTTTTTTTTCAACTTATGTTAATCATTTCTAGAAGCTAGCTTTTAAGCAACTTTTATCGTCATATTTATACTTCGCATGTTGTCGTGGAATTGCCTGCTTATGAACTTAGTTAACCAAGATCATTATTAATGTCGTTACCGGTTAAGGCACCGCCTCTCATTCACGAGCAATGAAATATGTGGGTTCGACCGTCGTTGTGACCTTTTCAATTCATATGTAGTACTTTCTGAGTTAGACCAGCCAGCGCCCAAATAGCGTAACAGGCACAATCTGAATTATTTTGAAGGATATTGCAAATCCATTGCTTCGTATGTTCGAAAAAAAAATCTGCTCAACAACGTAAATAACGCAATGAATGTTGTTGAACTGTCCAAATGAAAGATACTTCCTACTGATTTCCCACCTCGACTTAGTTAATGTAAGCCGAAATCGCGTGGTGATCAATGCTCGTGCCTCCTCTGTATGAGAAGAGAAGCCTTTGTCCTTCAATGGGACAATATTATTAATAGGCTGGTATTTTTGTTCATCATTCGAGCCCAGACAGTCTGGGCAGTGCCGGACTCTTACCGGCTAAAACCCACTCCTACCTTTGCAAGCGCCCCCCTTTTTTTTTTTTTTTTTGGGTGGGAATCCATCAAATGACTTCTCCCGCTCTGGGTGGAGCGGGAGGGCGTGTCAGACTTTTACTGACTAAAACCCACCCGTGTTCCTTCAGTTGCCTGTGCCAGGGCCACGGTTTTCTCTGTGGAATAACCCGCGACCCTGAGGCATCGGCCCTATCGGACCCCGTCATTTTGTGCTGACATCTCTTTGAGGCGCGCGTGGAACACAACGCGCCGTCGACCCGGGCCTGGTCCTTACCGGACGGCAAGCTACCCATGGCTCGCCGTCCGCAAGCCCGCGCCTACGGTGGCCGGGAATCTGCTTGCGATTCCCGACGCCCAGGGCGTCTCCTGCGGTGACTAGGGGCGTGAGGGCGCAAGGCTCTCTCCCTCACGCGCTCCGCCTCCTCCTTTGCGAGCATTACTGCTTCGCAGAAGGAGGTGACGGCTTTCCATTCCCTCTCGCTCCGTACCATGGCCTAGACCAGGGCCGGACGCGATGCAAGCGCCCCCCTGACATGGTCAGAGACCTTTTTGTTTTGTCTTTTCTATTGATATTACTGAGCTTAGTTAACGTTTTACTTATTTCTTATTAGTAAGTAAGTTAGAAGTACCTAAACCTCAAACGGCGCAAGCATAACAACCTTATTGGGAGCTATATGATTGAACCATCTGGGGTTGAAACACTAGGGCCTTGGGGTCAGAGTGCTCGTCGACTATTTCGGAACATCGCCAAGCGGTCGGTCGACTCTTCACGTGACCAAAGAACAGGCATATTTGTAGCCCAAAGAATCAGCATTGACATCCAACGTGGCAATGCTGCCAGCTTTTGGGTACTTGTCCCGTTGACGGCAATGCGGACGAATTGTTTGATGTCCTATGAGCTCTTCCTCCTTTTTTGTAATCTGAAGTTGTACATGATATATATATTAGTGTTAGCTTGTAGTTATTTTACATATAATATAATAAAATAAAAAAACTAAAGTAGAGAAAAATTTTTTTTGGTAAATATATCAGACAAGTCGTTTTTGAGTTAGAAGAACTAACGGACAGAAAGAGAAACGCTCTATGCAGCTCACAAATGCGGCACGTTTTAAGAAAATATGTTATAAAAATCCAGTTTGGATTCCATGAATACATTAGGCAACAAAATACTAACCCAAAAACAAGTTATAACAAAAACAAAATTTTTTGCTTACGATAATTTCTTAGAACGTACAGAGATAATCTATTGTATCTGTCTCAAGTTACTGATTTGAAGAAACTGTAACCGTAATAAGTGTTTCAACACTGTTTTTTAAACTGTTTTAAAAGAAACACATTTATTAATATAACAGATACAATAATGTTACAGAATCAAAGTGTAACCTTTTAAATGTGTTAATGAGTGTTAATATGTGGAACAGAAAAAACCGTTTTATGTATAATTGCACGGTACCGCAACAACGCGAGGCGGACAGACAGACGCGACACAACCAACATAGCCGCAATCCCGACTGGATTGCGGCTATTCTGGCAACGCCGCGTTTACCTGTTACACTTATTAACACTGTCAACCCTTTCAGATCTGTTCTAGATATATTATTACTGTTGGGTTAACACATTGAAAAACACATTTAAAAGTGTTACATTTGAAACATATATATTTGTGTTAGCTTGTAGTAATAATGTCATTTATAATGAAGTGAAGGTTGAAATTGTTAATAAATTACATATAATTAACATAATACAGTAAAATAAAAAAACTAAAGTTGAGAAAAAACATATAGGTATACCTACATATTTCAGACAAGTCCTTTTCGAGTTAGAAGTACTAACGGACAGACAGAGAAACGCTCTATAACACGTGCGGCACGTGTTAAGAAAATACGTTGTACATATCCAGTTTGGATTCCAAAAAACCCAAAAACAAGTTTTAACAAAAACAATATTGTTTGCGTACGATAATTTCTTAGAAGGTGCAGAGGTAATCTATTGTATAACCGGATATATGATAATATATTAAATGTATCTGTTATCAATTCAAAATTTTACACTTATAATTCTGTAACCTATAAGGTGTTTTTAAGTCCCTGTTTGAAGACGATCTTTGGGAATTACTCTGAAAGGCAATTCCCGTATTTTTAAGAACGTTCGCTTTCTAATCTCAGTCTCAATCCAATCCGATCCAATCCAAAAATATACAATCAAATTACATACATTTTTGACAAGTTTTTTAAATTGATTGTCGTTGAGCTCATCTCAGCGATTGCGACTTGTATTTGAACGTTTTTGAAGTAAGCGAATTGGCCTTCAGATTTAGGCCTTATGCTGCAATAGTTATGATATTCTGTGCTTTTGTGAGGCTTCCAATCATGTATATTTGTTTAAAAATAGATAGGGTTTGAAGTGCTTGAGACTGAACTTCACCTAAAAAACTACTCAAAACCCTACAATCCATTGAAGTGCTTGAGACTGAACTTCACCTAAAAAACTACTCAAAACCCTACAATCCATACCTCGTACCATTGATCAATGTTCCATTTTTAATACATAAATTATAGGTCTTAGTATGTCTGTACCTTTTCACGTCTTACCAACGGATATCGATGGAAGGCAAACAGGTCCATTAGATAATATGCTAATCCGTTGCTTCATGGGTTCAAAAAATCGTCTGCACAACAACGTAAATAACTCAATGAACGTGGGTGAACTGTCAAAATGAAACCCATTGCTATCAATTGACATTTTATGTGTGTTACGCGATGACCCCGCTGGGTTAGGACATAAGATACTTTTATCCCATTAGTACATTCTCGTGGGATTATTTCCGACCACATCGCGGGCAAAGCCGCGGGCAGAAGCTAGTCCTAATTTACTCCTTTTGTTTCATCTATATTTGTTCATACTCTTACCTTATTTTTAGTTTTTTTCAAAAATAGTGGTACAGTCTGATACAATTAATATAATTTAACAATCTATGAAATTATAAAACAACGCATCTTACCTTTCCAAAATTAATTTCCAGTACAAGACAAGACAACATTCAAAGCATTCCGGATCTCCCTCAACGTGATGCTGTCTCAAGAGACCTGTGGTTACCTGGTGGTCCTTATGTATGCTGGCTCCATCTTCGAACAGGCTTCGGAGTCCATCAGTCTGAAGCTGTCGCCGAACAAGCAGACGATCGTGGTGGGGGCTATCCAGCTGCTAGGCAGCATAGTGGCCAGTTGTATTGTGGAGCAGACTGGGAGAAAGGTGAGATATTTTGACAAATAAACACAAACTTCCAACCATCCCATGAGAGAAGGCAAGAAATAAGCGCAAGATGTTCAATTCGAGTCGGTGCGTACGAAATTATAATCGTTGCTTGGTGATAAGCAACTGGGCTGCTCGCAGACTTTGTAAGAGACCCTTTAGGCCTGTAGCTTGGGTATTTTTTGACCTGCTGCATGGACTACTACCCCATTTATTTTATTTTCTGAATTCTTTTTTAGTAGTGTCCATGACAGTTTCAATAAATTCCTTGGGACTCGCTGAGGTTCTTTGCCTCGTCACTTTTTCTGGATTTTATGGATTAATATTTTTCTGCCAAGGAGATATACGCGCTCCAATGCGTTACCCCAAACCAAAGATTTATCAAACATTATGATTTCAAAATAACCACTGCTAAGTATAAACAGAGGATACGAAATCGGAGTGGGCACTTTTTAATGAGCATGTTGTGGCTTCGCGAGACATGACAAATGATTCGGAGAATGCATTAAGTACTAGTTCTTTGTATGCATTTACGGACAGAAATCTAAGGAAACCAAATCATTTATTGATCCAAAACATTAGTAGATAATGAGTATACATACATGGAGTATCCATTACAATGCTCGGTATCCACTTTCTTTGCACACTTTGTTTTACTTTGAATTTATAATATTAGTATGGAAGTATGGATATCCACTAACCTGATTTCGATAAGATATATATGTACTTGTGGTGGCATCTACAACGACGAACACACTGATGTCGCACAAAATCCTGCATCGCACAAGCAAAGTTTTCCGCGCGATTGGCATGAATAAAACATAGCGCACTTATAACATTCGTCTGGTTGGAGAATCCTCCCTTCTCTATTGAGGATGTGAAGCTATCCGCCCGGTCCCTCACACCTCTATAAACATACTCAACTCAACATGCACGATGATAATTGACAATACAATGAAACCTCTTTCTTCTTTCCTTCCAGTGGCTGCTAGCTGGCACCTCCTTAGCAACCGGAGTGTCAATGCTGGCATTGGGAGCCTGGTTCTACGTCACCTCGATGAACATCTGGCTGCCCGGCTGGTTGCCGGTGCTCGCCATGTGTCTTTGCATATTCGCGGATGCTGCAGGGTATCAGCCTGTGCCCTATGTCATAACTTCGGAGCTGTTTTCGTTTCAGGTAAGAATAAATACTTTCTGGTTTGTTAAGTTTGCTTGTTTGACTATTCCTGTAATAAGAGTGCCATTATTCTGGACATTATTGTTTCTAACGGCACCATCTGGTTTAAACCGGGAACTGGCAGTGGGTGGATATGTGTATGTTAATGTATAAAGACTTCTTCGTCATATACTGCCTACTGTATGGGTGATTTGTACCGGAGGTTTTCTGGCTCCAGGCTCCAGTCTAACAAAATGCCTAACCTATTTTCACTTAAAATAGAGTGGCCAAAGTTAAAAAAAAAATAACTGTATGTAATGTGTGTAATGTGTGTGTATCTGTTTCTATTCTATTACTAGCTGCACCCTGCGGTGTCACCCGCATAAGTCTCGATGCAGTGGGAATATCGGGATAAAAATATTCTACGTCCCAATCCAAGCCATCGTCTACTCATGTAGTCATTTGCCAAACAAACATACATAAAAATCAAATCTTTTCTCTTTAAAATATTTGTAAAGAGTTTTATATAAATTGATGTCGCTCTTCGTGTCTCTGTGACTGCGTTGTTCTTCTAAACCAGTCAAAGGATTTTGATGCGATTTTCACCATCATTTAGGGAAATTATTCCGAAAGGTTTATGTGTACTTCTTACGAAAAAACAAAAAAAAAACGTTTTTTTTTTTGCAAGTCGTACAAACTGCGCGAAGCAGTGGCGGATCTCTGGTTCCTAAATAAAATAATAATAATGTGTACCTGAGTATGTAGCTAACAATTACTCCTTTAAATTGGCCCAAAACGTATCAGTGGAGTTTCCATCCAATCAACTAATTCATTTTGTTTTTTTCCAGCATCGTGGCATGGTGACTTCCTTCGTCAGCTCCGTAGACGCTCTCAGCGACTTCATCCAAACGAAGGCCTACGACCCCCTCCTCAAACTCCTGGGAATCCACTGGGTCTTCATCATGTTCTCCATGGTCTGTTTCCTTGGTACCTTCTACACCATCATGTGGGTCCCAGAGACGAAAGACAAGACTGTGGAAGAGATATACGCTCTTCTGAAAGAAGATAGTAGGAAGAAGGAGAAGAGGAAAGCAGTAAGGAAAGATATGGAGGGTGGGAATGAGATGAGTAGATTATAAGTGATGTTGTTGGAGACTTGTCGGATTGAGGGGTTTAATGTGACTTGCATAACAAAATTGACTTTAATATTGTGCATGACATAGTGACTATTTCATAGGGTGAAATTGGTACGAAAGTCGGTATATTAAAACATAACTGAATAAAGTAGGATGTAGTTATAATATTCACCCGCTAACACTTCGATTATCAAAATCATGTACCTGAATTTGATAATATAAAAAAACGGAACAGATTCATTAAAATAACTGAATCTCCACATGAAATCTCAAAAGCAGTGCATCGAATAAACAATTTTTTATGTATCCATTCTATTTTTCAGATAGATACCTGCCAGTGTTAATTAACTTTTGTAGCAGACCGTACCATCATGTCATTTTCCAAAGCTTTATTTTGTTCCACAAAAAAAATGACGTTGTCTTTGGAATATTTTGTTTAACTGCCAGGGTCAGGTTCATATCTGAGTCATAGCAAAAAAAGGTCTACAAAATAGAAACAACATGTGCCATACTTGTGCCATTATGAAACCTTGGAATGTTTTTTTTTATCATCATGACTAAGACATTTTTGACAGGTGCGAGTTTATCATAGAGCGGTTCCCACGAGGCGATTTAAGTCGGTTTAAGTACATGAATTGGTTAGGATTTTAATTACAATAGGATTATGAGTACAGACTTTCAGCATAAGTATACTGTACCTACACCTTTTCCTTCATAACTATTATGCCTCACTCAGTCCATCCACTTTTTCCCTCTCTCCTTTGAGCCATCATCGTTTAAATTGTTGTTATTCAGCTAAAAGTTGACCGACTGACTTGCCTCGTGGGACCAAAGCTTTAGGTATTGGAATGTAAAATTCTTCCTACCTAACCATATTATTATGTGGTTGTTTTTTACTATTTTTGTTATGAATTCATCAGATTTTGACTGTTCTTTTTTTATATCTACTCCTTTTTTATATATAACTGGTTTTGTAAAGACCCACATTGTTGTTGTATTTAAAAACGTTGCTTTAAATAAATTAAAGGTTAAACGTGCCTGTAGACATAACTTTTACGTTTAAGCTTTTTTAATTTTAAGCAACGTTTATAAATAAAGACGTGTGTGTTTCCAATGCAACATTTATGTTATGAAGTTTGTTAAATAATATAATTGCACAAGTAAATTAAAAGGCTTGGCTAAGTATGCCATCACCTCGATTTGACAAGTTTTTACAACCAACCAAAATGTGTAGAAAATTCTTTAGAAGCTTAGTTACATGCATATTACAAAACAATGAATTTTCTGTACATTCTAATTCTGTAACAGCCAATCTTTCTGCACACCGATATTGTACCTTAACTCATTAAAATAACGTACATGATCGAATGCGCAGGAAGGTCGTGATATGTGCCTCCCGACTACCGATTGTGATATTATGACGAATTAATAATGTTTAGTATTTTGGTATTATTAGATTAAGATGTCTAAATGACGTTAAAAAAATAATTTATATCAAATGAAGCTTGTGTTTTATTTCATAATAACTTATTTCTAAAGTAAGTTACAATAAGCAATAATATGGCATAACAAAATTATAAATTACTAGTTTGTAAGTACTTTGCTAAGTTAACGTCTTATACGAATGTGAATATTATTCGTGTAGCATTAATGTTCATATTGTTAGCGAAACGATTGCTTACATTCGCGTATACGAATATGAACATATAAGGTTCATATTTGTATTGCCTACTTAGCCAGCTCAAAGTGCACTACTACTCAATAATTACATTCAGAATGATAAATACAATGCGAAAACCTTGCCTCGTTGCCAACAGTGCTTGTGCTTTGCTTTCAAACTCAATGATTGTGTTAAGTAGGTATGACACGGTGTCACCACAGATTGAACTATTATCAATAGCAAAGGAACATACTAAATCCTTCAGGGCAGCTCCAGCCAATCTATTCTCCCAAAAACTCACCGTGAAAACTTAGGTGAAGTGAGCGTGGAGTGAGTTGTCAGTGCCACTGATGCTAGGTATTGACCAAGACAGGATGACACTGACCGCTCACTCTACGCAAGTCTTAACGGTGAGGCTTTTACAGAATCGACATGCTGTGGTGCTATTCTGTAACCATCTCACCGTGAAAACGTAGTTGAAGTGAGCTGACAGTGCCACTGATGACTGGATCGACCAAGACAGGATCACACTGACAGCACACTCCACGCAAGTCTTCACGATGAGACTTGTACAGAATCGACATGCTGATACTGGGGATTGACTCTATTGACAGCTCACTTCACCTAAGTTTTCCGGTAAGTTTTGTTCAGAATAGATCGGCAGAACTTTTTGAGTTGTGCAGTAACTGAGACTAGCCTATTCTGTAAAAAATTAGTAGAAATTGACAAAAAGTTTTCACGGTGAGGGTTTTCCAAAATATATCGGAAGCAAAGGTTTTTATAGAGCACTTAGCATAGAGTACTTGTTGACAGGCCTGCACTGTCCTCACACACCTACAGTCCGGCCGTCGAGACAATGCGTTCCTGGCACCCTGTCAGTTTTATACAAACGAATACGTGTTATGCAAAGATATGTATAAACTAATAAGTTAATAGAATTTTGTCGCAGTGAGAGGTGTCAGGAGCATTCTCTCGACGGCCGGACTGCAGACTACTGTAATGTGAATACATTCTAAAAGGTAAAATACACTTATTTTTAAAAGAGAAACTGTGGAGATTCATGGCCCTTCTCCATGGGAAACCACCAATCGGAAGTAGAACTCCGCGCCCAGCTTCTGACGTTTCATGAGTGCTAATGTAAAATTAAATATTTTGCATTTGAATTATCCATATCAGCCGGCTGTCGCTGAAAACCAGCGCTGGGGCTCTGTCTCGGATAGGGTCGTAGCATTAAGCTGAGCGATGGCCGTTTTGCGTGGATGTGACGCATATTTTCCCCCAACTTGTTATTTTTGGTGTTTGTGTTCAATCACTGCGTCATGTTTACCGCAAATAAACGTTTCTTCTTTCTTTCTTTCTTAATTACCTAGGTAAATGGGCATTTCATCCTTTGCGTATCAAAATCTGTAACTGGCGCGTTTTCAAATAGTATCTGGGAAAACTGCGAGGTACTCGTAACATCTTAAACCAAGTTGCCTTATTAGGAGAGTAAGGGAAGGAGGTGTAAAGTTTCCCCAGAACCTTTTCCCACAGCCATAGGTGCTTCGTTATTTAAACATTAAATCACATAACATAACATCACGCCTTGTTTCCCCGAAGGGTTGGGCAGAGGTTTACCTATAGTACACCCACATTTCGCCAGTTATGTTTAAGTCCCATGTAATAGGGGGCGAGCCTATTGCAATCAACCGGGCACAAACCCAGACTCCGGGCTGCTTCTGAGAAATTCACGATAGAAAAACCCAATAATGTTGCCCGACCTGGGAATCGAACCCAGAATATCATATTAAATGTTAAAGTAATAATAAAAAGGCGTAGTCGACGGAGCCCCGCATAAGTTAACAAAAATAACCAAGAAGGGAATGGCGGGGTCTTTGTTTACTCGCTTGGTTCGCTCACTAGACCACTCCCTTCGAATCTAACCTGTCCGAGTTGGGTTGCCCCAAGTCCCGAGCTCGCTTCGCTCGCTCTTGCACACAATAAAACACTAAATTGTTATCTTGGATAATTACTTTAAATGTAATAGCCTTCACCATTTCTATTAAAAAATAAATAAAAAATCGACGCAGCTCCGGCAGCTAAAATTGCTTGGGGCACCCCATCTTGGGCTTGAGATATGATGGAATTACTGACTTCTCAAATTCAGGCGAGTCGATTGAAAATGAAACCAAACTACGTATAAGAATTCTTGTGTTTCCGTATGGATTGAGAAGTCATGTCTCATATTTAAATGCGGGTATTACCAATAATTAGAAGTAAATTAGCCGATTTTTTTATTGGCCCGATCCTGGATTCTGTACAAGTGGACATAATGAGTGAAAATACAACCCATCCATACATCTGATGAAGTCTGATTAGTCGAAGTGATGCGATCTTGTTGGTGCGCAAGACACGGTGAAATCGTATTACAAATAAAACGAACTATGTACCTATAGGCACATAAGCAAGCACATAAGCATCCGGAACTCCATCTAAATATTTCGCAATTTTAAATAAAACATAAAGTCAGCAATTCAAAATAATGGTTCCGAAACCATAAAACACATATAGGTATAGGTGCCTACAATGTTCATACACGTTAACATATTCTTTTAGTTATATGATGTGGAATATTTTGTATTTAGTATTATTAACTGTAAGTTATGCAAGAATTTCTCGAGCCGCCAATATGTTTTCAGCTGGTAAGTTTAATTAGGCTTAACGTGAATTTTTGCCCGTGATGCACTTCCCAAGGAGTATCGTGTTACTCAGTAACTGGTCGGCTTCCAGTTAAGACTGGACTCTGATCGGATGCGTAGTTGGGAAAAGGTGAGGCAGCTTGATTGATGAACGTCCAATAAAGTGAACATCATCATCATATCAGCCGCAACACGTCACGTCCACTGCTGCACATAGGTGGTAGACCTATCTCCAGCGTCGCGTCCAAGCGTCGCCAGCAGAAATAAGGAAGCCGTTGCTTCTCCTACCCATCGTTTTGAATTATAAATGCTCTTGGAACTTTTTGCCACACACCCGTAGAGAAAGTACCAAAATTTCACACTACAAGAGAAAATATACAGTCATCTTGTCTTGCGTTATAGTGGTGGACCAGTAGCCCGCGGATCCCTGTTTTGGTCGCTTGTTGCTCACAACAGAGAATGCTTCTGCCAAATATTTGGTAGTATACCATTTGATAGTATGATCGGGTCACTTTGATTGGCGTTGATTCGTTTTGAAACACCCAAACCTTCGACTGGGGCTTCGTTTCTGGATCGTATTGATAAATCCAAGACTAATGATGTCGTAAACACGCCGAGACGAGCCTGCTTCAAATTTGTTTATCATATAACGGCATTATACCAGCCGGACCAGCTTCTGAGTATCGGTGAGTTTGTGCGGCGCCCAGAGCAAAGAATTTCGTGAAGGCTTCCCGATCCAACCTGCAGTATGTGCTGAATCTCTTGATACGTAACTCGCCTATTGTCTTGGATTATATTTTTCACTGCTAGTACATTTTCTTCCGTAACAGCCGTCAAAGGGCGGCCACTTCTTTCTTCTTCCCCCAAAGTTTGTCGACCGCACTTGAATTCCCAACCCTTGGGCCTCCTGGGACCCTTGGGCCCCTTGGGGCCCTCGGGCAACCGTTGGGCCTTCACCCTCATGGATGAAGGCCCTTCTAAGGCAGCCGTGTATCGTCCGCCATTTGAAGTCTGTCATACGATTCGTCCGGTTTCAGGCAACACTTAAACTCGTAAAAATCATAGCGCGAAAATGTTTCCGGCGCATATCCATTTTTAATGAGACACGATAATTTAAATTAGCTTGCAAAAAATGTGGAGGGAAATTTTGTAATTGGAACGTACCTATTTTTACTATGTAACTGGCCAGTCTCTCATAAACAAAAACTTTTTCGCAATACTTTTTGAGTGGCCTGGTAAGTAGTGAAATTATAGCCGTCTTCCTTTCTCCTACTTATTTATTTTTATCCTTTTGCTGTGCCCTTAAAGGGTTCATAAAGTCAAAGTCAAAGTCAAAGCATTTATTTCAAATAGGCCCATAAAAAGGCACTTTTGAACGTCAAAATTTACATTAAAAATAGAACTGATTCTAGGCGCCGATATTTTTGTAACTATCTCTAAGCCCTTTAACTGTTACATAATTTATACAATATGAATTCAATTAATAAATGATTATGAATATGACATTGCTATTTATTATTTTCCGGGAAGTTCTTCTTAGCGTGTCCATGAAAAACTAATTAAAGTCAGCCCATAATTTGGGTACGAATTTAACACCTTGAGTACCGTCCATCAGTTCGTGTAACGTGCAGACAACAGGTAATGCTGTACACGATATTAAGTGTCCCATCGTTTGTGGAACAGCACCTTATTTACACTCCAGGGCGGTGTCATCTGTGAACATGGGTCCAGAGTCTGTTTAAAACTAGGTTAGCTACTTATATCAAAGTGGGATATTTTCAACAGGTGAAACAAATGGTTTGAGTAGAGAAGCACTATAATAACAATATCTATATATATCTAATTATTTTTCAAAAGAGTAACCGTGGACTTCCTTGCCGGCTCTTCTCCATAGGAAACGACCAATTGGAACCTAGCTTCTGACGTTTCATAAGTGCCCATGTAGGTTTATGTGAAATAAAATATTTTGATTTTGGTTTTTAGTTTCTCCTCATACCTTAGATTTACTGGGAACTGCTCAAATGCTGGACCAGTACCCATATAAGAGTGTGTAGCATCGAACTATTACTTATTTTATCTACTTTTGTCCAAAGACCTCAACGTGAGAAATTTCAATGAAAAAGAGCCACATTTATTCGAGGGAATGCGTCGCCGTGGACATCATCACAACAAACCAAGCCTTCGGATCAGGAACGAAAACCAGGTTTTTATCACGGACCAGAAGACCAACTTGAGGATCCGAGGGGGTAACGCCACGGACACGAAGAACTTCCCGTATATGGCGGCTATCATTATAAATGGAAGGTTGTGGTGTGCTGGTACCATTGTGGACGTTAACTGGGTGGTAACTGCTGCACATTGTTTGAATTAGTAAGTAACATTAATCACTTATTAGGTACCTATTAGGTAGGTAGTTAGCTGATTGGAAGTATTATCTAATTAACCATTTACAGTGCCCACTTAAAGTTAGTTGACATTTGTAACCGATTTCTTAAAAAGGAGGAGGTTCTCAATTCGTGTAAATGTATGATTTTGGCAATTCTTAATAGTTTTTCTTTAGGGTCCCGTACCTCGAAAGGAAAAAACGGAACCCTTATAGGATCACTTTGTTGTCCGTCCGTCCGTCTGTCTGTCTGTCAAGACACTTTTTCTCAGGAACGCGTGGAGGTATCAAGCTGAAATTTATATCAAATACTCAGGTCTACTGTCCCTTGGAGTTGTGAAAAAATCAAACTTCTTAGCCAACGCAATCAAAAGATACAGCCGTTTATGCCGCAAATTTTCGGCACTCGCATGGGAGAAAACCGACAGGGTACTTCCCGTGAACACAGAATCTTGAAATTTGGTATGAAGCAACATCACAGATAAAGGAAAAATTGCGAAAACCGTAAATTCTTTGATTTTGATTGGGTAGTTTCTGTTAGCTTCAATATAAGTACGTATTTTTCCACTTAGTGTCTAAAGATGATGTTATAATAACCTCCCGATAGTGTTATTTCTATAGCATGTCGTGATATACGAATTTGTGAGAGGTAGAAAACAGAACTAAAAAGTGAAAACTAAAACCAAAAAACTAAAAAAATTAACCGACTTCAAAAAAAACACTACAAAGTAAATAAAACTTTAATTGCTTTTTTTTTGTTTTTTGGCTTTCGTTTTCACTTTTTAGTTCTGTTTTCTACCCCTCACTAATTTATAGTGTTTTTTTCCACTCCACTTCACTTCAGCTGTGATGCCACTTAATGAATTTAAAAAAGCAGGTAATTCTAAGGGATTATGATATATTTTGTGATAAAGTGATAGGCAGTTCAATCCTGTTCCGGTTTATTAATAACTGATTGTGTGGCGGCATCTACACCGCCTCATGCAAACTACGCATCACACTGACGTCACGCAAAATCCTGCATTGCGCAAGCAGAGTTTTCCCCACTACTCGCTTAACAGCGTTCCGACATCAATTAACGGGCAGTTGCCCACCAGACACAACACCTGTCAGGTCGATGGATCCTCCCATTTCTATAGAGTATGAGTGAACAGTACCCCCGGTTCCTCATACCTCTATACTCCACATTCCATTTCGACAGGGTTAACGATAAAAGCTCCTGTATTTTTCTATTTAGCAAATAATTGTCTTCAACAGCGTCCTCAGTGTCTCCCCTCTCAAAACTCTGGGGCAATACGTGAAGGTTCGCGTGGGTAGCGCGCGTCCTCATGAAGGTGGTACTCTTGTCGACGTGGTGGGGGCTGTTCGGCACCCCAAGTTTGAAGAGGAGCCCGTACCTCATGCTGATGTGGCGCTGCTGAAACTTGCTGAGAATCTCGGTATGTACTTTTTTTAACCACCTTAAAATTCTTAGCTGATTCATAAAAATACTTAGGTATGAAGGCATTATTTGAGGTTCAAGACTCGAACTTGAATATTTATTACAAAACGATTAATATAATATCGGAGTACTTTAAAAGTGGCAAAAAGTTGCAAATTTTTCTGAAAGGGTGAGTAGCAACAGCTTTTATTTTGACAGTTCAACAAAATTCATTGTTGTTGAGTAGACAATTTTATCGATCATATGAAGTAACGGATTAGCAATATCCTTCAAAATGATTTAGATTGTGATTGAGAGCATTACGCAATTAGAGCCCACCAAATACCTTCTTTGCAGATGCGTTGCCAGCCATCCTAAAGACAAAGCTAAAAAGTCTCATGTACCCGTAATTAGTACACGTTCAGTTCGGCATACCAACCCTTCATTAAGAAGTGACAGCAGTAATTGATTTGGTTGTACAGTAATTGGTACTTCATTTATGGTAACTTCATCCAACGATGCTCCTTCAAAAAGACAGACTACTACTTACCACTATTTTTTTGTTGAAGTAAGAGAACTTACAGTAACCGTTTGTTTTAGAATTCTATCAACACGTGAACCTGATCAAGATCTACGAGGGTCTCAAGGAGCCATTCGCGCAGAGCTTCATCGTGGTCACGGGGTGGGGGGCGACCAGAGTAATGATCAAGTTCCTTCATCAGAATTAATGTTCAAACTCCAACAAAATATTTTACAACCTAAGAAACAGACATTGCATCAACTAACAATTTAGATTCCCTGTTGAACAACACTTCCCGTTCTCTGAAAGTTCAAGTTTAAGTTATTTATTTCATAACAAAAATATATTTGTGTCGAAATATTTGCACAGTGGGTATAGAAAAAACAGTGGGTATAACAAAGAAGCAACATATTCAATAAAACAAAGTCCTCCGTAAAATTCTACAAAAATAAAAACGAAAGAAAAATAAATAAAAGAAAGGTTAAACTTCAAAGAAAATGGCTAGCAGACTTTCAAACTACAGCCAGGTGATTCCCTGGCTGTTTTTAATTCAGTCACCTAATAATTGGTTTCTTTTAACACCAGCTTGTTAGATAGACAGTTTGTTAGATTCCCAGAGCACGGAGACGAATTGGCCACTGCTCAAGGTGGAATGTCAACACTTTTCGTATGCGTATCAGTGGTCGATATCGTTTCCTTGCACAGCGCTCTACTACACATAATGTATGTATAGAAACTGACGTTGGTTGGCTCGTTGTCTTGAGCTGTCTTTCAGAAACCGATTAGTGTTTTTCTAGTGTCATCGGAAAAAAAACACTGTAACTTTTTCTAGCTGACCGCTGGATTTTCTTATATTTGTACAGGGGACCGACACGTCGTTCAGGGAGCACACTCCTGACCTGATGACTGCCCGGCTGAAGGTGCGCTCGCATCACTACTGCATGGACGCCTACCAGCTCGTCAACGGCTTCCAGTTCACTCCTGACTTCTTCTGCGCCTCGCTGAGAAACGGCACCAGGGATGCCTGCTTGGTAAATTTCGTTGCTGATATTTTCAGACGCGGACGGAAACTAGAATCGGGAGACGGTTCCGATGTTTTGAGAACCCAACACATTCAGTGGGATGGATGATGGATAATGGAATATAAAAAATATATCTCATGTTTTCAATTTCAAATTAACTGGCTGAAATAATTGTTATTATTTGCGAGCTAGTTGAATTTATCAGCTTTTCGAAAAATGGTGGTGTTATGTTGTAATAGTCAGAAAAAGAACAGTCAAGCTGGTGTTTCACAATACTAATTTCATAATGTACACCCAGCTTTAGCCAGAGGAGCCTAGCTTAAACAACGGTTTCCTAGCAGAGCGTATATATGGACTGCCGTTATGGTTATACCGTTCACCGCTTTCCAAAAGAATACCAAAGCTTTACTGGTGACGTCATGTTCATGATGGCCGTAATTATGCACAGTATATTTGTATTTAATAGTATTTTTGATGTTCTAGTATTACACTATCTATATGTGTGAGTGCATTTATAGATAGTATTGGTGTGACGTCGGCCTAGAGCGCGATTTGTTTAAACCGGTTTACACAATCGGCCTGAGGCGCTGTGCGTCCCTCCATTGGTGCGATTCGTAATCACTCACACTAATGCAAAGTTCCGCTTAGGCCTCGCGGACTGTACCTCCAGTGTAATATGTGTGCAGTTAGATAATAGATCATAGTACAAACTAAATTCGTAAACAAATTATTGGCATAGTTATGCTAACAGTTATAAAGCATCGCTAACAATCATCTGAAACACATAATTGACTCTGATTGGTCTGAACAAAGACCGTGATTATAATCATATCTGCTAATATGTATCATAAACAACATGCGGGCAACAACAACACTGAAAATCCTAATGAGGATTATTTTGAAACCGTCAAATAAATCCTGACAATGAAATTGAAAACGAAATATTTTACATACTAAATAATAGTGATGGGCTTACTCTAGTTCTGCCAATCTTTGACTAGCTGTGTCCACACATGATCTTGGCCAGATCATGTGAATAGCATTTCATGGAGTGTTTGAAGTGGTATTTTGATGAAAGATCCACTAACGTTTGAGTGGACCTGTTCATTCAGGCAAGCATTTGTCAGTAGTTGTGTAGCTCAACTCAGAGCTTAAGGAGCCCAACGTAAAGAATATATCTCGTTCACTCAACACGTTGCTTCCAGTTCGACGCAGGCGCACCGGCCGTGCAGCAGAACGCTCTCATGGGTATCATGAGTTTCGGGCCCGAACGCTGCGGCCACGAGTACCAGCCCGCGGTCTTCGTCAAGGCTTTCTACTTCAGGTGAGCTACCGGTTCCATGATTTATCATCAATAAAATAAATACTTACATAAATTTAAAAAAAGGTCAAGTAGTCGCAAGCGCTACTTCTGTGTTCGATTCTATGGACGGCCAAAGTGATGTTGGACTTTTATATAAGGTAAAGAAAAAGTTTCTCAGAAAAAGCCTGGAGTCGGGATTTGTGACCGGTGGATGGCAATAGGCTCGCCCCCTATTACATGGGACTTGAACATTACTGGCGAAAAATAGGAGAATTGGCCCTGTGATCATCGGTCACTTAAGATTTCGGTGATCACCATTGCGTGACGCAGCGTATTACTGTTGCTAGTTTAAAAGCAAGTGATACGTGATCATGTGTGGCATTTCACAACGGAGATCTGATGTACCAAAATGATAAAAGTAGGTATGGAAAGTAGGCCTTTGGCCTTGCCCACAAATTTGCCCTGCTTGATATGAGACAACGCTCAGCAGTTACCAAAGAATCAGAGACAGTGCACCTGTGTCTGCGCGACTGCGCACACACCAGTGCACTATATTTTCTGCCGCGTCGATGGCTAGTCTCCGCTGAGCCGCCATGACAAAAATTCGGTTTAGAGGACTATTATCAGACATCATTAAACCGCTCTGACTGTTTCGTTGGCTTAGTGACACGCGTTTCAGCACTCGAATGGCGTAACACACTTTTAAAAAAATACTTTATTAAAAAGAACCAGGTTCTTAATAATTGATTACAATCTAGGCTATACGACTAATAAGAAACTTTAATCTAACTTGATTTGTTACGTGATAATTATTTTAAAACTTAGAAAAGTGCTGATTGTACTTTACAAAAGTCCGTTCCACTTTCTTAGAGTCTGATAATTTATGATTTAAACACTTTGTTCATGTGTGTCATTGTCACTATTATTTCTACATTTTACACTACTACACTAACTCAAAAGGTTTAGTTCGTTTTAGTCTTCGCACTATATTTGCTTGGTCTAACAGCTGAATTGCCTCGATGTTCACATGTCGGTGGAGTCGGTGTTCATGGGCCTCAGCAAATTTTTGGATTATGTTGGTGACGGGTTCCATTTTTAGGACACGATGGAGGTCGTCATTTCTTATATACCAGGGCGCATTTACAAATACTCCTGAGTACCTTATTCTGGAATGTTTGTATAATTTTGATGTTGGTCGGCTTAATACAGCCCCACAGTTGGATACCATATGTCCATATTGGCATAAGAATATGCTTATATACTAAAATTTTGTTATGTATCGATAGGCAGGAACCCCGTCCAATCAACCAATACATGTTTTTAAAACGCATGTCTAGTTCCTTTTGAGAGATATTGCTAATCCATTGTATATAAATGTTCGAAAAATTTGTCTGCTCAGCAACATAAAAAACGCAATGAAAGTTCTTGAACTGACAAATGAGAGCCATTGCTACTTTTATTGTGTTAACCAATTACTCCGTCAGGTAATAAGCTATCGATTTATTCCGTCTAGAGTTTCTGATTTGTGCCTGGTTTTATTACATTTATATAATAATAGGCTCGCCCCTTGTTCCATGGGATGCCGGGAATTTAAAATTACTGTCCAAAAGTGGATAGGTATACTTCAGCCTACCTTCAGGGATATCAGTTTTTATGTTATGTTGTTGTAACATAAAACTTGCAGAGCCACCAGCGCTTCGACATTTTTATTTTTAAATGTCGAAGCCTTAGAATAATAACGCATAGAAACCTAGAACGTGCACCAAAAGTGAAGCAACTCAAACTATACCTAATACGACTTAGGTGGCGCAGCGAGCCGTCATTGCTCAAGGTAACGCTTTGTTGAACACAGCGTAATTACGTGCCGCTCACTCACACATCACTAATACCAAAGTGGCGTCACTTTTTAGTAAACAGCATGTTTAAGACTAACCTTCGATGCGTTATTCTTCTAAGGTCGCAGCATCATGCTATGATAAGGCCTTTTGGTCTCGTTCAGGACTGTCCTTTTGTATTTTTTTGTTCTTATATAATTACTGTTGTTTTTGTTTACTTTAGTTTTTCTATGTTTGTGTTTCAGTAATAGGTGAACCTATGAAATTGCCGTTTAGTTTACAGAAAGTTAAAGTTATTTTTGTATAAATTTTTTTTTTATATTTCAATCAAAATATGCACCCATGCTATCGATGCATCTCTGCCAGAGCAGTGGTAAATTTTCAATGCCCTCCTTGAAGAAGTCAGCATACGGGAGCCAACAAATCTTCAAAGTCATTTTATACTGCATCTCGGGTCTTGATTTTTTTCCCTGCCAAGAAGTTGTCCTTGAAAAGTAGAAGTCTGTCGGCGCTACGTCTGGTGAGTACGGTGGATGACGCAAAACTTCCAACCCTGGCTCTTGTTGTTTACAGACCGTCTGTTGTGCCAATTGCGGTTGAGCGTTGTCGTGTGAGCAGCGGGGACAGGCGATTAACCAAAAACGAGTCGTGCGTTTGTTTGTAGTGTTCACTCCGTACGCGTAATTAATGTTGCGAGCCCTTTTCCACAACTACTTGTATTTTTATAGTGTCCCATATCGATGAAAAATATACAAATGCCGAGAAAACAAACGACATAACGCGAAGTTGATGATAGCTGCTACAAAACTAATCAATAAACAAATGACTGAATTAAAAAAATCTATTTCCATATTATTTAAATAAAACTGATGAACTTGAGTTTAGAATGTATTGCCAGCCATACATAAATTACGTTTCAAATGGTCAGTATTGTGAAACGACAACTTCTTATGTAAAGACCTAATATTATAGTCTGTGTTCTTCCTGTGCGAGTCCATTTTCCCAAAACATACATTTTCTTTCTTTCAGAGACTTTGTAAAAACAACGATTGCATCATACAAAACCACTGCTGAGTTGATCGAAGCGGTCCAGGTGATAGACCCCAGCGCACTCCCCAGCAAGCACCCCACAGAACGACTCCATCTCGGCCTCATTCCACCAGTGCCCGAGAAGTTAAAGGACGACCTGCAAGGAGTGTGGGACAACATCGTGCCTGATGCGAGGCACGACTGATTACAAACCTTTTTACTGATTTAATAAAGGATATTCACGTAACCTTATATTAATTTTATTTCCCTACGTGAACGAATCAGCAATGAAGAGATCCGCAGGAGATCAAAGGTAAGACATACCCCAAAGAATTGCCAAATTTAAGTGGCAGTGGGCAGGGCACGCATTGCACGCAGAACAGATGGACAATGGGGCCGAATGGTTCTGGAGTAGCGACCGCGTATCAGAAGACGTAGCATTGGAAGGCCTCCCACTTGGTGGACCGAAGACCTTGTGAAGGCCGCAGAAATCTGCTGGAACCGGTCGAAGAGGTGGTGCTTGCCTATGTCCAGCAGTGGACGTCTTTTGGCTGAAATGTTGATGATGATGATGATATTAATTCTTCAAAAAAAAAGATAGGGGTGTTGGCAGACTAACAGCGAGATGGCCATCTTTCAAAGGACCAGTGGTCTTTATTCTATGTCATTTCGCTCACTCCGACGAAATGACATTTCTTTTGATTTTACCCATATCTGTTACTTGACGATATTATGTCGATAATCTGTTACTACTCTTTATTTTTATTTAGATTTTTTATTTGACAGCTGAACATTTCGTACTGGGATCGGTTCGAAACATAATATTAATTTTATTCACATTCCTAACGAATCCCACAAAGTGGGATCGGATTGTGGAATCCTGTTGGAATAAGTCAACGTGCGACTTGCTTTGCTTCTTTCAAAATACCTAAATCCTGTTCAGTCTTTTCTTAATCCTCTCCGAGTGCTTAATTTATCTTGCCTGTCTACTGTTTCTTGTGCTACCCTCTTATTGTCAGTGAAAATTGGCCTTCTTTCGTTATCTGTCAACTATCAGTATCCTAACTGTAAGATTTCCAGAGAAAAAAAAAATAACAATTCGAAGGCGTTTCTGCGGCCGTTGCCGTGGCGACCTGAATCGACTATGAGTAGACGCAAGTCCTTCAATTGGACTCAGAATAGCCTACAAGTCTGCTAATTCATAAACGTTGCAATATTCTCGCCATTGTGAGTTTTTGGCAGATACACCAAATTGTTAAAATAAACTAGATGTGAAGAAGAGACCATTGCAACTTTTGTACAGAATTAGACTTGGCTCTCAGAGTGGGACTGGCAGATACCAAGGAAGCATGGCACTTATGAGCCTCTCAGCAGTGGGTATAACAAGTATGCGTGGTGCAGTTTCTTCGATGCAGCTATTCCCACTCGAAGGCTCGAAGGTAAGCCGTGCGTTGTCTGTCAGTCAGGAACGAATGAATTTTAAGATAAAAACTCGTACTACCTTTTAAATTAACGAAACTGTTCTATAGACATTTCAATATTTTAAATGCCTCATGTTACTAATCTTACTAGAACCTAATTTGTGGAATCAGTCAAGTCAAGAACAGCTATTTATAATTTGTTTGCATGTTAAATGCGCTTACCACAGCTAAATAAGATATAAGTCCTCTTGTCAATATTTAATCTAATTATCACAATGAGATAGTCACGCTGGAGCCTCACCTAAGTATTACAGCAAAGATTATATTTTGGATGCTAACCAAATACGTTCTCTACTCTTTTCAAAATCGTTTTGGTTTAATGATAGCGGGGATATTTACAGGTTTCCAAGATATTTAAGTAAAGGTTTCTAAAAACCTTGCAAGACTTGATATTTATAGACTTGCGGCGGAGCCATAGTAGACCACAAGACAAAAGTGAAAATTTACGAATGGAGCCGAGAATAGGCGATTCAGCGTCACCGACCGACTTGAGCCGCGTATATCCGATTCAGCGTCACCTGCGCTAGCGTGAGCGGTTCAACCCTACTTATTTCGTCAACGAAGAAGAAGATGCGGACCCGTCGGAAATTAGTTCGATATATCGGAATGAACCCTACTCCCGATCAATTAACTTTTTCAGACAGGCAAAAACACATCGGGAGGAAGGACAGCTGTCAAATCTTATGTCCGAAGGTGATACGGATTAGGAAAAACCCGTAACTTCGGCCGAAACTAAGGGTTTCGGGTGTATTGTTCAGAAAAAGCGCGAAGTGCAGTGTTGTAGAGAAGTTTTCACATAAAAAGAACAAAGCACGTACGTAGCATGTACGTAAAATGTAGAAATGCAATCCCATTGAGGTCATGCATGCCCAGTTCAGTACGCTCCATTCGAAACGCAACTTCCTTTAGTAAAAACAAGCAGCACGTAACTTTAATAATTAACATTTTTACACGTACTAAACCGTAAAATTAATTTAACAGGTTTCCTTAAGATCTTAAAAGCACGGTCCACCCTAGTTCTTTTCAAACTATACAAAAATAATCCTATTGAACAAGTGTCTAGTACTTTAAGTCTAATTGAAATAAGTATGTGAGATCAGTAATTTATTTATTAACATCTCCCTTACAACTCATTATGTCATTATATCATATACTCTAGCGCTGCAGTACTCCCGGGTTATGCTCAATGCCACGAAGTAACCTAACCAGATACGCCACAAGCGTGAATTCCCGTCGCACCTCAGTTGGTTGTTTGTTTTGGTTTTTTATTCATTTCGTGTAAAATTAGTTACTAATTATTTTTATGAAAATTACCAATAACTACCCACTCTGGATATATATAGGTACATAATTCCACATGGATGTCCCCCTCCGCAATTCGTCAAGGTAAAACGGTTGGGTTTGTGCAGCGCCTGAGCGAAACCATGCGGCATTACGTACAGCGTCGGGGTTTCGATTTCTGCATGGTAAAGACTAGCCGCCTTATTCATAAAAAAACAATTGGCTGTGGCGGCATCTACACCGCCACATGCGAACCACAAATCCTGCATCGCGCTACCACAGTTTACCGCGCAGCAAGCATATATACAACTTCCCGACAACAATCATCGGGCAGTTGCCCACCAGATACGACATCCATCTGGTCGGAGGACCATCCCTTTTCTGAGAGTATGAGTGAACTTTACACCCTGTTCCTCATATCTCTAAACTGGTGACCCCGAGTATGAACGTCAGCGCAGCCTTCGTGCAACTACTTCAGCGTGACGTCATCATCATCACTCCCGCAAGCTTTAGAGCGGCGAGTCACACAGCCAGCCAGCAACCACGGCTTCAACGGGTATTCTGACCATCAGCATGCAGCGCGAGCGCATACCTGGTCATCACCCTCAGCCTCATCAGCAACTTCGGCACAGTACACTGCACATTCGGCCGGTCCACAAGCAGAGCCCTGAATCCCTCTCCTGGTCGAACAGCAGCAGCCAGCCACAACCCGGCGCTGTACCACATCCGACCCACTGGAGCACAAGCAGCGCCACCCCGACTCACTGGGGGCATCATCGCAGACAGTTCCGACTCACCGCGAACTACGCGACACCCGGTTCCGACCCACTGGAACCTCAGCTGGCAGTGGCAAAAAGCATCGCAAGATACAAGACTTAGCCCACTATCGACCTTCGGTCTCCGGAGGGGAGTGATGTGGCGGCATCTACACCGCCACATGCGAACCACAAATCCTGCATCGCGCTATCACAGTTTACCGCGCAGCTAGCATATATACAACTTCCCGACAACAATCATCGGGCAGTTGCCCACCAGATACGACATCCATCTGGTCGTAGGATCATCCCTTTTCTGAGAGTATGAGTGAACTTTACACCCTGTTCCTCATATCTCTAAATGGCTATAAACCTATTTTAGCCATCGAACTGTTTTGTTCCTTTCTGTCAAACTTAATTTTGACTTGACAGAAAGGGACGAAACAGGAAAGATAAATTAATTGATCACATTCACACAAACACACCGCATCACATTTTCTCAGGCATTCTATTCTAGGATATAATCCTCTAACTTGTATTATGCTTGTTTTCAAAGTGTACTTTTTAAACAAGCATAATAAGTGAGTTAAGTGAGTTTTAAATTTTCTTTCATTTAATTGGTGTCCGCTGCCACTAAAGTTTCGAAATTCTTCGGGCTATGCCGGTTACTTTTGTGCTCGTGCGGATCTTTTCATTTCTGATTCGATCACGTAGGGAAACTCCAAGCTTTGCCCTCTCCATTGCAATTTGAGTGACTTTGAGCCTTCATATGGCCCTTTGTGAGCGACGTTAGTGTCACCCACGCTAAAGGAAATGACTAGTGTTGGGCAACGCTTCTGTTTGTTTTGGTAAAATAATAAAAATTTAGAGAAAACTCTTTTTATAAAGCAACGTCTCGAAGGCGCCCCCGGGCAAATTAATTCCAATAACAAGACAATTACTAACAGGAAAACTGTCCACTGATTTCAATGAAGACACTACTTCAAATGTAGCACTACTACGTACCAATTTGGAATCAATGAAGCTTTCTTTGAATCCGGGGGGAAACTCAATGACCGAATGTACGACTACCGTAGTTATAAAGGCTAACCGTTAATACATAATAGCACTTAACATTAAGGCATCAAGATCTTCATTCGCTCAAATCATTACTAAAGAACGGTCAACGAAATCGGTCAGCCGGTACGCCGCCAAAACCCCACAGCACTTGATAAAACGAATTCCATTTAATTTGAAACTCTATCGCTGAAAGATAAAGATCATTTGAGCAAAACTGAATAGAATGACATAACATTGTGTTTGCATAACTGTTAGCTAGCTCACACATGCTCAAATGAATATATATAGGTTATAAAAGTAGTCGCTTGACAGACGTCAGTTGGAACGCAAGCGCATGAAATAATCGCGAAATTTTGACATTTTAAATGAAAACGTAAACCGCGAACTACGAAAAGTGATAAGAGAGTAGAGTGTTTTCGGTCATGAATCTATTTATAGTGCCAGTGTCTTGTTAAAAAATAACCTACAACCAACTTTGTATTTTTTTTGTTATTTCGGATTCTGAGAACTGATTTATTCAGCCAGTATGGACCGGCGAAAAAACGAAAGTAGTTCTAAGAGGCAGATTATGACCGCTTTAGTAGGTGAGTACTTATCAAGGGTGTTTTAATTAAATTATTACGATTTTTCTGTTTGAAGAATGTCTTAACTTGTTAAGTATGATTGTCACGTTCGATGCTATTATTTGTGTACATTTGCTTACAAAGTCAGAAATAAGGCGGTCAAGTGCAGTACGAAGCGTTCGTGCAGTAGAGACTATTTTTTTTTTACTAGTAGGTAAATTTTAGGCAGTTAGATGAGCTATGAATAGGATTGCATAGCAACAGTTCAGTAACGAACCAATTTCATGAATTTTATCAAACTAGAGTTGAAAAGAATAAAATTGTGTATGGCTAGGCACCTTGCATACTAAGAATTGGGATGATGACAATTTTTTTGTTTTTGTCTCAAAAGACTGTTTGTTCCCAAAAAGCGCAAACTTTATTACAAAGTGTGTAAAAGCTCAAAAATTACCAAGTTAATAAAAGTTTAAAGATAATTGTTAGACAAGGACAGCACTATCGTAGAAGTGACGTCACGACTATGTAACTTCATACTAGCGCCGTACATTGTCAGTACCGCTCGACAAGGACTGCAATAATCCCCTCCAAAAACTTTTAAAGCGTGTATCTTCTTCAAATTTACACCAATTTAACTGATTTTTTCGATCATCTCAATTTGACTAAGCCTTCTTTTAAATTGCATTATTTTTATGAACATATTTTAATATTAGTCATCATCCCAATGGTTTAAACACAGTTTTAATTAAAACGTGGTACTCTTTACAAACTAGAAGACTCATCGCCTTGCCTTTACCCAATTATGTCGGGGTTGGCTTCCAGTCTGACCAGATGCAGCTGATTACCAGTATTTACATGGAACGACTCCCAATCTGACTCCCACAATCCAGTTACGGGGTAACACGACACTTGGTAAGGCTGGTTGTCAGAGTTTCGAACGTTTGACTACCCATAACGACGGTCGAAGATCTACGAGTAACAGCCGGAACCAACTGCTTATAAAACATGCTTTCGATATGTAATACATACATAACATCACGCCTGTAATCCCAGAAGGGTTAGGCAGAGGTGTACCTATTGTACACCCACATTTCGCCAGTTATGCTGAAGGCCCATGTAATAGGGGACGAGCCTATTGCCATCAGCCGGGCACAAATCCAGACTCCGGGCTGCTACTGAGAAATTCTAGATAGAAAAACCCAATAACACTTTTCCCGGCCTGGGAATCGAAGCCAGGACCTCATGCTCAGCAGTAGCCATTGCAACAACTAGAACAACGAGGCAACGTTCATAAAATGTATGGAAATACGTTTACGTTACAACATTATCGTGGATGGAAATTTAAAAGCATCTTCAGAGTCAAAGAATTTATTTCAAATAGGCACTAAAAGGCACTTTTAAACGTCAACAAGGGGTCGTCAAGGGGCTTCCAAAAGGTAGTTTCTTATGGAGAAGAACTCCACCGTTACTGTTTGAAAATGTTTAACAATATTTATTCTCATGTATTTCATAACAGCACATACCATTACAGAACTTTTTTTTCTAAGAACTACGTGTTTCAGTAACGGTATGAAATACTGTAAACGTTCGTAGCCAAAACTCAAGAATGTGTTAAAGAGGAAACTCAAACTCAATTTTATTTTTTACATTTACACTTTTTATTTGTCTTTGAGTTGGTCGGTCAGAAAGATGAAGCTAGATGACCATTCCAAAGTGCAGTAGGTTCCTATGGATATATATGGATGACATATTATTTACATCATTAATGTTGATGATTTACGTGAGAACGATGTACAAAAATCGTACACTTTAAAAGCGTCCAGAGTGCAGCAAAAAATGAATAAAAACAATCCAAAAAATATTTTTTTCTAATAAGACGTGGCAGCTAAGAGATGACCAGTCCCAACTGACGGCGCCCGTTCACGAACATGGCAAATGGATCAATACCTTATATCAAAATATTGTAACAAAATGTAGGTTGATGAAATTATTCATACATGGTGTCACGTTTACAGTGGTCCTTATTTTTTTTTTGCTAGAAGGCATCGTTACTTACCGTTTAAGAAAATTATTTGTTACGCAAAAATCTCTAGTTCTGTCAGAAGCTGTGTGTCATAAAAACCACTATGGTCTGAAAACTATTCAATCAAACCAATTGAATGCTGGCCATAGGAATAGTGTAGTCATGTAATAACTCATACTCGTGTGAATTTTTAAGCTAAGTGTACCATTTTATTTGACTCTTTCTGTAACGTTCTGTATGATTTCCTAAGGCGTAACTGCCTTAACATGTGTTAATTCTCTGGACAAAAAATCGTTCTTATGAAACTATTGTATCATCGTCAAAAATAACATAAGCAGTAAAGTAACTCTACAAACGGACGTTTATCTAAATTGAATTCAGAACGAGCTGCCAAACTTTTCAGGACGTCCCACAAAATGTAAGAGAGCGCATGTGGCTGCAACACGACTCAGACCGAAACCAACTTAAAGGATCTTATCCGGAGAGGTGGGAGAGGTGTACCGGTCGTGGTGGCACCATCTCGTGGCTTTCGCCAGATCTAAACCCAATAGATTTACGCCCGAGACAGTTCTTCGGAACGATTTTTTTTTCAGCCTTCTAACTGTAACCGGCTGAGAAGGAAATTTCTTCGCAGTTGTCGCATGTGCATAGCAAACCATTGCAAACCACTTCAAAACTTACCGTTAAAGGTTTTTGAAAATTATAAAAGTTATCTTCTATTGTATTCTTTATAAAAACATTGTTGATTATTTTATGCTTTCTAGTTTATTTCCAGATCATTTCTTTTTTCATTCACTTAAGCATAATTCATTGAAAGTTCACATTCTTCGCGAAGTGAAGACCTGTTTTTTGATAATAGGCATTTTATGTCTATATCATTTTATCAAAACGCACACGCCCTTCCGCTCCATCCAGAGCGGGAGACGTTATTTGATGATTTCCCAGACAAAAAAAATACATGTTGAAACTATAGTTTTTTTTTGTTTTGTTTTTCTAGTCATTTTACGTGATGTTATTTTTGATGATGTTACAATAGTTACATAACAACGACGTTTTGTCGAGAAAACATGTTATGGCAGTTTTTAACGCTACGAGCAAATCTCTAGTAGTTTTTTTTACAGTGATTTTTTTAAATTTAAATATACAGACATTTTCTTAAATAAATTACAATATACAAGCTAACACTAAAAATAAAAAAAAATTACAAATATATAATAAAAAGCTCATAGGGCATCAAAAAATTCGTCCGCATCGCTGTCAACGGGACAAGTGCCCAAAAGGCTGGCAGCATTGCCACGTTGCATGGCAATGCTGATTCTTTGGGCAAAAAATTTACCTGCCCTCTGGTCACGAGAAGAGTCAACCAACCATTTGGCGATGTCCCGAAATAGCCGATGAGCACTCTGACCCCAAGGTCCTAGTATTTAAACCCCAAACGGTTCAAACATCTAGCTTCTGCTCCTGCAGCAGCCGCCCCGGCATAGCCCGCCGTGCTAGGAAGATGGGATGGCGCCAGGGTGTCGACACAGGTCGTATCCCACACCCAAGGCCTACCCAACTTCCAAGGCATTATGGTCATTCCATCTGGCCTCTTCCCATCGTCACGTGCCAAGCCATTGGGTTCTAAAACAGCTGGCACCCCGGCGGTTACAAGAGCCCGACGGATGATGTCATTAATGCTGTCCTGCCTTGCCATCCGACCAGCGCTCTTGCTGCAGGATAGGCCATGGTTTTCGAGGCTGTTGACTACTTCACCGCATTGACAGCGATGTGGAGCCCCGCCAGGAGCGCCCAGACGCAAACAAGTAGCGAGCCGGAATGTGGAGTCACCCAGCATAGTGCCTATTTTGGGTGACGGTAGCGCCTGAAGCCAGAGGCCCGACTCCCATTCACCCACAGCCAGCAGGCGGTCACGCCCTCATCCCACTGGGAACACAGAGCAGCTCATCCTACTGGGAAGACGGGTTCTCGGGCTGAACCGTGTCCGGGCAAGCCACTTTCTAGGCGTACACCGCATCGGTAAAACACGGCACTTCAGAGTCAACTTGAAATCGGGCTAAGAAATTGTTCATTGAATAGTTTCTAAAGAAATCTGTATTTTTGTCTTATCTATTTACGCTACACGAGAGGGAAATAACAACTGTAGACACCTACAAATTACAACAAAATACACCTAACCTTAAACAAATAGGTACTTTTATTATTGTGTTTCTTTACTTACACAAAATTTTATGTTATGAGATAATAGAGAAAACAAGTCGTAATATTTCATTATGTAAACGTTTTATATACGTACAACAGCCCGTTATACAATATAACGTTTACATAAACTATTTACGAATACATATTTATTAAGATCTCATCTCTAACGCCCATTATTAATACCACTGACATTGTAGTGCCTACTTATATTAGAGATGTCAGAACGTTATCAGAATTTGGAAAATGAAAGTTTTTGCTTATAAATCAGCGTCATGTACCTGTTAGCTTTAATTTTCAGCTGGCCTAGCTTAGTACGGAGTTTAAATATAATAGCTAGCCTCACTAGCTTATACTGGTTTGGTTACCAGCGATACCTACCTAATGAAAATCCGACTTTTAAGTGGGAAACCAAAAATGTTAATGAGCGTGATTTATTCCTAAAGGCCTGAGTAACATACCCGATAGCGCGCAGGAATTCGCTTGCATACGTAATGTTTGGTTCATTAATTTGGGTCTAACTCGAAAAATGAATACATAGTTATAAGGATTTGCAGTTGATTTACGACGCGTACGATTACGTTTTCCCGATGGGGGGCCGTTCTCCATTCACACAACCGATCTCGAAGAAAAAATATAATCGCTACAAAATTTTACGCAAGTGATTAGGCAGGAGCCGCCTCAAGGCAGCCGCAGCCCGCTCCAGTCTGGGAGCCAATCGTCGGAAATGCTCCACGAAGTTCCACCAGCTGGCGAGAACGAGTCCCAGGTACTTCATCGTCGACTCGAGGCCGATGTGAACTCCTCCTGCCGTTATCTGGGAACCCGACTGTGGCGCGTTCCGAGGACCATGAAAAAACATGGCCTCGGACTTGTGCAGGGCCACTTCGAGTCCCAACTGCCGAATTCTCCCGATTTCGCCGGTTTGCCTCGCAGGTTCCGGCGTCCATCCTTTGGTTCTGCCCCGAGGACCCTGGTTTGGCCGCAGCGGTGGCATACGAGGCCGCCTTCCGCTGGTTCGAGGCAGGCTGGCTCGCCGCTAGTGGGGGGCACAGGACAATGGCCTCCAGAGCGGAAAACCGACTCTGGAAGGCAGCCAGCTCCTGCCGCAGCAGGGTCAGAACCCGGTCCTCGGCAGACAAGGGCCGCCCTTGCCCAAGCTGCGTCCGTCCTGGTTCCACCACGGTGGCCGGCTCGTTTGACCTCGGCCAGGTCTGCTTGGAGCTCCACATTCTCCTTGTGGAGACGCTTCATGGCGGCTGTCAAGCGGGCGACCTCCACCCGCATCTTGGACATGCGGTCCGGTGGAGGCCCGAAATGAATGGCCTGCGCCGCCTCTATAATGGAGGCCGTGGCTGCGGATATTGCCTTGTCTTTAGAGGATGGAGTCCTCTTCAAGGCCATACCCTTGATCGCGGCAACTACGACCTCCGCAAACCTGGTCGCTTGCTCTGGCTTTGAGCGGCCATCGGCATCCGGCTCACCACCTGATGACTCCGATAGGGCCACCCTACAGTTGGCTACATCAGGGTGGTGCCCCTTCGTGGCAAGCCTATCGGCTCTCTGAGCTGGCTCGGCAGGGATGGCTCTGCTTTGCCTCCTTTCCTCCTGGGTGGTGAGCAATCCGCCTCTTCCTCGGACCCCACCACGCCGACCGATTTTTCGGGCCGAGGCCATCCCGCCGTCCGAGAGTGACACCTGGCCATCCCTCAGTTTGGGCCGCTTCAGGAAAATTGTCTTTTTCATGGTTCTTTGTTTTACCTTTGAAGGGTGTGATCCCTTTTACCCCTGGTGACCCCCAGCGCTATCGACCGGACTCCCTCCGACCATTCATCCCCTCGGCACACTTGACCTTAGGATTGGGGATTTTTTATAGAGGTGGTCTTCCTCTCCCCTTCCCACTCTACGGCCACAAGATTCACCCTCTGCAAACAGAGGGGGTGTGGACGTGAGATGGCCACTAGGCCTACCCCTACGACGGCCTGGCCGTCCCGCCCCTAGCCCGGTTCCCTTCATCGACCAATAAGTATGATCAATGATGGGAACCATGACCCTTCCCCGTTTGTTGAAGATTAGCCGCCAACCCCAACTGTCCACAGGCAGTTGGAGCTGACGTTGCCCAGGGTGCGCCACGAGGAGGCTCTTCAAAATGCGACCCCAGGAGTGGGTTAACCCTAGGTCGTCATTATCACTGGTAAACGTAATTAGTTAAACAGCGACCTCCAAGATAAAACTATGAAAAAAAAAGAAAAAACCTGAAAACTTCAGTACGTTTTTAACAACATTATTGTCATTTATCATTGTGACATTATTACATCATCAGAATAAATAAACAATTTACGATGTATTTGCATCATTAGGTACCTATTGAGAAGATATTTTATAGAAAATATTTAAAGGATCCTCTAAAAACTAATTGACCTTCTAATGATGGACGATTTTTGTAAATTAATAAAACTCTTAAAACTTTTTGCTATCTTAATGATGCAAACTTATTTAAATTATTGAGCCTCTTTTTAAGTCTCTGCATCCATGTTTAGTATTTTTAAGACCCCTACCTAAATATAAATTAAATGAGGTTCACAAAAAGTGGCGGAATAATTTTGTTAGAGTGTTCAATAATAAAATATATTATCAGGAGCGCAAAGTTGGTATTATTAGAGGTTCGATTCAAAACATACTTACCATACTTCATGATACTGAAAACGATAACTCACTGTTGGTTGAGTCATAGGTACAAAGTTCGCGTATATTTTCAGTTATTATTACGTACAATGTAGGTGCAGACGTTTTCCTATTAATTTATCTTGACTAAGATAGTGTTTGGCAGTTCTGCTAAAAATTGTTAAGATGTTAGGAACTTAGTTTGAAATTACTGAAAATACACGTTTCGTATGTTTGTATATCTTTGCTGAATGTTTGGGGACTTGTTTAATTGTATTATTAACACACTTTTATTAGCTTAACTTGTAACTAACTAACTAATTAACAAACAATGTAAACAAATAGATTACATTGTTTGTTAATTTTAATAAATTTAGAAGTATATTTTAACCTACTTTTAAGTGTCTCGCATCGAGATAAAGTTTGTATGTAGATAAATGTAGTTCGGATAACAAAATTATAATTTGGTACCTTTGAGCTGATCTGATGATGGAGCCAGACGGTGGAAAGTGGAACTCTTAAGTGGCTACCAGAAAACCTCTCGAAATTGATCTCATATGATTTGCTATGACGAGTCCAATACATTGGCAACGAGGGTCTGATAATGAAGCCAGGAGGTGGATAGCGGAACTCTTCAGTGGCTAATAGTAAAAATCTCGAGTTTGTTAGGACGAGTCCAATAGATTGCACTTGGTGTTGACGGTCTGATGATGGAGCCAGGAAGTAGTAGTGGAACTCTCCAATGGCTCCTAGTAAACCGCTCAAGTCTTATTGACTTAAGACTTAATAACTAAATGAAGAATTAAACTAGAACAAAAATAAAAATAAACTTTTATCACGCACAAAATATTATAACTTAATTAAATTGACTTGTATTCGTTTTTCTTTTCATATTTAATTTTAGTAGGTAATCAAAATTACACACAACTTAACTTTTTTTTTACCTACATGTTTTTAACTCATTACCTTTTTTTTTGGGTGGGAAATCATGAAATGACTTCTCCCGCTCTGGGTGGAGTGGGAGGGCGTGTCAGACTATCGGACTTCTGACTAGACTACCCGGGCGACGTACTTTTGCTAAACATTTGTTACAGTTGTAATGGCAATCATTTCATTTGGTTTAATTTTCTTTTTTTTTTTAGATTATTTTATATTTTGTGAATGTGAAAACGTTGTCGGCCCTGTAGATTTGTAGAACATTTTCTATTTTGTTAAACACCAGCATGTCGATTCTATTAAAATATCACTGTGAAGATTGACCACTCACTCCACGCTCACTTCACCTTAGTTTTCACGATGAGATGATTACAGAATAGCACTACTGTTACTCGTTGACAGGCCTACACTGTAATTTGAAAACAATGTTATAGCCAATTATTTTTAAAAGAGTAATAGTGGAATTTCTTGAAGGCTTCTCCTTAAGAAACGGCCAATTGGCACCGTGCACATAGCTTCTGAGGTATCATAAGTGCCCATTTTGGTTTATGTGAAATGAAATATTTTGATATGATTAGTTATATAATATTAACATATTTCGAATCTACTTTCATCGATTTACGAGATGTCGTATTCATAAGAATTTGAGAGACACCCTTTGAATTTCTATAAGTAATTGTTTTCGTTACATGAGGCGAAATGGGGATTCCTTTACTGTCCTATAGGTGCACCTCTGCCTAACCCTTTCGGGTATTACATGCGTAATGTTATGAAACTTTTTGACATCTTGATAAGATTCGTTTTTCAATTTACGGTTAAGGCCCTCAATCCGCACGCAAATAAATTATGTTGCTCTACAAATCATGCAATGCAACTATATTTGGTATTACGCCTACTTTGCCTGATAAGCCGTGTCAATACACGCAAAATTAACTACAGTATCTTCGGCAAACTTCGTGTTTCGTCAGTTGTCGGATTTCTATCAGTTGCCGTTTGCATTTGGTGCAGATCGGTCGCTCTCAATCGACTTGGAAGTTTAAAGAGTTCTCAAGACTACTTATGTACGCCTGCATTATATTATATAACGTTATTTTTATTATTTAAATAGACATTATGATGAATGTTGATGTCAATAGAAATACACACTCTGTGAACATTTCAACGGCCTACCTATTACGATTCATGAGATACAGCCAGCCAGCTGTCTGTCAGACAGACGGAAGGACGGACAGCGAAGCCTGACTATGGATTTTGCCGATCAGCCGACTATAGATAGTGACTATACTGTTAAACTGAATTTTATTGATTTTTTATTAATTTTGAAGTTAGCTCACTCAATGAATGCTATTTAACTGTCAAAATGAAGGCCATTCCTGCGGGAACATCATTTAAAATACTTTTGCTATAATAACTGAACACTACAAAGTGGTTTGGTTTTGTATCTTCGTTTTTATCCACAGACTTCCGAAAGTGTTTTGGAAGTCGGTTGTTTTTAGGGTTCCGTACCTCGAAAGGAAAAATCGGAACCCTATAGGATCAATTTGTTGTAGGCCGTCCGTCTGTCCCTTTTTCTTAGGAACGCGTGGAGGTATCAAGCTGGAATTTATATCAAATACTCAGGTCTGCTGTAAATTGGAGCTGTGAAGAAATTAAACTTATAAGCCAACGCAATAAAAAAATACAGCCGTTTATGCCGCATATTTCCGCAAAATTTCGACACTCGCAAAGGAATCAAAACCTACAGGGTACTTCCCGTGAACTTAGAATCTTAAACATTTGGTACAAAGCAACGTCTTATAGCACATATAAAGGAAAAATTGTGAAAACCGTAAATTTTTTGCTTCATCATACTATAAAAATATTTTTAAAACTTTTAAACTTACTACCCCTTTCCTCATGAACGCGTGTGAACTTTTACTTATATACTTACAGGTTTGTACGGAACCCTCGGTCGGACTCGCGCCCGACTCGCACTTGGCCGGTTTAAATTTTTTTCTGTGATTAAACTTTTATTTTTTACGTTTTAGTAGTGGTCCTTACCCCACACAAATTCGTATACCTTCACTAGCTAAGTAAATAACAGTGTTAAGAAGTTATTTTAACATCATCAACATACACTATGTGGAAAAAATACTTATTACTGAACATAACTCAAAAACTACTCATCAGAACTTGACCATATGTAAGGCACATGAACAAAACGAATCACATGAGCCTTAACTGTAGGGGTTTACCACAAAAGTAAAAAAAAAAAACAATATCCACTATGGCGCCTAGAATCAGTTCTATTTTTAATGTAAATTTTGACGTTCAAAAGTGCCTTTTTATGGGCCTATTTGAAATAAATGCTTTGACTTTGACTATCCACATCCTGGCTCCATCATCAGATCAGCTCCAAGATATCAAATTATAGTATTGTCATTCGAACCTACATACACGTACAAAGTTTCATTTCGATTCGACACTTAGAAGTAGGTTAAAATCGACTTCCAAGATTTGATTAATTTGTTTGTTTGTTAGTTAAAAGTGAAGTTAGTGTGTATGTGAAGCTAATATAAAAGCGTGTTAATAAAACTCACCGTGGTATGACAGCTCACTTTGTACTCAGCAAGTTTTCCCAGTGAGATATTTACAGAATACACAGGCAGTTCTGTATCTCGTGTCTATCTTTATGCACTAATATCTAACGATATTTTCCTTTGCTTAATTTCAGCAACCATTCCAACCTTCACATATGGCGTACAGATCGGCTGGCTGTCCCCCATGGGACCACTGCTCAAGTCTGCTGCCACGCCTGCGCAGGCGCCCGTCACAGACAACGACATCTCGTGGATGGCGGCGGCACTACCTCTAGCAGCTATATGTGGGATACCGTTCTTCAGTTACTCGTCAGATCGATTCGGCAGGAAGATCTGCGTGATTCTGGTGTCATTGTTGTCATGCGTAAGTATTTTCAACAAATGTATTCGTAGTTGGAAATAAAGAAAGGAAACCCGCGAGTACCACTCGGTACCAGAGACAAAGGGCCTCTATTAAATGATGATGATAAATGAAATGATTTAACTTCTGTAAGTAGGTTTCTACAAACACTTTTACACCACAATCATTTTTAAAAACTAGATGCGATCGGCGTTTCCTATCTGACTACTCTAAGAAGAAAGGCCGAAACTAACTCAGAGGTCACAGTCTCTTTTAAAGTCCGGACATAATCTTGGTCAGTTCATGTGAGGACCATGTAGATTGGTGTCTGAAATGGTCTTTTGAGGAAAGAACCACACAGAATGAGTGGACCTGTCCAGTCAGTGCACGCATTTGTCAGTAGTCATGCAGGTCAACACGGAACTTAAGGAGCTCAACGATTCGACGAACATTACCAAAGAAAGGACATTTGGGTAGGCCGCATAAATTACTCAAACTGCAAGACCATGATCAAAACTAAAAAAAAATTGCATTATTATACTGCAATACTTAAATAAGCTGCAGCGCAAGTACGATACAACTTCCGCCAACCAGTATCTTTGTCGTATTACGCGCTTTTTTGCCAATTGCCATTATGGCAATTTACCCTTTTACTGTTTATTGGTAAACCCAGGCTTAGTTAGCCATGGACGTTTCTATGCCAACATGATAACACCAGTACCTGCCGAGCTGTCAGGAAGAAACGCTCTCAAGGAGACGCTCTCAAGATAGAAAGACAAACTACTTAAATTAAATTACCGGGCTAAGCATAGCTGCTTGAAACTAAAGCAAGACCTTGGTCATACATATTGATTACATATATACAAGGTGGAGAAGACCATACGACTATAAATTAAGCTTCTTATATTCAAGCCGGTTTGGCGTACTGAAGACGAGGTTTCGAAGGCGATGTTGGGGAATTTACTTCCATTCTTCCATCGGGAACAGTTTTAGGGCCCTGAGGGTTATAGGAAGTGGCCTGCAGCTTCTGACCATCCTCCCGAGCTCATCCCAGGCCTGCTCGATCGGGACTCTTCTATACCGAGCGGTGTGTGGCCAGGCGCATTTACAAAATTTGGCCCTGCATACTAATTAAGGATCTCTTGAGCATATCTTTCCTGTTATGTTTGCATTTTCTATGGCCACTAGCTCTGGGCGACCTTTTGAAGAGATAACTCAGAAGTGAATAGTGAGAATCGAGACTCATCAGTAAACATTCTTCTTCACTCCACTGTATCTGGTAAACTGGCTTAGCGCAGTCTATCTACTCGATGCTCCCTCTCGATTTTTTGGTCACTTGCTGACCTTTGGGGCTTCAGGTTTGCTTCAGCAAGTCTTCTTCTCACTGTACTGTCACTAATGTAGTATCTTCGGGTCTGAAGAAGCTGTTGCTGGACTTAGAGGGCATTAAGGTGGCTATTTCTCAATACGGTGGAGACAATATAGCGGTCTTCTATGGTCTAGTGTACCTGGGTCTACCATTACGAGTTTTCGTCAAATGGTTTCCAGTTTCTTCGTACCTTCGCTTCACTTGATGGACTGTTCTTAATGTTACACCCACCATGCAGTATGACACATACTGCATGGTTAGTACCAGAAAAGCTATGATTCTTGCCCATTCTTCGAAAATTTTAAAATACTCCCTTTTTTTGAGTTACCCTACACTGTCCCACTGCTAAGCAAAGACCTCCCCCAAATCCTTCCAGTAATCCTTTTCCAGAGCAACCTAGACCCAACCCTTACGGTATCTACGCATCTGACCCGCCATCTCTTCCCGAGTCGGCCTCAGCGGTGCGGCGGCGGCGCCATCCATCCTCAGGCACTTTATCAAAATGTGAACACAAAATACTCCTAAGCAATAATATTGGCAGTGTTTTAATTTATTCTCGTATTGACTCCACATTGCATATTTGGCCACTTTATAGTTTGACAAAAAACATCCTTGTAACCAAAGTAGTAATAAAGTTTATTATTATTTTATTATTACTTTAATTACAAGGATGTTTTTCCGCTTAAGCAAACTGTTACCACAAATTCAACAAACAGCTGCTTATGACGCAGCAGCCAAATGTTTGCAGATATTGTGTCAATGCAAATAAGACCTAAAGTCTTCTTACGTGCAAAAGAAGATTATATTTGTTTTGCATAATAATTACTATTGGGTGTAGTACGTTCAACAAACTCGTTGATATGGATTAGGTTGCTTGGAAGGCCAAACAGTGTTCGAAGCTCACACTACAACGCGCTACGAGACGGGTTGCGGGAAACGGAGCCAAATACCCCGCGTGGAAATGCGTTAAAAATCGATTTAAAAAAAGGACCAGGTTCTCAATTCGTTGTTTTTTTATGTATCCCTGAGAAGACGGCTGGACCGATTTTTTTTTGTTTGTTTGAAAGGTTGTACTTTCTAGTTGACGCCATATACATTTTGTTAACTTGTTTTTGAGTTAGCTTCAATAATGCGTATAACACACCAAGTGTTATAACAAGTATCATAATTTTGTGGATGATTTTCTAATAAGTTCCTATAGAATTCGAATTTGTGTGGGGTAGGTACCACCAGGGGCGTATTTACCCTAGGGCCAAAAGGGCCATGGCCCGGGGCGGCAGGCTGCGAGGGGCGGCGCAAGCCGCACCTCGTACTCAGCTTTGTCCGTCTTTCTTTTTGACTTTATATGTCTGAAGAAATTCAAAAAAAGCCTACCTAATTTACAAAAACTCAAACTCATTTGGTTGTAAGTTTGATAGACATCAAGACGCGGGGCTATCGCTTACTGCTCGGCAGCGGGGCGGCGACAATATGTCCGTCGGACTCCGTCGCGACTCCGGACTAGCCAGGATGTTTCGACGTTGCTCGTATCGTTTTTGTTCATGTCCATAAGCGAGAGCTATGGTCAGCGAGAGACGATGCTTGTACCAGCCTTGATAAAGATTGGAGCCATCTCTCGCGCCCGGCCATCTCTCGCGCTCGGCCATCTCTCGCGCCCGGCTATCTCTCGCGCCCGGCCATCTCTCGCGCCCGGCCATCTCTCGCGCCTGGCCATCTCTCACGCCCGGCCATCCCTCGCGCCCGGTCCTGGTCCAGGCCATGGTACGGAGCGAGAGTGAATGGGAAGCTGTCACCTCCTTCTGCGAAGCAGTAATGCTCGCGAAGGAGGAGGCAGAGCGCGTGAGGGAGAGAACCTTGCTCCCTCACGCCCCTAGTAGCCCCTGGCGACGCCCTGGGCGTCGGGAATCCCGGCTACCAAAGGCGCGGGCTTGCGGACGGCGAACATTTTAGCTCACTGTCCAGGAAGGACCGGCATCGGCCCTAACAGACGGGGTCCGTTAGGGCCAGTGTCTGCCGGGTTGTTTGGAAGTGATACAGTGGCCCTGGCACAGGCAACTGAAGGAACACGGGTGGGTTTTAGTCAGTAAAAGTCTGACACGCCCTGCCGCTTAATGATTTCCCACAGAAACTAAAAGGGCTATTGGCTCAACAAAATTGGTTTAGGACGCAGCCTAATTGTGTAACACAGTATTACTCAGAATCTGAATCATTTTGAAGGATATTAATAGATAGATAAGGCTAATCCTTTCCATATGTTCGAAAAATGTATCTGCTAAACAACGTAAATAACGCAATGAATGTTGTTTGACTTTCAAAATGAAAGCCACAGCGGGATAATTGCGTAACAGACTAACGGTACCGTAAGTGTATTACGCAATTATCCCGCCGTATTAAAACAATTTACTATCGGTAGTTTCCAAAATTCTACAAGGTCGACACGGACGTAGAGGAAGTTTGTAGTTTCCAGGCTTAACATTACTTTTGTAGAAAATCAACGGGAATATTTTGATGCTTTTTAAGGTTGTGGTAAAAGAAAATTCTCAGAAGGAAACAGAAACAGTCACAAGAGAATAAATAATAATTATTAAGAGAAAGAAACGAGACGATGAGTGTCGCGAGGCAGAAGTGTTGTTCCAAGGATGTGATTTCAGGGTTTCGCCTTCTTCACCTTTTTCGCAATATGCGACTAATTGTTGGGCGAGTTAGGGAAGCACAAAACTTCATAAGACGTGGTAACCACAAATTTTGCATGTTTATGCAAATTGGATCCAATGTCTGAATAAGAAGTAAGAGTGAATGCATTAAAAAAATGCTTGCCCAAAACATGCATAATCTCAGAAATAAAAGATCTTCAGTTAAAAATCGAAGAACGCTCACAGCTCGAAAACCATCCAGTTTTGACCCATAGTACACAAGACTTAATTTGCAGCTAATGGCCTCTTGTATAAACCCTTTTCAAGGAATAGGTGGAATTTACCTGTCACCCTGTAGAAGCTGCTTGACCCAATCCGTTAATTTAACAGTGTCATTGAAGAGTTTGATAGCCAATCTGTCCATCAGGAAAAAAAATGTTGTTGGCATTCCGTCATTCTCAGCCCACATCAACACACTGCTAGATTTTAATTTTACAGTGAAAATGTTTGCTTTTTTCCGTTAATTTATGGGGCGGCAAACGTTATAGGCCCAGGGCGCTGAATCTTAAAATACGCCACTGGGTACCACAACAAAAAAGAAAAAATACAAACTTTTATCAAAAAAAAAACAACCACGTACTTAAAAAAATGAAAAAAGCCGTATTTTCTCAGAAAAAGTTTTATTTATTTTATTGAATTTGTAGGGTAGAAGTCAAGTGCGGGCGTGGCGCGTGGTACTGTGAGATCCGCCATATGCATGTTTCTGGTAATTACCATTATTAATTAAATGGTACCTAATGTAAGTATATGTTGCAAGAGAGCGTTTAGACCAAATTAGTCTGATGTGCCCTTTGTCATGAAATAAGTTTAAAATGGTACTTAATTTATTTACCTATTGCATATGAGTGTTTATTAGGGTGAATTAGTCTGCTGTGCCATTTTGATAGCTCCAAACGCGTTTAAAGCGAAATAGAAAAGGTAAAAAAAAATGTGATACCAATAACTCGTTAGCCCGAAAAAGTTTTTTACTAGAACGCTACTTTAAAGGGTCATGATCGTTGATCCTATATTGCCATCTGACCTTCAAAACACGCGATTTGATCAACTTAGTAAAGCACCCCAATTTTTAACACAATTCGAAGGATTTTGAAGGAAATTATTAATCCATTGCTTAGGTTCGAAAAATCCGTCTGCTCGACAACGTAAAGTTGCATTGTCAATTAATATTGTTGCATTGTCAAAATGCACGTCATTGCCCTTCTACGTGTGTGCAATTACCCTGCAGTTTGCATGAATATCAGCAACTCACATTCTTACGTAGTCCTTAGACATAAGTAAGAACACTCGGTACTTGTTAATTTATCTGCCAACTAAACCTACTTAAAAATCTATAGCAATACCTATAAATATCTCATTTTGGAGAACACGACCTTACTGAAAGCACGCCTATAAACAATCTCCTTTCAAATTCCAGATATCCTGGACAATAAAGCTGACAGCAATCATGCCATCGACTCTCATAGCTGCCAGGGTTATAGCAGGCCTTGCTGCCGGCGGCTGCTTCGTGGTCGTACCAGTCTACGTGAGGGAAATCTCCGAAGACACCCTCAGAGGAGCCCTGGGCTCCTTGAACATGACTGTGTGTAAATTAGGTAAGGTGGTATTTTTTTTTTGACAATGTTAATCGTGTTTCTACTCTTGTTCCAATTTTATCTGAGGTACTGTATAACTATTTCTTCTTCCATCCACCATGTCAGGTTTGTTGAGTTTCATGTTTTGGACAAATAAATAATCTTATAATACTTATATTTAAAACTCTCCTTTCCTTCTCGCCACAGCAAGTACTTATGTATGTTTTCACCCGTGAGCTCAAAATTGCCCCTTTTTTTCGATCATTTACACAATCTATCCAGCTTTCGTTTCTTGATCTTTCAGCTCTAGTCATACAGCAATTTGAAATTTCCAGATTGAAATTCAAAACATGGCCCTTGACATATCGTGAAACATGACATGTTTTGACGAGTCGTTTCAAAGGTGAATAATAATTAATTAATAAAGAGAAAGAAATATCAGAAATAAAAATAGCACCTAAAACCGGATATTTACCATGTGTTTCTGTTTTAAGAACGAGGTCCCACTACAGTATAGTAACAACTTTATTACTATTATTACAGGCGTTATCTTCGTGTACGCTGTCGGCATGGCGGTCTCGTATCGTGTGAACCAGGCGGTGTATCTGGCCGTTGCGTGCGCGCATGTGGTCGTGTTCTGCTTCATGCCGGAGTCGCCGAACTATTTGTTGAAGATCGGACAGGAGAAGGTTGGTATTTGGTATGTTTTTGTTGTACTAAAATCGAACTAGACCACCATAAACCATCCGTAATACTAAGGAGCAGTTGGTCTATTATAAAATTGTCGGCACGGTTGGCGCAGTGGTTGAGCGATCGGTTGCTGCGCTGCGTGTCGCGGGTTCGATTCCCGAACGGAACAAATATTTGTATGACCTAAAAATAGTTGTTCCGGGTCTGGGTGTCTTGTGTATGTGAGTTTTCATGTTTGTGAACGCACCCACGATACAGGAGTAATGGGGAAGGTCGGGCAAAGCTAATTGTAGATGGTGTGACCATAGCTAGGTCCCTACGGCCTACAAAAATTTTGACATTTCGTTCATTCATTTCATTTTATGTTCATTCATGAGTTTGATTTTATTTCACTATTTCGTTATTTTCGGTGATTTCAGTATTTTAAATCAAGTACTTGACATGGAAAGTGTCAGAATTTTAAACCTTGAATATTTCCTCGTAATCACTTTCTTCAAAATGTTCACGACATAAATTCGAACTCAAAAAAATACGAATAGCTTTAAAGCACAATCTTCTAATTTTAGGGGCTTACGAGAAATTCGAACTCCAATTTCGGAGTATCTAGGAACACAACAACGCGTCAATTTTCGCAAAAATAAAATAAAACCACATCACGCCTTGTATTTTTAGCTTGTGTTGGGAACTAGCTACGACAGCGCCATTTTGACAGTTGCCTTCCCCATTACCATTCAACTTCGTTCAATGGTCGTTCACATAATATACTGTCATGGTACGATTATTAGCAATTCAGAAGCAGGCTGCCTGGAAATTGAACGCTTTTTTAGAAGCTCATAGTATCCTGTTTGTTTCTGTGCATATTATAAGTGTAGCTACTAAATTGTAAATCCGTAATTGGCTGTAAGATTAGTTCATTAATTTTAAGTGAAAGTTTAAAGAACGGTGGGGTTTTGTAAATACATAAATATAGCAAAGTGTTTTTGAAAGGATAGGAATCTCTTTCCTGCTTCTTTCAAAGAGTATTTTAATTGTCTATGCTTTTTGAACTAAAGTCCGTTCAGTTATTTAAATCTCTAACAGCAACTCACCAGCAACCCTAATAAAACAAGTTAGGATATAGATCACTTTGATTTGAGCTGCAAAATCAGAGGTAAATTATGTAATTTGTCGAATAAATTAGCTGGACAGATGGGCCAGAGCCGTCACTCAGTGGGGGGCAGAAAATGGGCGTCGTCAAAATGCCTAGGAAACGCTGACGCGAATACTTTGAGACGGTTATGACCCTTACTTTGACGGAGTAGCCAGAAATGTGCAAATACATATGTGTTATATCTTTTTATGGTAATTAATGCCACTATAGGGCGCTAGTGCTGCCCCTTGGTAACTATTACTGGGCACATTTTCAGTACTCTGACAATAGGAAAATGTACAAGGCATCGTCCTAATAGAACGCGAATGCGCGATCATCGTAGGTTCGCGCGAATTTTACTCGTACGAACGCGTGATCAAACATTGAACTCGAATATGTGTCCTAACTGACAATCGCACGACGCTGTCGCGCGACTCAATGTGTTAGTAAATCTATTCGCGCAAACTTAGTTCGTACGAACGCGCGATCAAACATATTGAATTCGAATAGGTGTCCTAATTGAAATTCTCGCCAATCGCGTCGGCGAAGCGGCGCACCGCGCCATAATCCACGGTCGCTTGCTCGTGTCGTCAATTCGCGCGATGATCAATAGGATAGGCTTGTGTAGTACATGAACTAAGTACTATTAGGAATTCATTCATGACACTGTACTAGAATGAACTATTCCCTAAGCTTATTAGTACTTCGGTCATTTAGTACTTCAGTACTTCGTTTTGATCACGTTCCGTCCGATCGGTCGCTCGGACTTGGATCCACAGACTATGTATGTGCTTGTACTAAGATGCGCAAGCCCGCCATTGCGACGACACTTAACTGACGCAACCGAACTTTACTGAACGCCTGGCGACGTGGGAAGGCGAAGGAACGAGAGAGACGCACTCTTTACTCTGTTGCACTCGGTGCACTCTGAGTAGGTACTCAAACTTACAACTTCATAACTCTGATTTGCCAAGTTGTTTCAGATCATTATCATGATAACATTTTAATCTATTTTGCTTTATGTATTTTGAGACATTTATGCGAGGTTGCCGAGTTTTCAAATTAATTTCTGATTTCTCTACTAAAATATTTTTTTAATACTTTCTAGTGAGTTTTCATTTTCAATTTATTAAACTGCTATTATTCTGTTCAAAAGATATATGGATATATTATGTATGATGCTATTTGCTTAATATAATATTAAAATGTTACTATTTTTATTTATTAGCTTCTGCCAGCGAATTCGTGAAGTTGTAAAAATTTGCATTTGATAACATATCTGCGTGATACCATACAAGCACTCGTAAAACTCTTCATCCGACAGTGTACTAAATGTACTAATAGTACTAGTAGACCGAACTAGTACGTTTCACAGATTGTACTAGATCGGAGCGGTCCGTTCATTGAACGAGCAAGAACAAGTCTACAATAGGACACGAGTTTTTGCCATCGCGCATACACGCGATGGTCGCAACGCTTACTCGCGCGATCATCGTAGGTTCGCGCGAATTTTAATCGTACGAACGCGCGATCAAAATTATTGAACTCGAAAAGGTGTCCTAACTGACAATCGCACGACACTGTCGCGACTCATAATGTAGACGATGCCTAAAGCTTTGGGGGAGACATAAGCCCAGCAGTGGGGTGCGTATAGTAGGAATAGGTTGCTCTTTTCAGAAACGGACAGTATTTTCCAGCTGCCGAAGATTTCGATTTGATTGAGATTTAGTTCCATAACGTTCGTTTAAACATTGTAGCTAACTACCCTCGTAGTCAAATGCGTGGGTTATTTATAGTATGGTGATCAGCACCCTAATTGCGTGCTTACTATCAATTTCAATCTGAATCCATTGCTAATCCATTGCTTCATATGTTCGAAAAGTTTGTCTGTTCAACAACGTAAATTGCACAATGAATGTTGATGAACTGTCAAAATGAAAACCATTCCTACTGTTAGTGTAGTACGCAATGGGGAAGGTCGGGCAAAGCTAATTGTAGATGGCGTGACCATAGCTAGGTCCCTGTGGCCTACAAAAATTTGACATTTCGTTCATTCATTTCATTTTATGTTCATTCATGAATTTGACTTTATTTCACAATTTCGTTATTTTCGGAGATTTCAGTATTTTAAATCAAGTACTTGACATGGCAAGTGTTAGAATTATATTTCCTCGTAATCACTTTCTTAAAAATGTTTCCGACATAAACTGGAACTCAAAAAAAATTCTACGAAGAGCTTTAAACCACAATCTCATAATTTTAGGGGCTTTCGGGAAATTGTGGACTCCAATTTCGTAGTATCTAGGAACACAACAAAGCGTCAATTTTCGCTAAAATAAAATAATACCACATCACGCCTTGTATTATTAGCTTGTGTTGGGAACTAGCTACGACAGCGCCATTTTGACAGTTGCCTTCCCCATTCCTAGTGTGGGGCAACGTTTTAAAAAAAAAAAAAAAAATTATTTCGGTATTTTTCTAATGGGATTGAGAGTCAAAACCCAACCGATTTAGAAATCGGTTTAGTGTCACAATGCAACACACAAATCATATTAAAATGCCGTATTTTCCGTATTCTCCTTAAAATATGAAAAATATTTATTGTCATTCAACAACGTTAGCACGGACGTAAAATATAGCGGCGGGTTGTTATCGCGCACTGGATTTTCAAGTCTCGGTGTTGAACCGAGCATTGAGAATCCAACAGGGTGCATCCCAGCGCGAGGAAAAAAACACTCAATTGGATTTTCCACTCTCGGCGCTAAGCAGTGCGTTGAAGATCCACTGAGCGAAAAAATCCCGCCGCGATATTTTTACGTCCGTGCGAACGTCCACTAAATGGAGCATTGTGTTGACTTCAATGCGTCTTTATTTGTTTCAGAAAGCCGCTAAAACCATATCCTGGTTGAGGAGCCTGAACCAGAACCATGAGGTGGTGGTTGAGGAGATGTTGAAGCTGAAGGAGGAACAGCGACAGTTTGAGGAGACCACCCGGCTGTCACTGCTCAGTGTGGGTAAAGTACGAACATTGACTGTTGTTATTGTGCACCAAACAATCGGCAATAAAGATAGGAATTTGAATAAGCACAATGTCGCTATTAATTTGAACCTAATATAAGCAAGATCAGCCTTTAATGTTTCCACTGGTGTGACACAGGCCTCTCTGTGAGATCGAGTGGGGCATAAATCATAGTACACCATGCGGGCCCAGTGCGAATTGTTGGATTTCAAGTCTTACATTTTTTCGTTTCGTGACATGGCGGTTTCCTCACGATGTTTTCCTTCACCGTTTTGAGAGCAGTGGTGATGTAATTAAATACACAAAGTATAGTGCCTGGGTTCGAACTTACGACCGGTACCGACACGGTAAAAGGAATCTTTACCAAATAACACGTACTTAAACCATAACTTTTCCTCATTTACATTAACGATTTACCTACAGCTTTACAACAAGAGTGCATACTTTTGTGCTGACGACATATCAGTAATTGTAACGAATGGTAGTAAATCAGAAACAAATCACGAAAAAAACCTTAACTAAACAATAAAACAAGTGTTAAAATGGCTCGAAAACAATCATCTCTTTGCAAATCTAAATACAACCAAATACATAAATTTTCAATATTATAATTCAAAATAAACATCTTATAAACAAATTAACGAGGTTAGTGAATACTTTCTAGGACTTACTTTATATCAGAATTGTAATTGAAAATTACATATAGAACACGTCTGCAAGAAATTAAACAAATTTTTATTTGTACTTAAACGTTTAAGACGTACCGCAAGTGAAGCAGTTGTACTTACTGCTTACCATGGGTATGTTTACTCTTTACTCAGGTATTGGTCTCTACTCTGGGGGAACTCGACGAACGTAAATGAAGCATTCCTAGTGCAGAAAAAATGCCTAAGAGCAATTTACGGTATCAGTCCATTATCATCCTGCAGACCTGTATTTAAAAAAAAAACTTTTAACATTAATAGGTCTTCTTATACTTATAATGCAAGCTGGTGTATCTGTAAAAGAGCACTCAATTTTGTTTGTAACCTGTGACCTAAATTCTGAATATACCCGTCGAGACCCAACACGGTTAAGAATTCCTTCACATCAAAGCGCATTATGCCATAAAAATATCTTCATCACAGCAATTAAAATATTCAACTATATTCCAAAATAAAATAAGAGAACTCCCTCTTAAACACTTTAAATACAAACTACATAAATGGCTAACTGGTAATTGTTTTTATAGTGTGAAAGAATTTATTGATAAAAAAGTTTCAGATAAATATGGTTACTAAGTTTTTGTTTGGTATATTACTAAGATTTTATTATTGTTAAGATTTTCAATCGCTACTGCTGAGCATGAGGTCCTGGGTTCGATTCCCAGGTCGGGCAACATGTTATTGGGTTTTTCTATCTGGAATTTCTCAGTAGCAGCCCGAAGTATGGATTTGTGCTCGGTAGATGGCAATAGGCTCGCCCCCTATTACATGGAACTTAAACATAACTGGCGAAATGTGGGTGTACTATAGGTACACCTCTGCCTAACCCTTCGGGGAAACAAGGCGTGATGTTATGTTATGTTATGTTATGTGTTAAGATTTTACCAGTCTTAGACATGTTAGAATAATAATGTTAAGAAATTACTGTATCGTTTTTTTTATTTTTTTAATATTTGTATGCCAATCCACGGCGAAACATGTAAGATCGTAATTCTATCTAGAAGACCTAAATGTACCATGTTTTCAACAAATAAATATATTCTATTCTATTCTATAATTTTATAATTAATTAAAAATACACCGAAAATAGAAATAAAATTGAAAAATTAAAAAAAGGTGAACAAATCCATGAATTACATAACTAAAATTGCAGCTAGAATTATGATTTTTAAAGAGATTTTAACCGAGCTAAAATTAGTGGTAAACAGACTTTTACGCAAATTATTTTGGTAAACGACCTTGTATCTCGAAACAATTGCAATAGTTTAAACACAGGCCTATGCTAGCAAAATACTGTCCGTTTACGGTATAACACACAAATTTAAAACGATATTAACCTAAATACAGGAAAAACTACGCTGCGATCTAGTAGATAGATGGATAGATAAAACATTTATTCAGTGCACACAAAAGACATATCACAACCCACAAAAGCACAATGAAATGATAACACAATAAAATCATAAATATAAACAAAGTGCCAATTCCAAAAAAAAAAAAACAGTTATATACCAGGCCACTCAGAAAGTATTGCGAAAAATAGTTTTATATACGAGAGACTGGCCAGTTAGTCTATTTTGAAAATATGATTATTTGTAAGTAAAAACAGGTACGTTCCAATTTCAAGATTTCCCCCCACATTGTTTGCGAGCTAATTTAAATCATCGTGTCTCATAAAAAAATGGATCTGCGCCGGGAACATTTCCACGCTATGAATTTTTACGATTTCAAGTGTCGCCTGAAACCGGACGAATTGTACGAAAGCTCATGCTATTTGAAGTCAACCGTGTATCGTTGGCATAATGAATTCAAGCGCGGTCGGCTAACTTTTGGAGACGAAGAAAGAAGTGTTCGGCCTTTGACGGCTGTTACGGAAGAAAACGTGCTAGCAGTGAAAGATTTAATCCAAGACAAGAGGCGAATTACGTATCAAGAGATTCAGCACATACTGCAGGTTGGATCGGGAAGCCTTCACGAAATTCTTCACGCTGGGTGCCGTACAACCTCACCGATGCTCAGAAGCAGGTCCGGGTGGAATGGTGCAGTGATATGATAAACAAATTTGATGCAGGCTCGTCTCGGCGTGTTAACGACATCATTACAGGTGATGAGTCTTGAATTTTTCAATACGATCCAGAAACGAAGCACCAGTCGACGGTTTGGGTGTTTCAAAACGAATCAACGCCTACCAAAGTGACGCGATCTAGAAACGGGGGGAACATTTTGATCGCGAGCTTTTTCTATTTGACTGGCTACTTGGTGACAATTCCTTTACGGAACCAAAGAAGCAATAAACGCTGAATGATATACACCAAATGCTTGGCAGAAGTTTTCTCTGTTGTGAGCAAACAAGCGACCAAACACAGGGCTCCGCGGGCTACTGCTCCACCACGACAACGCGCCTCCGCACACCGCGCTCAAAACGAGAGACTTCCTGGACAGCACGCCGGTGAAACTCCTGGGTCACCATCCTAACATCCCTGAACTAGCGCCGTGTGACTTCTTTTTGTTCCCGAAAATAAAAAATCTGCTCAAAGGCATACAATTTTCGTCGCAGGAAGATGTGCTGTCTGCGTTCGAGCAGGCTGTAAACTATTTGTCTACGGCGGACTGGAAAAGTGTTTCGAAACGTTAATAAACTGACACAATGACATATTCGAATAAAGTGCGGTGTGCGTCTCAAGGTTGCACCAAATGGGATTCTAGCTCAGTATGTGTCAGGCAAATATACCTGACGCTGATATTCTGCTGTATCCCTGCCTGCACACATGCAGACATCGAGCAGACGAGATAAAATTGGTGTTATGATTAATTATTTTATACGGAGTGACCATTATGTAAGTGGAGTCTACCCACAACTTACATTATTTAGGTATTCTACAGTAAAGATTTGCATTGCGAAAGGTTCGTGTTAATTGACGTGTTGATTGATTGATTATTTAGAAGGCACATGTATGGTTTAGGTATTAATGAATAATCGTATTATAATTAATTATAGTGGCGTAGGTGCGAATAAAATAAATGATTTTGTAAATGTGAGAACGTCGTAGGCCCTGTGGATTATAAATTATAGACAATTGTCTATTTGTTTAACATATGGTACCTGTTGACAGGCCTACACTGTCCTCCCATACCTGTTAATCACTGTAATTGGAAAACATTGTAAAAGACATATTTTTAAAAGAGTAACCATGGAGTTTCTTGCCGGCTCTTCTCCATGGGAAACGACCAATTGGAACCGTGCACCTAGAATCTGACGTTTCATAAGTGCCCATGTAGGTCTATGTGAAATAAAATATTTTGATTTTGATTTTGATTTGGCTTGATTAAAACATGTTGACAATAAATAAATATAGGTAAATAACATGCGTATTATAATTATTATCTAACAAATCAGTGACCACAATAAAATCAAGGTAAATTGCAAGAATACGGTAATCCGGAGACGTCAGCGCCGTGTGCGCGACAGGTAAATCTTGGAATTGTAGGCACACGCAGTAATGATCAATGCTACAATACGGCTTCAGAGTGGGACAAGAGCTGTCTTCGACGTTTCTAGCCCGTTGGGTGAGCCGAACTTCGGCTTGCATTAAACAGTCGTCATCTACAGATAAATAAATAAACAATCAGACCAAAGATACAAGCAGAATCTATGATAGAGCGAGCGAAAATCAGAAAAAACAATAATGAGGAAATTTACGAAATCCGTACCAATCTTCAAAATACAATATCTAAATTCTTTAATACCACACAGGCTTAGGAGATCAGAGATGATTCAAATACATAGAAAGGACCATGGGGTATTTTGTATGAACCCCGTCCGTCCCCACCCTACAACAGTCATGGGATACGTGTCAATTTGTTCATTGGGACCCAAAAAAGCCTCAAGTACCTGTATTAGTTGCAAAAACTATTGGGTTTATTTGTAGTAAAAAATATACTTTTTGGCAAAAATGTATTTATTATTAAACAAAAATTATTTTTTCCACAGCCAAAAAAGCATGTTTCACGTAAACAAATAACGATTCTATAAAACAAAAAAAACTTGATTCTAAAACTGAAAATCATTGAGTATAATAACAGTGTTTAAGTTAATTAATATACCTCTTAGCTCATTATTACAGCCAAAAGCATGTCAAACAACACACTACTAGCTTAAGTTAAGCTCAGATTTATTCTGCGTGCCATACGAAACAGAGCTAGTCCAAACTTCACTGTTTGCTTGACGTGCTCTTGACTGTACTAACAATTACATTTATGGCCGATTCCCATAATTAACGGATCGATATTGGTTAACATTAACTGTTATTGCATCTTTACCAATAATGAAGCGAAGAACTCATAGCTTCGCATAGTTTACCCTCCCATATGGAAGTAGCTATCACAGGTAAAATTCGCTTACGAATGTCTTTAAATGCTGAGTAGTAAGCAAAACGATTCGTTTTTGTTTATAGGAACCGAGCATTAGTCGTCTATCGTATATAGTAGAATCAGACGCTTCAAATGACACTTATTTCAAATCTGTTGGATTGTGGGGACGTTTCTTCCCATCATCCTTTAGGCGTCTTGAATCAAATAATAAAATGAAATACATCCATCGTTGATGGGATCAGACAGAAAAATATACCACTAGCTGACCCCGCAAACGTTGTTTTGCTTTTTTGAAAAATAGATGTTGGCCGATTCTCAGACCTACCCGATATGCACACAAAATTGCATACACATTGGTCCAGCCGTTTCGGAGGAGTTTGGTAACAAACACTGTGTCGCAAACATGCGAATTTTATATATTAGTAGATACACAACATAACATCACGCCTTGTTTCCCCGAAGGGTTGGCCAGAGTTGTACCTATAGTATACCCACATTTCGCCAGTTCTGTTTAAGTCCCATGTAAGAGGGGGCGAGCCTATTGCCATCCTCCGGGCACAAATCCAGATTCCGGGCTGCTACTGAGAAATTCCAGATGGAAAAACCCAATAACACGTTGCCCGACCTGGGAATTGAACCCAGGAACTCATGCTCAGCAGTAGCAATTGCGACCACTAGACCAATGAGGGATTTGAGGTGTATATTAGTAGATAATATTTTATCTAAATTGGAGTTTAAAATTCAGTAAAAACCAACGATATCCAATTTGCCCAAAAATCAAAAAGGTTGCACACACTACCTACTCGTAGATTGTTAAGCCATGGCGAGACTTGTTATTAAACTTAATGGTACATAATTAGTTTTACTTATATTATGTAAAGAACTGTAATTAAACCATTATTTATTATAATTACAATAAAATTAAATATTCCACATTCCTTGCAGACCGGTATTTAGTAAGCAACAAAATAACACCGAGTAGATTATTCACATAATTGTGTGTTGTTGGCAGATATATTTGATAACAAAGAAGTGTGTTTGCTTGGTTAAAATAATTCATATTTTGCTCGAAGATTATACGAAATCTACGCAAGTAAGTGCGGCATCCCTAGATAATTCTCTACCTACCGACTTCCAACAATCATGGAAAATGCCTCAATCAGAATTGTACGGATTAAAGATCGTCATTTGTTAGGCAAAGAGGATGCTGCTACTCATTCCGTTGATATAACCCTATGGTTGCCTTTATCGACATTTAAAACTGAAGAGTGCCCTACGATCAAGTAATCTCTAGCTAAAACTTACTGGTAATCCGGGTAGCATCTAGGTGGAATGACATCCGGAAAACATTATATCGAAATGATACATAAAATTAAAATAGGCAATCTCCATAATATTCATTCAAGTGAGACAAAAAAAGGCTAATAACAATTTTACCATAGGAATTTATAAACAATGTTCCAAGTAGATAATATACTTGTTATATTTTAAGCAAGTTAATAGGTATATATACTAAACTTTACTTATGATCCGTTCCCACGGACAAACGTGAAAACGATTTTGTGGGCCAAGCAGAGTTGGCATGAATAAATCATTTTGATTTAAATCATGATTTAAATCACGATTTAAATCAAATGAGTTTTTCAATAAAAATCAATGAATTAATCAAAAATAAATTTAATTACACTTTTTTTCAAAGAAATCAACATAAAAAAAAAAACTGATTTAGAAATTATACCTAATTAGCTTACAAACTAGGGTCGTTTAAATCTGAGAAATCATTTTAATATTTGAATTAAAAAACTAGTTTTTAAATTCCCAGTCGGTTTCTTAATTTGCTCTGAACAATTCCCAAGGTGGAAAACACCCTTTCCACAGCAGCTGAAGAAGCTATCGCCCCAAACATTTGCTTCACCACTGGAAAAAAAATTGACTGTTCCTCTTCGTTAAATATATTTTAGTCACATTTGTTACTATTTCTACTGCGAACATCACACTTTTGAATGGTTTTGATTTTGACTTAAGCTCTACTATCAATATTAGCAAAACTTAATCATCATAGTGATTTCGTGCTTACTCCAACGCACTTTCTTGTTCTTCATCTGTCAGTGTGAATTCTGTTTGCATTCACATGTCAGACAAAAGGGAAATCCCCGCGGTGTGTCCGGGGATTATCCCTTTAGGGCGCGTTCCGTTTTGCGCAAAAATATAGTTAAATTAAATAATTAAATTAAAAAATCAAAAAAATCGTGCTTGATTCGATTTTTTCAAAAAATCATTTTTTCCAAACCAGGGGCCAAGACTAGTTAGGTACTGCAAACTCTTTATAAATAAAACTATAATGATCTCCACAGTTCGCGACCACACGACATATGCAGCGCTTCGGATGACGTTAATCCTGATGGCGATGCAGACGCTGTCAGGATGCTTCGCCCTCATGAACTATGCAGCCGACGTGTTCCATCGCGCAGGCACTGAGTGGAGCCCTAACACGCTTGCGCTTGCCGTGGGGTCCTTGCAACTGGCTGGATCCTTCTTCACTACAGTTTCCATTGAGAAGTTTGGGCGCAAGGTGAGATTTTTAATAAATATTGATAGGAAGGTTAAGTTACGCTTGCCGCGGTTGGTTCGTGGTCACTACTTTTCGAGACTGCTCCGAGTCTCAAAAGCATGTTAAGCTGTTGGAAAAGGCCATCAGGGTCTGATGTTAAGAGCGAGAGGTTGTGTTCCATCAACACCCGTCGCAAACAAAAAAGGTTAGAAAAATACAGGGTGGAAGGGACATCGAATCACGACCTGATACCATAGGCTCAGTAGGTACATGATTTTGAACCCCTCTGCGTTGAAATTTTTTGTCCGTATTTTTTTTTTTTTAATTCGCCATACATTTTGACCGCGTTGGTTACACTTTTCTATGATACAGAGTTTTTATTTTTTTGAAATCAGACAAAAAAATTCAACGCAGCGTTCAAAATCATGTACTGAATAATTTGTGGGTAATTGAGTTTAGGAAAAAGAAAGAAGTCGGCTTGAGACATATCTGGTGAATAAGGTGCTTGCTCGATGGTATTTGTTGAGTTTTTGGTCAATAATTCGTTCACAATGAAAGCCAAATCCAACAATTTTCTTTCCACAAATCTGGCCTTTTTCGTCGAATTTGCTGTCTTAAACGACGCATAACTTCACGCATTTTTTTTTACCGTTTGACCTTCGAGCAAGAATTCCGAGTGCACATCAACACGATAGTCAAAGATAACAGTCAACATGACTTTAACTTTTATGTACACACTTATAAATCATTCTTTAAACTCGTTTTTTTCTGACATCCATGACAGTAAAGGCTCCTTCACATAATATTCAAGCATCATTTAAAGTAAATTATGTCGGTAGAGGTATAGTTATTGTTACCTACCACATAAATATTTTTTGAATTTTCCGCGTTTTCTCAGGTCACGCTTTCGTTTGCCAGAGTCTAGTAGATAATCACTGTAGTGACAATTGGCGTTAGGTACGAGCGTCACATTGTGGAACCAATAAATTCCTACCATCAGCAATTCAATTCTGTAAAAATCTCAGCGTCAAAACTTAGCTGAAGTAAGATTAAAGTGAGCTGTCATTCTACCACTATTGACACCTCACTGCATCTACGTTTTCACGATGCGATTTCTACAAAATAGACTGGCAGTCCTACCAAAAACAAAAGTGTACAGGAATGCATTTTTAATAGTTGTACTATAAATTTGGCAGAATACCACGCAAAAAAGTTATCTCATGATCGCGTGAGCGAAGCGACGCAAAAAATTAAGCGATGACCCGATAAAAGGTCAATGATGCTTGTAGAGAAAAAAAACATCGACTAGGTTAGCAGGTTTTAATGATATTATTTCATCACATCGGCCAAAAGTTTATTGACAAACTCGTTCCACGGACAAAAACCTTGTTCATCCGTGTGGCACAACTTCGATCGCATAACAACTCTCTGCGGAGGATTTTCTAAGGAATATTTTGACCCATTTCTTAACTGTGACCAACTTGGGTACACATATTCCACTTTCAAATATTTACTTTTACTATCTGCCCACCTTTGAAACACAATCTTTCCGCCAATTGGAAATTTCTCATATTGATTTGGTAAGTCGATCGATTCAAATTCCATAGAAGTCGCAATAGAGTTCATGTTGTAATCATGACCAACTATCAAATTTAACTTGGGCATTTCGTCATAATTCTTAAATGTTTTGGTTATAAACTTCATTAATGGTGCGCCGATGTCTTTAGCTACTGTTGTATATCTTATGTAATGATCTTGTCGCCCTATTTCAGTCAATAGTTTCCATTTTTCCGGTGTCGTTATTTGTCCCCATGCAATGTCTTTTATCGGCCTGCCGTCGTAGAAACTCATAGTAAATGAGTCCATAGATGAAATTCCTATGAACAACGGCCCATTGATCCACACTTCTTCGCCGACCTTAAACGAAATCGTGTTATAAGGTCCGTTCAAGTCACATATTCCATCCTGTTTGCAGATGTCTGATCCTTCAATTTCCAAAATGTTATTCAATTCTGAAAAAGCGGCCATCAGTTTAGAATTATTTTGTAATTTTCTATGAATTTCTTCGATCACCGTATCTTTATATGCTTCGGTGGTGTTGTGTATGACAGGTTGAAAAAGGGGATCCGGCTCTGTAATATTTTTGTGATGTACAGTCACGTTGCAACTTTTGAACGCTGCGTCAATGAAAGCTCTCGCCGTCGCCTTGGTTCTGCTCACCGTGTTCGCGTACACATACACTGTATCTTCATCGGGACATCCTCCAAGAAGAAACTGTTCCTTTTTAAACCATTCTGAGAAATATTCGCCCATATATCCTTCTAGCTGCGCTCCTTTCGGAGTCAAGAGTCCCGGCGGGCCACCTCGCGGGGGCCAGAGTTTCGGTGAAAATGTATGTAGTAGTTCTCCTAAAGGAAGCCGCATGTTATGTCGACTGAGTATGAAAACTTGTTTCAGTTTCAGGTTGTCCGCGACAAAACCTTCACACAACACGATACATAGTAGTAAAGAAACTGATTTCGACACCATTTTATTTATTTTTTATCACTACTGCTTACATTGAACAAATATATATGTTTTTTTTTTGTTTTTGTTATTTTACGAGTATTTGAATAGATCTACACATGACTATTGGTAAATCAAGACTAATTTATTTATTCATAAAATTCGTTCTAAATAGCCTCTTGTTGTTTAATTAGCGCAAGATTTTATTTTAAACACTAGCTTCTGCTCGCGACTTCGTCCGCGTGGAGTTTCTTGTTTTAAAATTATATCCTTCAGCATCGCATCGCCCGCCCGCGAGATTACTTCGTTTTCGCATTAGCGTTTTTTTAGATTTTTTTTTTTCTTTTGCTCGTCTCGTATGATGTTAAATATCATATAACCTTCTTCGAGATTTGGGAAATCAAATGCAAAACGAATACAACTGGTTGTTAGATTAGCGCGTTCAAACCAACAAACAAACAAACTCCAGCTTTATTATGTTAGTTTAGATTTACATGATCAAGGTGCCAGCCTATCGGACCGGATCGTAAGAACAATGTTGAAGATAGTAACGGCTACATAACTGGTTACTGTGTTAAATGGGAACCAACATTATGGACTGACCACAAGTAATTACTCGTATTCTTTCTTTGTGTTCGTATGAACATTCTATTAAGTACTTTAAAATTGTATGCAGGGGTAAAAGGGATAGCCACTTCACTTATAGTGGATTAGCCCAGTGTACTTGAAAGTAGTAGAAAGGTGTCCACCAGCTGGCCTTCCTTACCTAAACATCGCCATAACGACAATGGTCACGAGCGCCTCGCATCAGCGGATTCGCTCAACCTTCACCAGGCCGTGCGTCGAATCGGACCGCTAAACTGTTTAAGAGTTTTATTTCAAGTGGGCCTTGACAATCCCAACTTACCAGTTGTCTAATCACTAAATTGGATTATAATATTTATTGAAAGGGCCAAATAAAAAATAACTTTTCGAATAGATGCGTTTATCGTTAAAATACCGCTTGTATCATAAGGATCACGTTACACGTTTTACTGTACCATCTCAATATTGCCATAAATATACTAATCAATACTATTTCTATTTTAATATAAATCTTAAGCCGCGCGAATCGGGTGGTCACGGTACGGGCGACATAATTTACCCTGGTTACTCTGGGCTTGAGCGGTAATTCGTTCACAAATTCGTCATTCGATAGACAATGCACAGCCTAAACCGCTGGGTTCAGAAGCAAGAAATTTAGCACAAGAGTACCTACAATACATAGCAAAAGTGAGCAATAAGGTTGTTTTTTTGTAACTAAAATATTTAAATATGGGATAAAAGTGTGTGTGGAAACTCGTCATTTTGAAGTTAGACTTTGAGACTAAGTCTAAATTACACTGTACACGTTCTACAGTGATAATTAGACTTCTGTCTGAAAGTAAAAGTATAGTCGTTTTTGTTTTTAACTTATTCTTTTCGGCTCCTGAGTAGTTGCCGTTTCGAAATCCTATCGGCATACGTTCGAAAATAATTTGAACTTAAAAGAATGGGAATGGCTCATTATATCATCCAGCAGCGTCCTCACTCTTATAATATGCACATAATAAAACATTTATAAACTCAATCCTTTTTCCCATGGGGTAAGCAGAAACTACAACACACCACCTGCTACGATCCTTACATACTCCACACACGTACACAACCCTCCAACACCGATAGGTGCATAGGTAGCTATATTTTATTGACAAACTCATTCCAAGAACAAAAGCCATACTCATCAGTGTGGCACCAATTTAATCGCATCAGAACTTTCTGCGGAGGATTCTCCAAAGTATATTTTGACCCATTTCTTAACTGTGACCAACTTGGATACACATATTCTACTTTCAGATATTCACTATTACTATCTGTCCACCTTTGAAACACAAACTTCCCGCCAATTGGAAATTTCTCATATTGATTTGGTAAGTCAATCGATTGAAAACCCAAAGCATTCGCAACAGAGTTCATATTAGTATCGTGGCCAACTAACAACATTAACTTAGGTTTGTCGTCATAGTTCTTAAATGTTTTAGTTAAATACTCTAGTAATGGTGCCCCGCTTTCTTCAGCTACAGTTGTATATCTTATGTCTTGATTTTGTCGTCCCATTTCAGTCAATACATTCCATTTTTCCGGTGTTGTTATTTGTTCCCATGCAATGTCTTGTATCGGCCTGCCGTCGTAGTAACTCATTTCAAATGCGTCCACAACTCTGTGTGCTATGGAAAACGGTCCATCGACCACCACTGGTTTGCCGACCATATACAATATTGTGTTATTAGCTTCAGTCAAGTCACAGATTCCATTCTGCTTGCAAATCTCCGATCCTTCAATTTCCAATATTTTATTCAATTCCGAATATACTGCCTTCAGTTTAGAATTATTTTCTAATTTTCTGTTTATTTCTTTAAACACCATATCTTTATATGCTACAGTGGTGTTGCTTATAGCAACTTTAAAAACGGGATCCGGCTGAGCAGTGTTTTCGTGATGTACAGTCACGTTGCAACTTTTGAACGCTGCGTCAATGAAAGCTCTCGCCGTCGCCTTGGTTCTGCTTACCGTGTTCGCGTACACATACACTGTATCTTCATCGGGACATCCTTCGGAAAGAAACTGTTCCTTCTTGAACCATTCTGAGAAATATTCGCCCATGTATCCTTCTAGCTGCGCTCCTTTCGGTGTCAAGAGTCCCGGCGGGCCAGCCTGTGGAGGCCAGGGCTTCGGTGAATATCTATGTAGTTGTTTTCCTATCGGATACCGTATGTTATGTCGACTAAGTATGAACACTTGTTTCAGTTTCAGGTCTTCCGAGACAATACCTTTCCATAACACCATCAATAAAAGTAAAAAAACAAATTTTAACACCATATTTTTTTACTCTATCAGTTGTTTTAGTAGTCTTCAACATTTGCTTTTGTGTATTTTACGAGTATTTGAATAGATCCACACATGTGTGTCGGTAAAGCGAGACTAGTTTATTTTTGGCGTTACCAACGTAAATATAGGTAGGTATGTACGGACACCCGTTGTTTAAATAGCTAGACTTTTATTATATTATCGCATATTAGTGGCGTAAATTTTATCACTCCATCTCGGCAAAGTAAGATTTTCTTTTGTCCCTGTGCATTGACACAGTTTAATAAAAGATACTTTGTTGTGTCGACTTATATAAAAAAGGTAGAATGGAGTATGCAAAAGCGAGCGAAACGAGCGCGAATTTTTTTGGATCCTTCTTCGGTTGTCAAATTTTCTTTTCAACATTCATACAGAAATAGGAGGTGTCTACTTTATCGACTCATAGTTACATAATTGTAAAAGACTTCTCAAGATGGTCTGGACATGGAAGGGAAGAAGTCCCACAGGACGGTAGACCCGGGGAGAACCCCCTCTCCCCTCTTAGTCCACCACTAACAGACAGCAAAGTACATGAAGGCAGTCAGTTTACTGAAGGCGCTAGAAATTAATGCAAACACTGATATTACCCTTAGGCCGATACTGATGTTACGTATTAACATACTGTTGAGAAACCTGTCGGACCGGATTATACTATTAATAGTGTCTATTAATAGTAATTGGTATACAACTGGTTACTAATCAGGGTGAAAATCGAGTACGTACTTAAAAGGTCGCCTACAATAGTCGGTCTTATGTTGTACAGGCCGGCAGTAAAATAACTCTTGTTATATGCGAATAGTCAAGCGAATTTAGAATGAGCTTTCAAATTATTTGAACAAGGTTATTTTTTTTTTAAAAACCTGGGAAAAAATAGGCGCGTTTATGTTAACACGAAAGCTTAGAATAACTGCAAAAATAACAAGTAATAGTCAAACTCCTGGGTTACCCTCCTTACAGCCATGACCTAGCACCGTGTGACTTCTTTTTATTCCCAAAAATAAAAAATCTGCTCAAAGGCATACAACTTTCGTCGCCGGAAGATGCGTTGTCAGCGTTCGAGGAGGCTGTAAACGAGGTATCTATGGCGGACTGGAAAAAATGTTTCGAAAACTGGTTCAGACGCATGAAACTTTGTATAGACATTGCTAGTAGAGCGTGCTTTGCAAAGATATTTTTGTTTTAAACCTATAGAACATATAAATTTATTTTCGCCAAACTTTCTGAGTGTCCCACGTATTCTACTTTCAAATATTCACTTTTACTATCTGACCACCTTTGAAACACAAACTTTCCGCCAATTGGGAATATCTCTTGATTTTGTTAGTCAATCGATTGAAAACCCAAAGCAGTTGCAGAGGGTTCATATATTAATGTCAAAGCCAACTAACAACATTAACTTTGGCATTTTGGCATAGTTCCTAAAAGTTTTAAAACGTTTTTACATTTCGACCAAATATCTGTGCAACAGCCGTTTTTAGGACGAACAGTTAAATACTTCACTAATGGCGACGCGGCGTCTTCAGCCACTGTTGTATTATGTCACTCAATATTTTACATTTTTCCAGTGTTGTGATCTGTCCCCATGCAATATCTTGTATCGGCATGGCGTCGTAGTAACTCATTATAAATTCGTCAACAGCTAAGCTTTCTACGACCAACGGTCCATCGACCGACATGCTTCGAGCGACCTTACACGAAATCGTTTCATTAGCTTTAGTCAAGTCACACATATTTTCATCCTGCTTGCAATCCTTATTTCTAATATTTTGTTTAATTCCGAATATCCGGCCATTAATTTAGAATTGTTATCTAATTTTCTAATAATTTCTTCGATCACCATACCTCCATACTTCAGTGGTGTTGTGTATGACAGAGCGAAAACTGGATCCGGTTTTCTATTGTTTAGGTGATGTACAGGCACCTTGCAACTTTTGAACAATGCGTTGACGAAAGCTCTGGCCGTCGCCTTGGTTCTGCTCGCCGTGTTCGCGTACACATACACAGTATCTTCTTCGCGATCCTTCAGGAAGAAACTGGAAGAGTTTCTTCCTGAAGGTTTCATCTTTTAACCATTCGGCGAAATATTCGCCCATGTACCCAACTGCGCTCCTTTCGGCGTCAAGAACACCGGCGGGCCAGCTTGTCGGGGCCAGGGCTTTGGTGAATATCTTTGTGGTTCATCTCCTAATGTATAGCGTATGTTATGTCGACTGAATATGAAGACTTGCTTTAGTTTCATGTTGTTCTCGACAAATCCTTTACACAACACAATCAATAAAATAAACGATCGTAGTAAAACAAGACTAGTTTACTTCATACAAGTAAGAAATCGTTTTGTTAAAATAGTGTGACATTTTAATTGATTTAATATGTTGAAGTTATTATGTTGAAGGTCAGTATTTTTTAGGACATTAAAACATTATTGTCCATAAGTCTCTTTTGCTTACCAGAAAACAGCATAGTTGGTAAAGGGTCTGCCCAGTCTACGCTAGACTTTTCGTCTATGCATTTAAAAAGGCAGTAGCCTCCGGCTAAAATCTTTATTTAATCTCAGGTTAATTGATTTGCTATTTCATAATCACACCAGGTTGAATAAATGAGATTTTCTAACAAATTTCTTGATCAAAGATGATGATGATACTTAAAGAAAAAAATCTTGTATCAAAAAGTGGTATCTTTTCACTCATCAAGCGTAATCCACTGCAAGAAATTAATTGATTATTTTATTCCATGAAAACTTACAAAAAGATATTCGTCTCTTTTCAGATACCTCTAGCCTGCAGTTCCCTGGTCGTGTCAATATGTATGACGACCTTAGCAACATGCTTCCTCCTTGGTACTGGCGTGGCAAGCTGGCTCCCAGTAGTCGCCGTATGTGTTTGCATACTTGCTTATGGCGCTGGCCTGGCCCCTGTACCAATGGTCATTATGGCTGAGGTGTTCACATTTCAGGTGAGATTTTGATTGACCTATTGATTGATTTTTAGTATATTTGGTTTTAGATGCTCGAGAATGTGATTTATTCAGGTCTGAAATATTTGGTTTAGATCAGTTTCAAAAAAGCAGATTGTGCCTGTCTACATTAGTACAACACCCTGACCCGTTCCCCCAACAAACTGTTTCACACACAATGTCGTATCGCTCTATCTATCGATAATTTCGATATTGACAAAGATGTTTTGAAATCAGCTGATAATAAACAAAAAAATAAAATGATTTTCTGAATAAAGTGCTCACCTACAAACAAAAAAAAACATTATTCTTTCAAATTCATGGAAACCAAGACCCTAGACTAGTTTCAAAATTCAAACCGATAAGTAATATAAGTAATAGTAATTGGCCTATTCATTATATATTTTCCACGATACAGTGCCATACATTCTGTGGCTAAAACATCAGATATCAAATGATTGTACATATAGTTAGGTACCTATTGTTCTTATTTTCCATAAATATTGATCCTAAATTATTGCAATTAGGCACGCCACCTGCCATAGCAACTTATAAAAATAATGTTCAGCAGAATGTTTAACGGTGGTGGGCTTGTGTAGCAATAGGCTGATAAATTATGTTTCTGCGACTCAAAGGGCGAAACCACCAATCAAATGAGTGATCTTACACACCGGGAATCTTTAGAATATGCAATCGGGAAACTTTGCTCACGTGATTCAGTATTACGTGGCGTCAGTGATATTTTTTGGGCCAACAATGGCGCCACTGTACCGCCTGTTGTCAGAGTGTTCCACTAACAGATTGCGTTATGAGTAGCACTTATGTATCCGTATATATGTGCACCTTAAAGAGTAAAATAAGTAAATTGATTACGCTACAACCTAAAAACAATACCTACTTACTAAAAAAACTCACCCTAAATCCTCAGGTCCGGGCGCGAATGGCGGGAGCTTCAATGTCGTTCTCATTCTTCTGCAGTTCAATGACCGTACTCTTCTACACGCCCATAGCCAACCAGTTCGGCGCGTTCGTCGTGTTCTATAGCTTCGCAGCGGTCACGTTCTTCGGAGTAGTCTACACCGTGCTTTGGGTACCAGAGACTAAAGGCAAAACTTTGGAAGAGATCCAGAAGTATTGGAAGAAGACTGAGCCTGTGTTTGTGTAGATAAGAACGTGTTTGTGTAGATAAGACCGTGTTTGACTGTGTATTGAAGACTTACAAAAAGGTGTATGGCCCACATTCCTTAAAAAAAGTTATTGCTACGTTCTTGGAAAAATACGAAAAACACTTCAGAAATGATTTAGCTCCCCAAGAAATTAACGTTTTTTTTTAAATGTGTATATTTTCGGTCAGGGTTATATTCCTTAATTTAGCAATATGAGACCAAAAATACATCACAATTGTAATGTTTTATAAAAATTAGGATACTATAATATTTATATTCGTACTTAATGTAACGATTTTTATCAGTATTTTCGAAGTATCAGGATATTGATTTATACTTAAATGAAATATGAATATAACATTGGTACTAAGCGTGTAATGTTTGAAATCTCATATATTTATCAACATTATTTTTATATATTATTTAATTAAACTTTATTTATTGAGAATACAATTGTTGTTCAATGTGTTAGAAATCATGATTGGTAGAAAAATACAATAGGCTAGCTGAGTGTTTTTAAGAAACCAATTAAGGTTTATTTTCCTCAAAATATGAATATTTCAGCGAAAAAACATAATTTAGTTGAATTTTTTAAACAATAAAAACAGTCAATGTGGCTCAGTGAGTAAATTCTACTTTTGTTCTGTCAAATCTGCGACGGTGAGTTTTTTTTACAGTTTTGCTCGCACCCAAATTTGTTTTTTTACTTCTGTCGGAATAATAAAATATTTGTAACAACGATTTTAAATAGTACGTGCCTACACAAAGTATTACTAAATAAGTAGATGAATAATGAACTCTATCACTTGGTACTATCGTCTGGATGTTTTGAATCACACTATGTTACCGCCGAGATATCTTGGCGAGTCTGAACATAGGCACTACGAAGTTTCGCGCGTGTTCTCTCACTCTCACTCGCTTCGTGTCACCAATTGGTTAATAAAAAATGTTACTGCACAGCATTCTGCGCAAAGTTCGGACTCGCCAATATATTTCGGCCGTATCTGAGGGCTTACACAAAGGGCATTTCATTTGCTTAGGAGCAATTCTATGTTAGTACGTTAAGACCTATGATCACGTGACATTTCGATTGATTATGTCGACACCGTAACTTTTTTGGCTTTTCTACTAGCGTCATCGCTAATCGAATGTTACTTTGTCTAGGCCCTGATTCGTCTTTAATGTCGATGTGACCAATGGCTTTATTTATGTGGAATAATATTCCTCAAAAATACTAATTAATCTGAAATAATTTACAAAATTAAATAGATTTTTGATCATTTTAGCTCACAAGTAATCTACAAAACAAAATTCGTAAGGTATTTTTCTTACTTTTAACTAGCCTTTTAGCTAGGCAACAAAGATATTTAATTATACTTTAACGTGTGAAATTTTCTATAGAAACTGTTTTTTTTTAATGAATGGCATCTTGCAGGTCAACCTATGAGGTTGTCGTCTGCTGGTGGCCTTACTATTCTCCTGGAGGAGGGTAGTGGCGTCGTCGGGGGCGATTAAGGTATGCCTTGGTCGGCGAATACTGCTAATGCGGGAGGGAATATAGCTGGTGGCCGCTGAACCATTTTCAGCGGCCACCAGCTATATTCCCTCCCTGTAGGATTTGGTTGTTTAAGGCCACAGTCGAAGCAACGCTTAGATAAGCGTTTCATGAACTGGTTTATGGAGGGCATTTTAAAGTCGACGTGGAGATCTATATTACGGACGTAGTAGGGGGCACCCGTGACCTTTCTGAGGAAACGGTTTTGGAGGGTCTGCATCTTATGAAGATGACGTGAGTGAGCGAGCGCAAATACAACGCAGGCATAAGTCATGATGGGACGGATGACTGATAGATGCGCAGTTTGCATTGAAGTGACAGTTTGCTACGGGCTGTCAGAATAATGTGGAGTCTACCAAGAGCGAAAGAGGCGCGCGCGCGAACCGCCTTAATGTGCTCCTTGAAAGTGAGATTTTGGTCTAGGATCACGCCTAGGTATTTGGCTTGCATCTCCCAAGGGATCGGCTTGCCGTACATAGTGATCGGGCTGGGACGTCGTCGATTCCCCCTCCCCCTTGGAGGGAGAATCGACGACGTCTGGAGAAAACAACCGCCTGACTCTTGTCAGGCTTGACCTCGATTCTCCATTGTCGGAACCAAGCGCCTAAGACGTTTGCGGAGGTTTGGAGAGTGCGAGCTATAGCTTTGGGACAGTGACCGGTATAGTAAACGGCAGTATAGTAGGCGAATGAGCCTTTTTTACTTTTTGGGATATCGCTGGTGAACAGCGTGAACACAAGGGGAGATATAACGGAACCCTGAGGGACACCGGCGCGAATAGGGTGAGGAGACGAGAGTGCACCCTCGATGCGATAGCGGAAGGTGCGATTCGACAAAAAGTCTCGTAAGATGAGCACGATTCGATCTGGCACTCCGAGTTGGTAAAGCTTGTATAACAAGCCGTTGTGCCAGACATTGTCGAAGGCTTTCGCTTTGTCGAAGAATAGCACACCCGTCGTCGCGTTACGCCGCAGACCAGCGCACAAGTGCTCTACGATATAGTGGACCTGGTGGATACTCGAGTGTCTTTTGAAACTGCATGGCAAGGCCTGCTAAATACTATTTAGATGTCTTTATTTTAACGTAGTTTGTAACGTAATTTTAAAATGACCTTAATTATATTTCAATTTGTCGATTTGCTGTTGTAGGTGTGAATTATGGTGGTTTTTTCAATATTCAACTTTTTTCTGAGGAATTAATATGGCGGTTTGCCATAAAAATTACCAGACAAAAGCTGCCAAACCGCCGTTTATATTTATCCGATAGAATTTAACTTACGATTGAAAAATCAGGCGCTTATGGACAAGTTGAATGAAGGGTATCTGCGGGATATTTTCGTAACACACTTGTATGATGATGGAATTCTATCTGTCCCTGTCAAACAAAAAGCTGTCAACACGATAGGGTCGCATACTCTTGGGACGTTAAAACCAGAGATTGAAGGATTTTATGGTTTTCATTGTGACAGTTCAACAACTTTTCGAACATATGAAGTAATGGATTAGCAATATACTTCAAAATTATTCAGATTGTGATTGATAGTGTCTTACGCAATTAGGGTGCTGATGAGAGCTGTATAAATATGCAAGTTATAATGGGTTTACTATTAAATGAAAAACTAAAGTATGAAAAATTTATGTCTATTTATTGTTATCAGTGAATGAACAAAACATCTTAGCATAACGGTTGTGATAAGGTATTTAACCAAATGGAATAAAATGGAAAACTACCAAGAAATGTGTTTATTATTTATTTTTAATACATAACTACAGAGAATCACTGCGACAGTGGAGCGAGCGCTGTGCCGCTAATATTTCCTTTTTTTGGTACACCTTAAATAAAAAATTATCAATAAAGAAAAGTTATTACTTAATAACCGGTCGGCCGGTCTTGTACGAATGTTCTGGACATCGAAGCGGGGCAGGGGAACCCTATAGTAGAGACTAATGAAACAAATGGTAGCGATGTCATTACTTAGAATAAATAATCTATATAACCTTATAATGTATTACCGTCAGATCATACAGTTAGAAATCTGTGACCTTATTGATCTCTTATCGAATCAACGTAGTGCTTGTGAAACTACAGGGTTCAATCCCCGACAAAAACCTACATTGATATTTAGAATAATATCACGAGAAACTAAATTATTTTAGTTGACGAGTACCTAAATTCAGAGGCCAGTATCTGAGATACGTCGAACGATTAATAATTAGAAATACGCATAAAAATTGTCCAAAACATTTGATTAAATTTAGTGTCCACAAGTTTTTCAATGTAAACTCGCTTAAGATTACATAATTTTAGTATTTGTTTGATTTACAAAACGTGTTTTTCTGTCGTATCTCAGAAACAGGTCAAAATATCGACAACACACATAATAATAACCTTACAATTAGCCGCTACGATGACCACAGACTAACCAAATATGTCCATCCAACATTATAAAAAGAACTGCAGTCAACATTCGTGGTGTCCTCAATGGAGGTCCAAACTATACAATAAAATAATTAAAAAAATAAGAAGACGCTCGTCGACCAGCCGAAATGAAATTATAACTAAAACAACGATAAAACAAACATTAAGACAGGTAAACTTATCGATTTAACTCTATAATACAGACTCATTATCTCTATTCTTAGATCGTTTTTTTTTCAATCCTGGAGATGTCCGATCAATGTTTTTATGTAAGACATTTTTTTATAACACGGCTTGGCCTGTGTTTCGTATTTATGACAGTTGATTTTGAAAGCCAATTATATCTTAGGGCCTATTCACACTCATTAGTGTCACACTAGGTTTTATTCATACAGCATTGTGAAAAAATAAGAGTGTTTTATAATAAGCATTTAACATTTGATTTACAAATTACGTTGAAAATGTAGTGGAAATAGGCCTCCTAAAACGATATTTGAACCTTTTAATTTCGGATTTCAACAACAGTCACATTTTAGAGTTAACCACCAACTTTCAAGGCCGTCATTTTGAAAATATAACCCAAGTATCTATGTATACCATTAAGCACGAAAAACTAAACGCGAGAATGCCAAGAAGTGTGTAAAAAATGAATAATTACGAAACAAATTAACACAAAATAATTTATGATAAACTAAAAATTAGTTACTTATGCATGAAGTAGGTAGTAAATATTATGCGAAGGCCGTAATAAATTATAATCTTGAGCAATTTATTATGAAAACTAGCAATTAATAATGATAATATACATAAACACTTAGGTATATTGCTAATAACCTCTCATTTTCGATTATTATCCTTAATTATTTAGGTAGTACAGTACGGCCGATGAACATTGGCCGGTCTGAACATAGGCACGACCAACTTTCGCGAATGATTTTTACTCACACTCGCCTCGTGTCAGCATTTGGTTCCTAAGAAATTTTATTGCGCAGCGTTCTGAGCAAAGTTCGGACCGGCAGTGATTCATACGCCGTCATACGTCATTATTTGTAAAATATAATTCGATTTTAATAATTGCACGATTTATGCTACAGAAATGCGTTTTTTTTTTAAAGTAAGTGTTTTTGCTAGGCCCGATTTACATTTGGCCCTTTTTGACAGTGTGAGAGGAGACGATAATATTGTCTTCTAACATTTGAATCTACCCGGGATCAATGTTGTCACAATGAACGCTTTATCATTTAACGGGACGATATTACACAGGGAAGTAAAATGTTTGGAAATTTATGAAGACGTTTTTAAATTTCAGCCCACGTAACGTGCACGTTAACGTTATGTTTCCTTACATTTTACGTTCCTGTGTTATTATGACCTTGGACATCCACAATAATATGGTAACGTTAGAAATTATAAAACCGTCCAATGATTCCCCACAGATGAAAAAGTAATTTGTGGAAACAAGGCTTATATTAGTAACAAACCTTTTGAAAAGACGGATTACTTTCTTTGCTACGACTATTGAACGAATACAGTCTTGCGCAACTGTGTTGACTGTTTTGATACAACTTAATGTGTTCGGTATTTATTATTTCGTTTGTAATAAACTAGCGACCCGCCCCTGCTTTGCACTGTTTTGACGACTTGACAAAACATCGATATGTCTTTTTTATAAGTCAGTTTATTATTAATAAGCTGAACTTCGTACCGCCTCAGAATATTATCCTCATTTTTTTCGTGAATTTTTCCCATGTTTGAATAGTTATTCTGCTATTAGGGGCGGGAGACCAATGGCAACCAATCAAATATCATAAAAATCGGTCCAGCCGTTCTTGAGTTATAAATGATGTAACCCGACTTTGTTTTATTTATATATATGTTTAAGCACATAATCCTTCCAGAATAAATTCGATAAATGATGATGAAACCCGCATCAAAACCCGATTCGCTGTATAAAATAACAACGCAATCACACAAATAGACAAGAAAAGTGCCTTTAATTTATAATATGTATAGATTTTGTTACTTTGCTTCAGGGCTAAGCGTGAATGTTAATCGAGCCTAACTCACGAAACTTGTTGATCAAATAATATAATTGAATCCATTATCTTTTTACACAGTCGACTTGAGAATAGATTCAAAACCAATTTGGAATTCGCGTGACAATGATTTATTAATGATTTTCGACCTATTTCAGACCATAATCTAACATAGTTCATGTAAATCTGATTATTTGCACTTCCATATTATCTGTTTCAATTTATCTTCCAAATGATCGTGGCATGAGATATTACGTGAGGAAGAAAATAGGCAGCTTGAGTACTAAACACTAACTTATAATACATTGGCAAAAAAAAGATAAAATCATTTGAGACCCACTTTGGTGCAAATGTTGGTAGACTGTGGCAAATATGTTGGTAGAAAATTCGCGATTGAATTAGATGAATGATTAGGACCTAAAAAATCTCATGATTCCATAGCGAATTCTCTAATTATTCTGGGTGATAAAGCTTAATAGACTAACAGTGGAACTGGCAAATATGATAATAATTATGATGGCGTTATAAAAAAGCCCGTTTTACTAGAGGAACAGACATAGGTACTTGAAAACTTAAAATAACAAATCTCCGTATTTTACTTGATTCATTTTTGCCATTTATCTCACGCCAAGACCAACACATGAAAGTTTAGGCAAACTTCAAGTTACCGAAGTAACGTATACATTCAGTGAATAATGAATGAAATGTTTCCATTCACTCATTCGTTCAATAGTTAGGAGTACATACTAGTAGCCAGTCTTCATAGGGTTAAGCTTATAAATACATGACTGAGTTTTGTCCTAGTTTTTAGTCTGAACACACAGATATTTTTGGTCTGAATCAATGTTACCATTCTTGATATTTTGTTAATCTTAAAAATGGAATTACCACAGATGGAAAATAACATTAAGAATAGCAAAAATAAAAATGTGCTTAGACTTTTTAAGATAGCAGTTGAATGACCAGAAAACAGAAATAAAGAGCTGCATGATTTTCACTCCTAGAGTTGCAATGCAAAATCTAAACAAACAAGATTTGAAGAGATTTTTTTTTACTTTGGGTGCCAGGTTAAACCATATTGAACCTTCTTGCATGAGGCTTATCGTCAATACAACTGCTACCTCTTGTCAGTATTCTCAACATAATAAAACATCCGATCAACATCTTTTAGGAGATTTGTATATTTTATGAGTTATGTATATTAAGTAAAGTGCCAACATTGACGATAGATAACCGTGACGAAGTGTCAAAAAATATTGAAATTATTATTATTGAAACTTTATACAAAATGTAATTCATTAATAGTTATAATTACTGTGGGGTGCTAAAGGATTTATTTTAATTACACGTTATTTGTTCGGCTTATAGACCTCATAGTTCTATTTACCGTAAAAAAATACGTTATCATCAATATCATATACATTTTGTTGGAGATATTGTATGACACGTACTTACGTAATACAGTTTTCGTAATATCAAACTAACCTAACATCCTCTGTCATACAAACATTAAAAAAAAAACATTTTTGGTGAAATCCCAAAACTCAAGACATCATTCCAACAAAAGAGCAATTGACTGCATATTTTCAATTGTCATACAAACTCGACCGCTTATTTATAAAAGCCACAACGTATTATCCAAAATTCATACAAATTCGACGGCAAATTTTTCAAACGACATTCTCATTTAAATGTCAAATCCATCTGTCATTCAAATCTGACAGCTGTCATCACCATCGAGTACATTGTCGTGACTATGACGTCAACGAATTGATCAGGTTATCTATCGCTATGCTAGTACTTACTCGCTGGACTCGTGTGACGGTCCAGCGGCGGGTAGTTCTCAGTCACTGACCGCGCGCTTCGCTTGAGGCTCTTCTAGTTCCGTTTCCGGGGGATTGTCTATGCCGGGCAGCTGTATCTGTGTGTCTGATGCTTCTGAAGGCTGGAGGAAAATGAGAAGCATGGTTTAATGGTGATATTCAGAGGTTTGATGGCAAAATGAATGGTGAAATTGATTAAAAATAAAATGGGGATCAAAAATTAGGAAAAACATTTTTGATATTTTTACTATCAAGGCAAAATGCATAGCTTTATTCAGTTAAGCGTCCTTTTTTTTCAAGAATATGCGAAACCCCTCATTCGTTATTTATGCATTTTATCACATTAGCTTTCATTCAATTCAGGCGTTTGCCTAACATTGCTTAATCAAAGAACGAACGTTCTCACAGCGAAATAATAACGCTGTGCACACACCATTTCAATGTTGCCGGTGGGATTAATATACAAAATAGGGTACCATGTAAACATAAACCCAATTTCCGTAATTAAAATCTTTCAAAATCTAGTTGCAATCTATGTGAAAAACTTTTCAAAAACGTAGGTAAAGCTAAAAAAAAAAAATATCATTGGAATGACTGTGCATGAATAAATAATTTAGGTTAAAATACTTACATCAGTTATCATTAATGAGATATTTAAAATACTATGTTCTAATGGGTTTACCTTGACGTCAATACTCCCGCGTCCCAGAGTATGCTTGGAAAACATTGTTCAAGTGAATACATATACTATTTAGTTTAAGCATTTTATGTGACCGGTGATATAGGTTAGCGAGATACATAGTGGAGTTAGTAATATTTAGTCAATATAATATTAAATTGGGTTAATGAGATATTCATTTAGAAAAAGCGTGGAAGTGGTTATTTAAAAATACGTGTATATTTGAACCCAATTGCAATAAAGACTGACCAAACAACTTTGTACTCCTGATCATAAGGAACTCAAAAAAACACACACAGTTGTGCAAAAATAAACACAGAAATCAAACAACCGTGCGCTCTTTTGTACTGAAAGTTTCTAGCTTAACTTTTTATTGGATTTTATTATGACATTCACAGGGAATTAATTCATATGAATTTAGTTGTCTCGGCCGTTAACATAATAATATTGTTTGACCACTTTCTCTGGCTAAATTATAGAATGGGTTGAAATAAACACCATGGACCACACAAAGCTATATATCAACACAAAACCAAGCATATGCCAATTTGAGCCTTATTCGCATGAGAGCCGTGCTCACCTCAACATCGTTAGCGTTCTCCCTCTCGGGCAGCGCGCGCGCTCGCTTCTTGCCGCGCGGGTTGTTGCCCTCTGACGTCGCCTGCCTCTTGGGTTGGAACTGTTTGGGGAATAACATTTGTTTAGTAAGACATTTTAAATATTTCTGATTCCAGTGTGACAGATAGATAATGTTAGGATTTGAGAAAATTCGAGTGTTCCTGATACTTAGACAACATTTTACGCTAAACGCAAAACGACACTGAATTATGATGTGTTTGAACTGTATGTCGCTACAGTACACCTTGTGTACCTATTTTATTTATAATTAATTATGTAATTTTTTTACGTTTTTAAAATATTATTATCTTCTCTCAAACAGCACTTGCCATTTTATCTCTGCACCAACTTCGGTTGACTGGTAGAGAATGCCTAGGGCATTAAGTCCACCTTTGTACCGTATTGCGCGTGAGAAGTTTAAAATAAATAAATACACATCCAGCGATAAGTAACTGAAGGTGCCCTTGCTACTGAAATCGGAATAACGTAGGCGTTCTTGGAACGTAGACACTACAATAAGCAACGTTAACGTCACAGTGACGTCTTTCCGATATAACGCTAGCACAGAATACACATTTACGCAGCGTCTACATGGCGTTTATGCCTGCGTCATTAATTGGCATACAGTGTGAAGACACTCTTACAGTCCTCCTTTAACAGCACAACTTTATTTTACCTCTGATATCAGCATCCTTAATGTAACGAGAATGTAGATAAGTTACATTTTAACAGACTCGTCAGTGGTAGCAATCCAATTGCAACCTTATTACAACGAACATAAAGACTTTGACAGAGACGAGGAGAAATGAAGTGAAATAACTGTGAAAGGATTGTTCAAATGATTTTACACTTCACTTTACAGTCAAACCTAAAAACAAAACAATTTAAATCGACTTGAATGTAGTCGTAGTAAAACATAAAATCAAAAAAATCACTGGCACACACCCCATTCGCACATTGCCTCAGACCGACCTGTAACTCGGGCGGCAGGAACACGCGAGTGTTGGAGAAGTACTCCGGCTGCGGCGCGAAGTACATGCGCGGGATACGCGCGTCCGATGGGAAGTCGCGCAGCTCGAAGCTCTGCGACCGCGACCAGATCACTGACATGGCTAGGTCGCATATGGCCCATAGTTTCTGTGTAGAAAGATAGATGATAAATTAGTAATGATACCGTGTGGCAGGTACATCGACGCACAACCTGTTACCATGGATTCATTACTTCATTCTGGAGTCGCCAAAAATAAAAACGCTGTTCCATACATTTTGACAGCGTAAGTATTGCACTTGGAAACAGTCGATATTTTTTTAAATAAGCAACTAAAAGTTTCAATGGAGGGTCCAGAATTGTGTACTGAATTTATGCTAACAGTTTGGGCGTCGATGTACCTGCCACCTTTTACATACTCAAACTCAAACTCAAACTCAAATCATTTATTTCAATTAAACCATTTACAGGCACTTTTGAATTGTCAAGGAGTCGGTCAGTCAGAAATATGAAGCTAGTTGCCCATTCCAAAGCGTAGTAGGTACCTATGGAGAAGAACGGGCAAGAAACTCCATGGACACTCTTTTAAATAATAATGTTTTTACATATATCTTAGTTACATCGATTAATGTTGTTCACTATAAGTGAGAACGATGTACAAAAAACCGTACACGTTAAAAGCGTCCAGAGTGCATCAAAACATAATTAAAAACAATCCAGCTAATAATTTATTAAAATAAGCCCTGGCAGCTAAGAGATGACCAGTCCCAACTGACGGCGCCCGTTCACGAACATGACGCATGGATCAGCACCATTCAGCTCAACCATTTTGAAGGGAGCTAAATGATCCGACACACGCGCCACCGTCAGCGAGACATTTGAGTGAGCATGACATACTATCAGCCGCTAAGGCACATTCAAGTCAATCTATGACATTACCCGGTAAATGGTAGCTCTATAGTACAAAGTACTCACATCTGTGCAATGCATCTATATAATAAAAAGGAGATTGAGTTTATATAATGCAAATAAATTCTTACTATCTTCTACTGATGCTGAAAAGCTGTGTGGTAATGTGTGTGTACGCGCAGGAGCTCTCGGTGCGTTTTTTTTTGTCTTGGTTACCACAACTAAAGTGCGCGTCGCTTCGTTAGATATAAACACTATACTCACATCTAGAAAAGTATCGGAGAAAAATATGACTTTATGATAATGAAGTGGCTTCTTTTATTCATTTACAAAAATCAGTTCGAAACACGCTCTGGTTACAAAATTATTTATTATTACTAAAGTATAGTTCAATGGTTTATCTAACTAAACAGACAGTTGTGCTGCTGGGGAGTTTGTTGCGCCACTTCTTCTTCCCAGCTAAAGCACTAGGAAGTGGTGAAGGGCGGGCGTTTTGGGGGACTGTCTTATGTAATTTTGACGTTCGAAAAGTGTTGGCTCTCAGCCTAGTTTGAATAAATGACTTTTGATTTTGATTTAGTTTAATCCGACATTAACATATCAATCAAAATAGATAACACGAGAATTAATCACATATTTATAGATCCGTCTTTCATAAAACGTTCTATAATAGTCCCGGCACCGGTAACTGAATATTTTTTTGGAAATCGGTTGTCATGGTATGGGCATGTCGTGCAGAGGAATGAGGAAAATGTCGTAGGAAACTTTTGATTATGAATGTGCAGGGGCGGATTCAAGATTTATTTCTGGGGGCAGACGGATTGGATGCATTTTCTTTTGTCCATACATACTGTTATAGGAGTTAAGTTGTCACGGTATGTAGAAAAGTTAGAGAATAAAAAAAAAACAAGAGCGAGCGAATCGACCTCAAAAAAATTCTGTATCCCGCCTCGTAGGGTATAGGTTAGGTTTTCTTTCGACTTTAAGTTAAGAGGCTACTAAGACGTCGAAGTCGACTTCGTGTCACTAAAAGAAGTTCTAATGGTTTTCATTTTGGCGTTCTTTGTTTTACTTGAATCGTCTGGGGGGCCATGGCCCCTTGGCCCCTGCTCCTGGATCCGCACTTGTGAATGTGGATGGACTGTGTGAAAGATTGTGTGAAAGGTTAGAAAGGCGGTGACTACTAAGATGACGACTAATATAGAAATATGGAAGAAAAATACCTGTTGCGCCGAACAAAAATAAATTGGGTTAAGATCAGTAGAATGATGATGATATGGCGGTCTCTTGTCTCTCTTGTGAGTGATCTTGCTAAAAATGTGTGTGTGTGTGTGAGCATGACCTCCATAGAAACGGGTTTTGTCGACGGAAGAATAGACAAAATGACAGATTGTAGACCGATTTCTATTTGTCTATGCTTCCGACGACAAAACCTGTTTCTATGGGGGTCATACTACGAGTGCTGGTTGTGTTTTAACATGTAAGTTTCGGGACTGGTTACAAACTCAGATGGAGTATCTTTTCACGAATCGTGAATAGATCGCAAACAGTTTGGCACATCTTAATCTTAGCAAATCGATGGCATTGATAAGAAAGGGGAATGCCCACCGTCCATAGACACTTCGGCCTCGAGTGCACATATTTTAAAGTATACGGATAGGATAATATGCAATATAAACAATTAACTGGACAAGGAATTAGTTTACAAAAATGATAGGGTTTTTAAGATAAAATTGTTTTTAATCTTGACTAACGTAACTGCTTTACTATAATTGGATATTTAAGTTAGGGTTCAAATAATTGTCGGAATCCGTTAAATATGCTTATTTGATGGATAAAATAACAAATCCGCAAGAATTAAACTCAGTAAGGCAACCGCAAACAATGAAAGTAGATTCTGTAGATTTTTGTGATTTGACACTTGACTGTGTCTTGACTTGACAGCCGGCCAGCGTAACTCAATTTTGCCACATTGGCAAAACGAAAAAATCGATATCGACTTTTATTCGAATCATAATTTAATACAAAATAATAATCACTATTGAAACCCCACTGAAGATAAGTACGTTTTTGTCATATTTGATCTTTATTGTGGTAAACATAAATTGAATTATTATTAAAATGTGTGGTAGCGTTTTTGTTATAATCCTATCCTATGTATTCATTATTATAACATAATATCACGCCTTGTTTCCCCGAAGGGTTGGGCAGAGGTGTACCTATAGTACCTACACCCACATTTCGCCAGTTATGTTTAAGTCCCATGTAATAGGGGGCGAGCCTATTGCCATCTACCGGGCACAAATCCAGACTTCGGGCTGCTACTGAGAATTTCCGGATAGAAAAACCCAATAACACTTTGCCCGACCCTGGAATCGAAACCCAGGACCTCATGCTCAGCAGTATCAATATATCAAGCATTACGGATGTGTTTTTTTTTAATCCTTGAAAACATGATCGATTATTTCGTGAACGAAATTGATAAGTATTGGCAGCACTGCTGCTTTATCCACAACCGTGAATGTCATTTATAGTTTCAGTACTTTTTATTATTGCAAAAATATTGCAAACTTGTTCGGATAAATGAATAACTTGTTAAATAAATAGAAATTACGACGTTTTTTTTACTTATACGTAAGTTATTGTGCCTTTAACGGGCATCCCCCTTTGTTGTGAAAACTCAAATATTATGTTTAGCCAAAAATTCAGCCACGCGAATTCCGTTCGACGACGCAGTCAAAAGATGCACAGTTGATAGAGCATACGGCGCAATACAAAAGTGGCACATTGTCTGCGGAGAGACGCCGCTTATACACTCGAGGACCGAGATCTATAAACCCACATCTGTGAAGATTCTCTTTGCTAGGACTTGGGTTCGGGGTCTTTTTAGGGATTTCCAAGTCGGCCTCGGTTACCATGCCTGGGTGGATGTGAATGAGCACAAGTCAGCACAACTTCATTCGCCCCAAGCCTGTAATACTTGCTCAAACAATTTATAATACTAGCTAAAAACCAAGAAACAAACATCGCTCACTACGTCTTATCCTCACTCAATGTAAGTATTGATAAGCCTAAAATAAGATCAGATAGATATCTTATTTTAAGTTCGTGATAATCCAGTTTAATTCAAGTATCAGCAACGCTGACCAAATAAATATACAGTCCTCCAGGCTGAATTTCGGCCATGGCAGCTAATCTCAGCGGACACCAGCCATCTACGCGGGAGATAGTATAGTGCGCAAGTGTGGGCGCACACACAGGTGCACTCTCTGTTCCCTCACTCTCATAGTCCTCAGGGACGACTACCCGACACTCGCTCTCGCTCTATCAGGCGCAGGACACACGGCGACACGTGCGCGCGAGGCGCGGGGCTATCACACACAGGTGCACTCTCTGTTCCCTCACTCTCATAGTCCTCAGGGACGACTACCCGACACTCGCTCTCGCTCTATCAGGCGCAGGACACACGGCGACACGTGCGCGCGAGGCGCGGGGCTATCACGCGCGGGGCTATCACACACAGGTGCACTCTCTGTTCCCTCACTCTCATAGTCCTCAGGGACGACTACCCGACACTCGCTCTCGCTCTATCAGGCGCAGGACACACGGCGACACGTGCGCGCGAGGCGCGGGGCTATCACACACAGGTGCACTCTCTGTTCCCTCACTCTCATAGTCCTCAGGGACGACTACCCGACACTCGCTCTCGCTCTATCAGGCGCAGGACACACGGCGACACGTGCGCGCGAGGCGCGGGGCTATCACACACAGGTGCACTCTCTGTTCCCTCACTCTCATAGTCCTCAGGGACGACTACCCGACACTCGCTCTCGCTCTATCAGGCGCAGGACACACGGCGACACGTGCGCGCGAGGCGCGGGGCTATCACACACAGGTGCACTCTCTGTTCCCTCACTCTCATAGTCCTCAGGGACGACTACCCGACACTCGCTCTCGCTCTATCAGGCGCAGGACACACGGCGACACGTGCGCGCGAGGCGCGGGGCTATCACACACAGGTGCACTCTCTGTTCCCTCACTCTCATAGTCCTCAGGGACGACTACCCGACACTCGCTCTCGCTCTATCAGGCGCAGGACACACGGCGACACGTGCGCGCGAGGCGCGGGGCTATCACACACAGGTGCACTCTCTGTTCCCTCACTCTCATAGTCCTCAGGGACGACTACCCGACACTCGCTCTCGCTCTATCAGGCGCAGGACACACGGCGACACGTGCGCGCGAGGCGCGGGGCTATCACACACAGGTGCACTCTCTGTTCCCTCACTCTCATAGTCCTCAGGGACGACTACCCGACACTCGCTCTCGCTCTATCAGGCGCAGGACACACGGCGACACGTGCGCGCGAGGCGCGGGGCTATCACACACAGGTGCACTCTCTGTTCCCTCACTCTCATAGTCCTCAGGGACGACTACCCGACACTCGCTCTCGCTCTATCAGGCGCAGGACACACGGCGACACGTGCGCGCGAGGCGCGGGGCTATCACACACAGGTGCACTCTCTGTTCCCTCACTCTCATAGTCCTCAGGGACGACTACCCGACACTCGCTCTCGCTCTATCAGGCGCAGGACACACGGCGACACGTGCGCGCGAGGCGCGGGGCTATCACACACAGGTGCACTCTCTGTTCCCTCACTCTCATAGTCCTCAGGGACGACTACCCGACACTCGCTCTCGCTCTATCAGGCGCAGGACACACGGCGACACGTGCGCGCGAGGCGCGGGGCTATCACACACAGGTGCACTCTCTGTTCCCTCACTCTCATAGTCCTCAGGGACGACTACCCGACACTCGCTCTCGCTCTATCAGGCGCAGGACACACGGCGACACGTGCGCGCGAGGCGCGGGGCTATCACACACAGGTGCACTCTCTGTTCCCTCACTCTCATAGTCCTCAGGGACGACTACCCGACACTCGCTCTCGCTCTATCAGGCGCAGGACACACGGCGACACGTGCGCGCGAGGCGCGGGGCTATCACGCGCGGGGCTATCACACACAGGTGCACTCTCTGTTCCCTCACTCTCATAGTCCTCAGGGACGACTACCCGACACTCGCTCTCGCTCTATCAGGCGCAGGACACACGGCGACACGTGCGCGCGAGGCGCGGGGCTATCACACACAGGTGCACTCTCTGTTCCCTCACTCTCATAGTCCTCAGGGACGACTACCCGACACTCGCTCTCGCTCTATCAGGCGCAGGACACACGGCGACACGTGCGCGCGAGGCGCGGGGCTATCACACCGCCTACTGATAAATTGTTACTGATATTTGTAATGGAAAATTCCAATAACAGCCCCGTTGGTCTCGTGGTAGCAAAAACGACTGCTGATCGTGGTTCCTGGGTTCGATTCTCAAGTCGGGCAAAGTGTTAACACTGACCAATAAAGAGTATACATACATAGTTGACGGCGTCGTCCGTTTCGTTGAGCGCATCCTTGTGTAGCTTCATACGATCCACGAGGCTTTTGTAGAACCCATAGCAGTAGAAGTCGTTGCGAGTGATCAGCGGCTCCAGGATGAACCACAGACAGTTCTTGACAACCTGCGAATAATAAAATACTTAATAGATTATTTACTAAGGGCATAAAGATGTGTCTTACGTCACGGCCGCTATATTGAATCCCGAGTGTAACGCAGTATTCGAATGCTTCCTAGCGCAGCGAGAAACTAGAGTGGTAACACTCTAGTCCCTCGCTGCGCTAGGAATCATGAGTCAAGTGAGGTATTCAAGCCCACCCAAGATGAAGACATTTTTATCCCTAAGGAGAATACTCTACTTTTCTACTTCTCATCCTTTCATATTTTCTTTTGTTAGTAGTTTTCTTTTATCGGTAGGTATAGTAGCCTCTGAAGTAGAAAATGAAATAAATTATGATAAAACCAAAAGGCATAATCTTTCAACCTAAATATCTCTTCAGCTTCCCAAAGAAAAGTATGCATTTCGGGAATCTTCGTCTATTTTTGGAAATACGAACGTGCGATGATGATGTCTAATATAGAACTGGACCTTCCATAGTACTTTTTTTTTTTTTCAAAACCTTAAAACTTATTAAACCGCTTAAGTGACAGTGAGTGACACATGCGATTTGAGTCTAGATTAAGTTTAACCCAACCAGAGAGAAAAGTGCACACAAACGCGCAATGATAGGTGCACTACAACAAAGCGCAGTAGAACAATACTTAAAAGCTTTGCCTCTGTAGGGGGTTACCCTGAAACGCGACGTTCGCGCTTATTCGGAAACACGATGATTACCGAAGTGCATACCTTTTCTGTTTTATTGTAAAAGCTGACATACCTTGAGTTGCACGATGTTATCGTAGGCGGTGAAGGCAGGATCATGCGTGAGTATGGGCACCGCGAACACCAGCATGTAGTCCGGCAAGATGTGCGGCAGCTGCGAGACTGCGCGCTCCACTGTGCATACAAAAACATACATTAGTGCATTGTAGTTATATGTTATGATCGGTTGACGTTTATTACAATAACTGTCGTGTAATCTTTGTCAATGTGCTCGTTGGCGTTTCATTTGACGTCTATATTGTATAGAAGTCAAACGAAACGCCAAAGATCACAATAGCTGACAATTATCTGGTTTACCAAACAAAAAAACTAACTATTGACTTGCAACTTTTCTAAGAAATACCAAACTTATTTTTGCCGTCGATAATATCCAGGTTGTGTTCGGAATAACACAGCATTGATGTTCGAAACGAACGGTTAGGCAGTTCCGCCCTTCAATATACATGGTCTGGCACGCACTTGGCCGGTTTTTGATTTATTTATGTACCGCACTTATTACTTTCTTTATATTTTTTTATTTTATTTTATTCTGGCGTGCATTCAGTGTACAAGTAGTGACGTCACTCACATAGGTTACCTTTAGTGCCGACGGTGATGTTGCGCACGTACTCGCGGCGCCGCACTACGTCGGCCAGCATGTACTGGCGCACGAGACTGCGTATCCGACGGTCGGGCTCGCGGCCTGCCAGTGCGTACATGCCCATGAAGTCTAGTGGCAGACATTTGTTAGGGATGCCCTGTGGAGAAAAACTGTTTTTGAAGCAAACTTAACACCTAGCAGAACGGAGCGTAAGACTTTATTCATGTATATTTTGTCGCACGACTTTCGCGGCTGCGCAGAATCTCGTTGCGCGCTCCCGGTCGTGGCGTCTTATAATAACGTGGCCGAAAAAACGCAAAAGCGACCGAACGATAACATTGCGCTTGCATCCTGCAGTGGATTTTAAACACGCGTTGATACACAAGGAGTCCAGCTCGAACCTTCGGGAATCAGGAGACTGAAACTAAAAGTTAACATTTACTTGTTATATTTTTTTTTATACAAATATAAATTACCTTTGATAATCCCTTGTGTAGTTTCGTAGCAAAAGCCTCTCTGACTTGAGGAACGTCGTCCTGAAATTACAAAACAATATGAAGTTTATAAAAAGATTTTGTTATAAAAAGTCACATTAGATCGATCGAATGCATTCAGTGTTTGAGGATATATGCTTATTTTAACGAAGTGCACAACCGACGGCTATTTTAACTTTTACACAAACGTCTTTATCAGAATATATAGCAGAATGAGTCCGCGCGTCGAGAGAATGTCAGTGCGACAATTCTAGTAACATATAAAGATCAAATTCGCCAAACACGTATGTTGTATGTAACTGCCAGATGTCAAGAACTCAGTTCGGCTGTATATACAAATGTTTGTAACAAGTGGTCGTAATCCACACAATACTCACAATCATGAGATGCGACAGGTTGTAGAACTGCTCGGCGGTGAACTGGTCGCCGACACCCTTCTGTTCGCAGATCTTCAACATGGCCGCGCCCGCAGCCAGCCGCAGGTGAGCCATCTCCGCTTTTGATAGACGGTTTTGCTGTAATAGAGGAACTTACTATTTACAAGATGTAAGGCATCGAACTAATTGGTGCCTTCCGCCAGGACTGGCCAGTTGAGAACTGCCATATGTTACTTCTTTTGCATAGTAAACAACAAAATGCTGGTTAGTGTTGACCCTCCCAGAGGAGTCGTGAATTTAGCCAATATTATTTTATAGTAACACTAACATCTAGAAAACCTATCAGAGAAAAATTTGACTTTTTAATAAGGACTACAATCACTTAATTTATTAATTTACAAAAAATTTTTTTTTTTGGTTACTGTGAACTTATTTAATTTAATCTGACATCAGGTTATCAATCAAAATAGCTTTAACGAAAATTATCAACATATTTATTGGTCAGTCTTTCATAATACGGTCTAGGTATTTTCAAAGTAAAGACAAAATACAACTTCTATACCTGTAGCAAATCTCCCTTGTGCACTATAAACGCATTCAGCATCCTGAAGGTCTTCTGCGCAGACAACTCGTCTTTCTTGAGTCCTAGCAGCCAGCGCGCCATGCACTTGAGTCCCTCCAGCTTACAACGCGTTTCCTCGGGCAGCTGGTCTTCAGGGCACCACGGTTCGTCTGGTACTGAGGTGCTGCCACCGCCTTCGCGGACTAAGAGCTCTTTTACGATCTATGGAGGATATTAAAGGTAATGGAATGATGTTTTTGATAAAAATATAGACGGTAGTTTAGCGTCGCGGAGGAAGAATCACTATTTTTTAATTTCGTGGTCCAATGAAATGATAAGGATTCCTAAAAAAAAGGGCCTATCCAGTGCTAACTTAATCGTGTTTGTTGGTAGTAATGAGCTATCATCATCAACATCATTTCAGCCGAAAGACGTCCACTGCTGGACATGGGCTTGGCCCAAGCACCGCCGCTTTGACCGGTTCTGTGCTTCCCGCAACCAGCGGATTCCTGCGGCTTTCACAAGGTCATCAGTCTACCTTGTGGACGCCTTTCCAATGGTACGTCTTACGTGATGAGCAATGCTAAGATAAAAACTACGTATCGTAATACTGCTTGCTGCATGAAAAATAAGCAATATTTTTGCAACCATAAATAAAAAGACCCAAAGCGGCCGATTCCAGCGGAACGTTACTATAACATGGTAACTTTTACCTCGCTGCGCAGTAGAATGGCATTTTGAATGGCAAATTCACTACAACCTAGGAGGTTGTCGGCTGCTTAACCGGGCCTGCCTGTGTGTGCCTCAATAAATTAAAGCCTCCAGCCAGGGGTTAAAAACTTAAAAACTAAGCGACTGCACGCTAAGGTCATCCCTTGTGGGCTACGGACCTCGGCTCAGGGCTCTGAGAGGGGGCAAAAAGGGACAGGCTGGATTGGATTAATTTGAGACGAATTTAAAGCTACAGGTTCAGCAGAGCGGGATGGCTCGAGCAGCGGTTGAGGCGGAACACTACCTACTTTTGTCTTTTAGGTAGATTGGTAATTTTGGGAGGAGTATCTTTACCTTCCTAGAGACAATATTCTTGATGTGCACGGGGAAGTTGTCAGGCAGGTTGTGTGCTATGTGGCCTAGCGTCACGATGGCCGTGCGGTAGTGTTCGGAGTGCGGCGAGAGAGTCGCCTTTAGTGTATCCAGGATCTCTGTAAAGATCTGCGTCCTTTGTTCTGGCACGTTCATGAATAGGCATCTGGGGAATAATAAATATGAAATGTAGTATTTTTACTGTCTACTTCTGACCAAAGACCAGTCCTATGGATATAGAAATTACCAATGTGACAATTTAGCAGTTGGTTGTACTCAGCCAGAAGTTGGACTTAAAGGAATAACCAGAATATTTATTTATTTATTCTATATATTTGCACATGTAAACAGACAAAAAAAAAGGAACAGAAAAATACGTGCAAAAGTGATGTTTATCCTAAATATTATTAAAAATGGAAAAGTAAGTTTGTTTCTTTGTTACGCATTCACGTGATAACGGCTAGACGGATTTGGATGAAATTTGGCACACAGACATTACCTAGGTAAGGACATATGCTAGTTTTCATCCTGTTGGCAGATGAAGTTGCGGGCAACAGCTAGTTTTTCAACAATAAGTTATAGGTAACTTACCTGACAGCGTTCTTGGCTTGTTTCGGTGTGCCGACTTCGGCGTACGCTTTACATAGCGTAATCAGACGCGGGAAAAGGGCTGGGCACGCGTCGCCTGTAACAGTGCAAAGCAATTTTATTATTACGCTTTCATTACATTAATTATATAATTTATTTGTATAACTTGTTATTTTTATGACGTTGATTTACATTCTTTGATTACTTAACTCACACACTGACTTAATCCTTGTTAAGATTGTATACTTTTGCAATGTTTGTAAATAAGTGAGGACCATGTATCTATAACATAATTAATTTATCTGTCTTTGCTTAATTTTTATTCTTTTTACTTATTGTGGTATAGTTATTTTATTCTTGGTGCATCGTCTTCACATTTAAATATATAATAAATGTATACAAAATATTGTAAAACATTTTAAATGGGTAACGGTGGAGTTTCTTGCACATGCTACTCCATACCTTTTGGAAGGGGCGACTAGAATCAATTCTATTATCAAATGTTGGCATTCAAAAATGTGCCTATTTGAAATAAATGACATAACATTGACATGAAGTATGAACACCCTTGTAAGGTTCCTCTTTTAACCACGCTCTACACGATTCGTTACTGATTGGCCTAGTCTCTGTACAGGGAGTTTTGCGGTAATTTCATATGAGCAGAGCGCAGCTTGTAACGGAGACGTGGTGACACTGGTGATCAAGGCTCAGCAGATGTTCAGATTAACTGTTCCACAGTGTCTATTTAGTCTGCGTTTTAGTTATTTACTTGAAATAAATAATACCCAGACAATTCGTCTTTTATTGCAGGAATTTTGCATGTACTATTCATTATAGTAAATAATTTAATAAGGGTATAAAACAGTGTCTTGTCACGGGCGCTATATTGTAACAAAGGAGTCTAGTACTCCCAAGCGCAGCAAGGCAGTTCATAGTTAACTCTCTTTTTTTATTTTTCATACGAAGTTTTAGAGGTTTCAAAATTCAAATCACATTATTGCCAAGCGGGTTATATTGAAATTCAGCACTTTAGTGTTCCCCGGCTAGAGCCCAAGGGCTATTAGGGCTTACTTTAGGTTAGGTTTGCATGAAATATTGTTTTACAGGTAGGTCGTAAGAAAAAAATATTATATCACATGTTTGCACTTACTGAGAGGCTTGTATTTGCCTAAGAAGGTGAGCGCGGCGAGTATGTGCGGCGCGACGGACTCGTCATCCAGTTCTAGCAGTGACGTCAGCCGGTTGAGGATGTCTTCGTGTAAAAAGTGGGAGGGAAACACGAAGGCGAGCATCACGAGGAGCTTGAGACCACGCTCGGCTGCTTTCTTCACGTCGATTCCTGAGAAAATAAAAATATGTAAAGGTTTTAAAATTATATTGTTTAAATCAAATCAAACGATTATTTGCTAGAAGAGAGCCCGAGTCCCACAGAGTGTTAAAAGATTCGTGGTGTTAGAAGTTTTCGTTTGAAAATACTTTCATTACATTAGTAAGTATTGGAATAACTAACTCAATGTCAAACATGACAGAGTTCAAATTTCATTACAAACAAAATGTAATTACTTATTTAAAAAATTAATTAACTAGATAAACTTCATAAATACGATGGATGTCAAATATTAAAAATTGTTAAATATTACTTTTGTTTTATATTTTACTAGCCGCCCGCGTCGACATAGTTCAGCCAAATTACATTAACTATACACCTAAACTTCCTCATGAATCATTCCGTCCATTGGTGAAAACCGTATGAAAATCCATTCGGTAGTTATTGAGTTTATCGAGTTCAGACAACAGCCAACGCGGCGGGAGGACTTTGTTTTATAATATGTAGAGATTAAAAAGAAAAAAAATATACTTTGATATCGATAACCATCACACCTGTGAAGTTTCAGTGCAGTGACTCGTCCTAACAAATCTTCACTGTGTTGTACGAGGGCTGCACTAAAAGTATCGGTAATGGAATATTTCCACTGTTCTTGTCATATTAAAATCTTTTTAATTGAAAACTCCTTGGTTTTAAAAATCGAATATCATTTATTTATTTTAAAAAAGATTCTCGGTCTTGTCACAAGGTTTTGTCAAACTTGTTTAGTCGTTGAGAAAATGGAATTGACTCGAGAAAATTCAAGAGCGATGATTTATTATGACTTTCGAAGTGGTTTAACACAAAAGCAGTGTGTTGACCGGATGATTTCTGCATTTGGTGATGAAGCCCCATCCAAAACCACAATTTATCGCTGGTTTGCTGAATTTCAACGTGGACGTGTCAAGCTCAGTGATGATCCCCGTCAAGGTCGTCCAAAAACTGCAGTCACCCAAGAAAACGTTGATGCTGTGCGTAAGCTGATTAAGGAAGATCGACATGTGACATACCGCGAAATTCAGGCAACTTTAGACATTGGCATGAGTCAAATACAAATAATCTTGCATGAACAATTAGGTGTAAAAAAGTTGTTTTCCCGATGGATACCGCATTCGCTCTGTGAAGAGCAAAAAGCGGCTCGCGTTACTTGGTGCATCAAAACTCTCGAAAGATTCCACGCAGGATCCTCAAATGCTGTATACAACATCGTATCAGGTGACGAATCCTGGATATACGCGTACGAACCCGAAACAAAAAACCAGTCACGAGTTTGGATGTTCGAAAATGAGTTAAAGCCAACAAAATTGTTCGTTCACGGAGTGTTGCAAAAAAAATGGTGGCCACGTTTGTCTCCAAAACCGGCCATGTTACGACTATTCCTCTTGAGGGACAAAGAACGGTTAATGCAGAATGGTATGCTAGCATTTGTTTGGCACAGGTCGCTTCTGAACTCCGTAAAGAGAACTGCAACCGCCGCATCATCCTCCATCACGACAATGCGAGTTCTCACACCGCACACAGAACAAAAGAGTTTTTAGAGCAAGAAAACATAGAATTATTAGACCATCCGCCGTACAGCCCCGACCTAAGCCCTAATGATTTCTATACTTTCCCTAAAATAAAGAATAAATTGCGTGGACAGAGATTTTCATCACCTGAAGAAGCTGTGGACGCCTACAAAACGGCCATTTTGGAGACCCCAACTTCCGAATGGAATGGTTGCTTCAATAATTGGTTCCATCGTATGGAAAAATGTGTCAAATTTCGCGGAGAATACTTCGAAAAATACATTTTTAAATAGTAATGTTGTGTCACTTCCTTGATTCCCGAAATTTTCAGTGCCGCCCTCGTAGTATACTCTCATACTACTATACTAAACTAGTACATACCGCACTCCTCCGCCATAGAGCCGTCGGTTCCCTTCACGGTGCCCTCCACGTAGCCGACGAGTATGAGCAGCGAGTCGTGGTCGATCATCACTGAGCTCACACGTTCTAACAACATCTTCACTGTGTTGTAGTATAGGTTCGTCATCACTGGCTGGCCGAGTTTTTTTAGGACGCTTGACTGAAAGGTGGATGAAGAAATGAGTATTTATTATGGTGGTGAGGTTTTGTTTTCACGGAATATTCAACTAGGATAAATGTCATAAACCGTCGTAATTGGTAAAACATGCAATTATATCGATAATATATTTATATTTTTATAGTAAATACTTAATAACTGTAAGTAAATCACAATAAAAAAAACATGTTATCTAAATCAAAGACACGTGGAGTGTGATCCAGTGTCTAAGAAATGGACCGTCTAACCGGTCCGCCATTACTTTCAGAATGCTGTTGGAGCTTCCTCTGATACGGTGCACTATGGAGGCCGCTCTTTTTCTCATTATGGCATGAAAGCCATCAATCCGAGCCTCCATAAACATACCAGACGCACTAAAGTATCTCGGCAACCCCAACAACATCCTAAAAGCGTTGTTATATTGCACTTGAAGGGCATTGAGTGCCCGCTGAGTACAGCTGACCCACAGGTAAATAATGAGATGCAACATTTGATTGAAAGGTATGAGAATTGATTCAGGCTTTTGGAAATCGAGAAGCATTGATTTAGTCAGCATTTTAGATAGCTATACCAATGCCACATATATAACAGACAGACCTAATTAAGGATAGCCATATTTTTATGCATAATCTAACATAAGGGATGATGACTATTATTAAAAATGTTCGTAAAAATTATGTAGTTTCAAAGAAGCCACAGTAAAAATATTTTTCAAAAAAAAACTGTTCCTTCTATATAAATATGAAGAAGATACACGCTTTAAAAGTTTATACTTGTCGCGCGGTACGGACAATGCATGGCGCTAGTATGAGGCATCGTCCTAATAGAACGCGAATGCGATATCATCGCGCGAGTAAGCGATGCGAGCAACGGCGTACGCTCAGCGCTGCGTCTTTCTCAAGTTTACGAAATAAAATGGCGGCCGGCCGGCCGGGCCGGCAAGGCGAGGGGCGCGGGCGCGGTGCCACGCTGCACCGACGGGATTCGCGCGAATTTCATATAGGACACCTATTCGAATTCAATATGTTTGATCGCGCGTTCGTACGAGTAAAATTCGCGCGAACCTGAGATGATCGCGTATTCGCGTTCTATTAGGACGATGCCCGAAGGTACATAGTTGTGTCGTCACTTCTACGATAGTGCTGTCCTTGTATAACACCTATTTTAAAACGTTTTTATTACGTTTTTACACTTTTTTACATATTGTTTCCACTATTTGAAAACATTTTTTTTTTTGATTAAAAAAAAATTGTCATCATCCCTATTTCTTTTATAAAGGAGCAATATCAATACTAAGCGAATCTTTAAGAACAGAACCCACCACATTACAGGTTAGTGGGTCACAACTCATACTAGGTCACTTGCCAGCTTAGTGCTACATAATTACATTACATGACGCTATAACATTCATGCTACCTAGTACTTCTAGTTTAGGTGCATCATCTTCACATAAAATGTAACAAATGTAAACAATTTTTATAAAAGAGTAACTATTGAGTTTATTTCCCGTTCTTCTCTATACGTAACTACCTTTTAAAGGTCAATTATAATCAATTCTACTTGCTTGTAATGTTTGACGTTTAAAAGTGCCTTTTAATGGCTTCACTTAAAATAAGTTATTGACTTTTGACTTTTATTTATTTTTTGCCCATATCTGTGAAATTACCCAAATTAATTTTAAAAAGTCTCTAAATAAAAATATCTATCTATATACATATAACTGAATAGCTGAATGTGTTGCTAAGCTCGAAACTCGAGAGCAGCTGGACAAATTCGGCAATTCCGCGGAAGATTAGAGAGACAAAGAACAATGCCCACTTCCCATACATTTCAAAACCTGATAATGAAAGTTTATGTATAGTTATAAGGTATAGTAGAAACACTACCTGTAAGTTTAGAAAATAATGTCATATGGTCATTTTCTCAATTGAAACGCAACGATGTCCAAAAATATTAATGTTACTTTTTAGGTTAGGATTTGCCGTTATAAAGAAATAAATGTGCTAGAACGAATTATTTAACACTCGAAGTTTAGTCTAAAATAGTAATGCTTACTTAATAATACATATCTATGTTCTAAAACGTCTTTTTAGTTTGTGAATTCCTTAAAACCAGCTGCCCTTATGTCACTGCTTAGATTCTCGATGATTGTCACTATAAATTGAGTGTCGAGCATTAAATGTCAAACGTCAAAAAATTACGTTTCAATCGTCCTAACTCAATTACATATTGCATGATTCATTAATTTAATTATTCATTTAGTTTTAAATAATCTGTATTATACATTGATTAAAAAATAAATACTTACTGAGTAAATAAAACGTAAAATAATGTATGAAACTCGGAAACAGAGTTGTATAAAGTCGAGTAGCAGTGTGTAAAATGGAACGTTGTAAAAAATGGTGGTTGAGATGCGTTCAAAACATGCTAATATGTTTACCCTTGAAGTAGAACAAGCATAACAAAAAATAAATTTTTTAAAAATCCTGCGTTTCTTTAAACATTGTGATAAGCGTAATTAATATACAATTTAATTAGCGGTTTTTTAAGATTTATTTCATTTCTATACATAGTCAGGTGAAAAATGGGCATTCCTCTTTGAAAAGTTGCACGGAAGGTTAAAAATTCGGGAAAAACTGAAGGTGCTTTTTTCCTATGGGATTTTTGTATGAACTCAAGACGATATTGAAATTTAGACACGACACAGTCTGTCGGGTCAGCAAGAAATAAATAAATACTCACAGTAGTACGCACGCAGACCTCGCAGCTCACATTTGGATTCAAAATGGTCTCCATTCCTTGCAACAGCTCAGGCGCCTGTTTCATATGATGGGAGAACTTATTCAAGAACTCTTGAGACTTGACTGATTCGGGTAAGAACTTCGAACTTATATGTAGCACTTTGGCTATCATTTCTTTTTGTACGGCCGGCGTCGGTGGTTTTCGGTGGAGCTCGATCCATTCGCCCACGGTACGACGAACGACCAACTGGTGCTTTTGTAACTCTATGAACGCTTTCGTCGCGTTATCGTCAACGTTCGACATTAGGTAAAAAAGCTTCTTCATCCGAATCGGAGCTGGCAATGTATACGGAACGAGGGATGTGTTCAGAAGACGTTCCACCAATAAACGGTCTTCTAAAGCCGTCATGTAATAACCATGAAGGATTTTATCTTTGATCCATTGTACTGCCTTCTCTGTGGCGGGAGGCACGCTTTCTTCTGTTAGAAACTTTTTGTATATTAGGGCTAGACCTGACATAGCCTCTTTTCGAATTTTGAATTTCTTGTCGAGCGTTCTTTCTCGTACAAAGTGTAGGAGATCTTCTGATTCGGCGACGGCTTGGAAGTCTCTTTGAGCCGTTGCTATGATGGCCATTACTACTTCGTAGCGTACTTGTTCATGGGCATCATGTTGCCTCAATTTCAATGTCTCTGTTATGTCTTTTCTCAAGTCTGGGTGATGTACTAAGAAGTGCATGCAATATTGCACGCATTTAATTCTAATTGGTACTGAAATATCGTTAAATCTGCCGAGGAAGGCTCTCCATAGTGCTGGGTACTGTTTTGCAAGCTCTGATCCCGGTTCAGAAAACATTCTAGCAAGTAATGCAACGCCACTGAGCCTCTCGGGGAACTGTGCGGACTTGAGTTTGCATTCTAACTGCGGTAGCACGGACAGAAGGATGGTGGGGCAGCATTGATATAACTCGTATATAAGCTCGTACACTTTTGAGTAAATGAGAAGATTCTTCTCTTCTTTGCCGAGAATAAGCACGTGGTTGAAGAACTGTAATAAATGAAGAAGGTTGTAAAAAAATAAAAAAAATAAAGGACAATGGATTTAATCAATGCCTCATCATCAGGATTGAAGGAAAATGTAAATAATAATCAATCATCCCAACAGTCCTAATATTAGCTTGTACACTAATTAATCTATTATATAAGAGTACATGTAACTATCTACATGAGTTTCATCATAGAAAACGTCATACTACGCCCACCATCGTGTATTTACGTGGGTAGAAGTCGAAAGGGATTGCTAAGTAACTATTTACACCCACATGCAATCAATTAATCAAATACACATGCAATCATATTTACACTACCCAGGCGTACATAAGACACATCGAGATTTAGAAAGAGACTGTCATGGAAGTATGAGTGACAGGGGCGACTTTCTACCAAGCCAAACTTTTTCTATCAGGCTAGTTGACAATAAGAAAAATACTTTATGAATTTTGTTTCGTAGAATAGTTCTGAGCAAAAAACTTCCACCTAAAACTCCACTTAATTTTGTATATTATTTTAAATCACACGCCTTGTTTCCCCGAAGGGTTGGGCAGAGGTGTACCTTTAGTATACCCACATATTATTTTTAATTAATTAATCGTTTTGAGAAATAATTGAAATAAGAAAAAGCCACGTGACATTGAACGCGCATCAGAGCACTACGTCACACCTTGTACAGCATTTCTAAAAATAACAATTTTTCGGTGTTTCAAATCATAAATCGAAACAAACTTTATGAGCCAAGCATAAAGTTTATTTTGCATTACCAATAGACAAATGGAAATAATGGTCTTGAAAGAAACAGCCCTGTTCGATAGTGTGTGTGTTTTCAAAAACAGTCAAATAGCCTTTATTCGATTTGCAATTTTGACGGACGGATATTGTTTGCTGTTCCAATATACAGATATGTCCCTGAATTTAAATAGTTTAAAAAGGGGGAGCGTAATGATTGCAGGCGTCCGTACCTAAGCACACGTGATATATATGCAAAACCTAAACGTGATGCAGCAACAACCGCGTTCCTACATTCAAACGTTAAGCGTTTGCATAATCAGAGGGGCAATTCCCGTATTTTCAAGAACCTTTGCATTCTGATCTCAGTCCCAAACTGTCGAAACTACCTTTAATTTACCTATACCACGGAACTTGTCCCGTTGACGGCGATGCGGACGAATTATTTGATGCCTTAAGAGCTCTTAGCCTTTTTTTTATTATTATATACTTGTACATAAATAGCTGTAGCTTGTATAATGTAACCTATACCATTGCTTGTAGCGGAGATGAGATTGCGACTAGATGTTGAAAGTATTTAAAAACGGGAATGTTGGCCTCTAGGTATGTCTACGTTCGGAATTCGTATGACAAAAATGTATGTCGCAGTATCGAAGCACGCCTATTTACCCTTTTAGTAACCATGCAGGGTGGCAGGGCCATCGACGAGCAACCTGTTGCCATGGATTCATGCTTACATGATTCTGAGTCTTCCTGCGTTGAAATGTTTCGTTAGTTATTAAACATAAAAAAAGTTATTCCATACATTTGGCCGTAGGTAATTCTCTATTTGAATTTTTTTACGCTAATGGGTCTAGAATCATTTGCTGAATTCATGGTTGCAGTTTCCGCGTCGATGACCCTGCCACCGTGTATAACTGCCTCGTTGTTCTTGCGACCGCAAGCGCGAGTCTGAACGTGGGGTCCTGTTCGATGCCCAGATCGGGCAACGTGTTATTGGGTTTTCCCATTAGGAATTATTCAGTAACAGACCGGTGTTTGGAAGGTTGTGTGAAGTCCACGTGCAATGGAGAGGAACAGAGAGTGAACCTGTTTTCTGTGTTGCGCACACAGTGCACAGGGCACTATAATATCTCTGGCGTACCTGGCTAATCTCCGTTGAGCTTGGCCATCAAGTCCGAAATAGGTTGGGAGGATCTTTTAAAAACCATATTTAACCCTGCACATCCGTGTTACTGCACTTCGTATGCCTTCTATACAAATGTAAGCTATTTTGGAAAACGAAAAAGCTATTTCTTGGCGGCGGCGGCGCTGCCCACAAGTCATTGCTTGTTTCGTGGCCATTGCGATATTAAAATAATGGCTACCCCGCAAACAGGCGCGACGGGACAGAGCGATCCAAAAGCACCTCTCGCCGCGCGACACACGGTGCCATGGAGTCGCGCTGTCGCGTCGCCTCTTAATTTGTCGGTTATAAAAAGAAAAAAACATTGTTCCCTACATTTTGACCGCACTTTTCTATAAAACAGCTGTTTTGTTTTAATAACGGACGAAAAATGTCTACGCTCATATCAATCTTTCTAGAATCATATGCTGAATTCATGTTTACAGTTTACGCACTGGTTAAAAAATGTGTGCTCATTGCACCATAGACTAAACTTTTATCGCTGAACAACCATTATCACATACTAACTACACACATACATACTAAGGTTCGCGGCCGTTTACTATGATATACCGAGCTCTAGAAAATGTGCGCGTTTGTATTGCGTCGCTCTGCAGCGGCTATGTATCTTGAAATGTGTCATATAAACACACCCGTGTACTGAACTCATTTTATTTCCAGTTAAATAATTTTAAGTATAAATTAAGTTGATTTCAGAATATTATAATTAAAATAATAGGAAGTGGGCCGTAATCCACCACGCGAGTCCACTGCGGGTTGGCGGATTTCACATGTATTCGAATTTTTGGCTCTACAACATGCCGGTTTCCTCACGATGTTTTCATTAAACGTTTTGAGAGCAGTGGTGATGAAATTAAATACACAAAGTAAAGTGCCTGCTGGGTTCGAACTCACGAGCTTCAACTCGTACTTCGGGGTCGATACCACTGGGCCACCCCTGCTCTCATTTCAGAATGACTAGTAGGTAATATTGAAAAACTCATAAAACATTTTGAAGCTGAACTATAAGTTAGTAAAAACACATCATGTTTGTTGACATGTTTGGAAGCTAAATTGCGAACGTAGTTTAAGTACTTACCGCCTGTATATAAGGTTCAAGCGTCTCACTAGTCTTGATAATCAGCTCCTTGGCGAGCGAGTAAGCGTACTTGTGGTCGCGTTTGTTTGGCTCCACCAGGTTCATGAGGATCACGTTCAGAAGCTCGTTGGAGACCACGTCCGACTCCGTGATAAGCGGGCACAAGACATCCAGCATGAAGGATTTGACCTTAGTTGAGTGTTCCGTGCTGAGGAGAGATTTGGATGGTTAAAAGTTGGAAGATCATAGTCAATAACATACCAAGGTTAAAGTAAGGTACTGTCTGGATACACAGGATACTACAATCCTGGTATTCTTAGACCTTGTTCAGAAAAGTCGTTTTACGCACGCGCGCTGGTGATATACTGATAGCCGATCCGTATTCTAGAGGCGCCTTGTTGCGTCCAGTACGCGCACGTAAAAACTCGTTGCTGAACATACGAACCTCTTTCAGGTAAATAAAATATCCTGACGTGATTAAATATGCACAAACAACAGAGGGGCGATACCCGTATTTTTAAGAACGTTCGCATTCTAATCTGTCTCAATCTGTCAAAATTACATTCAATTAGCATACGTTTTTCACACTGATTGTCGATGAGCCATTCACGAAAATAAATTTTATTGTGTAAATTTTTCGTCTCTTTCGTTGAATCTGCTAAAGAAGAGTAGGTAATAGGAACATAAAAAGATTATTTTTATACTGCACTGGTTTAAATAAAAATGATCAATACAATAAGACGTATGTAGAATTTTATGTTCTTTTTATGATATAACAAACACAATAAACTTTGACCACTAAACCATTGCATATGAAAGCAGTACCACATTGCATTTCTATTCTGTATTAAATTCTCGAGTGTAAAACTTTGAAACCCGCAATTTTTACATGAAAACCTTATTAAGCTGAAAAGGGATGTTCCTAGAATTCGCAATAGTTAACAAGCTCTGGGATAAAGGACTTGTTCCGAGAGCTGGATCGATTCAACTTAGGTACTGTGTAGTATACAAGTTGGTTTTTGAACAAGGGTTAATATGGGTGCTATGCTTATTGTAAGAGATAAGGTTTAATGAAATCGATCTAGTATATCAAGATTTTTAAAATCGTAACCAACGATTTCTGAAGAAAAAACATGAAAGTACGTTCATAACGCAATTTTATTAAATTTGTTATCTTATCCATATATCAACTTTAACTATATAGTGTAAAGTCAACCTCACATCAGTGGTAACCATTTCACATTTAAAGCACCGGTATGTCGTAGCAGTAAAGGCGATTTTTGTTGTGCAGGTGGCGCCAATAATAAATAATAAATTGTTTATTTTGTACACTTAACTACTGTACAATATAGTCACATTAAATGGCGAAATACTGCCTCCTAAACTAGGCCAGCCTGTGTTTTAGGAGTCAAGATGATGATGTGAGGACGTTCGGTTGACTGTACGTATATTTACAACTTTAATAAATAGAAGTTACATTTGAAATTTTATTTTTTTGTTGATAACCGTCATTACATAAAAGCCTTTCAGCAATTATCATATCATAATATCCAGTTGGTTTTCTTATAAAGTGAACGCACGTGAACATAATTCGTTATAAGTTGTCAGAATCATCCACGACCTCAATTTCTGGAGTTTTCTCCTGTACCTATCGTTATTCTCCTGACAAAGTTTATTTTCGTTATATGTATGATGTATGTATGTACATTTTAGTATTTATTATTTTTCGATTTATCTATTCCTTATGTTGCCCCTGGTATGTTTCTCTGCATCATGCCCTAAGGTAGACTGGCAGAACATGCCTCAGGCATTAAGTCCGGCTTTGTAAGTGTTTTATGTTGTGTTTAATTTAAAATGTTCATTAATTCGAGTTCGGCCGAAAGGCAAACAATTCTGTAAAAGTTGTTAGACAATGAAGATCGAAAGTTTTTCGAATACAACTTGGTCTTTTAGTACAGTTGCTCACGATTTTAAATATCAAAATGCAGCATACGATGCGTTTTAACTGCAAACAATAACGTATTTCATTTTAAATCTTATCATTCCTTAATAATAATATTTCGAAAGCATCACAATATAAATATTGTGTACTCTACTTGATACTTGTTTATTATGTGTTATTAGTGATAATGTGATAAGTAAGTAGTTTTTTGGTTCACTCTGGAAATCGTTAAGAAGAACTGTATAAAATCTCTCCAACATCGGCGAAGGTAGCCTGAAATTATCATAAGTTGATTTCCAATCCGCCCTGAGCAAGCCTGGTGATCAATGCTCGTGCCTTCTATTTATGAGAAGAGGCTTTTTCCCTGCAGTGGACAATAACAGGCTGCTATTATTAATGTTATAATAAATCTTTAGAAAGTCGGTCATAGAAACCCCAAAATGATTCAATCTCTAATCAGTCTATTCAATACATAAACAAACATAACGTGAATGAATGATAAAAGCATTTCAAGTGGAAAGATAAGTCTTGGAACTCAGCCCTGCTAACACAACATTCAAACTCAATTTGAGTTTGAAGGTTGTGTTAGCAGGCTGAGTATTTATTTCAAAGCATTTATTTCAAATAAACCAATTACAGGCACTTTTGAATTGTCAAGGGGTCGGTCAGTCAGGAAAGTGAAGTTAGTTACCCATTCCAAAGCGTAGTATGAGTACCTATGGAAAAGAATGGGTAATAAAATTCCACGGCCACTATTTTAAATTAAAAAAGTAATTGTTACAAAGAATTGGTTACATCATTCATATTGAAATTAATGTATACATGTGAGCACGATGTAGAAAGATGTTCACGTTAAAATTGTAGAGATGACCAGTCCCTAATGACGGCGCCCGTTCACAAACGACGTATGGATCAGCACCATTAAGCTCAACCATTTTATAGGGAACTTAATGGTCCAACACACACGCCACCAGCGAGACATTTTAGTGAGCATGACATACTCTTAGCCGCCAGGGCACATTCAGGTCAATGAAAGACGTACCCAGTAAATGGTAGCTTTATAATAGATACATAGTGCTCAGTGCTCACACATATGCTATTTTACATCTACATTCACATTAGAACATCCTTTCGTATAAAACTAGGCAGCCTCGGACATAATTGAGTTCACATTACATTGGTCCTTCGAATCGCGTTGAACGTTTCGCACTTTCACTAGGACCAATTTTCATTCCTACCAATACCTCCTTCATCGCAAAACGCAACTCTCTTGAATACCAATATGAACAGGACCACAGAGTCCTATAGGTATTTAAATAATAAACAGTAATCAACGTTTTCACAAACACTAAGCGACACTTAAATTAATTCCTAAACAGAAACGAGCTGTTGGATTCAACGTTGGTCAACTTTCGGCGCTGAGCTGAGCGTGAAAACTCTAACAGCGTGCTTTTATTCGTTCACTAAGTCCTGGTGTCGCATAGTGTAAGTAAAAACAGAAATAAAGTTACTTCCTTTTTAAGAATATTCTAGAACAAAATAAAACCTAGTACTTACTTGACAATCTTGAACATAAGCGAGAAAAGTGCGCAGAAGATCTCCTGGCAGTCTTCTAATTCGAAACACATGTTAAAGGACTTGACATAGGCCAGGTTCTCCAGCAAATAGAAGTAACGTTTGAACGCTGGGTCCTTCGGGTCTCGGAGACCTTGCAGCTGGTTGATCAGGAACAGGAATATTGTCTTTACCTGTTGAGGAGGAAAAAGGACTATTATTCATGCCCAAAATACCGGTTGTCACATACATCATCATCATCTAAGTCAAAAGATGTCCACACTCCACTGCTGACAGTACCGATACTGGAGAAGTATCGCTACAACACCGGTCCTGTGCTGCCCTCCCGCTTCAGTAGATTCTCGCGACCATCACTTAGGTCGTAGGACCTACTTGAGAAGCGTCTACAACTATTCAAACGCTCGCCGTCTTTACATACGTTCCTGCCTTTTACTATCCCCTTTGGGAAGTTACAAGCAAACAATTACAACTTGGCGAGGCCTATGACCAGCAATAGATAGCAGGACAAATATGACAAGGAAAAAACTTGTATAAACTGAAACTTATGTGATGTCGGGCGGATCAATCCGATAGCGTGAGTTTGATATCCTGCGAACAGCAATGCATGCGTCCGCGTTGCAAACCAAGTAATAGCAGTTTATGGAGGGAACCAACTAAGTACAGCTAGGGATTTTTGATGACACCCAGAGTTCACCAGCAAGGTTTGTCATAGACTTCCACGTAATAGGGACGAGCGAATTGCTGTCCCATATCCAGACTCCGGGGTGCTAATGAGAATCTTCTCTAATGCCCAATAATACTATGCCCGACCTGAGGATCAAACCCTTTTGCTCAGCATTCACATTTAGCACATACACCTCCGCTATCCCCTTCAGGAAATAGTGTCGTGATCTTATGTAAGTTTATCATCCAACTACCAAAGCCAGATAGTGAGTTCAGCACATATTCTATCCATATCATCTTACAACTGATATATCTGGATTATGTCAGTGACAAATTAGACACTTGAGCGGTTGCACAAAATCTATTTAATCATAACTGCGCACAAGGGCAGCCTTCGTGCATTCTGCGAATACTTTTAATGTTTTGACTCACTCTCTACGTTTGACGAATCTAAATAGAACGTTTTGGAAACAGCTTTAATTTAAAATGAGATGTCTGCAGAGTTTGAGGTCCTGCAGGGTAATTGCGGAACACGATGACAAGGTCTATGCCTCTTGTCCAACTGTGTGGACTGCGATAAGCTGAGTTCAATGACGCTCACAATCCCAATTTATTCATTTTACAATTCAGCAATATTCATTGGGTTGTTTACGTTGTCAAGCAGACGAATTTTTCAAACAAATGAAGCAATAGATTAACAATTTTCTAGAATATCCTTAGGATTGTATTAGAAAGTGGATAACGGAATTGGCGTGCTGATCCCAATCTTGGGCAAGTTATTGGGTTTTTCGAGTAGAAGTTTCTTAGTAGCAGTCCGTAGTCTTGATCTGTGCCCGGTTCATGGAAATAGTCTCGCTCCCTGTTACGTGTGAATCATTAGCATCTGCCTTAATTTACTTATTGAGTAACTTACGGTTTGATACGATTACAAACTCACAGTAAAAACTTTCTAAGTAAACATAAGAGTTTAAGCACTAACTTACGATTTCCGATTACCACTATATAGAATCATATATAGATTATCTATATAGATTATTCATAATATAGAAAGCTTTTCCTATACTCGTGTTAAAAGGTTTCCGAGTTTACCGTCCATATTTATGAACATGAATAAATATGTTATCTTGTGTTCTTTTACGTTCAAAACATGTGTTCGTACATACTTGCAAGTATTTAAGAAATAATTAATAGCTTTTCAGTAATACCAAAGATAATATAATACTACGTATTGTTGATACGTCGTGTTAAATTACAAGGTATTGATTTTAGCTTCGATGGCATTAATATTGCCATGAATAATAGCTGCGAAGCGTTCTATAAAAAGTAATTATTGGAATTGAAGAGCTTTTTTGTTATTTAGTATCGCTATTGGTTTTTTCTTTGTGTGTTAACAAAGGACGATATAATAGACTAATTTTTACAAGCTTTTAAAAAAATACGATGGACACTACGGTTAAAAGTTTCGCAAAAGCTGAAGATTCTCGTTTGTATTTTCATACAAAGCCGTACAAACTGTTTTCTACAAAGTTGAATTACAATTCATCCATTCGCCTGTAAAAGATTGCATAAAGCGATAGAACCGATTGTAACACTCAATGAAAGTCTCCAATTAAAACCTCATTTCTGGATCCTCACCTGTTCCTGGTCTTTATAAGGCGCCTCCGGGGCATAAACCCGAAGCACATCAGCGATGCAGCACGCAATGAGCAGCTGAACATCTCTGGAAGGGTGTGAAAGGAAGAACTCATCGGCTAGGTGGATCGCCAGTGGTATGTACTGCTGGTACATTCCCTCATCTTGCCCGAGACCTTGTAAGGTGTGCGCAAGGACCTGCGAATGAAAATAGGAGAATAAGAATAGTGTAATGATAATTATGGAAGATCGGGCTGCTATCTACGAGGCTTCCCATTTATTGGGGGGCTCTAGAAACATCAAGTTTGAAAAGAAAAGTTCTGAAAAATCTGTTTTTTTTTATCGTGTTCCGGCTTTTAACTGATTGATAAGTGTTGGCCTAGCGGGGATATCGTTACAATAGATTTTACTTGTGGCAGGCTGGTATCAAAGCTTCATGATTACATATTATAAGTTTATTTGGCACAATGATTTCCACCTGCTTTGATAGATTAGATACGCCAGTCATTGGCCTTTCGCAAATATGTGTTCCAAGAACAAGAGTGCAAAGATGTGTAGCTTAATGTTGACCCCCTGTGGTAGTGTTTCGCGGTCTTAAAGTTTAGGACGCAATTTAAGAACACGTTTCGACTAATACATCTGCCTTTGTTGCATTATCCCGAAATAAGTTACGTGCTCGTTTATAAATAGCTTCAAATCTATAAAAAAAACTGCACATTTAATAAACCAAAAATGACCAGAATCGATCACAAACATAAGTAATGCCCCGATGACCTGAATAAAGTCTAGTAATCACCTTGATTGAGATAGGCTTAACTCTATTTAGTGCACTATCACGTCGACCTAATCTAGGCCAGGTATCATGTAGACAATAGAACAATTTGTTCGGAGATTAAATCTAGATTCCAGTCAACTCTATTGTGACCTAACAATGTCTGAATGTGTGTGAGCCGTGAAAAAACGAAAATAAATATTAAGTTTCTGGGATATGTACTGTGATCATAATAATTGTTTGCTCTTCTTCTTAGCGGGTCGTTGACAATCTAAGGGCGAATTTCACAAATGAAACTGAACGCGATCAGCACATAAACTACGTTTAAGAGTGTCGTTATTTTCTATGGAATATTGACACTGACAACTCTTAAACGCGTATTAGATGTGCTGATCGCGTTCAGTTTCATTTGTGAAATTGGCACTAAATACATTCTGCTCTGATTCTAATATAAGTACACAATATTTTCAAAAAATATTTGTTTCGAAAAACAACAAAGAGATCCGCAAAATCTAGGGCTGTCAAATTCTGTAAGTATAACTAAAACTGACGTTTCGATGACACCTGAAAATATGCCGCCTAAAAAGATGGCAACTAAGATTGACAGCTCTTAGACTTTTGACTCATTTTTTGCTAGTCGTCTGCTGTAAGTAAAAGACGGCAATATTCAGCGATGCCTGAGCACCAATCTACCTATCCAAACAATCGATCGTATATCGTAGCTTAGATACATAGCATAAAATAAAGGTATTACCAGTCACTACGCTGAGTGGATTTGTGACCGCAAAGTCAGCTCGCTCGCACCACTGACGTTGTCATTACCCGCGCCCTGTGTCGACTATATTGGGGTCAGCTCCCAGAACCCTACCGCTACTAGTTAGAGTAGCGGTTTAATGGAAGTGGTGTGTATCGTAAATAATTACTTTTTGTATTATTTTTCTAGCTTTCGTCTGACAAAGATTCTGTCAGTTTCATGTACTCTTCAAAACAGAAAGGGATTTTGCTTTCGCTGTATATAACGTATCAGGAGTAGCTTAATGCTTAACCATATTGGTGCGTGTACACAAGAATGCATGTAACATTCGCAACTTCAGGCACCAGCAGCGTACAGTACCCGATCGCAAATAAGGCCCATCGAGTTTTAAAAAAGGTTCTGCTGCGTGGAGCATCGTAACTGTAACGCACCTGCTGCTCAATGTGGCATTTGCCCTCGGGTCTAGTGACGTCATCTTTATGATTAAGTTACTTGCACCGTGTACAGTAGGCCGTACGTCTCTGGTGACAAAAGCTGGCATTTTATTCTTATGAAAGTCCGTACTACGTTAGGCCAGTTCAAGGTCAAAGTTTTACCACCGACGTGCTGACTGTACACACGGCTACATATCAAGCTATATATTTCCAATGTAAGCAAATCTTGCAATGTAAAGGATTTACGTACAGAGAGGTCAGTTTATACTCGAAATCAAATCGTGTGTACAAGCGCTTTTACGGATCGATCGCTCCACACGGTAATTTAGGCACGCGCCCTCTAATTACGTACGATATGATATCAAAGGACCGTTTCTATTTGATCGATTGATTCGTATTTATGCACGAGAGTATTGATGTTTCTTTATTAATAAAACATTGATACGCTACACATAAAATACGAATATCTGTAAGTGTTTATCTCGACGGAACTAATTTATCAGTTGCTATATTTAGATGGCAACCAAAATTACATGCAACATAACACACATAATAATTTCGTTGTAATTTAATACTGAGAAAGTAGGAAAACATGACCACGAAATAATTATATCAGTATTATATTATGACGTTCTGTAGTTTGGGAATAAGGCGTGAGTTTTTGTGTAGGTATGTAAAGCAAGAAAACCTCTCGTTCCGAGCGATATCAAAAATGACATGACACAAAGACTTACGACTTTATCCCAAAAGATCCTTGTTATCGTATCTTATCTACACGGAACACCCATAGCTTAACGATGACGTCATCAATTCTTGATAGAAGAGGCGAGCCTATTGCCCCAAGGCACGGCACGGGGCACGAAGGATAGCCTTGGATTTAGCCCGACGTATAGATAATAGATAGTCTATGCAAAACTGAACAGACGAAACTGCGCCAGCTTGCCCTGACCGGATGCGTGCACATACATGAAACGGTATGACCATAGAGTAAACGGTATGACGATTCCGACTTGCTAATTAAACATATAATTATGATATCATTTATTTTATAAAATATCGCGTGGTCCTGTGGTTCTTGAAAGTGGAAGCGACGAGCTTCCACTTTCAAGAACCACAGGGCAGCGCAAGAACAAGCTAGGGAAGTGCTACTAATATTTTTTAACCAAAGTTTTTGTTTTATATAATATATGTAAGTTAGTAAGGTAATGTTTTATTATTATTACTAAACAATTTATTGAACCACATGTGGTTGATAGTACAGGGAAAGAGTTAAGGAACAGGGCAAAGCTGATGATGAACGGCAGCCTTAACGTCCAATTACACCTCAGAAATATCCGCTGTTGAAATCAAGATAATGAGCAAATTAATAAGTGAAACTGGTTACATTGGTCCTCGTGTTCGAAAGGCTAACAACCGATCACAATTGATTCACAATTATGACCTTTAATTCAAGGTGAATAGGAACCTCATTTTCTTACTTGATCACTTGCGATCTTCCTTCATAACATCTTACCCTACCTATGTAATAACTTTAGGAACGAGGGGCTGTAGTAAAACTAGTGATTAATTATTGAATGTTAGATTTAAGGCAAAAGTTAAGATTTAAAAGCATTAAGGGAGACAAAAATCAATTAAATAGAAGTTTCAATTTATGGATGTAACTGATGCCAATGTAGTGCCAAGGCTTGGTAAAATGGCAGCAGTGAAAATGCGGAGTCATTCGGCGAAAAAATTGTGGCTGCATTTGGTGCTAAAAAATAAAAGTTATCTAAAAAGTACGAAATTATAAAATCTTACAGACAGAAATCAAGACTAAGTACAAAAATGAGCAAAATAGAGGCGTGGTTGCATGCCATTGTAATTTTGTAGGTATTCCTGGCACTCAATGTATTCAGGCATGCGACCAAGCCGCTATGTTGATAATTTTTGTACATATGTCTTGATTTTCTTTTTTCTTACTTGTGACCTCACTTTAAATTTTCCATAGTCGGATTACAGTTTTTTAAACAACGTTTTTTTATTTTATACTTTTCCGTTTCGCTTTTCTCCAAACTATTAAAATATATTAAGATTTGATTAACTGCGCCTTGGAGTCATTGTACAGCCGCGTCGTACGTAGCGCAGTCTCACTTTTGCTTGTTTTTAAGTACTTTAACATATTTAATTACTTACCATTATGATATACTACTCTGTCAATAAAGTACCGGTACTAGATCAATAATACACGAAATGTTACTTATTCATCCAAATTTATTTTATCGCCTTCAGAAGATGCTCCGTCAGAAACTAAACACTTACGCCAACGAATAATTCAATCATCAAAACATAATTAGACGCTTTTTCCGGAATTGAGTTTAATTGCCGACGCGAATTCTCGTTTAAGTCTTCTACCGAATGAAAACGGCTGCCACGAAGTGGCAATTCGAGTTTAGGAAAAAGAAAGAAGTCGGCTGGAGACATATCTGGTGAAGGTGGTATTTGTTGAGTTTTTGGTCCAAAATTTGTTCACAATGATGGCCTTGTGCGAAGGCGCATTATTGTGGTGCAAAATCCAAGAATTTTCTTTCCTCAAATCTGGCCTAATTCGTCGAAATTGCTCTCCTAAACGTCGCATAACCCTCAAACAACATTCTTTATTTACCGTTTGACCTTCCGGCAAGAATTCCGAGTGACCAACACCGCGATGTCAAAGAAAACATTCGACATGACTTTGACATTTGATCGACTTTGGCGTGGTTTTTCGGTTTCGGTTCAGTTGGAAGGCCCAGTGGGGCCTTCCAACTGAACCGAAGCTTGTTGACTAGTTTGCATGTCAAACTTGTACACACACGTCTTGTCACCAGTCTGGTAACAATGCGTTTCATGAATGTTGGGTAAGAATTGACTCGTTCTAGCATGTCCTCAGCGACTCTTATGCGATTGTGTTTTTGGAGAAAATTCAGGTCCTTTGGGACTAGCCGAGCGGCAACATGTTTCATACCCAAGTGATTATTTAAAATGGTACCGATCTACTAGTGCGACACAGAAAGTTCAGCGGCTATCTCTCTCAACTTGAATGAGGATTTTGTTTTTCAGTCATTGTTTCCTTCACTTTTGCGATGTTAACTTCAGTTGTAGACGTTGATGGCCTACCAGAGCGAGGCAACTCTTCCATCACATCTCGACCGTTTTTGAACGCTTTGTACCACTCGTTACTACCTGTTTTTAATCAATTCACCGTAAGCCTTCTGTAACATTTTCAGTAAATCCGAACACGAAATTCCATTGGCGATGCAAAATTTAAAACAAACTTTTTGTTCGATATTTTTTTCCATTATGAAATTCGTAATACACACTAGATATTATGATCTCACATTATTTAATCTAACAGATGCAACACACCTCCGCGCCAAAGTGGAAAACGGTTGTGTGCCAATTAAGTATCACAAAAAAAAAACCTAAAAAAAGAATTTGGAACCGAATACAAATCATCCATTCCCGATATTTTTGAGAGAATGTATAAACATATTTGTAATGTGCTCAAATCATTTTTGTTACCAAATATAGTAATTTAATTTTTTCGAGGTCAGAAATTTACGTGGTAAAGTCCACCATTTTAAATTATGTATGTAGAATTTATGTAGCCAATTTTACCCGGACCATTATTAAGAATCTATTGATACCTATCAAAATCGATTCATTAGCTTAGGGGCTACCGTTGGTTGCCGATGCCTGCTAGGGTTATGGACGAAAGAGATACCGTGGCTTAGCACGGGCACCTGAAGGAACACGGGTGGGTTTTAGTTAGTAAAGTCTGACACGGAGAGCGGGTAAAATAGATAAAACGAGGAACGTGTCAGTAGAAAATCATAAGTAATAAGAAACTGAGATAGGAGCCTTTTGGCCTCATACAGCGGGGTAATTCGTAACACACTAACAGTAGTAATTGGTTTTATTTTGACAGTTCACAACATTCATTCATAATTTAAGGCTGCTTTCCGAATTGGGATGTAATCGATTTGAGCGCGCTTACACCCGTTCCGAGATGGCGTGAGCGCGATAACGATATCCCGTGAATCGTCATAGGTGACGTCATGACATGCGCCATCTTGCGAGAACGCCGACCATGCCCTATACAAATATCACTGTGAGCGAATTGTCAGCTGTCACAATCGTGATATCTAAATCGGAACGCTAATTATCGATGTAAGCGCTGTCAGCGATTTTGGTCTAACTCGGAATGCGGCCTAAGTTGTTGAGCATATTTTTTTTTCGAACATAATTATGATGCGATGGATTAGCAATTTCCTCCTTAATATAAACCTCATTTAATAAACCTCCAGATATTAACTCTCCTTGCTCTATATATCTACGCGGCCTCAATTATAGTTAAATCAAACATACTATCAGTAGCTATGACACATTAACAAGCAGTAGACTTAAAACTACATTGCGCAATAAAACATCCCACACTGTGGTATATAGCAACACTATTTATTGTATGGGCATACAAATATATTTTATCAAGTTACCTCATATCAGAAACAACATACAATTGGTATTTTTAAAAGAAAGCTTAAAGTCTTCCTGATTAAAAAGGTATATTCTCTGTAAAAGAATTCCTAAAAGAAAAATAATTAATTTTTTAATAAAGTAAAATGATTGTGGTACTTAATATAAATCACAAGAATAGTATGATGTAATATAAAAACAAAAAATGTAAATGTAATATAATATAAATTGTATAAGTGTAATAGTGAGTTAGAATATTTAGTTTTTCATTTATAATAATTTAAGTTGCAATACCCTACTATAATAAGTAATAAGTTCTAAGAACCTACCTATTGTTAACATCTTCAAAATTAAAGAATTTGAATTCGTGCGTTACTCAACTAAAGGTGCAGGGACATTCTGTTTAAATTTTTAATTATTTTGTATAAAAAATGACGGCGCGTCTAAAGGTTTAACGATGCCAAACTTGCAGAGTTGAAAGAACGAATTTGACAGCTGTCAACTTGACGTAACCCCGGATACTCAGAAAACGGCATAAAGAAAGGACATCAAGAAGACCGATCGAAGCTGACATTGATTTTATGGCGAGTGTTATTATTGTGGTAGTGATCATTGTGAGTACCTTGGCAACGCAGTGGTCGATTGATTTGCGCTCGCGCCTCACGTACTCGGTGGAACGTCGTTAACATTATTGTTCATTCCCTAAAGTGAAAAAATATTCTGAATAATCACTGTCGAAGTCTCTGACTTCGACAGTGATTATTCACAATATTTTTTACTTACATCTCCTCGGCCGCTTACCCACGCATAAGAAGCATTAAGACCTTCTCCTGATAAAGACGTCGTTTTGCCTTTCAATACTTTTTTTTTTAAGTTTCGATTATTTAGATTGTGTTTAGTTTAGTAAGTGATCTTCCTGTGCGAGTCCAAATAAATACGTACTTTTTTTTCTTTCTTTAAATCTGAGAGAACCTAGAACGAATCCCAGAAATATGATACTTTAAGTTAATACCAACATTCCTTTTATATCATAACGAGGCATTTATAAATCCCGGGACAGATGACAAGGGTTGTAACGAAGCCCATAGTGTGTCCATAAATGTCTATAGTGTAATGACAGCTTACTTCAAGCTCACTTAACCTTACTTTCCAAGGTGAGATTCTTGGAAAATTTGAAGATTGGAGAAAATCGGACTTGCACAGGTATGTACACTAACGTGTGTGAAATGAATTAGCACAAGCACAGATAATATAATACTATGTACAGATACTCAATCTCATACAAAGAAATGACACCTCCCTAAGTCTGGCTATTTTTCTTCGTCCAAATTTTCAACAGATGGCAGCATCAGCGACTCACTAATTGCCAAAGACGAGTAGTTTTACAACGCCATCCAGGAGTCGGACCTACTTTTAAAACGTTTCGTGCAATCCTTTATAGATAAAGTTTTACGGTTCCGGGTTCAGCAAAACATGTTAATATTTCTTATATATTTCTATGAAAAGTAATATGTAAAGTAATAAATATCCAAAAAGTTTTTGATTTAAATTAGTAACGATAGTGGTTACTGTGAAGGCAGGACAAATTCAGTAAAACGCCATCTATTGCAAAGAGTTGTAAACAAAATGATCAACACATGGCTAGTTTATCATTTTATGGGTCAAATATGAAGATAAAGGATTCATTTTGTTTTTTGTTGAAAATACGTGCATTTTGAGTGTAAATAGATAAATCAGCATTACACAAGGAAGTTTGGATTTTTACTTATATATTGCTTCAACAAAAATTCTGCCGTTTATCGCTTTTTACTGATTGTTTAATTTCATAATGGTTACCCATGCTGCAATCAATTTTTTTTTTTCAAGACTAATTATAATGTTTTCGAGTTGAGACCCCATGGCACAAGTATCCGAGCTATTCAGTCTCACACAGACTTGTGCAAGTCTTAATTTGCGCAATCTTAATGTTCAAATCAATATTTCTCTAGCTGTCCAATAAAAACAAGGGAGTGAACGTTATAAAACGGATGTGAGACAGGATATTGCTATTAATACAGGTACTGCACACGTTTCATAAACATAAGTCGTCGCATTATGTTTTTATTTGCACCTGAATGCTCCCAGCATTTTTACCATGACTCAAGTCTCAATTATTAAAACTTATAAGGATTGGTACTTTCTATAGCGGTCTTTTAAATTTGTGATATTGAAACACAACAGAGCGGCAATTCTCGTATTTTTAAGAACGTTCGCATTCTAATCTCAGTCTCAAACTGTCCAATATTTGAAGGTTTTTACTTGATTTTGAACGTTTTTTATTTGTAGGAATTGTTAGGTTGACCTTCTGGTGAAATGTGGGTGTAATATAGGTACAACCTGTGCCTAACCATTCGGGGAATGCAGGCGTTATGTTATGAAGCTGTAAAATTATTTTGAGATCTGTCGTCAATTACTCCTAGATTTGTTATAAACAAAGATTACATAACAACGGTAGCTGAACACTTCCTTTCGCAGTCGTAAAATGGGTAAACAATAGTACCACAGAATCATATCTTTCAGAAGGACAAGATCGAACAACGCGTGATTTTTGACAAAGTCAAATAACATAACACCAAAATTTTGCAAGTTATGTTCAAGTATCATGTAATAGGGGTGAGCCTATTGCTACCAACCGGGCACAAATTTGAGATCTGTCAATTACTCCTACATTTATTATAAACACAACACAGCCTTTAAACAGCATTTTTCCTTTCGCAGTCGTAAAATGGGAAATGATACTGAGAAATCCCATAATTTGGAAAATCCTAAAAACACTTTGCCCGACCTTGGAAATGCAGCCAGGACCACATGATCACCAGTAGCTTTTGCGACCAATAGACCAACGAGGCAGTCACGAAGTATTACGGGATAAACAGATATCTCGAACAGATGTCGATGTAAGCACTCGGTACAAAATGGAGCGCGAACTTCAAGTTAAATAGGACTGTCAACCTTATTGTGTGCGCTTTGTGAGGGTGTCTGAAACTAAGCGAGAATCTTGATGGAAATGATAAATACGTTACTATTGATGACGTAACTTTGGTTCATGTTTTCCTTCAACGTTTTGAGAGTGCCAGTGATGATGAAATTATGTACACAAAATAAAGCACCTGCCTGGGTTCGAAACCACGACCTACAACTCGTAAGTCGGGGCCGTTACTCATGGGCCACGACTTCTCCCCAATGTGCTGCTCTCCTGTGGGACAATTATAGGCTGCTATTTAACCAATCTGCCCGCCTTTACCCAACTAAGTTGGAGTCGGCTTCAAGTCTAACTGGGTAACACAATACTCCTTGGCAGGAATGGTTGTCAGACTTTCGGGTTTCTGACTACCCATAACGACTGTCAAAGATCTAGGAATGACAGCCGGGACCAACGGCTTAACGTGTTTTTTCAGCAGGAGGGGTCTCGGATATTACTGTTTAATCGATGGTCACCCATCCATGAACCGACTGCGGCAAGCGTAGATTGACCTTCCATCGACCCGTGCGGATGATAATATTTAGCCACGAGCCCCAACGCACTTAACAATAGGCTGCTATACTTAAACAGGGATATTACTCGAAAATGGTTGACATTTGCATAGGGGTCATAAGGGGTAGCATAATCATACTCAACCTGACAACCTATAACGTTTAACGTTCGTAATCTACCACGCGGGCCCATTGCGGGTTGGTAATGTCACATGTCTTCAAATATTTGGTTCTAGGACATGTCGTTTACCTCACGATGATTTTCTTCAACGTTTTGAGTGCAGTGGTGATGAAATTAAATACACAAAGTAAAGTGCTTGTCTGGGTTCGAACTCACGACCTACAGCTCGTAAGTCGGGGCCAATACCAATGGGCCACCACTGCCTAAGGGGTCATTTGGTTGCAAATGACCTCCACTACATCCCCTTAATGGATTGCTAACATATTACCAATAATGTACATTGTATATTATACTAATCGGATTTTTTTGACGGGGCAGTAAGGGCTGGTACCTTAATCGTTATAGCTCCGGGAAAACGGTCTTAGGATCCATAACTTTTAGAGAAATTAAGATCGGCATTTACAGATATTGAATAAAAATGTACAGTCAACAAGAAAATAGTGTTTTCCACAAAAAAACCTTTTGGTGCCATTCAATTCTGTTTCTTATATGGATCAAAAATATCTTTTTGAACCAACTGAGGTTTGAGTACTAGAAAAGTCAGAATTCGCGAAAAACTTTTCCCATATTCGTAGGAAATGAGACTCCCAACTTAATTTTTTATGACGGATAGACTACACACAATAAAATTAAGACTGGCCAAAATTAACAAAAAGAATTGAACTTCGAATTTGGAACGTTTTCCCGTAGCTACAACAATTCAGATAGCTACCCTTACTGCCCCGTCTCAAAAATCCACCCTGTATATTTTTGGTCATGCTAGCATATTTTATGCATATAATATATGTAAATGTATATGCTCTCATGTAGTATGACCAAATGGTCATGCTAGCGAAGCAGTTTGTTATTGATCTTCTACACTCGCCTATTCTGCGGTAATGCCGAATGTGTAAATCGCGACACTTGCTGTACAACTGTTCGCACTGATTATAAGTTGGGACTATTAATAGTAGAGTACGCAATATGCAAGTAGATATGAATGATTTTTTTTTGTTAACCGTACATTTGTAGTTGTGTGTTTTCACTTATAATAAAACTAAAACTTGTTGTGTTTTACATTTTTTTTCATGTGGCGATACTATTGCATAGGATTGATCAAAACGTTTTATTTACAGGTTCACGAGTGTAAGGAGTTAAGTACCGATCAAAAATGTTTTGTTTACCGATTCGCGGATGTAAGGACCGAATTTAACATGTTTTGCATCGACAAGCACTGCACTAGTTCTACCACAGATTAGAAAAGCAGCTCTGTGGTTTCAGGATACGATTACATTTACCTGTGACAATTTTTTTTTTACAGGCTTGATTTTCCCAGACTTTTCTGGCGTTTCAGAGTATTTTAGCTTAGGTTACAGATTAGATAACGGAAAAATAAGTATCCGTGAAAAACTTGACGTTATGCGTATTTATCGACGTGCTCATCTTTAACTATAAGTAGTTTCGGAGGCACGGCAACTTCCAAACTCAGGGCTGTTGCTGAGAAATTCCGATCTTTCTCCGGTCGTGTCGGATTGCCGTCCAATCGGCCTATGAGAGTGAGGAAAGAGAAAGTACACCTGTGTCTGCGTACACACTTGTACACTATAATATCTATCGCGTATACGGCCAGTCATCTCTGAGATTGGCCGCCATGGCCGAAATTCGGTCTGGAGCAATCTTTTATACATATTATAAAACAAAGTCGTTTTTCGTGTCTGTCTATGTGACCGTTAATAATTTTAAATTTTTTAGTTTTTTTTATTCCGGAAGGTTGGTGTTTATTACATTAATATTTAATTTAGATGTAGTATAGAAATCTCGATGTATTGACATATCGTCACATTAGTAGATTGCACCAGTGCTAAGCATGAGAGGGTCGCTAATCAATACATAATGTACATGATGGCCCAAAATAACGTTGACAAGAGGTTTTACGAATTCTTTATTCATTTAAAACATGAATATAATAACTGTTTCAGCATTTTGGCGATGTGGAATAAATAAATGCAGCAGCTCCAGATCCTGTCACTTTGGTGATTATGGGCTTGATGCGCTAAAGGCAACTCTTACACGTGAGTGGGACAAAATATCTATGAAGGAAGTCCGGAAAATTGTTGAAAATTTTACCAAGCGTTTGTAATATGTTCGATACATTTTAAAAGAGTTACGTCTCGTACACACTGGCGCGACGCCACACAGCGACACAAAGGCACCGCGTGTCGCGCGACGAGCGCTGCCTTTGTGTCGCGTTGTGGCGTCGCGCCACTTTGCGAGAGCCTTAACGCTGGAGTTTCCTGTCCATTCTTCTCCATAGGAAACTACCTTTTGGAAACATTTTTAAGTTGTACATATTTTATTCTGTTATCAATTCAAAATATAACACTTGTCACTCTGAAACATCTATGTAGGTGTTTTCCCCTGTCCCTGTCTTTGCTACAAATGTCCCTGCTACAAATGACGTAGTCTAAAGGAAAGTAGTTTATATCCCATAACTCTGGAGCTATATTCTGTAGGTAAAAATAATAATAAAACTCCTAGAAAGTGGTCCAAAATGAATAGTTTCGGAGATATCATCAATCATATTAGGTGTGTAGGTATCTAACTTTCATTGATAAATACGAGTAATTCGTTTTTATTCAAGCCAATCATTCACATTCGAAGCTAAGAAAACGCGACGTTGTCATATTTCACGTGGTGTGGTTTTACACAGGGTGTTGGTTTTACATTAATAATCGTGACTTTGTCGAATTCTAATGTATGAAAAATAAATGTCGGAGTCGAAAGCACGAAGTCCGTAGAAGTTACGGGCGTTTACTTCTCCGTATCGCTTACGGACATGAGATTACTTCGGTTTCCGAACTAAGAATGAATGACAACCCGATTTAACAGTTGTCCCTTCGCCCGACGTGTTTCAGCTTTCGGCCCGTATGAAAAATTTAATTTGACACTTGTTTTATCGGATCAACTAGTTTCGGACTTAAATATGTTACCGAGCGGCTCGGAACTAAATTAAAACAGCTGCACGACTGGATCGAAGTTTAAGCTACGCTGCTGTCGGTTAGACCATCTATTACGTATCGAGACCCCCGTGCCTCGAAAGCAATTCAGGCCGTTGGTCCCGGTTGTCATTCGTAAATCTTCGACAATCGTTACGGGTAGACAGAAGCCGGAAAGACCAAGGGGTATCGTGTTACCCAGTAACTGGGTTTTGGAGGTCAGATCCCAACATAGTTGTGAAAAGGCTAGGCAGATTGATATCCCACAAATATGTTACTCTCTTAAATCATGCTAAACTAAAATCTGTAAGAAAGATATTTTCCTCCAAAAAGTATCATATCACAAAAATTACACATATATCCTTCCTCTAATAATCAAAATTTAGGAGTGATCCGGTATATTAATAGACACGCCACCGATACGACATCAGCATCACACAATAATAAAAAATTCGGTCGCCAGCACTTCATAATGCTTTCTACATGTCCATGTTATGCTACATTTATTCTTTCGGCACTGTTTAAAAATAAAACATGTTTATTTTGGCACTTTACTGTGTCACTACAATTACATTTGAGTTGTCGTTTACGCTATTTTAGTGCGTTTTGCGAAGTGATTGAAGTCATATTAGTGTGAAGTGGTGCTCTGTGTTCGTTTACTATATTTATTTACCACTCGCTTGTCACGATCCTACATGTAACAGGCGTCTGTGAAAAAATGTGAATTTTTGTTCTTCTTTATTCAAACTCAAAGCATTTATTTCAATTAAACCATTTACAGGCACTTTTGAATAGTCAAGGAGTCGGTCAGTCAGAAATATGAAGCTAGTTGCCCATTCCAAAGCGTAGTAGGTACCTATGGAGAAGAAAGGGCAAGAAACCATGGACACTCTTATAAATAATATTTTTCTTACAAATGTGCGATATATTAGTTTCGGAAAAGCTTTTGACGTTTGGAGCTTTTTATATTGCATTAACGAGAAATGTAGACATGAGAAATGTTAGAAGTCGGTTATAAACTAGTTCATATTTTTGTAAGAATACCTGTCGAAAGAGACTGGATTTTGCGAAACATCGGCTAGTGCGAGATCCAGTGTCATAAATAGTGTTCAATTTATGGATAAATAAACTTACATAAATTATTTCCTTTTTATAAACATTAAAAGAGTTCAATCGTGAGATGCACTGGGAGATAAAATCAAAACCAGTGTGACAGTTGATCAACCAGAAAGTAATAGGAGAAGCAACGCGGACCCTAGTACGACAAACAAAACAGTTATTGCGTAACACACATAAAATGGCAATTTACGTTTGTTGTGGGTTTTACCTACTGCATTAAATCTTAGGGATTTTTAGGATAGTTTATTTTCACTCCACTTCGAGTAATTAAGCTTTTATGTGTAATGAATAAGTGTTTGATTTTATTAAGTGGTCGGCATTTCTCATCGTGCATTCGCTGAGCAATCTGATTGGTCTACGCATGAGCACAGTAGCGCCATGCTTCCGTGTGTGGGTTTTTTTGCGACAGTAACTGTTCTTAACTCGAAACTAACGTGCCCAGCGCACTTTAAACATTTTCTAAAATAAAAAAGGTCCTTCGGTGTATTCGTGAATACCACCCCCTCAAGATACGAACAATTATACGAACACAGCGCCTATGGAATACATGTGTAGTGAAGTGTACAGGGTTCTAGACATCTGGACGCGCCGCTAAGCCATCATCAGCGCGAAGCAGTGTGCAGGAGTAAGCTTTTTCGAATCCTCACCCTTTCTACTACACAACGTCTTTCATTTTGACAGTTTAGCCACGTTAATTACGTTATTCACGTTGTTGACCAGACGATTTTATCAGACATATGAGGTAATTCCTAATCCATTGCGGATTAGGTTTTCCATCAAAACCCTTGGATTTTGATTCAAAGTGTGTTTCGCAATCAGGGGGCAGTTCTTAACTAACACTAGTAACATTTATGGCCAATTAAATGCACATATCCGATGTGATGCCGATAAAACATGCATAATCAGCCTATATGCTCGCGAAGTCGCGACCGTTACCACTGGGCAACCACTGCCCACCAATAAAACATAAAAGGTGACAACTTGGTAGCCCGCCGTCTGCTAACATTTGAAAGGGACCCGTTTCCGAGAGGGACTCACACCTTGCGGGATGTGCAGATGTTTCGTTTTATTTAGATCTACGTAGTAAGACTTTTAATATAATACGTCTACAGGTACCGTGTTTAGTAACTAACCGGCGAACCCAATAACGTATCTATTTCCAATTTTGGCGTACTAGAGATATAAAAACCTACCAATCTCTGGTTTTAAAGTCAGCGTTGACATCTATTTGTTTGACAGGGACAGATAGGATTGTACTGCCTTTCATCAGTAGCGATCCGTCTTAGGTTATTGGGTTATGTATTAATCACGGCTTGCTAACCAAGACTGCTTCATTGCGCTAGACGTGCTAGTTAATACATAAATGAGTAATATAAAAAGAGAGTTCTTCATTCGATGTCAAGCTAGAGGATTTCTTCTCCAGAAACTTTTAAGGAAATGTCGCAATGTCATACCATCTTAAAAAATTAAACAGTAAAGATAGTCGATATCAATTTCTCGATTTAATTAGTTCTAAGCATATATCTAGGGCACGAGACACCATGTACTGAAATTGTTTTTTACTGAGCTTTGAGCGTAATCCCACTGCTGACACACTCACTTTAAAGCTTTGTAGAACGTGCCAAAGAGAGTACAACAATGCGCATCAAACAGTTTATATTCTTCAAGTTATTTTATCATTAATGCGAGGAAAACAGAAAAGTCCATTTGATGTAATAAAAGAGTAATTTACGTTGCCGCTTTCCAAGAATCGAAGCAGCCTGAAAGCTTTTATATTCCTCGTTGAACGGAGTAGTACTCGTCCTCGCGTGGTTCCAAGAATCGGGATCAATATTGCACTGGATGTACCGATAAATAAACTTTGTAGATATTACCAATAAACAAAACAAATAGCAGCTTTCGACGTTAAATCAATAAGCTTCGGAGTACAGGAGTAGTTGGCATACCTGTCAGTAAGTAGGTCAATATGACGCTACGATGCTCTTGACAATAATGTTATTAAGCTTGGAGAGGATACTATTATCTAAATAAACAAGCCTTTAAATATCTGAGGATTTAAAGCCTTGCAGTTTGTACTTACTTGTATTACAGTTAATTAGCAAAGTAAGCTAAAATCATAACACAAAGAGGCCAGCACGTGTCAATTCACCTTTTCTCAAGCAAAGACAACCTACTTAGCTACGATGCTACCATAAGGAACTAGTCCTTAAGTCGGAAAGCGGACGCCACCGGGATGTTGTGAAAGTTGATATATGAGTCGACAAAATAACTGTCGAGGATGCACAAAGTCGAAAAAAAGCAAAAAGGCTTCGTTCCAATTATTCCAGGCCGACGAAGTTAGCGTGCAAACAAATTATATAGAAAAGTTCACGTTTCTGAACGACAAACAACAACAAAAGGTGAATCGACTTATTATCTAGAGCGTTTGGAATGTCGCCGAAACCCCGAGGTACTCGTACGTCCAAACATGGTCCCTTTAGGCGTGTAGCTAAATACAGGCAGGACCAAAAAAATTTCAAGACACCAGCATATATTCGGGAGAAAAAGATTAAGATATATGCATAGAAGCATACATCTTTACATGTGCTACAAGCAGAATTCCGATTAGCCCCAAGTCACATGTGGCAACAACGTGCATAACCCATAATGTTTATCTGCACTACCGCCCTCTGCAAACGTCATGGCATAAAAATAATACATATGTACTAAATAAAACAACAGAAAAGTGTGTCCAAAGTTGGTCCTGGTACGGGACACTAGGATAAATTTTGGACACACTTTGCTGTCCAAGATCTTAGCTCGAAGTTTTAGAGGCTAAAAGTTAGAAATATACTCCGGTATACCACTGTGGAACATACTTTTCTATCGATAATCGTAGTTTCAAAGTATGGCAAGACATAGGAGCTCAAAGTTTGGAAGCATCTTCACAAAACCAAGTAAGGTAGTCGGCAAACCGACAGTTGCAAAGTGATTTGTGTAGATGTGAATAGGTAAATATTATCTTACGAAAATCAAAATCAAAATCAAAATCAAAAGTCATTTATTCAAATTAGGCTGAGAATCAGCACTTTTCGAACGTCAAAATTACATAAGACAGTCCCCCAAAAAGCCCGCCCTTCACCACTTCCTAGTGCTTTAGCTGGGAAGAAGAAGTGGCGCAACAAACTCCCCAGCAGCACAGCTGTCTGTTCGGTTAGAAGAACTTGATTCTAAACAATTGCAAGTAATTACCGAAACGCCAATGACAAAAAAAAAGAAAAAAAATTGCATGTAAATAACACAAATACATAAATAAAGCCTTCGGGCCTAAAGGGCATGGCAGCTTACATATGCAATACTGGAATTATTATACAAACAAATAAAATAAATAAATGATAAACTAGGACCATCAAAGTAAAATAAATCAACAGAACAATTACTGTAACAATGATAAAACCAAAGGCAGCAAGACGACCAGTCACCACAAGCAGCACCCGTTCACGAGCATAACGCAAAGGTCAGCCATTACCCCCCTCGCCATATTTGAGGGAAGGAGGAAACCCGACCCCCGACGCTACCGCAAGCAGTGACATCTAAGGGAGCATGACGAACCTGCTGTTGGTTGCTCAGGCAAGAATAATATTATCAATTGTCGAGGTCGTTAGCTAACCATATATTGCAATACAGCTCATTAAAAACATTGTAATGAGTAGATCATGTCAATAATAAATGAAGACAACAAAATAATTGACTTATACCGTCAAATAAAAAATTAAAAAAATATATGAACTCATATATCCTGTCAGTTAGTAAGCTGATTCTGGAGAAAGAACACGAACATTGTCTTGAGTTAATCACAGCGACCAACAGTTCTTATCGTTTATGTAGTCGTTAATGGAATAATATGCCTTTGAACAAAGGTTGGATTTTACTTGGGCCTTAAACGCATTAAAAGGTAAATCTAGTAAAGAAGAGGGCAACTTGTTATAAAAGGTTATACCAAGCCCAACAAATGAGTTATGGACCTTATGAAGCCGGTGAAAGGGAGCACGTAGTTTGTTCTTATTTCTGGTGTTAACTTTGTGAAAATCACTGTTTTTAGTGTATAAGTGTATATTTTGCCTAATATATAAGATGTTGGCGAAGATGAATTGAGATGCCACCGTGAGAATACCAATATCTTTAAAAAAATCTCTAAGAGAAACTCTGGCTCCTATCTGATAAATTGCTCGGAGAGCTCGTTTTTGAAGGACGAATATATTTTGAATATCAGCGGCTTTGCCCCACAGCAGAATACCGTAGGACATAACGCTGTGGAAATAACTAAAATAGACTAAGCGAGCTGTATCAACGTCAGTGTATTGTCTTACTTTCCTGACGGCGTAGGCGGCTGAACTGAGCCTCCCCGCTAAGCTTGAGATATGTGGGCCCCACTGAAGTTTGGCATCTACCGTTATGCCCAGAAAAACCGTCGAGTCTACAGTTTCAAGCAGCTCTTTATCTAAGACAATGTTGGGTCCTAGATTTCTAACATTCGGTAAGGCGAACTTCACACATTTCGTTTTCTTGGCATTGAGAACTAGATTATTTGACGTAAACCAATCCGTAACCATTGAGAGTGCACGGTTTACGTCGTCAAAATCTTGTCTATTCCTGTCTACTTTAAAAATAAGAGAGGTATCATCTGCAAACAGTACAATGTCACAGATATCGTTTAAATAGAATGGTAAGTCATTGATATACACTAAAAACAAGAATGGACCCAGTATTGAGCCTTGAGGTACACCTAACTGAACTGGTAGCTCGGAAGATTTCACACCATCGACATCTACACATTGGAACCTATTATGTAAATAAGAATTTATTACGTTGAGAGCTTCGTTTTGGACACCGTAATGACGTAGTTTACGCAAAAGCGTGTCATGGCGCACGCAATCAAAGGCTTTAGAGAGATCACAGAAAACTCCAATAGCATTTTGCGATTTCTCCCATGCATTAAATATGTGTTTCAGCAGAGCAACACCCGCATCTGTAGTCGAACGTCCTTTTGAAAAGCCATATTGTTCATTATGAAGTAGGCTATTTAGGTTAAAATGTCTTAGCAACTGATTAAGTATTAACTTTTCAAATATTTTGCTAAATGCTGGTAAGATAGAAATAGGCCTAAAATTGCTAATGATATTTTTATTACCAGATTTAAATAATGGTATGACTTTACTACTCTTCATGAGGTCAGGAAAAGTTCCTAGATCAACACATTTATTAAAAGTAATAGCTAGATAGGGGGCTACAATGTCTATTATATTACTTAAAAGTTTAATGGAGATGCCCCAGTAATCACCAGTGTTTTTAGACTTAAGAGTGTTAAAGACGTTAATTACATCACTAGGCGTTACATGTTCGAAGCTAAATAAGCGAGTACATTTTTGCACACTACTATTCAAAAGGTTCTCAGCTTTAGACGGGGACGAATTTAAGGAGCAAGTCGTAGTTATAGGTATGTTGGCAAAGAACTCATTAAATGCCTCAGCTACGTCAGCTGCCTTACTAACTAATTTGTTATCGACCATAATCTCAAGTTGATTTTCTTGTTTAACCGACTTACCCGTTTCATTGTTAATAATTTTCCAAGTGGTTTTTACTTTATTATTGGAACTTTTAATTGAATCACTTAAGAATTTTGATTTCGCAATAGCACAAATCTTTTTAAATAATTTTGAATATTTTTTTACATACTCTAGGAAAGGAGTATCAAACCTGTATTTTTTCAAACCATATAATTCGTAAAGAAACCCAAACAATCTCTCAAAAAGGCTGTCTTGTTTGGTCCATAAGGTTCGTTAAACGAAATGAGTTTGTATTGTGTTTAGAATCTTTCTGCTCCGTAGCAAAGAAAATATCATTTTAAAATCTCATGTTGAAATAAATTCTTGATAACAAATCTATGAAGGATGGGAAGAGCTTACAAACTATTTATAAACCATGCGCTCGGAGGACCAGTGACGGGTAGTATGGCGCAACGTTGAATTCTAGGCATTGGATTAGATAGGCCGATAGGCCTTTGTCTGTCTGGTCTTTCAAAGTAATCGAACGTTGGTTAAAACAAAGACTATTCCATCGTTTCTAACGATGAAACATGGTTCTAAAATATTCTATGCATTGGTGTAGTATTTTGTTTACCTCAGGCATGAAAAAAGAATGGTTAAAGATATAGGAACTGGCTTTCGTACGTTAAGCTTGTTATTCTTCAGTACAGGCGTGATGATTCAAAAAGTAGGTGAGTCAAGCTAAATAAGAAGTCAAGTTATTATATGCAATCAAACCTTACCTATAAATTTTCTCATTTTTTATTAAGATTTCTCACAGTGTCTTCATTGCGACGTTCGTTCATGTATAAATTGCGATGCGATACTTCTTAGTAGCATCACTGAACACCTGTATGGCGCATCCGACAGCAAATAACTCAAGCCATCCGATATGTGACACTGTAAGCTTATTATTACTGTGTAAACATTTGCGTGTTGTGATAGTTAGCTTTCGCGATCATTCATTATCATCATTTCAGACTAAAGAAATCCATTGCTGGACATAGGCCTCCCCCAAGCACTGCCATTTCGACCGGTTCCGTGCTTCCCGCATCTAGCGGATTCCTGCGGCCTTCACAAGGCCATCGGTCCACCTTTTGGGAGGCCTTCCAACGCTACGTCTCCGGTACGCAGGCGACACTCCAGAACCTTTCGACCCCAACGGTCATCTGTTCTGCGAGCGGTTGCCAGCATTACTTGGTATTATTATAAACATAAAGCTGTCGTTGCTGTCGCGCAGTCAATTAACAAGTGCAAAACAATAAGCCCCGTACTATGGAATGGGACAGACAGGGTCTCACAATGCAGCCTATTTCGAATTAACAATAGGTACAAAGAACCATGAACAAAGCGTGTTAGTCTATGTAGTTGTCAAACAGATTTTTTATTTTATTTGAAGCAATCAATTCTGCTGAATTGGCATAATGAAAGTGACAGTTGTTACGACTGGGTTACGCACTTAGGTAGGATGCCGATCTCCTTAGAGGTCATCATCTGCTCAGCCTTTTTATAACTTGGTTGGAATCCAGTCTAACCGGATGCAGCTGAATACCAGTATTTTACATGGAGCGACTACCTATCTGACCTCCACAACCCATTTACTGGGTAACACGATACCCCTTGGCTGAGCTGGTTGTAAGTCTTTTGGGCGACTAACTACCCGTGACGACTGCCAAGATTTATGAATGACAGCCAGGTCCAACGGCTTAACGTGCTTTTAGAGGCACGGAGGGTCTCAATATGTTATGGATGGTCACCCATCCACGAACCGACCGCGGCAAGCGTAGCTTTACCTTCGATCGACGCGTGCGGCTGTTATTATTTTGCCACGAGCCTCCCATAGCTCCGTAGAGGTATTGCAATATAAAAGTTTACAATGACTTTACGGTCGGTACCTTCCTCAGCTTTGAAGTCCACCTGTACATAACTTGCTCCACTTAACGAAACTAGTGGCAATAAATTGCTATATCATTTGGGGCCTGTTTCACTATGTCTGGCTTAACCACCAGATACAAAACTTAATTGCAACATAGTAGTTAAGTTCCCAGAAGATAGAATAGACAGGCCAAGCAAGTCTATAAACAGACCGATTCTGTATTTTTGTCTCACGAAGCGACACGCCCTTTACTTGTGGTTACCAAGTGTACACGCTGTGAAAGTGTGTGTAAGCGCAGGACTCAGTAGCTCTTTGGTACCGTCCGAGACAATGTGTGTGTGTGTGCGTTTGTGTTTTTGTGCTGACGATACGTGTCTTCACGCACCTATTCATAGTGTTTGTACAATTGGTTACAGTCCGCGAGGCCTAAACTGAGCTTTACATTTGTGTGAGTGATTACCAATCGCACCAATCGCGATCGCGCCAGGGGCGCACAGCGTCTCAGGCCGATTGTATAAACCGATTTAAACCAAGCTATGTGCACTCACACAAACGCAAAGCTCAGCTTAGGCCTCGCGGACTGTACAGCAAAAAAGGCGCACGTCCCTTCGTCAGATAAAAATACTATAGCTTTCAAACCTTACTAACGAAGTGCGAACATTCAATGCGGTTCTTTACTAAATAAAGACTACAGAGTTTCAGGTATCCCAACTACACTTGAGAGCAATAAAATCGCATTTTACCATGAAATCTTGTGGTATAGCGTTCCACTCCTCTTCAATGGCAAGTTGAAGCTCTCGGAGGCGAGTAGGAGCAGGGCTTCTTGTTCGAACTCTTCTTTTTAGCTCATCCCAGACATGCTCAATCGGATTGAGGTCAGGACTACGAGCTGGCCACTCCATCGCGGTGATTCCAACGCCTTCCATGTAGTCGCAAACTGTTCTAGTGACATGCGGTCTGGCGTTGTCGTGCATTAGGAGAAAATCTTCTCCCATAAGCCACGCAAGCGGCCTCACATGTCCTTTGAGCACTTCTTCGACGTATCGTGCAGCCGTCAAACCTCTTGATCTCGGGCCGGTATTCGCCCCAGTGATGAATACAATGTCAGTTTTAGTGTCCAACATTATGCCACCCCAAAACATACACGATCCACCGCCAAAAGCCACACTTTCGCTTATGAAGCATTGTGAAAATCGCTCTGATGACCTTCTGTAGACCCTAAAGCGTCCATCATGACCATGTAATGTAATTCTGCACTCATCAGAGAACATAACAGACCGCTATTTGTCATACGTCCAATTTAAATGTTCCCTGGTAAATTGTAGTCGGGCTTGTCGGTGAGCTATAGTCAATTTGGGACCATTTGCTGGGCGATGTGAAGTCAGTCCTGCTTCACCAAGTCTTCTTATGACTGTCCACCGACTTATACTGACATTGCGAACTTCTCGAAGCTGTTGTCCCAGTTGAACCGCATTCAGTTGCCGATTTCTTAAAGACCTCGACACAAGAAAGCGGTCATCACGCTCTGATGTTCTGCGTCGCCGGACAGATCCTGGTCGCCGAATGTAGCCACCGGTCTCTTGAAACCTCTGGTACACACGACGAACAGAGTAGCGGCTCAAATTTAGTCGTCGAGCAACTTCACTTTGATTATGGCCTGCTTCGAGCAAGGCAATAACTTGAGCGGCTTTTGCGGGCGTGGTATCCATATTTTTCTGTATGCTTTCAGTAGAGATGTTATCACGTTGACCTTCGGTATTCAACTGATTAAAAATCCTTTTTGTTTGTTTGTTTGGCATCTCGCAGGTCAACCTATGAGGTTGTCGTCTGCTTAAGAGGACTTGCCTGTAGTTGCCCTAATAAATTAAGGCCTCCCGCCAGGACTTAAACTTAATTACTAACTTAAAACTAAGCGACTACACACTAAGGGCACCCCCTGTGGGGTACGAACCTCGGCTTAGGGTGTCACTGGAAGAGGGCAGCAAATGACTAGCTGGATCAGGATTGATGTTATTTTGGGACGAATTTAGAGCTACAGGCTCAGCGACGCGGGCTGGCTTGAGCAAGGGTCGGGAGGGGGATTAAAAAATCCAAAAAAACCGACCCTTTTATACCTGCGGGTAAAGGTGCAAGTAGTGACAATGCTAACGGGTGAATTTGGCTAATTTGGTGTACGGCTGGTTTCTGTAAGTTACGTACTTGTATTCTTTAATTTTTATTTGTACTCAATATCTTGAGATTTAAGAAAAAAATCAGTAATAAACCAAATTACAAGGGGTGTGCGATTTTATTGCTCTCAAGTGTATAAAGCACAACACGATAAAATATTCCTATTACCATTTATACATGTTACCGATATTTAATATGAACCCACTGGAGCAAGTAGGTGTTTCATTCCTAACGAATAACGACAAGCTGAAAACATCTTATTACTCTAAATAAAATAAATCAATGAGGAAAGCACGTGGCGTGGGACTAAATTATTACAAGCCTGTTTAAGCTTTTAATAAGTATTGATTACAGATGAGAAAATAATTTATTATATTGTTTATGATCGCGCGAAGTTTCAGATTTCGTTCCTTAATTAAAATTTAAGTTATGTTCAGAAGGAATTCTCAGAAACAGCTGGGTAATCAGAATGGTTTCCTGTGAATAGGGAAAAGATCTTTACTGCAATGTCGAGCGAAATATAATATGATTATGTATATATACTGCCAATTCCCATTTTCGAACCTATTGGTGGTTTTGGCATGTAGACCGACTGATGTGGAAGCTAAGCTTTTCAGAAATGAGCAGGACATGTGACGATCGCATTCTTCTTTTCCAACTCGATGGTAAATTGTCAAATGAGTTGGACCCAGTGTATGGACACTTTGGACACGCCAACATATGGGGCGGTGTTTGATGATAGCATTGATTGACCATTAATTCAACTCGGTAAATCTGTATCTACAGATCGATGTCAAACTACCAAGGTTGATGACTCTTCCCCTTTCAGTGTTGACTACAGACATATAAGCTTTAAAGAATGACTTAAGGGGATTCTAGAATGTGGATATCATTAATTGTTAACGCGGATTGCATTGACGTATTATTAAAGTTTTATGTTTACGTAAGTATTATTTTGTAATTAAAAAGGTTTTTACTTGAATTTTATTAATATTGGGTTCCGCTCAAGCGTTTCTTTATAACGAAAAAAGACGAATGTAACAGAATGGTAATGGGCCGGCCATATTAGACGAAGAACGGATGACCGTTGCGGTAGACGTGTTCTTGAGTGGAGACCGCGAATCGGTAAACGTCCGATCATATATTTTTCTGATTTCGTTTACTGCAGTTGATCAAATACTTTAATGCATTATAAAACTTTCGTTTAGGACTTGCAGTCCCCTTAAGATTCATAAATAAATTTCAAAAGACTCACTACTGAGACAGACTATTGAGTTTTTACATCTGGAGTCTAGATTTGTGCCCTAGAGTTGATGGCAATAGGTTCACCCCATTTTACATGGGACTTAAACATAGCTGGCAAAATGGGGGTGAACTTAAGGTGCACCTCTGCTTGTTATGTCCTAATGAAAGGCATGTCATTTCATGTGTGTTACGTAATAAGGATGCTGTTTGTCAGCATTTTAACATTCAGTACAAAATAATTAGGCAAGTAATGTTTACCCTGCAAAATCATTGACACAAACAATATACTTTATAAGACCAAATATATCGTCAGTGCATTTGACATGACAGGATATTACCGACTACGGCAACTAGGGTTGCCAGACATTGGGCTTTTTAATCACGAGCCCGGCTTCTCCTAAGGGACGCGAATGGAAGTGTAGGGTACGGTACCCTACACTTCAAGTCGCGTCCCAAACAACTGTTGTTCTTTTTTGGGCGACTAGAATCTGGCTGAAATGCTCAGATAGGTTTTTTTCCTGGCAGCCATGTTCACCCTCGCCTCACCTCGCCAATAATAGCCTACTACTTTATTTACATTGTCTCACCAGGGCTACGGTTTATCTAGAAGAACAGTGTTAGGAAAAATATTATATATTTATATTTTCATCGTGTTTATGTAAAATTTTACATAAACACGATGTACTGCAGACAGCGATTTTGTTTTGTTTAGGAGTTATATCAGGCGCTTTAAGTGCACTGACACATTTCCTTAAGGGATATTTACACTAGGTTGATTTTCGCCGGGCGGCTGGTCGCTTACCAAATCGGCTCACAAGCCCAATCCTCATCCTATTTACACAAAGTCCAGAAAAATGTTATATTTTTATATTTTCATCGTGTTTATGTAAAATTTGCATAATCACGATGAAAGTATGTTTAACATCGAGTTGGCTAAAGCCCTAATAACTCTCTTGTCCTCATTTTGCTGAAAAGGCAATGACTGATAAGATTTATCAAGCGAATGTCAAGTTTTACAATGACAGCGCTTTAATTTTGTTTATGAGTTATATTAGGCACTTTAAGTGCACTGACACATTCCCTTAAGGGGTATTTACACTAGGTTGATTTTCGCAGGGCGGCTGCTCGCTTACCAAAACGGCTCACAAGCCCAATCCTCATCCTATTTACACAGGACCTGTCGCCGCACGACAAAAGTCGACACCTACTCTACTTTGGAACTCGCGATTTTAGTCAACTGCGAATGGCGAAAATCGTGCGGCTATAGTACGTCACCTGTGTAAAGCCCGCATTAGAGCTCCATCACAAGCATGCTGCAGAAAGACTTCTATAGTTAGGTCACAATAGGTAAAGTTTCGTATACCCAGCTGAAGACCGAGGGAACTCCGTCGCCTCGAGAGACTCGATTTCAAATAATTAAAATACCTTTTTAGGGTTTTGCCTGTGTTATCAAACTTACATTTGCAGTTTTAGAATTAGCTGTGACGTATATCGATGTATGGGAGATCTCGTTTTTCAACTACAATGTGAAGTTTGTTTTTGGGATAACTCACCGCAACTACATATGTTTTCAAATATTTGTGAATGCTTTAACAACACCCCTAGATTTTTAAAGCCTATTTTTATCCCCCCCCCCCCCCCCTAACAAATCCCTCTCCAGATCTGCTTGTGCTGCTGATGATTTTCATCCGTCACAATAATATAAAGTTATGAATTATGATTTGTTTCCACAAAAATTCTTCCTCTGTATTGTGTATTGTATTTAATCTTCTAACAATTAAAATATATTTAATTAAGTCCATTTATATCATCGAAACTTTTATCGTTTTATTATTAAATTTTTATCAATACACACTTGCTCTTCCAATTCACTTTAGACATTGGCAGAATAGTCGACATCGGCTTTGCACCATTATAAAAATAGAATAGAATAGAAGTAAACATATTCAGCCTATTATGTTCCCACTGCTGGGAAACAGGCTCTCTGTGATAAGGAGTAGGTCGTAATCCACCACGCGGGCCCAGTGCGGGTTGGGTTGGTAGATGTCACATGTCTTCGATTTTTTGGTTCTTAGACATTCCGGTTTCCTCACGATGTTTTCCTTAACCGTTTTGAGAGCAGTAGTGATGAAATAATTTATTCAAAGTAAAGCGCCTGTCTCGGATCAAACCTACGACCTACACCTCGTAAGCCGCTGCCGTTACCACTGGGCCACCACTGCTCTCTAAATAGAATAGAAGTATAATTATTTCCCCTTGACTAAGCTCTATGGAGAAATAAAACCATATGCAAGACATACCTTAAGTCTCCTCACAAGCTCATCTGGACCAAGGTCATCGGTGATTGGACGGCAGCCTTGCGGGTACACTATTTCCGCCATGCTGCCAATCTGGAAGAAAAGAGAGGAATATGTGTAAGTTTACCTGAATCGTAAGAGAAACTGGATCCGGCCAATTCTTCTGACCTTTTGACGGTTACAAATTGCCATAAAATGGTCTAATTAAAGTTAATTCGAGAGAAGAAAACTATTAACTTATCACTATCAGCATCTTAGAAAAAGGAGCATTCTAAAAAAAAATGATGCTCAAAATACTTATTTTTATTCTAATGAAGTCCTCATCTAGATGGCAATTTAACAACAAGTTTTTGACTCCAAACAAAGAAAATTATGGTGGTGTCACAACACAATACCTTTTTATCATACAACTATCTTTAAAATGCCTTACAATGTTTAGTGCAGCACAAATGCCACAATAATGTAGCTCATAATGTCTTTAGGTCTAGTGGTCGCAAGGACTGCTGAGCATGAGGTCCTGCGGGGTAAAAGCGTAACACACTAACAGCAATGGCTTTCATTTTGACAGTTCAACAACATTCATTGCGTTATTTATGTTCAGCACACAGCAGGCACATTTTTTGAACATATAATTATTAAGTAATGAATTAGCAATTCCTTCAAAATTATTCAGATTCTGATTGATATCGTGTTACGCAAATAGCGTGCTGGTGTTGGTTCCCAGGTTGGGATTCCAGGGCTAAAGTAATATTGTTTTTTTTTCTATCAGGAATTTCTAAGCAGTTGCCGGAGCCTGGATTTGTGTCCCGTGGACGGAAATAGGCTCGCCCCCTATTACATGGGTTTTCAAAAGAACTGACGAAATGTGGGTGTTTCTATTAAAAGTACTGCCTAACCCTTTGGGAAGGAAAGTTAAGATGTTATGCTGTTCATGTCTTTGGTCAAAGTGTATGATGAAGAATGTAAAGCATCAAACCTTTGTATTAATGTTTATTATTGGAGGACCCATACCTATAACATTTAACTTAACATATCATCACTTTCTTGCCTTTGTCACAATTTATTTAAGGTTGGCACTCAGTCTTTTCAATCCATACTTCTCTTTTAATCGTCATACATAACACAGACCATCCATCATAATTTTTTTGGTCTTCCTTTACTGTTATAGCCATCCACATTCATATTCAAAACTTTTCTCACAACATTTTTAACATTTCAGTCACAGGTGTCTTTCTCTTATGCACTTATTTCTCGTTCTATTAATTTCCATAACACCACACACCCCTCTTAGCATTCTCATCTCAGCTGCATGCCTTTCATTCTTCTCTTTTGTGGCCCAACATACATGACACACATACATGACATAAATGTTGTCATTTGAACACAGGCCTATCTTAGTCTGGGGCCAAAATGTTTAGGTTTGAAGTAAAGTGGCAAATTGAGAGAAGATAAATCTTAAATCCCAAAGTTATTAACATAATATATGAAACATGGTGAGGATAGCTGGGAGAATTGGAAGAGGTTGGATGCCTTTGCCACAGAGACTAAGAACTGATATATTAAATGTAATTTTGTACTACAACTAACACTCTGAAATAAGGCTTTAAAGTAATAGTTGGATAGCTCCAAATGTACTTTCGATATTTCAATCAACCCTAGAACAATGTGTGGTTCTGTTGTACATACAAAATATTTAGTCAATAGAATCCTTTCCCTCATTCAAATATAACTAAGAAATAGTATTTAAAATAGAGGTAATTCAGTCCTTTATGGTTTAAGTATGCAGTTGGAACTAATATTTAACTTTAAATATTTTACTAGTACTGTAAAATCATTTTTAACTGTCACTATTTATGGCTTAAATACATCTTTATGAATGGATGGATGTTAGACACAGTTTAACAAGTCTTCAAAATTAGGAAGAATAAACTTAATTAAAATATTTTCAGTGAAGTAGGTATGCCATTAGAATACACAGCTTAGCATAAAAGAGCGCCTATCCACTCAAGTCTGATCCTGATTATTCTTTGGGCATGTTAGTCGGAGTGGAAATGACTCCATAGAATGTCTCTTCGTGCAAGGGAAAGTCGCAGGCACAAGACCAAGAAGAAGATCCCCGATGCGATGGGCGCTCCCATGCACGAATGTGCCCGATTAACGGCCAGCAGGCAGGGGTGGCGGGACGTCATACGGCAGGTACTGTCTGCTGCCCAACCTTCCGGAACATGATGACCACAACCACACACTTTGGCAAGAGTGAAACAACCAAGAAGAAGATGCCATTACAGCAAATTCCTTGTTCTAAACAATTGACAGCAGTTTATATTGTAGCATAAGATTACATCTGTATTCTGTTAAGGGTTAGGTGGAGGTATAGCATAATCAACCAATGATTTCTAACTGCTGGGACACAGGTCTCCTCTCTTTGGATGAGGTCTGTATTCCATACATAAGCATTGTCACCACTCAAGCCCAGTGCGGGTTAGTTGATACATGTTCTGTGGTATCTGCCTCCTACCATGCGAAAAAGGCATGAGTTTTGTATATGTTTAAGAAGGATAAGGTTAACAACATGGATTATGCTTGTTATTACCAACATAGCTGATGGATGTTTTGCTTGAAGTAAAACTCACATTTCATGGATACCAATCCTGTTCCAGGCCAATACTGACAAATGGCCCTGTAGATCAGACCCATGTTTCAGCTCCATGCCCAAAGCTTTGCCTTTATCCTGATGATTAGTACACAAAGATGGTGGGATTGCTGCATAGACAATAGAGATTATTGCTTCCCGGTGAAACAAAATTTTGCACAAACTTAGAGCAGCAACCGGAAACAGTTACACAAAGGGCACCATTATTAAAACGAATGGCTTCAACAACATGTTAAAAGCATAAGTTTTACTCCAAAAGTAGGTCAAGACATTGAAACAGGGATAAAACTGACCAGATGATCAGAATTAATGTGGAAGTATGTAGAAAGAAACATCTAGAAAGTGAGGGTGATTGCAGCCCTATGTGAATCATATCGTATACTTATATCAAAAAGCTGCTAAAGTTTTAGTCAGAAAATGATGATCCAATGTTTACCCAGTCAGCTGCATACTGTGACTTATTGATTGAAGGCAGAAGTTGGTCATGACCAAAATGTGCATCCACTAACATTATTAGCTGTATACAAACAACTCATGTCCACATTATAGTATATGTTCTTGACCTAACATGATTCTGGTGGGTTATCACGCAAATCTTTATTGATTGTGAGCGATCGAGAAAATAAAGGATAGTCCTCAAAACAACACCAATACGATGTTTAGAAACATTTAAAATGACGTATCGATCAAATTAAGTCATAACTTTTGGTTTTCTCATAGAAATATCATCGCGAACGTGATATTTACCCTACCCTGTTGCTGTGCTCGTGGTTTATACAACACTCAAATTATGCTAGATTATGGCAGACCCAGTTTTTACGACCAAGCAAACAACACAAACTTAAGAGGTTAATCTACCTTAGTTGCACCAAATTATACCAAAATATATCGAATTTGCATAGTGATTACACATAAACAGACAACTAAAAACTATAATGGCTAGAATACGTACAAGAATTCATAGACGTGGGCCTGCGTTCACGTCCCGATGTTTACAAAATCCACCACAATATAACAACTCAAACAAACTGTTCACTGCTATAGCATTATAGTTTCATGTAATCGTCACTGGAAAATAAATCATAGGGGTTGAAAAATGTCCTATTGATCTAAATACATAGAAAATTCGTGCTAATAATTTTTTTATCAATCTATGTGGACGCCAAACTGCGGGAAAAACTACAGCGAAGTTGGCATCATATCGCTCGCAATTCAAGGCCGTCTAGAATCTATGATATTGGGAAGGCAGTTGTCTTTGCACTCTGCGCTTTTTTCGTTTGTGGAAATTGTCTATGGTAAATTTGTGTAGTCCCTGAGTACAAGTATGTACATTCGGGTGCATTTACGCATTGTTTGTATACGTTCTGATTTTTTGACAACAATCCCCTTCCCAATTCTAAGCCAATCAATTATTAGTAATTTATTATAATATGAGATCTACACCACCGAAGTCGAATTTATTATCATCTTTGTTTCTGTAAATCCCCTCAGTTTAGGTTTTCTTAATTTTTTTTGCAATTGTCGGGAAAATAAAAAAGAATCAGCACACATATTTTATAGTTATTTAATTTTTACATCATAGAACATACTGTACCCAAAATACATATTTCGGATGGACCTCTAAAGCCGATTAAGCCGATGATGAAAAATACAAGAATTATTACATAAAATCGCTGTTACAAAATAGCCCTTTCACATTACAAAAGGTGTTAGATATAATGCAGCAGTCAGTTTGTCATGTTGGCAATTTTCTTAAATATACGAGAATTAATTGATAAACACACTTTGCAACAGATGGCAATGACAATCTTTTTCAGAACCTTCCGTTAAGAATGGTAACGTGACACCACCGACGGCTGCCACAAGCTCTCTATAATAGTTAGGTACTAAATAAAAAATAAATGTAGGCCTACATAATTAATTATAGTGTGATCAGCCATAAATGTAGTCTCAGTAAGATTATTTATCTTCTCAAGCATATAATTTAATAGTGTTTATAGCATTTTTTTACTACATGCTTACCTATTAACAGTGAATGAGATCTATTTGCATACAGTTATATATTTTATTCTATTGAGTACTTACAATTGATGATATTTAATAACAATAGCCATCACAAAATGATTAATTGACTACAAATTAATTTTAAACCCTAAATTATCCTGAAAGCAAAGCAAGATTTGAAAATGGACACGTTAATATTAAAAATATATGTCCAAGCTACTCATTTAGACTAAAAGTTGCCCAACAAACTTCCAAATAATTAGAGAAGTTTCACTTCATTTACTCAATAAACAAAATTATTTAATTTAGAGTCTAAACTTTTACTCCCAACAATATTCTTAATCTAATTCAAGTTTTCTGAAGGATCCTGCCGTCGAGTGTATATCTTGAGTTAGATCGTTCTTCTCCAACGCATGCAAGTCCACCGACATTCCATCTAATGACAGCAAGTCATCTCTCTGCTTCAAGAGGTTGCCTTTCAGTTCTTCAATCATGTCTCTCAGAGGAACAGTGCCACCGTATTCTTTAGGCAAAATTGCTGGATCAACGTGTTTCATCAAATCGTCGCTTGTTCGATGGAACTGTAAACAGAGAAAATTAAACAGATGAAATCTGAAAAACATAACACTGGAGGTTGTCGATTAGAACACCTTTACGTTATACATAAGCTACTATGAAAATAGAGATCATTCTGGTTCTGTAAAAAAATGTTTATGTTCGAGAACTTACGAAATAAAAGTTTCATCTCGTAAAAAAATCCGTAGTTTATATACATACCTAATTCAATAAATTTTAAGTAGTTTGATTTTCCAAAGAAAAGTTTTATCATAGCTTAAAACGCACAGCATTTTAATTTTAGTATCATGTTCAGAAGAAAATATACATTTAATTCATTTTAATAATGTATCACGACAAACCAAGATTATTCGAGCATTTAAATTTTTTACAAGGCTCCGTTTTGTTGTAGTAAGTACTTATCAGTGTTCAGAAAACGTGTAAAAGAATTAATGGGGAAAATTCAGGTTTTAATGAGTTTTAATTTTTTGAGTTAACTCTTTGAATTTTATGCAGTATGATTATTTGGATTTTACAATGCATCCTGCTGTTATTTCGAATGCACGGCTAAGCGCCAGGGTAGCTCGAAATCTCTGTTTGCAATTATCAGGTCAGTGTTAGGTGGTATGTTGAATATGGCCCCTCTTTGAGGGGTGGTTGGAAAGGCGCCACGGCGTCCTCAGTTTCCGCCTGACACAGGTCCTCACCGGACATGGTTGTTTCGGGACGTTCCTGTTCCATATAAGGTGGGAGGAAACGCCCCAGTGTCACCACTGCGTGGATCGCCCGGAGGACACGGTGGAGGTCTACATAGCTTGGGAGGAACACCGCCGTGTCCTCACGGAGGCGATCGGCGGCGGCGATGTCTCGCGAGCGGCCCTGATTCAATCCATGGTACGGAACGAGAGTGAATGTGAAACCTCCTTCTGCGAAGCAGTAATGCTTGTGAAGGAGGAGGCGAAGCTGTTATTGAAGCGGCCGCTGTACGCCAGATCTCCTCTATTGTTGGTGAATCATTTGGGTTAGGTTAGGTTTGAACTGTGACCAATAAAGCGCGAAATGCGAATGAGAACGAGCGAAACGAGCGTGCCTCGGGAGCGGCCGCCGAGCGCCAGATCTCCTCTTTTGTTGGTGAATCATTTGGGTTAGGTTAGGTTAGAACTGTGACCATTAAAGGAAAACGAGCGATGCCGCCGAGCGCCAGATACCCCCTTTTAATTAATTCTACCTCATTATAATAAACATAATATTATACTTCTCTCTGACGAGCAAGTGTCTGTGTTCATTTATCTTGCTTTTCAGTTTGACAAGGCGTTTTTATTTCGGAATTCGTATTTTTGATGTTTCGAATTATCACTAAGTCGGAATTTTTGTTATTCGATCTATTAAAACTCGGTATTTTGAGAATAGTAATTTTAAACGTTAGGAATATTGATGTTTTGGAATTATAAAAATAGGATGAATGATAAGTCGGAGTTGTTATATAATGGGAATTTTAAACCTTTCGAAATTATGCAAATCAGTATTTTGAAATTCGTATTTGTGACTGAAGGTAGGTACCGGTACGTAGTATCTCTAAGTAGTCTGTGGACTGAAGGAATAAAGTTTTTCGTTTTTATGTAAGTACCGATCTAACAGGGCACAGATATTTTCATCAATCAAACTCCGATGTTTCCAACACAAAAAAACACGAACCCGATTACTTTTAAGTGGCGCAACGCGTTTTATGTATGTATGTTATGGACCTATGTTTATTACTTAAGTCCGAGTTTACAAACTCTACATTTAATCATTTAACCCGAATAAACGCGCTTCAAGTGGGTCGAAGAACTCTCACTTTTATATCACTGTTCTCCTTGATTATACTATTCGGAAAAGTTCATTTCGTTCATTATGGCATGTGAAATTTTGCAAGTATTTGAAAACTCTTGAGTCCATTGAGATGAGATTGTAAATACTTTTTAAGGTTTTAGTGAACTTATATTATTCGATTCGGCCTTCCCACTTGAGGACTATTATTACCACAGACTTGTGCACATACCACTACCTACTTAGGATCGGTAGGAGGAGATGCTTTCAAAAAATAAAGATTAATTAAGAAAAATGTGTTGACATTACCATCACACGGTCCTTCAGTTTATCGCTAAGCAAAGATACAGCGAACTCGAAGAACTTGACTCCATAATGTGGAATGTTCACGAAGTGAGTGCGCTTGTGCCTCATTGGGGTAGAGTTCTGGAAAAAAATATAATTCGCTTTAGATTTTTTGTTGAAATATTGCGAATTTTGAATTTCGCGGGTTACCTTAGCGCACTCTAGTTTAACCTGTCTGCGGGATAATCCCGAATTGACGTTCATGGGTTCATCATGGACATATCTACATATACTACAGTCATTATAATAAAATTATGTCATCCGAAATTCTTCTATAAAACCCGCCCCATTATTATGCCCGGATTCTGTGACTCTACATCTACAACAAATTTAGTAAAAAATCGGGGTACGAAATAACTCGCAGACCGACTTCTTTTTTTCTCCGTGGTTTTAATTATTTTCATATTTTAAGTTCTAAGTCGGAATTCAAGTTTGCTTTAAATATGCACATGTTTCTGTGACAAAATTAACATTATTTCTTTATTTCTTCTTACCTGAATACAATTAAGCATAAGCCTGACATCAGTGAGTGACCACAGGCTGACGTGCGGCATCTGCATGCCAGCCTCGTCGTTTACGTGGGTGTACCCCAACAGCTGGGATCTTGGCTCGTCCAGCAGAAGTTCCACGATCATAGAGTGGACGCGGGCCATCACGCAGTTATCGAATTGATGGGGGTCGAAGCGACCTGGTGAGAGAAGAAGACTTCAGTGTTTGGCTTTATTTTGAAATATTCCTGTTGAAGAAGGATTCCCTTGCCGAGATCTTGATCGTGCCCTAACCCTACTCAGTCACCAAAAGTTTCGGTTGAGTGATGAGTGTCTTCTGTAGTATGGATGGTTTCTTTTTTGGTTGGTGGTAACTAACGTAGCTTTGAAAGGAAAAATCTAAAAATACCAAAGAAAGACTAGACCCTTCTTATGTTCGCAGGACACTGGGATTTCTATTGGCATCAGCCAGTTTTGTTTCATATCTAAAGCTTAATAACCATGTTAAAAGGTTGACTTAAAAATGGTCTGGAAGTACTTTAAGTACATAAAGACGACGACACTACGTGCGGATGAGTCAGTAGTTAAATACCTACGTTTGTCACTATGAACTGAGAAATGCGCGAACAAATAATACACCGCAGAATACCATCCAACTTCTAGGATGTCGTCTAACGCATACAAATAATTACCTATAAAGGGAAACAAAACTAATTACTTACCTATTTAGAACACACCACCACACCTACACAAGTTATAATAAAGCGCTTCACGAACTTACCCATACAAGACAGCACCACTCTCCTACCCTCAGCATCTCTCTTCGGCAAGGGCACCAAGTACCCTGCATCAATCACTGCAGCGATTTTGGGGTCCAAGGGGTCTAGCTTCTGGAACCATTGAGGATACATCTCCCGGATGGTGAGGTACCGTTCCAGCATGGAGCAGGCTTGCGGGATGGAGTACTTCTTCGTCCGCAGGAAGCGGAGGAGGAAGGGCGAGTCTGTAAATATAAGGTTGGTTATTGTCTGACTGACATAAGTACTGATTGTGGTCGTTAGGGCTTTTTAATTTTAACAATCTGGTTGCCATCGTACAGGGTTAAGACTTTGTTGGAGAGTCTAGATCGTATGAAAACCATGCAAACGATCTATTCAACTAGACTCGCATGTCCCTGTTACTCATTAAACCAGTTTTCAGAAACAACCTAACTGCTCTCGTTCTTGTGTATTGATGGTGTGTACAAAAAAATAGTCTGGTTATGGCTTATTTTCCTATTCGGGGTGCGTAATTTCTTATTGGCTATTCATAATAATTGAGTCAAGGCATGTCATCGGCAAACGTAGTGTAGGACGTCCTCCGGCCAGGTGGGATGACGATCTGCGAAAGACTGCAGGCAGATGCTGGATGCGTCGAGCTGAAGACAGGGCGCTATGGCGCTCATTAGGGGAGGCCTATGTCCAGCAGTGGACTACTATAGGCTGATGATGATGATGATGATGATGTCATCCGAAATTGAGCTATCTGGCACACTCGCCCTACGTCCTAAAACATCATTGTGCATTACAGAGCTGCACTCAAAGGGCTTCACCATGAAGTAACGGATAAAATATTTACATACCACGTGATCAGAATCAGACTAAGTGGATTACACTCAGCTGGCATTAGGACCAATTTACTTTTACGTTTATTGTTTTCGGAGAAATTGGGTTCAAGAAACTGGATGTTACGATGTAAATGCAACATTTCATAAAGATTTTGAAGATGCTTTAAATATTTTATGGCGAGAATTATTTAGTATTAAGTCGCTTTGTCGCTTTGTCCTCATGTAATCAGTGTTTAGCCGTGAACTTATATTTTTTGGAATGTGTTGTTACAACCACGTAATTACAAAAAAGAGGTTACAACTGTCGATGAACAGAAAAGTTTGTGTAACCAATGGCGCATCGTGCAACCTTAATTAATACGACGCCTCTACCATAGATTCAATTCTTTCATACCAGGACGAAAGGGCCAATTATACCAAGATCTTCCTTTGTATGATTGCGCATTTTCTACAGTTTTAATAGATACAAAAACGCCTGGAGTACTGTGGACTCTTGCTTACCAGTTCTACATTTCTTGATTGCAGGATGTTTCTCAATAAAGTGTCTCATTTGTGCCAGAGCCTGTTCTCTTAACGCCGGTTCTTCTCTTAGCTCTGTTCTAGCCCTTTCTCTGAGTTCTGGAGGCAGTTCACCAGACTCCCGCTCCTTAGCTTCAATGATGTACATTCGGTCATCGTCGGTCAACCTCGGCGCTTCGATGATGTCGTGCTTCGGTTCGTGCTCCCTTCGGCAGTCTTCGGGCTGCAGCACTGATGTCGCCATGTTGTTTTATCTGGATCAAAGGAAGAACACAAATTAATTTGGAGGCAGCTGGATCCGGGTGGAAGGACAAATAAGACACATGACGTTATGGAGGTTTAATTTATTATATTTGTATTGATTCAAAACAGACTCAAACAAATCAAGCGGATATTCATGTGTTATGTCCAACAATTAGGTACAAAGTAAATATCGTACGACCTTTTCTCAGTGTGATGTTATGTGTGTAGACATGCAAATGTTAAGATTTGCTAAATACTTCTAAAAGTAGGTAGCAGTTATTTCTTAGGTAATTGAATCTATTATGTTAAATTATGTGTGGCGGCATCTACACCGCCACATGCGAACAACGCATCACACTAATCCTGCATCGCGCAATCATAGTTTACCGCGCAGCTAGCATATATACAACTTTCCGACAATAGTCATCGGGCAGTTGCCCACCAGATACAACATCCATCTGGTCGGAGGATCCTCCCTCTTCCAAAGAGTATGAGTGAACTTTGCACCCTGTTCCTCATATTTCTTCAACAATAAACAATATTCTTTTCTATTCTAGGTATTCACTTTTTTTACGTAATCTTCTTGCGTAACCTTTCTTGTCATCAGTTTTTCGGATATGTAAATCTCTCAATTTAATGCCACCTCTTGATTTTAATTAGTCCACACCTAGAAATCTGCCAACTTCATTTACCTACTAATTCTACGGCCAAGTCAATGATAAACCATTGCGGCACATGTTATGTGGTGCATCAAGTCAAGAATTCGGGACGAACCGATGACCGATGAACCGATTCAGTTCATGAAGTTACTGGTACCCATTTTATAGTACAGTCACGGAGAGCCTGGTAATTAGCGATGGGCTAATTGGATGGATTATGTTTTGATTCAAGACAGCTTACGAGATACAAAAGTTGTTGTTGGATGACAGAACAGATAAATTATATGAGTAAGTATCTAAATGAACCTACATTAACAAGAAGGAAGCCATGGTTTTCATTACAATGAAGACAAGCTGCAGCTCCAGACAGTCACGCTACAGTTGCGGGAAAAGAGTTCAATAAAAATAACACGTGTCTGTCTTGATATGCCCTTCCTTTCGTCGGAAGTCGACGTCTTATATTGCAGACTACCTTGTACCTTCACGTGGTTGTAGGTATCATGCATCAGGGTGTAAAAAGACCCATCACATAGCCGTCAACTACGCATTCTTTAGGTAACATAGCATATTTTTTTTTTTTACGGAAAACATTGTGCATATAGGTGCATGTCACGGTACAGGGGTCGTGCGTGGGGTGCCTATTTAAAGTTGTGTTATAACATTAAAAACTAGTTTTTTGTAAAAAAACGTCAGTATAAGTTGGAATTTTGTTCTCCAATATCTCCGTAAGAAGGTAAAAGGAGAAGATTCCCTAGGTATGGTCCAGTCCAAAAACAAAAGAACAATGACGGGGAGGTCAAGTGGGTATCGGCTTCGTAAGTGTCTTTTGACACCTGTTGTGTGTGTTTATATAAATTATAAAAAAGACTGCTTCGTTGGTCTAGTGGTCGCAAGAGCTACTGCTGAGCACGAGGTCCTGGGTTTGATTCCCAGGTCGGGCAAAGTGTTATTGGGTAGGCTCGGCCCCTATTACATGGGACTAAGTATAACTGGCGAAATGTGGATGTACTATAGGTACACCTCTGACTGACCCTTCTGGGATTACAGGCGTGATGTTATGATGATGATGATTATGTATGTATGAGCCAGACAAAATTAATAAAAATACAGATCCACATAGTATGTTGTTGTGGAAGAAAGTTCCTCATCACCGATTTGAGACCCACCCTTTGTACTCCTTGTTGATCATGCTCGGACTGAATTCAAAATAAGTTCAAATAATTTAAAAGTATGTTTATTTTATAATTGTTGTATCATAACCACGATATCCAAAACCTTGATAAATAAAATTCAATGTGTTATTAACGTTGAAGCAGTGCGTGCTACGTGCATAATTGTTTTGTGTAAAACTACAACTGTGTTGTAAATTAACAACATACGAAATCCGAAAAAAGAAGATTCTGCCATCGTTCTTCATAAGTTCATGACCATAACAGAGGATAAATTTTTCGAACTAAAAATTTGGTCCTTCGAGTCGGCATCATATTAGTCGAATTAGCCATTGATTATTCCCTCGTATCTTCAAACTTTTATTTACCTCCATCAATATTCAGAATAAATAATTTCAATAGTGAAAAAAACGTTTTGTAAAAAAAACTATTAAGCGACAAACGAAAACTAGTCACGCCATCGGCCATAGCCAACATTGACATACGAAACTGGCTTTTATTTACATTACATAAAGTCTTGTGGTGCACTTGACTTCGTTAGAACTAAGTTTTTAGATGTTCTACAAGCCCAGTTTAACTGAATATGTTATGCATAGAATAGTTTATGTAAAGTTGAAGATCGTACGTGAGTGGCTTTCATAATGCAAATGATGCGTGGTCCTTGTAAAGAGGACTACACACAGCATACTTGTGACGAGGCTTTTCCTCCGCTTAAGATAACACTACGCGCAATAGTCGCGCCAAAGTTCAGTTTATTGCAAGTTATAAAAAAGAACTTGTTTTTTTTTTAACTACTATACATATTTTTATAAACTTAATATGTTAGTACTTAGTCTTTTTATAAAGGTGAAAGTAAAAATTCTTTCGCAGTCGTTTTTTGGCGAATTACTCATACCCGGGCGAGTCATAATATTTGACCGAGCTTTAATGTGTCATGTCTCTCAGATAGCGATCGTATATGAAGTTTTCTTAATTATTTTAGGAATCAAAATACCTACAAAAGGACAGTGTCTTTTAAGCTCCAATAGAATAAAATCGTCATGGAGAAAACTTTGTACCGACTCCGACTTAGCAAAGTCTTTTGCCTCGTTCAGTATGAAGGGTTCCTAAAGCATGAACCACCTTTTATTTTCAGCTCTTACATACGATGCATGGTTTACAAGGTGAAGACAACTACGTATGTTCTTTATAAATACCTCGTACACGTGATGGTTTTATACAATTAGGGTGAGTAATAGTAGGCACCTGCAGCTTCAAACCAGTAGGTACTAACATATTGGAACCAAAGATGAACGCGTCATGGAAGTAGGTTAAAGATAAATAAATTAATTCATCAATCATAAACCTATTTGGATGTCAAATTTGCCAGTGGCATTAAAAATGAGTAATACAACCGTAACTTTGCTGTACCGTGACATGCACCTATATGTTTTTTTAAATATCTTTAGGGCGGTATTATATCTAATGCCCGTATTGACTGACCCCAAATTCTGTAACATTCAAATAATAATAAAAATGCTATTCTTATTTTAAATTTACCATTCCATTCGCGGTCGTCATCACTGACCTTCAAACTGGTTTGCTAAAACTTTACTTTCACTTGCTACTTTCTCCTTTATAACAAAGTCGTAATTTTATGTTTATCATAAAATGAGAACGCGGTATTTTGCATCTGTCAAAACTTGGCTGATTATTATCTATGGTAGGTATAAGGTATGTACACTTTTTTGCAATTTACTTTGTCGGTGATTGTACTTACTTTAAATGATGACCCGACTAACATAGAATTTCAAAAAGTGAAAAATATTAAGTAAAACATTCAAAATGAATTTATGAAAATAACTTTCTCTCTAATCAACTCAAACAATTTGTGGGCGCCCTAATAAAAAGTGGCTGTGTTTCACATAAGCTAGGTACCATTATTTGCATCATAATAGCCTACAAACCATGCTATGGATGATGAACCAAAACCGATAGCAGCCCTACTAGGTACTTGACATTGCCTCTACTTTTGGCTAGTCGACCCTGACCTACTTATGTTAGATCCATCGCTCCGTTAGTAAGCGTATGCAATGGTTAACGTCTGTTAAACACAGCAATGGACTTTATAAGGGTCGTTGGACCAAGCGCACCAGCAGCTCATTGCTTCATGTTGCTTTTAGCGATGTCGCATCAGTATGGTTGCAATACACTGATTTCACAAGACTAAACAACTTACAGATAGCCATTTAGAACTTGCAACATCCAATAAGCACACGACCATTTGTAAAACGTTGAGTTTTTTTTTTTAATAATAGGCGCTAAAGTTCACACGCATTGGGAAATTATGTTTTTGCATTTTAAATATATCCAATTGCCATCCTACACGTTAGTACATTTCCATGTCTTTATCGAGATACTAAGCACTGTTTGATATGCCAGTGACTGTTGTATCGGTATTATCAATAAACCCATTTGGAGTCCACAAACGTATCGCGTACCTACTCATGTCTAACGTCATTGTTTTCAATTTCACAAGTTGTTTTCGACCGTAATTAGTTTGCTTTATGGTTTATTTTGCTTTGTTTTCGTTTTGTAGACTATCCGTACTTGACTTACATGGCAATGTACTTAGCCGTGATCACAGGATAAGAGTTTCCTGCCATTTGTTAAAGGACTGTTGTATTTTATTTTAGATCTTAAATGTAAATTTCATATATAAAAATCAGTGCTTGTACATTTACCTGAGCCCTCTTGTTTAATCTGAACCGTATCAGTTTATTTTTGTTCTTTTTTTATAAAATTGGCATTTAAATCTTATTTGTCTGGTCACTCAGTATTTGGTTTTGTTTAGAGTATTGGTTTACCTAACATCGTTCAAAACAGTAACGTATTGGGTTTCAAGATCCCATACAAAGATTGTCCATTATTTTCAGAAACGGTCCACAATTTTTTTCTTAGATGTCTACATTACAAACATTATTTACTATTTACCTACTTCTCATAGAAAAATAATTTGAAATAAATTATGCCCAACACGTAATGTGTGTGAGATGAAACACCATAATAATTATCATTCAATTATTAGTAGGTTTAGGTCTTAGGTTGATAACATATGTCGTTAGCATGCCTTAAATCAGCAAAGGTACTATTATAACATCAAACCGCATTCTTCTTGCTAATTAAACACCCATTAGAATAGTTGAATGCTTATTTTTACGTGTTCACTAGTTAACGTGATTATGTATTACATGTACACGAAAATGTTCGCATGCTCGTTATACTTATTTGGGTCAACGCAACATGAATTAATTATCATCTAAGTTCTTGCTACTGGAGATCACGCCAGGCATTTTACGTTACTACTATAATAAATTAATAATATATTTTGTTCTCCATAAAATTAAAGACAAAAAGTAATCAATTCTTTTTACAATTTCTAAAACACAGTTAGCACCCCAGGTTCTGCAGAGTAGTTGCGTATATTAAAATGCTGCTCGCATTTTAATATACGCAACTACTTTTAAAAAGTCACAATCAGCGAAACTTACGACGCGCCGTGCAAAACGCATCACTCAAAGTCGCGAATAGGACCAACAATAAGAGCGCAGTTACCGACTAGACTGGTTGCTTACCTATCGCCTACGGGCATTCTCTCTCTTCATTCCAAAATGATAATAATTTGATGTTCTATTATACATTAACAAAAGAAAACTTATCTCGCATAATTTCGCAGAATTTATTTATTTCTTCTTATTTTAATTATGCCGTTCTCGATCAAGATTAATTGCATTGAAAATAAATAGTTAGTGTTAAATTCAAAAGTAAAAAATACATACAATGCAGCGCGAAAACAACGCTCACTTAACTGCGAATAGGTAAACGCACCAATTACCGATCACATGTTCAATAACTCAAGGGTGAACACCACTGTTGTCGGCACGTCGCACGATAAACGTAGGCCCAGTCGTACTGGCTGTGCTCGGTCGATGCACCCGGTCCTCACCGTTAGCTCCCGAAATATTGCGACATACGGCAAGCCCTCCGTGATTCACGGAATAAAGTACCTTTAGTATGGTGTTTTTATATGAAGGGGATTGCCCTGAACCGTTGGTAAACATGGCGATCCAAAATTGTAGAAAAATTGTAAATAACCACCTGAGGTTAGGCTTCTTATGCTGTTTAATTGGTGATTATTTTGTTATTATGATTGTATATGTTTGTTCGTGTTTTTTTTTATAAATTTTATCCCAATCATAGTTTTTACCTGTTACTCAACAACTTTTGCGTTCCACCGTAAAGACACGAAATTTTAAAGATTTAAATTTACGATCTCAATAGTCAATTAACGACAATCGTAGCAATTAACGTCAATAAAATCAACTTCATCACCTCCTTCACAGTGAGCCACTTGAACTGTAATAAAAATACATTATCTGTTCTACACAAATTAATTTAAAAGCGTAGGCCTGTACCTATTCATACTAACAGATGAAATCACTTTCAAATGTCGTAAAACTCTATGTAGATATTTAAAGGCTATTAATTTAATGAATAGAGTATAGAGAGAATTGGATACCCAGAGAAAAGACAAAGTTGCTTTTGAGAATTTTATAGAATGAGTGCAATAAATTGTACAACAAAAGTAGAGTGATAAATAAAATGTTCATAATCGCACCGAGCACTGATGAGCTTATTAGCTACTAGAAACTCCTGTAACAGCAACCCAGAACAGAAAAATGTGAGTGTAATGGTGGTAGATTGAGGTATTTACCTCAATCTACCACCGTTACACTCACATTCATAATTTCCACAACAACTTTATAATTATTAATCTAGCGTAAAAACAATAAACGCTGCCATGATTCACGCACTCCTACTTTTATTTAATAAATAATGCAATTAAGAATATTAGCTCAGGTACACACGGGCTATTTTTTTTGGCGCACTCGTATTTTAACGCTCGGCTTGGCGCCGAGAGTTGAAAATCCAACAGTGTTTTCTCTTTTGGAAACTCAAGCTCGGCTTAATACAGGGAGTTGAAAATCCAGTACGCGAAAAATATCTTCGTTTATGGTGTTCAAGTTTTTAGCAATATTGCATAATGTGTGTTCGTAACAGCATTATGTAAACAAACTTATCGGTGTTCTTGTAATGTGTAGTATGGTTTTTGTAACATTCACCCAGCACTGTGTAGGTAATCATGTGTCAGCAAGGAAATATCAGTGTCATTATTTTGAATCGAACGCTAACCAGCAGCTTTAAAATTCCCACTCATCGAATTATTCTTATTTTACGATCGACTGTTCTCTTAATAAATTATAGCTTTTCATATTGGATTGGTGCTCGCAAACTTTTATTGAATGACTGAATTAATGTTATTCACATAGGTACTTATTAAATTATGAATATTCATGTCTGTTCATGAGCATACCGTTTAATTCTTGATAAACCATGGAAACACGGAAACATTTGCGGAGAAACAGAAACAAGTATAAATGCATAGAGCGTATAAGTTATTTGTTTTAATCTGCATTCTCTCTGTATTTCCTTATAGCACCACCATAGATATGACAATAAATGAGCCATAAATAGGTAAACAGCCTAGTGTCGGCTATTGGAAAATCAGGTAGGTACCTATCTGAAGACTAATGATAAGTCGAACAATTTGTTAACATCTTCAAAAGACATTGAATAAAGTTGCACGAAAAACAATCGTTATTGTTGAGAGTACAGATAATTGGTTCTTTCACCCTAATTTTGATAAAATATGCACTTTTATTTGCATATCATCGCTAATAACTTTGGAAGTTATCACCCTGAAACCATTTAGCGCTAGCACATAATATTATCGACCCATATGATAGTTTCGCGTTTAAAAGCAACAGAGTGTAGGCAGTCATTAAAAATTCTATTAGCCCCTTGAATGCACTGTACCACGGTCCATCTACCTAACTTACAGGTCCTTACTTTAAGTACTAAGGAGATTGCTTATTGCAAACTGAATGATCTCTAAACTACGCACTATGCTCCGCTCGTAATCATAACTTTATCACTAAGCGACAAGTTTTTAGACTTGATCGCCTTCTGCGGCAATCTTCAACAATATAAAAGCCTGTTTTAATTATTACAATTCCTCTGATTGACGTCATTTGCTTCGCGAAAAATCCACGTAGTCCTTACAAATAAGGACACTTACTTTATCAGTAACAGGACCTAACTATTATGGCACACTCACTAATTATTGACCACCAAATAAAATTAAGTATCGTTTGTTCTAGAATAAAACACTGCAGATTCATTGACTCATACATACGATTTAACATTGAAGCATATTGGAAACTTTACAATGTAATTTTATTCATTACTATTTCCTTGTTGAAAAAAACTCGTTACAAAAGACTTTTTGTGAAAAAAGTAACTTAGGTTTGGAAAGTGGAGCTTGCGGTCGATGCACTTGGCTGGGTCCCGTTAGTGCCGAATCGCGACGTCCCGTGGGACATTATACCTGTTTTGGGTTCCTTAGCATTATCACCCGTATGGAAACACCCAGTACGGCACATGTTGAAGCTGTGTGCTACCAATAAGGATGCATTTTTGAGCAAGTGACAAGTGATTTTTTTCGCTTAAAGCTTGTCTTGGTCCGTTTCAGAAGAATGAAAGCCCGAAAAGGCGTATTCACGTTTATAATGGCCTCCTAAGTAAGAAAACGACGGAACTAAAACGATCTTACTATTTCTTTTGTTACACAGTCGAGAAAACGAGATCATGATCATGAATATTGTTATATCAAAGAAAATAATTCACCATCATAAGTTTTCTATCTATCTATCATATCACCAACAAAAATTACTCAGAATCGTATGCGTGAAACGCTGACCAACTATTAAATGGATCTTTTTTTTAGCTACGTGACGTGATCCACATAATAACAGTAGCAAGTGTAGTCACAGATACTAATCCATTTATTTACATGTCCGCCCTTTTGTCATGCCGTGCTAAACACATTACTGGCTATGTATGGAGCCGATTATATAAAACAATTGTGTAGTTATTATCAGCAACTGTCAGGAAAACTCGTAAATAATATGATTTGTTTGTAACTTCTGTTGTTTGGTGATGATGAGTTCCTGATTGCTTGGCATTGCTTTGAGATGGTTTCGTGAGTTAGGAGATGATTATTAGGGTGGCATAGTTACAGTATTGATGTTTTTTTTTTTAATATTACTGATGGTGTACCATTCCAGAGAGCAATCCTCACATTTCCGGTTCATGACTAGGAATTGGAACTCTGCCCGACAAACGACGATAAACTTGCCTTTGAGGTAATATCATTAGCAGGACTATAATGGGCCGGCGACGTGTTCTAAAATAATTAGGTAATTTAATGCAGCATTCATTGACTTATTGTGAACACGTAACCTAAACTCCACACAACTCATTATTGCTACACGCCTCTAACGGCGGCGCCCGCCGCGCCAACAAAATGCACTCGAAACTCATTTCTCCATTTGGGGCTTTATTTATTTAGCTAAAAAAACACACTCACTGTCATTTTCTATTAATTTTGTTTTATACTATTTTGTGTTTTTACAATAATGTAACACAAAAACCACTTAAACTTATTTGTAAGTAATTTGTCAATTCTGGCCAAAATTAGCCAAGCAAGTGATTACGAGCCTCATTTTTGAAAAACAAAAACACGAATCGTGTTTCGCAAAAATCAATAAAGACTCCGAGATTCATCTCAAAGCAAAATCTTAAACAAGCACGCAGTGAAAGTCTTGGCCAGTAGAGCAGAATGGGGACAAGTGACTCAGCCATTTTAACTGAACTACTGCACACGTATGAGCATGGAGGACGCAATATGGAGCATGTATCCGCCAGTTTGGCACCAAAAAAAAAATGCAACGAAACAGTTCCGAATCCCAACAACTAGGTTTAACGCACTAAATAAAACAAAGAGTAAGCTAAATTCTATTGGTAGATAATTAAGAATGAGAAACTCTGTTCTACTTCCTTGATCGTTGATGTAGAAACAAAAGCAAAACACGTTTATTTTTTTTCTAAAAATAACTCATTTTGTATTTGTGCTTTCAGTTATTATTTCAGATACCTAACATTTTTTGCACAATTTTTTAAACAATTCTGTGAGGTAGATTCTTTCCTTTATTAAAAAAATGTCTTAGTTTGTTTAACACTCTAGCCGATAAATAATATAAGAAATATTAAACTGTAATACCTCGATGAAAATAAATTCAAGCCAAATTAATTTATTTTATTAGGTAAATGAAACTGCAATAGAATCCTTTAAGAACATAACACCTTTTCTAAAACACGTAGGTATTATATCTGTATTGAGGCCCGGAAGGCTGTTAGTTCTTGAATTTATCCGCACTGCCTCTCCTTTGTCAGTAATTTACGCCAAGTATCTAACATCAGCGCATCTACAACGTTGTGTAGATACTAACACGTTGGGTTAAAGCAATAAATTGCTACATCTTGGTTCACACGGTAAATACTGGCTTTCGCCTATAAAGTACCTTCCATTGACGTCTTTAGAATTATTTGGGAAGTAAATAAATTATTTCTGATTTTACACTATTTCTTTTCTGACAGTTTTACCAGCAGCTCATCAGGATCACTGCAATGTGACTCATCGTCTCTGACAGCCCTAAGTGTTTACGGAGTTAATATGTTATTAATAATAACTATAGGTACTAATAACTATGGGTACTAATAACTATAGGTACACTTATATTTAATTTAATCACAATAACACAAAAAAGAATATTCGCCAAGTATTGGTTAGTCTCTATGCAAAAAAAAATTAACAGTGATGTAATTTTTTTTTTTAAATAGAAACCAACTCAAGCTCTATGAACGTTAACTACCTATACCAATTTGTAAATCTACAGAATTCTGCAATTTGGTATTATGTCACATAATGTAATCGAAGGTACTAGAACCTAACAGGTACAACTGCAGTTACGTAAATATTCGCAGACTAACCAACTTGGTCGATTTTATCGTTTTTCCTGACAACTGCAGTGTTAATGGTAGACTGCCTACGCCTTTTTTTGGCACTTAAAAGTTTTGCTGACATAATGGACGTTACTTTATTGTTTTTAGTAAAAGTCTAAATTTTTGTGATACATTTTGAAATGTTATACAATTTATGAAATTGTCGCGACAGTCTTTTATGCAAGCTTCGTAGGTGTGAAAGTTGCAATACCTACCTAATATTACAACATTTCCATTGTTGAAAGTAGATCAAACAAAATACAATATAAATTTAACTGCTTAAATCATTAATTAATATTATGAAACTTTCATAATTAGTTTTTATCAAACAGACAGCTATTAAGAACTTTACCCTATTATTTTTGACACATTGATATTTAATGTTAGATACCAGTTACTAAAAGTCATAAATACAAGTTTGGGTGAAACTCATCGTAAAAAGTAGAGCCTCAATATTTACACAAATGTACAAATATATGATATAATCAAATTCACAATAAAACTCAGAACATATAACCACGCTTCGGTATCGAAACTTTTTAATAAGACTGCAAAACAATACACGTTGAACTTTGGGCCAGTTGCCACATGGTTACTTGTAATATTTATTGAAAATAATTGTTATATTGTTATTTTTTTAAATTATTTATTGGAAAGGATTGTTATTGTTATGTGAAATGAAGAACATTCTGTTTTTGGGTAGGGATATTAAAAGACAAGTATTATGGGATATTAATCCCAACTCTAGTACCATACTTAACAGAGACCGACTCGCCGCCGCCGCGACGCGACGGCGACGCACTATGGGACTTTTTTGTTACTTGACATTTTTTATTGAAATTTTGTGTACGTATTTCTGAATACTATTGGATTATTAAAACACTGCTACTTTAAAAATTACGTATAATAAGTAAAAAAATTACAAATATAAAATGTTGAAAAATTAAATTATAAAGTTAAATTAAAATTATTAATAAGTTAATAACTACGTAACTACATAATTATAAACTAAAAAAAAAAACATACCATTCATGAAAAAGAAACACATTATTCTAATCATCACTTGTCAATACTAAAAGCTCTTTAGCTTCGTCAAGTAGTTCTTTTGGTATCACAATACTTGTTCTATTTAATCTAGATATATATGGATCAGAAGTATACAACAGGATGTGCAGAGCGTCTTCAATTGTGGCTGATCTGGAACACTTTCGAGCGTGATTTAACCTATATTTCTTATAGTCTTTATTACGAGCTTCTTGAGCATCTACAGATAATTGGCCTATTGGCAAAACTGCAAAATACTCGATTATTTTGGCACCATGTATAAGAATTTTATGGACTGAAGATGGCATATAGTACCAGTTATATTTACTCACATATAACTGTGCAGTCCCCAGCGTATATGCACCAAACTTTACTGCGTTTACAGAAATCCCGATGACATGGTTTGCAGAATTATGTTTAATCTCTTGATCAACTCTTCATCAATACCCGTGATTTCTGCAGAACACTGATAATTTTGGAAGAATCTCCTTGCCGTATTTCCATCATTGCTGTTTCCGGAACCTTGACGAGGTTTATCAATGTGTAAACCAAGCAATTCCCGGAAACGAGTTTGGACGTACTTCTTTTTTTCTTCTTTAATCTTTTTGTTTTCTGGAGTCGATGTAGTCCACTTTTTAAATACTAAGTTATAAGAAATATGCCGAATCATTTCCATACATCTTATCCACGCATGTAAGGTAGACAGTCCGTATTTAAACGCATCTTCATTCTCAATTCTTGCAGTTACTTTTGTTAGATCGTTCATCTGTCTAGGAGTTGCTCCACATACAGTGCATGAAGCACTCGATGGTGTCTGCGTTAACACTTGAGCAACTTTCTCGTGTCTTATTTTCATGTCTTAGTTCTATAATATTACCTTCTATTGCTGCAGGCGTTCGCGTTGATTCATTAATTTTTGCTTCACTTCACGAGTTCACTTACAATAGCTGTAGTTTTTTCTGGAGTTTCTTTTGCTAATTCCAGAGAAATGGGTCTACAATATCTAACTGAAGAGCATGTCGGATTTTGCCCTATAACTGCTTTACTTTCTTCATCCACTAGTTTCAATGGTACAAGTGAAACTATAAACATATTAGCGTCCGATATTTGTTCATTTTCTTACAATCGAAGCTTCGTCATTTTCACCCATAGCTCGCAAACTTGTACATAAGCGTAATGCACATGCCCCATTCCATATTCCTGGAGTAATTCCAAGTTTTTACGTTTTTTTGTACTCTCCGAACACGCGTCATATGGTTTTATTGGTCTACTACGATCTGCAGATGTATTCAAGTCAGAATTTGCAGATGTTGAAGTACTGCACGAATTCAATGGTACTTTAAACTCGCCATTTAAGCAATTTGTGTTTTGGCTCTCGAAACGATCTTGTTATCTTTGAGCTTTCACCTATTTTGATTACAAATTGTTTTCAAATTTCTTTGTATACTTTGCATAACCGTATTCCAACAAATGTTGTTCAATATCTGAAGTACTTTTCCCGCTTATTATCTGAGCACATATATCGCGTCGAAAACAAACGAATTCACTCATTTAGAACTTTTTTTCAACTAATTTACAGTTACTGAGGGAAGGTATACGGACACTTTGACGAACACGCTGAAAACCCGAGTATTTATAGGACGCTAGTTTCAGTAACTTGTGCAAAACCAATGAGAAAATTCATAAAAATATGCAGTATTTTTTTTATCAAACGTGTGGTTAAAATGACCACCGCAAAAAAAATCTTATTTAAACATATTTTTCGGTTGACATTTTTGCTTCTAGCTCGAAATGGCGCAGTAATGACGCAGGTTTTTTTTATTTCCTTGTACTATTGAATAGTTAAGGAATCAAAAAATGTCATTAACTCGACATCGGCAGCCATCGGTAACAAGGAAATCCCACTAGAAAATTGAAAAGACGGAAAATTTCCTTATGCCACTTAAAATTTAATAAAAAAATTAAATAAATATATTTCTCATAAAAACCTATCGCAGTTATAAACTAGAGATCTTGAACAATCCAAAAATGTATAATACTTATAATATTCCCTTTGAGAAAATAGAAAATATATTAAGTTGACCTTCCATAACGAACAATCTAGTAAATAAAAAATTATCAAAGTATAAATGGCTGTAATTTCTATACACCTAAACCTTTTTCCTGTTTTTTTTTTGCTGCTTTTCGGATAGCACTGTCATCTTAGAATATAAAACAATCAAAACGGTTTCTGTATTACGACTTTTGTCCAAACCATTTTTGAAATGGAAAATACCGTTTGGTCCCATAGTGCGCGACGGTCGGTTGGTGTTGCACCAACTAATCTTGAATAAAAAGAGCGATCTGCATAGGTACCCACAACCGTTCGACAAGCTTTCGAGGCGAAAATGACTCAACTGTCAATCTTTTCGTTTTTTCGGAGTTGCGAACAGTGTTTCGGTTTTTTAATGTTCGATTTGGCAAAGACATATCGAGTGGCGATTCTTATGTGCTTTAGCTACATTTAACTGAAAATATTACATGACTTCCATGTCATATAGCAAACGAAACATTTAAGATATCCAAATCATTGTTCAAAGGGCTTGAAGTGGAGCCACAAGTCCACAACACACAAAACGCTTAACTCCTATGACGTGGCTCAGAATTTTTTGACACGTCTGTTTTCAAGCACCAAGTAACAATAGCCGGAAACATTTAGCAAACATAGACAGACCTATTATTATAAACCCTAGAACAGAACAAATAGTTAGCCTTCACATGTCCCTGAACCACTATCTCTTGACCGGTCATAGCGACGCCACTTGCAAAGGCGAAAGTCAACAAAAAAAAAAACAGTACGGCTTAGTTCCCTTTCCCACCGTGTGTCAAGATTTTCTGGTCGAGGTTTAACATAAGTTATAAAACATAGTTGACACATACCATCAACGCCATTACACTAATATCATTGGGTAAGAGCTGGTTTCCATCAGAAACCTTGGAGTTCACCATTTGGTGCATGAGCATACAATTGAGCAATATTCAACGACAATTGCATAGCGTTTGACAGTTTAATTGCATACTAAATTCATTTTAAGTAATTAGGTAGGTAGGTACTCAAGAGAAATTAGTGGTTGTTGTTTTGTGCAATCTCAAAAGTTTTGGCTACGATTGAGTAAGTAGGTGATTATCATTTTGGTCTGACTTACCAAATCGACCGAGTGCTACTGTAAGTATTTCAACAACATTCTCATTGATGTTTATCATAAACTAATTTTAAAACAATGTAAACAGTTAAGATTTATGAAACAAAACAGATTACTTTGTAGCTAGAATCAAGTCATCACTCATGAAGTTCAAAAGATTCTGTAGAAATTCTAATTATGGTTCGTTTCATAGGTTATCTAGCTAGTGATGGCAGGTACATCTTCTCTCAATTGGTGCGTCAAACCCCTCATCCGAAAACAGAACGTGCATTGTTCCCAGAATCCGTTTTCCTCGCGATTTTTTCCATGGTCAAGCCTTCTTTCTTATATGCCAAACTAACGCAGCTTCATGAAGGCAGTCACTTACATAGATAGAATCTAAAAAAGACCGCTAGTGCCAGTCTGCTTTCTACAAAAACCCAAACCAATTTTTTTTGTAACATTCACAAACATTGCTAAATACAATAAAAACATATAAAACTAGTTCCCACGAACGAAAGTAACTTAGTGAAAGAGGTTTCACTCTCAAAATTTAACAATAAGATGAATCTGGACCTAGTTTACGAGAATAAGAGCGGCAGTTTTTTTTTAACTTTATAAGACATGCTTTGCTGCACCCGAGCGGAATTTGCTGATAGAATACGGAATTGAACTTTTTATCTTTTTAAAATAAAGTGTTATTTTTAGGGTTCCGTATCTCAAAAGGAAAAAACGGAATAATGATAGGATAACTTCGCTGACGCGGACGTCCTTCCGTCTGTTTGCCTGGCCCTTTTTCTCAGGAACGCTGGGAGGTTTTATGTTGAAATTAATATTAAATCCGTAGATCTGTCGTCCCATGGAGCTCTAAAAAAATTAAGCTTCTAACGTTAACGCCTAAATTAGTGCGGCCGTTAAGCGACATATTTTGATCATTGCAAATACATATATAAATCAAAACCTATATGTATACTTCCCGTTGCCCTAGAATCATGAAATTTGTCAATTAGCAAGGTCTCACAGCATAAATAAAGGAAAACGTTAATTTAAAGTTTTATAAAAATGTGCGGTTACAAACTTTTAAATATATTTACAGTTGGAGAATTGACCGTGACGTACTAATATCAATGTATGGGAGAACATTTTGTCAACTACGAAGTTAAGTTAGTTCTTAGGATAAATTTTATTCACACCCAACTACTGAAACCTTCATTGAGAGTGATCCGAGACGCGTTTGGCCGGTTTTTTTTTTAAATTGAAAACCTTTTGGCGCGAATGATGCGTTAGTAAAATAAAACAAACTATATCTACGGATATTTTCTTAATTAAAAAATACGAATAAATACTCTGGCCAAGGGTAATTCGATAACATGCATCACATTCACATCAGAACAAACAGTTATAGGTTAAAGGTAAGTATAAAAAAGTTAAAACAGAATAAGTACCATCAAGCAGGAAATTATAAGCTTTTCCTGAACTTTCTTAAAAGGTCAGTACCTACTTTTGGAGCGTATCTCTTAGGTAGCGCAAGTGGTAAGCCTTGATCGCTCACTTTTACATCAAGTTTGCTTTACGCTTTACTTATAACTCGAATTTCGAAGGTCTGCGCGCGCAATCAGTTGCGACATGATGAAATCTCATTATACTGTACAAAACATGTAATAATGGACCCAATAGCCTTTGCGCCACTTGTTGGACATAAACCTTTACATTTATATACGTACCTATGTGCAGTGTTTTCCAAGCGCGGTGATTAGGTCAAGTTCTACCACTATACCTACACTTGAATCGTGGGGTCCATAATCAACCATAACCGGGCCGTAAATGGATTGCATGATCTACTTAGTTGACGTTTTTGGGCTAAAGTATGTAGGTACCTACGTACTTATGTATTTTATGTTGGCTATATAATATGTACCTATGCTAGAAGATGAGCTTGTGCTTAATTTAAGTTCGCTGTTTGCTTTGAACCTACACTATAGGTTCAAAGCAAACAGCGATGTTATTTCGTAGTTTCATAGGTATCCGATTATGATATGAACTTCCTTGAAGGTATGTGATAGAGTGGTTCAAAAACATGCCCCATCGTATGATAAAAGATTCCCACTGTCATGGACAACATTGGTTCTTATTTACAGGGCATTCAGATCTCACATGCCCAAATTCCCAAACACGGACACTTATCAATCAGACTTGTGAAAAACCACAATAATCACCTGTTGTGTCCTACCAGAAGTTGAACTAAGTATCTAAGGTACCAGCAGAATTTTCAACCACCTAGGTACCTATGTGGCAACAATGCCAATTTCGAGAGAAGACTTTTTATTTACTTAATTTTTTACTTCTAATCTATTTTTTAATTATTTAGAAGCTTTAGTTATAAATAAAGGTGTGTCTTAAAACTTGAAGTGAAATGTAACAAAAAAAAATACATACCTGAAATACAGAGAGCAAAGGAAATTCCAACAGGAGCCAAGCGTCGATATCCCACTTAGGATTTTCACTGATAAATAAATTTGATTGTATTATTTCACTAAAGGTAACGTTAAAGTTATGAAAACAAAAAAAATAAAAATAATATACGAAATTTAAAAAGCGTGCGATGGCCGTAGGTACCCACCGCACCGAGTGTCGCTTCAACACTGAGATAGGTACTACAATGTACGCGATGTTTACCGAGCGAACCAGTCGATCTAGTCGAAATAAACGCAAACGCTGCCTTTATAAAACCTAGTAAAAACTGAAGCTCTTTCATGCCTAAAAAGCCTTTTTTGGAACCTCAACTTGGGATCAGTGCCCCATTTTCAAAAGGAAGGCACGATTTCTCTGATTGGTCGAGCGTCGCGACCGGTTCTCATCGATTGGTCATCTCGACGCGGCGGTTTCCCTAACTTTCTTTGACCCCGATTTAATCGTGTTGGTACTTACATTTTTTCGTGATAGCATTTTGATAGAATTTTATAGCAATAATTCGATCATTAGTGTTCCGATTGCTGGGTGCGTTGCAATAAAAGTTGTTTGGATGTTCTATTTTTAATTTTTCATTATTTCCTCCACAATGAGCAGGGGCCGAAAGTCTATATTTTGTTTAAATCGTAGTGGGTTCGATAAAAAAAAATGCTACAAACAATTTTTCAACACAGTTGCTCATAAAGTGGTTCTTATGACACCGCTGTTAGGTTCATAATGCAGTGTATTAAACACGCGTGCTTTTTACTTTACATAACCGCACTAGTGTTATATATTTAACTTTTATTTATTTATTTCCGTATAGAGTTTTTATGTCTAAATACAATGAATATTTTTATCATCTCCGACTTCTATCCAAGAAAATAAAAATACTATGAAATTATTAATAATACCAATACCATAACACAAACTGTAAAAATGCCAACAAATACTGTTCGGTATAATTTGAGAATTGTACTTTCACTAATTGTTTCAATAAAGATAATAACAATACGAGTCTGTTTTTTTCCTCGCAAGTGTGTTGAAAAACCCCCTCGGCTCCCTTATCGCGCTCGCCCGTGATAACCAAAAGAGCACACTAGTATCACAATGTACTATTGTTTGAGTTGCTTACTTAAGTCTTTTGATTAAAATATTATTGGCATTTATTACCTTGAAATATCTATGGTTTTTCATTCCACAAGTTCTCAATTTAATATTGTGTTCTCTTATTATGTAAGTACCTACATTATTTTCTACAAACTTCTTTGTAACTTGCAACGGTATTATTGCAACTGAAGCAGTTAAGGCCATCCAGTAGCAGCAAAATTGTTAATTTAATGGTCGCTATTTACTATGCAGATGACTGAGACTGGCAAGATCCTCAATTGTTTTTTTCCGTATTTTTCACTTTTTACAAAACGCTATTACACACACAATCGATTACGTAATGAAAACTTTGGATTGTATATTTAACTTCAACATTCCTAAACGGTAGGTAGATGTCTGGACAACCAACAGACACGTCTGGCGAATGATGAGGGGAGAGACGACCCCTAATGAAATGTCAAATGGGATAGGTTAGGCTAGGCAGAGAGAGAGAGTTCTAAACAGAGGCGATAAGAGTAAGTTCGTCTTTAGATCCGTCGAAATACCTTAGAGACTGTTCTGAGGCCCTAGTATGAGTTTCTTCTAGCCATCTCGAATTTACGCATCGACAGCGTTCGGCGATCCGATTGGCCCTCCACCGATCGGAAGTTGCACTCCGCTTGCCAAGGGCCCAAGCCCAGGCCGCGCCGAACGCGGTCGAAGCGTTAAGTCGAGACGGTTAAAACAAACTCACGCTAGCGCCAAAATTAGGATACCTTACCAGTCGGGCATTTGTCGTGCATGGTGTCGTTGTAGTAAAGTAGTCCGATATTTCGTTTGTGGTATTACTTACCTAGGACTAGTGAGTGTCACCCCTCACCATAACCATCTTTCGTACATTAGACAGCTCTGCCTGTAGGCCCTGTAGCCTGCAGGTAGTGCTTTCAGTAGGCCTCTATACATATAACTTTGACATTATTGTTTGTGGTAGACAGATCTTCTACTAATTAACTTTCTTAGATAGGTACTGAATGTTTTTCAAACTCCAATAGTTACAGTCTTCGTATTCTCGGGTTTTAGGTTAGACCGTTACTTTGCTCAACCGAATAAACACTTAGCCATTTCAATTCAATAAGGTACTTAATGGCTCTTGTGTTTCGTAAGACATGTCTTTGGGTCAAGTGAGTCTCCTTTTGTATTGGCAGGAAGACATACCTGGTTTCTTCAAATGTACTAATCATCAAGCTAAGAAAGGAGATAAAGCATGACGTCACGTTATAGAATGCGGAGCCGCATTGTCTCATCTGCCAAGCATTGTGGGTGATTTATTTTGGCAATAATCATGTGAAGATGGCGAGGACACAAAATATTGTATTTCTTGCACTGTACATCCAAAGCCGAAAAATTGTTTTGAATAAATGTTTATCAAAAATCCACACAAGTCGAGAAAAACATTCTCGACTTGTGATGTGAATGTTATTTATCTTCCAATTGTTTGGTGGATGGGATGCATAACTTTAGTATGTTGTAGATTTTTCGCAAATTAAATTTAAATTAATAACTATTCGTATATTTTCGTATACAACATACAGTTGTATCTGAAAAGTCGCAGACAATACAGACAACTAAAGTTGCAACCACAAAAATAAATTACGAAAAACCTTCAGCATTATAACGTTTGCAATTTTCAAGTGACAGATTATTCAGCGGATGCGTTATATTACATCAGACAGTTGTTGCATGTGATGTAGTATTGGGCGATATAAATCGATATTTCAAAAAATATCGATACATGTACGCGATATATCGCTTCAATCCGATATTATCGAATCAACTAGTATCGAATGTAATATCGATATATTTCATCCGATGTACCAAATATCGTGGTCCAGCGGAATTGGAAAACAAATAAATGTAATGAAAGTCTTTCAAATGAGTTATCGTTTTATTTGAGGGCTCCAGTCAGTAGATTTAACGAAAACCCATTAGAAGTGTGGGCAGACTATAAAATACAGTTCCCAACGTTATACAATGTGGCATTTAAATATTTAACTATGGTGGCTAGCTCAGTTCTGAACGACTATTCTCAAAGGCCGCACAGGTTCTTACACAGCAGAGAAGCAGATTGCAAGCCAAAAGGGTAAATAAAATTTTATTTTTACAAGGTTTAGAGAAAAAGTACTGGGATTTATAAATCTTTCATATTGGTATGGTAGAAAAGAAAAAGCTGCTATTCTTTACGCGCAGATGCTAAACATGGCTTTTGGGTCGTATGGCCTTGGATTCTTTTTCGTATGATTTATAAAAAAAGTCGATTTGTTTCTTCTCTCATAAGTGTTTTTACTCATAATTAACCTGATCCCTATTTAACCCCTAGACTAGTTAAATACAAGTACTTAAGATATTTTTAAAATATCGATATATTTGTTCGATATATCGCAAAGTATCGATATAACACTACGATATATTATTTCGAAAAAAAAATCGATATTTTTTATACATGAACATCCCTAATGTGATGAGACGTGCACAAAGAGTGGGTACTATAATGGGCGTGCATGAGGCCTTGTAACAGATGTGAACGAATCTTTGACGACCACGGTTCAAGGTTCTTCAGAAATTGTTCTACGGATTAATGGTAGTAATAACATTGTGATCACAATCCTTATCGAAGGAAGTTAAGGTTGAGATCACGATTTTAAAATTTTTATAATAGTTTCTTTACTTTCAATGAAAAAGGTCGTTTGTAAGAAAGCCATAAACAAAAAGCTTGTGATACAGTTTCCTTGGTCTACCATAAACTACAGCTTATCTGAAAAGTTGCCTTCTTTTTTTTTTTTTTTTTTTTTTCTTTTGGCTTCGCACGGTTTGTGCATTCAGCCAATGTCATGTTTATTTTACTTAGAACGAAACAAAGCTAGGGAAACGAAAATATAACTATAATAAGTTATCACGGAATTTTGGGATAAAATCTATAGGATCAGTATTTACAACAGTGATACTATATTGAATAATTAACTAAAATTACAACTTAATATTATTTAAAGTAATGAAAGATACTATACATTTATATACAGGAAAGCTATTTGTGCAAAGTAAAGAAAGTATTGAGGAAGGAAAAGGAGTACGAAGGGACAAGAGGTTACTGAGAAATGATGAACGATCATATAAGGGACAGGAGAAAAAAATGTGATCTAAGTCACCTACGTCTGTGCCACACAGACAAATGGGGTCGTCGATGATATGAAGTTTGGCAAGATGGGCTGGAGAGCAGACATGACCCAATCTCATCCGTATCAGAATGGAGGTCTCCATCTTGCCAAACTTTGCCCTGCCAAACCATGGTTTTTCCGGAACGTCTGGTTGAATATATGAAAAATAATGACCTTTCGATTTGCTTCCGATATCCCAAGCTTCCTTCCAGGTTTTCCGAAGAAAAGTCTTTGGTAAAGACTCGAGGTCAAAGTAAAAGTTTGTATAAGGAACTAAGTCTCCGCATTGCACCGCATCAACGGCGAGTGTGTCAGCCACTTCATTGCCATGGATTCCAGCATGGGCCGGAATCCACACAAACTGCAGTGTATTACCCTCAGAGATGGTTCGGAACGCAAATTCTCTTATTAAATAAATGATTGGCAACTGCGATTTGAGTACGAAAGGAGATTTATTGATGGCTAGAAGAGCACTTTGAGAATCAGTAAAAATTAAAGTTTTTTTAAGCTTTAAAACACGAATATATTCTATGGCTTTTAAAATGCCAAAACATTCCCCGGTAAAAACAGAAGTCTCAGGTGGCAGTTTTATTTTTTGTACGATGTTGTATTGAGAATGGTAAGTACCAATCCCAACACAACCCGTCGGAGAACGCTTCGCAGCATCCGTAAATATATGGTGGTACTCTAGGTGTTCAGCCAGAAAACGGTTAAAACTTAAATGGCAATTGGGATCTGATTTACTTACACAGTTATATTTTATGATGGGACTGAATTGTAAACTCTCATAGCTACTGCTAAATAGCGGAAGTTTATTGGAACGATGAATAGGAGAAGCAAGTGATAGGATTTTTTTATAGCTTACAACTAAACAAGGAGCACGTTTATGGGACCAGTAATTTGAAGATTCAATCTGCAACACTAAAGAGTCCAGTTTAGGAATAAGAGGATGAGTTGAGATCTGAAGAATCCGGAACAAATATTTGTCAGATAGAAATTGCCTTCTAAGATGTAAAGGAGCTTCCCCGCATTCAACTTGGAGTGCATTAATGGGGCTAGACTTCATGGCACCCGAAATAATGCGTAGTGCCTTGGACTGGATGCGATCCAATTTTTTAAAAGCCATAGAACTTCCAGGTTCGAGAACGAACAATCCATAATCCAGAGTGCTTCTGATGATTGCGTTGTAAACGAGTTTCAAAGAAAAGGGATGTGCACCCCACCATACACCAGAGAGGCACCTAAGCATGTTTAGGTGATTTTCACATTTGTTAACAATATATTCACAATGAGGAACACTACTTAATTTACGGTCAAGTATTATACCTAGATATCTGAAATTGTCTTTAACTGGAATAGGTATTTCCTTATAAAAGAGATTTATTAAGGGAATATTTCTCTTCCGGGTGAATAAAACAGCTGCGCTTTTAGACGTGGATAAATCCAAACCGTTAAGATGCAACCATGACTCTAAAGTATCTAAAGCAGAATTGATGGCACAGCTTGCTTGTTCAATAGATTGGCTTGAAGAATATAATAACAAATCATCGGCATATTGAAGAACCTTAACATGATTAGCTAAGGACGTGTCTAAATCAAATGTGTAAATATTGTAAAGAATGGGACTAAGCACAGAACCCTGTGGGAGACCTCTCCATACCAGACGAGATACTTCTTGATCTCCTATTAACATGATAACAGAGCGTTCAGTCAGGATATTAATAATGAAATTCGACAAATTCAATGGGACTTTTAAGGCTTGTAGTTTATTTTGTAAAACTGATAAAACAACATTATCGTATGCTGCATTAATATCAAGGAAAACTGCAACGGTAGATTGGTTATTAGAGAAGGATAACCGAATATCAGTTGTGAAAATACTTAAACAGTCAGTTGTACTTTTACCTTTTCTAAAGCCATATTGTGATTCTGCCAAAAGACCCTTACTTTCAACGTACCATTCAAGGCGATTTTTAATTAAGTGTTCCGCTAATTTCATCAGAATTGTAGACAAAACTATGGGACGGTATGAAGAAGGGTCAGATGGAATTTTATTTGGTTTAAGGAATGGCAATACCATTTGACGTTTCCATTGTACAGGGATGTTCCCTGTTTTCATAATAGAATTAATAAGCTCTAAATAATAACTGAGGACGTCCTCATTTAAGTTAGCAAAAAAGGAATACGGGATGCCATCGATACCTGGTGCAGAATCCTTGGTTTTGTGAATAACGCCCTTTAATTCAGTGAGAGTGAATGGTAGGTCTAGTGTCGTGTCTTGCTCAATGGCTACGTCAGACAGGTGATGGTTAATACTCTCAGGTACAAAAGGAGGAGCTAATTTATCTAAAAATTCACTAGCTAAAGAAACGGGAATAGGAGAAGGGTTGTTATAAATGGACCTAAATCTGCGAATATTGCGCCAGACAATCGTAGGGTGAGTATTCGGCGAAATTGATGAGCAAAAACTACGCCAAGAATCAAATTTTTTCTTCTTAAAAAGTTTGTTGGTTTCATTTAATGAATTAGTAACGATTTCAAAATTAATGTCAGACATATCAAGGTTATAGTTGTATTCAGCCTCTTTACGTTTTTTGATCGATTCTGTGCACTCAGAGTCCCACCACGGAGGTGAGGGAATTGTATTATTATTGCTATTTTTTACAGGAAAAACTTCATCTGCCGCTGCGATTAGTATGAGTGCTAAAGCTTCAGCACAACTATTTTCATTGTCATCAGATATAACAGGCAAGGAGCATAAGTTTCTGTCAACAATGTTTCTAAATTTGTCCCAGTCATTATTATTTCTATTAGGAAGTTTATGTTTTAAGTTTGTATGGCTTAATGGTGCATTTGGTTTGGATAGAGGATAAGAAATAACTATTGGAAAATGGTCACTACCATATGTAGAGGTTAGAGTACGCCAATTTAATGAAGAGGCTAAGTTTGGAGAACAGATAGAAAGGTCAATTGCGCTTTGGTTCTGATTGGGATCTGAACGGCGTGTGGCAGCTCCAGAGTTCAAGATGCATAAATTATGTAAGTCTATTATATCTAGTAACTCATCACCATAACAATTAGATGTTGAACAACCCCAAGATTGGTGATGGCAATTAAAGTCCCCCAATATTAAAAATGGCTTTGGAAGAGAAGCAAAGAGATTATTCACCTCTTGAAGAACCGTAGAAGAGGGGTGAGGAATGTAAATAGAAACAAGACAAGTGTGGTGCACTTTAATAGCTACAATTGAAATTTCCTCACTATGAGGAGGTAAGGAAATTATAGAGAAAGGGATAGAATTCTTGATAAGTATAGCAACCCCACCATACCCATCAGATCTATCCTCTCTAATGGTTAAATAACCATTAATTTTAAAAGTATGATTGGATTTGAGCCAAGTCTCTGCTAAGGCAAAGGCAAAAGGCTCGTATTTGTTTAAAATATAAATAACGTCACTCTTTTTGTTCATCAGACTGCGGCAGTTCCATTGGATTATTTTGGATGTGTTGTCCATTTTGAATGGATTGAGATACATTGAAAGAAGTGGCAGCGTTGGACGGTGAAATGTTGAACTGAGAGAGAAGATTGTGTAACGCAGAAAGAAAATCGTTTATGGAAAAACTTGTGTCTTTATTTGCAATAATATGATTATTAGAAAGAGCACAACCATTTGATGGCTGGGGAATCACAAAATCTTTAATAATGGCATTGTGAGCCTCTTTATTATATCCTTGGACAGATTTAGGAGGTGAGCGTGGTTTGAGAAAGACAGTCTTTTTATAGTTACTCGAAGTAGGCATTCTATTCGGTAAAGAGATTGATGGAATATCTGCAAAATTTTTGGAGGGAGAAGATAAAAGTGTATCAGCATATGATTTAGTTACTGGGGGATATAATTTAGTAGCTTCAGCATAAGATACTGAACTTTGTGCCATGTATGTTTTAATTGATTTTTGCCTTAAAAATTCTGGGCAAGACTTATTAGTAGCATAGTGAAAACCAGAGCAATGGCAGCAAGATGCACTTTCAGGTTCTCTTTCACAACTGTCTCCAGTGTGGTCTTGACCACATTTAAAACAGCGAGGTTTGGACCTGCACTGAATTTTAGTGTGACCAAAACGACAGCAACTGAAGCACTGAATGGTAGGGAAAATATATAAATCTACAGGTAAAGCATTGTAGCACATAAAAATTCTTTTAGGTAAAACCTGTCCATCAAATGTAACAACTATGGTTTGGGAAGGTTTCCAAGTAGTTGTACCATCAACATTCGTTTTAAAATTGAGGCGTCTGACTTTTAAAATTGGACCACAACCAATAGGCACAGTTATATTATCAATAACTTCCTCTGGAGACCATTCCGCAGGAACACCACGCACTAAACCCATTCTAGTAACATTAAAAGTAGGTATAAAAGCTTTATAATTATGTGTTTCGAGACTATTGTTTGTAATAAAGGAATTCGCGTCCAAGAAATTCGAAAAAGATAAAGATATTTTATTGCGCCCGATTTTTTTGACGCTACCGTTTATTATATTTTTGAAAGCGTTGCGCTTTAAAAACTTGCCAAATGTGATTGGGTGCAATGTGGTTCCATCATCAGGTGTAATATTATTTTTTTGAATATGAATAACAAATGGCGAGTTGTCAGTTTTTTCATAACTTTTTCTGCCAATCTGAGTGGAAACTAAGGACGGAGCAGGAATATCAGGATTTTTTTTAGTGGGAACAACGTCGGAAACAAGTGTTTCGGAGCAGTTAGGCTCCAATGTAGAAGCTAATGAAGATTCCGTGCAACCACAACCCGAAGACTCGGAACCGTGGTTTTTACGGGTACGGCGACGCTTATTGCAGTGTTTGCAAACATGCACACGGCTTCTTTTTAAATGACGAGCTGAAGATGACCCATCGGTATCCATGCCCGACTCGTTAGATAGTAGGGTAACAAAATTGCCTGCCGGGGGCACAAAGGCCCCCGGGTCAGGCGGTTCGTTCATTTCCCGCTAAATTAAAATAAAAAAAACTTACCACTACCGAAGAAAATACACAAAACTAATATTAAAACTATATATAAAATAGAAAAGAACACTAAAACTACGACTACTGATCCTATATTACAAGTTTTTTCAATTTAAACAATTTTCTCAAAAAAGGACGCGTCCGCCAAGTTCGAAGTTTCCCGCGCTTTTTTCCAAAGTTGCCTTCTATTTTGTGCGTTTGTGACGTTGACATAATTGACAATTCAAATATCAAAGCTGTCATTGACAGTCATTGTAGCAAAACAACCAAAATGGCGAACGTTCCATTTATTGCGGTTAAATCACACACTCAAAAGGTTTGCTCTCTTTACAAAAGGGCTCTACGCAATTTGGAGGCGTACTACGATAGACGGTAACGACTACTATATACTTAAATCAGTCATTTCCCTTTCTTTGCTGTTGTTTTCCCAATTACGTAATTCTTACAAACATAACCACAATGTATCCATTTTTTTCAGATACCTATTGATTTTTAAATCCTTTCCCTGAGAAATTCCTACACCAGAAGTATATTTCAAGTGTCCATACATAAAAGGTTATTCAATTATGGTTTGAAAAAGAACTTTATTACAGTTAAATTTTGAATTGTATTGCTTTAGTTTAAATATGAGTTTGTTTAGCTCAAATCTTGCTCAAATATATTTAGATAATTAGTGAGATATTTTAAGAGAATACTAATTAAGTAGAGGAAGGTTAATAGCAAAAACAACAAACTAGAATTTGATTTAGTACTTTTTCATGTATTTGAATTCAATATTTTTTTTAAACTCATTCACCATTTTCAAATTTTAATTACCTCTCTGTTCCTATTTTCCATTCCTATAATAAAAAAACAACACCTTTTTCTAGCCAGATAGGTCTAGGTAGATCTGATACTTTGATTTGTTTATCCACAGCAATAGATCCTGAGACTAGAAAATATAATAATAATTTTAAACATTCGTATCAGTCCTGCCACCACTAAATACCAAGTGGCAATTTGTTTATATAAATTATAACAAAGAAATCAGCTGTCACTTAATAGCTCTAAAATCCGATTCAGTATGTGTTACTTACATTTAAATATGGCACAAATTGTGATGAACTTCCTAACTTTTTAACCCTAAACTTAGTTTTACCACTTTTGATGTGGGTCATGTATATATTTTCTTAAATTACATACATACACACATAAACTCACATCTTTTTCCCATGAAACCACAGAACGCCACCTGCTACAATCTTTACATATTCCTTTTCCCTCGTTTACCTTCATACATCTGGGCCCCTCCCGGCGTTTTAAATTATTTATGCATATAAAACTCCCAGTAACTGGGTTGCGGAGGTCATATAGGCAGTTGCTCCATGTAGAATACTGGTATTCAGCAGTTCAGGTTCAGGTGGTATTCAGAGGCATCCGGTTAGACGAGAGCCAACCCCAGCATAGTTGGGAAAATGCTATGTAGATGATGATGTACATGAAAGTATGTCAAATAAAATAAACTTTTCTTCAAATTCCAGCAATGTATACCGGTATCAGGCTGTACTCCTGCGGGAGAGGTTCGACAAGCACGCCAAGGAGACTGACATGATCAAAGCTGTAGAGCTATTGAAGGAAGGAGAACAAGAATTGTTCTTAGTTCAACATCCTCTTCCTAGAGTTTGTAAGTTTGATGTCTTATTTACTACACATACCATCACGCGAAACATTAGGCAGGGGTATTGGGTTACGATTTTGAGTTTGTTACATACAAGGTGGCAGGGAAATTCACGCACTAATCGTAATCTTGAATTCAGCACATGATACTAGATCCTCTAGCGCAAGGATGGTGAACTATTGGCACGTGTGTCATTTGTGGCACATAGTAAAATAATTTGGGAACAGCATCATTTCCGGAATTTTGGTACTAAGTCCTCTAGTTTGCAACAGCAGAAGTCGCACTAGTTTCTTTTATAATTAAAACACATAAATAAAAAACTGTTATGTTAAATTACTGTACAATAATAAAGGTATATTATTGTAAAAGTTTATTGTAAAATATAATTATGTATAGTCTTTTTTAGTAGTCAAGATTGTATGTGGCCACATACAATTTTTATTTGAAAAAAATGGCATTTAGATGTATGGAGGCGCCATATAAATGAGCAATACCTACACAGTACAAATGTACACAGCACCAATAAATAAATCAGCAATGTGAACAGTATCTTTTTAAAAAACCAATGAATAATTACAACATAGGGCGGTTCAGAATCAAATACTGGATCCACAGAAACAGGTTGTTAATTGGTGTCCCTGCCACCTGGTATAGTACATGTCCCATGTAATATGGGGCGAGCCTATTGCCAGCAACAGGGCACAATCCAGACTCCAGGCTGGAACACACACACAATATTCATTATGTTCTTGCATTGTGGAACTGCAAAGAAGTGTGCACAGCGTTAGGCTACTTAAGAGAATAAAGACCCATCTGCACACAGTAGTGCCGACACGTGACCAGCAGTTCCGACACGTGACCAGCAGTTCCGTGACGTGCTAGTCGTTTATGTCAGTGCCAAACCCACGCGTGCCGTGATTTTTAGTACACTTGAAGTACCTATCGCAGTTTCACATGCTTGTAAAATTCCTCGATATTCAAGAGCACAGTTAGCATCGATTGCTTTAATATTAGATGAAGGCGAAGCTGTCGAAATGTCACTGAAACTGACGAGTTATAATAAATGTATGTAACAATATTTATTTTCACTGATACTGTATGGTATGGAGTTCGACAGTTGGTCGTGTGGGCACTGTTGTGTGTGTATGGGCCTTAAAGTATGAGCCTTCACAAAAGAAAAAATAATTATAACATTTGTGATGGTAAAAGAGGAATCCTGGTGTATGTTGCCTTTGCCTCTGATGAGGTCTAAGGAGGGTTTCTATCTAAGAAATCTTGAAATTCTTAAAAAAAATCTGATAAAATAATTAAAAACAAAACATTATTTCATCCCATGTAGAGTTTAACGGCCCAGTAGGCCTTGATTGGCCTATCTATACAAAAATATACTTATTAATCAGTTATGGCAGATTTTTCAATTGTCAGCTATATTTTATCTGCTTTTGTGTAGAAATAATGTCAAGCCGCCATATTTATTTAGGATCTCAAACAAAAGAAACAACCCATGACACGATAATAATGATCAGCTAATAAGTTGGTGTACTACGTATTTCACTTCGATGAGACCACAGCATGCACAATAAAGAAAAAAGTTGTTTGAAAAATCTGCACATAGATAACAATTGCAATTTCCTGAAAGCTTGTTTCTACCTTATTGCTAACTTCATTATAAAAAAATTGCTAGGTTTTGTAATAATGAAAATGCATCAAGATCATTTGCATTAACATAAAATTACTGGCTTCTGTCCGCGTGTATTTCTTGTTTCCCCGACCCACCCCGTCGCATCATTTCGTTGTCGCGTTGCGTTCTGACCTTTTTTGTTTTTGCTCGGCTCCTTAGTGGCATAGCGTGATGTTAAATAGCCCATAGCCTTCCTCAAGAATTGGGCAATCAAATGAAAAAAGATTTTTTCATTTCCGATTGGTAGTTCCTGAGATTACCCACTACATACACACTTACTAATATTAGTACAGATAAAAAAAAACTTTGACTTTGCAAATTGTATTTGCGTAAAATAAATCAATGCAATTTGTCCTACAAATATCTTGCAGTCAGTCATTCATTAAACTGCAGGCTGTCATAATAGTGCAGCAGTCGGTTCGTTCCTTTGTACATCATGATTCTTCCTTCATTCATTTTTGTTTTCGTTCCTTCTTTTGTACATCATTATTTTTACTAATGGTAATACACGCAAATTATCATATTCACGTCTTTTGTGCAGTAATTTCAAAAGCCTAGTCCTAGTTGATCAATTCAAATATGGGTGATAATTTCTATGTAAGGCACCTTTCACACTGCCGACAAGGAAACAACTAGCTATCGACTATTATCTCGCTCAAGAAACGTTAGATGGGTTCAGTATCAGTAAAAGAGTTATATAAAGGGTGGCAGATATATATGTAGATATCGACACGCAACCTATTAATATGGATTGTACATGATTTTGAACCTCCTGCGTTGAAATTTTTCATCGGTTATTTATAATAATTTGCTGTTCCATAAATTTTGTAGGTATTACACTTTTCTAATAAACAAGTGTTTTTTTTTTATAACAGACGGAAAATATATACGCTAGGGAGGTCTAGAATCATGTGCTTAATTCATTGTTTCAGTTTCCCTGCCACCTTGTATACATATATAATATATTGTTCACACTACTGCCTGGCGAATACTCTATTATTCGTAATAAGCCTGCACGCGTAGCATGGCCGAGATTTGTCGACGGAAGAATAGACAAAGATACATTTATTATATTCACCTGTTCTTTGTCCATTCTTCCGTCGAAGAAACTCGTTTTAATGGTGGTCGTGCTATGCCTGCAGAAATGACTAAAAGCAGCTTTCTCTATTTCCGCGCTTTGCTACGTATCATAAATGTTTTACCTATCTTCTCTCCCCCAGTCGCAACAAGCGTTGGAGGCGTGGCCCACGAGCGTGTAGTAACTCCCCCCGACTGGGTCGTAGACTACTGGCACCCTCTCGAGAAGGCTCACTACCCCGAGTACTTCAAGCGTCGTGAACAACGCAAGAAGGAGTACATTGCCATGTGGGAGAAAGAACATGGCACCGCCGACAAACATGAAGAGAAGCATTGATTTGTTATTGTATAGTTGTGTATTATAGTGAATTGCGTTTATTTAGTTTAGTGTTTTATTTACGGAGCATGTCTAAAACAAAAAACAGGAAAAAATTAATAGCATTTATTTCAATTAGGTACAGTCACTTTTGAATTATCATGGAGTCGGTCATTAAAAAGATCTTGCCCTTCATTTCCATGAAGTCTTTGAGGGCGCATACCTACATATCGCCACGAACACGCCGCGGGATAGCAGCACCCGACACAGAAATTAACAGACACGGTATGTCTGACAGTGGCTCTAAGGGAGTGAATTGTTTATACAGTATAACCATGAATTCGGCACATGACTCTAGACCCCCTGGCATAGACATTTAGGCCGGTTATTTAAAAAAAAAATAGCTGTTCTGTACATTTTGACCGCGTAGGTATTGCATTTTCTTTGATACAGCTGTTTTTTATATATATAAGGTTTATATATATATATATATAAGGGCGTCTAGAATCATATGCTGAATTCATGGTTACATTTTGCGCACTTGTTATCCACCGAGCACCGCAACAAAAGCACTGCGTGTCTGCGTGGTTTAGTGAGGGCAGAAAGTTGAAATTCATAGTAGGATGCTACTGCCTACCTGCCTATGCTATTGGTATAATTCATTCTTTTCTCTTCGTCACAAAATGCGGAACTTGATTCTGTCTTTTTTATTTTGAAAAGATGGAAAAAACAGGCAAAAAATCACCATCACCATCAACTCAACTAAATCCTGAAAAGAAGAGTGCCTGAATGTTAAAAAAGGTGATAAATAAAACTACAAAAATGTACAATCGCATGTTTTTATTGTTAAAACAATTCAGTTATAGAAATATAATCTAGTTTATGTCTGTTGATATCTTCACGTCTTCGCCAATATAACAAAGACTGGGTATTTATTATTTATGTAAATAAATAAATATACTATGTATAGTAATAATTGCGTTTATTAACTCTGTTATATTCAGGTGTTATGGTTATACTGGAAGCCAACTCCAAACATAGAAAAAAGAGTAGGTACTTAGTATAGAAGTGAAACTGGGCGTATTGTACGCCCTGAAGATGTATGAGCGATTTTCAACCCTTCGGAACTTATAATAACCTTCAGGTTTATCTAATTAAGATCCCACCAGGTAATAATCGAACTGCTCACAAAAATTTTCCCACCGAAACTGAAAATAATAGTGTTATTTTGAATGCATTCGGAACGCTACTAACATAGTGGAAGAAAGTGTTCATGTGAGTAAACAGCATTTGAAAACAGCATCAAATATTGTAAACAGACGCATGGAAAGGCCCGGTTTCTGGAACGAAAATCGACACAAAAATTTGCTAACAAATTGTCAATCGTAGCCTGCTGTGATAGGTTGACTGAATTTTCAACAGCCAATCGCATCACTTGACTTGTGTTTAGAGTCCGTGTCCGTCCCACGAAAGAAGTACCGCAGACGGCGCTACAGGCATGCGCCGGAGACATACAATCTTTATTTAAAAAAATGCCTCAACATCATATTAAAGGCACTGGTTGATGAAATGCACAATCTTAAATAGAGCAAGGTGTGCGAGGTAGGAGGGTTGTTGTAGGAACATCGATAATTTCCGTTCTAGAAATCGGACGATAATGGTCTATGGTGGCTAACCACTAACGGCCAAACCCAATAACATAAGACAGATCGCTACTGATGATAGACAGTATAATTCTTTATGTCGCTGTCAAACAAATAGCTGTCAACACTTTAAAGGGTCGCATACTTTGGGTTTATTGGGACGTGAAAACCAGAGATTGCATCTCCAGTACGCCAAAATTGGAGATAGATACGTTATTGGATTCGGCCGTAGGAGGGCCGAAGAGACAATATTTGGTGGCGTATTTTGAAACTAAGGCGTTCTGTAAAATACGACTTAAGGACCTCATCACGCTCTTTCAGACCCTTGAAATTTACGCCGGGTTTTATATTATTATTATTAAAGTTAGTAGTTAGTTACCTCAAAATAAATGCAAGGCTCTAGTGGAGTAAACTAACGTAAAATTAAAACTAAATTAAAACTACCTAAGTTCAAAATGGGAAACGGGACTTACAGATAACGTAGGTAACATCTTTTATTATGTACATTCCATAGACAATGCATAAAGAGAATTTTTATTTTTCACAAATGCTTTTGTACCCATTTGATTCGTAATTAGCTCAGTAGTTCCCGATATTTCGCGCACCAAAACAGTTAGCTTCCCATTTTCAACAAATTCGTTGATCAATATTAATAAGGTAGATGGACTTGTTTGGTGTGTTGCTTATTTTTATTCCGGTAATATTTACATTTAACTATTTTAGACGTAATTTTGTATTATAAATTGCTATATTTGTATACCATCAATTGAACACCATTCGTAACTATTGTTACTGTTTTTCTGACATTGCAAGCGGATACTATTATTAAATGATTGAATCTTACATAATAAAAGCTATGTGGGCATACATGCCAACCACTTATTTCCCACAAGGCTGAACATAGGCCATTTTCGTATCCAACATATTTAGTATGTGTATCCCAAAGGCTTCACAGAGCATCAACAATACAGGTGTACAAGGATCTTTTGGCGCGTGGTTGAAATCGGAACTAACGCCGCCATCTCGGTTTTTCCATACATTTCACAAAACAATTGCACAAATGTTCACCAACAGCGCCCTCCTGTCAACGTCCTTCAAAACGCTAAAAGAACAGTAACAGTGAAGTTGCTAAGAGGTATAATTATATAATTTTACCTCTGGCAGTAACAAACTAATTAAATAATTAATTGTAACGATTCTATAGATCATTGTGAATTTGACAGACTTGTCAATGGCAGCAACCCAACAATGACCTTATTGCAACGACAGTAAAGATCACTGCGATTTTGACAGTGCTGCAAACTTAAGAGGAAAAATAACTGAACGGGCTGTAAACCGATTGTTTAGCTTGTACCATAATGAGTAACAAAGGTATATTTATATATCACGAACCAATCAATTGTATTACTTTGTTCAAGTGTAAATGAAAGTTACATGTGTTGTAGCGGTGGGTAACTCCGGAGGTACTGATCCAAATGAGCCGGTACCGAACGCGGATACGTAAACCTTATTTATTCCTCACAATCCTTACCGGCACGGCACCGCGGTACCAAATGATTCCGGAGCGCGCGTTCACTGTTCACTCTCGTTCACTCGCTCAAGTCACTCGGAAGAACTCGGAACACGTCGTATCGCTATAGTACCTTGGCACTGTGACATTAGAGTTCATTTTTAGTTCTCTTATGAGAGCAATGCAGTAGGGACACAATAACAGTACGGTGCGCTCTTATTTCTATTGACTTAGAGTTTAATATGGATTGACTGGCACGCATAAAACGTGATTTTTGTGTCATTGTAGAGTCGCTCAAAAGATAGACCACGCTTTTAATATTAACATTATTTATGTATTTTATTTATTTTTAGAGAATGTTGGTATTCTTCTGCAAAATTTAACAGACCATAATATCGCATTAGGTATGAACCTGTAATGATAGTTGAATGGGAGATTTTAATAAATAAATTAATAACAGTTTTTAACTAACTAACCAACTGTTCAATTCAAAATGTGCCAAATGATCCAGTGAACCAAATGAATAAAATGTTCTGCGAAACCGGGGAACCAAAATAGGCGAGTGAGTGCCGGTGCCAAACGGAGCCAAAGGAATAAATAAGGTGAACCGGTACCGGACCCGGAGTCGGAATAAGTGAATCAATTCACTTGCCGGAATAAAGATTACCCACCGCTAATGTGTTGTAAAAACTTATGTGAAAAAAGCATTCATCATGACTTTATTTGACCTATTAAAATAATTCGTATTTGCAAAAAAATAGTTAAATCCATTTCACCGTCACGATAAAGGCATAAACTTAACCTGTTCATACTTCAATGTTGGGTTCATATTCATCCATTGACTAATAATAACGGCTATGTGGCAGATTATTATTACATTTAGATTCCTGCTAAGTGACAAATTGGGCAATAAGCAACTGGTGTTGCCATGTGTCAATTTCGGTTGGTTGATAAACGGGCCAAAGCCAACGTAGATGGAGCCCCTCAGAAATAATACTAACGTAGAAACATCGACCAATAATAGTACATCTAGTACTATTATTGATCGATTGCTTAGAGTTTAAGTTTAATTTTAGAATAAATATTTTTGTAATGATGACTTTTTATTTTCAAGCGACATTTTAAATTCATTGCTTCTAACCTTTCTCGGATGAAAGGACTTATATTATGAAATGGTTATTAAACGTTATGTTTAAGCATTAAAGGTTTATATCTGAAGTTGTTAATAATATTATACATTTTTCTAAGAAATGTAGATGTTTACCTGTGTACAAACGTGGCCACATGGGCGACTTATTTTTATTCCTGATACTTACTGAATCTAGTGCTATTATTGATCGAAGCGTAGAAACCACCTAGGCTTATCTTAACCATAGACACGTTCGTCACCAGCTCACAGTACTGAGACTTATCTTAAAGTAGTAAGACATTTGTCTCGTAACTCTGTTACCAAAATATCTATGACTAAAGCAAGATTAAAAGTTTGTCTATTTAGATGCACTTTATTTTATTAATGGTCAATGAACTAGTAGGAGCATTCAACATGAGTCTTTCCATTTCCATTCAAATGCAATTCAATGAGCACAAATCCTATTATAGAATTCCACTATAAAGTTAATACAAAATGCCACCACAAAAGAAAACCAATGTTTTCCCACCAGAAAAAAACCGTTCTATATATTTAACTTTATAGTAAACATTCTGTCGTATCACTAATCTTGAACAACACTATACAAAATCAAAAACCATAAACAAGAAAAAAAGCAAAAGCTGTATACAAATTACCTACAAAACTGTCAGTAGTAACACCTCAATCACATCTTAAAAACCGGGACACCGTGTGTACAGCGCTACGAGGTTATTTTGGCGCGTGGGCAAAATCGGAACTATCGTCGCCATCTTGTTTTATCAACGCTCTCCTGTCAATGTCATTCAGGCGCCAAAATATCCTTGTACCACTTATATCTAACATCAAAGTCTCTCACTAAAGAGGTTGTTTGGATCAGTTGCCTCCGAGCGCTTGTCCACGGCCCCAGTTGTGTCCTCCGAACACTGTCCCGCCGGGCCTCGTGGGCACCCTCGCTTGGGGCGCAGTGCCGAAACCTCCCACGTACCTCGTGTCAGGGAATATCTGTTTTCTGGAGATATAAGAATGAAATGCATCATGATCAAGGAACTGAATGGTGTTTTGAGATACATTCTGTGGCATATAGACATGTCGGTCTATACTGGATGCGGTTATCTTAAAATACGGCGGCGGCGGCTAAAGCGACCATATATGAATCAATTTATTAAGTACTTGAAAAGTGCACTGATACTGATTTTGATCAGCATAAGCAGACGCAGGTTTGCCTCTCTACATTATAAAGGGTCAAATTAAATTACTGGCGAAACTTTATTGGCAGATTCAATAAAATATACAGCTAGACTACGGGGTCAACGGCCGCTACGAGTTACCTGAAATTCTATTTCATTTTCATCATGATTCATTAGATATCGATCCCACTCACGTCGGCAAAGTTTTGATTCATCAGATATCGATACCACTTACGTCGGAAAGGTTTCGATTCATTAGAAAGTTATACCACTCACGTCAGTAAAGATCCGATTCATTAGATATCGATACAACTCACGTCGGTAAAGTTTCGTTAATAAAAAGAAAGATATCGGTCTCGTGTGTTACGTTTCGCCAGTAAATTTGATATCTCCCTGTATATCAATTACGAGGTTTAAGGCACCACTTATTTACTTACATAAAATTAGGCGGTGTGAGTAGGGCAGGGCCGCCGAATTCTTGAGGGTATTTGAACAACAGGAAGAACGCCAGGTGACCGATCAGGATACCAATCAGCTCCACGACACCTCTGCAATAAAGGTCAATTTAGTATGATATTCTAAAGGCTTCGGGTATGGATATTGTGGTAAATAGTACTTATTGCTTCACATAACATAACATCACGCTTATTTTACTTGACCAGTTAGGCAGAGGTGTACCTATAGTACACACACATGTCACCAGTTATGTTTGAAGTCTCTTGTAATAGGGAATGTCTAGGGCTGCGCATGAGGGTTCGATTCCCGGGTCGGGAATTTATTATTGAGTTTTTTCATCTGGAATTTCTCAATAGCAGCCCAGGGTCTGGATTTGTGCCCGGTTTATCGCAATAGTCTCGCCCCCTATTACATAGGACTTAAACATAACTGGCCGAAATGTGGGTGTACTATAGGTGCACCTCCTTCGAGGGATACAGGCTGTTTTATAAGTGTCAGCTGCGTTGACACAATCGCCCACGACATTATTTGCGATAGCCTCATAAAAATTCAACACTCATTGGGTACAAAAGCGTCATTTAAAACAATTAAAGTTAACCTCGTCCTACTGATCGATGCGATATTGAGCATGCATTAATTTCACATTCCTGTTTTTTTTTTTAAATATGAAAGGGAACATATATGACACGCAGCAGAATCACGGGTAATATGGTTTCATGAACAGTAGCAATGATGACCGTTTCCACTACTAGGTCGACTTTTTTTTGGCATTTTGCAAGAGATGATACTAGTTTTTTTTTTTAACTCGACGGCGGCATGTGCCCAATGCGGTAATTTCTTCACATATTCTTTGGTCATTATAAATAGTAACCCATTTGGGGAGTTGAGATTTTGGACACAGAACATTACATTAGGTAGGTACATTATAAATTAAGTATTCGCAATAAAACTTAACTACATTTTGTATGACCTGTTCCCACAGACAAATCGTAAAAAAAAAGTTTTGGGAATAGTTTTACATACAAGACTGTTGTAAACTTTTTTTAAATAAAGAAACATAACTATGATTCCGGTGCCTACCTAATCAAAAACTTCTCATAACCGAGGGGAGGCTTCGCGATGCTATTTGTTTAATAAAAAACCCTTCACGACTATTCACGAGTTATCCAAAAATGTATTCGATAATAATTAAATCACGCGACGGTAATGAATATTAAATTTATATTGCAACGACCCTGAGTCATTCAAACGAGGGAACGAAACCGCGATTCCATTCGATCCCAATGCCATCTATCGAGCTCTATGTTCATTAAACGGTCATATTTTCACCTTTGACCGCGGTGGTCACTTACATTTTCACTTTTTTTTGACAAAGTGTTAATGTATTACCTAATATTACATTATATACAATATTACATATTACATTATAGTTGAACAATGAGCGTTTTTCCACTCTTTGATAAGGAAGCAAATATACAAAGTGTAACGGAAAGGGTACATACAACCAAGTGCACGCCTTCTTTTTAGGATAACAAACTATACGGCAATATATCTACATGTTATGAACACATGTGAAATTTCAGTTCATGAAACCATCCGCTCGCGCTTCTCCGCATTGTCGGTTCGTTTGATCAATTGACTTGGAAAAGATTATGATACTCGTAGTGCGGTGACACGTTTGTTGTGATTTGAATTCAATAAACATAAACGAAAAAAAATAAAAATGATATAACTACTTCGGCAGGCAGTACCTAATTTATTTTGAGCTCAAACTTTGCCTAAAGGTTCTATTCAAGTTTTGTCGACGCAAGAATAGAAAAAATGACAGATAGAAATCTTTCTACAATCTGGCATTTTGTCTATTCCGTTTCTATACTGGTCGTGCTACGCATGCTGATGTAATCTTCACCCCTTTTGGATAGGAATACCTTGTCCGTGACGCGTTGATAATAAAATCATACAAATTCTGACGCGTCTCTTTAGACTATCGTTGGTTTTAAAAATTAGCTGTCACATTTATTGGACCACTTAAAAGGCACCTTTTGCACTTTTTATATAACAGCAGTTTTTTTTTTCGATAACCAACAAATTTGAATTCATGGTTACAATTTGAGCATCAATGTCCCTGCCACCCTGTATTTTTTTTGTAGCAGTTAGAACTAAGCCAAGAAAGAGTAAAAGTAACCTCCCCAGCGAAGGTTTCTTTAATTAAGTTAAACATAACTCACCCTCCGCTTATAACGAGGTTGAAAGCGAGCAGTACCCACGGCAGGTACATCGCCTTGAACCGCGTGCCGAACCAGAACGAAACGATGACGTCTTTGTTGAGTTGACACCACACGTACAGCACTGACAGGACCATCGGGTCCATGAGGATCTGGAAGAGGCAAGAGAAAAATAAGTACGTAATTAATAATCTCTTCTAGTAATCTTACATCACTCAGTGCAAGCCTCCCTCTCCCAGAGAGGACTTGCTCCGCAAGTGACACGTTTAAACTTGGCAAGTTAGTAAACCTGAACTTAAGTGTCGCGTCGCAACAGTAACATTATTTTTCCCTACCGGTCCTCCGTTCAGTATCCGCGTCGCCATACAAGATCGATCAGAATATGAGAGCAGTGGTGGCCCAGTGGTAACGGCCGCGACTTCGAGTTGTAGGTCGTAGGTTCGAACCCAGACAGGCGCTTTACTTTGTGTAAACGATTTCATCACCACTGCTCTCAAAACAGTGAAGTGTTTTTTTTTGTTTTTGTAAAACCCATCGGGAATGTCGGAAATTTGGATACTTTTCGAATGAAATTCACCCCGAACGACGCCAGACACGAACAGCTACCTTTTTTTTACACACTGCTTAAATTGTCTTGACAATTTAAGCAGTCGACTGAAGGTAAAGTCAGGGAAAATACACAGCTGTTGGTACACCATCATAATGGGCTGTTTATTTGGAACAGCTTTCTGTTGCAGATTTTTTTATTCATTCTTAGTTAAAATAATAAATGATTTATGTAATTTTATTTTATTTCTAACAATCGTGATCCCCCCCATTGCATTGTACCACAGCCTGCACTGTTACTTAGTTTTTGGTTAGCATTCTTTTAGACTTTTTATCTTGTTGATCGCCTCCTAAGGATCCTTACGTGATGTTAAATAGCCTTCTTCAACTTCCTCAACAAATAGGCTATGATGTGCAAAAAGAATTTTTGATATCCAACTACGATTTCCTGAGATTAACATACATACAAACTTACAAACAAACCAATTTTACCTCTTTATAAAACTATTAGTATAGAATACTCACCGGCAAACCAACAAGCAGGCCAATAATAACAGAGCATGCCCAGTTGAACAGCAACATATAGAAATAGTCCGCAGGCTTGCCGGCAAACATGCCCGTTTCAAGTCTTTGCGAGTAGTTGTACAGGAAGTAACAGTTGATAAGGAAGTGGAACCCTGTACTTGGACTTATCGGATAGAAGAATAATGCTGTCAAAGGTCGCCATATCTGTAAAATGAGAGAAAACAGTGTACAAATTAGAATGTTATTTTGTAGTTCTTTTCCTGATTTTTATTTAGATTGCTTGAAAGCTGCTGAAAATAATGATGATTTATTTAGCAGGGAAAAGTTAAAATCTTGATTGAGTAAAAATCTGTATTTCAGTAATAAAATTTATAAATCCAGATTTTTATAAAGATTTCTTGTTGCACTGACTTGCTCGTTTATTTCAATGTGTTCTAATAAAATTTCATAGGATTATAACCAGAGGCATGAGATTAAAATATTCAATTAGTTAGATAGAATACCAACTTGCCTCAAAATTTATCACATTTACTACTATGGAATTTGATATGCGTGCAACTATCATAACACAGTACATACTTAAGTTGTTGGTCTAATAGAGGCTACAGTTTTCATACTAATTAAATTGGTAAGGTCAAGGAATACATTCAATTAGTTTATGATAACTTTGTTGAAACTCTTGTACATGATTAGGAAAGGAATGTTTTTTTTATAAGAGTATATTTAGTTAATTATTCATAATGTTTTAGTAGCAGTACTGATGTTTGGTTGGGTTTGAATAGTGACATTTTGTTATTCATGGTGCAATAAACAAAATCTGGAATAATCTAGCAATTCTGTAGGGACCGATAGAAGATACCACTACCAATATAATATTCATGATTTCTTACCTGGAACTGATTAATTATGGGGTAGAAGTCGAGCACTAAATAGTAATAGTTAAACAGTCCGAACCGGCCCAATATACTGAACACCATCGTCAGAGTCAGCCAATACCGGGTGAAAAACGGTACACTGTTGTACCATTCCCGAAATTCGGACATTTTTAGGCTTTTTTGGCTCTTTTAGATGTAAACACAAACAACTGGGTCACGAAGAAAACAAGTTACAAGGAGTTTGAACAACACTTAGACCACAAAACTCAGCAATCATTGGACCATAAATAGATACTAACGATGAAATTATTCACATTAAATTGTGAGTACACGTGTACTCTGAGAATTTGTCGAGAAAATTCAACCAACAAGGATGAGTTTATTGTTTTTGACAGTTAATTTTAAGTGTTGCCATTCTTACCAAAGAATATAACTACTCTCTACCGAGAGGGCATTCTTACTAACTTACTTTTACTTTAGCGTTGTTTTGTATTTTTCCGAAAACTTTCATGTGATCAAAGTCACATCACATCTTTCAAATGGAAGGTTTCACACACGCACGCGGCTACGGACATGAATGAAGCTTGCTGATTGGCTCGTCGACACTCAATCCATGCTCAAAGTACGTTTCACTGGCTCAGTGCGATTCTAATATCTGAACGCAGCCCTTGATTTGATTTGACTTGACGCTTGATGACAGCTATCTGACACTGCTGACAGCAGTGACACTGACATTTCATCATTTAGCCTAACACGCCTGGCTGAAAATCTTTACATTGTTTTGATTTGAATTTCTGAAAAATGAGAGTTATTCTGAATAGATTAATTACTGCTACTAATATACCTATAAGACGGTATGCAGTACGTTTTAGTTCCAGTGATAATCAACCCGCTGAAAAAGAAAAGAAAGAAGAACAAAAAGAACCGGAGAAAATAGAAGTAACAAAAAAAAGTAAGGTTTGCTTTTGCTACATCAAAATACATTATTAGCGTTATTATTAGTTAATGATAAGTACAATAAACAATAACACATTTCCTATACTTCTGTAATTGCACACTATGCTATGTTCCCAAATTTCCACTGCACTACGAACACTAACAAGACTAATTTTGAGGACTGTGTCAAAAGTAGTAACGTCTTTTTTTTTTTTTACTATGTTTTTACGTGCATTTTGTAATACAACAAAAATACCTACCCACACATCATTCAATATATAAAAAATTACTTTCAGATATTGTTGTTGAAAAATTTGGATCAATAATGACACTGAACATAGACCGCCAAACAACACGTAACAGCCTAGATATTCCCACTCTTAGAGAAATGGCTGCAGCCATTGATGCATTTGATAAAGATAAAGAAGCTAAAGTCTTGGTGTTCAACGGAGAAGGTGGAACATTCTGTTCAGGGTTTAACATGTACGATATAGGCAAGGAGGGATATCAAAACATGAAGGATGCTGCGGTAAGAAAACAGTTGTAATTTTTTTTCAGTTAATTTGGCAACATTGCTTTACTTTATAGATTGTACAAGCTTATTATTAATAATAAGCCTTTATTCAGACATGGTAGCAATTTGTAACCATGTATGTGTTGTAACTTACATTTTTTGCTTTAATTTCTAACTCCACTAATGCCAAAAATAGCAACTTTATGGAGAGTGGAAAAACTTCAAGATTATGCTCCTACTGCAGATAGATGTTGGTTCCAGTGTTGTTACTTTTTACTTCGTTTTATGAGTTTCTATTGGACATTGCTTATTTCTGATTGGGTAAAACAATGCTTCTTCCGATTCTCTAGCAAACAGGATAAAAATGTCATAACTGCCATAAAATTACTTAGGTATGTGTGGTGTTAGAACATTAACAAAATATAGGTAACACACGTAAATGTTCACTATAACTGTTCCACTTGTTTGTTTAGTTTAGTCTCTAGTTAAGTTAGTTAAATTAGATTTATTTACTTTTCTGCCTCATCAACCTTGTCCATGTGCCAACCGCTATAGCTCTAATTTCCTCTTGCTCTCTTCATTAAGGTCTACCTCGTTTCTTTTTCATGTGTCCTTTATACCAGTGCATTAATGTTTTGCTCCATTTTTGATTTTCAATGATTGTATGCCTGGCCCATTTCTATTTAAGCATATTGATGGTGACTGGTGATGTCTTTTGTTTTTGCATAATTCTTTATTGTTATTTTATGGCTCATTTTCATTGGTTGATAGGGCTCATATGCGGGGTGCAGGAGATGTCTGTAATGCATGACATAGGGCCCGCATGCAGGGAAACGTTTTCATAAGTCAATATGGTCACAATTTCATGTGCTGGAGAATTCCCACCACCGCCGTGTGTGTACCGTACCAACCATGATATCAAATATTCACAGGGTAGGGCAAACACGTTTGGGCACGCCAGATTAGCGGCGATAAGTCCCCTCTTTGTAGAGTGGTTGGAGAGGCTCCACGGCGTCCTCACCTTCCGCCTGACACAGGTCTTCACCGGACACGGTTGTTTCGGGAGGTTCCTGTTTCGCATAAGCCGGGAGGAAACGCCCGGGTGTCACCATTGTGTGGATCGCCTGGAGGACACAGTGGAGGTCTGTCCAGCTTGGGTGGAGCACCGCCGTGTCCTCGCGGAGGCGATCGGCGGCGGCGATCTCTCGCGTCGACGGGGTCGGAGCCGATAGGGCCGACGCCTCAGGGTCGCGATAGAGAAACCGTGGCCTTGGCACAGGCAACTACAGGAACACGGGTGGGTTTTATTCAGTATAAGTCTGACACGCCCTTCTCAGGAGAAGTCATTTGATGATTTTCCACCCAAAAAAAGGGCAAACACGTTGCGAAGCCAAAAGAAAAAAAAAGCACTCTCGACTCGCGATTGTCAAAATCGATTTTAGTTGCGTTTTGTCATTTTATTTTTAAATTTAGTGTTTTTTTTTGGAGGATAGCTTTAAGATTCTCATAGTCAAAAGTAAGGGATTTTAGTGTTAGCTTAGTTAGGTATACAAGAGAATCGGCACCAGTACCTCGTCTGCCAGTCTCGATTTACAGTGTTATATCGACCGACCCAAATAGTCATTAAACTAATGAAACGAGCCAATAATCTATCAGAGAGATTTTTCCCCATCATGCTTCTCTCCATAGCGTTCTGGCAAGTCTCAATTGTTTTGTTAGGGACGAAGTTTGGCAACCATATTTAAGGACTGGTAAGATACGATTGTTGAATAGTTTTTGTTTGATGTCAGAATCGTTTTCATGTATTTCCTATGTGTCTTTCAATTTCTTTCGTTGTTACTTCTTGCATTAATATTATTTGGACCAGGTATACATATTCATCAACATACTATCTTGTCCTCAATGCAGATTGGCTTATTTCACCTTTTTATTATGACCTTGGTTTTCTGTGGGTTCATAATCAAACCAACTTTTCGAGTCTCACATTTACTCGAGACCATCATTTGTTGTAGAAAAGATTTAACTATGTCGTCTGCGAATCTGAAATGAGTTGGGTTTTCCTCATTTATATTTAGACCACATTATTCTCAGTCTAACTTGCGGAAAATCTCCTCCGTTTTAAATAGTTTCGGTAACAAAGGATCGCCCTGACGGAAACCTCTTTCTATCTGTATTTCTTTTTCACATTCTTCCTCGAATTGTAGATGTATGTTCTTCAATAATATAATGTACTGGTTTCCGGTCCTTACTACCTATGAAATGTGTTACGGATGGCACGAACTGATGCACTATAGTGGTATATTATAATATTCCAAAGAAGGACTACATAGAGTATAATCCGAGCACTGAGCGGTAAATTATCATGAACTTCGATGTCCGGATTTTCATTTGTTACAATAAAACTGTTTAGTGTATGTTTTATCACTTTGCGCACAGGATTATATATGAGAATGTTCAGTCTATTTGCCATGACTAGTTAAATTGGTGTTTACACAACAGCGAATTGCGGCAAACTAAAGTAATAATTGAATGGTGCGTAACGCTCATTATCACTTGTGTTTCCAATTTGCTTGCCATTGCTCGAAACTGTATTTACTGTTCATCATTCATTTTTGTTTTATCAGCGGCTGTGGCCGGCTTGGATGAGTTGCGATAACAACTTCATTTAGTTTGCCTACCAATATGTTTTTGGTAAATTAGTAGAGATAAGAGCTTAAAATAAAAGCTTTTGCATATTTCTCTCTTTGCAACAGCCGCCGAGGTTCCTCGCGAAGACCCCGACGTAACTGTCCCCCACGACCCTTGCTCGACGAAGTGCCAGCCCACGCTGTAGCTGAGCCTGTAGCTTTAAATTCCCCTGACAATAATAATCATCAAAATTTGATTCAGCCCATCCCATCTTGCTGTCCTCCTTCCAGCGACGCCCTAAGCCGAAGTCCGTACCCAACAGGGGGCGCCCTTAGCGAGCAGTCGCTTAGTAATGTAAGTTTTTCGCACCTGCCTGGAGAATTGAGTTCACTTAATGCAGCCACTGGATAGTCCGGTTAAGTAGTCACGACCTCTCAAGGTAAACTACGAGATACCATTCACAAAAAAAAACTAATAGGCTGAACGCAGATTAGATTCAAGACAGTTTTAAGACAGACTATTGCTTTACAAAAAATATGAAGACGCACTCACTTCAGACGAATCGTCTCATAGACAAAGTTGTGTTATGCCTACAAGAATTTAATGCCAATTCTCGTACTTAAAAAACGGTCAAATCCAAGTAATCTTATCTCAGCGACAATCAATGTCAAAAATGTATGTAAATTGTTGGTATTTTTGACAGATTGAAGCTGAGATTTCGCGAACGTTCATAAAAATACGGGAATAGCCCCCCTCGGCACGACGACAAGTCTGACTAACTATAAAGACTTTCGGCTTTCCTTTAAAATTAACTTCCCACAGACCGACATTCCGACCTCGCCGCCGAGGTTCCTCGCGAAGATCCCGACGTAACTGTCCCCCCCGACCCTTGCTCGATGAAGTGCCAGCCCGCGCCGTAGCTGAGCCTGTAGCTTTAAATTCCCCAGATAATAATAATATAATCCAGATCCAGCCTGTCCCATCTTGCTGTCCTCCCGTCAGCGACGCCCTAAGCCGAGGTCCGTACCCCACAGATGGTGCCCTTAGCGAGCGTTCGCTTAGTGATGTAAGTAGTTTTACGCCCCTGGCTGGAGGCTTTGAGTCCGCTTAAGGCAGCCACAGGATAGTCCGGTTAAGTAGTCACGACCTCTCAAGGTCAACTACGAGATGCCATACATAAAAAAATAAAAATAAAAAAAATGCGAGCGCGCACATCAACACACAGGGGATTCGTTGCTAGACAGTTTTGTCGTTCTCTCTTCTTGTCTCTTAGAACAAAAGTAAGGGAATCATAAACAATATAGTAAAAACTTATGGAGCATCACAAAAATCATAGTATCGATGAATTTAGAAAAAAAACGAATATATCAAAAAAATAAGCTTGATTACATTTCAATTAAGCATGCTAGGTAGTGTGCAGCCTGTATACACCTAGCATGCTTATTTGAATGTTAAAAGCTATGGAAATAAAACAAAAAAAAAAGTTTATTCGTGTATTATTTTTGAATTTCTTTTTATTTACGTCAGAAGTGTGATTTTTGGAATGTTTTTTATCATCTCTTTCACTTCATATTCACGTGTAAAAGTAATTGCGAATTCAATAGTTACAACCTTGTATTAATGATTTCATTTTTCTTAATTTTACTAATTAAGAATTAAAATGATGATGAGAGATTAAAAAACGTAAAACTTGGTTACGTATCAAAGGTTAGACTCATTCATTCGGAAATACAGAAAATATTTCGGGGGTGGTGCCTTAATCCTATACATATATCATAGATAATAATTTGGATGAAATTTGGCAGATGGGTAGACCATGACCCGTAGAAGGACATAGGCAAAATTTCAACTTGGCAAATTACAACAACACGCAACAGTTAGTTCACGATACAGCGTATAAAATTTTCCTTTTATCGTTCGTTCACTATACATTGTAAGTCTTCATTATGTACACATACCGAAATAAGGGAAAGTAAGCGTACTATATCAACGGAATATTTTTTTAAAAATCTGAAGAAAAAAAAATGCATTTTTTCAATGCTTGTTCGCTGCTGTGACGCCTGAGTAAACAAGTCAGTATAATTTTTTAACTAAACGCTATGTCACGATTAAACACTAATGCAATATAGCATTTTTTCTTTATAATTTCCATAGCATTTTCCCAAAAAATCACTCATTCAAGTTATTGCCAAAATACTTACAAATACACATTGTATTTTGCAGAGGCGTCTCGAGCGTCGTCCTCTTTGCGACAAGATCACGATAGCAGCGGTGTCAGGGTACGCTGTGGCGGAGGGTTTCGAGCTCGCCTTGTCCTGTGATCTGCGCGTTATTGAGGATACGGCGGTTCTGGGCTGTCTCGGGAGGAGGTTCGGTATGTGGTCGTCAGTCTTGCGTTACGGTCGTCAAAGGACGGATTAAATCTTTTATTGAAACATAAACCAGCGAGCTAATTGCGCTACACATAAAATGACAATTGATCGCAATGCGTTTAATTTTGATAGTTCACCCATGTTCATTGCGTTATTTACGTTTTTGAGCAGACGAATTTTTCAAACCCATGAAGCAATGGATATGCTCAGACAGCCACACTTTCGAAATTAATTATCGTTTCATCATTTACAGAAATAAAAATCATTCACCCACTTACAGAAATAAAAATCATTTATCATTTTAATTGGATTCTGTGAAATCGACGAACCTTAATCAACGGAAAGTTTTGCAAAAATATATTCAGAATATTCTATAAAATATTCAGAATATTCTAATATATAAAATTCTCGTGTCACAGTTTTCGTTGCCATACTCCTCCGAAACGGCTTGACCGATTTTGATGAAAGGAGATTGCCCGGGAATGGGCCCCACTTTGTGGCGCCGCGCGCCGTGTCGCAACTTCATGCTATACAAAATTTATATCTTATTTTTTAATGTTCATGTGTTTTTTATGAACATTTATTTTACCCTAGCATTGTAGAACGTAATAAATAGTTACTTAACTGAATCTTAATACATCCGCCAACGAAACATAACTTAAATGCTGCCAGATGTCAAAGAATATTTAGATTAAAAATCGGAATCGATTGATTGATATCGATACTTAATGCCGGAGTCAAGTTTACATCTAACACTGTCTTTACTGGTATTTTGGTAACGTTTTACTATTGCTAGACCCATATAGACATAATTATGACGTAAAATCAAAAGAAATTACAAAAATAACTATGTATTTTTAAAAGATAACTTTTTTGTACCTAATAATAAGATTACTCTAAGCGTCAATATACATCTGTGTTATTAATCATTTGAATATAACTGAATCCCCAAAAAATCTATAATAATTTATAAATCCAAAAGCTTGATCCAACAAAATCGATATTGAAAATCGATTAACATATAATTAACTTGGCAACACCATACATGGTACAGATTGGTATTCGCGAGTGAACTAAGTGAAGTGTGTCATAAAATAAATAAAATTAATTTTCTTCCCGCCCGCCGCCGCTCAAAGAACTATTAAAAGACAGAAACATAGAAACTAATATTCGAATACATTAAAAATACAGTGCAAAAAATGTAAGTGAAAAAACAAAATCTGTGAAGTGGTCCTGGATAAATAAAGACGTGGCTTAAAGGTCTTAGCTCCAAGCCAAAAAAACAAAAAAAAGACAGATCTATCTGTCAAATCAATAGCTGGCCGGTTATTCGTTTCGTGCTCTTTGTTTTGCGTTGAGTCGAATTGCATTCCTCCGTATTTACTTCTGTTATCTTCGTTACGATTCGATCAATGCTATCGAGTTGAGCGTTTACGTTCCTCAAGTAGTTTTGTTGTGAGATATCGGACTCCTGTTTTATTGTTAAGTGAGTGAATTGACTCTAGTTTTAACGACAAAATGTCTACACCTGGTCGAGATCGGACAAACCGTCCACTCTCTCAACGGTGTGTAAATTGTTCCCTTCGTTTGGCGCCTAATCTTCGTAGACGACCTATTGAAGATTTAGATGAACAAATGCTAATTCTTCTACGGACCTGGGTATCGCCTACACCGGTAAGTTTATATTTCCTTTCCTAAGACGACCCTCTGACCGAGGAGGCCTATGTTCAGCCGCAAATGTCTACCTACAAGCTGTTATTATAATAAATTGAGCATCAATGTTGTATCAGTGGTTGCTACAAAACATTACTGTTCACTATGTAATGTAACATTAAAATGTATAAAAATATGCCAGCAGCTTCACCCGCGTGGACTCTTTTCTGTACTATAATATGTATGTATTATACATATAAAACTTCCTCTTGAATCACTTTATCTATTAAAGAAACCACATCAAAATCCGTTGCATACTTTTAAAGATCTAAGCATACATAGGGACAGACAGCGGGAAGCGACTTTGTTTTATACTATGTAGTGATGTAATAAAGTGATTGGTTTAATTAACATCATACGTATTTAGTTCTATGTATAATGACGGGTACTAAATACGAGTAATTGGGTGTGTTAAGGGTATACTTGTGCAGGTAAACATGTGTGATTTTGTACAAAGAACCGTCAAAGTGAATATGTATTGTAATACTAAACATATTATAAATAACTTACAAAGGTAATTCACATTTTTTTTTTACTTTTCAGGTATCATCTGATGACATCCTGTGCCTTGAATGTTTTTTGTTACTGCAAGAGCGGATACAAACAAGCACAACTCCATCTCAGATTGAGGTATCCCCGCCTCTTGGACATCTACACATATGTTTTGGATGTGGCATTTCTATTGCAAGTCGCAGAACTCACAGAGTTTCCCGAGACTGTCCTCAAAGGACCTTTATTTTAAGATGGACTCCAGCTCATCACGTAAGTGTTTTTAACTTGGCAGAATTACTGCATTCAATTTTTGGTATTATTGAACAAAAGTTTTTGTCAGAAAATACAATAATTTATTCTTTTTTAGGTCATTCATTTGGAAAGAGTTTGTCGTGCTTGTTGGGAGGCTGCAACAAGAGATATTCAAAGACAGGCACTTCCTGACATTAACAGACCTGCACTGGAGTCAGTGGATTTTGAAAATATAGGAATGGATATCTCGGATGCTGTAATTCCTGAACCACCTCCAATGCCACTGCCAGTTCCACCACCACCGGGACAGCTATTCCCCCGACCAGTATCTAAAATTAATTCTCTTAAGTATAAACGAGTTTCTGCAAGTTCACGTCATTGCCTGTTTGTTGGATGTGAGAGAACTGATCGTCTTTTAGTACCGGTTACTATAAAGGAAGTTTTATTATTTCAGTACCAAATATACATTCCTTTAACAGCTAGAATCTGTGAATATCATTTGTACAGTAATCATTGGGATGAACTAGAGACCCCATATTCAGATTTTACTGGTTTTCAAGTTGATGATATATTTTCTAAACTAGAAAAAGCTGCCGAAAGACAGTTAGACTTCAGTGACATAAACTCAATGGATCCACATTTATGCCATTATTGGTTGGGACTTAATGCAGAGCAATTTAACGAGCTTTTAAATTGTATTCCAATGTTATATGATCATTTTGCAAACCCTTCGGTTGCTCTCAGTATATTTTTGGTCAAACTCAGAACAGGTGACAGCAATCAAAGACTATCAACCTTGTTTAAAATACCAAGATCCACTTTAGAAAGAAAAATGAATAAAGTAAGAAATTGTTTAGAAGTACAGTTTGTTCCTAGACATTTAGGAATCAATCACATCACATGTCTATCCAAAATGTAGCATCACGCAATAGGATCATACCAGAAGGTTTTTTTGGGGATGCTAACATGGCTTCAAATATTAAGCCTGCTATTGTAATATGTGATGGTACATATGTTTACGTCCAAAGCAGCAGTAATTATTCATATAAAAAAAGAACCTACAGTCTCCACAAATATGCTAACCTTGTAAAACCATTTTTATTTGTTTGCTGTGATGGGTATATTTTAGAGTGTGCAGGACCATATGAAGCAACACAAAATGATTCATCAATAATGAGTGCTATGTTTAATAATGAAAATGGTCCTATGCGCTTATTTTTTAGACCCAACGATGTCTTTATTTTGGATAGAGGCTTTAGAGATGTCATTCCTGAATTAGAAAGTTACAATTATAAGACTCATATGCCTGAATCATTATTAGAAAATGAACATCAATTAACCACTGTCCAGGCTAATAAGTCCAGATGTATAACAATGTGTCGTTGGGTGGTAGAGATAGTCAATGGGAGAATTAAAAGAGACTATAAATTATTTCGTCAGGAATATTTTAATAGAGCGTCAAGTCACCTCATGGCTGATTTTAAAATAACTTGTGCCCTTTTGAATAAATTCCATCCTACAATTGACGATACGCCCGATGCTGTGGAGTTTCTTAATATTGCCCGAGCGAGGTTGAATACAGTAAATTATTTATCAGAATTTATTCAAAGGGAACATGTAAACAGAAGACGTACGATTTTCCAAAGCATTAACAGCAGTGCTCCCCATCTAGATAATTTCCCAAGACTAACATTAAGCGATTTAAGAAGATTTGCATTAGGATCCTACCAATTAAAACAGGCACGGTCCTATTATGGGGAGCATATGCGAGTAAATGGTACCTACAGTGTAGATATAAGCAATGAATTAATGGAAGAAGATTTGCCCTTAATATTAGGTCATAACAATTATTTAGTTAGGGCCAGAATTAAATCGCGACATGTGAGCAGCAGGGTATATTATACATATTTACTGATAAGTAGAGAACAAAATGGGGCAAATTCTTTAGAGAGTATCATTGCATATTATTGCAATTGCTTAGTGGGAAATCGTACAGTAGGGTGTTGCGCACATACCATGACTGTATTGTGGTATTTAAGCTGGGGCCGCTTTAATGATATAAGCGCCCCAGCTCAATTTCTGGATCATATATTCCATGAAGAATAAATGTTTTATTTATTTTTTGTTGCTTTCTTTAATAAACCTTTTTTACTGTTAGTATTACGTAAAATGCATAACCTGCGCCATAATTAAATGTATTCTTACACATAGGATGGGACTTCAATTTCCTCATCCACTTGGAAGCGGTTTGGTGGTCGCACTATATTTTCATAAAACACTGTAGTAGTAAAGAGGCTGCTGCCAAAGCTTTTAGTCCTCTTTCGATACTCACTAGAGGAGAGGGCAAAGCACACTACTCTCTAGGAAGAGAAGGCGGTAGTGAGGCTTATTGTCCGGAATCATCATCCTCATATAAACCTTAAATGTCCACTGCATAGCCAAGAAAATTAACATTAACCACAATAACATTTAGAATGGTAAATAAATTATCCATTCAGAAGAAGTAAAATCTTGGAGAATTTAATTTTTATAACCTCAATTTCAGCAACCTAAAAATAAAGATTACTCTTCAACCAGGGTGAATAAATAGAAATCGTTTGCAGAATATGAAAGGATATATCTTTATCTACAAAATAAAATTTAAACCATCGTGACACGACAACCTTTCTTAGGGGCCCAAAGCTCCTAAGAAAATGGGCATTCTCCTTTTGTGTGCATATCGGGTAGGTCTGAGAATCGGCCAACATCTATTTTTCAAAAAAAAAAAAAAAGAAGCAAAACAACGTTTGCGGGTTCAGCTAGTATTCTATAAAACTAGGATTGTCATTGAAGTGTATTTCGCAATTAGGACGGATGTTTACAAAAATGTTAGTGTTCGTTAAAAGCAAAACTAGTTTAGTTGCAGCTATTAGCGCTCATGAATTAACATCATTTAAAGTTAATCGTCAAATTGTCTTGGTAGGTATTCGGTTTCATACAGTATTGCGGTAAGCGCAACACTAGACTCAAAAAAATTGGCCCCGCAAAATAAGAAAATCGAGTTGAGCAAAAATTCGTTAACTTTGGCGGTGTTCGAGAATACCTACAAATATTGGCCAGTTATTACTATCTTAGCTACATACTTAATTAAATCGTCAAACTCGATTTCACCATGAATCCACTCCACTTGCCATGACATTCAGGTACCTACAACATGGAATATCATTTGCAGGAGTCCCACAGTCTATCTTCGGCGCTCGTAAGCTGACGTCACTGATTGGCTTGTCTCCTGCATTGGACCTGCTGATCACCGGCCGGCTGATCTCGGGAGTAGACGCCAATCGATGGGGACTGGCGTGTAAACTAACTTCTACGGGCACTGGTAAGGAAAAACTGTTTTTACAGTTCTTTGTACATCTTTCCTACTCATCATATTTTACAAAAAGAATCAAATAAATAAATACATTAAAAAAAGGCATTCTAAACTGAAATTGAAGCCTTGAGACTGAAGTTGAAAACCGAAGAAAAGTTGCTAGACGAAAGTCTTAGACCAGTGCGTGTTGCCAGTGATTACTTACGGCAATGAACGCGGTTACTCACAATGGGTCCCATTCGAAGGTCGTCGAAAGGGCGACGGATAGGCTTATAATTACGATAAGACTTTGTTTTTAGTGGTTACTATGGACGAAGTCGCGAAATTGATCTTAGCGTCGTTTTTTTTTGTCTTCTGGCATAAGCTATTCGTAAGCCGCGAAATAAATAAAAAAACTGATTCATGATTTCGTGACATAATAATTCAATAGGGAACTTATAGGAATATTTGAACTTAGAAGAGTTGTGTTTGATGATTTTAATGGTTCTAATTCCGTAAAAACATATTTGTGTCGTGTTTATCATACAGCCTGATACCCTGAAGGCAGGACGCCCGCAAATTCTATTTTTCTTAAATTTTTGGTAATTTGCAGCTCCGTGTCAGGTGTGGGTGTGATTTCCAGAAATTAAAACATTTGAGGGTTTTACTAACTTATCGTGTAACATCACACATCCCTCTTTGCATTCTCATCTCTGCTGTCTTTCATTCATCCCTTTCTCTCAGTCTGTGTCAAGATTTGGGTAAAGTTATTTCCATAATAAAATTTTCTGAAAGTTTACGAGAGTTGTATTAAAGATTCTAATGATTACAATTCTGTAAATACATATTTGTTACGGTCGCATATTTTGATCAACATAATACCTGACACTGTGAAACGTAACAAAATTTTTAATTTCGCGGGCAACCTTGGGCTTCACCCTTATCCTTTAGCGCTGCCACCTGTTAACTTGGATAACTTTACATTGTTTTCCACATTCTTGTGAAAAACATATTATAATTCATTTTCAGCTTTGGGCGAATCGATAAAGCTAGCCAAGTCTTTGGTGAAGTTCCCTGAGAACGCATTGATAATGGACAAGATGGCCGCCATCAACTCGCAGCTGAATCCCAACAGTGAGGACAGTATGAGAGACGAGGCCATCATGTCCAGTCTGCTCGGTAACGCGATTGAAGATATGAAGGAAGGCGTCAAGAAGTTTCAGCAAGGTTTGTGTGATATTCATACTCCTTCGTGTGGTTAAAATTTAAAATGGCTAGACCATAACCAAGATTCACTATTGATGAAAAGCATACCCTATTGTAGTTAGCATTTGATTTCGACAGAACACCAAAAACCAAAACTAAAGTTTCATCCATTTTCATTGAATATATAATGATTTTTTGTATGCAGATATTTATTTTCGAAATTTCAGGGTCCCATTGTAAATTGAATCATTAGTAGGTTTCATTACCTCCTGAAAGATTACCAATGAATGTCAAAGCCTGGACTATACTTGTTGCATATCACGAGCTCACGTCAATCACTGCAATTGAAACCTTATGTCTGTGACACAAAACTCACATGGTGGCTCGAGATTTGCAATGTACTACTTCAAATGTAGTAACGAAATGTATGTAACGAAAGTTGAAAATCCAACAGTTTGTTTTTTCGACGTGCTGGGACGCTCTGTTAGATTCTCAACACTCGGCTTAACACCGACAGTTGAAAATCCAATGCGCGATAAAATCCCGCCGCGATATTTGTCCGTGCCAACGTGGGCTAACTTTTACTTTTCTTCCCAGGTATAGGCAAACACGGCAAATTCTACAAACTAACAGAAGTACCGCTAAAAGACTGGGAACTAGAGGAAACGGTGGATGAAGTAACCATCAAGATAAAAGAGGAAGATAAAAAAAAAGAGACCTAGTGTTAGATGTTAGAGAGAAAAAGACTTGTAAGGGCCGACGCAGACGTGACAAACAATTATCAACCTTGCTCAGATTGAAATAAAGTTCAAAATTAATAAACTTTTATCAGTCCGAAAGACCATCAAAGGGGTCAGCTTTATCTGGTGGTTTGGCAGGTAAGATCGCGCTGCACAGCGCTACGCCAGGTCTGCGCCGGTCCTATGACTTGTGTGAATTGTTGTTCAGTTTGTAAGGCATTTAAGTTTTAAAATAAGTATTAAACTAGTCATTTTCGAGGCACTTTTTTGTTGTATATGCAATGTAAAATAAATATAGGGTTGTGCTAACTTCATTTGTTTTTTTTTTTCACAAAGGCCAATGATGACAAAATTATCGATCGCTTCACGTTAGGCAACTTGCTGCGCTCGATCGTTAAAAAAGGTGAAGCTGATCAAAGCGCCATCATCAGCGATCTTGCCGGGTGACTAGTGGTACTATTAAGTGTCACAGCCGTAAAAGTTTCTTTGCAAAAAAGGACAATTCTTCCTGTCTGAGGCGGATCTCACACTACTACATGCCACGCTCCGGAGCGCAGGACACTCATGACTTCTTTATACAAATTTACAAACACGTTGCCGCTGGTGTGTGAGATCCTCCCCCAGCATAATTTATGACGTTAATAAAATTGATTTTCTTCTTTATTCTGCACGCATTTAAAAATATTATTTTTATTTGATTTTGTATAATGTAGGTAGGTAGGCTGGGAAGCAGTGGTGGCCGAGGTAACGGCGCCGATTTACGAGTTGTAGGTCGTGGGTTCGAACCGACAGTATTTGTTTTTCAAAATCTGTGAATGCAGATCAAAATTTCTCAAAAAGTTGAGGCTAGTCTCTTAAGACCGTTTTCCTGTAGCTACAGCTGTTAAGCTCAAACCCCAGCATGCGAACATGACCACCATAGAGCCAGCACGCGTAGCATGGCCGAGTTCTGTCGACGGAAGAATAGACAAAATGACAGATAGAATAGACTAACAGAAGTACCGCAGATAGAATAGATTTTTTGATTTTGACAGATTTCGGCTGATGACATCATGACATTCGCCATCTTGCGATAACGCCGATAATGCCCTAAATTAATATCACCGTGACATGGGGTCTCAACTCTTACAAATTATAATTGGTCTTGAAAAAAAATCACGTAATCACAATAGGTAACCATTATGAAATTAACCATCAATAAAAAGCGTTAAAAGACAGAATTTTGGCTGAAGTAAGATTGGTAAAAATTAAAACTTTCTTGTTTAATGCTGATCTATCTATTTACACTCAAAATGCACGTATTTTCAAGAAAAACATGAATGAAGCCTTAAACTCTTTGGAATAGCTGGCGCTTTACTCAACTTAAACACACCAGAGTAGCCACTATCGTTACAAATTTCAATCAAACAACTTTATTCTTTTATATATTACTGTACATAGAAATAATGTAAAAGAAAATAAAATGATTTTCTGAACCCGGAACTATTAAACTTTAGATAAAAAGGGTTGCACAAAACGTTTTAAAGTAGGTCGACTCCTAGATGGCGTGGTAAAACTAGTCTCTGCCAATTAGTGAGTCTCTGATGCCGCCACCTTTTGAAAAATTTAACGAACTAAAATTGCCAGCTCAATAGCCAGACTAAGGGAGGTGTCATTTCTTTCCGTTCCGTGGTGGACAAGACTACTCCAGTCTGCAAAATAAAAACAGTCAATGGTGGAAGCAGACTAGAGTAGTCTGCTTGAGACGCAGTCTGTTTTGACGTTAATATTTAGTATATTTCTATATTTTAAGCATTCAAACTTGCACAGAGTGTACTAAATGAAACATTCATGCTATTGATTCGCCCGTACGCTTCGAGGGAACGTACCGCCGGCGGTTGTCAGCGATTGTTTTGACATGCTCGTTGATTTCGTTACCTAGCAACAACTTCAATAATTTACCGTGCTGTATTACCGTGATTCGGAATATTTCAGTGTGAATATATTTTCTGAAGATGAAAGGTAAGTGCTTAACAGTTTTTAGTGATTAGGTTGAGAATTAGTTAAAGGATTTGGTTACAATTTGTTATTTCCGCAAACACCGTTAGCATTTTGGCGCCATTTTGCCGCCATTTTGCCGCGGCCGGTTACTTTTCCTCGTGTTATTATTATAATTCTTATATTTTGATGAATCTCTTACTCATTCGTACGTCGTATATGTATCATACTATCGATAACATGCATTTATTTCAACTGATAGCGTTAGAAATGTGCGTATCATTGAATTTAAAAAATCCCTCCGAACAGCAGACTAGATCAGTCTGGTTCCACCACGGGCGGTTTTAGGTATTAGCGCCATTTTTTTGTGTAATAGTACGGATTTGAAATTACTGTGGATACGCTTTATGTTTAACCGACCGACGAAAGGGGAAGTTATGAACATAAAAAAAATGTTTTTTTTTTTTTGGAATTATGGTTTTTACAGGTTATTTTTAAAATAAAAATAGAAATAGAGGTTTCTATAGGTTATTTTCTTTGTTCCTAGTGTTTTAAAACTTGTTTGCATGATTGTTTGGGTTGCATGTGTTTTTTTCTTAAACATTCTTATGTACTTTCTTAACTTCGAGTTCAAATCTGACAGTATTATGTACAAGTACATAAAACATTCTTATGTACTTTCTTAACTTCGAGTTCAAATCTGACAATATTATGTACAAGTACATAATATTAATGTGTCCAAGTACATAAAACATTCTTATGTACTTTCTTAACTTCGAGTTCAAATCTGACAGTATTATGTACAAGTACATAATATTAATGTGTACAAGTACATAAAACATTCTTATGTACTTTCTTAACTTCATGTTCAAATCTGACAATATTATGTACAAGTACATAATATTAATGTGTCCAAGTACATAAAACATTCTTATGTACTTTCTTAACTTCGAGTTCAAATCTGACATGTGTACAAGTACATAAAACATTCTTATGTACTTTCTTAACTTCGAGTTCAAATCTGACAGTATTATGTACAAGTACATAAAACATTCTTATGTACTTTCTTAACTTCGAGTTCAAATCTGACATGTGTACAAGTACATAAAACATTCTTATGTACTTTCTTAACTTCGAGTTCAAATCTGACAGTATTATGTACAAGTACATAATATTAATGTGTACAAGTACATAAAACATTCTTATGTACTTTCTTAACTTCGAGTTCAAATCTGACAATATTATGTACAAGTACATAATATTAATGTGTCCAAGTACATAAAACATTCTTATGTACTTTCTTAACTTCGAGTTCAAATCTGACATGTGTACAAGTACATAAAACATTCTTATGTACTTTCTTAACTTCGAGTTCAAATCTGACAATATTTGCTGTATCTTAATTTCCTATCCTTTTTTTGTAATTTTTTTGTAATTCTTGTTGATGTACTTGTGCGAATTTGTTGCGAAATTGTTAATTTTGGTTGTTGATTTCTGCAATGTTTTTGTAAGACAGCATGCCTATTTATTGTGTTTATCGATTTGTAAATATCTTCAAAATGTAGAATATCAATTTACATTTAAAATAAATACAACACAATTTAAACTATGATGCAAAGTTTGAGTGGATATTTTTTACGCTTGGTTTCAAATGTTTGTTTTGGTTAGTCGATACTGTTAATCTAAACACTTCTAACGGCTGAGACTCTGTCTGCGATAAGTATGTGGACCATTTGTTAATGTAAGATAACAACCCAAGCCACTTAGCCATTAGTGTTCTGAGAATCGAACAATGAACAGACCTTTTTTTTGCGCCGTCACTCGACACGTCCAGATGACGTCATGTTTTTGTAAAGCTTGTAGCTTGTAAAAAATTTATGGGAAGGTGTGTACTTTGAATGGATTATTGTGAAACAGTTTATATTTATGTAAATTAAACAAAAACTTTATGAAATAATGGTTTATATTTTGAATTACAATGACCCTTACACAAGAAACTGGGAAATATCCCCTCACACAGATTTCAAATGAGAATTACTAATAAATTACTAGGCAAAACTGGGCTAATCTATACATAACACGTTAGCTTATTTAATAACGATTACAACGACGTAACTTCATACAGCTCCCGTGTATAACTTAGGAGTTATCGCCGTTTTAATCACACGCGCCGTTTTCCCGCCAAAACACGGAAAAGGGGCGTCACCCATGCGCGCAAGTGGCCCAAAATGGCCTCCACCACCGAACGGGTATGGGATTGGGTATCTGTACGTTGGGGTCATGTTAGAAGTTTTGAAGTTGAGCAAGCACTGTGAGCGCGTTCCGAATTCCTAAATCGGAACGCAAATTATAGATGCTTATGGTCTAATTCGGAATGTACCCTTGTTTTATAGATCTACCATTTTAAGTATTCTCACGTCGACAAAACTCGTTTCTATGGTTATCAAATTACACGCGCAGGTGGTGGTAGTAGCCCCCAGCACGCGTAGCATGTACGACCGGAAGAATAGACGTAATGACAGATACAATAGACAAAATGACATTTATTCATCTGTCATTTTGTCTATTCTTCCGTCAATAAAACTCGTTTCATGCTGGTGTAAATAAAAACAACCAAATACAAATAGCAAAACTTTATTACATTAAATCCATAACCTTAAGCGTCAGTATCGCCCTTCTCAGCAGCATACTTGTAATGCAGGTCGGAGCAGTCTTCGTTGGAGATATTGACCCAGCCCGTCTCGCTGATGTGGTACACGCGCACGATACCGCCTGAGTAGGCGTCGCGGTGGGTGGCGTGGTAGATGGCACGGCGACCAAGTTCTGTGAAATATAGATTGGAATTTAGAGAATTGATTCTGTGAAATATAGAGTATGCTTAGATAGTTTGGTCATGTTGGGAAGATGAATGAAATGAGATTAACAAAAGGTATTTAAAAGGCAGATGTGAGTGAAAAAAAGCCCTCGGAGGACATACAGTGACCACATTGGTGATGTTCTTCAGAAAGGTCAGGTGCGTTGTACTCGCAACCCGCGTGCGTGTATGACCAGATGTATGAACGTTCAAAATCAAAATCAAAAGTCATTTATTCAAACTAGGCTGAGAATCAGCACTTTTCGAACGTCATAATTACATAAGACAGTCCCCCAAAACGCCCGCCCGTTCAACACTTCCTAGTGCTATAGCTGGTTAACGAGTATGTAAGGAATGTAGCAAGTGGCGCTCTGTGGTTTCTGCCTACCTTCATAGGAAGAAGGCGAAAGTTTATGTATGTACGTATAGATTGGAACTTGACATATTTTTGCTATTGAAAGAAAATGAGAACATTAGAACAGTTATAATGGAATAGCAAGAGGTTCTAAAGACGGATATACGAATCCCATCCCCCGTATTCGCATATTCCTCACTCACTTTAAATCAATTATTTCAAGTATGTTAATTGAAATAATTGATTTAAAGTGAAAAACTATCATGGGTTAATATTGGTAAACGGACCACCTTGACATAAGTTATTATTAGCTCATCTTCAGGTAGACATTTTCATACAGTTTTGTATTCTTTGCTGGATACCGAATATCCGGAAACTGTGAAATAGGCCTTGAAATCATATCACGCGAATTAGTTACTTCTAGTTTCTTTATAGGGTGATGTTAAAACTTTTATGTCTTTGTGTGTCTTTTGCCATAGTCACAATGTATGTTGGATAGTCACCTTGTGCGTCCTTATCAGACAGGTCCCAGCTGTATCCGCTGTCGAGCACACCAAACGCGTACACCGACCCCGAGCCCACGGAGAACACCTTGCCGGGCGTACGCGTGCCTTCGGAGTCAACATAGTACAGTTGAGCTCCCTGAAACATTAGTAGATTATTTATGGTGTATCACTAAGAATGTACACCACCAAGAGTGTGCACGAAAATCTATTGTTTTGGGTGATTATACCAGAGCAAAGGCAGATGAGCAGCAGTGTCTCGCTCATAGGTCTTGCATGAGTGTCTACTCCTAAACTAATATTAATAAACTGCTATCAATATTTAGCAAAACAGCAGTAATGTAGGAAACATTTCAATACATGTTCCTTTTGATGAATAGCCTGTTTTAAGTTAATTCTTTACTAGTCTTGTTGTTTGCAAGCTAAGTGCTACCACAAAGCCGCACTCTAATTTCGTAACACACGATCAATCACAATCTCAATTCGGAAGGATATTGCTAATGATTTGCTTCATAAAAATGTTTGATAATTTTGTCTGCTCAACAACGTAAGTAACACCACAAATGTTGTTATACTGTCAAAATGCACATTGCACCTGTTAGCGCGTTACGCGATTACCCCACTGGCCTAACGAAATGTTATCTGGCAATGATAAGTCTTGGATATATTGATATAAAGTCCAAAATAAACTCTGCGCGTGGCAATATGCGCATAAATGCGTGGCATTAACCCCGCAATGTACCTTTTTGTGTTCGAAAAGTTGAAATAAATAAATATCCAGTTTGATGGTACACATATTTGTGAGTAAAAAGTACTACAATTTGACAGTTGTTGACTGGCCCTAAAACTTTTATTTAGAAGCCTATGTAAGAACTTTTACAGTTTATTTGATAAACTCACCCTCTTATCAACACCAGCCAACATCATTCCCATGCTCAGCCCCATGCCCTTGTAGTTGTACACCATGTTAGCCATCAGCTTGCTGGCAGCGGCCACTGAGATACGTTCCCTATTGCGCAGCTCATACAGACGGCACTGCTTGGCCAGCACGCGGTCCCAGTATACACAGTCTGCGGCACCTCCGGCTAGTGTGCCTGGGGAATAATTTTATTTATTTATTTTAACACTTTAAGCACAAGTACAAAATACTGTACAAAGGCGGACTTAATGCCTGAGGCATTTTCTACCAGTCAACCCTAAGGTGATGCAGAGACGAAACTAGACAGGAGAGAAGATTTTTACTATGGGCTGAGCATGAGTATTATGCGGGGTCAGGTAAGGAGAGGTAGATTTGTCGAGTATAGAATACAACATAGACAGAGCCCTCAACTCTCTACACTGACGTATGTATCGTTATATAATTATTGTTGAGGTGAGAAATTTATTATTTGTATGGTTGGACATAGTTTGACATTAGTTTGCGCCCACAGGCTGAACTGTGAAAGCGGTTTTGTGGGCATTGTTTTAGGTATAAGAGTGCTATAAAATTTTATTACTAAACACTATAATATCAACCGCATGGATGGTTAGTCTGAGCAAAAATTCGCCGCCATGGTCAGGATTCAAACTGGAGTAATTTCGACACCAACCATCAAAATTCAGTAAGTTTTTTGAAATACTAATTGTGTTTCATTGGTAAGTGCATCAATTGAGAATGGCTAGTCCAATTTGGTTATTTTTTGTTTAAAGTGCTTGTAATTGTCCTTATTAGGTTTTTATGGAAAGACAAATTTGTAAAGATTCCCAGACAATGATCAAATTTGGGAAAACTGAACATCCTTTTTCCTATGGGATTATTGTTTGAATTATTGAAAGGACAGGACCTCAGTCATTGCGTTAGCTAATTATAAAACAAAAAAATATATTAAAATTACATTGCACACCCAGCATATTATAAGGTACTCTATGGAATTACAGCAAAGCAGCTGCTGAAGCTGCTACTGTGTTCTGTTTTTGTGTGCATTCAATATTCACAATTACGTAGCAATTTCGTAAATATCATAGATGCAGTGCTTCTGCATCATTTAACATTGGCATTACAGTCAGGAAGTACAGTATTTCCAGTCTAATTCATAACATCACTTTGTGTGCATTTATTAGTCACAGCTTTCATAGTGTTTGCATCTGCTACATAGTTCAGTTTTGTAATTACACCTAATAAATTGAATTTATTAGTGACAAATAGTTTGTTGTTCTCAATCTAAAGTTTCATTCACTTGAATAGTTAAAGATACAATCACATCAATACTTTGATGATTTTATGATTAAATATGGTGTTTAGTTTATTGCACACAATAATTGCAAAACAGCATAAATACCTACCAAGAAGGTAGTCATTGATCTCTACAATCTTCTTCATGGACTGAGATCCAATGAACTGGCCACCAGTGGCTCGGGAGTCCACAGCCAACAGTACTCCACCCTGTGACATAGAAGATTATAAGTTGGAACTGTTTGTTTTAAATCTAGTTATGAAGTTAAATGACATTTAAAACATGAGTAGTTTGGAAGTAAAGAGAATGATTACAGTACAGTTTTAATAAGTCTGTATAAAAGAAAAGAACTGACACATAATGAAGTAATGCTCCAAAATTGTTTAAGTTACTTAAACCACTGAAATATTTTGACAAAATGTTGATAAATTGTGTTCTAAATTAAAATAAAGCTTATTATGCATAGGTAGTATCCATGACTTCAATCAAATAGTCATTGTTATTAGAAAAATAATTATTGGAATAGACAGCCATAATTTCTACAGCCAGAAACTATTACTTGGTGTTTTGATGAACCTTGAACCATTTATAGTAAGGATATTTGTGGTGACTGTTAATGGCATAGTTAATTATCAAAATACGTAGCAAGATGACCATCTTACCTGGTAACGGAACCCAAGAGTAGTGGTACCATGGTCGAACTGGATTTTTATCGCTTTGCCTGTCTCATCCTGCTGGTTGAACTGCGCAAGGGTTTCTATAGGCTGTAAAGACAATAATGATATGAATTTTCACTAGTTTTAAGGTGGTTATTAAAGTATCTAAGCCTTCATAACCTTTACTTACTTTAGCGAAAGGCGGCGTCGCAAGTTGCGTGCTGTGTAGGAAATTTTCACTGTATCCCACAATGTCATTTGGGAACGAAGCAAGCGCGTCAACGGGTTTCAAGTTAATTTTCTCGTTTAAATTACAATAATCGAGCAAAGCCATTTTTGTTTTGTAATTTCAAATAAACTTTTGTGTTCAATGAATGACAAGCGATTTCTTCAAAAACGCCGATTTGTCAAGTTTGACGTTTACGTTGCGTTGTTGCAATAAATAAGCGAAATTCAACAAAGAGTTACAAACAAGATTATTATTGCCATGTTGGAATGAAATGAGATATTAAATAAATCTAATTTTATTCTATCAGTGATTTGGATTTAAGATGACGATATTACTACTTATTTTTATATTTTCTCTTTTAATCCTTATACAGTAAAAGAAAAATTATTATACAGCGCCACCTAGTATGTACATATAAAATCCATGTAAAATCTAGTTGATGCTACTCAACAACAGATGTAGTTACTCATCTTCGTTAGGAGTATTAATGTTCTGTGTTTCTCATTCTTATTGATTTTATTACGGAGTAGCGAAACTTTATTAAAAAACAGGAATCGAATCCAGTTGGTGAACTTTTTCAACTAATGTTAACAAGGTTGACCCACTATTTTGAAAACTATAAATTTTATTGTATCCTAACTTCTACTCTGGTCATCAGGTCGTCGATTATTAAACCCAAGAAACACAAATTAAGAATCGTAGCTATCACATAATTCGTTAATGAATAGTTCGGCCATCAAAAATTATCAGTTGTTTATAAATTCAAAGAATCGTTCAGTCCAAACATTATAAAATTCACCGAATAAGAACTGTGCCTAATAAATAGCGGAGAAGTTAGCAAACCTATCATTACGCTATGAGTCAGGGTCTCGATACGATCTGCTTGTCGATATTATTCGAAGCTCCTCAGTTTAAAGTCTGTCATTATATCTAAGATATAGATAGCGTTTGTATAATTTATATATTAGTCATTAGTTGTTGGTCATTTTGGAAAGCTCGCTATCAAGATGTTATTGTTACGTCGCGTCGGTGTGCGGAATGTGCATCGATCGGATTGTTTTATGAATGAATTCTGATCGTTACTTTCTTTTTATTTACAGCAGGCAGAATTGAAGCAGCTGTTTGTCTATAAACTAACTAACAGTAACTAGATAACACCCATTTTCACTGACACTAGGCGAATCTAAAGTTATGCAAAAATTAAAGCAGGTTGGTGGTTCAATTTTCGTCGCTGAGCCAGGAGTTGAAATCCAATAGCGCGATTTTATTTAGACATTCATTGATGAGTCGCTTGTTAGTGAAAACGAGTATACAGTTCCTAAGTTCATTGATCAACCAAAACGCTCAACTCCTATCATATTTTAGTTTCAGGTTGACCTTTCATTGCACGAACAACGTACAGTCTTACTTGTCCAAGAGCGTTTACGAATGCTCATCTCTAATTCACAAACACTGGAGCTTGAGCTCAGTGGTGTGCAATTGAAGAGAACATCCAGTAGCAGACTGCTGCCGGCTGTTGTTAATGAAATCTAGTCTATTTAAGGACTTAAAGCATAAAACAATGTCAATGGCGCTAAGTACTTATATTGAGTCTCGAACTTAACAAACGATTCCAGTGCTCCCGAGCGCAGCGAGTACGGCACAGATTCAAATTTAAGACTAGAATCCTGAGTGCAGTAGAGTTCGCCCAGGACGAAGTACACCTTACCCCCGAGGAGACTACTCTACTTTTCACACCTTCTGCGAGGTAAAACGCAAGTCGATTTGGTACGGTTTTTTTTGTAACAGTTCTTACGAATTTTCAGTTGAGGTCCCAAATTCAAATCACATTATTGATCAGCGGATTATAATTAAATTCAGTAGAATATTATTAGTATTACCCATCATTACCGTAGGGCTATAATGTCTAACTTTAGGATCTGTGCATTAGGTCAGGTTTGCATGAAATTTACTTACAGGGGGGCAGGACTGGCAGGGTACCATGGATTCAGTACTTACATGATTCTGTAACGATCTCAGCGTGAAAACTTAGGTGAATTGAGCGTTGAGTGAGCTGCAAGTACCTCTGATGCCAGGGATTGATCAAGACGTGATGGCACTGACAGCTCACACCACGCAATCCTTCACGGTGAGATTTTTACAGAATCGACATTCTGAACCTCCTTCGTTGAAATTTTGTAGTTTGCGCTTTGCGCATAGTTGTCCCTTCCTGCCACCCTGCACCAATTATAATTTTTCGTTGTCTAGCAGGTGGTGTGTTGTACAGAGTGTCCCGTAAGTAGACGACAAGCCGTAGTCGGGTGATAGGTCGGGGGCGTAATTGTAATAGCTAAAAGAAAAAAAATGTTGCAACAGGAGTTAAAAAGACCGTCACAGGTAGTAGATTTTCTATTTATAAAAGCCCGTAAGTTTTAAATTCATAGTAAAGATTTTTTTTTTTTTACCACCCGATTCCGGCTTGATATCGACTTCCGGGAAATCCTGTATATCTTAAATCTCTTTGAATCTACTACATTTAAATCGGCCCTACTACAGTGTCAAGTAAGCTGTATTGAGTTAATTGCGATCAATTAATGCTAGTTTCCTGTCTGAAATTGATAATTTCAGCCTACCTATGTTCTTCTGCAAATCCAACGATCACCGCGGTAAACAGTCGTGATTAAAACACCATAATTTGAACATTTCAAGGTTTTAACTTTGCCTTCATCCTAAGTTGAAAGGGCGGTAACAGCTAAAGAAATCATATCTTACAAACATACATTTATCTTAAATCCTAACGAAAATTACGAATTTCTTAAAACTGTGGCGCCATCACCCACATCAAAGGTTAGCGTCAAATAAATTCAGAAATCGTGTAGTGTATCGCGGGAGAGTCACGACTCCCGCCAGAGACGAGGGACGCACCTAGCGCACAAATGATAGCCCCAAACTCGTAATTGCGAGTTTTAGGGAACGACTGTCTGTCACACCGTTGTGTATGGTTGTGTACCGTGTGAGCGGGTGTTGATCGTGGAAGGTCGAAAGGTTCGAATAACTCTTGGTAGTATAAGAAACTACATTCATACCTACTTACCTACTTAATAAGAGAAGAACTACTGTGCCTATACAATACTACTTCTCTTATTAAGTATATTTATATAGAACTGTTTTGTCCCTTTCTTTCAAACTTCATTTTAACTTGACAGAAATTGACAAAACAATTCGATAGCTATAATAGGTTTATACATAAAGCGAATGGCTATATTATGAACAGGACTGTAGGTATTTAAAAGTAGGCAAGTATGACATACTTTTAAATAGATATAGTGCTTGTTTTTTCTTTACTGCTGACGTTAGACCGTCAGGCCCGTATATTTCAGTAGTTAGGATCAGTACATTATTTATACACCCCGTTTTTACGCATCCTTGCAGCTGATTGGTTAGTGGTTTTGCAAGAGTTATACTGCGGTGAAAAGTGGATCAGTTACCATCATTATCTCGACATAGTTGTTGCCTTCACATAAAAAAATTCAACACATTCACAGTGACAAAACTTCACCATATTATTTTACCGTTTTGGCCAACGTAAGCCAGGTTACACTTCAGTGTAACAGGCACCCTATTTTAGGACTGATTAACGCATTCCCGCGGTGCATGGTTGCAATTCGTCAGGTCTCGTGTGCTTAATGCCAGGCTGTGAGGAGTGCGGGGGGTACTCTGTTTCCCATAGGAAACTGGCGAGGCTTGGCCACTGGCCACTTGTCACGCGACACGCAAAGGTTTTCGGTAGTCCGCTATGGTGGCCATGATCGGCGTTGAACATAGATTGATTGAAAGTTTTGGATTTGACTAAAACTGTGCCAGATTATGATATTAAAACAAATGTTTCTTCAGGAAAATAATGTTGTGGTAAGCCACTTTGTTAATTTTCTCAATTAGGAAATAATTATTTTGAGAAATATCCGTTGAGTTCCTTAAGTTCTGCGTTGACAAGTCCACTCAATCTGTGTGGTTCTTTCCCCAAAATACCATTTCAGACAATAATCTACATGGTCTTCAAATGATCTGACCAAGATTATGTCTGGACTTTAAAAGAGCCTGTAACCTCTGAGTTTGAATCGGCATTTTTACTCAGAGTAGTCAAATAGGAAACCCAAACTCATGCAGTTAAAAAAATATGAATAACGTGTATAAGTGGTTATACAATCCTACTTACAGAAATAAAATAATTTTTCTAGTTCGTAGGTATGGTCGACCTCGTAATTAATTACCACCCTGAGGTTGAATGTCACCTGCACGTCATAAAACGACAAGCATGACGATTCTGTAAAATTCTCACCGTGAAGACTTGCGTGGAGTGAACTGTCAGTGTCAGCCCGTCTTGTTGGTCACTGACATACTGACAGGTCACTTCACCTAAGTTATCACGGTGAGATGGTTACAGAATAGCACTACTTACAGGTCTATTTGTATATGTGACAGTTCGACCTTAGTGAAACTTAAATTTACTGGGAATTGTTGCCCACAGTGTTATGCAATAAATAAATTCATTTGCCCAAATGTTTGTCCGCACATCACTTCAAAGCGGCTGCACCTATTTGGCAAATTCTTCTTTTGTTGTATTTTTAATGGTCAGGACAAGGTGTATAAGAAAATATTCGAAACATCGTACGATTTAGTTTCAACATATCTATAAAAAAAGTGAAGAAAGTAGGTTGTAGGTAGGAAGATCTTAAAACATATTGACAGATTGATCTTCACAAGACAGAAACCGGGACCATGGCCTGGGTAAGGACATATATAAGCTACTTTCATCCTGGATTGCACACGAAGTCGGGCAACAGCCAGCATAATAATAAATTAAGGACAATGCCAGAAACTCTATAGAACTTTGCCTCACTCAATTAAAGTCATTTACAAGCCTGCAATATGCAGCATCTTAAAGCTTTTTATTAGTGTTAACTAAACATTTGTCCTAATGCCTGTAGAACTTGCGGTTTCTGTTAAAATCTTAAAACTATAATGACATTGATTATAGGTTGGGTGCAGTTTATAATTGTAAAAAAGCGATTTAAACAACATTTTCGTTACGAATTGTCAATAATGACAACACAACACAACACAACTCTTAATATTAAAATCGTATTAAGAGTTGCGTATCATGCGCATTAAGTGACAATAGGAAATTCAGAGGTTGAATTCCTTTTATCATTGATTTGTAATCGGCAAGTTCTACTGAAAAACAATTTGTTATAAAAAGTAAAGCATAACAATTATTTTCATTAATTCACATTACCTGTTAATAGCAGGGGCAGGATCTGACATTGTCCTTTCTACCCTACAACGCTCTCCACCCCCCCCCCCCCCCTAAACAGTAAAACAGTGTTTGAGTATTAAATCGTAAAGATAATATTAACAAATTATTTTAACCTTTGGTAGGAGAACACAGTAAACAAAAATAAAGGAAAAATAAAAACTGTGAGAACTAGTGAAGTGTGCTGCGCAAATTACAAGCTTGACTATAGCTTGACAAAAACTCAATTTTGTATACAAAAAGGAGTTTTTCAGTGCTTACTTAGCACTGAAAAAAGCCTAATTGATGAATTATAATTTTTGTCAGGAAAATCCCAGAACCCCGTCTCCCCATGGTGTCCTCAATATTAGTGTTAGTGAGTCAACCCCGGGGCTGGCGGTAATGCCACGAATTTGATCGGCATCTTAATGACATCAGCATCGGCAACTTGACAATAAGATTGTAGCAGCCGACATGGAATGATACCGTTTTCATTGGAATGCTAATGTCATAGAGATTGTCAGGTGATCTAGATATGATAGGGATGTGAGAAAATAAAAGGTCTGAGAAGTTAACGAGGTTTCTAGAAAACATATATTGATTGGTCTCAAATGTTTTCTCGTGGACGGCGGCCTTTTATTTGTCATTTTCCTGTTCATTACGATCAATGTTACTGTACTTACTCAGATCCTATAGATGTATTTAAAAAAAAAACTATTTGACATTCATTACATTACTGCTGACAGTTTGTGTGTGAACCGCTCTTATAACAACTTGCCAAAGTCGGTTACAGAACATAGCGATGGAAAGTTCAAAACCCACATCAAACGTGTCCTCATCAAACAAGCATATTATAAGATTAAAGACTACGTCGAAGACAAGGCGTACTATATTATTATAAATTCGAAAGTAACTCTGTATGTCTGTTTGTTACCTTATCACTCCTAAACCACTGAACGGATTTGACAAGGAGGTAGATGGCGACCTCGGAAAGGCCATAGGATACTTTTTGTCTCAAAAAAAAACCTAAAGGGGGTGATATAGGGGATGACAGTTCGTTTGACAATTCCAGCATTTCTTAAGTTACAGATATTGAAGTTCTTTGGTAAGAAATCAAGAATGTTTCGGTGTTTTTTTTGTATTATCACTCCCAAAGGGGTAAAATAGGGATGATTTTAAAATTAACATGTTTTACGAAAATAATGTACATCTTTTCAGGAAATGGAAATATACTCGTAGTCATCGTCCGTATCTTAAGTAACATATAGTATTTTTTATTCATAAAATCGGCCCTCGGTTAGCAAAATAACCTTCCTTGCATGTAGGTATTACAAATAATTTATTATTTAAAATAACATAACATCACGCCTGTAATCCCAGAAGGGTTAGGCGGAGGAGTACTTATAGTACATCCACATTTCGCCAGTTATGTTTAAGTCCCATGTAATAGGGGGCACAAATCCAGACTCCGGGCTGCTACTGAGAAATTCTGGATAGAAAAACCCAATAACACTTTGCCCGACCTGGGAATCGAACCCAGGACCTCATGCTCAGCAGTAGCTCTTGGGGCAACTAGACCAACGAGGCAGTCATTTATTATTATAAGACATTTAAAAACATAAAAACCTGTTTTATTTATTTGAAACCGGACAACTGTGAGTAGGACTCGCGCCCTGAGGGTTCCGTCTCAAAGCTGTGGTCGCTCGGCTGCCCAAATTTCCAATTCCGGATTGGAGGTCAAACTTAACTTTTCAGTGTTCAGTTCAGAACTTTTAGTATTAGAGTGGAGTATACCGACTTGAATGAAATACAGTCTAATGTTACTTCAAGAAAGATTTAAGAACAAACTCAACTTTACAGTTGCTATATATCTATAAATGTCATGGGTCATTTAATAAACACCTCTTTGTCATAGGAGTCACAGACAGTCCGCTGTGCAGGGCCTGCATGGAGGAGGACGAGACAGCAGCTCATGTGCTTCTAAACTGCCCGGTGGTCGCCACATATAGGGCAAAGCACTTCGGTAACCCAGGTACGGAAGGATAATTAACTTTACCTTACTTCTCCCCATTCTTCATGCTGCCAGGTCCACGGGAAGTACCTTATTGTATATTGCGTGCCATATGTTTTTATTGCCTTGACTTGGAAGTTTCATTTTCTTTACAGGTCCAAGGGACCATAAATCTAAGTGTATAAATCTATTTTAACTTGATACCTCCACGCGTTCCTGAGAAGAAGGGTTTTGACAGACAACGAAGTCATCCTGTTGTGGTAACCATTTTTTTATTTTGAGGTATGGAACCCCAAAAATATTGTTCGAATTTATTATCTGCCTGTCTGTCTATTTCCTTCTCATGGCGTAACGACTGAACAGATTCAGATGAAAGGCATACGGATAGGCAATGACCAGGGTTAGGACATAAGGATTTTATGAATCCCTGTAGTACGTTTCTGTGGAATAATTTACGACCTTTATGCGAGTGAAGCCGCGGGTTTTTATTTATTTTGATTAAGCACACCAACAGCACAGTCACTTACAATTCTAATTAAACAACACATAAAATTAGCATTTCAGTAACCATGCAAATAACAGGTTCGACATTGACATTATGAATATTATTAGAGACAAAAGTTAAAATAAAGTGTGTCTAGAAGACCTATATCTAGAACACTACGTAGACGTGCACTGTTCGCACTGTTTAAATAGGGAGCGTCTGTATGATGCGATACTCATGCAGAAAATATCAATCGGGTAATCTGTCAAGTTGGATCTTTCATTATATTTAAGTTAATATTACTATTTTTATTATAATTAGCTATCATTATGTAGATGGGTGAAGAGTATATACGAAATATTTGGAAGTGTCGGCGATGTGACCCTATTTACGCTTTAGGTCGCTTTCTCGGCAACTGCAGCCTGTTGAATTAGATCTTAACCTTTGTTTGTTTGTTTTGAAATGACAGAAAGTGTAGTAAGAATGATAAATAGAAAGTAAAAATGAAGAAATTCTCCAAGGGACGTGTCGTGTTGTAGAACCTTTGGAGATCTCAGTGCCGGCACCCAGATCAGCCAAATATTCAGCTCTAACTAACGAGGTCATTAAGGACTTTGCGAAATGGAATCCGAGGAGGCTGATAAGCGTTAAGCAAAATAAAATGTTTTATCCTTTTTTAGTGTTAACTTTGCTAAAACCAACCCTCAGCGGGGTCAGGCCGCTCCCAAACGACGAACCTGGTCCTCCGCCACTGATATCAAATTCAAATCCCTCACTTCCGCTGCAGAGAAGATTCCGGTCATCATCTAAATGACATGTAATAAGCTAGCAGATCGGTTTATGGTAGGCAGAGGTCGAATGCCTAACTGTTCAGCTTACTCTAAGACGGTGGCAATCAGACGATTAGTGTATGGTATATTCTACGAGATTTGATTGCATTTGTGATTACCATTGTGAGCGTGTAGTGGCGGCCGCGAGAAATTGCCTACGTGTTTCGAGAAATTGTAGAATTTTGCTTATTTCGTGAATTTGTTGTTTGTTGTTTTTAAATGAATGACGGATGCTCACCATGTCCGGAGATGTCCTGGATAATTTATCTGGTAGAAAATGTAATGCAAGGAACTGACTTTGTTTTTACATTGGATTTGTTTTACAATATTTTTATTCAGATGTGTTAAAGTTTTAATGGCAATGGTGTGATTTGGTTTAAATAGGTTTTTATTTTTAATATTTTATTTATCTTTTGTAAATATTCTTTTATATTTTGTGAATGTGAGAAAGTTGTAGGCCTTGTGGACTGTAGATTTGTTGACCATTGTTTATTTGTTACGCATATGGTACTTTTTGACAGGCCTGCAATGTCCTCCCAGTACCTATTAACACTGTAATTTGAAAACATTGTGAAAGCCAATTATTTTTAAAAGAGTGACCGTGGAGTTTCTAGCCGGCTCTTCTCCATAGGAAACGACAAATTGGAACCGTGCACCTAGCTTCTGACGTATCATATGTGCCCATGTAGGTTTATGTGAAACAAAATACATAGATTTGATTGTGGATACCTATCTGGACACTATATAATAGGTTCAGCAACTTTTTATTAAAAAGCGAATAAAATTATAAGTATATTCAAAATAGGTGTAGGTGGGTAAGTATTGGTAACTTAATTAGCTACCGATTTTAGACGATGACAAATAAACTCTTAAAGAATGTATAGTGAACTACAATTTTCCATTTTTACAAAAGAAAAGGCACGTCGACGCCTTTCGCTGAAGCTACAGTTTCCTAGAAAAGCAGTGACCGCACAAAACGGCCGCAGTGAAGGCTGTCATAAAAATGAAGACAGCGGCAAAGATTTAAATCGTTAGATACCGCGTCAAATGAGAGTTTGTTTCGTTTTGACAATGACGCAGACCGTATGTGAGCATGGACAGTATGTTGTCATTGTGGACACTTGTACTCGTGAAGAGTACGGTGAGGTCAAATATAGAGATATAAATCTTTGGGCAGCGGGGTATAACTTAACGATGTCAAAAACGCTCTCTAGGAAAACACGTCAACTTACTTTTCATAAACAACGTTCCCGTGACGTCATTCACGGGCTTTTCTAGAAAACCGTAGCTTGTAGGAGCAGTGGTGGCCCAGGGGTAACGGCCGCAACTTACGAGTTGTAGGTCGTAGGTTCGAACCCAGACAGGCGCTTTACTTTGTGTAAATTATTTCATCACCACTGCTCTCAAAACGGTGAAGGAAAACATCGTGAGGAAACCGGCATGTCTTAGAACCAAAAATTCGAAGACATGGAGACAAACCGCACTGGGCTCGCGTGGTGGATTACACTCCCTCTCACAGAGAGGAGGTCTGTGTCCCAGCAGTGGGAACATAATAGGCTGATTATGCTATGCTATGCGTAGTTTATGCGAGGAGGTTCGTTTCAAGAAGATAACCATTCACAACACGCCACCGTCAATGTAAGTACCTGTTATCTTTCTAACTTTCTTAACCTTATCCAGTCGCCTTTAAATTTCCTCATTTCTCCAACTGTGCAAACATTTCTGCTCCTAATGCTCCTATGCGCAGGCGCACATTAGTCGTCATATAACGCGGCCTGCGCTGTGTGTTAAGCACCTCGTTAGCTCCCAATCGCCTTTTAGTGCTCTTATGACTTAATACTTCGCTAGAATCACTTAATTTTTAATTACTTATTCGGTTTTTTATTTGTTATTGTTAGGTTTGTTTTGCTAGCATGTTTAATGGTTGTCATACAGTTAGTTGTTCCACTAATGATCGGGTACCCAAACAACTTATCTTCGATAAAAAATACAAGCTCCAACTTCACGAGGATCGAAGATGCGAGGGTTTGTGCCCTGCAGAGCTGCGCATCTTCACAGACGGATCCAAAACAGGTAGTGGCACATAGACTTGTTCTTGCTCGTTCAATGAACGGACCGCTCCGATCTAGTACAATCTGTGAAACGTACTAGTTCGGTCTACTAGTACTATTAGTACATTTATTACACTGTGGAATGAAGAGTTCTACGAGTGCTTGTATGGTATCACGCAGTTAGGTTATCAAATGCAAATTTTTACAACTTCAGGAATTCGGTGGCAGAAGCTAATAAATAAAAATATGCAGTAACATTTTAATATTATAGTAAGCGAATGGCATCATACATATATATATATATATATATCTATTTTGAACAGAATAATAGCAGTGTACTAAATTCAAAATGAAAACTCACTAGAAAGTATTTAAAAAATATTTTAGTAGAGCAATCAGAAATTAATTAAAACTCGGCAACCTCGCATAAATGTTTCAAAAGACATAAAGCAAAATAGAATAAAATGTTATCATGATAATGATCTAAACAACTTGGCAAATCAGAGTTATGAAGTTGTAAGTTTGAGTACCTACTCAAAGTGCACCGAGTGCAACAGAGTAAAGAGTGCGTCTCTCTCGTTCCTTCGCCTTCCCGCGTCGCCAGGCGTTCAGTAAAGTTCGGTTGCGTCAGTTAAGTGTCGCCGCAATGGCGGGCTTGCGCATCTTAGTACAAGCACATACATAGTCTGTGGATCCAAGTCCGAGCGACCGATCGGACGGAACGTGATCAAAACGAAGTACTGAAGTACTAAATGACCGAAGTACTAATAAGCTTAGAGAATAGTTCATTCTAGTACAGTGTCATGAATGAATTCCTAATAGTACTTAGTTCATGTACTACAAAAGCCTAGTGGCACAGGTGCTGGAGTCTTCTCGGAGTCAAAGTCAAAGATTTATTTGCAGATAAATATGGTTTCAAAAGTTCTTAAAATGGTAGTAGAACAGTAGCTTAGCATATTTAATCATAACATAATGACATGCAAATTTTGGTACAGGTACAATTAGTTCATTTACATTTTAACTGAAAAAAATATTTTAAAGTATAGAAGGGATTCTCAATTAGCCATCTGTGTAAAGCCTTTCTGAAGCGGACCATGGGAAGTTCTTTAATTTGGAAGACTTCAACATACGCATAGCCACACCATTGGGGGTCCATAACTCATATTTATGATGGTGGTATTTCTCTAGCTGCTTCGGCCATCATGGTCAGGGAAGTTAAGGACCACTCTGTTCTGAACGCCGAACAGCTTACATAGTTGAATCTGGGCTAATATACGAGTGTCACCAGTGCCTTAACCAGGTGGGTAGCCTCAATAATAGAACCAATCAATGGATCAAAGGAAACAGCAGTTCGAGAGGCAACGATGCAGCCGACGAACTTGCCAGAAGAGGGTCGAGTGGGACCTGAACCCATTTTGCCATTCCCCTTTGGGTACTTACGCACTCTGGTAAGGAAAAGCACCAGGGACCAACATCTTAAACTATGGTTGGAACAAGTTGAGTGAAGGCTGCACAAGTTCCCATGATCCCCGGTGCAAGTGTGAGAAGGGAACACCGGGGAGGTTTGTAGTCAGTAAGAGTCTGACAGACCCCTCCGCCCTCCCCAGGGCGGGGGACATCCATGAAGATTTTCCTCCCCGGAACAAAAAAAAAGGTGAGTGCAGGCAGGCTAAGGAAGCACTCCCTACAATTGATGGCCGCCTCACAAAACAGGTTCTCCTACTAACCAAACAACAGCTGCGTACAGTTACGACAGCTTTAACTGGCCACGGGTCGTTTAATAAACACCTCTTTGTCATAGGAGTCACAGACAGGCCGCTGTGCAGGACCTGCATGGAGGAGGATGAGACAGCATCTCAATTGCTTCTAAACTGCCCGGTGGTCGCTACATACAGGGCAACGGCTTTGGTAACCCAGGTGCCCTACGCGAGGCGGCCGGTAACACCAAGGCGTTGCTGGCTTTTCTCGAGGAGCTGGGGTGGATCGAATGATTGTTTTTCCCACAGTACGCAAAATACGCGCATTGACGTGGAGTTGCGGACACCTATTACCTACTTGTTAGTTATGCTAGGATAAGACGCGCGAAAAAATTATCAGTCGTCGCATACATTTGGGTCGAGTAAGTATTAAGGTTTTGCACGGGTAGTTGATGATTTTTTCGCGATTACGTCGTCGTCGTTGGTCCTATGGAGAAAATTGTTCAGTGTGATGGCCTGTACCACACCTTTCTGATACATGCAGTGTTACACTCAAAAAAAGAAAGAATGGGCATAACATTTTCCTGCTAGATAACTAAACTGGAACTTATCTAAGGCAAGTGTACAGGCCAAAACTCGTGCAGTGGCATTACAAAAGCCAGTAAAACTTTGTTTTACGTCGTAATAATTCTTAAACATTCTGAAGATTAAAAGAAGTTTGAAAAAAAATTGAAAGCTGTGTTGCACAATTTTATTGCTTAAGACTTTGGTATAAACTTGGGCTTAAATATAAACAAAAAAAAAAAGCCTGGTGAAAGAAAATACCAATACTTTTATCATTCAGTATCTATCAGTATTCAGTATTCAGTATCTCTGATCTCTAATCAAAATATCGGCCATTATTTTAATGTAAAGTACTCAAAGTACATAATAACGTATGTACAGCAACTTTATTACTGTAAATATACACCTACGTAATGTACTCTTATTACATTTTTCCTCCATTGAATGAGTTATCGGGCAAAGGTAGTAATTACAGACAGCCTATAAATATGTATGCACATACATTAGTCGTTATAGAACTTAGATAAATCTCCGTTGATCTACCATCTTGCACCGAAAAGGTCGTCATTATATGAAATTCGAACATTGGAAGAGTTTAGCGATATAGTTTTAGAGGTAGAGAGAGTGAGAGGAAAGATAATGATGTTACCCAATGTGAAATACGGTGTAATGTTGCACGCTCCTTATTAATATTCGAAAATAAAGAATGTTGCCATTTGCCCTCCGGGATGGGGAGTATATTTTTATACTAGTGCTGTCTATTGTGGAGTATCGATATTATTTTGTCAAAGATACGAGGGAAGAAATAGAATCGTCATGATGGCATACCTACCTGTCTGTAGGTAGTTTTAGGGCGTAAATTATTTGAAGATATGAATTACTGATTCCGTGATTGCAATATTTACCTGTGTGTTAGTCAGTTCAACAGGTTTTGGGCAGTTTTCATCTTAGTGTTTATTGGTGATGTGATTTTTCTGTGTTCTGACACTCCTTTCCTCCCCCTAAGTCAGCGTTACCAAGTGCATGCGACCCTCTACTTCACTGTTAGGTTATTACACTGGTGTAAATAGGTATCACTTTCTGTGTTGCTGTTGATTCTAACAAAAAATGAAACACATTAAACATTGTTTAGCTTCATTTTTATTGCTGAAATAAGTTGTGCACCTACTACAGTAATATACTATCTGAAATAGCCACATTTACCGCCCCACAATAAGGAAAACATTAAATTCATCGGTATCAGAGATTATAGAAAATCGTCAATAAATCGTTGTCACAACACTAGCGGGAGCAGGCTCGATGGTGAGCGATAGTAGTGGTCGAGCCCCGGGCTGCGTGCGCGCCACCCTTTCATTTTCTAATTATATAACTGGCAACACCGGCCCGTGCGCGACCGGCCATCCATCGTAACTTCTTCAGTTTTGAATTTAGAATTATTATTGCGCATTATGCTCTCGCCCGCCGCGATGGACGGACGTGCGTGTCTTTAAGTCGTTATTGTTATTTGTGAGATATGTCCCATAATTTTATTCTCGCGTTTTATGTATATGATTGGGTTTATCGCATAAGTACCATGATTAGGGAAATATTGCAGTCAAGTTTTATATCGCATAGCTTGCTAATGATAAAGGATAAACGTGCTAAATTAGACGTAATTTGCATGTGAGTCATCTTGCGGTCCACTAGCAATATCTACTTTGGATAAAGTAGGTAATGTTAAATGATAAGCAAGAAATAATAAGTATAAGTAGACATTAGCTTGGAATCCAAGCCAAAGATATTAAATTGGTGTCTGAATTCAAATAGTAATTATGGTCATTGCACTTAAAACTCGTTTAGAAATCTGTAACAAGTATTTTAATGTTTTTTTTTTCGAACCAAAATATAATCAACTTTACATGGTGTTTAAAATTAGTCAATACTCGTATTATTATAATAGCGCTTCAGGTTTATAATTTTATTTTTGTTGAGGCCAGGAATTAGTTCAGAGTCAACTAAAACAACCAAAAAAAGAAGATTAAAATGTATAATTATCAACACGAATGTTGCAAAGAAACTTAGGGTGTCTTCTTGTTTTTCAATTGACAATTTTTATAACCTCAATAAAATTGACGTCGATGATTTTTCAATTACAATTTGATTTTTTTGACCCCAGCGAGGTTTGACTAGACTCGATTAATCGAATGGACCCCAAGATGCACCCTAGCCCCTGAAACCCCCTACTGGTTGGTGCTAGAGTGAAGAGACCATTGCATATTAAGAAGTAGACCGGGGGGCGCCATAAATGTTAGGAAAACGTGCCCTTAGGATAGGGAAGGATTGCGAGCCGAACAGGAATACCGGATATGCATCTTAGTGGAGAGACGGGTGATATTTATCTATGGTAGCGGCATCTGTTAAGGACGTCTCAGCCCGGTTGATTCAGCATGTCGATTCTCTAAAAATGTCATCGTGAAGACTTGCGTGGAGTGAGCTGTCAGTGTATTCCCGTCTTGGTCAATCCCTAGCATCAGTGGCACTGACAGCTCACTCCACGCTCACTTCACCTAAATTTTCACGGTGAGATGGTTACAGATTAGCACCACTGGTCGAGCTTTAACCGTGAATCTTTTGGCGGGGTTCAACTTCTTTCTCGGCTCTTTTCTATGTCACTGCTGTGATATGATAAATGCTGCTCTTTTCAATTTCCAATATGTTCGTCTGAGGTGTCGCTACTAACCGTTTCGGGTTTTTGTAAATATCACTTACAGCGTTCTTGATCTTTTGCCGTGTCCATCCAAAAGTTGATACCCTTGTCGAAGTATTATAACGTTATACAAACAATAAATGTTGGAAAAAGTTAAGAGACATAAAGTTGAAACCTTCCGACTACAAGAATATGTTAGTTATCTAACCTGTTAGTGAGTGCTTGCATAAGAGTTTAACAAAAAAAAAAAGGGTGTGTTTACACTTCCATCAGATACTTTTGGGACAGACTATTAGCCCACGTTCTTACGGACGTAAAATAACGCGCACTGGATTTTCAACTCTCTTCACCGAGAGTTGCAAATCCAGGTCGCGATATTTTTACGACCGTGCTAACTTGGGATAACTATAACTAGTTGTTGATTAAATAATAACACAGCAAAGTCAAGTTTAGCACTAGCTAGCAAGCATCACAGATTGACGGATGCACATTATAACCCTCTCGTATCGTGTAATAGCTATCCATGTTATTCAAATGCATGCCCGGCGGCGGTGGCGGTCGGGTGCGGCGTCAAGTGCGCGCGCATTTGACATTGACAGTTCAGACAACATGGCGGATTGGCGGGAAAATGGTTTTTCTGTTTTTCCTTTTGACTTTGAGAAGACAGGAAATGAGTTTATAGTTGTTTAAATCCAAATAAATGAGACTGATCCGAGAAATTCTTATTTTATTTGCACTGGGACAGCTACTGGGTGAGTTTATTAGAACATAAATAAATCAAAATCAGTGGGAAGAGTGTTGACTAATATCTAACTGGGGTGAATTTCATACAAAAATAGCGCTCCAAATCTCGGACGTTCCTGGTGTATTTTCCAAAAAAATCTTTCATACAATCGTTGTCCTGACAATTAAAAATACGACAAAAAAAGAATGATCCAAATAAGTACAGCCGCATTGAACTGATGTGCGGACAAAAATTTGTGGCAATGTGTTTTTATTTATACAGATTGACTTGTCTACGATTATCTTACAAATTTATCCTAAACTGATAAATAAATAAGGCTTGGAAAGCCTTCTACCAATGTTATTGGTTCAGAAGCAGCTGATAGTCCAAGTTACGTGTATAATTAACGCCCACAGAGTAAGCTTAGGATATACCTAGTTAATAAGCAGTTTCTCTGACAGAACGCGCATAGACGCTTAGATATTATCGTAACTAAATGATGTGACATTTAGATGTCTATAATACTTAGGTACTTGAACAGTAAGGTACTTATTACGTAACCAGCCTATAATGGTCCCACTGCTGGGACATCGGCCTCCTCTCTGTGAGGGAGTGGACCGTTACCCACCACGCGGGCCCGGTGCGGGTTTGTAGAAGTCACATGTCTTCGAATTTTTGGTTCTAGGACATGCCGGATTCCTCACGATGTTTTCCTTTACCGTTTTGAGAGCAGTGGTGATGAAATTATTTACACAAAGTAAAGGGCCTGTTTGGTTCGAACTCACGACCTATAACTGGTAAGTCAGTGCCGTTATCACTGGGCCACCAGCCCTCATTAGTTCATATGTCATTGTTAGGTACATGCCGTTCTTATGTGCAAGAGGTCTTTACAACTCGATTTCTAATATCGTTTCGTAGCGTCTTAATAATTAATTGCTGCATCGGTCGACATCATAACTTCAGCGCCGGCTGTCGCTGAAAACCAGCGCTGGGGCTCTCTCTTGCAAAGGGTCGCAGCATTATCCTTAGCGATAGCCGTTTTGCGTGTGTGTTTTGCATGTTTACCCACTTTTTTTTAGAATTTGTGTTCTTTTTTTGCGTCATGTTTACCGCCAATAAACGTTTTTTCTTTCTTTCTATTTTAAATTGGAGTCTTGACTTCATGCTTTAGGGCATGTGAAATCCAGTTGAACTCTTTATTACAGCACTAGCTTGTGCCCGGAACTGCGTCTGCATGAAATTTCTTGTTCCCTCGACCCACTCCGTCGCATTGCATCTTCTGCGTTACGTTTTCGCTTTGCGTTCTTTCTTACTTTTTTTTTGTTTTTGCTCGGCTCCTAAGGGCCCTAGCTAGCGTGATGCTAGTATATAACCTTCCTCAAGAATTGGGCTATCAAATGTAAAAATAATTTTTCAAATGTGACTAGTAGTTTAGACCGGAGATTAGCGCGTTCAAACAAACACAAAAAACTTAAGCTTTATTATAAGTTCGTTTAAGAATGAGAATGAGAATAATTAATTTATAAAACATAGGTAATAAAATATAAAGGTCTTAAAAATAAGGTAGTGCGCTACGTTTTGCCAATATTGGCATACAAATGATTAATCTGATTAAAGAAGATTAAATGAGTACGATTAAATTTCAATTATAAAATTACAACATGATTATTATTATAATAAAAATTTGAGTACTGCATGCAAATTAAAAATAACATTACATTTCAAAATTTAAAGAGATAGAGATTAGAGATAGTACTTCGTCCGCGACTTAGTCGGCGTAGACTTCGTATTGTGTTCTTACAAAATGTAGCAACCCCCTCCATCCCTTTTAACTGGTTGTTTTAGAAAATTAACGATAATCATATTTTTACTTCGTAAGGCAGTTCGTTAATGCAGATACGCATTGTAATCATCCGTCAAACAATTAATTGTCCCCTTTTACTGGTCCATTTTCGAAAAACCCAGAAACTTGTAACTTTTTATGTTCTGTCCAATTAATACTGCTATTCGAGGTAATCGGACAGCGCGTTAAGATTTTTCCGTACAAATTTTAGCATGCTCCTATCCAAATCCTTTGCGGGGTAGTTTTGATAACCTAATTATGACAAACTTTGATAACCTATTTATGACAAATCGGGCTAAGTTTCAAATTGATTAAATGAAGTTGTAAGATTTTTCATACAAACGAAATCGAGAGGGCTTTTCACCTCTTTAAAGGTCGAATTTCCAAAAACCTCTTCTAAGAGCTCGCCTACATTATAGAATTAAACCGGCTAAAATCTGAAAAAATATCATCCTGTAGTTTTATGGCATCAATTGATAGGGTCAATCATAAGGATCAAATCTCTTTAACAAACATGATAAATTAAATTAAAGGAAAACCATAACATCAAAAGGGCGATTCCCGAGTGTAGCAAGCGAGTTTTCGAAAATCGTTGAATGCAGATTTGTTTCTTTTTAAAAATAAAGGAGTGTTTCCTTTGAGTAAGATTTTCTCTCCCCAGTATTTCGAGTACTTTCCCCCCAGGCGAGGTTAAAAAATTCCACACCATATAGATAGAAAGATTTACCAACACAGGAGCTTCAAAAGGTCTTAATATTGTTTTCGTAAAATGTGAAAGGCAGATAATAGTGTGGAGATATGGGTGATCGATATTTGGCGCCACACTCAGTCATAAGGAAAGGAACCGTAGTGCTATTCTGTAACCGTCTCATAGTGAAAACTTAGCTGAAATGAGCGTGGAGTGAGCTGTCAGTGCCACTGATGCTAGGGATTGACCAAGACGGGATGACACTGACGGCTCACTCCACGCAAGTTTTAACGGTGAGATGTTTACAGAATCGACATGCTGGACGCGGAAAGGGCTGCTTCTGTTTCACATGGGGCAACTCTATGGAATCAATAAATACGTAAACCGTGATAGCAATATCAGGGTTTATATTTATAGCTATACAAGTGATTGTAGCTTAACTTTTTTATTTTAAACACGACTTGTGTCCGTGGGTATGCTATTGTGCTGTTTTCGGCCTTCACAAAATATATGACAAAAATTTAAATAATAGAAATGCGTGTATAAAATTATAATTAATACCTCCACATATTAAGTAGGTCGGTGTACAATCATATTTGGCAAGACATACCTATTATTTACTTTCAAAAACATGACCTTTTGCGATGAAAACTCAATCTATAGAGTGATTAATCGCTTAGAACAACTGTAATTAAACATTTAACTAAACCATTATAGATTACGTTCTATCACACACGACAAGATGGCGCCCGGAGCAGTTCACTAAATGGTAGTTTAAAATCGGTCAAAAGCCCCAATCATGGTCGGAACACGATAACGAGTTTATCTAAATGTACTATTTGTAATTACTCTCATTATAATGAACAATTAATTGGTGTAGTTAGCAGATTTTATGAAGCTTCACTTTCTTTTTAATTTATTTAGAAATCAGCTGCTTTATCAGCTGTCATTTATCTTGACCGGATTGGTTGCAGCTTCAGGGGAGGCAAGGGTTTTAGTGTCAATTGTCATAGTTTTTTTTATTCAATGGTAATTTTCGATTTTGTGAAACAAGTTCTTTGCAGGATTAAGAAGGTAAGATCCTTATGACAGATTCTATTTCCTGTGAAAACGACGGTTTCCATAATAATATATTTTTAACGTTTTCAATTGCCTTTCTACGTAAATCCGGATTTCGGATTTGAATGATTCTGTTGGTCTTAAACTAACGAAAACAGAAACGTCTTTAACTTTACATGAAAACGCCAAGTCATCCATGAAATAAAGTCAATGCTAGTTATGAATCTTTTTTAGTGTTGGTTATATATTTTAGCAAGTAGAAGAACTCCTTTTTGATAGCAGGGACCTATGGCTCGCTCATAGACTTCTATAACTAGGGGCTCACTGACGTTATGACGTCCCTGCCAAAGAACGACAACCAAAAGCATAGTCCATCAAAAGCAGAACTGTCTAATTTGATAGGAAAAAGCGCGCGAAATCAGTCACAGATAATATCTGGCGAGAGAGATCTCTATCTATTCTGTGGGCGTCACGTGACCGCCGGCGGGTGGCCACGTGACCATGTTTACACAGTAATGCGCCCTTTATTAACCCGCACTTGAGGGTACTTCATCAAGATAGGGTGGTAAGCTAATAAGTACTAACCCTAATAAGGTCGGTTGTATATTAAATTTTGACGGTATAGGGGAGCATCGGTGAAGTTAAGTAGGTATTTGGCTGATATCGTTTGCAGTCCCGAACCAGGCTTCTGTAACACTCTTTTCTCTTTCCAACTTAAAGCTTCTACTAGGGATTTTCAAGTTTAGGAAAAGGGGGTGTAGTTCTCGTTCTCGTCAATTAAACTATGACAACGTCATTATCTGCCTAGCCCGTTCCCAACCCTATTGGGGTCGGCTTCCAGTCTCACCGTACCAGTATTTTACATAGAGCGACTGCCTATCTGACCACCACAACCCAGTTACTGGGTAATGATACCCTTTGGTAACACTGGTTGTCAGACTTTCGGGCATCTGGCGACCCGTAACGACTGCCAAAGATCCACGAATGACAGCCGGGACCAACGATATGTAAAGATGGTCACCCATCCACGGACCAACCGCGGGGAGCATTGCTTAACCTGTTCGATCGACCCCGGCGGCTGTTATTACATGGCCACAAGCCATGGCCATAGACCTTTAATGAAAGTATTCAATCGTGTAGATCGCCGAGTAGACTGGCCACGGAGATTCTGGTGCTCCGTCTAGGTGTCTGGGTTTAGGTAGGGTCTCTCCATGCCTCTGGCCACCTTCAATATGATTTCGTGAATCATTAATCATTTGCTAACTGAAATTCACCACACTAGGTACTTCTTGTAGTGAAATTATTGATTCTTCACACAAAACTCAGTTCATAGTTATAGTATTCTCGAACAACAAATACAGATATTCATATAGAAGAGTGTTGTGCTCGTAATCCTGTGCGTCAACAGCTCTCTATATTGAGTGACGCTTGACATTTGGCTGCTCAGAGGATTAATGGAGTGCGGGACGGGTGGATGCGGTAGTTTAATTGAGCACTGCTCGGTTCGAGAAAAGGTTAGGAAAGAATCTGAATTTATGTTTACGTGTAAAAGTATTATCGTGATGAAGTAATTGGTTTTGAAATGATGAGTTGGTTTCTATTCTAGTCACTTCTTATAAAGATACGGTTCGTTGTTGTTTCGGCAAGCTGTCATAGGTAGGGTAATAGGTAGGGTTCGGTCTTTTCCCTCGAGTGCTGATATGGCATAGCGTAGGCCGAATTGAATTAAAAAAATCTAAAACAATGGTGACTGCGTCTTCTTTCTAAACAGTAGTTAAGCTTAAACGCTTTTTAATATAGTTGTCTCTGTCTAGCGACACTAACTCTTGGCATGTTGCAGAAACCAAATTACAACATAAATTAATACCTAGTGTGATAGTGCACACACAAAAAGGTGCAAAGGCGGACTTAACGCCTAAGGCATTCTCTAGCAGTCAACCAAGGGTGGTGAAGAGATAAGATGACAGTTGCTTTGGTTGATAGGAACAATCAAGGAACAATAGCCTTAAAAAAATATGAATTGTGATGAATTATAAGTGAAATAGAAATTGTGTAAATACATAGGTAACTAACTTAAAATAAATATACATACATATTAACTATAATATATGCTTATAATAAATATATACGAATTCAATGGTGAGAGGTGTTGAGATGACTCTACGCTATTTGTTTCAAAAATAACTCTGCAAGTTCCGCTTGACTTGTGGCCGTCCATATAACAAGAGAAAGGGCATTTCAAAGAAGTATGGGTTGAATATGAAAGGAAGAATGAACAAAGTCAAAGGTATGAGAGGGACAGAGCAGGAGAAGATTGCTGGAAGAACGCAGTTTCTTAGCGTGAAATGGACATAGATTTTTGCTTTATAATCACTCAAGCAATCAAGACTAAAATCAAAACCTTTATAGCACTAATAACTGTTGTGAAACTTTTCGGAGATCATCATGACGTATATACCGTATCCAAAACTTCCCACATCGTTACCACCCAAAAATGAACAACACGGCTCACAAAATCCTTGTTGATTTTTGTTCTCAGCGAGGGCGATCAGGCGATCGCGTATTCTGTTCGTTTCCCAAGACTAGCCTCTCAGGGGACTGCGGGACAAATTCTGCTGATATAAGCCTGTTAGCACCCTACGTGGGCTAAATTGTATGCAGTTATTGTGGACGCGAAGAGGTGATTATTTTTAGTGTGGGAGTAATCTTGTACCTCTGTGCGTTTGACGTGTGTCAATAGAAAGCAAACATAAAATTGTAAAATTCTCAGTGGTGCGTTTCAAATTCGAAAAAGTTCTTGTAAGTATATATCCTGTTTCTACATTTAAATCTGCAAATTTGACATCTGTAACTTTTATAGTTGAAACAAAATAAAGAGTATTCTATTCTACTCTAAAGTATATGTGCACCCCGCGGTTTCACCGGCATTAGTCTAGATCCCCTGGGATTATCGGGATAAAAAGTTTCCATCCAAATTTCATCCAAATCCGTTAAGCCGTTTTAGCGTGAAAAGGTAAAAAAACAAATACAAAAATCTAATATTTTCTCTTTAAAATATCAGTTTACATCAATTATCATCATCCTGAGCAAACCCCACACCTTAGATATCATCATCCTAATTTTACGGGAGTTTAATGAAAATGTAACTCTGCTAAACAAAAGACAGTCGTCATTCGAGAACACGATGATTTCTTTTAAATAATAGAATCAATCATCGTGTCATCATCAATAGGCTGACAAAATTCTAGGTTGATCATAATTAGGTACGTATTACGAAAACCATGCTCAAGTGAGTAAAAGTCCTGTCATTATTTTTGATTGAAAGCCCAGAAACAATAGCGATTTTTGTGCAGTCACCTATCATTTCTATATGGAAATACATGGCAAAACATCGATCTTGAACACAGGCCACAGTACTTATAAAAGTATGCACATTACCAAACCCGATTCGCCACCCTTCTGATCCCTAAAAAGAAGCCCTTAAACCCATAACTTTATGCATAACTAATATTTATTATCGGTTTATCTTGCGCATGCGATCCCGCGTCATCAATGACGTCATTACAAGATCTGCATAAATGTCCCCGTGCGACTGTGGCCCTCTGGGGAGAGTGGTTAGATGAAGAAACTGTATTGTTATTCAGATAAATGAAGGGTGAAGGAATTTGGACTTTAAGTTGGTCACAATGGGGTTGTGTTTTGTTTGTGCTTATGGTTTATAGGACAGATGGAGAGCAGTAGTACAACTAAGGCTGCCGACGTCTATTGCCAGATGTGAAGAAGGCCTTTGCCTGGGTCGGTAAATTCTATGGTGAGAACTGTTTAGTCATACCTCTTCAACTCTCGCGATCAGCTCTTTGGTTCACTTTTAAAAGCTGTAGAAACCTTTATTGATATAGGGTATCAACCTGAGGATGGAAGGTATAATAAAGAGATAAATTATCACATTTCTTACATAAAAAATTGTCGTCGATATATTCTTTCTAGCTACTGCACTGTAACAAAGCATAGCGTATTTGGACTGGCAATGTTACACTCCTGTATTCCAATCTACTTGAGTTTGTGATAAAATAATGAGAAAAGGTTTATAAATTATAAAACAACTATCACTTGGTCCGTGACTTCGTCCGCGTGGATTTCTTATTATCTCCTGCAAAATGTAGCACCCCCTCCACCCCTTTTAATCGGTAGTTTTGGAAAATCATGATTATGATATTTATACTTTCTTTGGCTTAATCCAGACACGCAGTGAAATCCTCCCTCAAACACTTAATTACCCCCTTTTGCTGGTTCATTTTAAAAAAACCCAGAAACTTGTTACTCTTTATTCTCTGCCAAGAGTTTCAATACCGTTATTCTAGGTAACCAAACAACCGTTCAAATTTTAGCACCCTCCAAAATCTCTTTGACGGGTAGTTTTTAAAACTTAGTAATGACAAACTATATTATTATTTTAATAATGTTTTCGGGTTAAGTTTAAGTTTATTAATTAATGAAGTAAGATTTGTCATACAAACGTAAACCCGCTTTTTACTCATTCAAAGGTCGAATTCCCAAAACCCCTTTTATAGAGTGTACAATAAAGAAAGAACCCTTAATTTTTCATATGTTAGTCATTCGGCACTTCGCCCACGCTTTCGTTCGCGTGAATTTACCCGAAATTTCACCGCCCCTTTAATTTGTAGTACTCGTAATAATGAATAAGGTCTATTATTTATTTAAAGATAAGTATTCGGGCCAAGTTTCCAATAAATTAATCAAATGAATAAGATTTTTCATCCGTATTCTCACATGTGGAGACATGGATGAAATTTAGGAAAATCGTTTCCGATGTTTTCATAACTTGACTCAAAGATTATTTATACAAATTTTCGGCTTTATCAAGCCACGCAGTAAAATCGTCCACAGAATTGACTACCCCTTTTCAACCTTTTTATTTTTGGTCTTAAAAATAAATATAAACTGTGACATTCCCAAATCCCACTTTAGTAGTTGAGAAAAACACAAAATAAAAAGACATTTTTTTTTTAGATATGTATACGTGCCAAGTTTCAAGTTTATTATCTCAAGAAATAAGATTTTTCATACAAACGAAATCCTCCTTTTCACCCCCTTAAATGTCGAATTTCCAAATAGAATTTTATTCATTATGAAAGGAAGCCGTGTGCAAAATTTCACGTTACCAGTCCTAGCAGTTTCGGCTGTGCATTAATGTGTCAGTCAATCAGTCAGTCAGTTTCTCCTTTTATATTAATATAGGTAGTTTTAATTAATTTTTGTTGCTCACTGTTCAAAGCGAGTCAAGTATCGTCCTAAGTGAATTCAACTGTTTCGCAGACTTGTTTCTCTGCCATTCACTTGCATACTAATAATAATGTCACCCTTCAGTTATAATAGTAATATGCAAATAATACGCATAATTTAGGGGGTACCCGTGTTTTATCTATTTATCTATGGAATTGCTCAATTAGCGATACGAAAGCGATGCAAATCGCGACATTATCTACTCTATGGAATATGTTAAATGATTTATTGTCTTTGAATGGTGTATTTTTGTTTTGCCTGTGGTCAAGGATTTTTTTTGCTTGTCATCGTGATAAAGGCAGGTTATGGATTACTTTGGTTTTGATGGCAACATCCACCTGCGTATTGACTTGTAGCCGTTTTTTGATTTTGACAGAATAGTGTTCAAAATGTAGGTCCAGCAGCACCAAGTGTCCTGAGGGTCTAGCCTCTAAAGACATTCGTGGATTATATTAAGTATACCAAGTCATTCAACAGCAGAAGGCAGTTTAACTATCAAGTCTTTTCCATTTCGAATCTATTCTGTAAGCCGACGTAATTTCTGGGATTCTATCAACCTAAATTCTAAAACAACAATCGAAATTATAACTGATTGATTTGATGTGGTTTTGATTTTTACGCGCCAATGGCTCTAGTATCGTCGTGACACGAAAAATTAAAACATGACCACACGCAATCAATCCTTTGAACATTAGAGCATCGTTCTTAAATGTTATTTTTATTACGGTCACACATTTATAACCATTAGCGGCACAACAAAAACTGTAACAAACCACTAATTTCACCGAATCTATAAAAATATATAAATCAAAGAAAAAAACAAACACCACAGACTATTAATATCTCTATCCTTATACTTAAAGTTCGGAAAAGACGATAATTACAGTCCACGAACGTCGGGCTTAACGTTCGAAAATTAAAACTTGTAACGTTCAGCCAGCACGTATCATTATGTTTGCATTATTTTGTTTTTATTTGTCGACCTGAGGTTAAGTTGGGTCACGACACATCCCAATTAAGGGTGATTAGGCGTCGTAATTTATTGAGTGCGTTTCTGAACGGTTGTGGCACCGCGGCCTCTTTGACTCGTGAGTGTCATGGCGCCAAATTCTTTTATTAATTTTATTTTTTAATGTGTTGAGTTGCGAACATGGGCTTCGAAAGTCTGTCGAATAATGCCAGTCATCGATTTAATCGACGCCACGAGCGAGTTATAATATTTTTATTATTTAATGAGGCTGCTTTCTCTTACGGGCATTGTAATAGCCATTAGGAGTGTGTTATTAAAGTCATAGATTTGACCTCTACTCAATTTTTTTTGTGCGTAGCTGCGTAGGTGGACTTTTCACGCTCTTGTTTGCTATGTGTAAATTTGTAAGACAGTTTACTCCTTGAATTCACGTGAAACATAAAGATTCACCTGCATTCTTCTCAGTAACTGCATGCTTTTCAGTTCTGATACAAAAACATCAAGATTATCAAATCATCATTATCATTCTCTAACTCTTATCCCTATCTATTTCGGTTCGGCGCAACATATCTTTTCCATCCTTACTTCTCTATTAGTTATTAAATCGGTAGTCAACCCTTTTCTATCAATATCATCTTTCACAAAGTCCATCCATCGTTTCTTTGGTCTTTCCCTACTCTTATAGACGTCCACATTCAAACACAAACCTCTCATCACCACATTTTCCTCATTCATCAGCATCACATACCCATACCTTGACAACCGATTTCCACACAACTTTTCAGTCCGCAGTTTCCTCGCTATATACATTTCTTATTCTATCCATTCGCGTAACACCATTCAGCATTCTCATCTCAGCTCATTTTTCCATATTTCCGAGTAAGTTTCCATTGCAACGAAACAAAATGTAACGCAGATTCCAAACATATTAATAGCAAATTTAATTTATAATAACAGGCAAACCTTCTTTAGAACTACCTTGCACCGATGCACGGCTTGCATAATAATCTATGCAAATTGTATAATCTGTGCGTGTCTATTACACTGTCAGGTAAATTACGCGGGAAGGTAATTTGTCACCGTTTGACCCCCCGCCCCGCCTTCGTAATAAATATTGACCTGGGTAGGCTAGCTTATGTTACGCCACAAGGATGACGTCAGAGCTTCCGTATTCTTTCGAATATCATTTAACTAATTTTTTTTAAGACCAGCATGGCTATTTTCAACCGTACGAAATGATTGTCCTTTCTAAATCCAAGAGGAAAAATTAGGAAGGAGTCCGAAAAATCAGGAAAAATTAGAAGAAAAAACGGTATTTAACATAACAAGTAAGTCCAGTGCATGTGCATCGAATGTGTCTATAAAATGTCTTGAAAGTCGGCAAGATATGATCCACCAAATAGATTTCAAAACCTGGACTGTTTTTACGGTAGCAAAAAGATTCCATAAAGATTTTAAATAAAGAATGAATCCAAAAACATCACGCGCAGTTAACGTTACGTAAGTTAAAGATGTCGAAATCCATAATAGCTCATAGTATTGCATGATAATCAGCCAGTAATTTATTGCAAATCAAAGGAAGGCCAGATATCGAATTATCTAATCGTACATTAAATGCATAGGAATAAAAGAAAATTGCCGTGCCTTCGTGCAAATCAAAATAATATGACGTTTTATGCACTTGTCTATGGTGTTTATTTTTTTTATGAAGTTCTATGGATGTAGTTATTTTATCGATCGCGTAATTACTTACGTAGTATTTTGTATCAGGGGGAAACCGTTTGTATGACTTTTCTCTGTTCATTTTCTTTTGTTACACTCACCACCACGTTGGCCAGTTCTCATGAAAGTATTGATTACAACATTCTTGTTTCATATGTATACAATGTGTCTTCATTCACTGTAAAGCCAAGTATTAAAACGGCTTTATGCTTAGGAAGTCGTTTATAATGTGTAGCTTATAGTATCATCATCAAGTCAACTTGTAGAAATAGGTTCAATCACTCACAGTGACCACCAGCCAACCTGCGAAGATGATTTTTCCACCCAATGACGTTATACACAAAACAAATATGACACATAATGAAATATGACACACTTTATAAATGCTACGTAATAGTCCACCACAATCATACAGTGCGCGAAGTTAAGGAAAGACTCATACCGATACCTGTTGTTAGAAAGAGATAAATTCACGTAATAAGTTATGTCATTAGCTGCTGCATTTTCATTGGCACAATGAACATGCAGCAGCAAGTCAGTTTCAAGTCAGGCGATTGTCTTGCTTTTATCTAGCCAATATTGAGCGCAGGTAACTCATCTAAAGGCATTTGGTTCTAACTAGCCTGGCCCAAAGGCATCCTCCTTAAAACCCCAAATGACTATCTTAAAAAAAAAGTCTGGTTTGTATATTCTATACTCAGGTTCTCTGTCGGATCCCTTTATTCCTGCCCCTCAGAGGGACTCGTATGGGTAGCATTATATAAAGTCAATCATCGTGAAAGATAAAGGTAGAACTTCCCGTTAGTCTTGTGCCAATCTCAGCTTGCATAGAAATAAGACGTCCAACGTATGGCATAATGACATCGGAAATTAAACGATGTCTTCCCGCTCCACGGCTTGGCGGCATTTAGATAAGCGTCGACCTAATAACACAGGTTTAAGATTTAACGTACTGTTAGTGCACGTGTACACGGTCTGCTTCTGAGAATCGCTTCTGTAAGTAGTAGTTCTTCGGCAGACTGGTCGAGGTAAACTTCTGTTTATATGATTAATTATGGGCAAATTCATGATTTGCCATGCATCTGTAGCGAGCTACGATGATTATGTGAAACGACTGGAACGACGAAAAGCATGTACTAGTTTACTAAAAATGATTCTTGATATATGTAAATCACATGTAATTATAAGTGCAAAATAAACTCTGGAAGCTCCGGCGAAAGCTCTGCTTTTCAAGTTAACCTTAAAAAGAAATTTAAACCTTTTTGAACAACTTTTGTGATGGAAATGTAAATGAAATCATCATTTCAATATTGCTTCTGGGATGGCAACACCTCTGTGTTGGCTATGTGCGGCGCAGTTGTCCACTTATCATGAGGAGGTCCCAGACATCGCGTCGCCTTGTTTAATTGAATATAATGACATCCTTACTAATACTATAAATGCGAAAGTAAGTTTGTTTATTTGTTGATTTGGTTAAAATTTGGCACCCACATAGACCATGACCTGGGCAAGGATATGACTACTACTATTTTCATTCTGAAAGAATAGAAACCAACACCGCAAATCTCCAAAAACCCGAAGCAACCCGTGTACCCAACACTCGCATCAACATCAACTATGCTAATTGTCGTACGTGAAGATAAGGATCGAGTAACGGTGTGTATCGATCGTGTGCTCGTAATTGTCGCTCGGTTATAGTTATTAGACCGGCGCGTGCGCTGGACGGCGAGGAGGCGCGGGCGGAGTGACGTAATGATGCTTAGGTGTGTGCTGTTTAGAGGAAAAATAATGAAAAGAACTATAAAACATTTAGAAAAGAAGAACAAAATGTTTAATCTCTTAGGAAATCTTTAGTCTGTCCTCTAGTTTATGGAACCCCCCCCCCAAACCCAAAGATAATCATTTGCAAGTCACGTCTTTACCTTCATCGGCAAGGTAACAGTTAATGAGCAAACATGATAATCAGATGCAAAATGACATGTCTCCTCACTTTTTGTATAATATTGACCTGCTATGAGTATAATGGTACCCTCCTGGATAGATTTCGTTGCTTAGTTTTGTTAAGTTAATTGTATCAGCCAGCACAAACTAACCTACCAACTTTTGCCAGAGTCCACCTCCAAACAACTATTAATCGTTGAAATAATTATACAAGGATAACGGCTGTAAAACTGCCCTAATTAATAACATCGATCTTTTTCGATAAAATACGACCCCCATCACTATTTCCCTTCCACATAAACCTTGTCCTAACGTCTCACTAGCCCACGCGCTAAGTTTTTAGTGGCGTGCCGTCGATACGTCGACTGTCGATATGTCATAGATAACAGATGATTTATAAGCAGTTATTACACGCCGGCTTTCTCTATGCTTTGTCTCTATTGGCTGTATAAATAGCTGTCTGTGGTGATGAGTTGCTTTTCTATGGCGTTACGATTAAGTTTTCATGTAGTGGCAGGAATTTAATAAATGTTGAGCTGATTGTACCGTAAAGGTTCGTCCTGTGTTTTCGTAAGACGAAACTTTTTATGTAATACTTCCTTTGATCATTGAAATAAAAACTACTTCTTGGTAGACCTTTTTTGAGTGTCAAAGTATCGTATTACGGTATCTAATGTATCTATGTTTTTCATCAAAAATGTAAAACTTAATAGAGAAAGGTTACATCTACTGAAACAATGAGATATGTATTCATTTAACTTAGAAAACTACTAGGAAATATCAAATTGACACAGAAGACTTGCAGTATGAACTTGAACAACTGTAGGAGAAATTTACTTTTAAGATCATTAAATATACAGCCTCTGAAAACCGAATGAGGGAATATGTATTGGCAATGAATGAGCTGGTGAGCTCACAAACAAACAAACGTGAACATTGTCAACCACTATTTATTGAAACCCACCCGGACCATTCATTGACAATATGTGATACCAACATACCGCAGACTTGTACCAGTTTGCCATTATCAATAACTAACTGTTTCGCTAAGCATAGTGTAAATAAAGAAATAGTATTATTTTGTGATGAAATTGGAAAGGATAGGCCAATTGTTGACAAATAAATATCCGGGACACTCAATAATGAACTTCTGTATGCCTGGTTGTTCATTAAATGAAATAATGAAAAAAAAAATACCAGGACACTATATTATTAATATTTGTTGGTAGTAGGGGTAATGTGAAGAAAGGAGAATTACTCCAAAATTATAGATCTTTGTGCAACTTTTGTTAAAAAAAAATTGTAATGTTCACATTCCCCTAAAGCCAAAGTTTGCCACAGATAACAGTTATAGATCTAAAATAAATATGACATTGCATAATTTGACGTATAAAAATAATTAATTCCGTTTAATTCACACTAACAAATACGTTGATAATAATTTATATTTGACAAAAGATAGTTTTTTATAGATAAGTACTATCTTTCGAAACACTGTACAAAACAGATAGCTGTGACTCTAGCATATATTTTTTTTATTACAGTCTTACTAAAGTCAAGAACTTGGCTAAAAAAAAAAAAAAAATTCGGGTTCTTGTAGTAAAATTATAAGTTTGTTTCAGTCCTACCTACAATCTTGTAAATCTATTTTTGGAGCCAACAAGAATAACCCCTACTAGTGCCACATGGTTAGATAATATTTATACAGATATTGTACCAAGCCACAAAAAATGATTAATTTATCATTGCGGACAAAGGATTACTATTCAAAACCAAAACAACAAAATGGCTAAAAAGGATATCACTGTTAACCCCAAAGCTACCAGCCGGTTAGAGGCTTTTACATTTAAACTAATGAATAAACTACCAGTTTTGTATTCTCCTGTCCATGCTGATCCTAATCATCTATAAGATGAGTTCTTGAATATTTAGTGTAAGCAGTTTAATTCTATCTTTATTCCCAAGACTATTTCGGTTAATACAGGGTTTTCCAATAAGAGGTGTCATTTTGAAATTGAAAGAACAAAGCCATTTTTTCATTTAAATTATCGGATGTTTATTTCATTATAAAGAGGAAGGTATGCCGTTAATAGTGGAAAATAACATCATGCAAATTATGACCACGACCACGCTTACAGGACCATATCCTTTTCATGAAATTTTCCATAAACAAATCACAAAGTGGCTGCCCTATGTCCTCGATAGCCTCACGAATTCCATCTTTGAGGTCTTGAATCGACGCTGGGCTGTTGGCGTAGACCTTCTCTTTCACGTGGCAGAAGTCGCAAGGTTTAAATCACAAGATCTCGATGGCCAATTGTGATCACCTCTTCGAGAGATAATACGGTACGGAAAATTTTCCCGTATAAGATCAATGGTTTCGATGCTTTTGTGGCACGTAGCGCCGTCTTGTTGAAAGTAAACGTTCTCCAGATCAATACCATCCAATTCCCGCCATAAAAAATCATTAATCATCATCTCACGATAGCGCAATCCAGTCACCGTAACTGTTGCTCTAGCCTCATCTCTTAGCAAGATTTTGTAACAGACATAAATTATTACATCAGCAAACAGTTCGGTATTACTAGGGGTCGTTCAACTACTGATGTCGGTGTTGAACTTTTAGGACATATTTATAATGGTTGGGAAGATAAATGCGATGCCTTGGGCATCTTTTGTGATTTGTCCAAGGCATTCGATTGCGTTGTTCATGAAACGTTAAACAGGAAACTCCGCCACTACGGGATACGAAACACCGCTCTGGATCTTATAACTTCATACTTAAGTAATAGGATTCAGAGCGTTGACGTTAATGGAGAAAGATCTCCTGGATCTATCTTAACAATGGGAGTTCTACAGGGCTCAAGTCTTGGTACATTCTTATTTCTTATTTATATTAATGACTTGCCTTGCCTCATAAAGGATAATCATGATATAGTGTTGTTTGCGGATGATACTTCACTTTTGTTTAAACTTAAACGTCAGCAGCAGGTTACTGACGATGTAAATAACGCGATCTCAAAAACAGTTCACTGGTTCAATGTTAATAATTAACTTCTTAATGAAAAGAAGACCAAATGCATTAAGTTTACGCTACCTCACGTAAGGCAGGTGGACATGAATGTGTTGATAAAGGGCGAAGAATTGAAACCTGAAGACAGCACAGTGCTAAGCTTCAGTGGGGCCCACATATTGATACAATTGTCAAAAGCTAAGCTCCGCAGCATACGCTGTTAGAAAAAATCGTAATTTTACTCACATATAGACACAGCCCGTTTAGTGTACTTTAGCTATTTTCATAGTGTAATGTCGAACGGTATTCTGTTGTGGGTAAATGCCGCCGACATTCTATCTTTGTTTTGCAGAAAAGAGCTGTTAGAATTTATAAATTAAGTCCGAGACACTACCTCAGAGATAAATTTAAGGAAAATAATGTAATGACTGTGCCTTCTCAGTATATTTTTGAAAATCTTTTTATTTATTTATTTAACCATTTATGTACACACATATAAAAAGACAAGAAAAATAAAGTATGCCCATTAAAACACAAAACTGTATAAAAATACAGTGATATCCATAATTTAAATACTAGGAACAAAAACAAATTTGTTTTACCTACAACAAGGCTCAAGAAAATAGGTGGCTCGTTCAGATTTAGTTTTATTTTTATTTTTTAGGTGGCAGTTTTTAGTACTTAATGCAGCCCACCCAAATGTCCTTTATTTGGTATTGTTCGTCGAATCGTCGAGCTCCTTAAGTTTTGAGCTACACGATTAATGACAAATGCGTGCACTGACTGGATTCAAATCTGTTTGGTTCTTTCCTCAAAATACCATTTCAGACATCAATCCACATAGTATTCACATGATCTGACCAAGATTATGTTTGGACTTTAAAACAGACTGACCTCTGAGTTTGTTTCGGCCTTTCTTCTCAGAGTAGTCAGATGGAAACGCCGAATTCATGTAGCTTGAAAAAAAGTTTGACGTGTAAAAGTGTTTGTACGAACCTACTTACAGAAATAAAATCATTTATTATTTACGAGCATACCGTATGGGATCCCACATTGACGCGCAAACAGTAAACACGAATTCAGCAACTGATTTTAGACCGTTCATCAACAGAAATCTGCTGTTTCATAGAAATGTGCAATACCTTCTGGGTCTAAATGTATAAACCAGTTTTTTTTATAACTCACGAAAAATGTTAACCACTTCGTCAAAAAAAATGGTCGGTTCCAGAATCATGTACTGAATTCATGATATCAGGTGGCGCGTGGATGTTCCTGCCACCCGGTATACGACTTCCATCGAGGCTAGAACTACGCTTATAACGGCTATAAGCATGAACCACGTCTTAAGATTTGATGTATCATCTCTGCCTTTGGACATCATGTTATGATTTGGTGGTAAAAAAGACGATAAAGATAGATAGAAACTCTACCACCCATATTCTGAGTCGTAACCTCGAAAGCTTCTCTTTTATATAAAATAAGTGATCGACATCATTTTAACACTAGAAATCAAGATAAAATAGATCAAATCTAAAATACATACATCTTTTGTAGAGTACTGTGTTAAATGTTACAACAATATCCCTTGAGATATTTTAATGAAATGAAAGAAAATTTAAAGCTCTTGTTAAAAGTACACTTTGTAAACAAGCATATTACAAATTAGAGGATTATATCCTAGATATGAATGCTGGGAAACATGCTGGTCCTGTGCCATAGAACAATCTAGAGGTTATACAAAATCAAACTGGTTCCTTATTGAATTGCTTATTTTCATTTCACATTGTTTTTTTTTGACGTTGATTCTGTAATAACTTTAACTCACACATTATTACTTGTAAAAATCATCTAGTTTTACAATATTTGTAAATATGTGAGCACCATGTATCTATCACATAATTAATGTACCAGCCATTGCTTTATATTTAACTATTTTTACCTACTGTGGTACAGTAATTTTATTCTAAATGCATCGTCTTCACATATAATTATAATCATGTATAAGTACAAAATATTGTAAAACATTTAAAAAGAGTAACGGTGGTATTGCTTGCCTATTCTTCTCCATACGAAACTACATTTTGGAAGGGGCAACTACAGTCAATTCAATTTATTTTTGTAAATGTTGACGTTCAAAAGTGCCATTGTTGTGCCTATTTTAAATAAATGGTTTTACTTTGACTTTACTCGAGTCTGTCGAGGAGACCTCTAGGCGTGTCTCGGAAGACCCTCAAAATCGGTATTCATAGTCATCAGATTAAGGAAATTATGAGATCCCTCGAATGAGTGTGAGTCGAGGAGATACGTCGCGAATACGTTAACATTCAATAAACTCTTCAAAATACGTTATGCAAATCGGATAAAATAGGCTAAAATTTGTTAAAAGTTCCTTGTTGACTACCTCAAGGGAGCTTCCAGGTACACCTTATCTACGAGCAACCTTACATTTGAAAGTTGGTACCTCAACTCAAACTCACCTCGACTTAGGAAACTGTTTCAGATGAGAAGTAAAATTGCAACGATGAATATCAAACCACCTATGTGAGGTTGAGTCAAGTCGAGGAAATCATGAGATTTAGAATATATTAAGGGTATTGGACATTATTTACGTCAAGTAATACTCAATACAGTTGCAAATAAATTTTGATTATAGTATCATTATAATAAAACAAAAAAGTACCTATCACAAAAAACCCAAAATTACACGTTTCCACCCCAGCTAAACGCGTGACAATCGATGGAACCACAGATATACATAATCACGTTAAGGCGACCGCTGTGGCGCTAGATTGGCACAATTATGAGTACCAACGTACTGGGGTGCAGAACGTAGGGTCATTTGGTGTTATTGTCCCCAGTGGGGTTTAGGGAGGGTCATTAGATATTCAATTGTTTTTTTTACTATTGATAAGAAGGCCATGGAGTTTCTTGCCCGAATAAGCAACTACCTTCATCTTTCTGAATGACCGACTCTTTGAGAATTCAAAAGTGTCTGTAATTGGCAAGATAGAAATAAACGCTTTGAGTTTAAATTTGAAGGTGTAGTAGGTGGCTACGTCCAACAAACAAAAATAGAAAAAGAAAAAACAATTTTTTTCAGAAGCTAAACCACGAAGTTTTTCATTTATGTCCGTTTTAGCTAACATCAGGGGACCCTTAAATGTAATGACTTAATACTCGTATTATGGTACGTTATATTTTCAACTCTCGACACTCAGCCAAACGGTGAAAATCTAACAGTGTGTTTTGTTTATTTTGGCATTATATTCAGGTAATTTTGAGCGTTACTGAAAACGAGCATTCATCTCCTACTTATGTTTATTGCATGAAGTGTTAGGTAAAAAACATGACCAGACACACAGGATCAAATCAGGAAATAATTCTGGAAAAAAAATACAAGAGTAAGAAGCTTGTGCAAAAACCGAGGAGTAAGAAGATAGTGCTTTTGAGTATGGACGTAACGCCATGCACCCTATCGGTAAAAATTAGCACAATTTTCGATACCAACGTATTGGGGCGGTATTGGGGTTGACAGGTTCTATTGTCACCAAACGCGTACCATTGACGAACCCTTTGCGAATAGTGATTACTTACATATTGATTTGTTTTTGAACGAATGAGGAGTGTGGTTGGGGCTAGCATAGGCATAGTTTATTTTAAGTATTTTAAAGAAGAAGAAAATACCAAAAAACAAATACAAAAGTATTTGTATTTAATATGCACACTACGTGCATATAAAATAGAGAATTTGGCTCGAATACCTATTGTACGCCACCTACCGCACCGGCTTTTTTTTGAGACGTGGGCGGTCATACTTTTACTGAGTAAAACCCACCCGTGTTCCTGCAGTTGCCTGTGCCAGGGCCACGGTTTGACTTTCGAATTTTCCCTTTGGCTTGAAACCCTGAGTCGTCGGCCCTGTCGGACCTGACATCTCTTTGAGGCGCGCGTAGAACACGAACCGCCGCCGCGAGCTACCCATTGCTCGCCGTCCGCAAGCCCGCGCCTACGGTGGCCGGGAATCTGCAGGCGACTCCCGACGCCCAGGGAGTCTCCTGCGGCGACTAGGGGGGGCGTGAGGGCGTAAGGCTCTCTCCCTCACGCGCTGCGCCTCCTCCTTCGCGAGCATAACTGCTTCGCAGAAGGAGCTCTCGCTCCGTACCATGGCCTGGACCAGGGCCGGACGCGACTGATCGCCGCCGCCGATCGCTTCCGCGAGGACACGGCGGTCCAATCAAGCTGGGCAGACCTCCACCGTATGTTCCACCGTGTCCTCCGGGCGATCCACACAATGGTGACACCCGGGCGTTTCTTCCCGCCTTATGCGAAACAGGCACCTCCCGAAACAACCGTGTCCGGTGAGGACCTGTGTCAGGCGGAAGGTGAGGACGCCGTGGCGCCTCTCCAACCACTCCTCAAAGAGGGGACTTATCGCCGCTATTGTTGCGTGCCCACTACTGCACCGCCTAATGTTGTTTTTTAAATACTGAACAGCACAGAACTATGCGGAAGGTCTATGACATGCAGAAGACGGTTGTGTTCCTAATTTGATATTGGCATAAATAAATCTCGGCTACGAAATCGATCATATGAACTAGAGAATCAGCAAAGCAGAGCATCTCATCGTTGACTCTTTAAAATCATAAGTAAATTCTTTTGAATTTAAGTAACAGACTTAAAAAAAGAGGTCATGTATGTACACAAGATTTTTCTGTGATTATTTGGTAGAGGAAGCACGCTAGGTATTTATATGGGACCAATATAATTTTTATTAACTTTGCCTGTGGAGTTCTTTTCAGCTTCCATCCATTACTTGACACGGCTACATAATAAGCTATATTTTTCCAGTATAAGCTGATCTCGCGTTGTATAGGATTTCCGTACAATGAGAGGTCAGCATATGTAGCCGTGTGTATTTAGAGAGTTGTAAAAACTCTATGGTCCCCCCAAACCTAGAGATGTAAGCCTGAATGACACATACAATAGACTAATGGAGTAAAAAAATGTTCATTAATTGCCCTAAAATCTGTTATTAGCTCAAGGACCCCTTATGGAGCTTATCGTTCGATTAGCTAAGGGGTCACCGCACCCCGCCATATTGATTTAGTTTTTAAGCATGATAGTGATGGTTTTTTATCGATATGTTAGAATACTTAGAGAGCGTTAATGATACATAACACATATTTAGGTAGATACAGCTTTTAGTTTTTTTTTAGGTTACGGTTAGGTGTTTATTACAGTACTTAGTTTAAAAAAAAACATTTTTCACTAAATAATATCTGTCTGAAATTGATAATTAACTGCCAAAAATAAATAAAATACCATTTCATGGCACACGGAGAGACCTATTTCACATTTTCTTATTTTATCGATATGATGGCTCCCTCTCACTAGTTACAAAGAATTAAACAGTAATATTATTTGTACATCATTTAATCTTTCTTTGATCTTCAAAGGGGATGTATTCGCCCAAAGTGAATTAGAAAATCATCTCGTATATTAATTAGCACAAATGTTGTAAAAAGGAACGTTATTCTCTTTTATTTTTAGATTACATAAAGTATTTGTTTCATTAAATGACTGGAAGGGATAGATTAGTTGGGCGTTGGTAGATTGATGTTGATGCTTAGTTCCTATAAACAAAAACGAATCGTTTTGCCAATCAATAGTAGCTTTTTTTTGCCCAACTAGAAGGGCAGATAAAGATTCGTAAGTTAATTTTACATGTGATAGCTATCACATGTAAAATTAACTTACGAAACTTTATTACTTACATATTATGGGAGGATCTACTATGCAAAGCTAAGAGGTCCTTGCATCATAATTGGTAAAGATGCAAGAGTCTTAATTTTAACCAATAACGGTCCGTAAATTATAGGAATCCGCCTTAAGTAACTTTTTGAAGATTACTTAGAACACCATTTGAAATAGGTAAGATTAGACATTTAAATAAACCTTTTTACAGTCCGTTCAACCGATTTTGACTTCTATATGTAAGCATAAGGATGACATTAAAAGCAAAAACGTGTTACAATACCAACTGTTTACCTCAGCTGCTATTTGTCATGCCTCCAACGCAATAGAAGTCAAAATCGGTTATTAATGGAACGGACTGTAAAAAAGGTTTATTTAAATTTCTTGTCTAATTTAAAATGGAGTTAGATTTCTTCGAGATTCTCTTCTATAATATTCTGTATGCACTCTCTCTTCAAGTGAAATAATGTTTGTGAAGAAGTGGATTTCATAAATGACTTTTTGAAAAAAAAAAAAAAATAAGTATCACAATAGACAATCATAATTTTGTACAGGTCTAGAAATCTTCCACATTTATGATGTAGATCTGAACGCAGTTGGCCACTTTTAAAATCTTCGATCGTCTTAGTTACGTACCTAGATATTTAACACAAGCAATAACATAACATCACGCCTGTTTTACAGGGTTAGACAGAGGTGCACCCACATTTCGCCAGTTATATTTCAGTCACATGTAACTGGGGACGAGCCAGTCCCATGTAACTGAGGACGAGCCTATTGCCATGAACCAAACCACAATCACAACCAATCACACCAACCGACGTTGCTATGTCGATTATAAGCATTGTAACACCTAATTTAGCTGTTATTTTTAACAATTGTACTGACGTGGTGAGTTTCCTGATCTTATGAAAAACAGTAAAATAATTATAGACCTGTTTCAGTGCTACCTACCTTTAGTAAATCAAACGCAAAGATTTTTTAATCAATCCATATTACTGCATAACAAACAATTTGGTTTTACAAGAGGTTGTTCGACATCTGATGGCATTCGATTGTGTTCTTCATGAAACATTAATGAGGAAACTGCAACACTACGTAATCCGGAACGTCTCTCTGGATCCTCTTACTTCTTACTTATGTCATTGGTTTCAGAGAGAACGGGGTCCCCATGGTAAGTCATTATATAAATAAGAAATAAAAATGGACCAAAATGTTATAGTAGTAGCATGACAAAGGATAAACATGTTATTTGCAGACGACTACACTTTTATTTAAACTCAATCGTCAGCAGCTGGTTACTGACAATGTAAATAGCTCCCGCTACAGTAGTTTCCTGGTTCAATGTTTATAACCTACTTGTATACGATATATAGGTTTACGATAGCTCATATTCGACAAATAAAAAATGGTGCTCTCATAAAGGGTGAAGAGTTGAAGCCCAAAGATACCACAGTATTCTAAGGCGTAACTTTGCATGCCAAGCTTAAATTGGAAATGTATCCTCCATTTCCATTTAGACAAACCGTCAAAAAAAGGTAGTTCTACAGCCTATGCCGTTAAACAAATTCGTGATTTAACTGATTTAGAGATAGGCTGTTTAGGATACTTTAGTTATATTCATAGTGTGATGTCGTATGGTACCTAATCTATTGTGAATTATTTTTTTTTACAAAAAATAGGGGATTCTTTCAATTTATAAATTAAGTCCCAGACAATCCCTCAGAGACTTTAAATCGGTTAATATAATGACTGTGCCTTCTCAGTAGGTATATATATAAAATCTTTTGACTACATACACAAATATTAATCCGTTTAAAAAAGTACACACCAGTGATATCTAATATACACTAGAAACAACACAAACTTATTGTTCGGTTCAAATAGGTGGATCGTTTGGATGTTTACGTTTTTATAATAAACTATTAGCCACATTTAAGAACTAAGCTTTAATCAATTAATGTCGTTTATTTTATTGTGCCAACTATTTTATTGTTATAACTTTTTATTTACCTACACCTTTTTACATATATAATGATATGAATGTTTATTGTATAAAGTATTACATAATTTTAATTACTGTGGATGCGAGGACTGTGTGGGTCATCGTCTCGAGTTTTTTTTTTGTCATGGTCTGGCAGTTTGAGTCCTTTCTTTGGTATTGTTCATTGGTTTTGAGGTGAGTTGCACGATTCCTGACAAATGCGTGCACTGACTGGACAGGTACACTCAAGCTCTGTGACACCAATCTACATGGTCTCCACATGAAGACCATGTAGATTGGTGTCTGAAATGACCAAGATTATGTCTGGACTTTAAAAGAGACTGTGAAGTGTGACCTCTAAGCTTCTTTCGGCCTTTCTTCTCAAAATAGTCAGATAAGAAACGCCGACCTCATCAGGTTTTAAAAATATGATTGACGTGTAAAAGTGTTTGTATATACCTACTTACAAAAATAAAATCATTTATCATGAACCAGGCAAAAATCCAGACTTCGGGCTGCTACTGAGAAATTTCAGATGGCCGAACCCAATAAAACTTTGCTCGACGCGGGAATCGAACTCAGGACCATAAGCTCAGTAGTATCGCTTGCGACCACTAGACCAACGATGAAGTCACAAGAAATCAAGACTTCAGAACTATAACATAATATTATCTAAGAAATTCCTATTAGTCTGAATTCGATGTACCTAGTAGCAATAACAGTTGTTATAAGACGGAAAGCTCAAAGTTCGCCTCACCAGCTAAACTAAACAGAAACTAAATAATAACAAAGATTTTTTAATGTTGACTTTCATAATAATATCTCAAAGGATAGCTATAGAGTACAAACTCTTTGGTGCTTGAAAACTTAACAATGTAACCTTTTTGGCAAAAAGTATTATGGTTAATATCAAAGACTGATGAATGAGTGGTTGTTGAGCTGTAAGATTGACAAAAACAAGATTAAAACAAAAGTAGGTACCTACAAAATAACTATGTTTTGGTTTAAAAAATTGCCTTCGTCTCAGTAGTCTCCAACTTAAAAGAACGTTCTTGCCGTCCGCATGACCATAAGCCCCTGGATATGTTATAATTTCTTAATCATACCTTAGATGTAATAAAGAGTTCTGAATTTGCATCAAAATTCACACGAAACAAAAGATCATACAAAGTGCTATCCCCAAAAAAATACAAAAACTTAAGGACGTTTCGATTCTCAAAAAGCCCTTAAACAAGGAACAAGGCAAAGGAACACCCATAACAACGCTGATTACACGCAAAATGCCTGAAATATCCGAACGCGTCGGCCTGGCTGCATGCGTGGAATACCTTGAACCACCAAAAGCTAAAGAAAAGAGTATTTGGAGCGAAAAAGTCGTGATAGTTATTCAAAAAAGGAACGCTGGGCAATTACTGGCACGCGAGCGGGCAGTCGCGCGCCCGACCGAAGCGGGTGCGTACACACTGGTTTATGTGAGCAATCAAATTTTCATTTTATTGATTTTCCGTGACAGCATCATCCGGGCGTACTTTTGAGTTGAGCATTAATTATTTTCAAATGAAAATGTTTTTTAATGCATTGGTAGCAGTTGGAGAAGGGGCTAAATGGCTTGCGATTGGTGAGGCATATGTCCACGAGTAGGCGGGACCTGGAGAGCTGTTGTTGAAAATGTAAATTGATGAAATTATTACTTCGAAGGACCAAAATCATTTTTCGTTTTCCTGCCTGTAAAGCAGCACAAGAAAGGAAACAAAGGCTTTTCAAAGCATAATTTTGAGAACGCTTTACTAATCCTAAACATTTGTTGAGCATCAGGATAAAGTGTTAAACTTTCTATTTTCTAAAATATCAGAAGCTTCGCCAAACATTGCTAAGTGATTAGTCCAGAATATTTTGCCAAAAAGCTATTGCTCTGCAATCTGTGTCCGTTGGCTTAGGTCTTTCGTCGTCGTGACCGCCGCGAGCCGTTGACGGATCGCCTCCCCGCCCCCCGCCTTCCAGCTTCATCTCTACTACCTTGTATATCTGGGCGCCTGGTACCGGCCGCTTGCTGATTTGCTTCTGGCCTCGCCTATTGTGGGACTAGCGAGTAAAGGGCTATTTATTGCCCCACTCGCTCAAGACTGAAGTCTGTCGGATCATACGACCAGTCTATTATTTCTGATATGTTTATGTTATCGTTATGTTTTCTGTCGGATAGGAGGAAATAAAATAAATCTTTGAACGCATTTTAACTAATAACTAATATTTTGAGACGATGCTGCACGCTTACGTAGATAAATAATTGCTAAACAAAGATTTGCTTGGCACTTAAAGTTCTGGTGAATCCGAAAACAAATTCAAAAGCCAGGCTAGTCATTAGAAAGTTTTGTAAAACAATAGCCACTAGAATTTAAAAGGTTTGTTTCTGTTCAGTGTTTACTAAAGATGGGTGGTTAACTTCGTTAATGAGGTTTATTTAACCAAATCGTAGACACCAATATTGTTTAACTTGAAAGAGAATATCTTTAGAAAGGTAGCTAGTTAAATTTATCACAGAATTTGTATTGTATTTCTGTGGAACGTGATTCTACAATGGTGATCAGGAACGCAGGAAGTAATTTTGAAAGACCTATGTCATAAAACAAATGGAGTCTTAAAAAAACAAGCGTTGGTGCTCAGACGTTCACTATCCTCGTTCCTGACAACAATAGCTCATAAAGGGTAACTAGCAGCCGAACTCCCGCTCATTGTAGCCAAGTTATTACTGGGGCAGATTGTCTTATTCCAATACGTTTTCTAAACCAAATAGCTGCAGGCTACACGGTCCCCTCGACACTATAAAGAACCCAACGCTGACTGACGCATCGATATCCGAATATGTTCCAATTAAAAATAAAACATTCTATTTTCGATTCTGATGGCGGGAAACGGTTGCAGCGCAGCTGGAGGTTTGCAAGAACAATTGACGAAAACAGGGGCCCCTGATGTTTTTAAAGTTTTTGGGTTTTTTGATGTTAGAAAAGACTTTGTGATCGCAATATACAGGTTTTGATTGATCCCATTAAATACCATTGAAATGATAATTTACTTTGCATAACACACGCATAATTTAATAAGCCTATAACGTTTTGCGAACACAGTTTTGCAAAAAGACGAACATAAACATAACCTAGAGAAATCCTGTCTTCAATAAACCGATGAAACAGACAAGCCATTAAAATCTTAATTCGAAATTCAAATCTCCCCAGTTTCGCGAGTGCGTTCGGTTTAGCCCGCGGTTATTTGCTCAAACTGAACGCGACTGCATTTCTATGAAGCAGGGATTATAGCGATCCTTCATTACCTAATGGCACAATACGAGGGGACGTCGCACGATATAGTTTTGGCAGCATTGCTTTTGGCGGTAGTATATTATGTCCTGTTAATCTTTAAGTTATTTAGATGCTCTTGGCCCTATAATTATAAATGTGAAAGCTAGGTTAAGATTGTATTTGACGCGCTTGTCATACCGCAAGATATCTAAGGCCATCGTCTTAGATGACTCTAGCATGATACGCTTTCAAATGGTAAGAAAACCAGGGTCAAATTAAGGCCATTTGCGATAACTTGCTACTTCTTTATCATGCTTCTCGTATCGGCTGTATGACAAAGGGTACATGTTTTGCCTTCGAGTAACTAATTAATTAAACAATTCTCCGCGTATTCGATCGTCTCAATCTGGCAACTTAACAGTGGTAAGGCAGTAGTGCCAACACACCGACTACAAGCAACATGCTTGTTAAGCGCGCGGCGGGAAGCAGGCGTCCCGTCGCGAGCCGCCGCCGCTACCGACCGCTCTTATTTTGAAATTCGAATTTTATTCCGACGTATTGATGTGGTCGTAACGCTTCTGTTTTAAAAATAGGTCGATTATGTTACTTATTCAATGTAATTTGTTGATGCAAATTAAGGGTATTTGAAAAGGAACCAAATGATTGAATCTTCAATAACTGCCATTGAACGCTAGAGACGAAGGGTCCCACTGAAAACTTATTGATGTTGATATATTTTGGTATATATCTCAATATAACTAGGTTGCCAATATTATGACTAGATCGCGATACGACCGGATTTGTATTTGCTGGTAGAAGGCCTCATCCTTAGGAGCCTCTTGACAACTAATAACTAATAGAGTTTCAAATAGTTTGGATAATAACTCGCCTTGTCTTCCCTAAAACCTTTGTTATAAAAAAAAACAGTCTTTTGCTTGACAAATTCGTCATCCCAAAACACTGTTGAAAGCTGCCGTGCACTGATTAAGACCTCTTTTGAAGTGTTGTTCTTAAAACAATGATCTATGGGGACGCAGTGCCGCACCATCGACAACTTGCAATGTCTTGAATAAATAATTGGGGAAGTGCTGATGAAGTATAGAAACAGTAGATTTAAAAATAAAGGAAAAGAATTTTCGGTCAAAGTGACTGACATAACAAAGATTTGAGATTGAATTTGTTTTGATAAGAATAGATTGATATCGATTGTCATGTTGAAACTTTTACCTTGTTGTGCCGGCTTCATTAAATAAAAGACATGTTTAAAGCTAGTCTAGAAAATCCTTAAAAATATTAACATCGTCGTTATTTGTCATCAACATATCGTAGATATATTCGCTTGAATCCGTTCCCAAATACGTTCCTCTGTCTTCTCATCCCATTTACTTTTATGAATTCGGTTATAACCTAATCTCGCGTATCTACATGGTGTGGTGCACATCGTAGGTATGTTATTTTTTATAATTTAATGTTTTTTTATAACCTGCTTTAGTCATGCATAACGCGTTTTATCGGTACGTGTATAATCACCGCGATCACCCTCGCATTGGGTTGTCACCCCCGAGGTGCGCCTCAATAACAGTGGGTGACGCGCTGTTTGAACATCACTAGTGGTTACATTTGAAAATTCATTATCGGACTGGACTTAATTGTTTGGTAATGATTATTTTTTGCTGGTATAATGATTGTAGTCTTTCGTTCTGTACCTACTTCGTAAGATTGTCTGACAAATCGTTGACTGCGTAAAGACGGCTCTTATGTATATCTATTTGTTTCTTTTCTGGAGCTCTAAAATACTTAAATATTGTATTTATTCATCAAGTTTCGTCACGATTCTTATGTTATATTGCTTTCCAATGTCTTACAGGTAAGCTTTGTTAAGTGATGCCAGCTACAAATGACAATCTTTAATTTCTCTAGTTGGATCACCAATTATTTATTTATTTGTTTACTCTCATGCATATTACTGTAGGTTTTTGTACATGAAACCTGTCAGAGCACTGCAAACATAAATGGAGTAAACTTATCAAAACACAATACGATACATTTTAGAGAAATTAGATGTATAGAATATGATGTCCAATAATTACGTCCTACACAATACACACTATCTCACATTATCGCAGTTATCTAAGTCATATTTAGTCAGATAGTATTAGAGGGTAGGCAGTCAAAATAGTACGAGATAGTTATTAAATACAAAACAATTTTGTCATGTCCAGTTATTGCTAGTACTTATTCATGGCATGGTATGTCAATAATATAGAAAAAAAATATAATGCTGTTGCGATTCTATAGTTGGGGCTATTTTTCATTATTTAAATTTAGGTGCCGGTGTAATTATCTTGATTTGGTTTCTCTGAACGAAGATATATCAGCCAGACTAGCAGGAGTGTTTGCCAGCATCTACAAATTCTTTGGTGACGTCAAACTAGCATACACCGCAGCCCCAATGCCAAATTCATCTAAAAGAAAGACCCTATCATCTCCTGTGTATGTTTTACCAATCAATCAAACTCCAGTCAAAATTCACCCTTCTTTCTCTACCAGAAAATGATCGTTACAGATTTATGAATTAGCGTATGCTGTGCTAGTGTAGTGTGTGTCAAATATATGAATATGATCGCGCGGTCGGGTATCGCCGCCGGCGCGCCATCTGTCAACGTTTGGAAAACTACTTGAAGCATGGATGTGCTGGGATGTCGATGTTTTATTTGTGTGGTGAGGCTTTGCGTTTCTAATTTTACAGTGCTTTTTTTGACCGTGATAGTATTCGATAAATGTAAAGAGATTTTTAAAGTAAGTAAGTGAAGTACATTTTTTTCCTTGAGTACGGAAAAATTTTAATTGAACCGAAAAGTATTTGTCATGATTGTCATGTTTTAAATTTGAAAATCTTAACAGCAAAAGTTTGATAATTTTAGAACCTTCATTGCGTAGCAGTGAGACAAAAAGGTTAAATAAAAATAAATAAAAAATTGGTTAGACAAGAAAACCCTACTCTTGATTTCAAGAAAATCTTTTCATTGTACTACGATTATGTAGCAATGGCGTGCATTATCGATGAACCAGTAGTGTTGTGCCAAGTTTGCACCGTTGAATAATTCATGGTGTAGTTTTTTACTCATCATTTACGGTTGGTACACAGTCGACAGATGGCGGTGTTTACAGAAAATTAACTGTCAAATGGTGTGTGAAAACATTCACATGGGAACAGCAATTAATGGAAATGAATGAATCATTTTAATGAGAGCTTTCTTGGAAGCTGTGGGAAAAATGTAGTCCTAGAACCTACTGCACCAATTTTGCAGCTTATAACAATATTGTTCTTGCATCATCTTGACGTATTCAAAATAAGTACTCTCATAGAAAAACACAAAATGAATCCATTTGCATCCTACGCTAGACATATTAATCAGCCACTTCTGCCCCACAAATTAATTCTTTATAAAGCCTTCTTGCCAAACACCTGTATATTTCATGGCTCCAGCTAAATTAATACGAACATTATAACTATAATGGCAAGAATTCAATTATTCGCTGCACCGAACATGCGCGCAGCGTGGGTCGGTAGCGTGTGCGCAGTACATGTGTCTGGACATGGACAAAATTTAAAAAACATATTGATATATTGTATGATGGGGTACTAAGATATATGGATAGCTGGGACAAAAAGAGATGTCACGATTGCTGAAGACAAATTAAATAAAGTGATTCCACAACACTCGAGAATGGCAACAATGGCTAAGGCCGCTTGCCCTAATCAAAATAAAAAAATGAAATAAAAAAGTGATTCCAGAATTTCGAGAAATTAAGTATGTTTTCGATATAAGCAAAGCAAAGCTTAAGTTAACTTTGTAGAGTAGTGGTCGTATTTAAATGGTCTTGTGATACGCAAGAGGTAATTCCAAATACAAAATGAGCTAAGTATTTGGATCCTGATGAGTTTACGAGCCCATGCATCGCCCGTCAAGTCAAGCAAAATCTAATCTTCGTATAAGCTAAAACTCGAGATCCTATTAACTTTTATGAATTTTGTGTCAAAACTGTTGTTTTAATGCTACTGAGGGGCTAAAATAATTGCCGAATAACCATTTCCACGACATAAAAAGAAGCCCTCCCCTCTTCACCTGAACACCTTGGTTAGTAATTTCAAAGAAGGGATCATATTTTCTCCGAACTCTCTCAATATTATATATGTGAAATCAGATCTAAGTCTTGGAAACTAGTGGCTGTTATTATTCTGACATGACAAGTTCAAGGAAACCAGACGTTACTTTGAATATTTCAGCGTTTAGGATTTCTTCGTTAAACCGCGATCTATATTGCACAAATCTTAAAACGCTGAAATCTGTTCGAAGTAACGTCTAGTTTCCTTGAAATTGACGTGTCAGGAAAATAACTTTGGTGTAAATATTTATTTATATTTACTGCGATTTAAGCAGAAATAAAGAAACTGAGTAAGGCACAGTTTATAATTCTTTAAGTACGTTTGAGTATTTGATATGAGGCTTAAGAAGATCATCTGCTTCATCTAGGAAGATACATTTCCTCTAATGGTTATTTCCCCTTTGGCCTTTAACTATAGAACATAAATCTCTCTCATTTAGTATTCTTCTGTCATTTAAAACGTTTTCATCCGCAATCAAACAGGTGTAACTCATGAAATCTCACTGTTCTAAATAAACTGGATTAAGTGATCAGAGCTCGTGATGAGACACAAAAAGCTACAACTTTACGAGTGTTCCAGCCATGTAATTGAATAACAAGATGGCGGCATAAGGCTCTGTACAGACCAATAGTAATAGCAGTTGTTTTCAATAACTCGGTGACTAGTGAAACGGTACATGGTCAATTGTTGAATGAGATAGTAACCAAATACTTTAGGGTTAAATAAAAAGATGACAACCAATCTAGTGAAAACTTAGGTAAAGTGAACTTAAAGTGAGCTGTAGGTATGCTTGTCGATCTATTCTGTAAAAATCTCAACGTGAACAATTTGGTAAAGTGAGCTGTCAAAAGTGCCAATCCCCAGCATCCGGTGGATTGTCAGCTTATTTTATGCTCACTTCAAGTAAGTTTTCTCGGTAAGATTTTTACAGAATGGACATACTTATGTTACAGGTGTCGCCAAAACGGCCAGCGATAGAAAAATAAAGTGAGACTAATTTAAACTTTTCCCAAAACTGTTGCTTCTGTACACCTTGGTCCTACTTGAAAAACCACAATGTGTCCAGAAATATAAACGACAGCAGTGGATGCATTCATTTTAGCGTCACATTTGCAGTGACAATTATACCCGTCGTGTTAACTGAGATGGATGTTACGATCGTCAACTGAGACTAAATTACTCAGTACACGCGACAATAAGTACAGAAACAATAATGATGCTCGTTTGTTTCATATACTCCAGTCACATTCACTACGAACGTCTCTTTTTCCCCGTAGACGTTTCAATCGACCAGCTATTTGTAGATTTGTAGTCAATGTAGTCTGAAAATAGAATTGCTGGCTGGTAACTCTTTATTATCAGCCTGCATCATTCCACTGCTCGGCAAAGACTAGAGGCCTTTACCCGAATTGAATTCCAGCTATATCGATCTAGGGCTAATGTGGACCACTGGTCGTTATCAGTGGATAGGAGCATTTTTATTTAGTGCTTGAGTAAGTCCAATAATAATGATGATGATCGCTGTGCTTAGACCTTAAGGCGTGGAAGTGTTGTCGTGTCGCGGACGTATATATCAGCAGAGGGGCACAGCATGCGGCCCGCCAGTGGTATAATGTGGCTACTTTAACATATCAGCGAGGAAATATACCAAGATTTGTCAGGCGATCGCCCTGAAATGGCTGATAATGTTTCCATTTTAGGAACGGGTACTAGTCTTCGGCATTCGAAAGCTTATTCAATGTGTTAATTAATGTCAAATGTTCTGTCAATTTCGATTATTGATCGTTGTTATTTTTCATCAATGAATCACAACAAAAAACATGAGGTTCGGGAGATCTAATGATAATCAGAGGCTGATCAGCTATACCGTTGGTTCCTTCGACTGGCAAAAGACAACGGTAAATTATTTCTATAATTTACCCTATTAAATTATTATAATTGTCATTTCCAAATTCAAAACAAGCGTTTCCCACATTTACCTCTAAACACGTTTGGCAAAGCTTTTAACAAAAGCTGTCGTGAAGCGAACACGCCCGAGACTAGGGGTCATAAGCTCTCAAAGTGACGTCACGAACAGGACCAGTAGGGTCTGGCGTCTGTAGCTTTTGATCTGTACAAAGGGCAAACGGGGCATCCTATAATGTCTGTGAATGTAACGAGTTAGTAATTAAATTAAGTGCTCTTTTTATATTTAGAAAAGGTTTGTTCTGTTACGATATTGCTGTGGCAACAAGGACCAAAGTTCAAAGGACAAAATTATGTGTAGACACAACTTTTGACATACAATTATTGCATTTAAGGCGTAAGCGTCAGGATAGACCTTGAAATTCAAATTGTCAGTATCAGGTTGTAAATAGGTTGATCTAAATATCGGGTGGCGGAGACACGACCAGCAAACTGTACCAACGAATTCAGGACATGATTCTACCCCCTAGAGTAGAAAATTTCTACGCAGGGGCGTTCGAAATAATGTTCTGAATCCATGGTTGCGCGTTGATGCCACCCTGTGTGATTCGCGGCTGTAACTTTTATTTATTCTATATGAATGACGAAGAAAAACTGACTGACATATCAATGCACAGCCGAAACTACTGCGACATGAAACGTGAAATTTTGCAAACGGCTTCTTTTAAAATTTAGGAGAGCACTAGACAGGATTTTCGGACCGAATTCGACCTTTAAGAGCGTGAAAAGGGGGGAATGGTTTGTGTCTTATCATCTTATTAACAATACTTATCTTAGTAAAGGACAATGCCAGAAACTCTATAGAACGTTGCCCCACTAAAATCAAAAAGTTATTTACAAGCCCGCAATATGCAGCATCTTAAAGTTTATTTATTACTGTTAACTAAACGTTTGTCCTAATGCCTGTAGACCTTGCGGTTTCTGTTAAAATCTTAAAACTATAATGACATTGATTAAATTATAGGTTAGGTGGAGTTTATAATTGTTAAAAAGCGATGTAAACAACATTTTAGTTACGCATTATCGCAATTATTATAATCGTAATATTAGTTTTTGTTTTACAGTATTTAAAACTTTTTTTTGTTGTTTAACATGCGCAATAAGTAACGCAATAGGAAATTCTGGGGTTGAATTCCTTTTATCATTGATTTGTAATCGGCAAGTTCTATTGAAAAACAATGTTTTTTGAAAAGGTCCTTCAATCATTACAATTATTTTCATTAATTGACATTTCCTGTAAATAGCTGGGGCAGGATCTGGCATTGTCATTTAAAGTTTGTCATTTATTGTTCTTCTAAACTAGCTTTTAGTGATACTCTGGCAGTTTGAGTACTTTATGCGGCCTACCCAAATCTCCTTTCTTTTGTATTGTTCGTTGAATCGTTGAGCTCCTTAGTTCTGAGTTGAGCTGCGCGATGATTGACAAATGCGTGCACTGACCATTTCAGACACCAGTCTACATGATCCTCGGATGTTCTGACCAAGATTATTTTCGGATTTATAAATACACTTTGTCATTGATGGACTATATTATACAATGACATGAAAATTTATTTTGTAACGTATTATATTATTTGAATTAATGTGAATGTGAAGACAATGTGGATTTGTGGTTGTTTTGTTTTTAGTTAGTTTTAATCATGGTATGGCAGTTTGAGTAATTTATGCGGCCTACCCAAATATCTTTTCTTTGGTAATGTTCTTCGAATCGTTGAGCTCCTTAAGTTCAGTGTTGAGCTGCATGATTACCGACAAATGCGTGCACTGACTGGACAGGTCCACTCATTCTGTCTCATCTAGTTTTTAATATAATACAAAACATATCATCTAGTTAATAAAGTATAACGGGTAGGTTTTACTGCTTGCTTCGCAACTTACTCAAAAATTGGTAGAAATAATGTTAAAGTCAACAATGGAAACGTACCGAACGCTTTTAAAAACAAGCCTGTACCTTAATTGCGTAATACACAATCAATCGGAATATGAATCGTTTTGAAACATAGCTAATCCATTGCTTCAAAAGTTCGAGAAACAATTCTGCTCAAAAATGTAAATAACGCAATGAATGTTGTTGAACTGTCAAAATCAAACAGATTAGTCGTAATCGTTAACGAAAATGTGTTACGCAATTAGGCTGCTGGTCTTGGTGAAAAGGAAGAACATGTTTATTTGAAAATTAATCCGCTGAACTAAAAACTTACAAATTAATGATGTTAATTAATATTGTAATAGTTCTGCCAATTTACCAGCGTGTGCGGGAGGTTATTCCCTAAGGAAATCGTTTTTGCATTTACGGTATTTTAAGAATTGTTCTAGTATTTTAGATATTTAAACTATTTTTATATTATAATTATTAAGGTATATTCATGAATTATGTAGCTGATCTTAACGACAGCTTCTTCTCGTGCTCTTCTTCTACTAGTTTTGTTAGTGCGGACAGTGATACTTCTATAGACACTTCTATACCTCTTACTTTACATGATAAAATCTCTTCTCTTTTCTCCAATGACCCTAAGAATCTGCATATAGCTCACATAAATGCTCAGAGTGTTCCTGGTCACTATTCTGACCTTCTGGCATCCTTTAGCAGTGCTCACCTGGATGCGCTCTTGATTTCGGAATCCTTTTTGAAGCCATCTCTCCTCTCTTCTCAGTACTCACTCCCCGGCTTCATCTTGATCCGCAACGATAAGATCGGCAAAGGTGGTGGAGGTGTTGCTATGTTTATCCTGCTGACTTACACTACAGGGTGGTCAGTTCATTTCCTTTACGGTATTCTGAGTTGGCTGAATACTTGTTTCTTGAAATTACTGTTTATCACACAAAAGTTTTGCTTGCAGTGTTCTACAGTCCTAATCTTCACATTGACTAATTCAATTCTCTCGACTCCACTCTCAGTGATCTTTGCCCCATGTATGAGAACCTTATTTTAATGGGTGATTTTAATACTTGTTCGATTAAAAATGACACTCGCTCCCTTAAACTCGTTTCACTCTTGTCTTCTTTCAACCTTCAAGTTCTGCCTCTTTCTGCAACTCACTATTTCCCTAATTGTACGCCCTCTTTTCTCGTATCTAATGATTGTTTCCTCTCCTAGTAATGTTTCTTACCATGGTCAACTGACGTCTACCTTTTCTTACCACGACCTTATCTATCTTTCGTATCGTATCCGTGTTCCCAAGCGTAACTCCCAGTTTTTATATCTCCGTAACTACAAGGGCATAGATCTGGAGGCTTTGCAGCGCGATACCGGTGATCTCGATTGGACCCCTCTGGTTGAGAACAATGACATCGACGATAAGGTAAATTGTTTTAACGTGACCTTTCTCGACTTATATGATATGCATGCCCCTAACCGACGAGTCAAAGTTAGACATAACCCGGCTCCATGGATAACGCTACAAATTAAAGAGCTTATGGCTCGCAGGTATAAAGCTAAGAGCAGATAGCGCAGACCTTCAGAGCTGAATCTCTCTTATTACAAATCGCTACGTAATCGCTGCAGTCATCTGTGTCAAGATGCTAATAGACGCTATTTCCACGACCAACTCAATAACCGTAGTTCTTCCGATGTATTAAAATTTCTCAAATCTGTAGGCATCGGCAATTCATCATCATTCAGATGACTTGCAGCTTTACCGACATTTTACTGTGGCTTACGCGGGTTCTGCGATTGCTGCAATGAATCATGACCTGGCTTGCATCAGCGATTGGGCTAAGTCTATTGGTTTGCAAATTAACCCAACTAAATCCCAGGCCATGATCATAGGTAGATTCGTTCGCAATGCGGCGGAAGGTACATCTCTGATGCCTTTATATCTCGATGGTGTTCGCATTGAATATACCGAAACCGCTAAAGATCTGGGTGTAGTTATTGACTCCAATCTTTCTTGGCGTGCTCAGGTCAATGAGGTCAGCCGAAAGGTACATTTCTCCTTTCATTCGCTGAAATATCTTCAAACTCTCCTGCCCTTGAAAACAAAAATTTCTTTGGCAAACACTTATTCAGCCGAAAATAGTTTATGCTGACGCCTGCTATGCGTCGCTATGCTATGCTGCGTTTTTCTTACGCGCGCTCTAGCGACACACCGTGTAGAGCGCACCATAGATCCCTCCTTAAATCTCATCCTCATAAAACTAGCTACTATTCTTATTCCTTCTCTATCGATGCTGTAAGATTGCGGAACTCACTTCCGCCTAGCATTCGTCATTTAAAAACTATTTCTCTATTCAAATGTCGATTAAAAGAGCATTCCCTTTCCTCTTAACTGTGAGTTTAGTAAAAATAAAGAAGTCGGCTGGAGACATATCTGGTGAATAAGTATAATATAGTATTTAAGTATCGTGATGCAAAATCCAAGAATTTTCTTTCCGCAAATCTGGCCCTTTCTCGACGAATTTGCTCTCTTAAACGCCGCATAACGCTCGAATAATATTCTTTATTTACCGTTTGACCTTCAGGCAAGAATTCCCAGTGCACAGCACCGTGATAGGCAAAGAAAACAGCCAACATGACTTTGACTTTTGATCGTCTTTGGCGTGTTTTTTTCGGTTGCAGTTCAGTTGGAACGCCACTCCAAAGCTTGTTGACTAGTTTGTCATCACCAGTGACAATGCGTTTTATGAATGTTGGGTCGAAATTGACTCGTTCTAGGATCTCCTCAGCGACTCTAATGGGATTGAGTTTTTGGAGAAAATTCAGGTTTCGTGGGATTAGCCGAGCGGCAACATGTTTCAAATTGAACATTGCATTGTGATTACTTAAAATTGTACGGATTGATTCGTGAGACACAGAAAGTTCAGCGGCTATCTCTCTCAAACTTGAATGAGGATTTTTACTCACCATTTCCTTCAGTTTTGCGATGTTAACTTCAGTTGAAGACGTTAATGGCCTACCAGAGCGAGGCGAATCTTCCATCACATCTCGACCGCTTTTGAACACTTTGTACCACTCATATGTACTTACGTGTTTTTTTATAAAGTCGATTCACCGTAAGTAAGCCTTCTGTAACATTTTCAGTGACTCCGAACACGAAATTCAATTGGCGATGCAAAATTTAAGACAAACTCTTAGTTCGATGGTTTTGTCCATTATAAAATTCGCAATACACACTAGATAAGATCTAAGTAAAAACAGCACTGTATTTAATCTACCTAACAGATACAACTCAAACTCTGCGTCAAAATGTACAGTTGTATATTACAACAAGAAAAAAAAAAGTAACCTTAGACAAATCATCCATTCTCGATACTTCTTTGACAGAATGAAAACCTGCAATTCTAATTTCAACTCTATATAAGTGGTTGTAATGGAAATCATGTCATTTGGTTAAAATACGTTTTATATTTTATTAAGTACCTACTTACCTGGTACTAGTCGGCAGGCCTACACTGTTCTCTCATAACTATTAACACTGTTATTTGAAAACATTGTTAAAAACAATTATTTTTAAAAGAGAAACCGCGGAGGTTTTTGCCGGCTCTTCAGCATGTCGATTCTGTAACAATCTCACCGTGAAGACTTGCGTGGAGTGAGCTGTCACTGTCATCCCGTCTTACTACTGGAAACAAAATATTTTGATTTGATTTAATGACTATTTCATGAAATCGCGACATTTGAGGCCAATTCCAACTTAAGGAGTTGTACTCTATGATTGTAATACTGTAAAGCCATATTTGCAAGGTCGCGAATCATATTTTAATCAACGTACAACCTGACCTGCAAATAACAAAAATCGTAAGTGCCTGAATTTGATTTTCTTAGGCTACCTTAGCACATCCCCCCTGTGAAACTATCATAAGCAAATTAACATCTAAAGAACCAAAATAATAAACAGTAAAATTACCACATTTTTATCGTTGCAAAAGAATCTATCGTTTCAGCAAACAAGTCTACATATCTGTAATGTTGGCAGCACAGCGTGGTTTCGCGCGCAGCGTGGCGCGAAAATTATAACCTCGCGCGATCTGGCTCGCACAAATCAATTTGTGCCGTTATGGCGATGTTAACGCAGCCGCGACACGGATGCGCGGCTCCTTGCACTCATGTCTTTGTCTTTTTGTATTATTAATAATTATGCTAATGACATTAGATGTTGTTACTATGATGATATTTGTGATTTTAATCATTTATTAATGTTTGGATATGTTCAACAAGATCAACAACTCGTGATTAGACTGGATTTAATACGATAGAATTGAGCAAACCAATATGCACGGGGTTCCAAAGACACATATCTCATTAACTACAACCTCACAAAATGCTATCAAACAAGAGGATTCTTCCCCGAAAATTTCCCCAGCCCTTGACGTTTGAAAATAACAATTTGTATAGCTCGATTAGTATGCCATGCTGTTGTCAATCAATTCTATAATCATTAACGATGTTTACATACCCAAAAACCATAACATCTGGCTTAAGACTCCACTCATCATCCTAACAGTACCATACTGTTTGCTTTCTCCAAGTATCAGGGCGCCATACAAGACATGAGGCCGCCAGAACAATGCCTGTGTACGCCGCGCAAAGGCACACGACTAATGACTGTTGAATAATTTAACGGGCAGGCGGCGCGACTTGCGTTGCCGTCTGTAGTCCGTGGATAAAGCTTAAGTTTTTTTTTTTTTAAGGTATAGGTTTTAGTACCTACCTTGTTACAAATAATTTCAATTCAAGTATTAAAACAATACAAAAAAAAATACGTAATGCTACTTCTGCTTTTACGTTGATGCTTTTCCAAAACACCAAAAATATAACCTAAGTTGGACTTTTTAAGTTGGAAGTTTTTTTTTTTTTCTTATATAGGTACTTCACTGTAGCTATTATGAGAAAACATTATCTTTCTAATTACTGATTTGTTTTTAGTTTCCTCGTTGGTCTAGTGGTCGCAAGAGCTACTGCTGAGCATGAGGTCCTGGGTTCGATTCCCAGGTCGGGCATAGTTATATTGGTTTTTTCTATCTAGAATTTCTCAGTAGCAGCCCGGAGTCTGGATTTGTGCCCGATGGATGGCAACAGGCTCGCCCCCTATTACATGGGACTTAAACATAACTGGCGAAATGTGGGTGTACTATAGGTACACCTCTGCCTAAACCTTCTGGGATTACAGCCGTGATGTTATGTTATGTAGATAGTTACTACAACTAAAACTGCTTAAAATACAAATTTTCTTTCTCCTTCATTTCATTTTATGCTGTCTTCTTCCCAATTTCGCGATTACGACAGAACCTTTTGCAGACTCACAAAAAAAAGGTAAAAAATACTCAAATGTGAAGAGCCAGTGTTATGATGGAGCGGTATGCACATTCGTCACGCATTGCTTCACAAAAGTTAACAATGAACCTCTTAACCTACCACAATGAACAACATTGCAAAAAGAACTTTTGTTCTGCAAAAAATGCAAAAATAAACAAGCTCCATTCTTGATTTTGACAAAATACGCACCCACGCACAGACAATCAATAGTTTTTTTTAATTGGCGATGATATGGTCATTCAGCTTCAATGGAATCGAATCGATAGATCGAGCATGAAATTAATTATTTGTGCGAAGGGTTTAAGAAGCTACCTGAGTGTTATTTTTATGTTATTATCGTTTTGAAGTGTAATCTTACATTTGTTAAAGGTTTTCAAGGAGTTTAAGAACCTGTGTTCGGTTAAGGGGAAGAAAACGTTGGATGCTGCATTTATTTTGGTCTTATATTTCGTCCATGCCGCTCATAAAAATGTCACCTTCTGAAAATAATAAATTTTTAAATGAACAAATAAAGTGACATTCTCAGTTAGTTAGTATGTATTAATCTTATTAGTCTGGAATGTTTTAATCAGCAGCTGAATTTAATGAAGGGTGGCTATTTTTAAAACAATGTTCAGTTTCGCCAATAATTTTGTCGATGTTAGCACGAAGGCTACTCTATAAGACCCGCTAGCCTGTCGAATTAAAACAGTATTAAACTTTTTCCATAAATCACCTGACATTTTTCTCGAGATATCCAATTCATTTCTTTAACGATAGGATCACAAAAACTAGCATGAAATTGCAATCCTCGTGGTAAAGTCTGCAGGTTGTCACTGTTGTCAGTCCAAAATGTTTTTTTGGAATAGGTGCGTTGCGAATCATTAGAGGTGTGGCGAATCGAGTGGCTGATGCCAATTTTGATATGGGTAGTTTTTTTTTTGGCTTAGTTCGTAGTTTTTTTGTAGTCAAACCAGAATGGTATTCTGTACAACTATTTTCTTAATGTCCCTCGGCAATCATCGCATTTCCGATTACAAACGAATGCTAATTTCCATATCCATCAATTATCAGATTTATCGTGTATAATTATTTGAATTCAGAACTTAGCACTTTATTTTTTTTTGTTTTGATTTGTAGTAAAAGAAAATGAAACATAACATCAATAAAGTACTTAGTTCTGAATTAAAATTATTAAATAATAATCGATGGACATGGATATTTGCTTTCGTTTGTATTCGGAAATGCGATGATTGCTGAGGGACATTAAGAAAATAGTTGTATTGTACTTGCAGTGTATTTCAAATCATCTGTTGAAGAATTTAGTGTAAGTATCGAACAATTTTGGTCACACAGTCATAATCTCTTTTTTCTTATGTCCACCACCAGCCAGCTAGCCAGCCAGCCATCCAGTCAATCTCCAACGATCAATAGCATCAGGACAACGACAGCTCACTTCGCTTCAGATTACACGCTGAGATTTTTACAGCATAGAGCGGCAGAAATCAGTGTTGCAGTGGCTGTAAAGTTACAAACTCCTTGACATTCAAGTTCACCCTATTTCCGATTACCCCTCTTAAAATAGCATCGTAAAAAAGACAATACCCAACATATACCTACCTGCAATATATACATTATACATCGTTACCGTTTACCTTAGTTCAAAGTATACAGAAGGGAGGCCGAATCAAAACGGACTTGTTATTACAAATTATATTTCTTTCTCAAGGGGAGGAGGATGTTTGTACGAATCCTTAATAGAAACGAAACATTGGTCTGAAAGAAATCTGTGTAACTTTAGGGGATGCAAAGGAAATTGCACCTTGTTTCAGCGTAAATACGAGTGACATGGCTTGTCATTGTAATTTTATTTAAAATCTTCAGGACTGGCAGCGGCAGGTTTATTAATTTTCCTTTTTCTTTCTTTTTGTTTTTCTCCAGTTTTTGTTGGCGGAGTTTCCTTATTTTTTTATGTACCAAACTGTCTTTCCTGATTTACATTCTGATTGGATGTCAGCGTTTCCGAGGAGGCTTTATTTCGTGAATACTCATACATATTCCTTTGTGTTTCATCTAAAGTCACTGTTATATGGATCAAATGATACCTATGTATATCAAAAACATTCTACACTAGTTACCGAGTAGATACAGGACCTAAGCAGGAAAAAGTACCAGGGAAGTATAATGACAGCGAGGTACTTGAGTACCTAACACACTTTCTGACAATTGCAATTTCTTTGATTTTGACAATTCGACAACATTCATTGCGTTGTTATTTACGTTGTCAAACAGACGAGCTTTTCAAACATATGAAGCAATGGATTCAAAGTGTGTTACGTCGCAATTGGGATGATGACTACAATTAAAAAATTTCGTAAAACTAATGTAATTTCAAAGAAGGCATAGTAAAAATGAGATAATCGAAAGAATCTGTTAAATCGATGCAAATATGGAGAAGATACACACTTTAAAAGTTTTTGGAGGGGATTATTCCTGTCCTTGCGTGCGGTACGGACAATGTATGGCGCTAGTATGAAATTACGTAGTCGTGACGTCACTTCTACGATAGTGCTGTGCTAGTCTAACATTTACTTCTAAACGTTTATAACTTGGCAGTTTTTTAAGCTTTTACACTTTTTGTAATACTATTTGCATTGTTTAGAAATAAACATTTTTTTGAGATAAAAAAAAAAATTGTCATTGGGGTGCTGATATGCCCATCGGTGCTCGTCACAAGAGTGGTCTATCCGGCCAGGTTTGTGGGCGGACAAAAAAGGAAGTTTACTCAAAATAAAATATGTATGTATATGTTCTGAATGTTGCTATGCCCAGCAGTTAACGTCTTCAGTAGCGAAGTAGCTATAGCACTAAAGTACCTACATATAGGTTTAAAGAAACTTTATTCTCAATAAAACATAACATGTCGCTAACTTGAAAACAATAATTCCTTCTGAACTTGTATGGGGCTTCCCTGGAACCTGATTAACGGCATAACTATGTAAATGTGTAATGCCCCCAAATTACGATCTTTGTTTTTATTTTTTTTACATATTACTTGACATAATCTTCATTAATAATGACATTTAAAAAACCTACAATTCTAATTTCAACTCTTTACTAGTGGTTGTAATGGCAATCTCGTCATTGATTTTTATTTTTAACATTTCATTGATCTTATCTAGTTTTTTTGAATTACGGAAACACTAATCGATTATAAACGAAATTCATCGATTTACTTAGCATAAGCATATCCATAATCAGCCTTTGCCCACAGCTGGGACACTGGCCTCGTCTCGGCGAGAGGGACTGGATCGTGAATCTACCACGCTGGCCAAGTGCGGCTTGGTAGATGTCACCTGTCATCAAATTTTTGGTTCTAGGACATGCCGGAATCTACTTATGTAAACTCAAGACCACTGCCTGGCTTATGAAAACTGCGTAACACACTAACAGTAGGAATGGTTTACACTTTGACAGTTCAACAATATTTATTGCGTCGTTTACATTGTTGAGCAGATTTTTTTTTCTAACATATGAAGCAATGGATTAGAACTGTCCTTCCAAATTATTCAGATTGTGGTTGATTTTGTGTCGTAACTCAAAATCAACCACAATCTAAATAATTTAAAGAGTCACTGTAGACCAGCACCCTAGTTACGTACAACTAGCGTGCTGGTCTACAGTGACTCTTTTTGTTTTTAGACGCTTTGCATGAGTAAGATATGTTGATTCGCTTGAAACTATTTTTTCCAAAATAAACATAACTGCATGGTGAAGTATGGGTGTACAGTAGGTGCATCTCTGCTTAATCTTCGGAGAATACAAGCATGACGTTACTCGTATTTATGTGTTAACTTAAGTAGGTACCCTGACTGCCTCGTTGGTCTAGTGGTCGCAATCGCTACTGCTGAGCCTGAGGTCCTGGGTTCGATTACCAGGTCGGGCAATGTGTTATTGGGTTTTTCTAACTGGAATTTCTCAGTAGCAGCCCGGAGTCTGGATTTGTGCCCGGTTGATGGCTATAGGCTCGCCCAAAATTACAAGCGTACTTACAACATAACTGGCGAAATGTGGGTGTACTATAGGTACACCTCTGCCCAAACCTTCGGGGAACAAGGCGTGATGTTATTTATGTGTTAAACCTAAGTACCCAAAAATCTCAACGTGAAAACTGGCCTGAAGTGAGCGGGCACTCCACCTGATGCAAAGAATTGACACTATTACAAACTTCATTAACTTATAACCTTCAAACTCACTTCATCCAAGTTTTCGCGGGGTGACTATCGCAGAATCGCTCGGCAGGTTTTCTTGATAACTACAAGCCATGAAACTCGAAATAAAATCTCGGCGATCAATATCAAGATCGTATTAAGAATAAACATTACAACTTTAATAGCACAATAGGAAAAAGCATTCATCCATAAACCTGCAGGATTTTTGAACGCAACCAAATCATCGCGCTCCCTGCAAAGAGATGTAACTGTAAACGTGTAGGTGTAGTTCGCAAATTTCAACAAAGCTCCCTCTGACAGCAATTCCGTTTTAGAGCCTTAATCCCGACTCTAGTACGAATAAAAGGCATATTTCGTTCGCCGACGCTCGCAAAATTGTCATCGCAAATAGCTTTTGCCTTGGGCGTTACAGTTACCCAACTCCAGAACTTTGTAACTCCCCAAAACATGCAAAGAATTTTGAACTTTGAACTCCTCGAATAAAGTCTTAAGTTATTTTCTCACAAAATCTCCTGAGCATTGTAACAATGAAAATGCCAGCATTGCACGCGTAAATACAATTCGTGGGATCGTTTCGATCGTCTAGATTTACCGCGTTACGAAATAAGGTTCACAATCGTTCGAATGGGAAATCTGAACTTGAAAATCGTCGCCTGCCTGACGCTCGATATCAAATAAATATTATTGTGGGTGCAGAACGCCTGAAGCGACGAGTTTTGTTTGAACGATTGTGAACTTTATTGTTCCTTGTTTAAAGTTGGTAATTGAGAAATAATATCATATTGCTAGGATTTTCGCCGGGGGAAGTAACAAGGATGGCCGGATACGGGTATCGATAGGAGTGAAAGGGAGAGGAATATAGCTCGGAGCACTGTGATTGGTCAGGAAGGCCGCAGGCTGTGAACAGTAGCCCGCCCTATGTCTACTGTAAACGATGACGCAGCTGCCACAAAAAGACGTAACTAGAGCTGAAGTGGTAACTATTATTTTTTGTTTATACTTTTTTAAACGTTTAATAGACTTGAACATCTCTGTTACTGTTATGATTATTTCATACATATAAACATTTATTTAATCATGTTACCTTCTAAAAAAATTGCATTGTGCTAATTTTTGTTTTGTGTTTTTCATTGTTCAACGAGATCTAAAAGATCCTTACTTCACTTTTGCAAAATAATGAGTCGGAACATCTGGGCCTGTGCCTGGGAGCTATTTCGTGTAAATAAACAGGTTAATATAAACACGTAGGAAGTACCTAAGTACCTACATAAAACGTGTAGGTATTCATGTTGGCTTTTGTTAACAATTCAAGATTTTGCTGGAAATAAGTGCAATTACGTATTTTGGGAATTAAATGCATCATGACCTTAGGCATAATTTTACTTTAACAGTTTACGAGACACTAAACGCCCCCCAAACGTAATAACAATAAGACTTCTATTGTGTCTTGTTGAGTATGAGATGTGCAGTAACCCATTTTTTCGCGAAAACCGTCGCCGCCGGCGTCACCGAGGGCGCTCATAGCTCGGGGCGGGGCGCGCACACATTCAAAATCACACCCTCCAAACATCGTTAATACAAGGAAAATCCTATACAAGTGTGCAAATCCCACTCACACTCTTCCATTCACGAGAAATCTTCACAAAACTCCATGTGTCAGTAAGTAACCCCGGGGAAAATATCAATGTGTGTGTAAATTTGTACACTTACAATAGAAACTTTTTGGACCAAAATACTTGAATCTTTTTATATTTACACACACTTTGAAGTGAAAGTTTTTTCCAACATCCGTATTTCCCGGTATATGAAGATGCTTATATATTTATCTAGCTCAAGCAATTTGGTTATGTAAGGAGTTTATGTGGAGTTAAATAATTAAGAAATTGTGATGTTCCTTTTAATATATTATTTAGAAACACAATTTTCTGTCTGAATTTATGTTCTTTGTAAAAAAAAAAAGAATTATAAGCTGGATTCGTGATAATAAACACGTGTAAATAAAGAAACATTTGTGTAATACATAATAGATAAATGTATAAGTAGGTAAAATCCTATAGATAAAAGGACGTTCAGTTTTTCACGTTTTAAATTTTTTCTTTACAAACCTATTTTAAATTCATCAAAAAATAATAAAAATAGGATCATCCGTTCTCAAGTGACGCGCTTACCAACGAACGGCACTCATTATTATTATTTTTCAGTTAAATTCGACCTATTCCTTGAAAGGAAGCCTTTATACTGGAGGTTAATAGCAACACATTAAGTCCAGTAAATTAGGGATCAAAATTAAATGAAATAAAAAATTACTCGTCACCAAATTAATAATGAAAACACTACGCCACTCTAAACATTTAATCGATACTTTTCTGAAAGATGATAACAGACACATAATTTTAACAAAAAAGTTCACCCCAAACTGACAAAATCTTAAAAATAAAATGTCTAATTAAAAAAGTTTTTTAAAAGATTTTACTTTCAGATACAAATTCGATGGGATCAAACTGAATATTGAATCAAAATAAAACACAAGGAGAAGTTCTATTCAATTAATTGTAAGAGTAGGAACAATTTACAATTTTCAATTCCTTGGGTGTGTTTTACCAATTACGTATCTAATGTATTATTATTTTTAGCATATGTGGTCCCGCTGCAAGGCAAAGACCTCCCTGTCTCCTTTCCACTCCTCTCTGTCTTGAGCTAGTGTTGACCAATCATATTATAGACCTGAAAACAATGTTTTGACAAACTTAATCCACGTTCTAATTTTATTATAAACATGTGGACTACAACTATTTTTTACTTTAAAAGGCTTGCTATAAAACTGAAATAGCCACTCACACCGGAAAACTGAACATCAAATTCAATTGAATTACCGACCTATAATCGAATTATGTCAGAATTTCAAATAACATCATTAATATCGATACCATTTGGTGTATGTAGTTATATTGCATTTGTTACAGCGGCGCCGCTCCGTTAGTTTCAGTCGGGCCGCCCTGAAACACGGCCATTGCGCGTCGAGCGACGCCATCTTTTGTTTTTTAAATAACATTCTTTATTTGAAATTGGTTTTTATTTAGTATTTCGCAGTTGCGTCGTGTTCATGATGAGACATTTGACAGTGTGATAAATTGAAGTTTTTATTAGGAAAAGAAAACGTAGTGAATGATTTTGGGTTGTCAAAATAAATATATATACCTACCTTAATGTATATATAAATTCTACCTATACTTATTATTATAAGAACCATATTAAATTAACATTTGCTTTAGATGTGTTGTGAATTTGAGTGAATGCAATAACGTGAGTGATCGTAGCCTACGTCTCTACCTTGGTGTGTGCATGATTATCTGTTTATATATTTGGCAAATTGTAACTTGAAATTGCAAAAATATACCGTACTAATCCAAGACTTGGTGATAAGACTTACAGCTGAAGGTCTGAAATCGCCAACACTGAGTCAGGGAGTGTGTCTTTTGGCTTGTTCCTGTTTCGAATGGGAAGTCCTGCATTAAAAAACTGTAGGTTGGTACTACGGGGGCATGAGGCTAAATGACACCATCCGCATCGGGGTCGATCGATCGGTCGGGTAAAGCTACACTTGCAGCGGTCAGTTTATGGATGGATTATCATCCATTACGTATCGAGCCCCCTCCGTGCCTCGGAAAGCACGTTTTAAGGCGTTGCCGCGTTGGTCCCGCCTGTCAGTTGAAGATATTTGGCAGTCGTTATGGGTAGTCAAAATTCCGATAGTCTGACAACCAGTTTTACCAAGGGATATCGCGTTACTCAGTAACTGGGTTGTGGAGGTCAGATAAGCAGTCGCTCTATGTAAAATACTGGTATCTTCTCTTCCACTCCATCCGCTTAGATTGGAAGCTAGAAAGGACTCCAACATAGCTGAGCAAAGGGTTGGCCAATGAGCTAAGTACATAGATATATACTTACCGTTTAACATAACATAACATCACGCCTGTAATCCCAGAAGGGTTAGGCAGAGGTGTATCTATAGTACACTAAGATTTCGTCAGTTATACTTAAGTCCCATGTAATAGAGGGCGAGCCTATTGCCATCAACCGGGCACAAATCCTAGATAGAAAAACCCAATTACACTTTGCCCGACCTGGGAATCGAACCCAGGACCTCATGCTCAGCAATAGCTCTTGCGACCACTAGATCAAAGAGGCAGGCATAATTATATATATACCTACCTAACCACCAAGATGACTTATCAAACAAAACAACACGCAAATTAACGAAAAATAATAACTTAAACCCAAAAGGTAATCATCGCGGGCCATAATCTTGTTACACAAATGTTTGGCAAAATAAAAGAAGCGTAATTATTTAAGAAATTCAACGCACAAAGGGTCGCCCCCCTCCCTCTCCTGCTGAAAGAGGGTGGCAGCCATTGTAATTATTTTTCTTTAAAACTTTCCCGGTACGAATTTGTTCTTTGAAGAAGAAAAAATTATGTAAGCTGACAGTGGATGTGGTTTTTTGTAATTTGATGTTCAGTTTTTTTTTTTGTGGAGATTGAATTAATTTGTATGACAAATGAACCACTGCTGCATGGTTCACGTACTGACTGATGTAAATTATATTTTTTAATTTTGTTTATGAGAATTAATTTTTTTATATTAATGTATTAATTTTAATTTAAATGTAGTTCCTCAATTTGAATAAAACTTTGGATACATAATTATAATAATAATCATTCTGTAATGTTCCCACTGCGAGGACACAGTTTTTGAGAGGGAGTGGTCTGTAATCCACCACGTGGGCCCAGAGCTGGTTGATAGATAATGTAGATAGATATAGATATGTCACATGTCTTCGAATTTGTGGTTTTAGGACATGCCGGTTTCCTCTCGATGTTTTCCTTCACCGATTTGAGAGCAGTCGTGCTGAAATAGTTTACAGAAATTAAAGCGCCTGTCTAGGTTCGATTCATTTTACCATTTGTATACCTTTGTTGTTAAGTACCTCGGTGATCTTGTAGGTTATAACTAGCGAAAAATCAACAAGATCACCGCACTTGGTCATCGTCGTCAACTGTCAAACTGCATAGACTTCACCCGCTGCTGCGCTGGGCATCGAGTTCTCCTTGTTTCTTTTTTTTCGCACGAGCAGTTCAGTATTAAGTTTTTAGTTTTTCTATAAGCTGGCTTTAGGTTGTCTTAGTTAGGTCGTAGCGTGATGTTAAATGACCTTATGTTAAATAACCTTACTCAAAAATTGGCATACGAAGTGTAAAAAAAAAGAAATTCGACTGTTAGTTCCAGAGATTAAGCACGCTTTCAAGCGATTCAAGCGAACAAAAAATCAACAAGATCACCGCACTTGGTCATCGACTTCAACAGTCAAACTGCATAGACTTCACCCACTGCACTGGGCATAGAGTCCTCTATGCTTTTCTTTTACGAGAAATTCAGTACTTACTACTGTTTTAGGTTTTTCATAGTTTTTCTATAAGCTGGCTTTATGTTGTCTTAGTAATTTTATTACTAGCTTCTCTTTTTCGCCCGCGCTTTTACTTCGTTTTCGCTGGCGTTATTTCTGTTCGTACCCCACAGGGGGTTTTCCCTCATTGCTCCTTAGGGTCGTAGCGTGATGTTAAATGGCCCTATGTTAAATAACCTTACTCAAAAATTGGCCTACGAAGTGTAAAAAAAAAACAATTTCGACTGTTAGTTCCTGAGATTAAGCACGCTTTCAAGCTATTCAAGCGAACAAACTAATTCTTCATCCCTAGTATTAAATAAATAAACAAAACATTTTTTTTTTACATAAAGTAGTTTTCTTTTTAATAGGTATATTTAGCTATGTTAGTAGCACTTCCCTAGCTTGTTCTTGTGCTGTCCTGTGGTACTTGTCCGCGGAAGCGATGGAACACCACGTCCTGCGGCAGCGAACAAACTAATTCTTCATCCCTAGTATTAAATAAATAAATAAAACATTAAAATCAGGCTACAATAGCCCATAGACATATATATACCTTACTATGTAACTTAGATAAAGTATAAAACATTTTTTTTGTTAATATTATTAGCTTAAAACTATGTTAGTAGCACTTCTCTGTTGCTTGTTCTTGTGCGTCCACGTCCACGTCCTGCGGCCAAAAGTGTTCTTCCATGACGACAGATAGCAGATAGCAATTCGGTACGCGCACCACGAGCGCCTTGAAGTTGACGTTGCGGTGCGACTTTTTTTTTTGTTTGTTTGTTTGGCATCTCGCAGGTCAACCTATGCGGTTGTCGTCTGCTTAAGCGGACTTGCCTGTGGATTCCCTAATAAATTAAGGCCTCCAGCCAGGACTTAAACTTATATACTAACTAAAACTAAGCGACAACGCTAAGGGCACCCCCTGTGGGGTACGAACCTCGGCTTAGGGCGTCGCTGGAAGAGGGCAGCAAATGACTAGCTGGATCAGGATTGGTATTATTTACGGACGAATTTAAAGCTACAGGCTCAGCGGCATGGGCTGGCTCGACTCCAGTAACTGCTGTATTAGTATAGATAGGTAAATAGATACGACAGTCTGAAAATAATACTTGGATACTACATATTTACCTACCCTCATGTACTTCTTTCTTCGTAGTCGGTTTAGACGATCTATTTTTAGAAAATATCCGATCTATATTTCCATAATTTAAATCAGAATAGGTAGGTAACATCCTCTAGTTACAAAATAACATGTCCCCAATTAAAAAAGTTTGGGCAAAACATGGAGTTCCGTATCATTTTAATGTTAGAGTATACAACCCGGGGGTAGGGAGACTTGTAGGCTACCGACATGTTTGTCCGTTCGTTAAAAGTATTGGCGCCTAAGTACTTTGTTATGTTATTGACTTATACACCCTACCCATATACTTATATAACCTAAATTATATTAACATTGCGTGGGACAAAAGGTACCTTGCTACTTCAGAGGTTTTATACCAAGGTTCCTACAGTATTTTATCCCACGACGCGTGCTTTACGTGTGGTAACCAAGTATACACACACACACGCTGTGAATGTGTGCGTGAAGACGTCAGCATATAACATGCACACTGTAACATACACACACTTCCGACTCCGCCATTTGCATTGTCTCGGACGGTACCGAGAGCTTTGTGCTTACACACACATTCACAGCGTGTTTTGTGCACTTGGTAAACACAAGTAAAGCGCGCGTCGCTTCGTGAGATAAAAGTACTATACTTAGGGCCTTAAGAAGCCCTTTTAATTGACGTCTGACGGTTCTAGTACGGGAAAACTGTAAAAAAATCATAATTTATTCTCAGCATAAGTCTTATGCTACATATAAAAGTTTGTCGAAATTCGCCCTTAAGGTACTAAGTTTATACCATTAGATACTAACTTACACTTAGAAGTTACATAGGTAGGTCACTATTTTTTTAAAGTTACAAATTTTATTAAGTAGGTATTTCTAAAAGAAAACGTTACAACAAATAAAACTGCTAGAACTTTATAAAATTGGTGGTACGAGTAATGGACAGTACATCAAATCCCTAAGTATTGATTTCTCCCAACATTGGGCACCGAAAAATTCCTTCATAACTTCGTTCAAATCGTGCCAATTTCACTGAAAAAAAAAACAAAACTAAAATACAGCCAGTCATAAATGTATGGAAGGAGTACTTACAAATTATAACTTCGCCATATATGTACAAAACCTTTTTTAAATGAACTTTTTGAAAGGACTTACGTGATCACATTTGAAGTTTCAGTATTAGTATGACTACCATTCATGTAAGAACATGCCTATGTATTACGTCATAGTTTGGTAAATACGCAAGGGACGTTGTAATGTAATAAAAGGTATGTTAAATTTTTGTCCCCAAATTGTTTAAAACTCTGCTCAAATAAGAGCAACGGACTAATCAAATATAGTTATGGTCCGTTTCAAAAGGATCTGATGTAAACACATGAATCGGAAAACGTACCAGAGGATGCCTATTTGTGCTACGACTTACAAATTGAGTGCATTGGTTAGATTTTTTGAATACCTAACCCGAAAATCACATTTTAAATCACCTTAAATATGTTTTTCATAATTAACTTTTAACATAACATCACGCCTTGTTTCCCCGAAGGGTTGGGCAGAGGTGTACCTATAGTACACCCACATTTCGACAGTTATGTTTAAGTCCCATGTAATAGGGGGCGAGCCTATTGCCATCTAACGGGCACAAATCCAGACTTCGGGCTGCTACTGAGAAATTCCAGATAGAAAAACCCAATTACACGTTGCCCGACCTGGTAATCGAACCCAGGACCTCATGCTCAGCAGTAGCGATTGCGACCACTAGACCAACTTTTTTTTTTTCTTAAATAAAACTTAGGGTCTGTTCTTACGTTTACATTTGACTATTGAGGCTAACTTTAACCTCAATTTTCGTCGATGAGTTTTCAATCACTGTTTAATAATGTTATTCAAACAATAATTGTTTCCTGTTATTTACCAATAATTGTGTAAAAAAAGGGAAGAGATATGAAGTTGAAACTTTCTAAATACAGATAAATGTTTTACCGATTCCCTTTGGTGAGTGATTGGGTAAGAATTCAAACGAGACAGGGTTTGTTTACAATTTCATTAGATACTTTTGAAACAGATCACAGTTTTAACTGAAGGTACCTTAGACCTAATCCGTATACTTAATGTTGAATCTAACTGGGGGATACAGTCTAACTGACTAGGTTAGTTTTTTATGTACTACCTACTCTTTGCCTTGTGATTCTGTGCTTGTAACCAAGCAATTATTGATTGTGCTGATCACAGAGCACGGATCATACATCTAGAGACGGCAGTGCTAATATAATTAATTGCGCCGTAAGTGCGTTCTTTCGGGATCACCATTAAAAGCCGTCAGGTTCCAAACGTCATTTGTGTTATATTGCGAATAAACTTTGACCTCTTGGCTTATGTGGAAAGGGTTGCCACGTCTAGCAGCGACCGCCGAGGCGCCTCTGGAGTACCGATTTAAATATACAACTATTTTTTTTATTTCCAGCCAGTGCTACAACTAAACAAGGAGTTTCGTAAACATAGAAACTCTTTTGTGAACATTCAGACAGTGACAATATAAAACTGATGACTGTATGGTGATGCTGATATGCGGTGAACTCGGTGATAAAGCTGTTAAGACGATTTCTCTACACATGTGTGTATCGTGTGATGACATTTCTGGCCCTGGAGCCTAACGGATGGCAGGTGAGTGGACAGCTTTACTTGATGTATTTGTTACTCTACGATATGAATTAAAAAGGTTTTGTGTCTATTTACCTAACTATGTTTGTTAGAGGGACACTCTCGCGCAACATAAACTTAAGTTAAATACTAGCTTCTGTCCGCGACTTTCCTCCGCGATTAAGTCAAATAAGTATCTACTTATATAAATACTCTTTAATAAATATTATAAATAGGTAAAAAAAAATTGTTCGTAAATTTGTATGAATAGAGAGAGAGCAGACCTTCCAGACCTGAAAAGCGACTTTTTACCACTACAGTTACGAGTTTTGTCGACGGAAGAGTAGACAAAATGACATGAATGAAATGCACCGACCCCAGCGTGGTTTGACCAGACTCGATTAATCGAATGAACTCCAAGATTTGCACTAGCCCCTGAAGCCTCATGCTGCATGGTGCTACAAAGACCATTACATATCAAAGAATAGACCGGGGGGTAATGTAATGGTAGGGAAGACGTGCCCTTAGGATAGGAAGGATTAAAAGCCTACGGAGTATGCACTCTCGGAGCAATAGACAAAAAGACAGATGAATAAAACGATTGAAACGATGAAACGTTCTGTGGTTTAGGCGTGAAAATGTTACAACCGAATTTACAGATCGACAGAGTTACTATAGAATATAAATATGTATATTGAAGTGTCCTCGGGCACGTGCCGGTGCCCACGAAACCTTATTAACTGCCTCGTAAAATCTGCCTAAGTGCAAAATCTGATATTAGCATCAGGAACGGTTGCCCCAAGAGTAGATTCCATCATAAAATGAAATCAACAAACACAAAACTACCGAACTAGTTATATTAAAGTCTATCTGCAAACGGGCCATCTCAACACATCGGTCAAACTGCCATGAAATCACATTTACCGACTGAAAACCTTATTTCTTCAGCGGAAGTGACGGAACAAACTAAATAGTGCTTCCACCTGGCGGGCAGCGCCGCCGGAAGTGGGCTTTATTGGCGGAAATGGACCGGCCGACCGGATATAGCAATTTACACGGGCGCCTCACTGTTGACTGAGAAGGAAATACACTTTATTTTGAGTTCGTTACTGTTATTTACACTACGACGCTTATTTATATTTATACGGCGCTGCTGGAATGAAAATTGTTGGTGGAAAGCTGTTTGTAGAGTTTTGCGGTAGATAATTATTGAAAGTTTTTGTGTCTGAAAATAAAATAAGGATAAGTATTTCTACGACTAATCGCTTATAACTTATCTTTACTTTAGATATTATGTAGTAGGAGGGATCTCGATTCTAAATGATAACCGGCGCATGAGTCAAATGCAGGTTCAGCAACGCTTGCCGCGGTCAGCCCGTAGATGGGTGACCTTCAACTACATATCGAGAGCCTCCGTGCCTCGGAAAGCACGTTAAGCCATTGAAACCTGTCATTCGTAGATCTTTGACAGTCGTTACGGGTAGTCATAAGCCCAAACGTCTGGCCACCCGTCTTACCAAGGAGTATCGTGTTCCCCAGTAACTGGGTTGTAAAGGTCAGAAAGGCCGTCCGCTTTATGATAAGTATTCAGCTGCATCTGGTTACACTGGAACCGACCACAACCTAGTTGGTGAAAGGCTAGAGAGATTGATAAACAAGCTGCCAGGGACCTTGATGTGCGACATGAAGGCCAATTTTGAACTTAAAAAGTTAGAAAACGTTCACATTCAAGACGCAATCTCATCTCGGCGACAATCAATGTCAAAAAAAAACATCCATATTGACACTGAAATTAAAATGCGAACGATTCTTCAAAATACAGGAATTGACCCCCTGTTACTAGTACCATGGATTCGGTACATCATTCTGAACATGTGTAAAAAAAACCGTCGGTTTAAAAAAAATATGTAAGAGCTGTTCCATTCGTTTTGACCGCGTAGGTATTGTACTTTTCTATGAAACAACAGATACATTTTTATTAATACAATCAGAGCAAAAAATATCTACGCTAGGGGGTCCAGAATCATATGCTGAAGTCATGATTACACTTATTGCGTCGATGTTCCTGCCAGCCAGTATTATGGGTACGATGAAAGTAATACGTTTCATGCTGTTCCATTTCCAAATGTAAGTATCCAACCTACTCTTGCGAAAGAATATCAGGCCAATCCTCGTGCATTAAAAACGTTCCAATTCAAGTCTCGATCTCATCTCAGCGACAATCAATGTCAAAAAATTATGTAAACCGGTTATATTTTTGACAGATTGAGACTGAGATTAGAATACGAACGTTCTTAAAAATACGAGAATTGGACCTAAGATCTTCTTTGTAATAGGAAAACATAATGCCATCTAGTACCGTCACTTAGATATTTATAGATAGCAAATGTATCCAAATCTATTCGTTCACAGAAACTCTTCCAAAATTAATGTTAAGTTTTGTATGATCTTCTTTAGGAAAATGGGATATCCTGATATAAAAAAAATGATATTCCTAGAAGGGTTAGGCAGAGTTGTACCTATAGTACACCCACATTTCGCCAGTTACGCTTAAGTCCCATGTAATAGGGGGCGAGCCTGTTGCCATCAACCGGACTCAAACTGCTACTGAGCCTCCAGACTGCTACTGAGAAATTCCAGATGAAAAAACTTTGCCCAATCCGGGAATCGAACCCAGGACCTCATTAGCTCAGCAGTAGCGCTTGGGACCACTACACCAACGAAGCTAAGGATATCATCTGCCACATAGGTAATCATTTCATTTCACAAACAAATAATGCAAGAATCTACATACAGCCTAAAAAAAATTCACAGCTGGGACACAGGCCTCCTCTCTGTGAGAGTTGTGGGCCGTAATCCAACACGCGGGCCCAGTGCGGGTTGGTAGATGTCAAATGTCTTCGAATTTCTGGTTTTAGGACATGCCGGTTTCCTCACGATGTTTTCCTTCACCGTTTTGAGAGCAGTGGTGATAAAATTAAATACACAAAGTAAATTGCCTGTCTGAGTTCGAACTCATGACCGACAACTGCTTTTGATAAAATCTCTTGAACCGCAAATCACAAAGCTACCCCAGTACGTGTAGCAAGACAAAAGAACAGTTTTCTTTTATTCATCTGTCGTTTTGTCTATTCTCCCGTCGACAAAATTATTTTCTATAGTGGTAATGCTAAGCGTGCAGCGAGGGACGAGCTCTCGCCAGACGAATCGATAATTTCGTGACTCGACCCGGGGTAGGAATAGAATCGTTGCGGATAGTGAAACTGTGAGTCCTGCGGGTTAACTGCTTATCACGCTGACAATAGCAACGGCTTCTGTTTTGGCGGTTCAACAACATTAACTGCATTATTTAAGTTGTTGAGCAGACAATTTTTTTGAGCATATTAGGTATATGAATTGGATAAGCAAAATCCTTCAAAATCATTTAGATTGTGATTGAGGTCGGATTTCACCAATGAAATTGAACGCGATCAGTACTCACACTCCGCTTAAGAGCTGTCAGTGTCATTATTTTCTATTGAATATTGACACTGACAGCTCTTGAACGCGTTTTTTGATGAGCTGAACGCTTTGAATAACATTGGTGAAATCGGAACTTAAAGTGTGTTCATATCGTGCGAAACAACAAAGTACACCATAACAATTGTTAAATGTGGTTTCTAAAGTACTTTTTTTCATAACTTATTGCATATACGAGTAATTCAAAACGTGCGAATTGACTAAACCGTATTTCTAAACTTGACGATTCGCCCACAAATAAATTAACTTCGTTCGAGTCGCGTAAATAAATAACATTTTATCTAAAAATGTCTATTCCCCCAATTCGGCCCAACAAATTCGTGCGAATCGACTAATGAGCCGTGCGTTACGTACGCAATTAGGATGCTGCTCACTGTCAGGACCTCAGGAAAAGGTTTTTATTAAGAAAAATCTGTGCCTTAATACTGAAGCTTACCCATAGAAACAAAGGACAAAATTATGCAGAAAAAAAACTGACAAGTTCTCTAAGTAGTTCTCGAGTTTAAAAACAACACTACTTGGTTTAGGTGCACTTGCGGACACAAGTCGAATAAAAATTTTTAAAAACAATCTGATCACCAATGTAACAGCTTTCGTTTTTTGTTATGAACTAGAGGATTATATATATATATATATGGATTAACTAATGATCCTATGTAATTTCTACATAATGTCATGACAGGTGGTGACTCAACGTACTTACGTAGGCACTTACTTACCTCCATCTGTCAACGCAGTTTTAAATTTAGAATTGAATGTTAACGTACCTCCATTACTTTTCATTACCAGCCTGCTTGCTAATCAATTTTAAACTATACTTGTGAACTTTTTACATAAAACACATTAACACAGTTGATCGAGCTAACGATTATCACCTTTTAAGGTCTAGCACATGAAGTGTTATGTCAATTAGTCAACTCAAGTCCACTGTAATTTGTGTACAAGTGGCGAATTAGTGACTATAGATGTGGTAGTCGACCATTTTCATTATTCAAGTAGTGTTGTTATTATTTGCATTATTTATCATAATAAACAACATTATCATTCAATACAAAAGTAAATTTACTTTTAAAAGGCTAGGGCCATATCTGAACGGCTGAAAACGGCTAAGTAAATTGCAGCTGACACTTTCGAAACATTTTGACTTTCTAGGAGCGGAATAATACTTAATACAAGTAGAACGTTTACTTCTAAGGCAACCGCTAGTAGACTCATCTGAGCGCAACTATGCGGTGCATAATTTCAGGCATAGGTATTAGGGACACGTAAGTTGTGTTGTGTTCTCTACGATGCCTCTCGTATTCCAGATGTCCAAAAGCGGTGGTGATAACTTATCGTCAACCCGATTATTGGTAAGCCAATGACATAACAAAAAAAAAACCATCAGAAAAATCAATGAACACATCAAAGTGACCCCAAATTGACTCCACAAATTCACAAACACTATCTTTCCCCTACAATCGCAGATGTTATCGGCTCGTATTAAAATCAAATTGCACAGTTAAACTGTCCAATTTGTAGCTGATGATGAGATAGCGCCCCCTAGCGGTGCTCGCGCAACTGGCCGTGACTAAACGGTGCGCGTCAAGTGCTCGTGATTGATGAGGAGGTACGTGTTGTGGGTGGTGTGAATAGCAGGTCTAGCGTATAGGGTAATACATGATTTTACATGTCGAAGGTGAAAGGAAGACCTGCGGGGTAATAACGTAACAAAACTAACAATAACAATGACTTTCATTCTGACAACAACATCCACTGCGTTATTCACGTTATTGAGCAGACAAAATTTCCATACATGTAAAGCAATGAATTGTCAAATTTCTTAAAATACTTTCGGTTTGTGATTGAAAGTGTGTGTTTGAATTTTGTTGTATTTTCTGTTTTATCTAGTGTTTGACTGGGATGTTCAGTTTACGTGCAAAGGAGTAAGAAGGTATCTTGAGGACCTCATCTGTGCTGCTTCTAAATGCTAAGACTCTTAGTAAATCTCGGAAGAAGATTGAGTACCCGCAAATAGCTCGTTGAAGAAGTTAGAAAAAGAAAGGCTCAGCAATTTACCAGTAGATAAACACCTTCTGCGCAATAAACTATAACTAAAAGATCCTGTCACGATTCAGGTGTCATGCTCATTGATGACAAACAGATCTGAGCGGCAATACCCGTATTTTCAAGAACGTTTGCAGTCCGATCCAAGTCACAATCTACAAATAATACTTCGCAATAGAGACTCAAAAATTCTTACTAACATCTAGTAATTATTCATCTTAATCCTTAAAGCCGGCCTTAACCAGCTGCAACTTCTATCCGTTATTACAAATTCGATCGGCTATAAAAATCTCGATAAGCTCAAGTTTTGGTCTGAAAAATGATAAGCGTGTTCACCCTGTTTGATATTTAAACTTTTTGTAAAAGTTTTCCTACATTTACTGTGAATTATTTATGATCTTAGGATTGTTGATTATCCCGCATCATACAAACTTAAAAAAACCTAAACAACATCTAATCTAACAAACTTTACAGCTTACTTGCACAAAGACGTAGCTAAAATCAATTTGACAACAACTGAGTTACTTCGACATCGAGTTTTCATTTCTGCGTGCAAGAGGCATGCAAAATCGCCTTAGGGGACTACCACTTTCCACTGACCCCTCGAGCATTTGAAAATGTACCTTATTGAGGTTGAGTACGGTTGTTTTTGTATGTTGGAAGGGTTGTGGGTGTAGTGGGTGGTTGGTGGAAGATCATCAAGGTGTGTTTGTGGCCGTTTGGGCAATGCCACGGTTGGGATGTGCTGCTGAGGGTTGGTAATAGGCGAGGCAATGACGTTTCATGCTTACGACGCCGATGCGTGTTGCCATGGTTACGAGTAGCGATTGGTTTTTCAATGTGAGTAATAGAGAATGGGGTTGTATCATTTGCATGAGAGACTTTTGATTTAAGGGACTGTGGAGAGATGCTTGTCACACGTTTGAAATTTAAGATATAATAGTGCAGGAAGTATAATACTTTAGTTTCTTATTAAGGTTACGTAGTTTCTTTATCAAAATGACTACGTAGGTACTAAATTTTCGAGTCTTTAAAAACCAGTATATCCTCTTATTACTAATTCCTAATGTGTTATCGAACAAAGTAACACTCACGAGTCGTTTATTTCTTAAATTTCTTTCTTTGAGTTCGTTCACAGTTAGGGTATGCAGTGTCTGTATGGAACCCGTTCTCCAAAAATATGCTGATTTGGTTGAAAATGTTCAGTACAAATATTTACGTGGCATGCACTATAGATGCCATATAACCTACCTACCTTACTCTCAATTAATCAGCAAGTACAAGCTCCTGCCCTTAGCTCTAGAAGAATTATACCTTATTTTATATAAAATTTTCAGAAATCAATTGTCAAAATCGATCAATTTGTAACGAGAATCTTTCACAGGCGACAGGTTCGCGCAGGTACTCTCTTTGCAGTAAACTCTTTCCGAACTAATTCTGGCGAGCGCTCACCTGTCCGCCGTATGGTTGACGCATATAATAGTAACTTTGGAAATATTGACATCTTTAATTGTCCAATGAGTAGATTTAAAAGCCTCACTCGCTACTCTTTGCTAAAACATCCACTTTTGTGTAACCCTTCTGAAAATCATGTAACTTAATTCTTTTGTCGTATTTTATATTATGTTATCCTTATCTTAATTTAACTTTTTTAATTCTGATTAAATTTATATCTTATTACTGCACGTACTGTTACTAGAGATTACACTTTTTTTTCCTGAACCTTGTGTCTAGCTGTGGACAGCGTTGTGGGTTACATTATTATTAAAATTGTTTTTGTTAAATAAGTTGTAAGTTCTCAAAATTTAACTGTTTGCTGGTCCTTACAATCAAACATAAAGTAAAATAAAAAATAAGCATTTATAGATAAAATTGCTTTTGAAGTCAACGGACAGACAAGACAAGACTTTATTTATTAATTTCATCATTTATGTACTCACATTTAAACAGACAAGAATGAAGGAACAGGAAAATACGTACAAACGTGATGCTTATTTCTAAAGAAAACTCTTCCGGCATACCTGCGATAGGAAAGTAGATAAAAAATAGATATAGACAACGTGTGTATCTAAGAGTAGAAGAGAAATCAAAATACATAAAATCAAAAAGAAAATTACTTACAGTGGATATCATTTATTACGACCTTGGTTGTAGCGACCATTTACCTATAGCGACGTTAAATCTAAGTCCCTTGAATGTAAAGCATACTTTAGTACAAAATTCATGTGGCTATAGCGACTTTGGATGTAACGCCGAGTTCGGGTGTAGCGACTGTTTTAATGAATCATTTGTAACAAATTCCTAGAAATCCCATGCAGATATTGCGACCGGAGTCGGCCGCCAAAGACACAAAGATTTTTTTCTTTCACAAACATTTCTTATCTTTTGCTTACATCCATTGCACACAGATGGTCAGCAAGTGTGGAGACCTTTACCTTTTGTTTATAGATATCAACTAAGTAGGTAGGGAAGCGTATACGTTTCGGAGCTTTTATGGTTCAGTTACAAAGTGATATTCTGAGTAGCAACTGGGTTTAGTAAACTTTTGAATAAGTATGGCTGCTAGACGCATATTCACTGTTAAAGAAAAGGCGGAAATCATTTCAAAATTGAAAAACGGTGAAAACAATGCTGATTTTTGCAAAGAGTACAAAGTTTCCCATTCAATATTTTCAATAATAAATGAATATAAACTACACATGTGTACGTGTCTGTATCTCTTTACCTTTGCCTGTAACGACTTCCGGATATAACGACAAAAATAGAGTGGTCCCTTCATTGTCGTTATACCCGAAATCCACTGTATTTCAATAAAACATACATAAAGTTAAGGGGGGCTGACATAACAAGTTTTATTGTATACAAATCATTACAGAAATATTTCTGGCTTATGGACCGGACAAAATGAAAGACGGAATGAATAAAAAATGGAATATTAACACCTGGATTATTACCAATTCAAAAATTCATCGCCGATACGGACGAATTGAGTAATGGCTGGAGGCTATGTTGTTATTTGTTTTTATCGTTATTTTCTTTTAATAACGTTTAAAAAGTAAGTAAATAACACGTTGTTTTATTTAAGTTTTTTCATTTCAATATTGGGAAACTGCACATTTGACATTAAATTCAAAATGTCCGTAAGTACTTACATTTTGGTGCAGAATTATGAAATCATCATAGTGCATTATAATTTGTTGTGTTATCAAGAATGTATTTTGAATGGATTTTTTGTGTTGATGTAAATTAAAGATTTTTAAACTTAATTTGGGTAAAAACAAGCTGGTGTTGAACATCAGATTGGATTAGCACATCATATTTCCAGACCCAATCAATTGATAAACAACATAAAAAATTGTGTACATAACCTATTATATTCATATACAGAGTCAAGAAATCCTTTCAATGAAATTACCATACGCCCGTAGCATACTGTGTCCGGTGCGATACGGTGGTGGAGCGACGCGGGCGCAGAATCCGAGCCGCAGGCGACGCGCGCAGCTGCCGCGGCGCTGTAATGAACGCACCCTGTACGCTGACGGCTTAGATCTTGTACAGGGGGTGAGCTCATTAGTTAGGTTTAAGTTTTAGTCTCAATTAATTATTAGGATAGAATAGTTTGTGCAGTAGCTTTAATAGTGACGTTGTAGGGCTGGATGTTTCGAAGTAAGACCACGAGGAGTCAATAAAAGGAAGCAAAATGTTGAAATGGTTGCTTTATTGGCTACTAGTACTAGGTAGATAAAATTCGTTGCCGAATGGTTTAAAGAAAAAAATTAAGTATGGTAATAAAAATAACAAAAGTAATTAGGTATTTCAGTAAAGCTGGTTTTCTAGTTCTGGTCTGGACTATACCAACCGAGTATGACCAATGGCTTAAGACTTAAATTTAGTGCCACTTGTAATTATAAATTTTATGGCTTATAAAACTCGGACATTTAATAGAAGGAAGAAGAATTAATGCAGCCGTTTGTAAACGATGTCTTATATCAGAGAGACATGGATTAACGAGCAATCTTAATTAAATAATTATAGACTGGACTTGTAGATAGTGCGTTCAGTATCGAACGATAAATTACATTGATGTAGCTTTTGTCATTTCCTGCGCCTATAATTAATATATAAGAGAAAATTGTTAGTTTTAGGAAAGCACAGCTCAGCAGGATCGATTCTCGTATAAAACCTTTATTGAAAACCACCGAAATTACCATCACTACGAACATTTTCAATTTAAAAAGCATTTCAAACAACAAACACCACAAACTCTAATAAAAACAAAGTTGGAACCATCAAACACCATGTGTTTTGTGATCTCGGAGCGCATTACATATTCGTGCGGCATAATAAATGTATCCGCTTAATTATTATTTTGAAAATATCCGCGCCCGGGGCTCGCCGCGCGCCCGCTACACAATCATATTTCTTATAAAAATAAAAGTAAAATGATTGTGCACTTGTTCGTGGCCCCACTTGTAAATGGGACAAACTTCGGTGAGTTATATTATGTGTTGATAATTTAAAATTGGAGTATATGATTTGTTTCGTGATCATTATAAACGGCGATTGGTCCTTAATAAAGAACATCTCTTTATTCTGTTCGTTTAAAGTGACAATTTGAATCCATACGATATAATTATTTGAAAATACTTAGTTCAGTATGTCGATTCTGTAAAATCTCACCGTGAAGACTTGCGTGGCGTGAGCTGTCAGTGTCATCCCGTCTCAGTCAATTGTACTGACAGCTCACTCAACGCTCACTTCCCTTAAGCTTTCACGGTGAGATGGTTACAGCCGATGGTAATAGCACTTCAGGTAGTGTTGTAAAAATAAGCCAGTCCTTGAGGTTGGTAACAAGGCTAAATGGCCAAAATGCACAAAAGTACTTTAGTAACGGCATTCGCGTTTTTATGTATTCTATAATTATCATACACCAAGAACATCGATAATCCTTTCATCATCTACCTAGCGTGGTGATGTGACTAACTTTAGCTATTAAATGAACATTACTTCAAAAGTTAGAAGCTACGAAATGGCTACGAATTTGCGACAAAAGTACCAGGAGATCAGTTAGTACAGGAGGTTAGAACATAATTATCCAGAGTGGAGTGTATTGTAACGGCTGCCGAAAGGGAAAGGGTTGAGCAACCCTTTGCTAAATAGACTTCGGAAGGGGAATAGAGCTATTCTATGTTTTTGTATTTATTATTGACAGTTTTTTTTCTATTGGTCTACTTCTTTGGTACCACGGTATGTCTCGCAAATTTCGGTTTAAAATATTTTTCAACAGATTAAATTAATCTTTAAACTTAATCTCTATGCCAACTAAAATCTTTATGCCAGGGAAAGTAAAATTTAAATAGGTAGTAGGTATATTTTTTGGAAATATTAAGCCTGTAGCCTGCAGCTTTGACTTCTTGCCGTGCATTACTGAAATTAAAATAAATGGTCCCTGTAACCTGTAAGTCACATGCAGCAGGGCCAATAATAAAGCCTCTTCTACAACTTCTGATTATGACACAACTCTATAACATACCTCAGTACCGAGGGCATTGTTACCGATCAATAGCGACTCCCGCTTAAATAACAATCACTCATTCACTCATTCATTCGCTCCGTTCACTGCAGATCAGTTCCATTCGAAATTCGAATTAAAATAGCTGCACAATGCTCTGTCGTCATTTAAATTTTAGTTATTTGCAGCCGTTGTCGCATTTTGAGTGTTGCCTCCCTTTTGTTTGTCATTTTAACTGTCTATTTGTAATTGTATTAATGTGTTGTTTTTCAATTAATATTATGTGATCATAGTGTCATTAAATAAATGCTTGCAATTTATACGAAGTACACATGGCTGAATGAAACAACCGCACGGGTCGATTCATTACATAACGAGAGATATCCCATAAGTCTGACAACCTAGTCTTACCAAGGGGTTAGTATCGTGTTACCCAGTATCTGGGTTATGGAGGTCAGGTCAATACTGGTATTCAGCTGGATCCGGTTAGACTCGAAGCCGACCTGAACATAATTGGGAAAAAGGCAGATCGATAGCAGTCATCGAATAAATCCTGGCAATTTTTATTATATATTATATTATTATTATGGAATGAAAAGGTTTTGTTTGAGTGGAATGGATAACCTTTTCATTCGTAATGTTGGCAATACGATTATACCCAATTGATTGATTATACTTATGTTTGACTTTTTAATTCAAAGTTTTAGTTCATGGAAGCCATTCAGAACGTTTCTGATTTTAATAATAGGTTTTTTAAATATGTTTTTGGGTACCTTTAATTTCAAAGCCTTGTACCCATATTCCAAGTCAAAACCTCATGATTTCCTCGACTTGACTCAACCTCGCTTAGATGGTTTGATATTCATAGTTGCAATTTTACTCCTCATCTCAAAAAGTTTACTCAGCCGGGGTGAGTTCGAGTTGGGGAACCAACTGTTACCTTGAGGCTTCCTTGAGGTAGTCAACAAGGAAGTTTTAACCAAATCACGCGTATTTTATCCGATTTTCATAATGTATTTTTATAAGTTTATAGCCTATTAACGTATTCGTGACGTATCGCCTCGACTGACACTCATTCGAGGGACCTCATAATTTCCTTAATGTGACGACGATGAATACCGATGTTGAGGGTCTTCCGAGACACGCCTTGAGGTCTCCTTGACAGATTTTTGAGTCGAGTAGCTTTCGAGGTTACGAGTTAGTCTATGGGTGTAATATTAAAGTAGATAGGAACGGAATATCTAACTATGTAATAGGGATGACTAATTTTATTAATGTTCTAACAAATAATGTAATTTTAAAGACGGCATAGTAAAATGAGATAATCAAAAATAAATGTAAAATCGATGAAAATATGAAGAAGCTACACGCTTTAAAAGTCTTTGAAGAGGATTATTGTTGTCCTTGTCACGCGGTACGGACACTGTATAATGCTATTATGATGTTACATAGTCGTGACGTCACTTCTACTATAGTGATGTCTAACAGTTATTTTAAAACGTTTATAACTTGGATTTTTCCTCGTTATAAACGTTCACGTGCCTCGTTGGTCTAGTGGTCGCAATCGCTACTGCTGAGCTTGAGGTCCTGGGTTCGATTCCCAGGTCGGGTAACGTGTTATTGGGTTTTTCTATCTGGAATTTCTCAGTAGCAGCCCGAAGTCTGGATTTGTGCCCGGTAGATGGCAATAGGCTCGCCCCCTATTACATGGGACTTAAACATAACTGGCGAAATGTGGGTGTACTATACACCTCTGCCCAACCCTTCGGGGAAACAAGGCGTGATGTTATGTTTAACTTGGACTTTTTTAAAGCTTTTACATTCTTTATAATATTGTTTGCACTATTTGGAAACAAATACTTCATTTTCCTTTAGTCTTGTTTACGACTCAAAACTGAAAACTTTTTAATTTTTCTCTGCTGCACGCCATTTCAGACTTTCATAACTTTCTTATTGATGAAATATGTTTTTTTTATTACTTATACTTATTTAAGAACTAAAGTTTGTGGCACCTACGTATTCTAGTATCTAGACTAGATTCCAAAGATATTAATTAGAAACTTTTCCTCGAAAAGGTACTATAAATCTGTAAAACTAAAAATAAAGTACTCTCAAGATTAAGACCTAAGTATTTAATTATTAACTAGCGACTCGTTCCGGCTTCGCATGGTTTCAACGAGTTGACAAAACATAATTTTTTCTCTCCGGAATAAATAAATCTCCATAAATAATGGTGAAAACCGCATCAAAATCCGTTGCGAAGTTTATAACAAAAACGCGGTCACACAGCAGACACAAAACCGACTTTAATTTATAATATGTCATGTATGGAAACGAGAAACGGAACTAAAGGTAAACCTGCATGCAAAAATAATTCTTAAGCGCCTAGCTTTAACAATATCCAATTTGTTTAAAACAATATTGGTTTAATAACAACCCCTTACTTAAGAAAATTACACAGTACAGGAACACTGCAATAATGCCTTATTCAGTTGCTATTATTTATTCGATAAACTAACACAACCTCTTTGGTACATAATCACTAATTCAAAGCATTCTACAACCATATTTGGTGAAAATCAACCTTAATGCTATGTAAATAAAGGTTTTCAGAAACGTATGGCTAACTTTGTCGGTCCTAATAATGGGTTATCGTCGATATAAAATAATAATATTGTTGGTTGTATGACATATCATAATATTACAGTGACGGAGTTCCGTTCGAATATTATTTATTATTTAAATTATCGCTATTATGAAATTATTGAGTTTTTTTTTACCTCAATCACTGGTAGATTACAATGACGGTAAAATATTGGTATTACGTAATAAGCGATTAGAAGGACTACTCTATTTGACAAGAAGACCACACAATCTAACCCCGCCTTTGCGCAAGCAAAGTAACTTAGGTATTCACAAGCACTTTAGATCTAATGGTCCCGGCTGACATTTGAAAATCTTTGACAGTCGTTACGGTTATTAAGAAGCCCGAAATTCTGATAACCAGTTAAGACTATTACGAACAAAGAAATCAAAATCAATAAGAATATTAGTAGGTAAAAATAGAAGACACTGACAGCTGTAAACCTCATTTTGAAGAACATAAAAACTCACCCTCCCCTACCTATACATTCTAGAAGTTTACAATTTACCAACACTTTTACACTACAAGGGAGAATATGCAGTCAAGGTACACATTACGTCATAAAACAGGTTAAAAACCAAGCTCTAGTCATGTCAATGAAACTACATAAGTATTTATAATAAATTACGGGAAATAAATAAAACTGAACAAAAATTTAAACGAAGGCTTTGTGTGCTGATTCTCAGCCTAATTTGAATAAATGACTTTTGATTTTGATTTTTGAAACAATTTCTATTATCTAAATCCAAACAATTGTTTATTTTTTCTTTATTATTCGAATTTTCTTTCTTTTATATGGCTTTTACAAAATCTTTTCAGCTGTTGAATTCCAACGAACATAGGCCAATAATATCACGCTATCAGTCAGCTATGCAACCTACATCGTAAGGCGGTTATACCGCCATAAACACTGGTTGTAGTGCCTTGCGCGAGGAAGCCGGCCACGCCTCGCAAGACGCACACCTTTCTATGTAGGTATGTACTGTCTTATGTATAAGACAGTGCGCACAACAGAAGGCCAATTCTCGTAATTATGAAAGTTCAAAATCTAGTAGCAGTCTCACCTGCACCTCAGCGACAAACAAATGTCAAAAATGTAAGTTTATTTGAAGATTTGTTTACAGATTGTGACTGAGATTAGAATACAATATAGAGATACAAATATAAAATAGGTTATTGTGAGAAATAGAAAATTACATTACATTTAAACGTGTTTGGAGCCTCCTTTTAAGCAAACAATGCCTGTATTAGAAGGCTCTGCTCTTTTCCATCATTGTCGTACACTTTTACTAGCTTGAGTAAATATGCTGTGACCTTAAGGGTAAAATGCAATGCAAGTAAAAAATACAAATCTATAAATAAAGTTGCAATTAAGATGAATTTTGATGATGAATTTGAATTAATGCGAACGTTCATAAAAATACGGAAATTGCCCGTCAGATATACAGCAGGATAACTATCGAAACGTTAATAGCGGGTCAATATTTGACAAACTGAGAAGTGAAGCGAAGGAGCAATAAGACCTAGCGACATCGTATTAACAACATGGAATGAAAATAAAGATCTGAATATGATAAGATTTTGCTCTAACTAATCAAAAAAAGACACCAAATGGTGTTGGGATAAATACCTAACCAACTCGAGTTATCACAGTGTCAAAGAAAAGACATCAACGTGTAATACAACACTTAAACTTTTTTTGTTAAATATCTTGTAGTAATTAGTTTCCTATAATGTAAAAACATTGGTACTAACGAAAAAAAAAAAAAACAACTGTTTTTTTGCGAGTGTGCTGCCTTTTTTTTTATAGAGCGATAAAGTCTGTCTGTTTTTCATTCCTTCAGTCATTCATTCATTCATTCTAATATACAATCTTTCTGGTCTGTGCCTTACCTTAAGCTGTGCGGTTTAACAGATAGATTAGTTGGTACTACTAGTATGTAAGTGGGCACTTGGTTATGTACGGAAACTTTGGGAAGCTATAGTATAAATTGTATTGTTTCAGTAATCAGTAGTTTTGAAATAATGGGTCAGCAGAAGGATTCCATGTAATATTTTACTGAGAATTGATTATGATTTCACGGAAATAGAGGTAAGACAATTGTTATTTTATTAAGCTTGTTTTGTATTCAAACTTGTGTTATATTTTCATACAATTTATTACGAATCTCAGAACTGCAATGGACCAATAATCAAATTCAAGATCATAGTAACGTTTTCTTCTTTGAAAATCTTACTTATAGGCAGCGTTTATTTATAGAAGAAAAAGTAGTTCAACTGTCTTAAGAATTTTCGAATGCACGTTTATCCATCGAATAGAACTTTGGGAATGTCTAGGATCTCTAACATGCACAAGTACACACGGTATAATTCCAAACACATAAGTACCTCCCAACTACACCTACATTAATATGTGGTACTTTCATAGTTCCAAACAGGTGCATGTTCCCCGAGACAGTTGTGCACCATTTACTTACTTCAAACTGTCTGAAGTTGTGCCAGTAACCGTGCGAGTGAACGCTTTTCGGAAATAAGCAGAAACTTCAGTAGAGACACCGTGAGTTAGTTGTGGAAATGTCACCTGTGATCGCTACGGGTGGTGGAGTGGGATTCACGCGTGTTAGGGAAAATAGACCAAATATGTTTACCGATGAGCATGCGGTCTTGGGTTCGATTTCCAGGTCGGGCAAGGTGCTATTTATTGGGTTTTCTATCTAGAATTTCTCAGTAGCAGCCTGGAGTCGGATTTGTGACCGGTTGATGGCAATAGGCTAGCCCCCTATTACATAACTGGCGATATGTGGGTGTACTATAGGTACACATCTGCCTAACCCTTCTGGGATTACAGGCGTGGTGTTATGATATGTTTACCGATTTAAGATTGAATAGGCTGGCTGTACACTATCTTACTTGATTTCAAGCAATGATGCGGTTGACATTTGCTTGTATCTTTTTCCATTCATTTTAAAAGTGAAAGTAAAATAAGTTTTCCAGATTAAATTTAGGTTCAAAAACCAATTTCTACTCAATAACATTACACGGAGTAACAATATAAACAACCTGCACGGTACACTTTCAGAAATTACACACAGCAGGCATACAACATTACCGAGATGAGTGGGTGCTGCCAACTACAGCAACCTAATTGTCCCCCATTGCACTGTCCCCCCGGCGGTCATGATCTAGCCACACGACTACCCCAAGGCCCTCACTAAATACAAGCAACTTCGCAAACGCAACGAAAAATTCCAAATTCGAAATTTTAATTTGACGTTTCGTAAAATTCCCGCCATAAACGGTAAGGATTGTTTCAATCGTGAGATTTTTTCGTCATATTCGTGAGTTTTTTTTACAGAGTTTAGCCTTAGGGTTTGTAATTAGACGAGGTTGATGTATGCTGCATGTGTTCGAGATGTGACGTGTGAACTGGGATCACGAGTTCGTGATACGGCTCCTCATCAGTGCCCTGGATCGATGTCAATTGTAGGGATCGTATGGTTTCTGTGAGGGCCTAATGATGAGTCTGCATTCTTGGCTAAGTAATTGTTACGTAGAAGTTCTTCGGTATTTTAGTTGCTTAACTATAATGCAAATGATTTTAAGTAGAGGTTCGTTCTTTAGACGGTAAACTAGCTCTGTGATTTGAAATATTGCATTAACAATCATTAATTTAAACTGAGATATACCGTATAAGAGCGATCCCAATATTAAGGTTGAGAAGACTTTTGAGAGTTGTGTGTGTTGAGAACTAAGGGTTTTTTTAAACAAAAATCTGATGTAAGTAATATCCATCAATTTTCAACAATAATTGTAAAATTTCTCAATAAAAGCCCCGATTACCTACCCTTTTTATTACCTTACTTAAATTATTCTCCCTCGTATCAGCTTTAAAAAGTAAAAATACCATGTTTATATAACTCTTTTACAGCATTTCCTATAAACGGTTAAAGAAAGGCCTTGCACTCGGCTACGTACCTACCATTTAAGCAGGTAGAGGACATTAATTTATTTTTAAAATATTTTTCCGTCAATAAAATTTATTACGAACACTCACACTGTAAATAGAAATAAAATAAGTCACATCGTGTTAATTTTCGTTACTACTCTTCTTAATGTCTCTTACGTTAAAAAGTTCCAAAGAACATAAGTCAGAGTTCCGTACTGACCTCAAAAAATGCACGATTAATAACGTAGCCAATGTTTTATAAGTCACCACCGTGTTAATCGCTGGGTTGTTTGTCACTGCCTGGTTCGGACGGTGACAGCACCAGTGGGAGATCAAAGGAGCGAATCTAATATGTGCAGCGGTGCAGACGAGGTAGACCTCTCTAGCTATCGTAACTCATACTGTGAGGGTGTTGACATTATTGATTCATAACATGGCTGAATAAGTCAAGTGGCAAGTTTATTCATGGATGTTGCCGTTCACAATTCAATATTACCAAACAAACTATTTAAATAATAAAAACGCTCAGCTAGATGGACCGACGACCTTAAAAAGGTGGCTGGGACTGGCTGGTTGCGGAAGGCGGAGGACTGAGTGTTGTGGCGCAACCTGGGAGAGGCCTATATACAGCAGTGGACTGCGATAGGCTGAGTTGATAAACAATATATTATCCTAAGTTAAATCTATTGACAAACTAAAATTCGTCCTGATAATATACCCAAAATATCTATCCAAAGACAATTGGCAAGTTTCTCCTAAAGGGGTTCGTCTAGACTCGTCAACACTAAAATACTGTAATGTCGCAGCAGTAGAAAAAGGTCCGACTAGAGTATTACTCGTATACTCTAGTCGGACCTTTTTCTACTGCTGCGACATTACAGTTTGAGCTTGCTGATGAAATTGCAGGCACATGACATATTTTAGTGTTGACTATGGTTGACAATTCCGATGTTACCTGACGTCTTGCATAAAAAATTCGTGTTTATGAACAGATGCTCACCTACCTACTGACGTTGTACTGTTATTCTATAGTCTGTACTGTTTCATAGTCTAGCAAGTGCGCTGGAACTTTAATACAAATTTAATAAACCCGCTAAAAACACAAAAAGTCACCACCGTGTTTGTTACCAGCGTGATTGTCTGTGGCGTGTTTGGACGATGACAGTTCTAGCGGAGATCAAAGGCGTGCGCTCAATATGTGCAGCGAGCGACACAAACCAAAGAGGAAAAGAGTAGGGACACGTCTAGTTATCGATAAAAGTAAAATTTGAAGGCGAAATTTCGACAAAATCCTGTATAACTTAATTTCTGGTTGCAGATGTTAAGTATTCCTTTTGAGAAATCCACCAAATATCTTTTAAACTTTTAAACTTAAAAAAGAGGAAACGTTGATACTTTACATAATTAAATCAATAGGAAAAGTATTCAGTTGCAACAAGCATCACTCAGACGATAGAGTAACTTACCGTTCTTTATAAATTAAATCAAACGTGTCCTACGTTTGATTTAATTTAGTCTGTCAGAAAAAAAATCACGAGCGCTGTTTTTCCGCAATCCACATTGGTCACAGCACTATTTAAAAAGCTGAATGCACTCTGATAGAAATTTGTTTTTAATCGACCTCAAATTGGGCGCGAAATGAGTTGGACCCTCGGGTGGGGTGCGTCAAAGATAGCTTCATTACAAACGCAGAATTAATATTCTAAACATTTATCATGTTAAATGCTACGCTCTTTTAACTACCAGACATTTTTAACAGAAGATTGTTTTTGTAGTTTTGTAAAAAAGTGACCATTGCTCCTTTGCGCTTGCTTGTCAAAACTCAAGGTAAAGCGATTAATCAAATGACAATGCCAGATCCTGCCCCAGTTATTTACAGGAAGTGTCAGTTAATGAAAATAATTGTAATTATTAAATGACCTTTTCATATATCATTGATTTGTAATTGGCAAGTTCTACTGAAAAACAGTAGAACTTGCCAATTACAAATCAATGATAAAAGGAATTCAACCCCTGAATTTCCTATTGCGTCAATTATTGCGCATGAAACACAACAAAAAAAGTTTTAAATACCTGTAAAACAAAAACTCATGTTACGATTATAATAATTATGATAATGCGTAACATATATGTTGTTTAAATCGCTTTTTAACATTTATAAACTGCACCTAACCTATAATCAACGCCAACATTGTTTTAAGATTTTAACAGAAACCGCAAGTTCTACAGGCATTGTGACAAATGTTTGGTTAACAGTAATACATAAGCTTTAAGATGCTGCATATTGCAGGCTTGTAAATGACTTTTTGATTTGAGTGGGGCAAAGTTCTATAGAGTTTCTGGCATTGTCCTTTGTCATTTCATACACGACTCTAAGATTTGCATAACCGACTTTAAATACCTTCTATATTAATTTCAGATGAGCAAATTATTTCTAACTAATTTCCAGAGAACTTTGTAGACGTTTAAGTACCGGCTCCTTAGCTTGAAATATTGAGAAATAGTAGTTAATGAAACTATTGCAAAATGAGAGGTATTAAAACACGAATATATGCGTTTAAAAACCAACCCGTATAGGCGACGTTTCTAATAGTATCACACGAGTGTTTGAGTACCTGGTTACGTGCAGTTCCATACACTACTTTATATACTCTACAAGATAATTTTCATCTAAATCACTGATATCTTTCATTTATAAGAAGAATGGAAAAATCCTACGACATTCCGTACAACAAAACTTATGAATGTCGCCAAAATAGCGTGCCCCGCTTAGGCGTTCCATTACAAATTATTGATGGAAACTCCTTTGATGATATTAACTTATTCGATTTGCCCTGTATCGTATTGGTAAATAAAATGTTATAACTACTCACTGACTGTTAAATTCGAAATTCGAGTTATAAACTTCAAAGCGAAAATTCGTTTTAATTAGAAAAATATAATTGATGGAAAGTCCTTGGTGATATTAACTTCTTGGATTTGCCCTATATTAACATTTTTTTTGCCAATACGGTACTATTAGCAGAACATTTGATTTGATTATAACATTATTTTGTTAGACAAAAAAGTGTTAAGTATAAATATTTTTTAATTTCGGTAAGTTGTGTTTATAAAGTAGGTATGTCAATATAAACTCTTTTGAAGTTTATAATTTGAATTTTACGATATGAAAGTAGATAAAATCTTATTCAATACAATACAAAACAACGAATATTTTTAAGTATCGGGTATATCTGTATTTGGAAGGAAATGTGCTGGTTCCTTGGTGGTGTTGCTGCAAGTTAGTGTGAGGGCCTTGTTGCCAGTGGCACAGCTATTGAATCCTAAATGGACAAGTGGCACCTAAACGAATTAAATATTAAGATTAGCACTCCCACGTGCTGTTGGTAAAAAGCGAGACCACAGATTCCAATTTACAGTTCGGAATTCAAAACGATTGTTTCCCTCCAAAATCTGACAGCTCAATTACATTCAGCCTCGGACGACATTTGTTCAAATTACCCATGTTTTATAGATATTACTACATTAGATCGACTATGCAACTAATGTATTGTGACTCTTATTTTCAGTGTTGTTAGGGTGGAATTTCCATGACGTTCAATTCTGGAACTGTAAGTTTGAATTTGTAAACATAGGTTCTTTTTACGTTCCATTTCGCGGTTAACACGCGTGTAAATGAGTTCTTTATCATGTCGTGTTTTAAGCGGCTGTTTATAAAGTTTTGTTTCGGGTGACACTGAAGGGTGAATAAATTAAAATACTAAGAGGGAAATGTACGACAAATTGGCATGTAGCTGTAACTAAATTACTTTTAGAATTATTTGTAGGGAAGATGATAGGCGAATGTTTGAATAGAAAATTATCACAAATCTTGTTTCGAAAGCCATCGAAATTCTAAGAAATATGAAGAATAATATACCTTTGCTTGTTTCCCATCTACTAGGGCCACATAAGAATAGGCCGTGTTTTATATTAGAACAATAACAAGCCTACTCTTACTTGTAACTCCAGCTTCCTTAATCCCCTTCCCCTTAAGCTTTCTACAAATGATTGTAGAACATATTCTTTCCACTACGTATAATTTGCCTACTTATGTACTGTAATACATAAAGACATTTCGCACTGGATACATACGCTCGTGCACCTGCCATTCAAATCACGCCTACAGCACTTAACAGCAATAACACTATCGAATGAATAAACGATTTTGAACTCTAAAGCATTGTGATAAGAATTGTGAAATATTAAGCACTAGTAAAGTATTTGTCTTAGTGAAACGAGTTATGGACAAAGATTAAGGATTTAGACTTCAAGACACTAGTCTTTTGGCAAAGGTTTCTTTAATTGGTGTTATACAGGGTCAACCGCCGTCAACTACGCATTCTGTTCATCAAACTAAGTAACATTGCACAAAAATAATAGCTGAGACACGAATTATTAACTTACTTGGTGTGAAAAGGGGACTGCCCACCGTCCATAGACAGTTCGGCCTCGAGTGCACACATTTTAAAGTATATGGATAGGACAATATGCAATTTAAACAACTAACTGGACAAGGAATTGGTTTACAAAAATGTTTTTAAGATAAAATAGTTTTTAATCTTGACTAACGTAATTGCTTTACTATCATTGGATATTTAAGATAGGGTTAAAATAATTGTCGGAATCCATTAAATATGCTTATTTCATGGATAAAATAACAAATCCGCAAGAATTAAACTCAGTAAGGCAACCGCAAACAATGAAAGTAGATTCTGTAGATTTTTGTGATTTGACACTTGACTGTGTCATGACTTGACAGCCGGCCAGCGTAACTCAATGTTGCCACATTAGCAAAACAAAAAAGTCGAAATCGACTTTTATTCGAATCATAATTTAATACAAAATTATAATCACTACTAAAACCCCACTGAAGATAAGTACGTTTTTGTCATATTTGATCTTTATTGTGCTAAACATGAATTGAATTATTATTAAAATGTGTGGTAGCATTTTTGTTATAATCCTATGTATTCATTATTATAATATCAGCTATTAAATAGTTTGTCCATTTAATATCAAAACTAAAAACATAACACCGTATATGTTATAACAGATCGTATAACAAGCATTACGGATGTGTTTTTTTCTTAATCCATGAAAACATGATCGATTATTTCGTGAACGAAATTGATAACTATTGACAACACTGCTGCTTTATCCACAACCGTGAATGCCATTTATCGTTTCAGCACTTTTTATTATTGCAAAAATATTGCAAACTTGTTCGGATAAATTAATAACTTGTTAAATAAATAGAAATTACTACGTTTTTTTTACTTATACGTAAGTTATTGTGCCTTTAGGGCCGAAAACGGGCATCCCCCTTTGCTATTTGCGGTAGTGCACAATTTAACACACGCAAAACACTGTGCATAAATGGGTGTATGCAACGGTACGGGGGTCGTGGGGGTATTTAAATTTATGTTCTTGATTTTGTAAAAAAAACTTCAGTTACAGTTGAAACTTGACCTTCAATATCTCCGTAACCAGAAGGTTTCCAGGTATGGTCCACAAAAACATTATTTCAATGACGGGTTGTACTAGTGACTCTCGGCTTCGTTAAGTGTCTTGTCACACCCGTTATATACAACATCGTGGCTCTAAAATGCAAGCGAACCTTCTTATAATAAAAAAAATGCACCTTCAGTATCCTGAAAACCATATCTGAAACTCAGCGATGTCGAAACATGGATTACCATGATGCACTTGAAGCTATATCCCTATAACCCTACACGCAAACGTGGAGTTTTGAGAGCTTGAAGTCTTTTTGTAGTACGTAGCGAAACACCCAAAATAAAAGCGATTTCAATTCAACTTTTTATTAGTCTCGTAATCTCACCTCTACACTTTTGATTTGAACCTCATTGAGGTGCACCTTATTACTACTTTTACCTCCATGGCCACTTGATCGACTATAGCATCTGCGTCCTACTCTATGCCCGCCCGTGGCATACAGTTACCGAAGTGGCAGAACGCAAGCGGAGCGCCCGCAGGCATCACGGAGCGCCCGCGCCGCCCGTACGCACCATACGTTATACTTGCCGACCTGAAACATTAGGGATATGCCCAGTTTTTTGTTCAAGGTGAACGTTATTGTGTCTTGGAACATCTTGAGATCATATCTCTTTTGTTTAGCTCAGAAAATATCTGCTTTGGAGGTTTAAAACTTTAAATTAATTTATCCACAAAAACATGTCCAGCGTACCGTCGAACGTATAAGCGGGAATGAGTTATCTATTGTTACTACATTCAGTGAGAGGTTACCTCACTTGGTGAAAACTCAGAAAAAAGAAAAAAAAATTGACCCCAGTTAAGGTTTTGTTTGCCGTAACTGGGATTAATCTTTTTTCTTCTTACTAACTTCGTACCCACGGCGTGCTTGTGGAACGTGAGAGCGTGACGGAATTTTGTTCTCCGTAGCACCTGCTACGAGGAGCCTACGCTTTGCAAACGTCCAACTAACGTCTGCGCTGTCTCTACGCAGCTGCGTAGCAACCGCTACGCGGAGACTACGCTTTGCATTATTCGTCTGACTAACGTCTGTGCTGCCTGTACGCTGCTGCGTAGAAACTGCTACGCTGAGTCTATGCTTTGCATTACACGTCCGATAAACGTCAGCGCTGCCTCTACGCAGCTGCGTAGCTACCGCTACGCGAAGTCTACGCTTTACACACGTCAGAATAACTCCTACGCTGTCTTTGCAACACGGAAAACTTCTTAAATTAGCTGTTATTATGTTCTGGGAATAAGTTAGATAAACACCAATTCTAAGAAAATTGAAAATGGCTACATTGTTATGATTCAGTTCATGATCTCATGTTATTAGATCATACTCTAGACCGATTTAACTTGTCGAAAGTCAGTATAAATAGTATCTATTATTGGAAAATAACCCGAAAGACCATACAGGTACACACCATCCACTTATATTATTATGTTTATTTGCGGAACACAACTATCCTCTGCAAATCACGAACAAAAATCAGCTGCAGTAAAAACAAATATTCGGTGCAACGACATGTTGAACTAGTTTGTTCAAGTTCATAATCTTATTCCGTATTCCCGAATTCCGTGTGGCAGAAGATGCAAACTAAAGTAAGACAAAATTACAAAGTGACTACAACACTAGTGACGTAATTTCATTCAAAACACTTATACTTCTGATTTATAGCCGTAGCTACATTAATAAACACATCACTAGACCACAATAGGCCAATCATTAACGTATTGTACTGCAACGAGCCATTCAATAGGCCGTCTCTTTAGAAGGTGGGGAACGTTGTTCGGCTGCATAGAACTTGGTACTAATAGTCGAACTGAACTGTTGTACCAATTCCTTGTGAATAATAGGTTGATATTGATAGGAAATGGTAATTTATGAGAACATGGTAGGTATGCAGAATAATGATTGCTACTGCAAAAAAATCAAGTAGAATAAAAAGTTTGCAATGGAAGTTGATACCTTCATTGTATTCTTTTACCCAAGTCAAATAGCTTTATTCCGTGAAATGAAATTTGTCGTCTGACAGTTGTTGTACGGGAATCAGTAAAATATTAAATTCGCAAGATAATTCTTATCACTAGGTACAAAAATTTGTTCGAATTCACTATTAGTGTTATTTCTGTTACTTCGGTTATGACCATTTTACCAATTTCTTAGATTTATAAAATCAAGCTTTATGTGTGTTATCTGACTTCAAAGGACCTGCAACCTAATTGCGTCTAACCAACAATCACAATCTGAATCAGTTTGAAGGATTATGCTAATCCATTGCTTCTTATGTTCGAAAAATTTGTCTGCTCAACAACTTAAATCATGCAATGAATGATAAATGATTTATTTACTGTGAATAGGTTTGTAAAAACACTTTTAAACGTCAATCATATTTTAAAAACTAGATGAGATCGGCCTATCTGAATACTCTGAGAAGAAAGGCCGAAACAAACTCAGAGGTCACAGTCTCTTTTAAAGTCCAGACATAATCTTGGTCAGGTCATGTGAATACCATGTGGATTGATGTCTGAAATGGTCTTTTGAGGAAAGAAACACACAGAATAAGTGGACCTGTCCAGTCAGTGCACCCATTTGTCAGTTGTCATGCAGCTCAACACAGAACTAAAGGGGCTAAACGATTCCACGAACATTACCAAACTAAGGACATTTGGGTAGGCCGCATAAATTACTCAAACTGCCAGACCATGATTAAAAAAAAAAAAAAAAAAAAATTCAAAAAAAACGACAAATCCACAATGTCTTCACATTCACAATAATTAAAATAATATAATACTTTACAAAGTAAATTAACATGTCATTGTATACATAAACTCCATCAATGTCAAAGTGTAAACGAAAATCCTAAAATAATCTTGGTCATATCAAATGAGGACCATATAGACGAATGTTGTTGAACTGTCATAATGAGAGCCATTCCTACTGTTAGTGTGTTACGCAATTAACACGCTGTTAAATAACCCCAGTGGAGTGGTAGGCTACCTCAAGGTTTTTCTAAGGGTCGCATACGAACAATACGAACATCGTAGCCTCCAGCTTACGACCAAAGACAGCTGCTGTTTTGTGTTACAACATTCTTACAATAATGTTGAAAATCAGACGAATTTTGCTTGATTTTAATCAAGCTGCTTATACCCCTTACCTGAAACCCATTTGCATTTTGCAGCCAGAACTCGGGACAGAAAAGCGCCATTTCATTATAGTCCTTGTTCTGACCTGCCGATTATATCAAAACGGTACAAAGCGCCGCTGCTTGCAATAGCAAATGACAAATTATGTCAACCTCAGTACATTCAGTATTAGTATCCCACAGCGCCGCCAGTCAACTTGTACTAAACATTTAGCCATTTCATATCTCCTTCTGTCGTAGTGATTAGTCAGACACGCCGGTGGTCTATTTACGAGTACATAATGTACTGCAGGTAATTTCACAATAGTCCACCGATTATATATTTAAGTAAATAGCACAGATACAGTTTATATTCTGCTTGTACTGAGAAAGGTAATAGCTGTAGGGTGACTATCTGCTGAGTGTTTTGCGGATATTTTGATCTAGTTTTTATGACGGTATATTTTAAAAGAATAACAATACCAGCCTGCGAATGTAATCCTGGGTTGTGTGTCTTTTTGAGACACGATGCGGCTTATGTGGTCTATATGTACTTGGATGGGTTATTTCGATTATAACAGGTCAAGGTTGTTTACGATGGTTTTCTTCTCTGTAAGCAAAGGTGGCCAAAAAAGAAAGCATCTTCGTATAAGAAGCCACAGAAGACCGCGAGGTAATTGCGTAACCAACATAAATTAGCGATATATTACCTTTTATTTGACCATTTAGCTACGTCAATTGAGTTAGCTCTACGTTTTTGAGCAGACAAATTTTTCGAACATATGAAGCAATGTATAAATAATATGCTTCAATATAATTCAGATTGTGATAAATAGTGTTTGACGCAATTAGGGTGCCGGTCAAACATGTTCCCAATTAAAGAAAAGTTTTCCAACCAATGCATGCATGCAATGGGAACAAGTCGTTGCTGACGCTGTTTTGGATTAATTTACGCAGTTTTTACCTACCTTACCGTTGATTTTCAACTTATCGTTTTTTAAGTCCTACAACACCTCGTTGACTTGGCCCCTCTAACCGTGCAATAGTGTAGGTACGGCCAGTAGGTACGCTAGCCGCGGGCCGTCACGATGAATGACCCGCCACGCCGCCCATACACAATTTCACCGGACTGCGCTCATGAAAAGACCTTTTTTTTTCTTTTAAACTTTTTTTTTAAAGCATGATGAGCTCCTTTTTTTAGCCTCGGATATTGTTTGATGGGTCTGTTTTGTCTTTGTTCTGTATGTAGGTGAGATTTGTAGTGTGTTGAATTTAATTGTTTTTTTTTGTTGCGATGATGAATTTGCACCCTTCTTGGTTTGGTTGTGGGTGGAGCCTACAAATGTCTTTTAACATTTTGATATGACATCATTTTGTTTTTTTTTTTGTTTTGTTATTAGCACCGTTACTGTCCGCGATGGAGACCCTGGACTGGGAAGGGTGAACCATATTTCGGCAGCCTGAAAATGTTAATGCGTACGAATTAATTATTCCTCCTCTATTAAACTAATTACATGGATTGGTAATCAGCCAAGCTTACTTATCTAAGTTCCACTTTGCATTTCAGCAAATTTTTATATGTACTTTATAATATAGATTTTTTCATTTTAGTTCAGTCCGTGTTAAAATATTTCACCAGGGGAATATGGAGAGGTTTTACTTAAAACCCTAAAAGAAAGTAAGTCACAAAAATCAATCACCACTGCGCCACAAAGTCTAAACAGCAACAACACAAAAAAGAACTATTCTTTTAATAAACTAGCAAAAAATAACAAAAGGGGATCACCGTTACAGACCCCAAAATTATATCGTGCCCGACTATAATCACCCTATCTGGGTTTTTTATCGGGGACCCACAAATCTAATATGAGTAATGACAGGATCGGAGAGTGGGCACTATAAAGCGCCTATTTGGTACCCCTTGTGTCATATCCAACGATTTATTTGAGACATAATAACAATGTTTTAAGTGTAGATGAAAATGTAAGATTTGGTTGAAAGTTGGTTTATGAGAAAACGTTGGTTGACACGATAGAATCCATAGGTCTTTACAATGTTGTTGTTTCTGGTTAACTTACTTTAGCCAGTTTATTTTTCACACATTCCCGTAAAATACGAGCATTTTTATAAATCCTTTTTTGATTACCATTTTCCAAACGTTATGTTTATCATTTATTGCTTAATTAAGGATAATTTAAGAACAATCCTTTGCTAATGTACTCGTTGTCTTGTTACTCCCGGCACTTTTGTTTTGTCCATGGTTATGAGTATAAGAAACTGAAACCTCATAAGGGGAAGCGCAAAGGTAGCCCAAGAAATTCAAATTTTCTTACGGTTTTTTTGCAATTTGCAAGTCATTGTCAGGATGTAAGTACCTACCTATGTTGAACAAAATATGATATGCGAACGTTACAAGTATGTATTTACAGAATTATAAGCATTAGAATCATTATTGATTTCCCTCAAATGTTATGAATAAGTACATTTAATAAACATAATCGTAACATGGCGCTTCTAACTTAGAGAGTTAGTTGTATAAATGATTCTGATCCCGTTGTCAGAATCACTTCATTCCTTAAACCAAAAACATTTTCCTTCATCAATCCATTCGTCAATCAATTAGAACCCGTGCATGCTCGCGCGGGCGGCGGGTGTCGTGCGCGGGAGCGTGTGCGCAGCGGGCGCGCCGCGGGGAGCAAGCGCCTCGCGACATGCAGCCTTTGTCTTTGCGCACCTACGTGTTAGTGCGAGGTTTTGAAATTAGAATGCTTTTGTTTTAAAGATGTCCGCTGATGAAGGAAATATGTTTTTTTTTTCAATTTGATTATGGGATTAAAGACGGCTCGCCACATGCAGCCTTTGTATTTGCGCACCTACGTGCTATTACAAGGTAAAAAAGAATGCTTTTGTTTTAAAGAGGTTGGCTGATGAGGAAAATGTGTATTTTTTAATATTTTAATCTATGTTTGAGGGAAATTTGTTTTATTATTGATTTGAGAAACAGTGGTATTTTTGAGGTACATATATTGAACTTTATGTCTACCTTTTTCTTTATTAACGCTACACGTATCTGTCTGATGTCTCATCTTAAACGATTTTACAGAAAATGTTTATAAGTGTACTATTTGCGATGATAATTCAAGGTGTTTCTTGTATTTTTTCTTGACCGACATTCAACATAAAGAAGGTGACATACAACACATAACATGACGCCTGTTTTCCTCGAAGGGTTAGGCAGAGGTGCACCTATTATAGTACACACGCATTTCGTCAGTTGTGTTAGTATCAAGGAGGTAGTGCCACCAAATTCTTGCCTTGTCGACACATATAGGCACCTACCTGAAATGGTGTTTATTTCCACAGGTAGATCGTTTAAGACACTTTTACACGTCAACTTTTTGCTCAATATTTTAAAACTAGATGTCGCCAGCATTTCCTAGTTAACTGACCTCTGAGAAGAAATACCGAAACATATTCAGATTGAGATCAAGGTCTCTTTTAAAGATTATTATTTAATATTCAAGAAATACTTTACTTTTCACTCCAGTGCTGGCAGAACCTGCTGCCAAAACCAACCTGCTGTCAAAAACAACCCTCACCCGCACAATATGTGTACTAAACGAAGTGCATGAGAGAATTGATATATTATTGTGCAATTTGAGTGAATTCGCAAGAGTTTTGTTGAATTTTAATATTTACATTTAAATATTCTGTATTAAGTCTGATTTTATATTTTGGTTTGATAACTATTACATAGGTAGGTACAATAATTCTGTAGTCTGACTTCAGAACGTGTCTTTTTTAGATTGTTTAGATTTTAAATTATAAGCCGTAAGTTGATTTTTCAATTTATTTGTTACCTATGTGGTTGCAAACCACTATTGTATTGGGGTCATCCTGTAAAGATAGTGTGTTAAAATAACAAAATAAATAACTTCATCAAAATGTGTTCGATTAGAGTATGGCTTTGAACCGATGACCGTTGGAGTAGACGTGTTCTTGAGTGGAGAACTCGAATCGGTAAACGTAAGGTAGGACGTCCTTAGGCTAGGTGGAGCTACGATCTTCGCAGGGTAGCAGCTGGATGAGAGTTGCCGAGAATCGAGCTGAATGGTGTGTTATTGGAGAGGCCTATGTCCAGCAGTGGACTGCTGTAAGATGAATTAAATTATTCCTTTCAAGAACTTTGAAATGCTCCTTTTTATTGTTCCCACCAGCATGTGTAATATGATGTGCCACTATAGAAACGGAAGAAACGGGAACAAAATGACAGACAGTAGAAATATTACCACGGCGCGATGTCAAAATTCAAGAAAAGAATGACTTTCATTTAAGAAAGTGATTTGTCTTCTCTTTGTAGAGTGGAGATAGAAAGAGCAAGCAGGTATAAAAAAGCATGGCAACTCGCATTTAATAGGGAAAGGTTTATAAATGTAATAACCTATTCAAATGTTTAACTAACGACATCCGAACTTTCATAAAAAATAACTCCTTGCAAAGAAATATTCATAAATCGAATGGTTTCAAATCGGTTTATTCCATTTTGTGATGCACAGTCACCAATGTTTCATCCCTTATTGCCTGCCTATAACTGCTTCGTGACAATCTTATCCAAGGAGATTTGAAATTAAATTTTGGAGTGCATTCTCGTAAAAAGAATCGTACTTTCCGTGTACCTCAAGTGAATTCAATACCCACGATAATTACGCACAGCACTACTAACAAGCTAATGCAAAGAGCTGTCAGAATTAATAAAGTAGAGGTATCGAGTGTCGACGCGTGGCCGACAATGGGCCAGTGTTTTTTATTCGTGGCCGGTAATGGGCGCCGCGTGGCGTTACGAGGGCGTATTGTCGGCTACCCCGAGTGGTACAACGTTATGATACGGTAACTAAGTACTTGATGTGTTCCATCTTTAATTTTTCTGCACGTGTGTTTTTATATAAAAAGTTACTGAATTTGAGAGGAGTGATTAGGGTGAGGAAGTACTTGACCGGTCGTCTGATCAATGTATTGTGTTGATCTCTTTGTTTGCGGGATGTCCAAATAATAGAAAAATCGTATCTACTTTCTAAGAAAGAGAGGAGGCCTATACTCAGCAGTGGGTGGAACAGGGATGCCAATGATGACCTCCTAAGAAAAATTGTAATCGTGCGTTCTATTGGCATTTAGCAATCAAATACACCTATTATTGTCTGAAAGCCAATTTGGTTAAGAAAAGAGCACAAATAAAGAATGAAGAGTTAACTATAACTTTTCAGATCTCATTTTAAACCAAAACAAATAATTTGCGGATGAATAATATTTCTTCATTTTTTCTTTTTAAGCAATTACTTTAATTAGAAATGTAACGAAATAAAAACAATTTGCCTTCTGAGCATTCAGAAATCGTTCGTATTGTAAACTTTTCGCGGCAGTATGCAAAATAAATGCATAGAGCACGCGCCACCTGCCAGTTCAATTTGAATTTTGAATTTCGAACGCTTTCAAAACTTATCTGCGTGATGCGATTTGCGGCACGCAAGCGATGCGAGGGCGCGAATCGGAGGGAATCGATGCTTAAAATCACATTCGATTTGCGATTTAAAATCATTTTTGGGCCTTTGATGTGTTGTGTAAGTTGTGTTTAGTATCTGATGTTTTATTTTAGTAATAGTAATCTACGTTGACGTCGTGGTGAGGCTTGCTTGCGCGCTCCTAACTCTAGGTATGTGCAGGTAAAGTTTACTTTGCCGAAACAAGTCTAGGGTGAGGAGCTAGACAAAGACAGAAACGTAAACGCTTAGGGCAGTATGTGGCGAGCTGTTGAGCAGTAGCGACCCCACGGAAGCGGACCCTATCTCCCGGAAGAAGTCATGTTCCTCATCTCTGGTTCGCCTTAATTGGCTGGCTGGAGCACTGCGCAATATTTTAAAACGCCGCCGCTCTGCTCGGAGGCAGTAGGTATTCCTGTAAGATGCTGGTAGAGATCTTCTGGGATCTGTGATTATCTTGATAGCCGTGTAATATACCTCTCCACTCCTCAAGCACATCAGTATATGTTGCCCCCTTGTCGCTACGTCACTATGTGCTAGCGACCGTTTCTGGGGGCTCATTATTGAGCGTGCCATTTTATGCATGTATGGTATGTATTGGTCAGGCAGGGGCCACAGTCCTTCCATAGTTCTGGGTAACCAGTCTACTTTAGCCACCCAAATCCACAGTCCAAAAGCTTTATTTTCATATCCTGCAAAAGTCCTACACCAACCGGGAGTTGTCCTTGTTTGCACATGCATGGCGCGCACAGGGATAATCGTCGGTTGCTGCCTCATTTAGTTTAAAGCGTCCAATGGGCCTCTGCGAGTTGGACTCGGCCGCTCGTACGCGTTCCAAAGGTCCGGGACCACGTGTCCCGAAATATTTAAAATACATAGTAACAGTCATAGTCCGTTTATTTGTCAGAATATTATTACAGAGATATTACCGTTGCAAAACACTACATTGTTGTTTGTTACATTTTTGTTAAATAACTCTGTAACACCCTTGATTCAGCAAGGATCTGCGTCATTTTATTGTGGGCTAAATTAATGTAATAATGACTTGTTGACCAAAGTTTAAGTTAGGCAGTGATTCGATACAAAAATAAACACAAAGTTTAACTAAAGTCGTGCATTCGTAAGATATTGCACTACGTTCAATTGGTGCATTTCCATTTCACACTGTTGATTATAAAATCTCTCGCGAATTCTGCATTCCTGGAACTTTCACCTACGTTAACTTTATTCCATATTCAATATATTAGGCAGTTGAAAATATCAACAACCTATTATATTAACTTGTCCAGGTCCACTAACTACTTAGCTAGTGTTAAGTAAAAATTCTTCGAAATAACACGTTTTCCGCTTCGTCATTTACATCCTCGAGCACGGGTAATAATTATAATCTTATTCTACCTCAACATTAAAGTTTCAACATGAATTCATTATCCGACCCATTCCAACAACCGATCTCCGTGGTAACTTGACGCGCATCCACGCACCTGTTCCGATTCGAATATCGAATTACCATAATCGATTTGGGAGTAAGCCACGCCATGTGCTCTATGATGATGCACAACCCTATTCTTCCTTGTACTCGAGTTTTACGTACGTATTCAAAAGCTAGAACGAACCTCCAAGAGTTTCGATTATAATTAGATCCGAGATAAGATCAGTATAAAAACGTTAGTAAAATACCTATAATGTTCAGATATGAATCACAAGAATATGATTTTCATATGTACTAGCAAAACAAACTTAAACGTAACAATAACTAAAAATTAACTATCGTCATCGCCTACACAGTTCCATGCACAGAACTAACAGTTTAATCAAATATTGGCCTAACTACAATCGTTCAGTTTGGCATAGGTATATAATGGTGATTGCAGTACCTACCTACATTGATCAGTGTCTTGAAATAGGTAGATCATTAAACTATTTGAGTTATTCGTTACGACTCCAACAGCGATGAGACAAAAATTGTGAAATAACAGATGAATTTTCCAAGAAAATACTTACGTTGTATTAAAATAGTTGTTTATAGTAGGTAACTTTTATTTTGGTTTTTTTTTTTACCAATCTCAAACAGACATTTGGCCCAATTATTCTATTAAAAGAATTTGGTAGTAAATTCGCTGTATTGAAGGCCTAATAAATCAAGGGATAATGTTGACCGCAGTATATGAGTGATCGTGATACCACAATAAATCACTTTTTGGGGATGAATGTGGTCAAATTGCTGCCATATTTCAAGATTACGAATTCTCTAAAATGAGATTTTGAACTTTGAACATTTTAAGAATTTCGACTGTGTGTTTTTATAAATTCAGTAGAATTGACAATGCACAATTTTACGGCAACAAAGCGTATTTTGTATGCCAAACTAAATTACTATGAGATGTCATCTGTAAAAATCTGACAGTAAAACTTTGGTTATGTTTGAGTTTGACACTATTGACAGCTCACTTCACCAAATTTTGTTGCGGTAATATTTTTACAGAATAGACAGGCAGGAATATACCTATGTAAAAGTTACTAATCCTACTAATATTATAAACGCGAAAGTTTGTGAGTATGGATGGAGGTTTGTTACTCTTTCACGCAAAAAATACTGAAAGGATTTGGATGAAATTTGGTACACAGACTTTTATCCCGATACTCCCACGGGATCAAGATTTTCAGGGTGAAACCGCGGGGAGCAGCTAGTTAAGAAATAAAATCAAAGTTTAGATTTAGAATAAAGCAAATTTAAAACAACTAAACTTTAAATACCTACTTACCATTGCTCTTTTGTAAGTTGTAACCATTTAGGCCCACTTTTCTCGCACATAAAACAACAATTACTCTGAAATTTTCGAAATTCTAAATTCTGGGGACTTGCGTGCGGCATCCAAGCATCCAAGATGGCGGAGCAATCAATCAGTCAAATTATATTGTCTTAGAGATCGAGCCAAATCGTCCCGATCCGGGCCCGAAACTTTACCACGACGGATTAAATTGTTCTAAATGGTACGTAATTGTAAATATATTATAGTATTTTATAGATTGAGCTTAAATTGCGTTGTTCGTTTATGGTCCAAGTGGCGGTCGTGACTTATGGTAGAGACGGAATTTCATCCATGTAGTTGTTAAGTGTTAGTAGATCTAACTTGGCTTACAAATCACGTCAAAGTCCTTAAGTCAATACTGTCATTAGAAACCATCATATTTCTGTCAGCATCTGTAAGCTATGGCTTATCATGGTAATCCCAAATAATGGTGTTTAATTTTTATTTTGTATTATTAGATATTGACTTATAAATAACTATTCACTTATAATATTTTCATTATTTGACATTATATACCTACAATTTTTAATCAGTTTTGATTTTATTCTATTAGATTATTTCTATATTTTGTAAATGTGAGAACGTCGTAGGCCTTGTGGATTGTAAATTTATATACCATTGTCTATTTGTTTAACATATGGTACTTTTTGACAGGCCTACACTGTCCTCCCATACCTATTAACCAAAGAATATAACTACTCTCTACCGCTATTAACACTGTAACTAAAAAATATTGTAAAAGACAAATATTTTTAAAAGAGTAACCATGGAGTTTCTTGCCGGCTCTTCTCCATAGGAAACGACCAATTGGAACCGTGCACCTAGAATCTGACGTTTCATAAGTGCCCATGTAGGTTTATGTGAAATAAAATATTTTGATTTTGATTTTGAATCGGAATCCTGTCTTGTTTGTCCTATTACGACAAAATAACATCAGCAGTAGCTTCTTCTTTGTGGAAGGACGGACTCTTTTCTATTTTAAGTGACTTATCCGTTAGGTGTCTAGTTTTGTTACGAAGTTACTAGAAAAGGTCGGATAGGGGTAACACTGGCTGGTGACAGTCACTCTAGCAGAGCGTCGTATCGATGGTTGCTGGCTTCTGATGACAGAAGAGGATGCCATCACGAGTAGCATGGTCGTCGTAGAAACGAGTTTTGTAGACGCAAGAATAGACAAAATAACAGATGAATAAAAGAAATCTGTCATTTTGTCTATTCTTCTGTCCAAAAGAAAAGTTGGTCATGCTTCGCGTGCAGGGGAGCCGCTGTCGTGCCACTCTCACAAGGAACTGCTATAACTCCGGCACAATCCTGATAATATTGAAGCCACCAATATGATGAGCAGTTCGGGTAAAGGCGCCGTGACACCTATGACTTTTCCTTTACATTTACAACCTGGAATAAACCCGGAAACACGAGCTTTTAACTTGACACAAGAGTTGAGTCCTCTCGTTCTTATAACTAGTGGCTTCCAATATCTGTCACGTTTGAAGTGACCAAACTCCAAACGTGACCAAAACAACTATGTATTAGCTTAACGGAAGAGGACAATTTACTGCATTATAATCTTATCACCAAATGAATCAACCAAAATCGGTAAAAAACTAATACTAAATGCAGTCGTGCATCAAATTTTTTGTACAATCAAAATATGAAAGGTTATACTCAATCAGCTTATTATCAGATTAGTCAGATGATCCTTTAGTGGAATTATAATAATTTAGCTTCGTGTGAGATTGTTTTGTTGCACTCGACCAAAATACTGGCCGGTTCGTTTTAAAAAGTAAATTTTGATTGATAGATGTAATTTTTGTAGTTTGTTAATACAATATGGTGATCATGATGTTTCGTGTGTTTGGTTTTTAAGAGAGAGCTGGTTTTGAAACGGTGGTAATATTTATTCATGTATAGCCAACCGCACATCAGTGGTAACATTATGAAAATGACCCTTACTGCTACGACTAATGAGCCATGTCAATGTCAATTTGTAAACACTGACAAGGCGGTTGACTGTACAACGACATCAACAATCAATCAACTTTGAGTTTCTTTCTTTCTTTAATCTTCTTGTCTTGTAACAGCTTGATATATCCTACTAGCCTACACATATTCCGTTTCAGGTTCACGTATTCTAACAGACTTTAGAATACGTGAACAGAAACGGAATATGATGGGACTTTTAATAGACCTAGACTTCTATAGGTAAGTACAATGCACACAGGACCATACAAAAATATATATTTCGTAAAATATTCTTTGAACTAATATCCTTAAGAGGCCTTTGCCAAAATCAAAATATTTTATTTCACATAAACCTACATGGGCACTTATGCAACGTCTGATTCTAGGTGCACGGCTATAATTGGTCGTTTCCTATGGAGAAGAGCCGGCAAGAAACTCCATGGTTACTCTTTTAAAAATATTTGTCTTTTACAATGATTTTTAATTACAGTGTTAATAGGTATGGGAGGACAGTGTATGCCTCTCAAAAAGTACCATATGTTTAACAAATAGGCCAAACTTCATAAACCATTTAGTTCTTCCTTATTGTATTTTTAGCCTCATGAGAAAGTAGACCTAGAGACGATTTTGAACGTTTTATCATCCATGATCATATCTGTTACAAAATCCTCCATAGCATAAAACAAACGCGATAATACATCATAATAATGTCGAAACTCACTAACACCCGAAATCACAACACAACCTCATTATGTTCACAAAAAACGTCGGTATTTTAATGTTCCTCTAAGTATAGGGTGCCCTCTCCCTGATGTCGCGAGACCACGTGGTCCCGCACTAATTTACATAAACACGATGACCCGACATAGTTCAACGCAACCTTAAATTTGATACATTAAATTTTAATAACATAAAAATTATAATTTTCAACATAATTATGGACCGTTTCAACAAAATGTTAGTGGATTTATATGTAAATAGATTTCAGTTGAGCTTTATGATGATTCTTATCTTATCAGGCTCATATCTGGCAGTTTGTATTAAAACCTTCTTAGAAATTGCCTGCTTGATCTGTGGAAAAAGAACAAAACTCGACTTATCAGCTGTTTGGATTCCCCGCCCAAGTTGTAAAAGTCGCCGGTGGGAAAGGTTCCCGTTGCATTGATTAAATAGACAAAGGCTACTTCTAGGTTTTCTTGTATGACATCTCATTAAGTAGGTACACTTTGAGATAAACTACCTGAAACAACAATAAATTCTATTCTAAACTGGGAAACATTATGCATTTCCGACAATCATTTAAATGATTGTCGGAAATGCATAATGTTTCCCTTAAGTCAGATTGACGTTTGAATAATTTCCTTTGTCCTCATTTTATAAAGTGAGTCGTCGTGAAAACTAGCATATTTCATTATAAAGTACTTTAACAACGCCCACCAACCAATCAAATCACAACCTCTGCCATGCCTTTGACATTTCGTGCTAACCTTAGCCCTAGATTGCTCCTAATGCAAAATGGAAACCTTTTTTATTAACAAATAATTTCAGAGATGAATTACTATTTTACACAATTTAATATTATCGAGAAGTTTTAAATTCCTATCAATGCACAATACTAAATAATTTAAGTAAGTTGTGCAAATCAACTCATGCAATCAGTACATTTTGAAATCGACACATCTCTATAATTTGTAGTGAAGATGCAATATTATACTGCTCTCAAGCACAAAAACTGAAGTTTCCACAAACAATATATTTATTGTTTTGCCCATAAAATACGTCCAATGACTATGTTTAGCTCAATTACAGGTGTGGGCCAACGGGGCGCAATTATAAAACGTTTTGTGACTTACCCGACCTCAATTATGAGAGGTTCCTATTGTTTTTATGGATTTTTATTGATTTTCTGACCTTTGAGGTCCTTTTGAGTGGTTGTAGCATAGATTTAATAACTATTTTTGGATTTTAGAAGGCTGTAATTAAGTATGAACTAAGCTGAAATTACAAAAAATCTTTGAATATCTATACACAAATAAAATAAATTATGGAATGAAAACTCTGTGAATAGAGTTTTCATTACATATTTTATTTTATTTTGATCACCATAAAAATTACACTTTCTGGTGGAATTATAGAAATCCAATAGGTTATCAGTGTCAATAAGAGCTATGCAAATCTACTTTGTTTTATTCCATTATAATTCTATTACCTACTTGAAGTTGAAAAAAAAAAATGTACTAGATACCGAACAAAAATCAAATAAAACAAATGACAAAATGGATGGCAAAGCTCCGAAAAATAGAGCAGTTAGCTAGACAAAAGACAAGTGACGATCGAGCTGAGGAAAAATCTGAGTTTTCTGAAATTTAGGTATCAATAGAAAAGTTCATACAGATAAAGACGTGCATAATTCTCTGAGAATGACGATTATATAAGATGCGTCACTTTGACCCTGAACTGCCACCGCCATTCACAACCGGAGACGAGCTAATGTCACAATTGCTGGTATTCGATAAACTGTGCTAATATAACCGTCATGTTTATTTGATCGATAGATTAAAAGTTTCATCATAGATATCGTAACATTACAATGAATTATCTCATTTGATAAAACTGAGGAAAAGTCAAAGATATGGACAAACATTGTGATGACGCAATTAACCATCTTTTAGCAGTCGCTACACACTTTCTTAGGATATATGGGATCCGATAAAGCACTGCAAATAGTTTAACACAATTGGAAGATACTGCTTAGTTAGATAGTAGCAAAATTTGCTACTAATGAAATGGATAAAAATAACTTGATAAAAAGCATTGATTTCGACTAGCAGAAGTTCTAGAAAAAGGAAAAATAGTTGCTGGGACTAGAAAGAGAAACACTTCTGAAACAGACGTTAGGACCAGAAAAGGACCCGACGTCATGACGTGTTTAAGTAGGTAATAATCGCCATCACTATTATCAGTCTATATTCATCCACTGCTGGACGTAGGCCTCTCCCAGTAAAAAACGCCACTGAGCCCGATCATCGGCTCTCCTCATCCAATCTCTGCCAGCCACTTTTCGCAAGTCGGCGCTCCACCTGGCCGGCGGGCGTCCCACACTACATTTGAAACTAGAACTCGTTTTCCCCAACGATTGTCGGTTCTGCTTAAGATGTGACCGCCCATTGCCATTTCAGCTTTTCTTAGTCTTTGGGCTATGTCGGTTACCTTGGTTCTCCGGCGGATCACCTCGTTTCGGAATTTACGCTTCAGACAGACTCCAAAAATAGGTCTCACCATAGCTCACTGAGCGACTTTAAACTTGTGGACCAGTCTCACTGTGATTTAAGTGAGTATGTATCACAATTACATGGCATTAGCATCAGTATCGAGGCCTAATAGTGAGTATCACATTATAGTCGAGTAATAGAGGTGCACCTCGCGTGCCTCGCCTCGTCCCCGATTCCCGAATACTCAAGTAATTGCAGTGGACACGAGTCTCTGAATATTTCGAATTTTTACCAAATTATACACTAGTTTGAAGGAATTCTCCAAAATCATTACTGAGAGGTGATCTAGTGTTGATTTTGTTTCTTTTTAGATAGTTGCTAGTATTAACATCGTCTACATTCCGATCGAAATTGAATCGATGATTAATCAGAAAAGTATTTGAAGTTTTGAACTTTAGTTTGTAAAAAAATGTGATTTATTATTAACGATTTAAGATTTATTTGGTTTATGCATAGTTGATTAAATATGTTTAAAAACGAGGCAATTAGATGACCTTCAATATAATTTGAGAAGTTTCATTAGATTAATTTCAACTAAATATGCGTAGTATGAATCCAAGGAAAAGTTAAAAATGTTTTTAACACTATAAATTCAGAAACGCGTTACGAAACGCTAATGATAAAAAATGGCGACCTATAAAAAATTACAAATGACAATCTAATTCCTAATTTAATTTCCCACTATCCGAATTTGAAGAACAAAAAAATACCGTTACAGAATCATTCTAAATTTTAAAAAAACTAACGGGATGGCGCGTGACTAATAGGTCGGCTAAAACAAAACGACATAAGTAAGTAAATGTGAATTTATCAAATTCAACTGACAGTTTTGTAATTTTTAATTGATGACCCATGGGTCGGGTCGCCGCGCTGAATTAGACATTAATGAGCTGATAATGTGTGAGGCAATTTTTTTGTCAGAAGTTTTTCTTTTGTGTGGTACAGTGTTTGTTTGTAGACTTCTGTAATGCCTGAAGGTGTGTTATGATGATTTCTATCATGATACCGTTTGTCTGTTTTTTGCTTGTACTGATTTACTGCTTGTTTCATGTGTGATATAATATATAATAGTAGATAATGCTTAATACTGCTCAACGAATATGACTAGCAGTGTAGACACAGATATGTAAAGTGACGTGATTGGCTAGTTTGGAGGAACATATTAGCTATTGCAATTGCTCGTAAGTTCCTATCTACTTCTTCTCTGTATTTATATGTAAGTACCATCATTTAAAATAACTGAAACATTTAACGTTTGTTTATACAGTACAATTAAGCTCGAATTACATTAAATAATCTACCTACTCCAAGAACACCTATAATTAAAATAACATTTTACTGTGTTTTACTTCCACTAGGTAGGTAAGTATATTAAATACGACGCCTATACAATACAACACGTCTTTTATGCCTTTTTGTATATGTTAAAATTATAATTTCTTTTCATTAACAGCTCCATGTTATTAATAACGAGATACCTAATTAAATAAATTAACTATTCAAGTATACACGTAAAATAAATGCGTCATTATCCTTTGTAACATGAAAAGGGGCTTTTTTTGTAAACTTTCGATATAATGAGAGTTTCCGAAAACATTTCCGCGCCGACCAAATGTCCAACACCTCGGGGTGGTTATTAAACACACACGGGAAGGCGTGCGTTTCCACAAGAAATTAATTATCACGAATTATTCGAATTATTCGCGATGGCAAACCCGAAAAATTGATAATGTCGCCACCGCAACGCAAGAGGTCGGACCACACAATGGTTTGACAGCTGTCATTTGAGTTTTTTTGTTTACTTTAATTAGTGTTTTGCTTCAGGGTGTTCGCGGTTTTTTGTGTTACCTATTACTGTTTTTGAAACTTGTCACTTCATTATTTCAGAATGTGGCGCAATCTGCCTGTACTGCGAAGCTAATGTCGTGTTGATAGAAAAATAAATATACAGACAACGTTGAACATTTGCTTACATTTAGTAAACCATATTAACCATAAAACAACTACAAAAACCATACAATAAATCTGCCTGAATACGCGTAAGATAAATGAATAGATATGCTTCCGCAGGGACCCAAAAAGGAGCAGAAAATGTGTTTAGAATTACAGCTTAAAATTCAGAACAACCATTGAACATAGGAACAATTCTAATGTCATGCACTCGATTGGAGTTAGCTCTTAATTGCAAAGTTTCATTTGATAAACTACGGGATTTACATAAAGTATTCAACAATATTCCGGAATTGAAAAAACAATTTTCAAATTTCGAAATACTTGGCTACACATTTCATCTAACGCTTTTGGTAATATGTAAGTACCTATACAATTAGCTACTAATTTGTACATACAACATTAGGTGTATCAAATACATTATCCTTATAACAACTAAGGACAAATTTCATCAATTAAACTGAACGCGCATATCGGATATATATATCTAAATCGCGAATATTTAAACGGCGCTTAAGAGCTCAATAGTCACTGTCTTTATTCCACAAAAATGATGACACTATCAGCTCTTGAACGCTTTTTAGATGTGCTGATCGCGTTCAGTTTTATTTCTAAAATCCGTCGTCCCTTTCTAATTTTATTCTTCCTTACATTGTTAGGTAGGTAACAATGTATTCGTACGAAGAGGTTCTTCTCCCCTTTGAGGTTCGCCCCTCAACAGGAAAACCCGAAATCCGTTCCCCACACTGTTCCAAGATAAACATAGTAAGATGCGTCCAATGTATGAAGGGAGGTGCTCGGAATATATTAATAACAACCTCCCTTCTACATGTTTTCAACTGAGACCTTGTTGCTTTGCAGCACTGAGCATTTCAATATTTTGTGTTGTGTTTCTTATTGAAATATCATAAATTAATACATTTTGTGTTGGTCTTGGTTGGTGGTTAAAAACAAGCTTTGTTTTATACATGTTTTGTTATCAAGGGGTTTCGTCTTGCACAGAACCCATTTAAAGTTTCTATTGAAAGTATTCTTGCAAACTTTTCAAAAGAAAATATTTTGTAGAATGGTTTAAATATCGAAGTAAGTAAACTTTACACTAAAAAGGCCTGTTCAATGAAAACATAAAGTAAACAGGTGGTATTAACTATTAACAATACCAACAAAATAGAAAAAACTTAGCGCAACGAATCCAAACACGCTGACACCGAGCCTACACAAATAGCAGCAAAAAGCGAACAAAACGATGCGCCCGCGCAAATCTGACACAACGGACGTATCCACTACAAACGAGCTATTCAAACATGGAACACAAACGTCACGTATAACTGCTCACTTAACCCTACAATAGCCATAAAGAATTACAATTAATCGCTGCGACGAGAAATGCCACCGCGCCGGTAAAAAAACGTCAAAATATTGTCGGTGTTTGCGACACGGTACCCCCACCGGCGGCTACCGGGTAGCCAATAGGGAGGCGCGGTCGAGGCCCGCTACCGCTTTTTAGCCAATGGCGTTCCCTGGGGCGGAGCCTCGAGCTACGCACGGTGTTTCGCCCCCAGCTAAAACCTTTTCGCCTGCAGTCGTTTACAGATAAGCCCGCGGGATGGTCGATTATTATTACATTTCATACGCGTGATTCTGTGATCTACGCGCGTCGCCTAGGGCGCTTACCGAATCGATAGCGATGTACAAAGCGAAGTGCGATACTAGAATTAGTTTCGGAGATATTATGATAGAACTTGCGTTGTTGTGATATGGTAGAGACATATTGTGCGTTCTGTGATATGTTTGCCTTAGTATAGATATAGCGTGCGGTATGAACCTATATATGCAGTGCCATCGTGAGGTATGGATGTATCTATCTTATATGCTTGTGTATCTACTGCGAGATTAAGCCAGCATCTTGTTAAGACTTGTGATGGATTGCACCAATGTTTGCTGATTGGTCTAACAAGTTGGTGCATTTAAATTCTAAGTTCAAATATCTAAATGCTAAACTACTGTTTAGTTATATGTAAGTGATTCTAATGGTTTAGTATCCCATGAATGCTGGTTGGATTTAAATACTTAAACACAATCATTTGTGTAATTTAATGATCCGTCGCTAAATTTCCAGAATGTTTTAACTAACTGTTTTTGTTTAGTGTTTATTAATTTTATTGTGTGTACCTTCACTAATTAATTTGTTTCCTTCCCATAACAAAAATATCAAAATTTATACTTATACCTAAATACTTTTTGCGTTAGATATTTTAAACTGAATAAAGCAGCGAAAGGGTTAAAAGTATTAAACCAATTAGAATTTAAACAAACCTTGATTATAAGACATTACAGACATAAAATTCAATTACTGAAAAGAAATATATTTAATTTGCATAAACCATGTAAATAAACATTCCAACCAAAAATACTAAGTTACAATGAAAACGCAACTATAAACGAGCAACATTTAAAATGGAGTAAAATTAAAATTTGTATTCATCGACAAACCACAATTAAAGTTGTTTTAAAATAAAACCGAACTTTGTGAGAGCGAGGCGGCCGTTGCTACATTTAAAGCATTCCATCAAAGGATATAATTAAATAGCCCGTATTCTTCTCTAAATTATACTTTAAACTTATAATTGGCGGTCCTCGACAAAAATTACACGTGAGACATCCTTTTGTAGCTTGTCTATACAAACTGGTTTGTTTTTATAAAATTTTACAAAAAAAAGATAGCTTAGAACATTTAACAAAAACTTTGTTTAAGAAAACTTTTGATAAAAAAAAATATAACAACAGTTATTTAAATACATGAGACAATAATAAATAAATAAATCTGTGTTGTCAATAAATTCAAAAAAATAGTTTTTGGATTTACCCCACTTTCAATGCAGGTTGCACTTGCAGTTTATTTTTCCCGGAATATATTTTTGAATGCAAATGTTGCTGTTTTTAGGCAGCATTGTTCATCACTGTGAACTTAACAAAATTATTATTTGTTAAGATTCAATTAGGTACAAACCCTAGGTGTACAGCCAATACAGGTTTCGTCATGAGTTAGTAAAATATGCAGTGACTAATCACAGCAATTATAAAGGTAATAACCAATTTCCTCCGCATGAATTCTCACAAGCGGAAACTCTAATTAGAGTCTCTTATGTAGTACCATGCATTATCAGCCGATAATGTTCCCACTACTGGGACATATAGGCAACCTCACTGTGATATGAATTAGGTACCATGCTACGCAGCACAAGATCAATATGATCAAATAAATCAGTATACTTTTAGTGCCAACTCAGTCAAAAAATAATTCCAGCTCTTGTCAAAATGGGCGAAGCGACCCGTGCTGTGTAACAAAACTGTCAACTGTCTGCTCCCTACATATCGAATCGGCCTGACCTGATGACCTGCCGTCGTTGTGGCACGGCGGTCCCGGTGTTCCTCAACAAAAGCCAAATAGCACTCACATTTGATTAGCCAAAAAAAGAAAGGATAGAGCTAGTTTTTTAAATTAATTAACTATTAGACATTATATTGGTTAACATTTTTTTTTTACTAATTGTATAAGGCTCTTTCAATCTCAACTGTTTTAAATCTAACTTATGATCACTTCATCCACATATACCAACAAACTTTGAAATTGAATTCCAGACTCCTAGTATATTTTATCACAATTGATAGTGGCAACAATGATAACTATATAGGTAACACTACATAATTATTTAATTTTTTCTTATTTATGGAGACCGTACTTGAGAGACGGATAAAACCGTATTTACCTTCGTTACTATTTTTAGCTCCATTTGATAAAACCCGACTTCCGAATCCAGTCTGAAGAAAGTTATAGATTTTGAAAACAGAACTTAGATTTTCTTCGCACATCACACCGCGTACAATATGGGGCATACAATGTCCGTTTATTACGTTTTAAAGCATTATCTAACAAGACACACAAAACACTCCTATTTTTACTTCCGTGAAGGTAACTTGTTGCGACATTTGGAAAAAAATAATATAAATAATATAGATATTCAATATAGTAAAATGTAATCTTTTTATAATGGGAACAACCTAAACCCACCCTTAACCCATCATCATTAAATAATTTCGTCATACCCAAGTTTTGCTTCCCTTCGCGAAATAATAAACTTTGTTTGCAGTTAACCACAAATTTTAGTCTTTATTTTAACACTTTATTTCCACACTGTTTTGAATCACAATTTCTTGTTACACAATCCACGCATGTACATTCATGTCACTCCAGCCAACCAACCCAACATACCGTGAGTCAGGATGGTTATTGTATGTCTGCGGCCGTCGGGTTTCCAGACGAAACTGGGTGCGCACCCAAGATGACTAACACTGTCTGGTACTTTTGGTACCATCCATATTACATGCTCATGCATTTTAATCACATTTCTTCATAATTTCGTGACTAAAACGTCTAAAACCATTAGTTAGTTTCCAGTTAGTTTTAAACCTGTTTTTAAATGATTTTTCTTTTATGGGATGTTGTGGTGGGTATTCATTTACGCATCCGTAAGTTCTATCTTTTGAGTTATATTATTCTTCGAGTTAACTGTTCGTCAGTTATAATTAATTCTAGAATACTAAAGTTAAATTTTCAAATCATTTTTTTTTTTAAACTTCTTGACTCTTATGACTCGCTCGTCTAACTTTTCCAGCAAGTGCGGTATCAGTGATTGCCAAGTTGCAGTTATTTCCAGAACCTTATTGAAACAAATCATTTTGAATCCTTCCAAGAACCTTAGAGTATCAAGGTAAGTCCTTACTCAAAAACTGCAAAATATCCATTATCTTATTCGGATTGAAGTAATAACTAAATTAATTTCCACATAAACAAAAGGGAATTAAAAGCAAAAAGGAAATAATCTCCAAACGGAATGAAAGGCATTATATTTTTTATGGCGGTGTTCGCGATCCCATTAAGTCCCTGTCATCGCCCGTTGATAAGATTTAAATTAGCCGCACAATAAAGCTCCTGTCAAATCCGCCATTAATTTCGAATTTTGAATTTGGAACAGAAGCGGTATTTGATCACACCACACTGGCTGGTAAAGTGGCCTCTATGGTTCAAATGAAATGAGCAAGAAGATTTAAATGGTTTTGAATCAAGTTTTTGCTTAATTTACGTATACTAATGAATGAGTAACGTAAAGATTTTGTATTTAGATAATAATAAACAAGATTGTTGTAGGTAAGTACTTAACTGCACATATTATAATTTCGATTATTTATACAACAACAGGCCAGCTTGATTGCCCATCGCGATTACCTACGACTAGTACACTAGGTAATATTAACTATAACGTAGTACGTTGCAATTACTGTGTACATACGAATTAATTTTCAAACGACTGTCAAAACAGTGTTACCAGCACGTGATATTCATGACATTCCTCACACCGCGCCGCTACGTCCGTGCGTCGCGTCGCGGCAGAAAAGGTCTCAGAATGTAATTTTAAACTAATTAATTTTGCACCGCCTGTCCGCTTTTAAATAACACTATTTGGACTTCAATTGTCTGCATGCCAAATATAAAATAATGGCGATTTCGATGAAACGCCACACACGAATTCGTGTGGCTTTTTATAAAATCTGAATGCACAACCATAAAGTTTTTTAGATGTTTGTTGTTGCCGCTGAAATGGCTGCAATAAATCATTTTTTGTTTTTGTTTTGTGAGCAGTTCTTACTTATTATCAAATGTTGATTGTCAAATATTTCATCGAACAGCTAAGCCACCTGAATGAATAAACAGAAAGACGGTTGGGCATCTTATTTATTTAAATGTTTCATGGTTTCAACAAGTGTCTTAAATTCTAAAGAAGAAACAGGGATAATCTCAACATCTTTTATTTACTTCACATTTTTACCTTATTATCATTTCCGCCATTTACCTACGTTAGATGTTGTAACAAACGGAGTAACAAACAGATTTGATTATGAATACAGAACTGTTACACCTGCAATAGTTATTTTTTCATAATCAAATCTATTTCCAACTCCTCCACCAAAAAAAGTACCAGGAAAAAAACTCGGTAAAGATTAGACAATGTATCATTTTGTAGGTACAGCTTACGTCACACTCGGTAATAGATATTGTCAAAAAGATTTAACGACGTGTCACTTCGGTAACGCCCACCGACCGGCCATAATCTACATCGGACACATTCGATACTCGACTAATTGGCTATTTCGAAATTCGTTTTTCAATAATCATTGCCGATATTATATTTTAATAGGCAATAAAAGCAAGGATAAAGCTTTGATTCTTTTTTTTTAAATAGTGTACCACGAGGGACTAAATGAGCGAGTCGTTGTTTTTTAAGTTTTTTGATTTACTACCAATGAATTCTGAACAGCAATTAATGAAGTATTGAGTAGTGTCGCTAGAAGAAGGATCCTTTTATTTTTAGTTTTAATGTGCATCGATAAACATAACTCTTGTTGTTTGAACTCCTTTTTATTTCGTATGGTTATGATTGCCGCCATGTTCAGTTACCATCTAATCAGATTTTAATTGCAAGACTCACGTATAATTCCATGTTTGTTTTCTCCTTCGCTCACTAAACAACAATAACATTCAAACTCTTTGGCATATGATATATCATCAAACCATTTTATAAACGTACTAGTAATTTTTCACCGTCCACTTTTTGTAATAGCACATTCATATTCAGTAAATACGAAACTATTGTGTGGTTAACACAGAGGTCAGGCCGCGCACGGCAATCGCTTTTCTAAGCCATAACCGGAATTTATACCGACATTACTCATGCATTCGATGCCGTTCGGTGGTTTTCCTCTAATAAGAATCCATTCAAGCGTACCCCATTAAAACTCGTCTAAATTAAAATTCGAATAACTTACTAACTGGACGTATAAATCACAACCATACATATAGACAATAAAATATATTGTCCAGGCCGGTCGAGGATACGACCGACGAAAGAATAATTAATACAACAATACACTCACCGGGTAATTAAAATAAACTAATTTCTAAACTTGAATGGCTTGGGTTTCATGAATGAATATTCTATGCCTTTTTTTTAAACTGGCAACATTTCCCATTCTTCGTCTCGCGTACTGACAGTTCGGATGACGGCGTTCGTTTTTTGAAGCGCGACCTCGCACAGCGGGGAGCAAGCGCATCCGTTGCGCGCTCGAATTATCTCATTTTAATTTAGGAATCGGCACTTATTAATGGCGTTATTGAGCTAATAATTCATTTAAAATCAGAATCAATTAGGTTTTGGTATAATTTCAGGGCATTATTACGTTCCTACTTTCCAGTAATCTCTTTGTTTCTTTCTCACGCTAAGCAAGGGTTGACTCCCACGAATTAGTCTGCTAAGGATTTTTATTTGCGGGAACATCAGATCGGGATGAGCAAATCGGTGTTCATAATTACAACGTTGGGATATTTGGGCGATGGCGGCCGCGTGCACAGTAGCAATAACGTGCAATTTAAATGTTTCACATTTCAAACCGATTCTTTTTTCGAATGCGAATCCGTTGCGTGTGAGCACGCAGGAGAAATATTTGGATATTGCTGGCTGGAAATAACCTTTATTTTTGTGTTATGTGTATTTTGAAAGAAGTAATACATTCATGTTTGTGTCAAGTAGGTACTGAACGCTTTCTTCAATTATAGACAACATTAGAAATATATAGAATCCTCCGGCTCTAATCTGTGGATGTACTGTAGATGCACCTCTGCCTAACCCTTCGGGGATTACACGTGTGATGTTATGTGAATAATGGAAATCGCAAAAAAAAAAAAACAAGCTCTAAACCACGTTATTCCATATTAGTTCAATATCTAAATGCAAGAAGACTAATAAAAGATGACACAATGCATTTAGCCATAAACTCTTGTGCACAAAATGTCTTTCATATAAAAATAGAATATAACAATTAACATATTATAGATATAAATAAATTAATAATGGCTTTCTAAATATTCTGGGGGCGTATAATGGCGTTGTCCAAAAAGTTATGTCATCCTAAAATAGCCAACATTTTGCATACTAACGAGAGGTAATGGCGGATAAAGGTTGAAAATCTAGTTAAATATAGTATTAAGTAACCAATCAACATTCATTCATAATTATGAGCGCATAATTCATATTATGCGCTATTATTAAAGCCATTATTAATTTATTTATATCTATAATATGTTAATTGTTATATTCTATTTTTATATCAAAGACAATTTTGTGCACAAGAGTTTATGGCTAAATGCATTGTGTCATCTTATAATAATAATTCATATTATTATCGAAACTAAAGATGAAACAAGTGAACAAAGCGATGGAGACCTAATAAATAAAATCTATACTTAATAAAGAGGTAAAATTTGTTAAGAGGGTAGTCTTCGGAACAACGAATTAGATTCCGAAAATTCTTACATTAATGGGAAGCTACAGTATTGCCAAGTGTCATCAGATATATGTATTTAATGTTAAAGCAAGTATAATCACGCGGACGAAGTCATAGGCTAATGATTTATAAAAGCATTAATTCGCCTATTAAGTGATAAAAAGATTTCGGAACTACTTTCGACCATAAAACTCGAAACAATGCGTTTGTAACTGATTATTAAAAAGTGGACATGATTACGGTCCACTAAAGTCCGGACCACTGTGCTGGCCATCACGTAGCCACAAATAATACCTTTATTTTTGTAAATAAAAATGCTTTCTTCGAAATGTGCCTCGCATTTGATTCGGGTTAAATAAAACCTCGTTTTATTGTTTTAGTTAGTTTTTTTTTGCCATGGCAACTATTTGTTGAATCTAATCTAAAAATATGAGAACGTATGACAATAATATAAATACCTTAGAGCGGAATGTGTTTCTGGATACAACCAGATGCAGGTGTATACATAATTTTATTCTTGGAAACTTCTGAATAGTAGACGCACGTCTATTTTGACATCGTCATGACCCGTCAGTTTGACAGGTCTTCATTACGTCACAGCTGTATATTATCGTTTGCACTTGACATTTGCCTGCATACTAGACACGTTACATCCTCAACAATTGATTAGCTAAAATAGTCTGTCATCGAAGTATAGTAATTAAAATAAATAATGAGTTAGCCTCGAAGCATTCAGTTTGAAGCTTAGGGCTACAAGCTACATGCAGTGAGGGGCTGTAAATATCATATTTTATAGCTTCGTATATTATAGATATTAAAGTTAATATTTGTTTGGTGAAATTTAGGTACTTGTTCGTTTTAGCTAACTTATAATAGGTAGTAATTTAAAGAAAATATTTAAAAAAATCTTTTCACATATTTGGTAGAAAATAGGTTTTTAACTTTTATGTAATTATTCATATAGGGCATCAGAATATATAAAAAAGTATTCGAAACTTAACAATGATAGCTTTTAGTGGCCAAAGTTCTAATTATCACGAATCACTCTAGTTCAAGCGATCGAATCGACATTAACTTTAATATTCGAACACCGAAAGACATGACACCTTCAGATTTACAACCAACAGTAGGTATTACAAAATATAACTACCATCTCTGCCCAACGTATAATATTCTCTTTCGTTATCAGTATTTAGTTAATACAGTAAGTAATAATAAGTACATTAAAAGGTCACAGTTTAAGCAAAATAATGCAAACAGTGACAGGTTGCTACGGAAACGCAACCACTTACCTGTCACAAATCTTTTCTTTTTACAAGGTCAACAAGAAAGGTTGATTCACTTTAAAAGCTACTTCTAAGCTAATTTATTCATCTTCTTTTAGCCAACATTTTAATTGTTTTACCTCGAACACGCCTCCTTAGAATATTATTACCAGATCGTGAGCGGTATTGCCAGTTAAAAAATAATCATACCCGGTTTTACGCGGGACGCTGCAACTGCAACCAGTCAATGATCACGACCTGGGGTCGAGCTTCTAATTTTATTACTTTAATATAGCTACCGACTAGTACACTTTCCGATAAAAAATATACTTTTCGGATAGTTATTTTCACTTCAGTTCTTTGTTTTCTGTAAAATTTTGCATACCGACGACATGTATAAATAACCTGACTGCGTACCGTACATGTGTAATTAGGAAATGACATAAGGACTATGTAGAAGCTGAGTTAGTCATGTCTTGTTTCCACCCGATATACAAGTGACGACAAACTTTTCTCGCGCGTATTATTTGTCGTAGTTGGCATCGCTGGATAGACTGGATGTGAAAGGTGAAGGACCAAGTCTGACCCAGTGTTATGGCGCCACTCGAGGGAGCAGTAAAAGTGTAATTTAAATAAACATTCACACAACACCATAGAGTAATTGAATTTCAAACTAATGAAGTAGAAAACCCACTTATCGTTTTAAAATCATTACCCAATTTAAAAGCCATAACTGAGTTGGTGCTTGGTCTTAAGTCGTAACCCAGTGTTGTAGAATTCTCTATTTAGTTAAGCAACTGTTTCAAGACAGGTGTCATAAATTACTAGTGAATTACTACAGTCCTCACTCTTCACTATTTAGGTCTCTGTACCTAGTCGTATGCTAATGCGAAAGCCATCACTAATTTCGATTTGCATTCGATCGAAGTAACTGCTTTCGCAGTGGCGTACTCGCAAAATTAACGTGATTGATTCCAACCTTACCTTCTACCAACTAAGACAAACCTATTTCTACCGTTCAAAAAAATACATTAATCAACAAAACTACCTCAATCTAAACCGCCTAAAAACACCAATTAACCGCTCCAATATTCCACGGTATAGGAAACGCCTACCCATAAAATCATTGCCAGTACAAAAAAGTCATTACCGTGTTACGCGGCTCAACCCGCTACGCGCGTGCCCGAGTCACGACCCGGACGATCCGATTTTATTACTTTACACGAACCGCGCGTAACGCGTAATTGAAGGTTAACGAACAAGTTTTGAATTACGAAGTTTCGAACACTTGCGATGTTCGTGGTTTGAATTTTTTAATTCGGATTTGGAATTTTTCGTTTGTTTTTTTTGCGATTGGTGAACAGATTGGTTTTTGATTTTGAACTTCGTGGCTTCATGGCATCATGTCTATTCTCGAAAGCAATTCAAAGCTCTAGTGAACTTTAGTTGCTCACGCAAATGCCAGAAAAGAAACGTAAGTTGTGCTTCGTCGAAATGTGTCACTAGAGATCAATCACTTAACCAATTTGCTACTTGAATTTTGGGCCAAAATGGGTTATTTTTTTCTTATTACTATGGGGAAAAATGTAGGAGTCACCATCCCACTCCAGAAAAATCAAAGGATAGTTATCAATTTAACACAAACCTAAATAATGAGTTCTGACTGAAAACAAAATAAAATGACCGTTCAACCCACAAAATAAATTGGACAATACAGCCAAGAAAAAACTCTCATCATATCCTGACTCCTATTTTCCTGTAGCAGGATTTAACCACCCACCTTTTGTTTTCAACAAAGGACACTGACACGGAATATAATTGTTTTGGAGCTCATAACTCAACGTCAGACAAAACTAAAACAAATGCATGACCACAGCTTCCTTCATTAGCAACTTGTTACACCGAACGTCCTTACAAAAGGACTGAACAGAAAAAAGTAAGAAGTGTTGCACACTGTAAAAATACGAACGAAAAAAAAGGATTAGGAACTCTTTTCAGTAGATACGGTACCTAATTGAATTATTGATTGAGTTGTGCGCATGTTTGTTAGAAGGTTTGTAAGGTCCTTTTATTAGCTTATTTAATTATTTTTAAGTACCTAGGTATTAGGCCTATTCATCCAACTGCCGCTAGCAAACCCACCCATATTTATCGTTTGTGTGTACAAAGGAAAACATTTTATGTATTATTGACGCATTTTTTCTTTGTCTATCGTTTTAACAGTAAAATATCAAGAAATCAGTTTCCTCCTAAGCCAACAACCTGTCAGTCAGTTCTATTTTCAAATCAATCTCATGTCCTGCCAGGACGGTGTGAGTGCGGAGCATCGATCATAGAGCCACGCCCCGAAGCCGCCGCGCGACAACCAGCCGGAATATAAACTTTTTGAATAAAACTCTTTCGATTTTCGAACGCGGAATTTGTTAATCTGTTTTGGTATTATCCGTGGTTATGACTGGCTGTGCCTTGGCTGCATACAATTAATGATTTAAAAGGACGTTGCTATATTATATCCTCAACAAAAAAAATAGTAAAATGTAAGTACGCTTCTCATTCACAGCCAGCCTGCCAGCCCTGAACAGTATGTTTTTAGATAGATTTCCGGATGCGGAAAACCTTACCTACCTACTCGTTAACCTTAAAGAGTTTTCAGTACCAATCTTGAAATAAACATATATATAGCATAAGTAAGTGATGCTGTGATCATTATTTTATAGATTGAAGTAAGTACAAATCATTCAGTTCCTTTCATCATTTTAATTCATGCAGAAATTCTGCATTTACGAGTATAAAACATTCTAAACTTAATAAAAAAACGAACATTTTTGAACCAAAGCTTCATCTACTGACCTGACAAGACTTGAAACTTGAACAACAAAAACAAAACGCCAGCAATTCAAAAACAGCAGAATTTAAAAAGAGAACAGATGGAATGTTGAAATGAACCGCGCTACCATTCCCAAATACGCTTCCGAGAGTTAAAAACAAGTTTGAGCACTATCTTGATCAAAATAGAATGCTTTTTTCTCAAAATCATTTCAGCAATGTAAGACATTTTAATTTCAGTTATTTTGTAATTTGGACTTCCGTTTTACAAACATCGAAGGAATGTAATTTAATCTGTAATAGAAAGCAATTAAGTCCAAATTCATTTGAAAAAAAAAACATCTTTCTTTACCGACTACCTGTATTGAAACTATCGCAAGTAAAAATGTTAATATTTAAAGCATTAAGATAAGAGCACCTTAAATTACTTTCTGTGGGAAATACGTCATCATCATCATTCATGTTTATGTAGGTAGTACCTATAGGTAGGTAGACTAGCTGTTGAACGCGGTTTCAGCCGCATTAAAGGAAAACTGGCACAAATGGGAGTAGGCATATACTCAGAAGTGGGTGAAACAATGCTGCCAATGATGATGATGATCATGGTAGAAAAACGGCATAAAACGAAAGGAGAAAAATATAATTGTACCTGTGCGAGTCAAAAATTAAAGTAATAATAAACTTTTAGCTGTTGTGTTTCACTTATTGCTGAAAAGCAGGGTATACCTACATAGAATTATTTTGTAACTATTTAGATGATAATAATCTTAACTTATATTATAAAGAAAAAAGATTTGATTTTCTATATTTTTGTGTGTTACGCTTTCTCGCATAAACGGCTGAACCGATTTGGATGAAATTGGTCGACCTGGATCAGGACATAGAATCCTTATATATATACTCTCACGAGATCGAGACTAATGCGGGTAAAACCGCGGGACGCAGCTAGTATCTAATAAAAGTACATGACTGTGTTATTAGACTACTGCCTACCTATTAAATTCAATGATAAACATGGAATCTTAAAATGTAATGAAGTAACCTAATTTCCATGTTTGCAGAAAAAAAAAACACTTAGTACCTAACCTACGTTGCCGCGTTGGTATGTAGGTAATCCCTCATTAAAAATAAAAACCACTATCGAACTAGATAATTTCTTATTTTTTGACCTAACGCAGACTAACTTTCAAGAAACGTTCCTGAACTGAACGTAAATTACAAAGAAGATCAGAATTAAGTACTACTTAAATAAATGATTCTCCATTGCGAACTGAAAGTTTCGAGAAACACAAAGAAAAGTGAATTTTATACTTTAACGTGCTATTGTTCTTTGCTTACAAACTTTTGAAGTTTAGTGCTTGGAAGGCAGAACTTGTGGATGTTTTAATAAATCGTATTATCAACCTCATCATCATCAGCGGGGTAATTGCGTAACACACTAACAGTAGGAATGGTTGTCATTTTGACAGTTCAACAACATTCATTGCGTCATATTTCAACAAAAAAAAAAAAGAAGTAAGTAACAATTAGTCTACTCAACAGAGCAGGCAAATTTTCGAATTCGAACACTTGAAGCAATGGATTAGCATTATCGTTCAAAATGATTCTGTCACAATGAGAGTGCTGCCGTGCTGCTGCTGCCTGGCTTTTTCCCCAAATATGTAGAATTCAGCTTCCAGTATAACCAGAAGCAGCTGAATCGGTATTTTATTACATGAAGCGACTGCCTGTTTGAACAATACAGATCCTACTATCAGTTTTCAATATTCCCATTGCTGTGAAGAATGAGCAGTAGGTAATCCAACATGCGGGCCCGTTGCAGGTTTATCGACGTCACAAACTTCCATAAATATTTTAGTTCGTAGACATGTTTTCCTTCACTATTTTAGAACAGTGGCTTTAAAACGATTTATCTACAGCCTAGTAAACTGCTAATTCCCACCCACACTTGTCGTAATGTGTAGGTACTTATGACTCCTTCTTACTCCCCGTACCACTGTGCTTGTAGCCTTGCTTTCTGTCAAAATTATTCAAATGAAGATTGAATCGGAACATCATTCAAAATTGTCGTGTGTCCCATACTTAAGTAACTAGAGTAAAATAAATACCTCACATGCTTTGACTCACATAAAGTAACTTCAAAAGGAACTCTCTCGACAGAATTTTGAACTTTGGACTACTTTAGGTAATAAAGAAGGTAACATTAGCGTCCATGTTGCTTCGTTACTAACAAAAACTGTATTTTTTAATCCCTAATTGTTTCAATCCAACAAGGAATTCGGGGCACAACAAAATAAACTTTTAAACAATCGTTAGCAGCCTGATATACTTACACAATTATTGTATTTAATCATGCATTTCATAGCACAAATAAATCTATTCAACAAAACGCTGAGCTACATTCTGCAAATACACTAATTAATCTTTCTGAAACACGCAAAAAATACCATCGTAATGATAACTTAGTGCGCTGTACAATGAGGCATAAAATTCTTGATGTCTGGTACTCACAAAAAAGATTACTTGAAAAAAGCGACCTCTGTTATCGAATAGTCGACCTAACCGCTTAAATGTAGAGTAGGTTTTTGTATCTGGCAACTTTTCATTTTGTTTTTTTGGCGATTTAAAAAATGCTGGAGCTGACCGCACCGCCGCCGCGGGCATGGCACGGGCCGGCCGCACTCTGCCTAGAAATCTTCACTTCAAATCTGTGCTTAATGATTGCGTACAACTTAAAATTACCTGTCAATATTAACTATGGGCTATTATTTTTATGATGTCGACTATTTTAATATTAGGTGTAAAGTTTAAAATGAACTTTTGTTTAGTTGAGTATGAGCCGGATGTGTTATAATATTTCTAAAGATTAATTTGAAATAGGCCAATGACCCGCCAAAAAAAAACTGACGTAGAGAATCCTAAAAACATTTTTGTGACATTTATTTTAACATTACTTGATAATTCCTCTGTTCTATTCGAATAATACTAATATTAAGAGACATGCTAGCGATATTTGAAATTCTATCACAAACAATTAAACCCTCTATCAAAAATATACAAAAAATCCTTAGGAATTCAAACACCGGACCAGTTACAACGTCTCTAACCCGCTAGAACACGTAACATCTTTTGTACCCCTACGCCTAAATCGCTATAAAATTATACCCACCAATCATTTACCAATCTAAATTATGATTGCTCCAGTAACGTTGATCGACGCGCGATGATGATTGGCTACAATTATCCCGTCGTAAGTCAGTTATCTATAAATCAATAGAGCCTTTTAAAAACGTTTACCTTATTTGGGGTGGTTTGTCTAGATATTGCAGATGCAGACTTTGTTTTGTGTTTCTATTGATTGTTATGAAAATCGTTGTTTATTTTGCATATAAAATGTTAATATGTAAGTCAGCACCATACATACATAATCAGCCTATAATGTTCCCACTGCTGGGACACAGGCCTCCTCTCGTAGAGAGGGTGTGGACCGTTATCCACGTGCGGGTTGGTAGATGTCACATGTCTTTAGCGGTGGGTAACTCCGGAGGTACTGATCCAAAGGAGCCGGTACCGAACGCGGATACGTAAACCTTATTTATTCCTCACAATCCTTACCGGCACCGCGGTACCAAATGATTCCGGAGCGCGCGTTCACTGTTCACTCTCGTTCACTCGCTCAAGTCACTCGGAAGTACTCGGAACACGTCGTATCGCTCTAACTAACCAACTGTTCAATTCAAAATGTGCCAAAACCGGGGAACCAAAATGAGCGAGTGAGTGCCGGTGCCAAACGGTGCCAAAGGAAAAATAAGGTGAACCGGTACCGGACCCGGAGTCGGAATAAGTGAATCAATTCACTTGCCGGAATAAAGATTACCCACCGCTACATGTCTTAGAATGTTTGGTTCTAGGACATGCTGGTTTCCTCACGATGTTTTCCTTCACCGTTTTGAGAGCAGTGGTGATTAAATTATTAACACAAAGTAAAGCGCCTGTCTGGGTTCAAACCTACGACCTATAACACGTAAGTCGCAGATGTTACCACTGGGCCACCACAACCCTTCTGAAATGATTATTTTACCTAAAAGTCGCACTGATTAAAAACAATGTTACCGGTTACTGTATCACTAAGTAAGTGTTTTGTTTTGTTCTAGGTAAGCTGTGAGAAAAAGTTGTTTGTAAAAAACTGACCAATTTTGTGATTAGCGAAAAATGACTTTTCGGTGTGTTCCTACTTTTCAAACTGTCTCCAACGATAGCAACGCCACCTGGGTAAGTGTTCTGTGACTAAACATTTTATTTAAGCTATGTGATACTAGATGGCGCTACACCGAATTTTTTTGAGACTATCGTTCTTTGGTAATAAAACTTTTATTATCTATAAAGCATCAATTGTATACGTTAACTGAAGGATAATTGCAATCACACTAATTTAATTCATAATCGAAAGTTTTCTTGCCTTGTTTGCAGAATGTTCTCAAGTAATAAAACCCAAAATTTCAGCGCCATCTATTAGAAAAGCACAGAGCTGTTCAAGTACGTAGCCACCAAGCTGATTACTTAGTTACGCTACTCGCCACTAGATGTCAACCCTTAATTCGTTATTTCAATCTCAAATCGAATTAAAATAAAATTAATTTTTCTACTGTCAGCATATTAGTAAGTAGTATTATAATATTCTATTAAAATTATATTCTTAATGTTAAATTATTTAATTGCTTACATAAGATATTTCATACTGTAGGTATTTTTTTCTATTAACCTATTTTCTGCTTATTCATCTCACAGTAATCATAAAAAGCAATTATCAAGTTTCAAATCAACGCTTCATTGTCCGTGTTCAAAAGCCTGCTCGGACCATTGACACATGAAGTGTTGTCTCGTTGACATGTCGACGAACTAGTGCTGTGACCTCTGCGGTCGCCCACTCACTGCTTAACCCAGAATTTTAAACAGTCCTCGCTGGCGCTGCTTGCTAAGTTAAACGTCAACGACATGTCAAATTCAGTACAAAAATAGTGGTTCCCTTTTTCGCCGCATGTCAAGTTAAATTGGTTTTCGTTCGTGAAGAGACATGGTTTCTTGCGTAGTTGAAACTGACCCTGTTATTTCCCTGGGAACAAAAATAAAGTTAATAATGGGCGACGATACGTGGGCAGTAGAAGGTGTTATAACTGTTCCGTTATTTTGGTGTTTATGATTTATTTCGTATAAATATTATGTTGTCACTTTTATAATGTGATGTCTCGAATTAATTAGCGATAAGTCAATTTAGAGTGTGGGTTTTAATCGATTGATAAATTTTGTGATAATTACCTCTTGTTGTTTTATACATAGGTATTTGTTCTAGACTAAATTAGCGAAGCATGCATGGCTATTTTGCTGTAACTACGTAAGTACCTACCTTCCCAGATATATTAAAAACTATGGGAATTAGGCTAATTATCAGTAGGCATTTTTGAGTAGCAGTCTGTACTTCTGTGCCATCCACTTCGAGTAATACCTACAACCGTAGGCTTAAGTTATTTTATTAACTTATGATAGATATCTATTTGAAATCACTGAGTTTTAAAAAGGAAAACATAGTTTAGGTAAACTAACACAAACTAGCAACTTTTCATAAGCATTTGATACTCATTCTCACCATGAAGCTTAAGTGAAGCTTCATGGTGAGAATGAGAATAAAATGCTTTGCTTTGCCTTTAAACAATTTTTTCCTTTTTAAAACTCAGTGATTTCAAATAGTTAAGTACCTATCATAAGTTAATAAACATAACTTAAGCCAAAGGTTGTAGGTATTACTCGAAGTAAATGGCTTCTATGCCATCCATTTCGAGTAATATATAGGTAAGTGTTGGTAAGTGAGTAATAGTTTAGGTAAACTAACACAATAGAAAATTTTCATAATCATTTTATACTCATTCTCACCATGAAGATTCACTTCCTTTAAAGTTCTTCTAAATGCAAATACAACAATGAATAGTCCAAAGCGTTTTAAAAGAATAGTTATAACCTATGTAGGGTAGTTGCACCATAGGATTAACGACCGCCAATAGATGAACGATCGAGCGAAAAAATATAAAACGTCTCGCTATTCCGAGTGCAATATTTTTTTCCCGAATAGGGCATAATTTTTTCTTCCCGGTTCCCTAAAAACTTTGACAGTGAAAACTCAAGCGCGCTCTCAACCAGCCGTTGAGTGAACGCTTCCCTCCAAAAATCAGTTTTTATGAAAACATACTTAAGGTATGAATCGAATCCCTTCGTATTTAAGAATTTTGTCTGCTCATAGAAAGAATTAATGATAGATTGCAGTGGATTTGGTTAAAATAAAATCTTGTTATATGCAAAAATAAAGGCTTTGAGTTTTTTTTTTGAGAAATTTTCAGTTCAAGTTATGGATTCAATTTTGTTCGCTTGATCCAATAGATGAACGACGTTCAACTAATGGACAAAAGGGCATATTTTACAGCTATCATTACTTTAAAACTCACGTCTATATACCAAAACAAAACCACTCAAATGAATGTTAATAAATTTATGAACGTAGTTATCAAAAGTTGAACACATGATTTTAAAATAAAAATAATAACTTAGTTCAGATTCCTTATTTTATCACGTGAACGTGGATAGAAGCATTACCAATATTTCTTCTCTTTTTTTATGTTATCTGCACTATGAAATAATTATATGAACAAATCAGTCGAAACGAACATGATATACACAAGATGAACAAGATAGACCTAAATATGATAGCGAAACGCCTTCAAAAGTTGTATTTTTTTGTTGTTGTTAATTTATTTATTTATTAAAACTTTATGCACAAGTAAAAAAATACTGTACAAAGGCGGACTTAATGCCTGAGGCATTTTCTACCAGTCAACCTTAGGGTGATGCAGAGACAAAACATGGCAGGTGCAACAAAGGGGATAGATAACTCGAAAAAGAATACACTACTAAAACATAAATACTTAAATACATACATATAAACTGATTAAACTTTGTCAGGAGAAATAACGATAGGTAGATGAGTAAACGAATCCAGCAAATCAGCGTTGAGATGATTTAACAAACTTCTCACGAATATGTTCACGAGCCTTCACTTTGAAAGATAACCGACTGGTTAATTCTGATTCTTACAGACAAATAATTAAAAGGCTTTAATAATACTTACCATGTTTCTATTTCTAATGAATATACAAAATTTCCCAAACTATCAAAACGTTAGTTCAACTAATGGGTATACAATGTTCATAATTAGGGCTCAGTGTCGGACACTAAATATATTGTGGTAAAAACCTAATATTTTTATAAATTACCACTTTAAAAAAATATGTAAATCTAGAAGGTTGTTTACTCCATCAAACCCTGAGGAGCATAGATTAATAATACAAAAAGAAGTCATCAATGATATGAAATAACCGAGTTACAGCTACGAGTATTTGTTGTAAAAAACGCTTTATCGTTCATTTATTGGTGTCACTGCCCTATGTTCAGTCAAATTGCACTGTTCGCCTAATTGCACTGTTCGTCGAATTATTAGTAAAAGATAATTAGTTCTCGTCTGAGATAATTACATACTTTAGTGTTCATCATCAAACGCTTGTCATCGCGCTACAGTTGTACAGTTTTAATCGATCGACAACGAATTTATGGGTAATAGACTTACCAGCCTACCTATGTATGCTCATTTGGTTGTAATGAGTATGTAATTTTGAGTAGGGAGTGGGCTGTAATCCACCACGAGGGTTCAGTGCAGGTTGGTAGATGTCACATGTCTTCGATTTCTTGGTGTTAGGACATGCCGGTATCCACACAATGTTTTAGAAAGATAGAAAATGAAAAATTGTTTATTGAGCACTAACAAAACGCACATTACAAAAATAGAATGGCATAAATTATACGTAAGTACTTAGTAGCTCGTCACCTCGTCTCGTTTTCCTCCGCCGTGTTGAGAGCAGTGACGATACAATAATTTACAAAAAGGAAACCTACGACCTACAACTCGTAAGTCGCGACCGTTATCACTGGCCATCACAACTTTTAGGCAGTCGATCCATGAAACATACTGGTACTCGGCTGCATGCGGTTGGTCTGGAAGCCGACCCAAACTTGGTTAAGCAAAGGCTAGGTAAATGGATTGGCGTACCCATCCGGACAAACGAGACCTATGACAATTAATAGCTAATACCGTAGTAATCCAGGGTCGCGGGTTGTTCGAAAGAGAAACCGTGACCCTGTCACAGGCAACTGAAGGAACACGGGCGGTTTTTAGTCAGTAAAAGTCTGACTCGGAGAAAGGATCTCTCTAATCCCATGGTCTTCTGATACGATGGTCCTCTACAATCCCTAATCTTTGATCTACTAACCAAACGTACCTACACTAAAATATCGCCACTCGTTACAGCCCCGAAAATTATGGGCAACCGCCAATAATAATAAAAAATACAGAAAAAAAATGGTTTATTCTGCAGAAATATAACGCACATTATAAAATACACACACTAATCAAAAATTTTTCAATTAATTAATTGTAAATATGTGAGTACTAGGCCTCACATATTTACAATTAATTAATTGAAAAAATTAAAGGCACTGAAGCTTCCTCCGAAGAGAAAGCTTAGTTACTGATAAGAAGTAAATCAATCCGTTAATAAACCGAACCGATAGTAACCGCTGTTGTGATTATATCTCTTTTACTAACGACTAACAATGATAATAAAACAGTGCTTGGATGCCACCCGTCGAGAAAATGCCTTGATAGTGTACTTGTAATAGCGTGAATATGCACGGTTCCTATATCTGGCAATGAGGCATTATTGATACAAACGGTTTGGTAAGCTCTACTTTCAGCTTATAAGCTACTTTATTTGTTCTATAAAATATTTAAAACGGGACCTTATTACGCTGAAATTGAGTATAAAGTAAAGTTTGAATTTATTTAATTTCGACGGTTGCGACTTTTGCCAAAATTTAATAGACGGTAAAATCTGAAGTCGTCATTTTCAATAGAATCACATTACAAATGTTTACCTTTCACATAAGTTTGTAAACTTTTTAACCAATCCAACAGTACCAAAGCAATCCACAACCGAATTAAAATACTCATAAAACTAACATCTGTAAAACAACCGACGCTTCATTAGAAGCTTTCTAAGCTTCGCGCGACATGTCATCTAAAATGCGTATGTTCTACGCGCAGACGCAAATCATTTCACGTACGCACACTCATAGGTACAAACATACAGGTACGCAGTGTACACACACAAACACGTGATAACCTCAGAATCAAACCTGATATGAGCGGAACAATGATACACATTCGCCGCGAAGAGCGAGAAGGAGCTTTTTGTGCAGTATATGTACGGAAATCAGATGAAAAAGTGCGATGACGACTAGTCATGATTTGCAAGTCATTCACAAATTTGCAAGTAAGGTCAATATTATGATGTCTTATTTTAGAAAAAAAGTAAGAAGTTCCATGCAGTAAACGTCATTTGAAGATTTCGCTTCAGCGATACGAAAAGCCAACTGAGAGCGCGATGTATATTGACTAAAGAGGTTGTGGCTTAATGCTGTGCTTGTATTTAGTTTGTAAGCCTTTTCGCATAGGGTCGTAGCATTAAGCTGAGCGATTGCCGTTTTGCGTGGATGTGACGCATATTTTCCTCCAACTTGTTCTTTTGGTGTTTGTTTTCGTCCCCTGCGTCTTGTTTACCGCAAATAAACGTTATTTCATTCTTTTATTTCTAAACAAAGTCAGGTTAGTTACTCTCTCCTATCTCGCTAGTCTGTAATCAGCACTTATTTTATTGAGATTCAATAGTGTATGTCAGAAGTGTTTTATCAGAACTCGGGTATATAAATAGATTAAGCTCGCTGGTGGCAACATAACTATGTATTACACGTTTCTATAAAAAAAATACATAACCTAAACATGTCATATAAGACTCTATATCATCGTCAGATATGTCAATTACCTCTGCCTAGACGTATATAATAGCTATGCAAAATTATTTAAATAAGTCAACTAAAAATAACCTACTAAAGCTAAACCATTGACGCAATTCAATTATGCACATGATTAATCTACGCCCGCTCGTCGCCAACCAATTCATCATCAGTTATTAAATGTTAATGTATTTCTTGATCTGCATACTTACGGTGGTCTGTGGCACTCCCCGTCTTTATCGCGGTACGTCAGGCGCTCGGGCACTCCATGTGATAGCCGCGGGCCGCGACCGACTGCTCACGTGGGCCCGAACACGCGCCAACATTCGAAATTAAACTTTTGGAATTTCAAATTCGGAAACTTTTAAAAAAAATTTACAGTGATGTGTTTTTTTCATGGGTGTCTGTGGTATGTTGTTATCTTTGAGTGTGTAGCTTATTGGTAATTAAAAATTTATGATTAAGTGACAGTGCAACGTCAAATTAGTGAATCGATTTTTTGCTACCAATTGATAAAGTTATTTACGACAGGAGAATCGAGTTTACCAATCCGCCCGGAGGTAATCACATATTGGTCAAGCAATTTCCTATACCATCAATAATAACGGGGCAAGTAAACAATAACATTATTTGATGTAGGACAGAGATAACCACATATAGAAGAGCGAGACAAAAGAAAATCATCGATCTAAGAAAATAGAATTCTCATACGAAATGTAATGGCGGTACAATAATCGTGTAAAAGTTCACGATAGTTGCCCAACGTGAGGCGGTAACAATACAATAACGCCAACGTTTATAGATCTTGAACAAATCGAATTGTGAATACTTGGTGTACTGAAATTAGAGGTCCTTGTAAACTGGCCGGTTATAGCGGTCATCTCGGCTGATAGATAATGATCTGTCGATGATTTACGCCGCGTTAAACCGACAATGGCACGAGATAACCCCCAGCCGCTGTGCACAATGTGACCAATTAGAAACGCGGAACAGTCGCCACGATGACTAAAATGAACGGCATCAACCTCCCAGACATGACCGACCGAGATCTCTCCGTCGACGACATATTCAACGAGAACTTCAACTTGAAAAGAAAGAAAATACAAATCGATTACGAAGACAACAAGAAACTTAAAACAATCGAAGATTCGGATACCCTAAAATTCGTAAACAACAACAATATAATTGATAAAATAGAATCGCCACAAAACTTGAAAAGGAAAACAAAAACTTTCGCAGAGAACTACGATATCGATAAGATCGTGCAATCGAACATGATAATCGATAAGGAATCGAGTAAAGTAAGATTGGAGATGAGGCAGTGTGGTAATGATTTGGAATACAAAACAAACGGGCACGTTGGTAATGACTTGAACGAAGTAGGTGCTGTTTCTACAGACGGGAATGAATATACCATGAAGGATGGTAATGATATTGGAATGGATGGTGCAAACGATAAGATTATGAACAACAATGAAGGTGATTACAGCATGAACGGGAATGATGAACATGGAAATGACGTAAGTAATGTACAATGTTCCTAAAACATTTTCAACACATTTGTCAGCGATGTAGACGAAAATAGCCCTAACTATCAAATGAAGATGGTCCTACTGACTTTATTTTATTTCTTTTCTAAAATATTGTGCAAGTACATAATTACGATTTAAAAATATGGACACCTGTTTCTCGATTAACATTTAGAAGCCAATTATGTCAAGCGTCTCTCAATTAAAGGTTATCGGATGTCGACTGTCAAAGTAGCTTCAAAAAAGCTGCTTATGTATTCATTAGTTGCTGCTCCATGAACTCTTTCTGCAATTATGTTCGTTGTTATATAAGGATTGTCTGTCTGTCTTCTACAATGGCTTTTAAGTCTTCAGCCATAAGTACCTAATACGCGGATCACGAAACAAAGATGCTGCTTACTGCAACCAGTCGCCAGCTAAGCGGTGTTGGTTGCGCCAAGTAAAATGTTGGAACAACTATGGGCGCGGGGCACGGTGCCACTAGAAGACACTAAGTTCAAAAGCTCGAGACGAGGCTAGAAAACGTCATTATAGAGGTCACTGGTCATCCACCCTTGCAATCCCTGCTCAAGCTTCCAAGATGACGACCTCTTAAGTATAATGCATTATTCTAAGCTAGACTGCACAGACGACCCAATTCTCAAACAAAGTAGAAGTAATTCACAAAGCTCTCGTTTACATTTAAGCGTATAAAATTCGTCATGATTCGATACTGAACGCGATAAGACGGCGAAATTCCGATAATACTCGGCTAATTCCGACAATAGTCTACTAATTCCAACAATAGTCACCTAAATGCCGTTAGTGGACCACAATGGAGTTACTGAGTGGAAATAATCGCAATCTTCATGCGGTTGATGCGGTAAAAGTTGTGGATGACATTCAAATTCATACGAGTATCCTTCCTTCTTAACGCTAAGATCTTGTATTCTTAATTGTTTCAGCAAAGTTTCCTACTTCATGTCTTCCAAGGACTGAGGAGCTAAAATTATTATTCTTCGACACCATACCACTAACTTAAACAGATAAAATACTCGTAGACTTATGGAAGTAGCTGCTATAAGTAGCATCTTTCTGGGCGTTGACAAGATAGGTTTTCTGTCCAAAAATGCCATATATTGTCATATTAAGAAATATTACCTCATTAACGTCGCCAAGTCCTTATGTATTTTAATATCGATGTGGACTCTTAGTGAGAAAACGACACAAATCTATATATATGACGCTGAAGAGTTTATTTGTTTGTTTGAACGCACTATTCTCTGGAACTACAAGTCAGATTTGAAAAAAAATTTATTGGCATGTGGTAGTCCAATTCTTGAGCAAGGCTAATTAATTTCACGATACGACACTTGAGGAGCTAAGTGAAAACAAAGGACCTAATAGCGCGAGCAGGCGATGAGATGCTATAAGATATTTTTATGTTAAAACAAGAAATTTCACGCAGAAGAAGTCGGCGGGCAAAAGCTAGTCATTTGAAAAGCTTAAAAAACTAAACGGCATAGACAAAAACATGCAACTGTTAATCAATTTCACGCCATGATCCATCTATGTCAGCCACAAATCTCGACTATATATAGGAAGCATAGACACACCCGACTTTTTTTGTATTTGTTGCTGGCCCGCGGCAAACAACACAAAACATATTATAACCGTACTCTGATGCACTTGCCGCCGATAACATGACACGTGCTGGCAGCCCGACCTTAGCACGTGTCGTGAGGTTTATTCAATAAAATATAGATACAGGAATGTAACAGAACTTGATTTGCTTCAGCTTTTGGTTACAGAAGCTTTTTCATTATGTTATTGAAAACTGCCACAAATTCGTTGCTGCAAATGAAACAATCTTAAATGTCACTTGTCACACTCATCTCCTCTCCAACATCATTAATTTATTTTAAAAAGTGGCACTAGTTTCTTATAAAAATATTTTACCATTGTGTTTATTAAATTGGCTATAGTCAAGGCAATAACTATTATGCTCTTCTTATGAGGCACACCTGGATTTCATTCAATGAGATTTAATTGTTTACCCTAATAAAGCTTTACTCAATAGTTACAATACACGTTGAAGCCTATTTTCATAACCACCCACAACAATTTAAGCCAATTACACACTTCAACCAACGAAGTATTAGAACCAAAAGTCAAGAGCTAACTGACCAAGTCAAGTCAGAGGTGGCAAAACTAGGCCAAAGAGGTCATAGGCTAGGTGAAGTATTAGCAAATTGAACATTATGGGCTCTAAGAGCTTCCAATTATTTCCGCTGCCTCTACGAGCAGTAAGTGACGTTCTAAAGGAGTAATGGCAGCTTTATGTGCTATTATTTGTTTCGTAATTAAGGCAAGAATTTGTATTAAAATGAAATTCTGCACAGCTGTATTTTAATAATAAAAGGTAACTTAAACTAAGCATTCCAGTACAGTAAGATGCTAGTAGGATCTTGACCGTACTTCCGGGATCGTCCTGATACCCCTGGAATACCTCTCCACTCCTCATAAGCACCTCAGGACATGATGCCCCCTTGTCGCTACGACACCATGTGCTAGCGACCGTTTTCGGGAGCCCATTGTTATTTTATCTGTTTAATTCAAATAATACATTGGTCAGGCAGGAGGTTATAGTATTTCCATAGACTATATAACTAACTAGCCAGTTCAATTTAGTTACCAAAACTCATAACCCAATATCTTTGTTTCCATATTCTGCAATAGTCCTGCACCAACCGGGGGTTGTCCTTGGCTGCACTCGCATAGTGCGAACAAGGATAATCGTCGGTTGGTGCCTTCATTGGTGACTCCATTTAAATTTGTCTAACCTCTGCGGGTTGACTTCGGCCATTCTTCATACTCCGGACTCCATAGTCTAACTTAATTAAAACTATTAGCAAGCTAAAATATGCCGTCGAACAATACCTCCGCATCGCTGTCACCAAGTAATGTACCATGTTGTATGGTAATGCTTAGTCTCTGGCCAAGGTTAAAGCACGTGTGTCAGGAGAACGGTCAACCAGCCGATTGGAGATTTTATTGAATAGACCATGAGCACTCGGACACCATGGCCCGGTTTCAACCACAAACGGCACGAAAATATAATTACCGATAAAGTACTTGGTTTAGATGAAAAAGATAGGAATTGTGGCATTTGAGGAGAATTTAACTGTTTGTCTTCTGTAGTTTTAAAATAAAGTTTTATAACATAGGTAACTAGATTAACATAGGTAACTTTTAAAAATAACTTCAAGTTTGTGTTTCCTGAAGGGTAAAGCAAAGGTGTATTTAGTATAGTATACCTTTCATTTACCCAGTTATCTTTAAGTCCCATGCAGAGGAAGGTGTTGCCAATTTGCCTGATGAAACTGCTAATAGAAAAATTGAAGTTAGAGCGCAATTTCGACAAGGCTGCAATAACTTTTTACCTTATCCGCAAATTGGTACTGAACGTAAGACAGTCGGTTTAATTTCCAACAATAAGGATATACCTACAACTCAGTGCTTCTTTATTGTTATAGGAGATAGAACATTCCAATTGCCAATTTGCATCGATGTTCAGATATAGGTTTAATATATTATCTGACTTCACATTTATTACTACTGCCACCAGTTACCAAACCGTTTATATGCATAACGTAACATAACAACACGCCTGTAATCCCAGAAGGGATAGGCAGAGGTGTACCTTTAGTACATCCACATTTCGCCAGTTAAGATTAAGTCCCATGTAATAGGGGGCGAGACTATTGCCATCAACCGAATAAAGTTCAATATGTATTCCCAATTATTTTAGATAGAAACTATGCAGTTTATAACCACACGTCACCTAGGAATATTTCATCTAAAGCCTGCCTACTTAATTAATTTTTAATAGTGTCAAAATTAGCACCTCCACCACTATCTCTATCCTAATCAGACGCAAAAGAAACTCTAGCACCTCCACAGACTACTTCATTAAAATCACATCCATTTCGACCACGAGTCTCATTTGATTTATTGTTTATAGTAGCTTTCGGAGTTCTTTAACCTTTAGCACACGTAAATGTGTCAGGCTGGCCGGTTGACGGTAGACTTTTTGCTTTAAGAAACCAGAATACAATGAGCCTTGCTCAAGTGCGAGCGATTGATCTGTCGTGCTGAAGATGTTGAAATACTGTTGCATTTCATGGAGTTGGTGGTAGGTTCTGAGAAGTGGGATTTACATATAGAAGTGCTGGTCTTTAATGGTATGGATGTATAGGATATGTTAAGACAGCAAGTCTTCACATTATATGGAAGAGGCATTTTGTAAGGATACTTCTTAATTTTGACCAACTTTATTTGTGAACCACAGCAACAATAAACAATATTCTTTTCTATTCTAGGTGTTCACTTTTCTTACGTAATCTTCTTGCGTAACCTTTCTTGTCATCAGTTTTTCCGGTATATGTTTTTTTTTTTAACATAACATAAACATCACGCCTTGTTTCCCCGAAGGATTGTACCTATAGTACACCCACATTTCGCCAGTTATGTTTAAGTCCCATGTAATAGGGGGCGAGCCTATTGCCATCAACCGGGCACAAATCCAGACTCCGGGCTGCTACTGAGAAATTCCAGATAGAAAAACCCAATAACACTTTGCCCGATCTGGGAATCGAATCCAGGACCTCATGCTCAGCAGTAGCGATTGCGACCACTAGACCAACGAGGCAGAAAAAAAACTTTTAGTTAAAAATTGGGCTCACATTATTAATGCACAATTATTTCACATAGTTTTTTACAATTGTTGGAGAACTTCAAATGCTCTTTGTGAGCCATTTGCAGCGTTGCTTGTCGAACTCTTTGTAGCGTACGTTGAATCTTAACTACTTTGACTTCCTTGTTGCCTCAGTAGTGGTCTGGTTATTCAATGCCTATTCAAGTTTGAATTTGGAAATTTATCCGAGCTGCAATCGCCGCTAGTTCTATAAATATGAGTACTCTTAAACTCAATCCTTAAGTAATTATTCCAATACCACCAAAAATTAACTCTTTATCTTCATTCCTCCCAACAGCCTTATTAAATATGTGCCGAGTGCCAACAAAAACAGATGTTACTCCGAATTATAATTTATTCACATCAGGTCCGTCTATTAGGATATCGTTACGGTTTGAACTTCATGATAGACTGTGCGTCTGGTTCCAGATTTTTCGTTGAGTCTAACTGAAAATGTCATCGAATTCTTTTTTTCACGTCTGCCTTTATGTTGATAAATGTATTTGATATACCAATGCACTTAGGAATATAGTGGTTGCGATGTGTGACTATTATAGTATGAGGACGTGGGTGCATGTTTGGGTGCGTTCATTGCCAGCTAGAATGACTATTGACTAGAATAAAAAGAAGAAACACATAACTATATACTCTTTATAGGTACAGTCAGTCCCACAAAACTTTGGGTAATTAATTGTAGTTACGCACACAAACACAATTAAAGAATTCTCGTCGGTATATACATCTTTTTAAGACTGACTGTATCCATAAATGTTCATGGTAGATCGGGTCACTGAAAACTATAATATCGAAGACCTTTTACGAATTTAGGAAAATCCCATTTTGATGTTGGTCCTACTGATACACTATTATTATGGACTGAGTTAACTGAAATTTCATAGAATTCCAGTATTGAAAGTACAATTTGAATGTGAGCCTCATTCCCTTCACGTAGAACTATTCCATTCCAACCATTACTACCTCGTTGACACATCACCAGTGTTTCCAACATAAAAAATAGTAAGTTTTAGCACAGACCTCGATACGTTGGTCCGTGGTCATGAGTAGTATCACTTGTATGACGCCCACGCCCGCACCTCTGGCTTAGATACATAGTTTCACAACAGGTAGACTACTATTGGTTTTCGATACTCATTTTGATCATGCTAGGACCTCTTAGTAGCAGACAGTACTTTCTCGAATAGAGACTTAGTACCGATTTCACTAATGAAACTGAACGCGATCAGTAATTTTAAACCCAGTTCAAGAGCTGTCGTGTCAATATTTCATAACAATTTTTACACTGACAGCTCTTGAACATGTTTTAGACGTGCTGAACGCGTTCAGTTTCATTGGTACAATCGGCACTTAGAATGACGGCAGTAGACAGGACGTGTGTGGAAAAGAAAAAAGAAGGATTTTGGCCAGCAGTGATACATTACGGGCTAAATACAATACAATCGGAATGAGAACTGCAAAGACTAGTTTCCAGTGACAAGTCATAGTAAAATATACGAATCATGAAGAATCTCCACCATTCACGGTTGACGTTTAAAATGTAGGTATAGTACGATTCAAACTTTCTGGCGGCTGGGAAGTGCGCTATCTGCTGCGCAGTACCTCACCCCTCACCCCTCACCTCCGCTGACACGTAAATTGGTTACTGCGCAGACGCTCGCGTCATGTTTCAAACCGCCATAAAATTTGAATTGGACTGTATCTTTATTTTTCATCAAGAGTGCTGTATCTTTAATTTTCATCAAGAGTGTTGTCATACTGAAAATTTTTACTTAGTTTACACTTCGACCTGAATATAGTCACATTATTTTCCCAATAATAATAAAACCTTTAAGTTCGATTAGGGCGTTGATCCAGAGATCGGTACGTCTGGACACGGCACGTGAATGTTAGGTTAGTAAGGATATCGACGAGAATACTGAAACCATGAATTCAAACCCGTAGATTAGAAAATTTTCGTCGGCTATAAAAAAAAACTGCTGTTTCATACAAAAGTGCAATACCTGCGGCAAATTTTCTGTTTAAGAACGGACTAAAAAAATCAACTACGGGGTTTTCTGAATCATATACTGTGTCCATGATATGGACACATATAAACTAGATGTATTTAAAAATGCTTTAAAGGAAGTAACCACTAATTCAAAGAGTAACAGAGCAGACAATTTTGAATCAACGGTGTGATGTTCTAGAGCTTTGTAAATAAAATGATTTACATAGCGATATAAAAAGCAATCAAAGCAACGTGTGACCAACATTGGCCCCAATATATTGGCGGCACGTAGTTTCAGTAATTGCGATGATTAGGCCAGTCAGCGTTCTTAGAAACATTATACTTAGTTCTGCTCGAAAGTTCAATTAGGTCCAGCCAGTAATGTTCAGTGTTGCCAAAAAAGAAATCGAAAAAAACCGCAAGTCTTGTTTATGCGATTTAAATTATGTTTACTGTAAACTTAATTGGGTAGTTGAGGTTTTTGTGTCTGTAAACATTATAACTTTTATTTCTAATGGGTAAGAAGTGGGAAAATAAGGCTAATTGGAGATCGAAGCCTTTTCGTGAAGAAACGGAAAGGATATGACTTGGCAGGTTTTAAAACTTAGGTTTTTACAACGTTGCAACATTGTTACTGTTATCCGAAAAATATGCACTATCATTTCTAATTTAATTTAAGAACTTTCTAATGTCCAAACCACAAATTATATCTTGAAAAGTCCCTTTCCGCGCTCTCTCAGTTCCGGATTCAAAACATGGTAGCAAAAGGAATACAGTAGGGTATTCCTAATGAAAAAGCTAGGGTTTCCTAAGACTGCCGTGGCTGCCACGTAGCGTCCTAAATTTACCGAGGAATGACGTCACTGAAACGTTATTTATGAATGTAAATTGTTGTTTCCATAAAGAGGGTTTTAAACCCCGCTGCCATCATTTTCATGACGGCAGTCACCGCTCTTCTAGAAAACCACAGCTTTAGTATTTTGTTTTCATAAGACGGAGGATATCAAAGCATCCGAGGAGGATATTCAAGTTCCGCCACCAGAGAAAAAATTACCGCAACATGTAAAAGATTCTGCAATTCAATAAGATTTTAATGACATCATCAAATTTTCTCTAACAAATGACAAACGTCACCATTCTTAGGACAGTGAACCCCGTCGTTTTCTATGTGAGTGAATAATGAGTTGCATAGTAGTTAGTAGTGGTTACCACACGCCGTCCGAGCGGTCAACAATAACATACCATTGGAACACACCTATTGTGTTTTTCTATCGTCTTGATACATCAGTAGGTATACAGATAAGTTGCAGAAGTATTAATCTAAAAAAGTGCTTCTTTTAAATCTAGGAAAACTATAAACTTTTCAAATCTGCCCTAAAAGCTCTCTCTGTTAAGAAAACGAAGTTACCTCCTGTACCATCTTCAAAAATTAAAGTATTCCAAAGTTACGCTAAACCAAAAAGGCTAAATACAAAGGCTGCTACTAAATAGAATGACAGCTGTCACTCCAACGTCAATCTGTCAAACGATTGGGATCTTCGCGCGCCATCGTTAGTAACGGCCGCGTTTTTATTTATTGTTTTTAGATAAATAGGTGATAACCGATAACAAATACATTAAGCTATTAGAACCTACTTCCAGGCCGTAATGGTTTTTTTTTGTATGTGAGCTGACAAGTGAGAGGTTAGACAAGGTTGCTACTGATTTTTTTCTTAGCACACATTTTACACTAAATTTACTATTTTTATAGACTGAAGTAATGTAAATTCCTAGTCCATAGTCATAGTACGTCCTGGAAACAGTAAATATTTACTATTGTCTGATCGAGCTTTCTACAGCTTTTTTTTAGTTGATACAGGGCAGAAAATTCAAAATAGTCCTTTCACTTTACCCTGCTTATGATAACGCCATAGATGATACATGGCGTTATCATAACGTTGCAGGGTAAAGTTGGAGGGTAGGGCAGGGCTGAAGTTGATGAACTTTGGAAAAAGGATCATACGGACCTAGCCTACTCTTCTCACCACATACTGTGGCACTCACTGCTTTTCCAATCCAAGCCTCTAACAAATACATTATTTCTACATTACATTCTTGACATTATAAAGTAAAAAACACCCAGCGATGCATGGTTGGGCGAGAAACGCGCAACTGTTGCTCAGTTTGTAACTTTAGGTTCCACCCACGCGGTGTCTGCGATGCAATGGGTATTTCATTACCAACGCGAAATTCTGTTCATAACGATGAATCAAATCGATTGGAACAAATCACATTTAATGCAATTGTTTGAACTGATGATCCTACCATTTAATCTCGTGTTCATTCAATAATTAACAATTAATTAGGGAATGTCTGTTTGGTTTTCATGGTAAAGACTGCCTTCAGAATAACGACTACGTTTGCGTAAAAACTGTTCTTAAGGCGAATACCTTATAACGGGTGTAAACATACACAAAACGAATCCGAGAGACACTTGTACTACCCTTCGTTGATATTTTTTTTTGGACTGGAAGAAACTTCTGGTTACGAAGATATCGAAGATCAAAATTCCAACTTTTAATGACGTTTTTTTTTACGAAAACCAGTCTTTAATTAATGTTATAACAACACTACTTTTAATACCCAAACGACCCTGTACCGTTTCATGCACCCATAAGCGCAAGGTTTGCGTGTGTAAGATTACGCACTACCGCAATCAGCAAATTTTCACCCCAAAAATAAAAATCGTTTCCCAATTCAATTATTTTTCTACTCAGATGAAAGTATGTGCAGAATGCGTAGTTGACGGCTATGTGACGGGTCCTTTTGTACCCCATTAGGGCGATTTTGGTGTGCGCAAGCCAGTGGCTACCCCCGCCTGCATTGTTTTTGTTCACCAATAGCGCTTCAGCGCTCATTATAAAAAAAACAGACAATCTTCATCATTGGTCAAACTAAAACAATTAACGTTTAAAAAAACGGACAAGGACGAGGTAACGTCAAACAGAAAAGGGGCTGGATAACCTACGATTTTAACGTGCAGCCGAAAATGTTTTGAAAAGGGTCATGCGTGGCTGTCCTCGATAGTACCTACATATAGGTATCGTTATTTCAGAGAGCCCATAATTTTATGCTTTGGAAATAGTTTTTCTAAAAAGTACAGCCCTATCTGAACTACAGCACATATACATTGACAGAGAATTAAATTTTCACGATTTTTAGGCTTTCAGGAAAATATACCTGTCTACCTATTTGTGCGTCAGTGAGAACGAGACAATTTTTTTCATCATCTGCCCAGCATTTCCCAACCAGGTTCATCAAGTCAGTCTTTGACTTTGACTTTACGAATGACAGTCGAGACCAACGGCTTAACGTGTTTTTGAGACCTTGTTTTCTAATACTAATGATTTTATTGCATCATTCTGCGACATAGATGAAGAAAATTGTCCTATTGCCAAAAACAGGTAATAAATTAAATCAAGATAAATGACTGTGAATCAAAAGTGAACGATTTCACATCAACTAGTTGATCAAGTTTGTAAATTTTCTAAAAAAGACATAATTTTTGTTAATTACACTAATGGATCCTGTTTTGCCCAAGAAGTCGCTATGTTGCAAATAACTAGATGAATTGAGCGATCGGTGAAAAGATACTGTTATTTCGTAATTACATATGTCGTTTTAAGTTTATTAGGTAATTAAACTTTAATTTGAGAAATTACTTTAATTTAAACTGCTTCATTATTATGTTGAGTTTAAAACTGTTAAACAATTTCGGAGGTAGGTTTTCCGTAGGATTTCAGATGAAGGACCTAGTCATATTCTGTCTTAGAAGCACGAGACCTAGTTGCGAACATGGTGGTGCGACGCACTGGATTTTCAACTCTCGGTGTTAAAACGAGCATTGATAATTCAACATAGTGCATCGCGTCGCGTCAGCAGCGCGTCGAAAAAAGACACTGTTTGATTTTCAACTCTTGGCGGTATGCAGTGCGTTGAAGATCATACTGCGATATTTTTACGTCCGTGCGAACGTCGACTTACCTATTTTCTACTGTACATAGTTCTTCTTTACCGTGGATGTATTTAAGGTGTTAATTGGCTTGAATCCGTTTCAATTAATAGTTTCAATCACTATTATTTAATGGCAGCACACTTCAGGCTCTTTTTGCCTTAGTTTTCACAGTGACATTTTTACAAAATTGACCGGCTGGAATAGTTCTGCCTTCATGCTATTTATTACAGGAATAAGACGCAATACTTTTCGGAAGCAACAGTTTTAGGCTAGCTACGGTATGTATATAGAACCGTGTTACCTAATAGTTACAGTTTAAGCCCCCATATAATAAACCTTACGTAACAATTAGTCATCAAGGAAAAAGTCGCGAATAAACTTTTTAACGCTTTCTACGTCCGCCATAATGAAGGCGACAGGTGTTCAATGAGTCATTGGCACAGCCAAATACTCCAAAATGTTTTACAGTTAAATTATGTAGGTATACCTCACAGTTTTCTTATTCCTCTATGACACATATTTTTTTGTCTATTATCGGCATTAGGTAAAAATAACAAACAAAGTTGCTTTTCGTGTCTGTCTGAGTGAACGCTTGGATCTGCCAAACTGCACAATGGATTTTGATGCGTTTTTCACCATCATTTATTGCCACTTCCAAAAGGTCTTCACATGGAGAAGAATGGGCAAGAAACTCCATAGTTCTTGTTTTAAATAAATAACCGCAGCCTATTCACAACGCCACTACATTCAGGGTGGAAGGGACATCGACGCACAACCGGACTCAGTACATGATTCTGAACCCCCCTGCGTTGTTTTTTTTGCCGGTTATTAAAAAAAAATTGCATTGCCATACATTTTGACCGCGTAGGTATTGCACTTTTCTATGAAACAGCTGTTTTTTTTTTTATGTACTGAGTCCATGGTAACCAGATGTGCGTCGATGTCCCTTCCAACCTGTTTTCTGAACAGGAGTCTGCCTCAACGTCAAATGACGTTATAGGACGTCAGCTTTTGCCTTGTGCATCTGGACGTTGTTTATTTTCTAGTCGCGCGGTAAATTCTGCTTGCGTGATGCAGGATTTTGTGTGCGTCAGTGTGTAGCGTAGTTCGCATGTGGTGGTTCATATGCCGCTACACATCCTAGATTGCCTTCTTACACCCAGAAACTGTTTTCAAGGGTTTAGTCGCTCCCATTTTATCATCATCATCAGCCTACAGCAGTCCACTGCTGATCATAAGCCTCACCAATTGCACGCCATACATCTCAATTCTGGGCAATTCTTACCCAGCTGCTTCCAGCTACCCTGCGAATATCGTCGCTACATCTAGCCTGTAAGCGTCCTACCTTACGTTTGCTAATCCGCGGTCTCCTCTCAAGAACACGTATATCCCAACGGTCACCGTTTCTACGGCTAGTATGGCCGGCCCCTATAACATAAGCATAGCATAGCATAGCATAGCATAGCATAGCATAGCATAGCATAATCAGCCTATAACGTTCCCACTGCTGGGACACAGGCCTCCTCTCTATGAGAGGTAGTGAGCCGTAATCCACCACGCGGGCTCAGTGCGGGTTGGTAGATGTCACATGTGTTCGAATTTTTGGTTCTAGGACATGCCGGTTTCCTCACGATGTTTTCCTTCACCGTTTTGAGAGCAGTGGTGATTAAATTATTTACACAAAGTAAAGCGCCTGCTTGGGTTCGAACTCACGACCTACAACTCGTAAGTCGGGACCGTTACCACTGGGCCACCACTGCTCTCATAAGCATAATCAGCCTATAATGTTACCACTTCTGGGACCCAGGCCTCCTCTCGGTGAGAGGGAGTGGGCCGTAATCCACCACGCGGGGTGGTAGATGTCGCATGTCTAAGATGTCTTCGAACTTTTGTTTCTAGGACATGCTTCCTCACGTGCATGTTTTCTAACGATGTTTTTCTTCACCGTTTTGAGAGCAATGGTGATGAAATAATTTATATGAAGTAAAGCGCCTGTCTGGGTTCGAACCTACGACCTACAATGCGTAGGTATGTCGTGGCCATTACGACTGGGCCACCGCCGCTCCACCGACCCCTATATCGTCTATTTGCCATCTGTTCGGTAGTCAGCATTTTATTTTAATGTTTTTTTTTTGTTTTGTATGTTTTTCATTACGGACGCCTTTAACGTGCACGTCTTTCTACATCTTTCTAACATGTATAATTTCAACAAGACTGATGTGACAAATTTTCTATAACAAAATTATTTAAAAAGTGTCCATGGAGTTTCTTGCCCGTTCTTCTCCATAGGTACCTACTTCGCTTTGGAATGGGCAACTAGCTTCATATTTCTGACTGACCGATCCCTTGACACTTCAAAAGTGCCTTTATTGGTTTGTTTGAAATAAATGCTTCGAGTTTTAGTTTGAGTTTGAGTAGTCACTTGTTTGCAGGTTACTGATCCAACTTCAGTAATACCAATCTGGCTTCTGCCACAGCTGATCAATTACATAACTTCCAAATTTATCGCCTCGTATATAAATCAAGAGCTATAAATCTAATCGCACCGCATTGTTTGTCGGTCTGTTTGTCACACCAGTTTTATCATTTAATTGGCACCAACCATGCCGTGGCGTAATTGTAACGACTTTTTACGAAGATTTTGGACTTGGGGACATTTTGTAAAAGTTGAGGGACAATGTCTTAGATTAAATAATGACAGGATAGGATTTAATTTTTGTACGTAACATAACATAACATCACGCCTATAATCCCAGGAGGGTTAGGCAGAGGTGTACCTATAGTACACCTACATTTTGCCAGTTAAGTCCCATGTAATAGGAGGCGAGCCTAGTGCCATCAACCGGGCCGAGGTTGTAAGTTTATCTGTGAACACTGTTTTGATAAGTAGTAGACATTAACTGAAGGAAAAGTCGTGACTTTTTGGCATTTTCAGATTGCTCTCAGCTCGACTTGTTGATTTTAGAACAACCTAAGAGCAACCCACTATATTTTTCGTAGAGTTAATTTTTAAAATTATTTCTTTAGTCTTAAGTTTTCGTTGTGGCTCGGTGGCACCTCGTACAAATTTCGACAGCCGTTACGTATTCCTCATACACATACTTACATTCATATGTACAAGCCATACTTGTTTATACTTATAGAAAGTTGCTCCCAAATCAGCCTGCTTGTCAACATTACTCAATACACAAACCGAGATAGATTACAATCAGGAAACTGGATGTCACAAGCAATTTCATCTTTATTTCCATCGGCATACAGATTATAAGAGATTTTATCGAATGTGAAATAAGTTTGTCGTTATACCTTTGATTGGGTCACTCGCAGTTTTTTAGGATTTGATTTGAATATAATATAGTGCAAAATAAGATCGAAGGCGACGATTAGAATTAAGGTTTTATTAATTTTTTGCCTGATATTTTTTTTGACATCCTTCATCACTGCCCGTGGGGCCTGGGCAGTGATGCTATTCTGTAACCATCTCACCGTGAAAACTTAGGTGAAGTGAGCGTGGAGTGAGCTTTCAGTGCCACTGATGCTAGGGATTGACCAAGACGGGATGACACTGACAGCTCACTCCACGCAAGTCTTCAATGTGAGATTCTTACAGAATCTTCATGCTGATCAAATAGTAAAACTGTCATATCATCATCAGGAATTTTGAATACCTGCTGCTAGAAGTCCTTAAAACGGGCCTTGATTTTTCACACCAGAACGAAAGAAAATCTCGGTAGAGATGTAAACCCGCCCAAGATAAAATCAATGGAAGCCTTGGCATAGTAAACGTGATGATGATGATGCTAATAGGCATAATAAGTAGAGAGCTATTCAAAACTTCTGCAAAACTTAATCTATGCCGAGCTGAAAAAGTTTCAATCTTGTCCAACCATATCACAGCAGACTTTTATTACTCCTTATCAGGATAGAAGACATCATGAATGCATATAATTGACACGTCAAAGATGTCTCTCCCGTCGTGAAACTACACGAAAGTGATAATTTAACGCTATTCCTATTGCCAAAGCCACATTCCGTTGCGCAGGCTTGCCCACGCATACCCATCAGAATCAGCTGACCACAATGGGCGGGCGCGCGGAATCAATCATGCACTTCCAAGAACATAACGGTCGCCAGTGCTCGCCGCGCGCCTTTTTACTTTCTTTATTGCGTTCCTTTTTCGAAATTTCGTAATTAAGACCTTTTTTGTGAAGCGAAAAATATTTTGTTAAGAACGCGCTTTATTTCCTCGCGGGTTGATTTACCGCGTTATTTTCATCGTGCCCTTTTGCTGTATGAGTAATTTAATTACATAATTTACTAAATAGGTAGCGTTTTCGAGTTATATCCTGTTTTGTTATAATCTTTGATGTCACAGTTTCTTTTTTCATCCATCATTTCTATGTTGGGGTCAGCTTCCAGTCTAACCGCTGAACACCAATATTTTACATTGAGCGACTGCCTAACTGAACTCCACAACACAGTTTCTTTTGTATTAAATAAAATAGGTAGTAAAACTAACTATACGTAGACTAACTATACATCCTGAACTTTATTCAGGAAATCTGTGACCCCGTTTCGGAGTTTGAAAACTCATCTTCAACATGTAAGAGAGACATGAGACATGTAAGGAGAGCACTTGACAGCTTTGACACAGATTACCTACTTGAGCTTTGCGCTTGTACCTTATGTACCTACCAACTCTCAGGGCTGAAAACGTCTTACATTATTCATAATAGTTCTCTGAATCATCGAAAAAATCTCAGCAAGACATAAAAAATGCAATTAACGAAACGAAAGCTACTCCATTACTTTTGTCATTATAATTTATTTTTACAATGCTCATTATTGTTTTTTTTTGTCACTCGCACCTTTTGATACGCTTTATTCGAAAATCGAAAGAACAAATTCGAATTAGGAAGGTCATTAAACAAACAGAATCCATATTTCCGGCCGAGAGGCTGGCAACATTCGGCACCCCGCCATCTTGCCTGAGGCGATACAGCCAATCGGCGTGCGTTCTTTATTCAAAAAACTACTTTTAGCACAATGCGCTTTTATTATTTTTCTATTCTTTTGACATTTTCATTGTGTTACAAAGTAATTGGGTATTCGTGCTTAAAGTCGAGTACATAATTCAGATTTTTATGTAATAAAATTGCGTTTAACATCCGCGTATGCTTCCTTGATGGCTCTAAATTATAAACTTACTAATATAATAAAATTAAAATGTTTATTTTAAAAACCAAGGCATGTCATGAAACTGTTAGAAACAACAACAATTGTTAACATTTTCCAAGAATAAAGGGGATTGGCACCATACAGGTTAATCTGTCTTAATGTTTACGTATGACTTGATAACCTATTGTTACTCAATCCAGCTTTTCCCAATCAACAACAAATCGATGTCCCATCAACTGATACTGCCCAGATTCATTCCATTTTGATTTTTAAAAACGACGATCAATCTAAAAGCCAATTGACGTTATGAAAACGTTAAAAATCTATTCACAATCTCATCTCAGCTTCAATCAATGTCAAAAACGTGTCAAAAATGTGGGGAAATAATGTTATACTAGCTGTTGCCCCCGACAACGTCTGCGATTCAGGATGAAAAAGAGCCTAAGTCCTTGCCCAGGTCCCGTTGTGCTATTCTGTAACCATCTCAACGTGAAAACTTAGGTGAAATGAGCGTGGAGTGAGCTGTCAGTGCCACTGATTCCAGGGATTGACCAAGACGGGATGACACTGACAGCTCACTACACGCAAGTCTTCACGGTGAGATTTTTACAGAATTAACATTCTGGTCTTCTATCTTACAAGAAATGAAAATAAATCTGTCAGTATGTTTTAAGATCTCCCTACCAAGAACCTTCTTTCTTCACTCACTTTTTTTCTGTATAGAGGTTTTAACTATGATTTTTCACTTTTCCATACGGTTTTTCAAATATTATCTTCCATACAAACCTTGTCCTGACAATGACAAATACAACAAAAAATAATTAGCCAAATAGGTGAAGCCGCTTTTAAGTGATGTGCGGACAAACATTAGTGAGAATTGATTTTTATTCTTAATTGATAGATTAGCTAAGTTAGACAGATTGAGACTGCCTTGCTCGTCTGATTTAGAAAACTTATATTTCTAAATTTTGTCATACACAACCAGATCAAGAACAAAGTCAGCACGATATCCCAGCTATTAAGATACGCATATGTAATAAATAGCCCGAGGGCACGAGGCGACAGGGCGGTCCTCAGCGGATATTAACGAAAGTGACTTCCATTCCGATCGACAGGGGAAATATCGGAGGTGTTGCCAATGGGAATTGGTGGAATCGGTGATGGATTAGAAAATCTAGGGAGTGTGAATACACGATGTTCCTTAGCTTTTACATTATAGTACCAATACGAATTAAAACACAAATTATAGGTACTTATAGGATAATGTGATGATCGCAACTTACTAATATCTTTGCAATTTGTTTATTATGTACTACCTTAATTTGTGCAGATTCGCAATGGAGGGGTACACTCCGTTAATTGATATTAATTGTTATTTGAGCTTCACGCCTTCAGATTTTGGTTATGTCATTCTATTTCAGTATTAAATCAACCGAATTGATCCTTAATTGCAAATTTTTTATGAAACCTTTTGAAACATCTATCAACCAAAAAAAACCTCCTCATGCCTCTGACATAAACCCGAACAAATACAGAATTAGCAATAATAAACCCATTAAGTGCGTGAAGTAACATAAGTACATAAGTAAGGCCCGCTGCACACTCCAGTGATCACCAATCGCGCGCTCGCATTGCTGGCAACAGTGCCTTCTAATTAGCGGCCTCTGGTGGGGCGAGGAGGTACTATTGGTTTTTGCACAGTGGTCGAGTTCGCGTTAGAATTCCTCGAGTATTCAGGTGAATGATGTGATTTGCGCTAAGTATACCGGTTTAAGGGTTTTATGGTTAGTTGGCTGTGTTATTATTTTAAACTCTAGGTCTAGGTTTTTTCAATTATTGTTTACTTAAGTAGGTATAATGCAAAAGAAGAGATAGAAGTCCCCCAAGTTTGCATGCCACACAATATAACCATTAAAGTAACTAATGATAAACAATTCAAACAAAATCTTAGTGTTCAATCATTTTAATTCGTTGTTATTTACGGAGTACATATTATATTATATTTATCATTTATCATCATCGTCACTATCAGCTAATAAAGTTATTTTTTTATATAATTTTCCTATAGCCCTGAAATAACGAGATTTAACGCGAGAAATTCTCACGCAAAACTCGCTGAAAGATCAATAGTGCAAATAGTAACCGTTACACATTAAAAAAGGGTCACATAAATCGAATATCAATCGTAAGGTCGAGAGCACATGGTTACCCCGAGGGCGGAACGACCGCCCTCCGGCAGTCTGAGCCGAGCACGCGACGCGCGCGATCGTAAACCGAGCTTTACGATTTTACCGATAAATCGATTATAAATCCGATTCCCAATCGATTTTTGTGATTTAAACTTAGAAAACAATCAAAGTCAGCATCTCAAAATTTACTCTTAATACTTTAATTACAACATCGGGTTGTTAATTAAAAAATCGTAACCGTAGTTAGTTAAAATAATCGTAATGTTGGTAAAAAACTAACTTCCCGTTATGTAGTAACAATGTTCATCAACTACTAGTTTCTCTATTTAACAATAATTATTTTAAACAGCGTGCTGAATTGGTTTAATTGATTTTATTTGCAAAAGATATTAAAATTTAGTGATGGGCACGAGCGCGTATCGACTTAATTTGTCGATAAACTTAATTGACTAAAATTAATTACTTGGATTAAAAGAGAAACATATTGGTGGTGATTAAATATTTCATTAATAGTGCATCGATCGAGTAGATTAACTGTTATAACGTTTTGATCGTTTAGCAGTAGTTACTGTATAGGCAGCGCGGCATTGTTTATCCTCTGTTTTTACTTTCGCAATCGTCGGCTGCCCGATTGATTAATATGTTTCATTAAAATATCATTAGTCACACTTTTTATCTAGAGACAATTTAATGATACTGACTTTTGTATCACTAATACCACCAGGTGTTCAAATAAGTTTTATAGCTGGGGCCTAGTTTTTTTACCGGTGCACTGTATTATTATATAGTGATTCTGAGTGTATTTGTTCCCGCCCCATCTATGTAGGCTCCTAACAAAATAAATTGAAGCTTTAAAGCAGCTATTAAAACATTGTCTATGGTCTCTCATAGGCTACTACTGCTGTATGCTTCTGTGATGTACTGTTAAGTGGAGATTGCATATCGTTTCCAACCTAATAGGCTAGCACGTGATTCGACATAAATCCGCCACTCGGTAATAAATAATAAAAAAAACATCCAGTAGTCGGCATTCGGTCATCGAGCCGGCGCGCAAGGCAGCAATTTAAAAAGCAATCACTAACCGATTGTAGCCGGAATCGCCCGCCTTTTAAGGGACCAGTAATTATCGATACTCGAACATTTACATATCGGTTTTTTGACATTCGCTTTCACCTCACTATTATGGCCATAATTCGATTTTATATATATATAGCGTATAGTCTAATTCATAATTATCGTGATAATCCGACGCTTATCTTAATTTAAATTAAGTTGATGAATGATTTCAATTAATAAATTATTAATTGTCTTAATTGCGTTCCTTGTTCAATAAAAAACATTGACTAAATAAATATACATACGTTTTTAATCATTTGCGCGCTGAAGAACTTGTATAGGTATTTAACAAAGTTACCAATATCCAATAAGTACCTACATTATTATCTGCATACGTAGATTGTGGGTTACGACATTGTTAATTTTATGTGGGTTCTTCAAGCATAAAACATCCAAAGAAAACTCCAAAACTAATTTAATAGGTTACTCAGTATCAAAAATGTTATTCTAGATACCTCTATGTGCCCAAAGCAAGGCCAACATGTAAGCATGATTAAAAAAGTGGTTAAAAGTTCGATTCGTAAAGGATCAGTTTTTTTCGTGAAGTGTATCAAAAGCTTTGGCGCTGGCGTACGTGGATTTATCCAGTGTGATCGAGGTGCAGGTAATATTAAAAACTTTTTCTTAAATGCAAAAAATGTATTTGAAAATGCAAAAAGTATCTCTCCGGCGGGGAATCGAACCCCGGTCTCCCGCGTGACAGGCGGGGATACTTACCACTATACTACCGAAGACTTCTTAATACTGGCGAAATTATTGTTCTATTATTAAAACGATTTTACCTCTGTCTTTTTTGCGATAAAACTGCCATGTTCTCACACGATCACAATGTTTTATACCTTATTTTTATAACAAAAATGTTTTTTTGTTTTCTTTATTTATTAATTTTAAAACATTGTAGGAGATAGAAATGTAACTAAATTTTAAATAAAATTAAAGGCGATAAAACTTTACAGTAAACGGGAAACTTAAAATAACTTTTTAATGTACAGTGAATACATATATTCATTTCATAGTCATTGATCAAATAACCTGTCCTCATTAAATGAAGATATTTCGGTATTTAATTTTAATTTATAGGAAACTAACTGATGACCGCGGTTTCACTCGCATCCTAGAGGAAAACCCATACCGCTACGAGCGAACCTCATGCTCAAAGTTTGCTTACAGTAGTGCTATTCTGTAAACATCTCACCGTGAAAACTTAGGTGAAGTGAGCTGTCATTCCACTCCATGTTAGGGATTGACACTATTGACAGTTTACTTCAGGTTCACTTGTCTTCACCTAACTTTTCACTTTAAGATTTTGTCGGAATAGAACGCTGATGTCATAAATTATAATTTCCACTCTGTTTTGCCCAGACATCAAAGCAAATAACCCTCCAACTTTCACCATATTGTTTCTACCATAACAAGCCAATGATTAATAACAGAATAGTTCTAAACATTGTATAATTGCACGAGTCCACTCGGTATGTTAATGAGACATACATTCGAATCGATTTATTATTGCATTCGGATAGAGACGTACATCTAATACACATTCCGCCATTGATTGATGGCGAGTATCCGATATGTAACAGTAAATCTATTCGATTAGATTGGGTATCGATGTTTGAATCGAGATTATGATGAATTGGGAGTTTCCTTTGCTTGTTTACCCTAAGCTCTGCTGAGTATGCATATTGTTAGGCAAAGACTAGAATATACTGTTCCTCTTGTCGTTCCCAATTAAAATTAAGGAACCGTTTTATGTCTTCCAATCTACATACAGTCAAGATCCTTACTGTTAGTACATGTTGATCCCTCCTAAATTAGGATAGTTCGGAATTACCAATTCCTCCTAAAATCGCCCTCCCCCACCCCTTCCACCGTTTCCCCAAGGAATACATCTAACCTTCTATCGTATAATTTAGGAAAATGTATAAAACTAGCAGAAAGCCAATTCTCGTAACTAAACATGTTTTTTTTTTTTCCTTCTTTGGCAACATGTTCATCTAGTCGCAATCTCATCTCAGCGACCATCAATGTCAAAGATTTGTCAAAAATATTGGGAAATCAGAGGTATTTTTGACAGCTTGAGACTAAGATTAGAATGCGAACTTTTTTTTTTAATCCGGGCATTGCGTCTCAGATATTAGATAAGCAATATTTTTGGTTTAAACTTTTAACGGCAAACGGTCTTAGAGAAAAAGAAATTGGATACAAAACGGTGTGTTTATTGGGTTATTGAAAAAAAAATAAGATGCTGCATGAAAAAGCAATAATTTATTTATTCAACACCACCAAACAAAAAAAAATCAAACAGCATCATTTCGCTTATTTATCTCGAAATATTAACAACATACATCATCAAAAACTTCTTATTTTGACAGTCGAAAGTACAGTTACCGGCGCGTATATCTGTCAATTTATCACACTGCAATTTTTATAGGTATGTCTATCTCGGCTTCCTAAATAATGGGCAGTGTCTCCATCTACGAGTCACCCAACACGCGTTGACCCCACGACCTGGGTAAACAATACCGCCTTTCACCTCCACGCATAGACAATATTAAGAACGTATATATTTTTTTGTTTTATCAAGATTGTCTTTGGACTTCCCAATCGTTTTTTTTTTAGATCAGTATCGTTTGGGAACTTTTAGTGAGGCGAAACCTTTTATACTGTGAAACTTCAAATTTGCCATAGATAGTATGAGCACTAGAAGTATAAAATAGGCTCTCCGTGCTTTTCTTGCATTCAGATTTCATACAATTACAGGTGAGGTGAATACATGTTGATGGATAGAGAGGGAGGTGACGGCCAAAGAAAAGATGGATAGATTTTGTGATGAATTATATGAATGAGACGTACGACTCCCTGTGAATGAAAGCGTGACGATTGACAGGGGAGAATGTAAGAAAACATCGTATTGCGACAACCCCAAGGGACAAGGGCAGGTTTTAAGAACTAAGTATTAAATCGCAAACTAATCTTGTAAAAGCAAATCCCAGTAGTTAGCTTATTAAGAAACATTTACAGGTAAGTAATCAATGCTGACGAAGCTAACATGTCGATTCTGTAAAAATCTTACCGTGAAGACTTGCGTGGAGTGAGCTGTCAATGTCATCCCGTCTTGGGCCGCATTCCGAATTGGGCTGGAATCGATTTGAGCGCGCTTACACCCGTTCCGAGTTAGCGTGAGCGCGTTAACGATGTCCCGTGAATCGTCATAGATGACGTCATGACATAAGCCATCTTGCGATAACGCCGATCTTGCCCTATAATAATATCACTGTGAGCGAATCCTTGACAGCTCTCAGCTATCATAATCATGATATTTAAATAGGAACGCAAATTATCGATGTGAGCGCTGTCAGCGATTATTGTCTAACTCGGAATGCGGCCTTGTTCAATCCCTAGCATCAGTGCCACTAACAGCTCACTCCACGCTCACTTCACCTAAGTTTTCTCGGTAAGATGGTTACAGAATAGCACTACAGGACACTAGCTATGCGAAATCGTGTCTATGTCGACCCGCCTACAAAACCTAGTTAATTTAGTCGACAAGTATAATGCTCTAATCAAATTAAATTCACAAGAAGCATTGCGTGGTTATGCGCATAAATCAAGTTAACAAATCCAGAACAGTTGCGACACGACTCACACGAGCGCGAGCGCCCGCGCAAGTAGCGTCAGCAACATAGTCCTAGATTTACATGACGTCAGACTCATAATAGGGAAAATGGCTACCTACACTGAAACCATAAGATGGTCAAGGAAAGAAGGCTCACACTGCCAATAGTCAGATAAAGACGAGACATGAAGACCGAACTTATATAGTTTTGAGCTTGAGGCAGTGTTTGTCACTAGCGAGTGTTTCTCATACTAGAGTAGCCCTATGGTACACCCACATTCCGCCAGTTATGTTTTTAAGTCCCATGTAATAGGGGGCGAGCCTATTGCCATCAACCGGGCACAAATCCAGACTCCGGGCTGCTACTGAGAAATTCCAGATAGAAAAACCCAATAACACTTTGCCCGACGTGGGAATCGAACCCAGGACCTCAAGTTCAGCAGTAGCGATTCGCGACCACTAGACCAACGAATAATTATAATTATAAATTTCGATAGAAGAAAAAGTGTGATGCTGATGACAGATCGTTTTATGTTACCAACATATTAGTCAACTTAATTATTCACCGAAGCTATGACTTGAATTATCTGGAGCTGCCCACTGATGAGTTTTTAAACCAAAGCTCACCTTAAACAATGATGTATGTAGACCAATTTATTAAATTTAATTACCAATAAAAAATATTTCGAACATATTTTTTGCCCTGCTACTACTTGATACCAACAATTAAGTATCATGGCACCTATGTCATCACATCACGACAAGTTTTCACCACATCCGGTAACAAGGTGCATAAATTAAAACAGATAATAAATAAAAACTAGATCGAAAGTAATCGATTAGGTGTCCAATGCCGTAACTCGATACAGATACCGTAAGTTTTCTAATTGATCTACATTAAATTGACTATAATTTCTACCGAATGGACGGACACTCTAGAGATTTGAAATTGGAATACTTTTCACAAACTTAGTAATGCAGTTTTATAACTACGTCTCTAGTGGATCATGCATGACTTGTGTCCATATAAGAAAGCAAAATAAAGATGGCGGCTGTGTTGACCGTTTTAGATGGTCGTTAGCGTAATTAAGTAGTGAATACGCAGCACCGAGATTGAATATCTGGAATGTCATTAAAAATTTGGCCTACCTATAATAATATTTACATTTAAAAAAAATAGTGGATTAAATTACTATAATAATGTTAGAAAGCGGAATGCTCTAAACAGTTTTATCTTAACTACCTACCGCTAGAGTCGCTAGATATTTTATATCTACATACGCTTGAAGTACAGAAAAGCTAACACTCGATATTTAAAGGCATCTCAACAGTAGTGCTATTCTGTAACCATCTCGCCATGAAAACTTAGGTGAAGTGAGCGTGGAGTGAGCTGTCAGTGCCACTGATGCTAAGGATTGACCAAGACGGGATGACACTGACAGCTCACTCCACGCACACTTCACCTAAGTTTTCTCGGTGATATGGTTACAGAATCGACATGCAGATCTCAGATCGGTAAATCTGTTGTCAAATCTCACTTCAAGTGTTGCGTGCGATTGGTAGACCAGAACACAGACAACCAGTAATTAGGCCTAATTTTATACGAGATTTTGAAAATTGGGATTCGTTTTCCTCGTGACATCAGTTTCCAATCAGGAAAAACATAATGATAATTAGATTTCCGCATTTTAGACCTATGAATCAAGATATCATTAGAATCACATTTAGCTCAATTCCTTGCATTATAACAAATTGATTACCGCATCCAATGGGTATACTTTAAAATGATTATACGCATACATCAAAGACAGAAGTGCTAATTCATTTATTGCGTGTATCATATAATCATGTAAGGTCATCATTGTCTACGTATGTTCGATAATTGTAATATATCCGAACAATGACATTACTGATGGTAAGGCAATCTACCATAGAGAACCGTGCGATGTAGAGGATTGCTGAGGACTGCATTGGACATGTACAGGCGAAATTAGACAAGAAACTAATTTTCTCGCCACACAAGTACTATTTTTGTTGCCTAATGTTAGTATTCTAGTAACATTTTTAACATTAGATATACTCACTCTCTAAATTCTAAATAAAAGACTTGAGTGATGGATATTATCAGCTCTACTGTTTCTCCTGAATGAGTTCTGATTTGACACCGGACTACTGCTTTGACCAACATTGATAGTTTTCTTATTATAAGTGATTCAACCTAGTTAATTTTGGCAAAACAGTACAAAGATAAAACAAAAGTCAATTGAACACCGATGATCTTCTCGTGTTATATGCACAGCGTGAACCGAGTTTTTTTGGTCTCGTATCCCAAAAAAGGTTACGAAAGCCACCTTATTCTTCGACCGTGTTTTATTAAGAGCAATCAGAACATCATCCTACCTATCGACTCCTCACTAAATATGATTGATCACACATTGATCTGTAGCAATTTCATTCGTCATTTGCGTTCCAATGAAGGTGTATGAAGAAAACTTTCTCAAGTATATCATCATCTTTTCGCTTAGTGTTTGTCGGATGAGCATCCTTACCCTCCAATTTATTCCACACAATAGCATCATTTAGTTCGTGTAAATTGCCAGTGTTATATCGAGTGATTCGATAATTAGCTGCTTTAATTACTGTATTCTGATTGGATCGCGTCATCGTGAATGATGGCTTTCAACGCTATTACGTGTCAGGTGTAAGGTGAAATTATTTAGTTGTTATTACAATGTTGCACGTTTCGAATTATAGATATAATTTATTTCTACTGCAACACCATGTTTTAAAATTACCAGTTTCTTTTTATCATTACTTGTCTAAACGTAATTTTGCTGTAGTAAGTCTTCGTTTGGTTGGTATCAAACAAAATGTGTGCACATATTTAGTTTCATAATGCTTTGAAGTCTTTCTTCAGTCTAGAAGAATATCATAACATTCATAACTGTGGTATTATGATGACCTACACCGTACATTAGGCACTATCATCCATTGGATTTGGTTGGCACTGGTGTATCCTTAAATAAGACCTTTCTATGTAATCATTCGAATCGTCGATGATACTCTAGTTCTCTAGCAGTGTTTAATAAGCTACTGTCAACTGTGTTTTTTTTTTGTTGGGTATGGTATCTCGTAGTTGACCTTGAGAGGTCGTGACTACTTAACCGGACTATATGGCAACTGACTTCTACCTTCTGTGTTTAACTGTTTTTCCTTCTCCCCCCTCTAAACAGTTCTGTTGCTCCGAGAATCATCAGCAAGCTACTGCCAATCAATCTTCACCACTATTCTTAAAACGTTAAGATCAGCTTTCTCTTATCATCTACCTTTCTAAACATTATTTGTTTTGTTGCGTAGGAGCGGCTGGGCAGCGGCGGGCTGGGTCTTGGCGGCGGCGGGTTCCGCGGCGGCACGCAGCCCTCGCTGGCAGACTTTCAGCCGCCGTACTTCCCGCCGCCCTTCGCCCCCGCGCCGCACCCCGCTAGCCCCCATCATCAACAACAGGTGAGTGAGCTAGATGAATCAGGGACCGCCATCAAAGGAACAGAGCGCTAAGCTCGCTGATAGGAACAAAACTCAAAATCCACTCCTATCAGGCTATGGCTGAGTAGTTATGGCACTCCCTATACTGAGAACTCCTCAACCTGTTTTGATCTCAACACTAACAATGTTCAAGTTTTTCTCATATATAGCATCTCGCCTGTAATCCCAGAAGGGTTAGGCAGAGGTGTACCTATAGTACCTATAGTACCCACATTTCGCCAGTTATGCTTAAGTCCCATGTAATAGGGAGAACCTATTGCCATCAACCAGGCACAAATCCAGACTGCTGGCTGCTACTGCGAAATTCTAGATAGAAAAACCCAATAACACTTTATCAGGGAATCGAACTCAGGACCTCATGCTCAGCAGAATGTTTTCATGTTTTCTCATATATACGATTTGTCGTTGTTTAATTAGCGCAAGGATTTATTGCAAGCTCAAATACCCAGCCACATGCCTCATATTTTTTTTGTAAGTAATCCCTGAACGTCGGAAGCAGTAAGGCTAGTCTAGTAACACCTGAGGTCTGCGAAGGTGCTACTTAGTCTCAGCCAACACCTTCATATTAGCACTTCCTTGTCTACCAATAACCTACCATCTGCGGCAGAGTCATGGTATGGACTACGGTGGGGGAGGCGGGGGCGGGGCGGAGTACGCTCAGCACTACGCGCCGCAGCAGCTGCTCCCGCGCCACCACACGCATCACGAGCCCCACGCGCATCTGCGGCACCACAGGGACCACCACGACATACATGCGCACCACGTAAGTAGCCTCGACCTTAACTTTTGTCACAGTTTTGTTCAGACCTGCCGATCTATTCAATCCTATCGGGTGGAATAACACCTCACTTCACCTCAATATTTACTGTGAGATTTTTACAGAATAGACGAGGGCAATGCTCGTAAATAAATACATTTAAAATCTCATCTCAGCAACAATCAGTGTCATAAACTTGTCAAAAATGTAGGTAAATTAAAGGTATTTTTGAGTTTAGAATGCGAACGTTCATAAGGTGAAAGTGTCAGGATAGCCCGCGAAATTCATATTTTCTTACGTTTTTTGCGAAAAACAACAACTGTATGTATCAGGCTCTAAGTTGATCTCTATAGGAAGAAATTTTTAACTTCTTGAATAAAATAGGGTATAAATAGGTGAACGGAGTAGAAGCCTATGGCATATATTTTTTTTACATTGGTCTAACAATAAATATTACATCCTCGCCCGCCTACGTCCCGCGCGCTCTTTCATACACCTGCGATTAGTCACGGAGTGACATCGCGTTTTTAAGTGGTAGAAGTACTTCAAATGTGTAGTATTTATTGCTAGATTAATTTCTTTGTAATTTTTTGAAATAAAAAGCTATGTCGTATGCTTATACTACGTTCACCTATTTTTTTTGAAGCTGGTAATAAACTTATTCAATAAAAGCATGATTCTGATCCGCGGCCATATCAAGTAATTATATAAAGAATTATAATCATAAAAATCATCAATACATCTCTCTAAGATTGCGATTGGGATTGCCCAACTTATTTCGAATTCGACCGGAGCTCTAAGTCCTGTCACACAACCAAACTAACTCTACAATCCCGTCTTTTATACATAAGTACCACGATATAATTAAATAAACTAAACATCACACTATAAACCTTTTTTCATTATTTATTGGCTCTTCACGGTAACTTTAAAGGCAATCACTTAGTCAATTTACTCATCCTCAGAATATAACCTAGGTACTAAATAGATCGATATGCACCACGTTGTAGCAAGAAACTATGAGCTTCCCTTTCCCCCAGTCACCCCTCGCGAAAGAATCTCTGCATAGTTCACCCTCCGCGGGGATCAAATAATTTTCCGCCGATACTATCCTTCTGGCAACTGTTTATTAATAACGTGTCTATGTAGTCTATAGAGAAAGGTATTAAAATAAACTTTTTTTATTGAATGTGCAATGTTTGACCAGTAGTGACCCAGTGGTAACGGCCGCGACTTACGAGTTTTTGGTCGTAGGTTCGAACCCAGGGTCGCGGGTTGTTCTAACGAGGTACCGTGCACAGACAACTGAAGGAACACGGGTGGGTTTTAGTCAGTAAAAGTTTAACACGCCCTCCCGCTTCACCCAGAGCGTGAGAAGTCATTTGATGATTTCCCATCCTAAAAAAAAGGTTCGGACCCAGATAAGCGCTTCACTTTGTGTATATTATCATGTCCTAGAACCATAAATTCGAAGAAAAGTGACATCTACCAACCCGCACTGGGCCCGCCTGGTCGATGAAGGCGCACTTCCTCACACAGAGAGAAGGTCTGTGTCCCAGCGCTGGGTATATTGTAGGCTGATAATATTATGTTATGATGATAATTAATAATAATAATACCAGCCTATTATTATCCCACTTCCGGGCAAAGGCCTCTTCTCGTACCAGAATGGAACATTGATCATATAGAGGCATGAACATTGATCATGATTATAATTTTAAATGTTTGAAAAGTTAGTTTTCAAAATAAATTTTCTACTCGGTTCATATCGAAATTGTTTTAGACCATAGGAAAACCTTATACTTACTTTGCATAACCTAACATAACATCACGCCTTGTTTGCCCGAAGGGTTGGGCAGAGGTGTACTTACTTTGATTGTCATTTATTTATTCACCTGACTGGATCAGCCCGCCTGCATTGGAGTATAAAACAAAAAATTTACTACGACTCCAAAATGGAATATTTCGAAATTTTATCCAGCCAACAACAGGTGTAAACGTTTTTATTTATCATACCTAATCCTCATAAATTTACTTATAATAAATGTACAAAATATTATATTTATCGGGGTCAACAATTTGTCACTTATTTAATAAATAGTTATTGACATTACAAAAGCATGTGACATTATTCACGTTATTGTATTGTCATAGATAGTCACTTTATCTTGATTTGTCTCCAAACGGTAAATTGATCAAAATGTTTCTTGGACTTTTTACAGACGTAACTTCCACTGTATGAAAAGAAACTGGTTTATCTAGGCAACCACGCTAGGCAATAAGTTTATTGTTTAATTGGTTGCTCATTTAATTCGTAACTCATACAATTTATAAATTAAAATACATACTTCAATTGACTTTAATGCCGCCAAAAATTCTCTTCAATTTATATTCCTTCGAAATACGAACGTGTATCCAGTTCAGTTTTTTCTCTGAAGCAACGTCAACAATGTTTTCAGCCAACAATAGGTTTTGGACGAAAACGTTAGGGATGGGATCACTTTAGTAGATTAGCCACTGGTAATGGTCCGGTTTGCTAGAGCGGGCTATTCAATACAACAGTGGCCGACCGCTGGCAGGAAGACTCGATGACATTAAACGCGATTGAATGAAAAATATTTTTGAAAAACTTCTCATAAATACTTTTGAAATTATTTGACAACGCTATATGGCATGAGAGCAAATGTCTTGCTTTATTTATATCTTAATTTTAGACCTTCCATATTTTATATATCTATGTAAATATTAAGCGTTTGGGTAAAGAGCCTAGGAGGTTGTATGTTTATCTGTTAACCTTCTCCTGCAAAACCGATTTCGATTTGGTTAAATATTTAGCTTGCAATGATTGGTATTTGATCGTCTGGATAAGGTGTCCCGATCAGTATCATAAATAAATAATCCTCTTATGTGAAATCGTAAATCCTTATTATCAAGAAAATTATTACCTACCTAATCCTGAACTTTTCTGTACAGTTATCACACGGCGGCTTCAGTTACGGCGGTGGCGAGCGACGGGCAGACTACGGAGCCCGAGAGCAACATGAGTTGGCCCTACACCATGCGCTGCACTCCGCTGAAGAAACGCCGGTAAGAATAACCATAGAAACACGAATCATCAGATCAACGAGCGGAAAGCACTTCCTTCAGCTGTCCGAGCCCGCGAAAAGCGCTTCTGCTAGTGTTTTAACACGTCAACTGCACTTTCATACGTTGTTCCATCCAATAAGGCTCAAATGACTTGTGTAAAAACTGTCCATAATACTTATACTAGCTTCTGCGTTGCGAACTTGCGAAAGAAGATGTATGCGAACCGGAGCTCAGAAGGTCAACGACCAGCAGCTGTTCGTTTTCAATAAAATTCCACATATAGGCCCATGCTATGTACCTACTGCAAGATGCCAGGAATATCCTTAAAAATAAGAACTAAATTCAATTTTCCACTTCAGGAACAAGTCATGCAATATTATTATGGGACGAGCTTCACAAGTGTCCGAAGAATATAAGAAATGCCAATTATTTATTTAAAATTTCTCCCTCGCATCGTCGATATTTTGATAGAAATCCAATATCTAAGAAATATGTGCGCCCAGTCCTATATGGAATTTAATAATAAGCTTACTAAATTGAAATGCTCCTCCTCTAGCATGGAATGTCGGAAAGTTCATATATTTCCTTTTTATAATATCAATACTTTACGGAAACCTATTTAGATAGCAATTTGGCGTGCATTAACCATTGGCTGCATAATCAAAATTAGCCACCTATTAACTTGTTATGAATTTAAACTTTTTTTTGTCGAATCTTTAAAGTTGGCTTTTCTAAGATCCGATCAAATTCTTACTTCTTCATTACACTTATTTTAAAATAATTACGTTCCAATTAAAATGATTAAAATGTTTTAAAGATTTATGTAACAAATATGGTTCCCTTCACTAAATAAGCGCGCGCTAAACAATATTTGAAAATATATGTTTTTTTTTTTAGAATGCTGGCATGGATGACACCACGGGGTTCATGACTGACCTTCCTCTATTAAAAAGTAAGTAATTTATTATTAGAAAAAACTGCTTTTTCAGTGATCAGTGACGTTACGGTAATATTCTAAGTAAGGTAATCATATAATAATTAAATAATAATAATGTATCGTGAATTAAGTAACTTACTTATTAGATCCGTTCTGCGCTGTGTGAATCCGGATCAGCCGGATCTGTACACTCCATAGGATATTTTCACACCATAAGTAGGTCCGTACCTACTTCCTTATTTAGAAAGAATTTATTAATTAAACAAAAACAGTAACTTGTTTTATTCTGCAAAAATAAAATTTGATTGCATGTAAATGTAACGCAAATATAATTTCGTTAAAACAAACGAGTCAATAAGTTTTCACGATAAGAACCATCTGCTCTGTAAACTTTCTCAATATAAGGCCGATAAAATTATTCACTTTATTCTCCAGCCGAGCCGCCATACCTATGTAATTTAAATTGCGAACATCAGTTATAAGAACTACACATTATTAACATATCAAATATTTTATTGTAATACTGTTCTAAGATGACCCGGTAAAGATAAAACTGTAATTAGACGTCATACCGCACTTATCAAGTAGGTGTATCGATTTTTCTAAGTAGATTGTAAAAAAATCCATCTCATTCATCGGACGAATGAATCAATATCAAATAAATAAAAGTATCGATCAATCAATCGATATTTGAATAGGTAGCGTTCGATTTTGGAAATTACTTTTTGTTTTGAATTCTGATTTAAAAGTCTTTGCAGAATGTCGTAAGTAATTATGGATGGTGGTGTGGTTTTAATTTGAAAAAATATTAAACAGGTAGGTTAGGTATGTTTTGATATTAAAAATAAGTAAAAACTATTTCTATTTAATTGATGTTTTGCGTGTGATGAGGCCAAAAGTTTTTTTTTATTACCTCGAATCATTTTTACTGCAACTACTCTTCATGCTGAAAATTATTAAAATATGCCTACCATTTAGCATAACATTATTTCTTCAATATAAGTTTACAGAGTTAAGTAGTACTAAGAAACGACAGTTTACGAGTCGCAAGTCCCACACTTCGTCGGTTTTTTCAAAAACATAATTGGCCGGTAATACGCGTGTGCACCTTTAACTTTTTGTGCAAATTCGCGGGGTGTTAAATAGCCAGTATGGTGCCAACATAATGACATACTAATGTTTATTGTATTAGGGTTGCCACATAGAAATATTACAATGAGAATAGAGATCACGCAGCGCTCATGTTTGGGGCGTGGCAATGATTGTTAGTGGCCCTATTGTTGATATTTGAAGCCGAGGATTTTGTAATCACGCCAATTTTTGTATGGCTGTATGTTTAATGTATTTGTAGCTATTGTATTCTTTTTGACTAGGTATTTTTTTCGTACTTGTCGAAGAAAATATGAGTTAACAAAATTGAGAAGTTCAGTTGCTTTGTGATGTATAGGTATTATTATTATTCGTATTTTCGGTACTAGTTTCAAATAAGTCCTTTATTTGAAACTAGTTCCGAAAATACTTACATGTTACTTTTTTTGTGCCAAAACCATACCTAAGTACGACTCGCACAATAAAGAGCTTGTATGATAAAAAAAAACTAATAATGATTCATTTCATTCATCAAACAGTTGACCCGCTATTAAAGACGTACTTACAAATACCTAGCCAAATACTAATTCCTGTTGAAAATCTTAAAACAGGATGCAAGCGATATGTTAGCAATCGTAATCAATATGTAACAAAGTCATCATTATAAATCTTTAAGCTGTACCTACAAATGATTTATTAAGTGCTATGTTTTAAAGACTGACAAATAATTTTTACTAGCCTTGTCCGAAGAACTAGAAGGATTTCATATCTTTTTCTAAACTAACCTTTTTATCAAGAACATTACCATGCTATTGATTTCAGTCTAATAAACGATACACAGCATAAATCATGTATCGTACAGTAAGTATACTTTAAAAAAATGTTTCCATCGCGTTGTACCGCTAATCTTGGAATTGATACTTCGATTTAATTAAGTCCCTCTTCATATTTCTCCCGTAGTCTAAAACGATGCACACTGAACAAATAACTGAAAATGGACACATTTTAAACTAAGATTAGCCCCGATCTACTTACACAGGTACCAGTTTCAAATTGGCATTCGTGATGACAGATTCTCGTTCACCAAAAGGCAAAGCGCCATTGAGTACAAAAAATATGTTGATAGTCCTTTTTTAATAGTATCCTTCCTTACAGCAATGAAAGGCCGCGACGGCCTCGGCGGCACAGGCTCGTGTGCACCCAACGACGTGTTCTGCTCAGTCCCTGGTCGGCTATCACTGCTGTCTTCCACCAGCAAGTACAAGGTGACCGTGGCGGAGGTGCAGAGGAGATTGTCACCCCCTGAGTGCCTCAACGCGTCTCTACTTGGCGGCGTACTGAGAAGGTAAGGAGATGTGAAGTTTTCTGTAGACTTTAGGTCGAGTATACCATTATACCTCATGGGTTTAGAATGAGGTTGTTCTTATTCTTAGCGTAGTGATCTAATTTTTATCTTTGAGTGAGTCCTATAGGCCTGAGGATGTGGTCTAAATCGCGAATTTCCTTTGTTTAGTGTTGAGAGACTGGGGTTAGCAGGGGCTTCTAAAAATTCACAACCACCGTATGAAGAGGAACCATGCAAGTTTATATGATGTATAAGCTCAAGTGGCATGACACTAAAGGACTTGTAGCAGTTGTAGCTCATTCATGTGTCAATGTAATAAGTTAAGAATATCGATCAACACATAGCCTGTGAATCGTCTTTTTTTGTAAAAACGTTTTGCAATATCAAACGTCTTAGACCCGCGATCAAATTGACATTTTTACAACATACATCTTGCAAGCCGTTGATCAGAAAAAAAAACAATAAATTAATAATGATTGTACCACCTACATCTGCGTATGTTTGATGATCCACTACAAGTTAATTAAAACGAGAATTACTGTATGCATAATAAATATTAGGCAATTACAAGACAAATTCACGTCACCCGCCACCGACCGTAATATTGAATTCAAACGTGGCATGGTCTTGTTGCGCTAGTGCGGTTGGTTATTTATTACATTTTTTGCTCTGGCAGCACTGTACAGTTTGCGGCGAGCGATAAATACATGTTTGAGTTTTAATATCAGACCGTTTTGGTCAGCGGTTATTAAGATATTTAGGGTACCTTTACCTTGGGACTATCCCTAAATACCTTATTAAATTCGTTTCGAAAAAGCCAGGTTCAATGGGGATGATGGCATTTATTTTTATTTTTATCTCAATAAAATGTTTATTTCTAAATAGTGCTAATAGTAATACAAAAAGTGTAAAAGCTTAAAAAACCGCCAAGTTATAAACGTTTTAAAGTAAGTGTTAAACTAGGACAGCACTATCGTAGAAGTAACGTCACGACTACGTAACTTCATATTAGCGCCGTACATTGCCCGTACCGCGCGACAAGGACAGGAATAATCCCCTCTAAAAACTTTAAAAGCGTGTATCTTCTTCATTTTTACATCGATTTAACAGATTTGTTTGATTATCTCATTTTTACTATGCCTACTTTAAATTACATTATTTTTAAGAACATTTTTAATAGTAGTCATCATCCCAATTATTAATTGAAAAGCTATGATTATATTAATTAATTACATTCTTCATTTCTCATTACTAGCGAAATGTGGGTGTACCTACTACAGTACCTACACCTTTTTTAACAATTATTTGATTATAAAAGGGACTAAGTAATAAAATAAAAATACAATGAAGGTTTACTTTATTTATTTTGTCCTGCTCGACAAAAGCTCATAAATTGTTTAAGTTCCACTGCTCGTTAACCTCGTAAAATAAGCATCACCCGATAAAATTAAGAAACAGGACAATTTTAAACTGCCTACATAATCGGCCAAAAGTGTAAAAAACCATGTAATTGAATATTCAAGCGACTAGTTTATTTAAATGACGGAACCCGTAAGTACTGCACAAATTAGGCTCAGCACTTTTTGTTGTGCTGTGGCCATCGAAACGCCGTTTCCCTTTATATGTTTATTGAATATAATTATCGGGAACTACTTCTAGATATCTCATTGTGACCATATACCTTGCTATGCACACACCTTTACGATAAAAGTAAGTAGCTAGTTACGTTTTTGCTACCGTTTTTTGCTTTTCTAATGGAGATTTATATACAAATCTTACGCGCCAAACTGTAAGGATGCAAATTTCTTTTGACACTTGACAAAAATAATGAACTTTTTTACCCCTCGCTGCCTAACGCATAAGTTATATTTTAGTTGGATTCAAGCACTCAGTGTGAAGTGTCCGCCAAAAGTTCGTAAGTTTCAGCAAAAAACTGCCCGGTCATGATTTAATAAAAAATCCAATTATTCCACAAAAGGAAGCCGTAATGACTACCTATCCATCCAATTTATGAGGTCATTTAAGCACATCCTAGTTTGTACGTGATCGCCGTAATGCTAGGATTTAAATTAGGGCTTTGTTGAAAAACTGCAATTAAATGGTTCGATGAGAGTATAATTAAGTTTTTTGAACTTCACAAACCGTTCCATTTCACTCAATAAATACCTGTCAAACACAGACCACTTTACTAGTGTCTTTAAATTCAGAACGCGATAAACAGCGCATCATCGTCGCCCTAATTGCCATAATTACGTTCCGAGGGTTGCGTTGTCAAACCCCATGCATTAAGCATTGCGGCTTTAGAAAATATTTTATACGATGGCAACACCGAATAATGGCGGGAAGCAGCTGGCTGTGTACATTGGCTCGAACCTCGAATATTTCACATTCTCAACTCGGTGTCTCCTTACATGGTAATTACATTAATAATAGCAAAAATTAAGCGCAACTAAGAGCGGAGCCGACAGACAGGAGTAGAGGACTAGTTTACATGTCAAAATACGTGTAGATATCTAATTTAAATTGCCTACAATGTTTCATTAATCGTGTAGTGATGGGTGTTCAAGTATATTACTGTTACTTTCTGATCATACTTAGTTCAGGTTTATTGGGTGTTTGTATTTGTGCTGTCCACAGAAAAATTGTTTTTTTTTTTTTTTTGGGAATGGCATGTCGCAGGTCAACCTATGAGGCTGTCGTCTGCTTACTTTAGCGGACTTGCCTGTGGTTGCCCTAGAAAACTTGGTCGTACCTACCTAACTAAAAATAGCGCCAGTATAAGAATACCTACCTTCTTAACTGGCGCTATTAAGCGCACATCTTCTTAAAAGTCACGTTCTTATAAACTATCAATAGGTATATGTACAACTTAAAATGAAGTGTGTCTATTTCAAAACAAAATCTAAAGGAATAAATCACTCGTAAAACCTCCTTACCCGAGAGCCTCTTTCCACAAAAGAAATTCTGTCAAAACACAGTACACACACCTATGCCGCAGACTTCATTCTTTTGAAATTCAAAAAACTCATTGTGTCGTAAGTAGAAACGCCATTTTGATTTAATCAATCGCGTATTATTAATGGATCCGCCGCTTTACGATACGAGAGTTATTTTTTTTATTTTTCATGTCGATACGCTCGATTCGGTAATTGGAGATGAAATGATCTTGCATTCATCGTAACGCGGTCACATTTAATCCGAGTTTCGTCGCAGCCGGTAAAAGCTAAAATATCGATTACTCAAAAGTTAAATTCGTATGTCAATTTGATATGACGCCTAAAAAGAGCCGCAGCAAATAACACATGTGGGAAATCGGCCAACGGTATCTTTTCGTCATAATTATCGTACTTGAATCAAAGACGTGTACACCTGATTGATAATATCTTTAATCGGACACTTGAGTATCCGATACTCGATATTCGATGCCCATTAGTTCTCTTTCCAATCTGTCGATTCATTCGATTTAGTTTTCCATTGATTCTAAATTCATAAATTCAAATTCATTGTTTGGCTCGTTAGCTCTGCGGATGATTCTCGCCTCCTTTGTAGTTGTCTAAACGAACGTGTGAAAATATCAAACTCGACTAACGGTGCTGTCTAATTACAAATGTGATTATTTTCACCTCAACCTTTGTGTAAATGAGAAATAGTAAAATCATTGGTCAGTGATCACTGAATCTGTTAGTAGGTACCTATCTATCTACAAAAGCTTCGCGGCTTCTTGATGGCCAATTAAATTTATATTTTCTTGAAATGTTGATTTTGTTCGGTTAGTTTGTTCCGAACAGCAGCAAACGCGATTACGTAGTTACGAGTAACAGTGGAGTTTCTTGCCGGCTCTTTTCCATATGAAACAACCAATTGGAACCGTGCACCTAGCTTCTGAAGTTTCATAAGTGCCCCTGTAGGTTTATGTGTTTTTTAGGGTTCCGTACCTCGAAAGGAAAAAACGGAACCCTTATTATCACTTTGTTGTCCTTCCGTCCGTCCGTCTGTCTGTCTGTCAAGACTCTTTTTCTCAGGGAAGCGTGGAGGTACCAAGCTGGAATTTATATCAAATACTCAGGTCTACTGTCCCTGGGAGCTGTAAAAAAATCAAACTTCTAAGCTAACGAAATCAAAAGATACAGCCGTTTATGCCGCAAATTTTCGACACTCGCCCTTGCGAATGTCAAAAATTTACGGATTCCCTAGAATCAAAAGCTACAGGGTACTTCCCGTGAACTCAGAATCTTGAAATTTGGTACGAAGCAAGGTCTTATAGCACAGATAAAGGAAAAATTGCGAAAACCGTAATTTTTTGTTACATCGTAAAGGGTTTTCTAATAAGACCTCAAAGATGGAATTCGTGTGGCTATCGAGGATATAGGGCAGCCACTTTGCGATTTGGTTATGGAAAATTTCATGAAAAGGATATGGTCCTGTAAGCGTGGTCGTGGTGGTCATTTGCCTGATGTTTTTTCCACTATTAACGGCATACCTTCCTCTTTATAATGAAATAAACATCCGATCATTTACATCAAAAAATTGCATTTTTCTTTGAATATCAAAATGACACCTCTTATTGGAAAACCCTTTATAATAAAAATAATTTTAAAACCTCTTTCCTCATGAACCCGTAGAGGTATTAAATTGAAATTGATATCAAATACCAAGGTATTATATACCTACAGATTTGTACACGGAACACTCGGTGCGCGAGTCCGACTCGCAGTTGGCCGGTTTTTTATTTTAAACTAAGTAATTTTCAATTTGTAGATTCATCTCTTCATTATATTTACATTCTACAGTTGCGATAATTTACTTTTTATGATAAGATTATACAAGCCTGAGACATCAACGGCCAACCTGTTGCCATGGATTTAGTAAGTACAAGATTCTGAATCCCCAAGCGTTAAAATTTCCGTCGGTTATTTTTTTTAAATCTACTGTCCCATACATTTTGACCGCTCCAACTAACTTTTCTATGAAACGGCAGATTTTTAAATTATATAACGAATACCTTCTACACTAAAGGGGGGGGGGGTCTAGAGTAATTTTCTTAATTATTATTTAGTGTTTGCGCGTCGATGTCCCCGCCACACTGTAATCAGTAAAACCCTTTTCCACACACGACCGACCAAGCACTGCCATTGCGGGCCAGTCCTTTCAGTAGGAGTCAAGTTCGTCAACGGAGGCCTTGGCCCAACAGTTGGACATTACGAGCTAAATATAGATAGACATGGAACCAGATTGAACAGAAAAAGTAAAACAATATCGCATCAAAGTATCTGCTACTTGGCATTCATGCATTCCTTAATTTTATGTTAGAAGTTCATACCTACGATGAAAATACACAAACTAATAACAATTTCATAGGAATTCGCTCGCATACCAGCCCGATGCCGAGGGGGCCCGAAGACGTCGTTAAACAAAATTAGGCTTATCTCTATCCAATGAGACCGCAGCTTTCGATAATTTGTATCGCCCATGTTTTCATTACGGTTTTACTTAATACATTCAATAAAAATACGGTCTACGCCATAATCTGGATATAATGTAATTTTCTTCTTTTTTTTTATAAACAAAACAAGCAAAGGTATAAGGCATTATATTTATATAGGGAACAGACGAAAAAAATAGGCTCTCAAGTAAACGCGTTTTTTTTTTAGGACAACGCGCTACGCAACGAATTAAAAAAATCCTGCTTCATCACTTTCGTAAATTTTCTATGAACCAACGCATATTACAGGCGGGCGCACCGCACTTCTAATATATAAAATTCTCGTGCCGCAATGTTTGTTACCAACTCCTCCGAAACGGCTGGACCGATTTGTATAAAATTTTGTGTGCATATCGGGTACCTTAGTCTGCGAATCGGCCAGCATCTATTGTTCAAAAAAAGAAGCAAAACTACGTTTGCAGGGTCAGCTAGTTTTTGTATAAAAATGGGTTGAGATAATAAGCATTGCGGCTGTAATGTGCGCTTGGCTTAATAAATAAAAATGTTTCTATCGCAACTATTTCAGCTTCTATTCAAATTGTCAACAGCCTGTCAAAACTGGAAACGGCCAATCAGCCTAAACTTTTCGATAATAATCACAACGTAACGAGCGAACTCGCATTCTTGAACTTTATTCTTAAACTTCATCAAAGTTTATCGAAAACCATTTCGTTAACGAGGTTTGATTCCACAGCGGTTAATACTGGTAGCCATTTTTAAATGCCGAACGTAGCAAGCAAACAATTTTTTACCGCCGTAAAGATACAAATCATACGATTACCAGTCCTATTCCGTAGCAATAAGGAATATTGCTCGAACTTATTTATTTCTTCAAATAAGCGTCAATCACAAATTACAATTTTGACGGTAATCGATAGGTTATCGGTAGCTCTATCTAGCGGTCAGTAGCTGTACTATTGACTGACATGTGACTGTACAACAAAAGAGTAGCTACTACTTTTATTTTTTACGCACTGAGTTGTAATTTGATATAGGGTTAATGTGTAAATCAAACACCGATTGAAATTATACAATTAACATAGAAATTCTTTGTGTATTTTCTCTAGACTCAATTGTTTTTTACGTCTAAGAAAGTTAGGGACAATCTGAGCGGAAAAAAGCGGCGAATACAATCGCGCGTTTTTTTGTCGACTAGAGTTGTCCCCCCCTAGTTGTAGGTAGCTACCTACTCGGTTCAAATCCGTAAGTTCTACCTACAAGTTAAGTCTTAAGCCAATTAAAGTACTCAATTACAGCAAGAAGCTTAAAACGATTAATTTTTTCAGAGCGAAGAGCAAAAATGGCGGGAGATTACTCCGTGAGAAATTGGAAAAGATTGGGCTCAACTTGCCGGCAGGGAGACGGAAAGCTGCTAATGTTACGCTCCTCACATCTTTAGTAGAAGGTAATTAATTTCTTCTCTCTTCATGCTTTAGTATGTAGTCTTAGTGGTAAGATGAGTTGTATCAAATTAACTACCCGCTTAAAATATCCACACATAGATTCTAATCACAATTGTCATTCGTTGGCAGATTTATGAAAGGGCGGTAATATGGCCCATTAATAATTACCCTGATTGTAGGTACTTACTAATATTCTTCAAATGATAAAAAATACGGTTTTGGAATATCTTGTTAAATTCAATTTCGTTCTGCATTATTTAAATAGAAACTGCGGTAGTTTGACAATATATAAAAGGTACTATTAACCAGATTTAATATAGACACTTGGACTAATAATATTAATTATAGCAATAGCGATTTGTAAGCTCCTAACTGCCAATTTGCCTACAGATATTTATGTGCTGAGTTGCCATAACTACTAATTTTTTATGTACTAAACAAAGTTATATATTTATCATACTAAATTTATCATAGACTAACGTCAAATTAAAAAATACAAACTACCGAAACTCATCATAAAATAACGCCACCAGAGATGCTGCAAAGTACCGAAACTTGTTATAAAATAACGCCAAAGTACCGAAACTTAACATAGAATAACGCCACAGAGAAAAGAGAAAGTTCAATTTGTTATTGGAGGTCCTGGCGTTCCGGGTTAGATTATACCTATATTTTATACATAGTACTACCTAACGCGGAACGGCAGGAACTCCAATTACAAATTAATTATATGATAAGTTTCGGTTACATAGAAGCCAATTTGTCAGGTAGCTCGCTTTCTTAGGTAGGAACTTTGTCATCTACGTTCAGTCAGTTCAAAAATTCATATCAAAGAGATTCGTTCTTTTAGGTGAAGATGATTGGTCAGAATCCTCGAGTCGTCATCTCTTTCTCCTGTAAATTGCCTGAGAGACTAACATCCATATGCTAAGCTGCATGCATCTAATACTAATAATAATACCAGCAAATTATAATCCCACTGCAGTCCCACTTCTGATACAGAGGAGGCACAAACATTGATCACCGCGCTTGCTTAAGACGGGGTGACGATTTCAGAAGTCTCCTCACGATGTCTTCCTGCACATATGATATTAATGTCTAAGATAAACTCAGAAAGTACTTACATATGAATTAAAGAGTTAGTTAGTAGAGTACGTTTAGTGCTCAGCATTACCAGACCCCTCTTACAAAGAAGAAGAGGGGTTAGAGGACTGTACTTGTCCAGATATGAACCCACAACCACCTTCACCAACAATAGTTTATATCTAAAATATTTATCTCAACAGCGGAAGCAGTACACTTAGCCCGCGACTTCGGCTACGTGTGTGAGACAGAGTTCCCCGCGCGGGCGCTCGCCGAGTATCTGGCGCGACAGTACGCCGAGCACGACTCGCGGCGCAGGAAGGACTTACTGCAAGCCACGAAACAGGTACATAACTATGTCGCGTTATCGCGTGAGCGCTCGCCGAGTAGCGCGTCTGGGACTCTGGGGTGATTCTTCAGGACCTCGTTATTATTTGAACCTTTTTTTTCAAGACTCCTTTGGCTATTAAATCTGCAATGATATTGCGAGTGAGTACTCACTCACATAAATGTATGGGCGATCTGGCTATGTGAAAACACAGCCGGATTGGATCACCCTTACATTTTTCTCGTTATTTCACCTTCCCAATTATGACGTCATTATGCAGCACTTGTCAAATGTTTGTGATCGAATACACCCGCATACCACCCTCCACCCGAAGCGCATCTTACCAATGGAATCGCTAAATAAACCTCTTCAACCTTTAACTATGTACATCATTCCTTCAGGTAATAAAAGAGCTGATGGACCTACTGAACCAGGACCGCTCGCCGCTGTGCAACACGCGGCCCCCGCATCTCTTGGAGCCGGCGATACAGCGCCATCTAACGCACTTCTCGCTCATCTCGCACGGTTTTGGAGGACCCGCCATTGTAGCCGCGTTGACTGCTATACAGGTGTGTATGCGGCCTTATGTTGAATGTTTGGACCACGGAGTGATTGATAAATGGAGTACTAAGTGTGAACTGGCAAAATGTACTGTGATTATCTGTGATATTTGTTACGGTGACATTCAGCGGCTCGCTCAGGAAATTAAAAAGTATTAGAAAATTAATCGTATGCAAACAAAAACCGATTGATTGATAGTTTGCGCCCACACGGTCAAACCCGTCACTACAAAATACAATTTTCGCGCAATTATAAATATCGGACAGTCGGTGTACTACCAAATATGTACAATACTATTTTAACTATATCTTTTTAATCATTCTCACTTTATCTTATTTATATCTTTGTTCCAGAATTTCCTTAACGAGTCTCTCAAGCATTTAGACAAGTTATATCCTCAAAGTGGTATGGTGTCGTCATCAATGGATAAAACAAAAATGGACCCCGACATCAAGAAGTAACACATGCGTGACGACGATGACGTCGGTCTGTGCAGCACGAAAACAAGCGCAATGAAAAAAAACCTCTTGCGTACAATGTTCCATTCAGTTTGCCCTGTAAATCTTAGCAGGCGACTATGGAACTACATTTAAAAGTACTGAATTCGACATTTGCCTTCGCATTTGATAGTAGCGCTGCCTTGGATTGCCAAGTGAAACTGTGCGCACTGTAAAAACAAGGCAAAGGTACCAATCATACACCCAAGGTTACTTATGATATTATCATCTAAATAAAACTGCCATAATAAAATGTGCGTATGAGAAAATGCAAAGAGATTGCGTATTTATTTTTATGATGATCTTCGTTAGAGGCGACCCGCATACAAATAAAGTGCAATTATAATACTCATGATTGTGAGAATCTGTACATATAGCCTATAATAAACACTAGTGTTAATTTAAGCATTTATAGTGAATAATTTTCAGCTCAACCAGTGATTTTTGTAATTTCAAAATGAATATTTTTTAATAAAAAGTAACATATTTCACATCCACCGCAATAAAGACACATATCAATAATGTAAATAGTAATATTTTAGAACGAAGTTTTATCGTTTCACACAAAAAGGTTTCATACTGTTTTTAGAATACAAGAATAAAACCTCTTTAGTTTATAATTAGCTATAGTTTTGCTAGTGACTCAATGTGAAAGTGTGCCAATTAGTTTTAACTGAGGAAACACCATAACGGGTTCCCGAAAATTAATTATTTAATTAATATTTATTGTGGCTTGTACATAATACTTATAAAATTACTATTCACTTGCCTAATATTTAGTTTTTTTCTAAAGTTATTCTAGTATTCGACATCTATCTCTTACTCCAGACTTTTATTATATTAGTACTTAAAGTTTCATTTTTATTCGTGATATTGTAAGCGTGATCCTTATGTCCCATACTTGTTAAAATTACAAAAGAGAAGTAGCAAATGGAGTGTTAAGAAGCGGGCCAACCGACCGGCGACGGCGCATTCATCATCTGCAGAAACAGTGCATGTAGACAGTAGCTGCGCTATCAGTTGATATCACTCAATTTATAACCGTTTTATTCGTGTTAATAAAAACTTCTGTGACAAAAATATACGAAGCAAATTGTTTTGATCAAAATTGTTGTCTTAAAAAGTTGTAATAATCTTTAGTGGCATAGAAAATGTCAAAAATGTATCTAATGGTAGACTACAATTTGTACGCAAACAACTATACCAGCACCCTAATTGCGTAACACATTTTCGTAAACGATTACGATTAATCTGTTTGATTTTGACAGTTCAACAACATTCATTGCGTTTTGTACATTCTTGAGGAGAATTTTTTATCCAACTTATGAAGCAATGGATTAGCAATCTGTTTCAAAACGGTTCAGATTCCGATTCATTGTGTATTACGCAATTAGGGTACAGATTTAAGGCGTTTAAAAAATTGAATAAAACCTTTCTTTGTAAATAATCTTGATTGGGATCTCCTATTTTTACCTCATTCCTCGTTTTATTTAATTATACGATTGTATGTCATTCTTTATTCCGTAGCCCGCTTTTTAACTTCATTGGGTTCTTATTTGCAAAACTATGAACTCGAAAAGATGATTAAAATAATTCAAAGCAAAGAAACTGGTTACTTTCCAATGGCCAAAAGTACACACGGCTACATATCAAGCTATACATTTCCAGTATAAGCTGATTTCGCATTGTATAGGATTTCCATACAATGAGAGATCAGCTTATAGGTACTGGAAATGTATAGTTTGATATGTAGCCGTGTGTACGTTTACGTTTATAGTCGTATTTTTAATTAGACGAAGTCAACTGACGTTTACAGTGTTGTCAGTTTTTGATGAAATAAAAATAGTGTTGTGACAAAGTGAATGACTGAAAAAACTCCTGAATGAATGAAATTGCCTCGATTGTCTAGTGAACAGTTAGTGTGCCGAACTGCCGATATCGGGTACGGGGTTCAAATTTTAGTCGTGCTTTGTACATACCAACGAGTTTTCGACGACTATGTTCCTATAGTATCTACCTATACTGAACACCTTAAGCATTAAGAAAAACATTGCTAGGAAACTTGTAAGACTGTCCTATTTTCAATACATCATGTAGTTAAAACTATAGATGTATAAAATATAACAATTATAGGTAGGTAATGAAAATAAAAAACATCGCATAATACATAATTTGGTTATATTCATCATCAGATAAAAAATCATCACTATCGCTTTCGGTGACATTTATAAATCTGTCTGAAACATTGTCGATCATGTGGTCGATACCATACATTTTGTCTTCTTCTTTAATTATATGAGACACGCAGCTACTCCATTTTTCAGGTGTGTTATGTTGAAGTCTTCTTCAAAAAGTTTTTTTACTTCTGTAATTTTGAAGGTTTTGTTATTTCTTACAACACATCCTTTAGCCTGCGCCCATACCAACTCAATGGGATTGAGCTCGTAGTGGTATGGGGGCCTTTATAATGGTGGGTGGCTCATTTGCATAAAAAAATATGTACTTTTCGCCTTATAGCGGCAAAAGTAAAATCGTCTAATTTATCTTTGAAACTGTGTTTCGGTCCACGTTTCTCGGGAGACTTAAATTGTTCATTTTCTTTGTATTTTTATAATACACTGTAAACTAAGGTCACACCGATTCCCAAAATGTCAGCTGTTTTCAAAACAAATTATTTTTTTCTTCGGGAGCCTCAATAGGTAATAGTGAAGCAGTTTTCTCCTCAAATACCTGTTTGTAACGCTTAAAGCAATCCGTGGTCTCTTCTTTCGTGGAGACAAGCTTTGACTTGACGTGCTTGGTTTAGGATCCATATCGTTTGTACGAAACAATATAGCAATAAATAAACTCAACAATTACCACAAACACAACGTAACGAAAAACTTAACAAAAACAATAACTAAACAGCGTGAGCGCAGAAAAAACATTCGTGCAATCAGACCAGAGGTTAGAAGCCGAATTACAAACAAAATGGCACTAGTCGCCGCGCCGCTTTGTAATAAGCCGTCAAAAAACTGATTGTAGTTACATAATACTAGTAACTTATATCAGAACACTTTTATACAATTTTATTGTAAAATAGAAATAATATTATTTTATAGTTTGAAATGATCAACTCACACTCATTGTTCATTCATCTGATTGAACGAGAACTGAACTCATCACTATTACTTTAAATATGGCAACATTATTTTACAAAGTGACATTAGCTACTGTCAGTTGGCTTCGTCTAATTAAAAATACGACTATAGTGCATCGCGGCAGACAGGTAGGAAGTGAAATGATGCACTTTGAGCACTGAGGCAATTTGATCGGAAAAACGAGACGTATTTTGCGCACGTAATTCCACACCGTTTCAGTAATCGCGGCCACGTCAGAGACGAGCGTTTTGCTGTGTTTTTCCTCTCAGAGTTGTTCTCTGCCTTGATTTTTCTCTTCGCCTTTGCAATTTTGCAAGCAGTGCCGTATAAACTGCCGTGATTTCCTGAACACCGTGGTCGAATACAAACATCTGAAAAAAAATTCAATGAGAAATCCCGTACTGTATCTACATTTGTGACATTTCAAGGGACAATACTCTGCGACAATGTCACGGTACCAGCTTTTCTGCTTTATTCCGTTCACAGTTATTTTACCTCTGACAGCAGCAACCCAATTGCAACCTTATTTTAACCAGTATAAAGATGTGAGATATTACAACTGCAGTAAAAGATCACTGTGATTTTGACTGTGAAGCAAACTCACAGGTAAAATAACTAAATTCGGAATTTACAAGGATCTTTTGGCGCTCGAATGGAGTTGACGGGGGGCGATGCTGATTAACATTTTTGCAATTGTTTTGTGAAAGGGCATTGTCAGCTTTGGTCCAAGTGTGTTGCAGATGTGCATTACCTTAAACGAAAGGTCTCAACCAGTGCAAAAATTTTTTGTAATGGCAGGAAAAAAATATCTTAGAGGAACTGATATTTTTTGTAATTATGTGTAAAAAAAATAACAAATTTGGGTAATTTATACCATTAATAACTCAGGCTGGATCGATTTTTATGATCTGTGTTGGTTGGATTTGTCTCTACTCCGAATAGCAGAATAACTTTTGAAACATACGTAAAAAGAAAAAACAGAAAAAAACTGAGGCGGTGCGCAATTCAATGTGGATGAGTCTAGAGAAATATCCATGTTGGTATAACTTGGGTGAATTGGCTCGAATGGCATTTTTGTTTTTTGTTTTCACCGCAAGATCTTTAACTTTTTAAATATTTTTTTATGTCAATACATATAAGTCCAAAAATATAAGTTCCTCTGAGATATTTTTTTGTAGTCGTAATAAAAAATGTTTGCACTGGTTAAGGTACAATACACATCTGCAACACACTTGGACCCATAGTAAAACTGACATTCTGCCAAAAGAACCTTGTTACGATAAATGTCTATTGTGGACGGGGCTTGCGACATTACCCGTGTTAAATATCGGATTTGATCCCTGTATAACATTTGTTTTTGCTATGTTTATTTGTCACAGTCACAGTGTCTGGTCTATTGCATTTGTATTAACTATTCATATGTATTTTTTAATATTGATCGTACCTACCCACTGAAGTAAGTCACGATGTTTATATGCTCGCTGAAGAATTTGTTTTGTTAAAAAATTATGCAATATCGTCATATATTATACAACCAAGTCAAATTGAGCTCTTTTTTAAATAACTAGAAAACCTACCTATTTGGCACTATCAACCTATTTTCAATTTTAAAATTAAATAAATATAACTAGCACTGTACTGTAAGTTTTAAGATTTTCTTAATTGGTTTTATTTTTTGTCATAATTGATGATAAAAGTAATTCTACCTATTACCGATGTGTACTTAAATTTTGTTTCGTGGAGTAAAGAATGATGTTAAAAACAAGTTATTTAATTTAGTGTTATACCCAACACCATCTCTTCAAAATCAACTGGGTTTCGCGCGTACCACATAAAAACTTACTCTCAAGGACCGCTCCCAGATAACAATTTCAAATTGAATCTGACTTCCAATAAGTTTGATGTATAAAAAGTGAAGATTTGATCCAAATTTGCCATGGCACTTGAGGCAAGTTTAAATCAAACTTTCGAGTTTCCCAGCAACAAACTTGCATGATGTCGGTTTCTATCAACTACCCCGCCTAATACCAGGCGACCGATGTCTGTCAACACATCAGACTTATAGATCTGAGGACTATTTTACGGGGGCGTGGCGAGCGGTACCAGAGCTTGGCCCCCCGGGCGCGCAGGCTATACGGTAGCCCGTAAATACGGGCCTCTCATTTTGTAGGCGACAATGGCCTATTTACTTTACTACCGCGCCTCCGCGTGTGAATTTAGATGCCTGTATAGTGGCGGATGTCTGTGATTGTTTACGTAACGTGCCTCATCTCACAACTCGGCTCTGAGTAACCGTCTCAGCACTATTACACCCAAAATTTTAATAACGCCTCTGTTCAGTAGAATCACAATGCGGCGCTATTTTAAAATGGTTTTTAAATGGGGTCAGTGATCACGACATGATCGCTGATCTCTATCACTTCCACGCTCACAGGAAAACCAGCAGCTTAATTGCGTAACACATTTTCGTAAACGATTACGACTAATCTGTTGTTTTTTGACAGTTCAACAACATTCATTGCGTTATTTACATTGTTGAGCAGACTTTTAATTGAACTTATGAAGCAATGGATTAGCAGTCTGTTTCAAAACGGTTCAGATTCCGATTGATTGTGTATTACGCAATTAGGGTACAGGTCTAACATTCATTTTCCCATTTTGCTTCCAAGACAATCATCCATCTTTATCTGATCCTGCCTTTCCTAACACCATTTGTTTTTTACCAGAAGCAGTACCCCGCTTCCTCATACCTCAGATAATTGACATAATTGTTTTGGTTCGTTAGATCAAGCATTGGGATTCTATGGGCTTTATGGTCGTTGGTTGCTATAAAGTATATGCAACTTTGAAATAACAAACTTGCGCGATGTCTGTTTCTATAATTGTATGAGGTCTGTTTTGGCAAAGTATACAAAGCGGCGCGTACATTTTCACATTAAATGATACCACGTATACCACATGGTATACATTGACTTTATACAACATTTCAATAAAATAAACTCACAAAAAAAATTGCAGCTACATCTGTTTTGTTACACGAATTAATGGAACAGCAGTTTTTTTTATGTATTTCGTTAATTTTTTTAACTTCAATCCATATACATGTATTATACGTGGTATAATTAAATGTGCTATTGTCTGCGCCACTTTGTACACACAATGTTGACACACTTCCATTTCTTTGTGAAATAAAAATAAAGTAAACATTATATTCATATTTTTTAGTTTTCTATCATAGTATAAAAATAAAAGCTTTCCCTGGGAGGGTCAGGACAGGGTGGAATGTGTAAAAATGAAATAAATAAGAAACCCGATTTGTTTAATATTTTCTACAAATTCCTTAAAGGCTTGAAATCCTCTTCATAAAAAGTAGTGATTGGTACTACTAGCATGTACATCGAAGAATTAAGTATGCTAGAAAAACTATGTCCGCACTATTTTCGCATGCAATCAAAAGTAAGCCACAAAATGGCTTCTGATAGAAATAAATATAAATACCGATTATATGGTACCTCAATGGTACCATATAATCGGTATTTTATATTATTGTAGATTGCAAATGTATAGGAGGGATGTATAATGCCATTTCAGTTACCTAACTCAAATAACGAACTTCCCATCCCCATAGGAGTTGGAAATTCTCCGAAGTATTACTAGGGGGGAGGTAGGCCGAAACTATGGTGATCCGTTGGTGGCCTGTCATGCCTAGCCGACAGCAAGTCACGATAAATCGTGAAAGAGGGGAAGAGTCTATAGGGATGCAGTACGAGTATAGCTCCTTTTATGGGTACCGCCCTTCTGGCAACGAGACCGGTCATTACTAACTGTACGATAGTTGGCAATTGACGGGTTACTTAAGGAAGGTTTCCTGTATGAGGAAGATGTCTGTACGATGGTCTAGGAGGAACTTGGCGATTTCAGCGAGTTGTCCTGGAATGCCATTGGCATTGAAATAACCTAGCTTTAGAGATCGGGCTTTGGTTCTCGCGATGATTCCTTTATCCATAATTAGGTTTCGGTTGGTTGGAGAAGGAGGTAAGGGCTTGCGTAATATCCGGATACGCATTAAAAATATTTTGGATCATGAACAGTTTGCCGGCTTTTCTGGCGGCAACCATTTCATTGGCCATTTTCCTAGCGCGAGGGCCGTGAATGTGCTAGAGATCACGTCTAGCGGGTTGGAGCCGAAAACACGAGCGGGTAGAGGAGGGGTAGCTAAGTCGCCGGGAGCGGCTTTAGGGGGGGGCACGGGTATACCGGGGGGCGCGGAGACGTGGATGCGGGGGTCCAGAAATGGAAAAGTCTGCTGATGATGGAGGTAGTTCGAGGGACTAGCTAGCTCAGGAAATTGGGACGAGGGAATCACGAATATGAGGGGCTTTCCCCAGGGCCGTCTTACACCTATTGGAGGCATTTTAGGATAATGGGGCCCCTATGACTTTTACACAACACTATTTTGTTAGAATAGACAAAGAAAGTAGATAAACAAGGTTAAATATTTATTTTTATTAACAATGACATGAAACGAATAGATAAATGTAATATAGTCCACAAAAGTAACTCTATTAGCATTTACAGGTTACTGCTTAAAAATCTATGTTATCTGAAGAGGAACCCCCTTCTAGATTTCAGATGGGCAAAATCGTCAATCACTTCTTCAAAATCTATACTTTTAGCACATCAGATTCTATGGACATCAACGACAAACAGGTTATTCTCTCTTGAAGCTTAATTCATTTTAAATCATTTTTAATTTGGAGAAGGAGCCATCCATACCACCATTCTAAAAAAGATTCTCAATGCGATTTCTACATTTGGAAATGTGACTTCAATTTTGTTTTCTTTCAAACGTTGATATATTTTTACAATTCAATCCTTATTTTCACTGTAAACAATTTACAAGTATTCTGTTAAATGCAAACATTCTATTTCTAACTCTTTCTCATTAACATCTTCATAACAAAATTCAGAAAATTCTTTGCAACTTCGTCTCAACTCTTCAGAGTTCAGTGTTTTCAAGCGAAAAAATTCATCAAAACGTTTACTGATATTCTTATACGAACTTAATCGCTGTTTTAAATGAACGCTGAGGGTATCAATTATGGGAAGAAAGGTTTCTATTTTAAATTTCTCTCTTCCATTCAGTTGGACTGACGGCACAGAGCCATCGAAAAAACTCTGGCGAGAACTTCTGCGTTTTGTTCTTTGAGATAGGGACTTGTAGTCAGATTCCGGGTTTCTTTCTTTGGCAGACGATTCGAAGTAATCAAATTTATCCCTGAGGTTAATAATAAAATCATCAAGTGAAGTAAACATACTAGTTGCAACGTCCAGTGTTATTGTTTCTTTCAGAAGAAAATTACTTATTTTGTCTATTCTTTCCAATATACAGTTCCAAATTTCAGTTAGTAAAATATATTCTAGTTTTTAAATTTTTCTGGACAGACTCAAGGCTTCGTCTCTAGTTTCTCGTGCCCGTTCTGTATCTTTTGCGATGGATATCAAAGCTTCTATATCTTGTTCATGACCTTCTTGCAAGGCGCTTACTGCATCTGCTCGGGCTGACCATTTGGTTTGTGAAAGATTTTTAACAACATTTTTTTAACCTAAATGTTCTGTCATTATATTCCATCGACGAGTAGAGCTCGAAAAAAAGTTGTACACTTTCTGAACCATTTCACCTACTAAGTTTAATGAATGCACATGGTACTTACAAAGGTGGCGTTTTTATGTAAAATATACGGAAGTAATAATAAAACAGTCTTCATTTATAATAAAAAAAACCTCAATGTGAATCGAAGTTCTCAAAAAACAAAAACTATGAGATTCACAAATTCCATTGTTTTATTAAAACTCTTTGTAAATAAATAAAATATGTACCTATTATTAGCATTTATATACCTAACTAATGTGGCATAAATTATTCTTGGACATCGATATTCAAACCAGGGCCAAACTTGTATGGTTCCATTCCACCATCTCCTTATTTATAAAGTCAAACACATTTTGTTTCAATTTTCTATGTAATTTCTCAATTAAATTAATTGGTTAATTCAAACTTGGAGCTTCATGCTTCGCTTCGTTCGCTCAATTTAAATGGAGCGAGTCACACTTATGAGTGTACTACTGATGATTTTTATTTATAATGTGTATGTGCTTACTATAATACACCATTATATAGTTAAATTTTTGTTAAATGTTTTTGTTATATAGTTAAATGTTTTTATTGAGAATAAAGTTTCTTTAAACCCAATTTATCTAAGCATGCTGAAGTCGGAAAGCCTAATTTTTGGGCGAGAGTAGAATAGCTTTGCGCATGTAAAAGCTATTGTAGTCAGTAATTTAGGTTCGACTTCTTCGAATTAAATTAGTTTTTTGGTAATAAATATTGGATATCGTTTGGTGATCTGACAGGAATTAGGCACTTTGTATTTGATCTGAGAGGGGCTCCTATCGATGGCGGGGCCCTGGGCTCTTGCCCAAAGTGCCCACTGGGAAAGAGGGGTCTGGCTTTCCCTTTGGTGACGGGCGTCTGCACGCCTGGTTACTTTGGGGGAAAAAGTCTTGGGGGCTGCTGAGTAGCCACGATAGTTGGCTGGGTGGCTCGATTCTCCACATAGCACACAGCAAGGTGAGTACAGAGGGTGCTGTCTTTTGGGGCGTGAGCATTCAGCCGTGCCATGCACAACCAGGCACTTGTCGCACCTGGATTTCGCATGGCTGTGCATCTACGAATGGCCGTAGAGCTGGCATCGATGGCATTGGCCAATGATGCCGCTCTTCTTGGGCTTCTCTACTTCGAGACCGGTGAGGTTGCTGATTGACTAGAGCTGAAAGATACACTGGTGACCCTCAGTGGAGGGACAGACAACGAGAACCATGTCGAAGGCTTCCCCGCCTCTGGCACGGTGCATTTGGTGGACATATTTTGCGACTGAAGATCGACCTCAATATCTTCGGTGGGCATTTCTTTAGGGATCCTACAGATCAGTACTCTGGTTTGATGTTCCTCGGGGAGGGAGTAGGTGTGGAAGGACACACCTCTCAAAAATAAGATTAATATTTGTTTTTGTGTTTTTTTGTTCTGTTTGATAAAGTTTAGTATATAAGTTAAGTGGTTTAGTTTATATTATTTAGTTTTTACTTTAGCATGCCTTCTGCAGCAACGCAGTGGTAAGAGCAGCTGCTAAGAGCAGTGGTGGCCCAGTTGTAACGGCTGTGACTTACGAGTTGTAGGTCGTAGGTTCGAACCCGGGCAGGCGCTTTACTTTGTGTAATTTATTTTATCACCACTGCTCTCAAAACAGTGGAGGAAAACATCTTGAAGAAACCGGCATGTCTTAGAACCGAAAAAAAATTCGAAGACATGTGACATCTACCAACCCGCACTGGGCCCGCGTAGTGGATTACGGCCCACTCCCTCTCACAGAGAGGAGGCCTGTGTCCGAGCAGTGGGAACATAATAGACTGATACACTGGTCAAATATGGCTGCACATATTTCACCATGTACTGAATCCATATTTGCAAAATAAAATATCTTTATCTTATCTTTAAAAATTATGAGTTCCCTGTAGTCGTTAGACATAGGAATGGTCATTTTTATACCCTGTTGTGTAGAACCGGCGCTGGAGTAACCGATTTTGAAGTCGGTGCACCATTTGGAAACGTCAGTCAATTTTGCCTTGTCCTGAATGAACACGGGAGGGAAAAGGGGTATCTTCTTTGAGACATAAGAAGACTGGGCAGCACTAGGGCTGGAAGGGCGATCTCGTGAAGTGGATGAGGCGGTCAGGGAAGAGGCAGTGGCGGATGAAGCCAGGAAAACAGGGGAGGGAGAGGGCGTGAACCCGTCCTTTTGTTTCTTGGTTCTAACGTCGGGTATCCACTTGGACCACCTCTTCTTTGATCCTTCAGTCTTAAAGCCGCCTGCATCAGAAGAGGGGGAGGAGCTCTCAAACTCGCTATCTGCGGGACAGGATGTGGACGGGCGCTTAGACACTGGTTCGCTAGTGACCATAGAAACCGACGGCGGACAACTCAACTGCTGAGAGACGGATAGTGAGGGATCGAGGGCATCGCCAAAGTTAGCGACGCTCGAGTTCGAGTCGGAGTCGAAGAGACCGGGAGAGGTCTGCTGCAGGGCAGCGAATTAAAAAAAATAAAGGAAGTCAAGATCCTAAAAAAGGACCCCTTGGAGAACGCCTCTATAAGGGCGTCCATGGTCGGTGGAGGGGTGGCTATTTAAGGGAAGGAATAGTGGAAATTAAGTTTCCACTGGGAGTCTAAAACCCTATACCTACCTAACTCCCCGGGCGGATTGGCCCAGGGGATGAGTTGCTCTCACTGTCGGGTGTAGACAGGAAGGTGAGTACCTATTGGTGAGCCCTTTTTTTTCACCAGACTTCTCCCGCTCTGGGTGGAGCGGGAGGGCGTGTCAGACTTTTACTCACTAAAACCCACCCGTGTTCCTTCAGTTGCCTGTGCCAGGGCCACGGTTATCTCTATCGAATTACCCGCGACCCTGAGGCGTCGGCCCTAACGGACCCCGTCATTTTGTGCTGACATCTCTTTGAGGCGCGCGTGGAACACGACGCGCCGTCGACCCGGGCTTGGTCCCTACCGGACGGCGAGCTACCCATTGCTCGCCGTCCGCAAGCCCGCGCCTACGGTGGCCGGGAATCTGCAGGCGACTCCCGACGCCCAGGGCGTCTCCTGCGGCGACTAGGGGCGTGAGGGCGCAAGGCTCTCTCCCTCACGCGCTCCGCCTACCTATTGGTGAGCCCTAAGCTTGTAAACCCGACGCTAGTTTTATTGTGCGAACAGGGCCGTGACCAGTCCACCGTGAAGGGTGTAGACACACCCTAACGACACTAGGTGTGCAGCTGTCGAAGGAAAACTCTGTCACCAGAGCCGACTAAGACATCCCCCAAGGCCGGTCCCCGCTGGGACCCGTCCAATTGACTGCCTATTTTAGGAAGGGAATGGTGGAAATTAAGTTTCCACTTGGAGCCTAAAACCTTATACCTACTTACCATGCCTAGTGAAGCTAAACACACAACCGAAAACCTGCATTGAAAAAGGTACTTTAAGATCTGTACACGATCAATTTCTTGATCTGAGATCGGGTTTATTCGGGAATGACTCAGCGACAATGAGACGTGAGCGTGAGAGCGCAAGCACACAACCGTTTACGACATGAACCTTGCCTAAATCTGCGCAGCTCTACGTAATTTTCTCACGTAGAGCTTGTTTCTAATTCATCTAGATTTCTCTTTCCTACACCATCATCAGACTTTAAGCACCATCTGTCTATAACCTATGTATTTATTGCAACCATTCCAATGACCCTGAAGAAGTTGTAACTTGGCGAGGGAGTTGGGTATCCTGCAAATTCTAGGAGATGCTGCAGCATCTGTGCAAGAATACATTGTTCTAATATAATTGAAGTAACAGAGTTCACAACAGAACACTGCGCGCCAAAACCAAGATCACGAAAGTTACCCAGAAAGCCGCTAAGACTAAGTGGGACTAGGACATGTCTGCCGCATGTCAGATGACAGTTGGGCTAAGAGAACTACCGATTGGGTCCCACTAAAAGCACTACGACATCGCGGCAGGCCGAGACGAAGATGGCGGGACGAGCTTGACTCCCACCGAAAGGACTGGCCGGCAATAGCAAAATACAGACACATATCACGTAACATCACGCCTGTAATCCCAGAAGGGTTAGGAAGAGGTGTACCTATAGTACACCCACATTTCGCCAAATATGCTTAAGTCCCATGTAATACGGGGCGAACCTATTGCCATCAACCGGGCAAGAATCCAGACACCGGGCTGGAACTGAGAAATTCTAGATAGAAAAACCCAATAACACTTTGTCCGACCTGGGAATCGAACCCAGGACCTCAGGCTCAGCGCTCTTGCGACCACTAGACCAACGAGGCAATCTAAGTCATCAAAAGACAGAATTCTGTGGAAAAAGGAGAGAAAGGCCTTTGCTCTGAAGTGGGACAATACAGGATTAATAATAAATTAGTTAACAGAATACCAAGTTTCGACTCGATCAGACCCGTGGAAAATGCTAACATCCATTTCAAACAAAACGAAGAAAACAAATACGGTGGTCCAGACGTTTGGGAGCTACGATGCCGCAGACAGACAAACATATAATAATAATAATAAACTGTATATTTCAGAATAAAATTCCATAATATCAAACAATTTTTTTAGCACATGCCGACTTAAAAACTGTTAGCGTACAAATACAAAACAAAACAAAAATGTTAGTACAGGAGCATGTAGCTGACTTAAGTGCTAGATGAAAGGGCAATCCAGTTTGTTGGCAATGACACTCAGGTGACTGTTGGTACTGGCACGCACCCTGCGCAACAAGGACGCTGCTCGTTTGCGCCAGATTGCAGCGAAGCCATCACTCTGGGCGTGCGCGAACATCACTGAGGCACTACAGAAGCGTGGCAGCCCCAACAGCATCCTGAATGCATTATTGTACTGGACTCGAAGAGCATTAACGGCCTTTAGAGTGAAGCTAGTCCAAAGGCTACACGTGTAAAATACTTGACAGAATGCTTTGAAAAGAGTAATTTTAACTGAACCCGTGTACTGTGAGAATTTTCGGATCAACATATTACACCGCCAATGCTCTTCGCTCCCGGTCCACATCTAGATTGTCCTTCAAATCTTCTGAAACAATATGCCCTAGATATTTAAACAACAACATAAACCATAACAACACAACAACAACATACCCCATACCTACACGTAATCACACGTAATTGTCCCCTCGTTTTCCGTCGGTGGTTAATGAAAAGCTTGGGGACGGTTCGCAAAATACCACTTAACTAAGGTTTTTTTATCAGGTTTTTCGGAAACGCTCGCTCGGAGCGGAATCTATTTGCGAGCGTTATATCGCTGGGTTAAACCTGGTTTATGCTAGCTAAGATAACATTTGAGAAACTTCTAGCTTAGGGAGTGAAAAAATACGGCTGTATTTATCGCTGGTTACTTGCAAACTGACGATGACGAGATATTAAAGAGGTGTGCAGATCAGAAATTATCGAGCAAAATTTACTGGTATTACGAGCCGGGACGGATTATAAAAACGCTCTTTTTGAAATTTATGGCGGGTGACCCAGGGCTCGGAAACCTGGTTATATCTTTAACCACTGTTAAAGATATAACCAGGTTTCCGAGCCCTGGGTTACTGAAATGCCTAAACGCAGCGCCATCTGTTAGGGAGTAGCAGAACGTCTTAACAATGTATCTTGATAGGTAAAAATTACTATGATTTTATTCAAGAAGGTCCCACTGTTTGATAATTATGAATTACTATGAACTGTTTCTATTTTGCCGCAAATATTTTACAACAAAATATAAAACTGTTTAACGTCCAGAAATTCTGATTTCAACATGGCCATAGAAATGATTTCCGAACTGAAATGTCAAAGTCTTAGTTTTACCCGCGAGTACTTGTGTCATGTTGGCCTGTGTTAAGGCTAAGTTTATTTTTATGTTATTATAAAATAACCGATTGTGGATTAACATGGATATCAGCTATGATAATGATGTAACTAAACGATGTTTCAAATGTGACCTAACAGTGCTAAACAACTTGAACATAGTTTACAATGCTTCGAACAATATAATAATACTTTGGAATCAGTTTCAAATATTCGTATATGAAAATCTAGAATTCGAGAACGCAGTGATAACACTATCACCAAAATTTCGAATAAATGTCGTGGTCATATCTGGCAACTATTTGGTGTGCCTGGATTGCAGTGG